>CM061141.1:293473940-294758466 GCA_030789695.1 Scilla litardierei
AAAAAAAGTATGATTATTTTGTTAATTAGTTACATAATTACCCCAAATACATATTCATAGATTTGATAAACTTTCATCATTACTAAAATTACAAAATGATGATCTATGTTTTATATGAAGCCCGTGGTAGAAAGTAAATAGTTTGTTTAAATATTATTATTAGTATCATCTTTATTTTCGCACAAGGTAAAAAATTCCTGAATACGCCACTGTCTACGTGTCATATTAAACAATTATGTCCTTTCGTATATGGGTGCTGGAAAAGAGTATGAAAATTAGATGTCATACACACTGTTAGCCCCTCTTGTCAAGTGGGATCTCTCCGTTTGGCATTTGGGATTTGGGCAGGGTTAGGCCCCACCTCTTGCTAACCATGGTAAACCTTCAAAAGTGAGTTATGCTAGGGCCAATGGGATTGTTTCAAAACTCTACTGACATGATCCAAAACCCTCCTTCAAACCCCTCAAAACCAATTGCTGAGGCAACGCTTCAACCTTAGTTTTGAGCTGGAATTGCTGTTATTGCAATGTTACTTTAATCCGCCCCCAACCCTTCTGCCACACACCTCAAATACATATATCACAACTCCTAAACGTCAAATACATATATCTATTATATATTTGAGGTTTGTTGATGTGACTTTGTCCTATGTGGCCTCCAAAGAGGGGTGCCACATTGGATGCCACTTCACACCCCAAAGAAATGTTGAGTAGTGGTGTTTCATACCAATCTTATTTTGATGATGATAACAACATTATGGTGTTGCTAATAACTCTCATGTTTTAGTCTCTCAGTTTTATTTCAAGAATATCTTTCTTGGAGACTAATCACTTGGTGCAAGGATGGACATCAAGTGGAGAAGAGCCAAAGCTTGGACTTAAGGAGTGCCAAAGCTTGGAGATGATGGAGAGCAATCAAGGCATTAAGATTGAAGACTTAGACTCTAAGGAAAGCATTGTAATTCATGTAATTTACTTTATTGCTTTCTCTCTCTTTTGAGTCTAGGATTAATGTAATGCCTTGTTAGATGGTTTACTCATTCATGCTTATGCATCTAACCATCTTAGTGAGCCATAGGATTATCATAGAATCCAATCCAATAGGTTCACTCTGTCCAAAGACTCATTTGGAGTCTCTAGCTTTCCATCAGTCGCCTGCTGAAGGAAACACAGTCGACTGGGTGATTTCCAGTCGCCTGTAGATCCTTCTACAGTCGCCTGATATGGACAACTCAAGTCAAAATTTCAATTGACTCAAACTTAAGCTTTACGCACAGTCGACTATTGGTCAGCTTACAGTCGCTGTATTATTACAGTCGCATGTAGATTGGTCATCAGTCGCATGTATAGCGTAAGTGCATTCTCTGCATCTCTCTGTTGTTTCTCCATCTCATACAGCAGACGACTGATTAAGGTTTTACAGTCGCCTGGCTAATAGACAGTCGACTGTATTATTGACATCAGTCGCCTGTGTGCTTAACTGGAGAAAGAGTACAGCTCTCTGTTTCATTCCGTCCCCTGCAGCAGTCACCTACTGAAGGAATTACGGGTGCCTATCCTGTTCTCAGTCGACTGTATTAACTTCTTCAGTCGACTGTCCTGGCTCAGAATATAGCCGTTGGATATTTTCTAGCCGTTGATCAGTCGACTGTCTTTTGATCATCAGTCGACTGTTCCTGTCGTTTTCGCCCAGTTTCTAGCCATTGCAGAATTGATTCTTTGGCTGTTTTCTTGGGTTTTGGGGTTTGATATGGGGTTCCTATATATATGAGTGTGTTGCCATCTCTTAAACTTCTTGATTGATTCTTGATGCTATTGA
This sequence comes from Scilla litardierei, assembly GCA_030789695.1. Lineage (NCBI taxonomy): Eukaryota > Viridiplantae > Streptophyta > Magnoliopsida > Asparagales > Asparagaceae > Scilla > Scilla litardierei. The sequence goes on from CM061141.1 coordinate 293,475,759, forward strand.
ATATCTCAAGAGATCTATAAGCAACTCTCAAACTCTCTCAATTCCCTCTCAAAAGCTCTCATTCATCTTCATGCATTGAAGTCTAGCTCAAGGGAATTCATCCATGTGCTTTCAAGCATATCCCAACACTTGGAGATCCTCTTCCATGCCTTGCATCCATTCATGAGTAAGCATCTCAAGGCATATGTAAGAGTATTTACTTTACTTGGTGTAATTTGTGTCTCTAATTCTCTTTGTGGGAATTAGAACTTTCTCTCTTTGTGGGAGGTTGTCTCTTTGTGGAACTTAGGATATTCTCTTTGTGGGAATAACTCTCTTTGTGGGAGTAACTCTCTTTGTAGGAGTTTAGTGTCCTAGTGTAGGGCTAACCCTAATTCTCTGAGTGGAAGTTAGTGATTCTCTGTGTAGGAGTCTTGATCCTCATGTTGGATTTGTTGGGTCCTTGTGTAGGGCATAAATCCTCTTTGTCGGGTATCTCCTTGTGAGATTTGTATTTACTTCTCTGTGTGGGAATATAGTGAATATTGGTGTGGTTGGATGTACCCAAGTTTGGAGAACCAGGGTAAAACTGTGTGTCTGCGTTTGGATTGATTGTGCCTTTTAATTCCTCTTGCATTTATAATTCCGCATTTGCAAGTTAAATTTTAATTGGACAATTTTATTGCCATTACACTATTTACCCCCCCTCTAGTGTGTGTTGTTAGTATTGCAAGGGTAAGACGATCCTTACAATTGGTATCAGAGCGAGGTTATAGCATACTGCAACGATGGCATTCAATGCCTCATCCGCGTCTCATGAAGAAGGTCATTCAACCATTCGACCCCCGCTCTTCAACGGAACCTACTACCCTAGTTGGAAGATCAGAATGATGATCTACATGGAGGGTCAAGACCTATGGGACATTACGGAGGTGCCATTTGAGAAGCCCACTACTCCTACGGCTTCTAGGACAAAGGCGGAGAAGGACTCGATCAAGTTCAATGCGAAGGCTATGAACGCATTACATTGCGCTCTCTCAGCAAATGAGTTCAACTGCATCTCCATGTGCAAAACGGCCAACAATATTTGGCATACCTTGGAGATTTGTCATGAAGGGACTGCGAAGGTAAAGAAATCTAAACAAACTGTGTTTAGATCTAATTATTAAATGTTTAAGATGCAGGAAGGCGAAAGCATTTCAGAGATGTTCACAAGGTTCACTGATATCGTGAACGCTTTGGAGGGACTCGGGAAGATGATTTCCCAAGAGGATCGTGTAGAGAAGATCCTTGACTCTCTCACACCTCGTTGGGAGTCAAAGGCCAACGGAATTTTTGAGTCATATGACACGTCCAAATACAACGTTAAGGAGTGCATTGGTAATCTCATGGCGTATGAAGTGAAGCTTCAACACAAGAAGGAGATTCAACCATCAAAGCCCGAGAAGCCGGAGAAGAAAAAGGGGGTTGCATTCCATGCCAAGGAGGAGCCAATCAAGTGGAGGAGGAAATTCCAGCGAGAAGATCCTAGTGAAGAAGATGAGCAAGAAGATGCAAGTGGAGAAGAAATTGAGGAGCTTGCCGAGCAATTCAAAGCATTCCTCAAATGCAAGCAAGGTAAGTCTTTGTCAAAGTTTGCCTCCAATTCTAACAAGGTTCCTACTTGTTACACTTGCAGTGGAAAAGGTCACTTGTCCACTGAATGCCCTTCCAAGCCCAACAAAGAAACTTACAAGGGTAAAGGGAAGGGAAGAAGCATTGGAAAGGAAAGTCCAAGTCCAAAAATCACAAGAAGGGACTTGTCGGGACCTTTGATGATTCGAATGAGGACACTTCCTGTAACGAAGAAGAGGATGCAAAGGAGGATGCTCACGCATGCTTTGTAGCCATTGATGGTCCTACTCTAATCCCCTCCAGGTTAAATGAAGAAGAGTTGGATGCTTGGCTCGACGCCTACAACTCCTATGAGGATTTGTGCCTCATGGCTATGGAGGAGAAGTCATCATCAAGCTCTAGCAAGGATGATGATGAGGTTAAGATCGAAGAAGAAAAGATCTCATATGAGGAGCTCAAGAACAATTTCGACTTAGTCTCTGAAAAGGCTAGTAAGTGCATCAACTCTTACAATAGATTAAACACAAAATATAAGATTGCTAAGAGTAGATTGCATGAACTAGATATTACTAGTGTAATTCATGATGAAAGGCATGCTTATGACACTAGTGAGACAGACACACTTCTCTCTCAAGTTAAGGAATTGAGCCTTACAGATGAAAAACTTGTTACTCAAAACCTTAGCTTAAATCTCACATTCAACAACTTACGTTGAAATGTGAAGAGGAATTCCGTAAGCTCATAAGCTTTGTGTATTCTAGGGATCCACTCCACGATTTGTTGGAAAAACAACATCCGGCAAATCATAGAGGAGGTTTGGGTTATATTCAAAATGTGGTACCCAAACCCACCTCTAATTCTTCTTATGATGCAAATACAAGAAATATTGCTAAAGCACCTAAGAAGAATCACCATGCTTTCTTGTACAACAATAACATCAACAAGAAGTATGTAGATCACGAGGTAATGAGGAAGAATGAAAAATCTTCATTTTTTGCTAAGAAGCAAAATCCTCATTCTTTGCATGCCAAGAAATTCGTTTCTACACCTAAGCATGCCACATCCACCCCTCTTGAAAAGGCAAAACACTTGCCTATGAAATCCTTGAGATTATGGATTCCCACTAAGATTAGTGTGCAAGAGAGGAATAGCTACATCAACTCTCTAGTTAGGGATGTGATCACCTCATGTGATTACATTAGGAAATCAAACTCCTCTTGGGTTTGGTTGCCTAATGTTTAGATTCCTCACACATATGCATATTGCATGGGTATTGTGCTTGAATGTTCATTTTTAGCATACCCATTGTTTGTGTGTGTTTCATGATTTTGAAAATATTTTCAAACTTATTTTTCATGAAAATGAGGACCTTGGGGTTTATTGACATGCATGCATTTTTGATCCATGTGTATGTCAATGGGGGAGTTAATATGCTATATGTTTAAAGTATTTTAAGATATATTTTAACTCTCATTTCGGAGGTTATTTGAGATCATTATTCACATTTGGTTGTTTTTGATCTCAAACCAAACCTCTTGTTTATTGCCAACATACTTCATGTTTTATTTGTTTTGGCAATATTCTTTGTGTATCATTAAAGCTTGATTTTTCCATATCTATTGCTTTGATACATGTCCGGCCCATGGCTCCATTATTTGTATAATTGGTATTAGATCCTAGAAGTCAAAAGTTGACCATTTCTATGATCTAGGGGGGAGCATGGGATAGTGAATTGATACCTATTAAATTTTTAAATTTGGTATCATACATATCTTTCTTTTCTTGCATATTGTCTCATCTTGGTTAAGATGACAAAGGGGGATATTTTTGATGTCCACCTTTTTAACGATGTCAATGGGGGAGAGATATATGCATTATGTAAATATATATGGGGAGATATATTCATATGCATATGGGGAGAGATATATCTATGGGGAGAGATATATGGGATTAGATAAACCTTGCATGTTTGCATGATATTGTCTTTTGCAATTGGTTTTCAATTGGTTTATGTAATCCATGCCTATTATATGTCACCATGATCTTATTTGGTAGAATGAGTATTTACTATTGTGTAGCTCATTGTTTATTTGGTGCATATAAGTAGGTGGAGCTCATTAGCATTGTGCTTTAATATTTTGTATTTTACATAATGTGTGTCATCATCAATAAGGGGGAGATTGTTGAGTATTGGTGTTTCATACCAATCTTATTTTGATGATGATCACAACATTATGTTGTTGCTAATGACTCTCATGTTTTTAGTCTCTCAGTTTTATTTCAAGAATATCTTTCTTGGAGACTAATCACTTGGTGCAAGGATGGACATCAAGTGGAGAAGAGCTAAGCTTGGACTCAAGGAGTGCCAAAGCTTGGAGATGATGGAGAGAAATCAAGGCATCAAGATTGAAGACTTGGACTCTAAGGAAAGCATTGTAATCCATGTAATTTACTTTATTGCTTTCTTTCTCTTTTGAGTCTAGGATTAATGTAATGCCTTGTTAGATGGTTTACTCATTCATGCTTATGCATCTAACCATCTTAGTGAGCCTTAGGATTATCATAGAATCCAACCCAATAGGTTCACTCTGTCCAAAGACTCATTTGGAGTCTCTGGCTTTCCATCAGTCGCCTGCTGAAGGAAACACAGTTGACTGTGTGATTTACAGTCGCCTGTAGATCCTTCTACAGTCGCCTGATATGCACAGCTCAAGTCAACATTTCAATTGACTCAAACTTGAGCTTTACACACAGTCGACTATTGGTCAGCTTACAGTCCCCTGTATAATTACAGTCGCCTGTAGATTAGTCATCAGTCGCATGTATAGCGTAAGTGCATTCTCTGCATCTCTCTGTTGTTTCTCCATCTTATACAGCAGACGAGTGATTAAGGTTTTACAGTCGCCTGGCTAATAGACAATCGACTGTATTATTGACATCAGTCGCCTATGTGCTTGACTGGAGAAAGAGTGCAGCTCTCTGTTTCATTCCATCCCCTGCAGCAGTCACCTGCTGAAGGAATTACAGGCGCCTGTCCTGTTCTCAGTCGACTGTATCGACTTCTTCAGTCGACTGTCCTGGCTCAGAATATAGCCGTTGGATATTTTCTAGCCGTTTATCAGTCGACTGTCTTTTGATCATCAGTCGACTGTTCCTGTCGTTTTCGCCCAGTTTCTAGCCGTTGCAGAATTGATTCTTTGGCTGTTTTCTTGGATTTTGGGGTTTGAAATGGGGTTCATATATATATGAGTGTGCTGCCATCTCTTAAACTTCTTGATTGATTCTTGATGCTATTGAATATCTTAAGAGATCTATAAGCAACTCTCAAACTCCCTCAATTCCCTCTCAAGAGCTCTCATTCATCTTCATGCAATGAAGTCCAGCTCAAGGGAATTCATCCAAGTGCTTTCAAGCATATCTCAACACTTGGAGATCCTCTTCCATGCCTTGCATCCATTCATGAGTAAGCATCTCAAGGCATAGGTAAGAGTATTTACTTTACTTGGTGTAATTTGCGTCTCTAATTCTCTTTGTGGGAATTAGAACTCTCTCTCTTTATGAGAGGTTGTCTCTTTGTGGGACTTAGAATATTCTCTTTGTGGGAGTAACTCTCTTTGTGGGAGTTTAGTGTCCTAGTGTAGGGCTAACCCTAATTCTCTGAGTGGGAGTTAGTGATTCTCTGTGTGGGAGTCTTGATCCTCATGTAGGATTGGTTGGGTCCTTGTGTAGGGCATAAATCCACTTTGTGGGGTATCTCCTTGTGAGATTTGTATTCACTTCTCTGTGTGGGAATATAGTGAATATTGGTGTGGTTTGATGTACCCAAGTTTGGGGAACCAGGGTAAAACTATGTGTTTGCGTTTGGATTGATTGTGCCTTTTAATTCCTCTTGCATTTATAATTCCGCATTTGCAAGTTAAATTTTAATTGGACAATTTTATTGCCATTACGCTATTCACCCCCTAGTGTGTGTTGTTAGTATTGCAAGGGTAAGGCGATCCTTACAAGAAAAAGCACATAAGCCCATTATTTACATGTGTGACATTGCCCTTTCATGAGCCCAAAAAACCATTCATCTTCCTTATATTTATGTGTTTGCTATTTTTTTACTTTCCCCCCTCCTGTGCGTTTTTGCACTTTAACCACTGCTTTTTCCCTAACCCTAACCCAAAAATCACCCAAAACCCAGAAAACCCAAAAACCCAACCCAACCCCCAAACATACACAAAGACAAAAAACCCAAAAACCACACTCACTCAAACATTATCCAAAAACATACCCAACATCACACCCCCTCATTAAACCCCCCCCCAAAACACCAATACGATGCCCACACTTGCACACACTCTTCACATTTTAACCGGTTTTGGCCCGGCATCCAGATTTTGTGGAGGTTTTTTTGGGTACCCGTGCACTTTGTGCATGGGTTATTTCTTGTGCGGTTATATTGTTGGATGTAGATAGTTTTGGATATTGAGCACCACTAATGATGTTTTGATGATGATTAACAAATGATTATTACTAATCTCTTTAATCAAGTGTGTTGGACTCATAAAGCAAATGAACTCGACCAAAGTCAACAAAAGTCAACTTCCAATGAATTAACTCAAATGAAGTTTAAGTAGCTTGGCCAATGGAAAATTCAAGACAAAATCATTTAAAGAAGGCCAAGAGATATGTGGAAGCTCAAACCAAGGCCAAAGAATCAAGAGGAAGCTAAGGCATGAAGATGGAACTATGGAATGCATCAAAGCAGCCAAAATTAGGTATATTTTAATGTAAATTGTATTCATGCTCTTAGATTATTTGTAGGTCTTAGGATTAGAGCTATACACACTCACAAATGGTATTTAAAACTCATAAAATGATTTATAACATTTTTGAAAATGTTTTGAAAAGATTTCATGAAGTTTTTATAACCAAAAACCTATATATCCGAATTAGAGTCGACTATTCTTTGATGAGAGTCGACTATTTTGAATGGGATAAGAGCTGTGCTCTCTGGACCCCAAAAGAGTCGACCACAGCTTTGTTGGTAGTCGACCACAGTTGATCGGGGAGTCGACTACCAGATGAACGTCAGTCGACTACTTTGACTTGGTGACACAATTCCAAATTTTATGGGATTTCTTTTCAACTGTTTGAAGGGCTTTTTGGTCCATGATTTTGAACGGCAAGTTAGGCTATAAATACTGGGAGTTGGCTGGAGATTTGAAGAACGTTTAATGAAATAAATTCTGAGTTTTATAAGCATTCAAGTCTCCTTCTCCAAGCTTTCTTAAGCCAAAAAAAAATTTTAGCTCAAATCTTCTAAGTAATTTCATACTTGCCTAAAATTGATTTTATCTCTCAATATTTTAATCTTCTTATTTCTGAGAAACAAATTAATCTTTAAGTCTCTTGATCTCTTTAAGCTAATCTCATCTTCTTATAGATCAATGGATAGTTTTCTTTCCCTAGCCACTTCACAAAGCTCCAATCTCTATTGGTTATAGGGAAGTTGTTGCACCACCATCTTCATACGAAAAGAGGGGTGTAAATCTACTAAAGGAGTGGTAGTAAGTGCCAAGTGTTTGTATTACACTTGTTGTAATAGTATTGTAAAAAGCCTATTTGAGGTCCTCTTTGGAGAAGATGTTTATTGGTTGTATTTGGAAACCTTAGAAAGAGAAGCTAGGTGTATGTTGTAGAAGCCCTCTATTGTGAGGCATTTGCTCTCTTTGGAGAGAGTTTTTTAGTGGAAAATTCCAACAAGAGCTTTGGGACTGGAGTAGCCCAGGGTGGGTGAACCATGATATTTCTTATGTGGTTGTGATTGTTGATTGTCTCTACCCACTCTTCTCTATTACTTGCTTATTATTATTATTATTCCACAGTGCACTAACTCTATTTCATTGCAAGTATTTCATTGCAAGTATTACATTGAGTTGATTAATTTCTTGAGGATGTAATTCTCATAAGAGACTTAGGCTAAATTTAGAGGGTTTAATTTCTATTTGTGTAATAATTTTTAAATCTAATCAACCACTTTATTATTTAGCTTGCCATCTACAGGATCCAACGGATATGAGAGAAAACCAGAACATGATTTTCTTTGAGGATTCCGGATATCATAAGTTCTTGATAACAGAGGAGAAAACTCATCTATATATATTGGCTACATCCACTCCCTCCACCCTTAATAGCCACCCAAATATTCCTCAACCAACCCTACGATACATGTGAGAAAATCATGTAGGAAACTTTTCGTTAGTTGATAAAATCCTTTAGATAACTGATCTAACGAGTCGAGTATTAAACGGGTTGGGTTTTGACTCATTGGGCCATTTATGGCCAAAAACACTATCATCTCCACTTAGCCAAAATGGCCAAATGCATTCTGGTCATACTCCCACTATTCGTGTGATATGACACAAGATATAATTTCACTAACTCTCATTATTCGTGAGATATGCCCATTTTTAGTCACCAAGCACAACCATTATCTATGATTTTCTCTTTTCATTTTTCATGAAAGTTTCTTCGACTTAGATATTTCTAAGTCCACATCAAACAAACATGTTTGATGAATGTTCCTGCTAGACTATCCTTCGTTAAAGGATCAACAATCATATCACTAGTCGTAATATAAGTTACATTGACTTCATCATTTTCCATATATCATGTATATAATGTAATTGTATTTCAATATACCATCCTTTTGAAATATTTGCACCACTGTTGATCAAGCTGATGGTAGCTTGATCATCATAATATATCTCAATTGGTCAATCTACCAAATTAAGATCCAAGTCCATAAAAACATCTTATCCAGATCGCATGAGTAGCAGCCATGATATATGCTATATACTTAGCTTCTTGTGTGTACCTTGCTACATATACATGTTTCTTGCTACCATAAGAAATACTGCATCTTCAAAGATGAACAAATGTTCTAAGGTAGACTTTCTGTCATCTTTGTCTCATCTGAAATCTTGCATCGGAGTAACCAAGGACTTCAATCGAGTCCATTTGATAAACTAATTTATGGTGCATAGTACCCTTCAAATATTTCAAAATCCTCTTAATAGCTTCTTAAGGAGTTGAACTAGGATTACTTTGATATCTACTTACCAGACTCACTAAGTATGTCAAGTCTGGTCTAGTACACAACATTGCATACACAAAGCATCCAATAACTTGAGCATATGGAACACCTAGTGGTTTCTGTGCTTCTCCAGAACATTGCTCTTTACGTAACCATTTTCCCATAACCAATTGTGTAAGTGTTAAATTACAATTTTGCATTTCAAACTTTCTAAGTATTGTATGCAAATACTTTTCTTGATTCCAAATCAACTTTCAAGGCTTTCGATCTCTAAGGATCTGTATACCAAGAACATATGATGCATCCCCCATGTCCTTCATCTTAAATTCACTACAAAGTGCTATTTTGATCATATTCAACACTCCTATAACATTTCTAGCAAACAAAATATCATCCACATACAATAATATTATTATATAATTGATTCCACTTTTCAAGAGATATTAATTATTTAATTTATTTATAATGAAACCAATTTGGATAAAATATTATGAAACTAAAATTCCATTGTCTAAATGATTGTTTCAAACCATAAAAAGATTTATTCAATTTATATACTTTATCTTCCTATCTTTCAACCTAAAATTCTTCTGGTTGATTCATTTTTATTACTTCCTTTAACTCTCTATTGAGGAATGCAGTCTTGACATCTATTTGGAAAAGTTCCAAATCAAAATACGCAACAATTGCTAAGATTATTCTTATGGATACAAACATAGCCATTAGAAAATAAGTCTTCTGATAATCTATACATATTTTCTGAGTAAATCCTTTGGCAAATAATCGGTCCTTAATTGTATCAATAGACCCATCAACTGATATTTATTCTTTAACGCCCATTTGCATCCTATGGACTTCCTCTTCTTTGGTAAGTCACATAACTCACATACATTATTTCTCTTTATTGGGTCAAGCTCCTTTTTCATGTCCTTTAGCCATTGATCTGATTCAGGTGATTTCATTACAATCACATAGTTCAACGACTCATCTTGCTCATATATATCAATATATACTGAGAAACAAGATGATTCACATGAATATAAATACTAATCATCCATTCATACGAGTATTGTTTTGGGTCTTTTGTTGCCACTAAGATTTGCATGTCGGACATGTTTAGTTGGTTGATTTTTCATAGGCATATTTTCATTTGCAAGCTTCCATAATTGGATAATTAACTTCATCCATTATATCCACGTCATCATTGGAAACATCATCTAAGTCCGGCAAAGGTGATGCATTTTCTTGAACTTGTTCCCATTCCCATAGATTTTCTAGAAAAGTAGCATCTTTATTTTAAATGAATCCTTTTTTCATGGAAGAACATGTATCTTTTAGATTTTTCAGAATAGCCTATAAATCTACATTTTAAAATTTTGAGATCTAGCTTATCTCTAACCTAATATGGAACGAGAACATGTGTCACGCAACCCTATTTCCTCACATGACTCAAGTTAGGTTTGTGTCCATTTTAAATCTCATACGGTGTTAACTCGACTGATTTTGTGGGAATTCTGTTCAGAACATAATTAATAATCAATATAGCTTCTCCCCAAACATTCTTGGGAAGACTAAAATGTTATAACATACATCTTATTGTATCATTAATATTCTATTCTTCCTTTCACTCGCACCATTTTATTGTGGTATATAAAACATAGTATGCTTCTTGATACTGTAATGAATATAGTAATCTTCAAATTCCTTTGAGTTGAATTCTCCACATCTATTAGTTCTTAATACGATCATGTATCTTCTAAGTTTTCTTTCTACTTCTGACTTGTATCTTTTAAAACATTCAAAATGTCCAGATTTTCTATTTAAAAGATACACACAAGTATACTTGGAATACTAATATATAAATGTTATAAAATATTCCTTATTACCACGTGTCTCTATGTAAAATGGCCCACAAATATCAGAATGAATTATTCCAACAGTTTATTAATCTTTGACCTTCTGAGAATGATTTCCTGATCATTTTTCCAGTTAGGCAATGTTCATAGGGTAAATCTTTATTCTTGCCAATTTTGGTAATAAATCCATGTTAATTATCCAATACATCTTACTGTTACTTGGATGTCCTAATCTTATATACGAAAGTTCATAATCAGATATAAGATATGTGGAATAATGCAAAGTAGAAATTTTATTGCCAATATTAGAGTTTGCAATGGAAAGAAAAAACAAATCATGTCCAAAAACAAATTTGTCCATAACAAAAACTTTCTTGTCTTTCCTAATAGACACTATATTGTTATAAAATTTAACTTCGAGACCTTTCTTCAGCGAAGCAGACACGGAGATCAAGTTACGTCTTATATCAGTGCATAAAACATAACTTTGAGGATCGTGATGATGTCCCCAACTTTGAGGATCAAGTTACGTCTTATACCTTTCACATCCATATAGGTATTGTTCCACACACAGAGATATATATATATCTCCTCTGGTCTCCTTTCTTTAGTTCTTATAATTAGTTCTTATAAGTCGACAAAACCTTTCTTCATCTTTGCTATATGTCAGTTGCTCCTAAATCAATCCACCATGCACAAGCATTATTTGTTGCAGTGTTACATTCAATAATACCAATAAACACTTGCTTTCCAAATCGTCCTTATTCTGGGTGTTTGGAATAGCCTTTATTCTTTGCGTGATGACAGTTGGCTTTGAAATGATTAAACTTCCTACAGAAGTAGCTGTTGGGAGATGTGTATGCCCTCAAGTCAATTTATCTCTATGCATATGTACAAACATCTTGTTCGAAATAACTTATGCTGTTTGGTAAAAATTTACCTAAGTAAACAATAATTTAGTCTTCATTAGAACTTAGGTAAAGTCATGAGACTTAATGCAAGGCCAAACATGAATCGAGATGTAGATCTCAATCATGGAGAAGTGCTTCACCGTTTGTAGCATAAGTCTAAAATCGTTCATGGTCGTAGATGTTTCAAGAAAAGGATATTGACACGTCAGATAGACCATTGTATCTTTGTCTTCATTTTGAAGTGGTGACAATGATCTCATGGTCGTTTGACTTGGCGAAGTCAAAGACGAGACGCATGTGCTCATTAGAGAATGAGTTCACTGAACGACCCAACGAGAGCCACTACATGGTTAGCATACACCAATCTATCAATGGTGAGCTCCCAGTGATGATATGCAAGTTGGTCCTTAGACTTAAGGTCATTGTACGAACCTGTTCATGAAGGGTGTCACTTTGATTTTTGATCTAGCCTCGGGGCAAACCTTGTTGAAAGGTCATTGGTTGGGTGACACTTGAAGCATACAAGGAGAGTACTGGCCAAGAAAGAATTTGTCTCTCCCTGTATGGGGAGTTAGTGTTGCAGGAGTCGGTACGTTCTTTAGCAAAAAAACCATGGTTATGGTATGTTGGCTTAGATCCAACAAAGACTAGCCAAGACCGAACAATGCCGACCAGGCGCGAAGCTATTAGGGGTTGACAATTAACCATACCCTAGGCTGCAAGCGACATAGTTATGACGAAGGGACTAAAACTGCGGCATTCATCACAGACAAAGTTACGGTGGCCCCGACAATACGCATGTCAATGGGCTAACCACATAATGATAATACCAAAAAATGGACGGCACTTGTTGCTCGTGGTCACTATCGTCTGAGATTTCGAGCCCCACATGTAGTAGGATCAGGCTATAGTGTCTCACATAGAGTGTGACCCTGGTCAAGTAAATAGGTAGGATTAAGGAGATAGTGGATATGATGCATGAGAATTAATTGTGTCGCAAAATGTTTGCGATATAGGCTTTGGAATATAAATGATGTGGGATTAATGCATATGATGCATTGGAATTAATACGGTCGCAATTATTTTCGAACAGGACTTCGGTCACATATGATGCGACACAAACAACAAGTCTTGAAAAGCATAGAACAAGCCCAATTTAGGGGTTTAGGAATGTCCCGGACTCATACGCTTTGGTCCAAGCCCAGTAGGATTGGAGAGAGACCAAAAAGAAAAACGAAAAAAAAAACAAAAAAGGGGGGCAACAATACAGCACCCTGGGCTAGCCCTGCACAGCACCCTAGGCTAGCCCTGCACAGCACCATGGGCTAGCCCAGTATTGATGGCCCGCAATACCAGCGTTGATGGCCCAGGCAAGCCCAACGTTGATGGCCTGACCAAAACAAAAAACGAAAAAAATCGAAAAAAGTGGGCAGCAATACTTTGCACTTGGGCACGCTGGGCAAGCCTAACGTTGATGGCCCAGGCTAGGCAAGCCTAACGTTGATGGCCCAGGCTCAGTACTTGGCACCTGGGCTTGGGCCCATGAACTGGCTCGCCTGGTCTGAAGCGGGCTGCACCCGCTTATTGGGCAGACCCCCGCTTCGGGGGAGCACCTGGCCCGTTTCGGACGTGCATGCCCGACCTGATGGAAAGTAGTGGGTGGGCCCCACTGGTGAGGCCCACCGAATTGCATGTTAAGTTTTTGTTTATGCACAGTTTTGTGCAGTTTTATTGCCGACTTTGGCGCGTCAATTGAGGGGTCAAACGAAGTCGGAATTCAACGCCATTTATTTCTATGTGTTCACCATTCAATGCTTTATGATTTTATATAAGATATCACTTGTGAAGCTCAATGGCGAGGGAGGAAAATTTGTATTTTTCCCTCCAATTATTTAGTCCCACATCAGATATGATAAGAAAAGGAAGGGCCAAGTCCCTATATAAATAGGGGCTAGCTCTCTTCCTTAAAACTTGTATCAGTGCACACTGCACCAAGCCTTAGATCAAGGGAGCTCTGAAAAGTTAAGAGCAAGACTAGATCGAATATGCGGAAAATAATTATTTCATCTTTCTCTCTTTTACTTCCTTGCTCCTGATCGGGCTCTGGCAAATCTACGAAGGAGTTCGTATTCGATCCGAAGTATTGACGGAGTATCCACTTAAGGTGAAACTTTCTGGAGTGTGTGGTTGGTTTGGTGATAAGAGTGTTGCTCGCCTCGGGATGCGGTTCAACTCAAGGGAAGCCGTTCAGCCCTAATGAGGAGCATTGGTTTATGAGGATCAACATTCTGCTAACATGCGGAACAAAGGTTGTAATGCCCTACAAGCTACTGCACAAGTACTAGAGGGGGGGGGTGAATAGTACTTTAAAAATAACAAGGAGTATAATTCCTAATTATAGTGCAAACAACTACCAAATCAATTTGCGGAAGCTTAAATTGAATGACAACAACAAAATTAACAATGCTAACAAGAGATGTTAATGGGTTCGGATCCACCCAAGTCTCCCCGACTTGTTCCCGGTGATCCTACGTCCCAACCACCTGGATCCCCTCCGGATACTTAGGTTAGAAACCCTAACCCAAGATTTCCACTATGATATCTTGTGAAAAACCTTCACAAGATCAAATCATACATGCAATGGCAATAGTGAATCCCACAACCCGGGATCACAACCTTCTCTCACAACCGAGAGAATCAACAAGCAATATAAACAAGTTTATAATGAAATAAACAATCTTACCACAAAATCCTATACCTTGAGTTTTCTTACCAAAAAGGTGCAAGGAGGGATTTGAGGAAGATGAAGTCACCAAGACCTAGCACCAAGGAAATGACCAGCAATAGGTGCCTAGGAGTGATTTGGAGACTTGAATCAAGCTAGAGCTTGAAGGGCTCACCAAGAACAAACTTCTCTCAAGATGGATTCTAGATCTAGAAAGTGAGAGAATGGATTTCTTGTGAGGAAGAGAGCTTTAGAAATGAGTGAGAATGGCTATCTCTTTCTATCTCAATGAATCACTTAATGGCAGCTCTAACCTAGAGAGAAATGACCTAGGTTCGTATTTATAGGGTCCCATAAAAACAACTTAGGTCAATTTCCAACGGATAGAAATCTGAGGTAACTAGTCGGTCAAAGAACAACCACTGACCGACTAGTTCATCAACTAGTCGGTCAGTCAAACAACATGGACCGACTAAGTGAAGAACTGAGAAGAGAGAGAAATTCAGACCTAGAAATCTAGTCGGTCCAAGAAGACTTTCTGACCGACTAGTTTCACAACTAGTCGGTCAGTCAGTGAACGTAGACCGACTAAGAGGCAAAAACAAATAGTCTGAATACAAATTGACTTAGTCGGTCCAAGAACAAAAGTTGACCGACTAGATTATCAACTAGTCGGTCACCAAACGTTCTTAGACTGACTAACGATAAACAGTAGCTTAGGAGAAATTTGGCATGAACAGTAAATCTCAACTAGTCGGTCAAAGAAGCATCACTGACCGACTAGTTCACAAACTAGTCGGTCGGTGAGTCAACGTAGACCGACTAACTGTAAACAGTACTGAACAAGAAAAGATTAACTCACACTAGTCGGTCCAAGAAGCTCTGCTGACCGACTAGATCACCATCTAGTCGGTCAGTACTTCTTCTTGTACCAACTAATATGCACAAACAAGTCCGAATCGAAGCGCGACGCTTCGAGGAAATTAGAGTGGACTTGTACTAAGATCCTAGAGCTACGATATGAGCGATATGAAGATAGAATCGTAAGATATACTCAAGGCTTAACATTCTATAGATCGAAGCTAAAAGACTATGAATAAAACCTTAAAGAACGGTCTTCGAGAGCTTCGATTAATTCTTCATGACTTCCAAAACGGTGCAAGAGCTTCAACGAAGCTTTAGGCATGAATACGAGCTTTGAGAAGTGTTGAGATGTCGCTTTGATTGTTCTCGTGAATTTGGCGACGATCTCCAATACTGCGCTCACAAATTGTTAATTCATGGATTATTTATGTTTGCTCATCATCAAAACCAAATCCGGGGAGTCCAATATTCAACATTCTCCCCCTTTTTGGTGATGACAAACCAACATAAATAATAATCGAAAATAATGATTCAAATGTAAAATACTTACTCCCCCTGCATTGATGACACGTTAATTCCAAAATGAATATATATAAATTGCATCAATCAGACGAGTAAGATATATAATGAGAATCGATTTTTGAAATATCGGATTTTGAAAATCCTTATATGTATATCTTAACTCCCCCTGAATCTAACACATCAAATTAGATTCTTGGAAAATGAGTTAAATTTTCATTTGACCTATTTTTTATTATCATTATCTCTCCCCCTTTGGCATTATCCCAAAAATGGGGGGCATACAATGACAACAACTAGGAAATGTAAAATCCAACATCGGGAGTCGTAGACAATGACAATGGACCTAATTGACACCAAGGGAAAAGTGTGGAAATCAAATCAAGGTGTGCCAAATTGTCCATTATCAAAAAGCGATAATTAAAATCATCAAAAATACCAATTTTTATTCATTTCATGAATAAAGAAACATACTCTTCAATATTCAATATTCTTGGTTAAATTGGTGCATGGAAAACAATTCTATACAATTATAGAATTTCAATCTATTTAACCAAGTTTTTCTAGCGACGAATGACGAATTCACATGTCAAAGGCATTGAATGAAAATTAAATGTGCACGACGAAATAATACAAAGAGAAGATCGATGTATATATATAAAAACATCTTGAGTACATCCAAAAAGATATCGACTACATCAAATGCAACATACCATGTATGTCAACATCAAAAAGAAATACATCATACATCATCGATACACCATCATCAATCATCCAAAGTACATCAAAATACAACACCGACATCCATAAAACCAAAATACATCAAATCCAACACTCAAACTCCATCCCATCCTAACCCAAAACACTCTCAAAAAAAGGTGTATCATCCAAAGAATAGTGGAGAGTCCTCGAAGTAGACGATCACGAGGAAGTGGTAGGATCTGCAGTCTCCGGAGGTCCAGTCGATGGAGTGGACTCAGGCTCTACAGGGAGGAGAGGCGTCTGAACAGAAGGGATCGTTGGGGCAGGGGTGGAGACGTCGACGACAGGCTCAACGGCTGAAGTGTCAACAGGAATATCAGCAGTCAAAACAGGAGCAGGGTCGTCAACAGGAGCAGCAGCAGCAACAGAAGTCTGATCCACTGGTGCAGAAGTCTCAGGAGCACCGGAAGAGGTGCCAGCATCAGGAGCAGATGTGGTAGCAGCAGCAGCAGTGGCCTCATCGCCACGAGCCAAGGAGGTGACAAGATCATCAATATCATCGTCGTCCATCTCCTCATCCTCAGAAATGGAAGGAGGAAGATCAATGCCCATCAAACGAGCCATACGGCAAACTACCTCCTCGGTACAAGCCAAACGCGACTCGTGCCGATGAAGTAACCGTACGACATCATCAAGTGAGGTGGTATGAGGAGGGACTGAAGCAGCTGAAGGAGGAGGGACTAAAGCAGCTGAAGGAGGAGGGACTGAAGCAGCTGAAGGAGGGGCCTGAGATGAAGAAGGTGTCGACCGCTGCATGTGACGGAGTGCCGTAAGAGATTTCTTAACGGCCGTCGCGTTCAGAGGAGGACCAAGGGGACGCTCATCGCCAGGGGGCAAGGGGACACCGAATCGACGAAATACCAAGGTCAGGAGACATGGATATGGGATATGCACAGATTTAGTGGTCTTGCGAATACACTCGAAAAATCCATCTTATCGAGTATAATGCGAGCCCAATTAATCTCGCTACCCATAAACAGAGCGTAAATCAATTTCAAAAACGGCTGAGCTGGAAGAGATGACGATCCATACTTGGGAAGAAGGCAGGATTTCAAGATCAGGTTAATCACCCAAGCATTCGGCTTGAATGATTTCGAAGGTACTCCTATGAATGCAGGGGGGATAACCTGGAAGATTTTGCCTAGGGTCCGCTGATCGAGGGAAGAGATATCATCGACAGAGATGTCAGAAGGGAGGAGGCCACACGACGAGCAACCTATCAACTCCCCCAAGATTTCTGCCATGAGGACTATAGGAGTCCCCAAAACAGAAGTCTCGATGGAGTGAGACTCGTCGTACTGGCCCCGGACACGATTGGCATAGAATAATTTGACCAGGCGAGGATATGGACGGGGGTTCGCCTTGGAGTCAAATCTAAGATAGTCCAATAGGCCACTATAGGAGAGAAGATCCGCAAGGCCAAGAAAATCAGAAAACTGAACGTAATGCTCTAACAGCAGTGGGCAGTGCTCTATACGGTTGTACGCTGTGAAACACTGAGGGTCGTCGTGGCACAACGATATATCTACACCGCCGACTGGCATAGGAGCTTTACCCTTAGCCTTACGGGACATAGGAGGAGGTGGAGGAGGGGGTGGAGTAGGTGCCTTCTCGGGATGTTCAGGGGTGTATTCCTCATCGGTATCATCCTCGGAATCACTATCTGAACGCTCACCGGGAGGTGTGGGAGCACGGAACGCTTTGGGTTTAGGTTTAGGCTTGGGCTTGGACGTTTGGACGATAGGTTTAGGCTTGGACGTCATCTTCCTCTTCAACGGAGTTGAAGACGAAGAGCGGGGTCGAGTGGTCTTGGCCCTACGCTTAGGAGGGGTCGAAGCGGTAGCACCCTCTACGGTCATAGGGGATGCCCCAGAAGATGTAATCGGGATTCTCGTTCGTGCCATGATCTCGGCACAACGAGTACAAGCAAATGACGGGATAAGATCAAACACACCCTAAGCACAAACACTAGATCCTAACACCCAAGCCCTAAGAATGAATTTTCGAAACCCTAGCTCAAACCCTAGAAGATGAAAACAAGATCAAGATCAAACCCTAGGGTAGGAAAACGACCTAGGAGGAGGAGGGAGATACCTAGGGGAGTGGTCGACGGCGTCGGACGGTGGAGATGGCCGGAAAGTTGGCCGGAAATCGACGGGAATACGAAGGGTCTCGGTCGGGTTTTAGGGGGTTTTCGAGTTGGAGGAGAGAAAACAACCGACTGGAATGGGAAATAGCCGGTTAGAATAGGATTAAGTCGGTCTGGAATGCGAAAAGACGCGTTTGCCCTAACGCCCTTAGTCGGTCACAGTTCAAGCACTGACCGACTAGATTACGATCTAGTCGGTCGGTCAATGAGCTTAAACCGATTAAGTCGAAACAGAGGCAAACAGAAATTTCTAGGGCTAGAGTTAGTCGGTCACAGTAAACTCACTGACCGACTAGTTTTCAATCTAGTCGGTCGGTAAGAGTACTATGACCGACTAAAAGAAGTCAATGACAGGAGAAAGTTAAAAGCTTGAACTAGTCGGTCTGAGTTCACTAGCTGACCGACTAGATGAGCATCTAGTCGGTTGGCTGATGAACTGAAACCGACTAGAAGAGTCCAAAAGTTGATAAATGAGTTCTCTTCTAAAACCACTTGGATGAAACATCTTAACCCTCTCATTAGTCATCTAAACTACCCCATAAAACATCGAAATCTCATATACGATATTCAAATTAGAATTCGAGCAAAAATTCAAACACATCACATAAAATCCCCAAAAATTCAATAAATCTAGCATGAACGAAATATCGCGAAATATAAAAGCATGCAAGATAATTGAATGAAACATGAATCCTATATCTCGGATTCACCCATAATCCCCAATTCTCGACGCAACCGCACAAAGGAGTCCTCCTTTAGGGGTTTTGTGAAAATATCGGCGATTTTCTTTTGGGTTTCAACGTACACCAATATGATGTCCTTTTTAGCAACATGATCATCTAAAAAATGGTGTCGGACATCTATGTGTTTAGATCGGGAATGGTGCACCGGATTCTTTGAAAGACAAATAGCACTTTGGTTATCCACCATGATAGGGCTAGTATCACAATGAATACCAAAATCCTTCAGTGTGTGTCTCATCCAAAGAACCTGGGCACAAGCGGCACCGGCGGCAATATATTCTGCCTCGGTGGTTGAAAGTGATACGGAATTTTGCTTCTTGGAAAACCAAGAGACAAGGGAATTTCCTAGAAAATGGCAAGTGCCACTAGTACTTTTCCTGTCGGATTTGCATCCCGCATAATCGGCATCACTATATGAGACTAACTCATACGTGCTAGATTCTGGATAAAGTAATCCAAAATCAAGTGTATAACTTAGATAACGGAAAATACGTTTTACCGCTACTAAGTGAGACTCCTTAGGTTGAGACTGATAACGAGCACATACGCATACGGCAAACATAATATCGGGCCTACTTGCGGTAAGATAAAGTAAACTACCTATCATACCTCGATATAGACGAATGTCTACATCCTTACCGCACGTATCCTTATCAAGATGCGTAGTCGTGCTCATTGGAGTCTTTTTCCCTGAAGCACTCTCCATTCCAAATCGCTTAAGCAACTCCACCGTATACTTCGTTTGGTGGATGAAGATTGCATCGTCCATTTGGAGAATTTGGAGACCTAAGAAATATTTGAGCTCACCCATGTGGCTCATCTCAAATTGTTCCTTCATAATATTAGAAAACTCTTCGCAAAGAGTGAAGTTAGTAGCACCGAAAATGATATCATCAACATAAATTTGAACTAATAAAATATCACTATTCGCATGCTTTACAAAAAGTGTAGAATCGGCTTCGCCCATTTTAAAATTCAAATCCAAAAGAAAATTCTTTAGGCGATCATACCAAGCTCGAGGAGCTTGTCTCAAACCATAAAGAGCTTTCTTTAGTTTAAAAACATGATTTGGAAATTTTTCATTTATGAAGCCCGGAGGTTGAGAAACGTAAACTTCCTCAACAACATCTCCGTTTAAAAATGCACTTTTAACATCCATGTGAAATAATTTAAAATTTTTATGGCATGCATAAGACAATAATAGTCTAATTGATTCTAATCTAGCTACCGGAGTGAAGGATTCTTCGAAATCGATACCTTCCTCTTGGCGATAGCCTTGAGCAACTAACCGAGCTTTGTTCCGGACGACGACTTGATTTTCGTCGGTTTTGTTCTTGAAGATCCACTTTGTCCCTATTACGGTGTGGTTCTTCGATGGCAAAGGAACAAGCTCCCATACCTCATTCCTCTCGAATTGAATGAGTTCCTCCTCCATGGCAAGGATCCAAGCACTATCTTCGCATGCTTCAACTATATTCTTTGGCTCTATCGATGAGGCAAAGGCACTATTGGCGAAGTGGTGGACTTGCGATCTCGTCTTGACACTATCATGAATATTGCCAATGACTTGCTCATGGGGATGGTCGCGAACGGTATGAAGCCGCTTGGGAATACCTTGATCACTAGGCACATTCTCAACAACTTCATTAGTCGGGTTAGTATCAATAGAATCAATTGAATCAATAGACTTAGAATTTTCAAACGAATCACATAAAACATCCATAGAATCATCATTATTTGAAATTCTAGAAGTAGTAAAATTCTCATTAAAGAGACATGAAGTGATTCCTCGATCATAGAGGATCTTTTGTTGTATATCCGGTAGGCTTTGCTACGTGAGGAATACCCAACAAATATCCCCTCATCCGATCTCGGATCAAACTTGTCCAAATTATCATATGTGTTTTTAATAAAACATTTTGCGCCGAAAACACGAAAATGTTTAACTTGAGGCAATCTACCAAACAACAATTCATAGCAAGTTTGTTTGGTGCCGGGCCTCAAAAGTATTCTATTATACACATAACAAGCGGAGTGTACCGCTTCCGCCCAAAATTGATAACCAAGTTGACTATCTTCGAGCATAGTGCGAGCACACTCCACAAGCGTTCTATTCTTCCTCTCAACAACACCATTTTGAGGAGGTGCGCGAGGGAAAGAAAACGTGTGAGTAATTCCAAGATCATCACAAAAATTTGAGAAAGACTCATTCTCAAATTCACCCCCATGATCACTACGAATAGTGACAATGGTGGTTCCGATGAGATTTTGTACTTTCTTCACAAATATTGCGAAGTTTTCAAAAGCTTCATTTTTATTACATAAGAAAAATACCCATGTAAATCTAGAATAATCATCGACGATGACAAGTCCATATCTTGCATTTCCTAAGGAAGCAACTCTAGTTGGCCCAAATAAATCTAGATGTAATAGCTCTAGTGGTCGTTTAGTAGAAATGCTTTTCTTAGGTTTAAATGAAGATTTAAGAAGCTTGCCACGTTGACAAGAATCATAAAAACTTTTATTTTCAAAAACGAGCTTCGGAAAACCTTTAATGGAATTTAATTTTGAAAGCTTATAAAGTGTTCCAAAGTTCACATGTCCAAATCGTCGATGCCATAAGTGTTGTTCACTTGTGTTGGCAACGAGACATTGTTCATATGACTTGGGAAGATCCAAAATATAAATATCTTTATGGCGTGTGCCGGAAAATAATAACTTATTATTATCATTTGAAATATGACATAATCCTTTCGCAAATCTAACTTTGTAACCTTTGTCACAAAGTTGGCTTATTGAAATAAGATTATGATTTAAACCATTAACTAGATAAACATCACTAATTAAGGGTTTAGACGGGTTACCCACTTTACCAACACCGACGATGGTTCCGCTCTCGTTGCCTCCAAATACGACGCGGTTTCCATTTGCAATGGGAACTACTCCGGAGAGCAATTGAGCGTCACCCGTCATGTGTTTTGAACATCCGCTATCGAGTATCCAATTCCCTTTGGAGCTAAATTTAAATTTGTTGCTCCTTTTCTTTTTCTTTTCCTTGAGTACCTAAAGATAGGAACTTTCATATCATGGTACCCAAGGTCATTGGGTCCTCAAAGGTTAGACCTTTGGAAGCCAAGTCCAATTGGACTTAGACTTTCCCACATAATTTCTACTATGCACAACATCCGAAAAATAAGCATTCATATACACTTGTTTTTCATCCATGCTTGTGTCCTTTGGGCTCCAAATAGTGAAAATCTTGGGAGCCCTCATCCTATTGGGTGCATGCATGCGACGTTGATTTCTACGTGATGCATGTTGTGGATAGGCATAAGGAACATGATGGAATGGTGCACGACGAGAATTATTCATATGATGAGGTGGGTGAACATATACATGTGTGGGAACACGTGCGTGAGGGTGTCTCACATGGTGTGCACGTGCCCGAGAATGTGTTGCATAAAAATCATCATATGTGTGAGACGGTGGAGTAGGACGTGTGTTCCTACGTGGCATGGTATTGGTGTACATATAAGCATGCCCCTTCTTTGGAGGTCCACCCAAAGTGGGTTTCTTTCCGAAAGAGGGTGTGGACGAGGTGGAAGCACCATTGGTAGATGAACTACCAATAGAGTGTTTTCTACCACTCGTAGAGTCACTGGAAGTTGGCCTAACAAAAGTAGTGGCCGCTTTGGATGGACATCCCATCGTATACCCCAAACCAATGTGGTGATTGGCCGGAAGTAAGTCACTTAGGATTTTATCCAAATGGTCCTTACCCTTATTGAATTTATTAATTCGGCCTAATGTGTTCTCATATTTCTCTTTGAGAGAACGCATAGACGTATCCAAGTTGGATACTTGCGATGTGAGCACATAAACACGAGATTTAAGATTCTCGTTCTCAATACTCAAAGTCGAGTTTTGAGAAGTTAAATCCGCTATCTTATGTTCTTCCGGATCATCAATGCTAACATGTTCAAGTTTAGATTTGAGATTAACAATCTCATTTCTTAACTCTTCAACAACGGTGTCGTTGTTGGTGATGATAGTCTTAGGCGAGGTTTGAATGCTAGCTAGGTCATCTTTTACTTTAGTATATCTATTTACTAATTTAGTGTATTTAGACCATAAATGAGAGTTAGCATCCCTAAGATCATCCATAGTTACCTCATCGCCTTCGTCGTCGCTATCATCGGAGGAGGAAGATCCTTGATCATGCTCCTCTCTTGCCATGAAGCACATGTGCGCTTGCTCCACTTTCTCATCGTCCGACTCTCCGCTTGAGGAATCCTCGGAGTCGATGAATGTTGCTCTGACAAGTCCCTTTTTGTACCCCTTTTTGTACTTCTTCGACTTGTCGAACTTCGGCGCCTTCCACTTCTCCTTTTGCTTGTTTTGAGGACAATCCGCTTTGATGTGTCCTGGCTTATTGCATTTAAAGCACAAAGGTGGAGAGGCGTTAGTAGAAGTAAATTTAGATTTTTGTTTGAAGTTACCCTTTCGGAAGAAGCGATTGAACTTCTTTGCCATGAGTGCAACGGATTCCATGTCCATTTCTTCTTCCGAGTCCTCATCATCGGTAGAGGTGGATGAAGCCGCCTTGAATGCAATTGCCTTTTTCTTAGGCACGTCTTGGTTCAAATAGGACTTCATATTTTCTTGTAACTTCACCTTGCTATCTTTGCGTACCTCGTATGACATCAAAGTACCCATCAATTGAACTACGGTATACTTATTCATGTCATTACCTTCCTCGATGGCGAAGGTACGTTTCTCCCAAGAAGAAGGAAGTCCTTCGATGAGCTTCGAGCACTTCTCCTTTTGGGTGTAGGATTTGCCGAGGGCCTCTAACTCGTTTATTATGTCAACAAAGCGAGCGTAATATTCCTTCATCTTCTCGCCCTGTTGCATATGAAACATTTCGTAATCTTTGTTTACAACTACGAGTTTAGAGTCTCTTACCCTACTCGTCCCTTCATGTAGAATGAGGAGGGAGTTCCAAATTTGATATGCACTCTTACATGTGCATATCTTATTGAAGTCCTCGGGCTCCAATGCGCATTGCAAGGCGTTCATTGCCTTGGCATTGCTTACCTCCGCGGCGACCTCCGCGGTTGTCCATTTCTCAAAGTCTTCTTCTTCGGGTTCGATGTATTCCTTCATTGTGGTCCTCCATAGAGATGCACTCCGGAGGAAGGTTTCCATCCGGCATTTCCAGTACCCGTAGTTGGTACCGTTGAAGAATGGAGGCCTCGTAGAGGAATGTCCTTCCATCACCGAAGATGCTCCTTCACGGTTCCTGAAGGTGTCATAGTTGGAAGGTGGACGCACGGTCTTGTTGTCGTTGGCAGACATAGCTAAGTATCTGGCTCTGATACCAAATGTAATGCCCTACAAGCTACTGCACAAGTACTAGAGGGGGGGTGAATAGTACTTTAAAAATAACAAGGAGTATAATTTCTAATTATAGTGCAAACAACTACCAAATCAATTTGCGGAAGCTTAAATTGAATGACAACAACAAAATTAATAATGCTAACAAGAGATGTTAATGGGTTCGGATCCACCCAAGTCTCCCCGACTTGTTCCCGGTGATCCTACGTCCCAACCACCCGGATCCCCTCCGGATACTTAGGTTAGAAACCCTAACCCAAGATTTCCACTATGATATCTTGTGAAAAACCTTCACAAGATCAAATCATACATGCAATGGCAATAGTGAATCCCACAACCCGGGATCACAACCTTCTCTCACAACCGAGAGAATCAACAAGCAATATAAACAAGTTTATAATGAAATAAACAATCTTACCACAAAATCCTATACCTTGAGTTTTCTTACCAAAAAGGTGCAAGGAGGGATTTGAGGAAGATGAAGTCACCAAGACCTAGCACCAAGGAAATGACCAGCAATAGGTGCCTAGGAGTGATTTGGAGACTTGAATCAAGCTAGAGCTTGAAGGGCTCACCAAGAACAAACTTCTCTCAAGATGGATTCTAGATCTAGAAAGTGAGAGAATGGATTTCTTGTGAGGAAGAGAGCTTTAGAAATGAGTGAGAATGGCTATCTCTTTCTATCTCAATGAATCACTTAATGGCAGCTCTAACCTAGAGAGAAATGACCTAGGTTCGTATTTATAGGGTCCCATAAAAACAACTTAGGTCAATTTCCAACGGATAGAAATCTGAGGTAACTAGTCGGTCAAAGAACAACCACTGACCGACTAGTTCATCAACTAGTCGGTCAGTCAAACAACATGGACCGACTAAGTGAAGAACTGAGAAGAGAGAGAAATTCAGACCTAGAAATCTAGTCGGTCCAAGAAGACTTTCTGACCGACTAGTTTCACAACTAGTCGGTCAGTCAGTGAACGTAGACCGACTAAGAGGCAAAAACAAATAGTCTGAATACAAATTGACTTAGTCGGTCCAAGAACAAAAGTTGACCGACTAGATTATCAACTAGTCGGTCACCAAACGTTCTTAGACCGACTAACGATAAACAGTAGCTTAGGAGAAATTTGGCATGAACAGTAAATCTCAACTAGTCGGTCAAAGAAGCATCACTGACCGACTAGTTCACAAACTAGTCGGTCGGTGAGTCAACGTAGACCGACTAACTGTAAACAGTACTGAACAAGAAAAGATTAACTCACACTAGTCGGTCCAAGAAGCTCTGCTGACCGACTAGATCACCATCTAGTCGGTCAGTACTTCTTCTTGTACCAACTAATATGCACAAACAAGTCCGAATCGAAGCGCGACGCTTCGAGGAAATTAGAGTGGACTTGTACTAAGATCCTAGAGCTACGATATGAGCGATATGAAGATAGAATCGTAAGATATACTCAAGGCTTAACATTCTATAGATCGAAGCTAAAAGACTATAAATAAAACCTTAAAGAACGGTCTTCGAGAGCTTCGATTAATTCTTCATGACTTCCAAAACGGTGCAAGAGCTTCAACGAAGCTTTAGGCATGAATACGAGCTTTGAGAAGTGTTGAGATGTCGCTTTGATTGTTCTCATGAATTTGGCGACGATCTCCAATACTGCGCTTACAAATTGTTAGTTCATGGATTATTTATGTTTGCTCATCATCAAAACCAAATCAGGGGAGTCCAATATTCAACAAAGGTATATAATTTATTTTGCGTATTTAATTTTACAGTAGTTAGATCGATCCTTAGGAGTTGGTCAGATCCACCCTGGGATATTAGAGATTCTGGTTAGGATTTTATTCCTTATGACTTTCTTGAAGACTGCTTTAAGATTTTTCTGATGCTATATTCTGTTTCATTGTTCGCCCGACTTAGGCTGGACGTGGATTTTAGCCCTACAGACCTCGGTAAATCCCTACAGTGGTATCAGAGCCATGTTTATTTGATCTATTTTACTGCAATATTAATGTGTTAGTTGTGCATGTTAATTTCATCTCATACAGACCCCGATAAATCCCTACAGTGGTATCAGAGCCAGGTCTATTTGATCTATTTTACTACAATATTAATGTGTTAATTGTGCATGTTAATTTCTTCATGAGAAAAAGGTTTATAAATGCATTAAAAAATTTAGAATTTTTTCCATGTGATGGTTTTATTAAAAGTAGTTTTTGAAAATTACATCTTCTTTGATTGTGAGATAATTTAGAGTAGATCTGGATAATTATGTGATAATTATTATTTGATTAATGTTGTTATGATCTGGATATTTATGCGATAATTATTTAGATTCCTAATATCTGATTAGGATAACCATTAATAAATAAAATTATTATGAAACATAATTCTTATGTGACAATAATTTTAATTTCCTAATACCTGATTAGGATAGTCATTAATAAATAAATTATTATGAAACATAATTGTTATGTAATAATAATTTTAATTTCCTAATGGTTGATTAGGATTGTAAATAAAAGTGATTATAATCCTAAAATGTTAGTTTAAGGATGCACCAAGTTAATTAGGATTAACTAGGAAAGGGTAACCAAAATTAAATCAAGAAGGACGCATTTTAATAATAGTCATTCTTTAGTCGTCCACGAAACGGTGTTTAGAATCGTTTGCGCTAGGGCTCCGGATCACATTGGCCTAGACTTGGGATAATGGTCCTAACCTGCCAAACATGTCTAGCTGTATTTGACTGGACCAAACTAGAATTCCTATTATCATCATGTGACGCTATCGATTATATCTAGTTACTTACGTTAAAACTCATTTTCAGGATTAACCGTAGCCCTCCTTGTTTTTTGGATTAGGTGACTAAAAGATACCGGTTATGATTGTTGAGTCTCATCAATCTATGACATGGTCTATTTTGGAAACCGACTCCAACATACATATGATGTAGTCTGGTCTTAAGCCAAACCACCCCGTCGGGTCTCCTCGAGTGTCGGTGTAAGTTAAGATTAGACATGAAAATAAGGGTTCGACTAGACTAGTCATTATGGTTTGTTGAGTCTCCTCGAGATCATAAGTGACTAGGTGTAAAAACCAATATGCAGTCACATGTGATGTGAACGATGAAGAGTTCTTCTACGAAACTACAGAGCCGATCACCTTGTTGAGTCTCCTCATGGTTGTGAAGCTCAGTGTGGTTGGATCCCTCTCCCACTAAATGTTATAATTCATTCATGTATATAGGTTAAAATGATCGCCACAATAGTGGGAGGATATATTTAAATAAAAACCATTCTACCTATATTAAAATAGAACATATGTTAAAAAAGGGTAGTTTTATGTTTTACCACATGGAATCCAAACTATTATTTCCTAAAAGAATAGGGTAACTGGCCAAATGATTGGTTAAGGAATATCAACTCAAAATCCAATTTGATAGACTAAACTATGTTCTCGCTGACCCCTCCCTTAAAGTGTCATTAGCACTGGCTTTAGGATAATGATTTCCTTGAGCTCTAAAGTCTAGTACAATAATAGCACGCTACTTGACACTTGTCTCTATGAGCTATATGCTCCAAGGGCAGCTTGAACATACTGATGTTCAAAGCATATTTCTCCATACAACTTGTTTAGTCTCCTTAAGGTTGTATGGAAAACAGTTTCAATCCGCAAGGTTTGAAACTTCGATCAAACTCTTTGACTCGAAAATGAGTGTGAGAATGGTGCACGACCATGTATCCAAATCAGATTTTGAGACGAACAACTTGTTGAGTCTCCTTAAAGTTGTAAAGCTCAAATGTTTGGATGCATGAGATGCTTGCACAGCTAATATTTGTGTTGGGACATGCATTGTCTAAATATGATTTTGAAAAGAGAAGGGAGTAAGAAAAGTCGGTTGAGAAAGAATGTTTTGTCTATAATGAGAAAAGGCATAGTAGGAGGAACTGAAAATGAGACATATTTGATCTCTCGTTTCAGAATAATTGTTGTACAAAGGAAAAGATTGTCATACGTATTGGCTAAGGAGCATGTGTTGTTTTGGGCCATATAGGACGTATATCACACTTGGCGAATGTCGTCACCTTTCTTTTGAAGCAATGTTTCGGTGTAAGCATTCTGTATAATGATATTGTATTAAGTGTTAATACATGAATGCGCAAGTTATTAGTAAAAATTATCTATGGCAAATAGACTAGGCTACACCGTAGAGAACAGACTTGACAAGTGACATAAAGAGGGGTCTCTTGACCTCTCGTATTATGAGTCAAAAGACACTGGTGAGATTTTCTCTCAAGTCAAACTAATTCTTGCATAATTAAAAGAAAATGAGATTTTCTCTCAAGTCAAGTCTCCTAACACACCGGTGTGTTGGAGATAATGAATCGTAATCTGTTAGACTTGGTGCGATACATGGCACGTGACTCTGAGTAGCAATCCTCCATCTGGGGTCAAGTCCCAGATAATAGTGCCTAGGTTTTGATTACATCCGAACAACGCTCATGCCAATGGCTCCATATATGATATGGAGCAGTGGGAAACTCAACCTTAAAATATATTAAGGTGTGTGGTTTTCCTGCGTATGTCAAGTGGCTTAATCCAGACTAACTGAAGGGCACATCTATCGGAACCAGTGAATATGATATTCCTCAAATCAATTATTAAGAAGTAACATGATTACTTGAGCTCCTGAATTTTCTAGTGAGACAAGGAGTCGAGTAAAACATCATAGTTGATGATGGCCTATTAAACTTCCAGGATGTCTTTCGGAGTAGGGACTCTGAGAAATGGCTTGATGCAATCCGAAAAAGGTCATTGTACGTAAATAAGGTATGGACTTTAGAAGACGTGCCCAAGGGAAGTGTTCCCATCGGCTGCAAATGAATCTTCATGGTAGAAGATTAGTGCAGATGAAAAATAGAGAAGTGCATGTTATGCTAGTTGAGAAAGATTATAATAAGAAACCCTATAAACGGATTATGATGAAACTTTTTTGCCAAAAACCATGTACAGATCTATTCGGATCAGATTCACTGTCACTGTTCATGATGATTATGAAATGTGGAATATGCATGTAAAGTCTGCTTTAAAAGAACGAATTTACATGAATCAGCCAAAAAGTTTTCCAAGGACAGTAGAAGTGAAGGCATGTAAGGCATCAAGGAGCCGGAACTTATGTTTTGACAAAGTAATCAAATAGTTTGACACTTTATCAGAACGATTGTAAACTATGCAGATGACCAGCGACTATTTCTCGTAAGGTACATGAAGGATATTGATTTATCCTCAAGTGAGGACGATGAGCTGGATGAGATCCAAGCAAGACTACTGTTACGGATTCTAATAGACCAAGGAAATGATTTGGATGAGATTTAAATTTGTGATCTAACAGGAACATAAAACTCCTTAAGTCTATACAGAAGACAGTTTAACAGATTCACTGACGAAGGCTCTACCACATGAAATCTTGAGAGACTTGTGTGTAAACGTGGTATAAGATACCGGGATAAATGGACCTGAGTGAAACTGGGAGATGTTGGGGGATGTGTATAAGCTTGAGGCAATTTATCTCTGTGTATATGTACAAACATCTTGTTCGAAATAACATTAAGATGTTTGGTAAAAATTTACCTAAGTAAACACTAATGTAGTCTTCATTAGAACTTAGGTAAAGTCCTGAGACTTAATGCAAGATCAAACATGTATCAAGATAGAGATCTATATCATGGAGAAGTGCTTGACCGTTTGTAGGATAAGTCTAAAATCGTTCATGGTCGTAGATGTTTCGAGAAACCGATATCGACACATCAGATAGACCATTGTGTCTTTGTCTTCACCTTGAAGTGGTGACGATGATCTCTTGGTCGTTCGACTTGGCGAAGTTGGAGACGAGACACATGTGCTCATTAGAGAATAATTTCACTGACCGACCCAACGAGAACTACTACATGGTTAGCATACACAATCTGTCACTTGTGAGCTCTCAGTGATGATAAGCAAGTTGGTCCTTAGACTTGAGGTCATTGTATGAATCTGTGCATGAACGGTGTCACTTTGATAACTGATCTAGCTTGTGGTAAGCCCGGTTGAAAGGTCATTGGTTGGGTGATGCTTGATGCGTACGAGGAGAGTAGTGACCAAGAAAGAATTCATCTCTCCCTGTATGGTGAATTAGTGTCACATGAGTCGGTACGGTCTTTAGCAGAAAACCCATAGCCATGGTATGTTGGATTAGATCCAAGAAAAACTAGCTAAGACCGAACGATGCCGACTAGGCACGAAGCTATTAGGGGTTTACAGTTAATCATACCCTAGGCTTCGAGTGACATAGTTATGACGAAGGGACTAAAATTGCGGCATTCATCACGGATACAGTCAGGGTGGTTTCGACAATAGTCATGTCAATGAAAGAACCACATAATGATAATACCAAAACAGGGACGACACCTGCTGCTCGTACTCACTACCGTTTGGGGTTTCGAGCTCCACCTGTAGTAGGGTCTGGAGGTAGGGTCTCATACAAAGTGTTACTTTCGTTAGGTAATAAGTATGATTAGGGAGTTAGTGCATATGATGCATGGGAATTAATTGTGCCGAAAAAGGTTTGCGATATAGGCTTTGGAATATAAATGATGTGGGATTAATGCATATGATGCATGTAATTAATATGGTCGCAATTAGTTGCGAGCAGGACTTCGGTCAAATATGATGTGACACAAACAACGAGTCTTGAAAAGCATAGAACATGCCCAATTCAGGGGTCTAGGAATGTCCCAGACTCATATGTTATGGTCCAACCTAGTAGGACGGGAGAGAGACCAAAAATAAAAACGAAAAAAATCGGGGGGGGGGGGGGGGAGCTGCAATACTGTGCACGCTGGGCTAGCCCATCGTTGATGGCCCGGGCTCAGTGCCTGGGCTTTGGCCATGTGATGCCCAAATGCGTTAAATACTATGTAGTGTGTATAATGCTTGTATGCGTACTTGGATGTCTCTTTGTATTTGGGTACTAATAGTTGCATTATTAGTAAAATTTGTGTATGTATGTTCTGGAATTTAGTATGCCCTTTGTGTTACTGTGATTGTACATGTGAGTAGCTATGTAAATATAATTGTTGGAGGATGGGTTTTGTGTATAGTAATGGCAAAGCTTGTAATTATTACCCCATATTTGAGGGCTTTTTATATAGGAGTTAAGGGATGACATCCCTTGTAATTAATTACCCAAGATGGAGGGTAATTACATGGGATATGTTTGGATGGCTTGATGGGTAATTACTTACCCAAGTTATAGGGTTATTTCATAGGATGTCACCTTTTATAATTTTAGTATCATGTTGAGGGCAATTTGTAGGAATGGCTTTTCAGTCTTTCACATGCATGGCATCTTCTAGGACTTGGACTCTTTGAACCTTAGTGATTAACGATGAGAAAAGCAATTAGAGAAAAGGGAAAAGAAAAGAAAACAAGGGAGAAGATAAGAAGAAGAAAGAAAGAAAGAGATGGGTTTTCAATGCAAGATGGAACCTTTTTGAAGCATGGAGCTAGAGGAGGCCTTAATGAGTAGATGAGAAGTTGGATACATGGAGAAAACTTGGATCTTTGAGGTAGGAATCCAACCTATCTTATGGTATATTATTCATATGCTCTTTTACATGTTAAAGATGTGTCCTTTTTATTATTTCAGTTTCTGCTGCTGCTGTTCTAATTGAGTATAACTTTAAGTATAGACATCTAAACATCATGATTTAATATAATCTAGAAAGCTCTTCGAGTTACCTACAATTTCATTTAGATATTAAATTCAAATTCAGCCTCTAATTAGACTGAAATTTGTAATCTCCTTCGTAGTATCAGATTCTGGTAGATTCTGCACCATGTTAGTAAATAGAGCATAACCTTTACAATAAATATCCAAATGACATGATTTTTGATAATTTGGAATCCTAATTGAACTAGCTGCATTTTTCATGTAGAAATCTCAACAAGAATCTAACTGTAGATCATTGAAATTAGAGGGTATTTATTGCTAGAGTATTCGATTTCAGGACAGTTTCTGAACCCATTAATCTTCAAGCCATATTAATTAATATAGACATTCAAAAATTATGATCCAGGATAATTTGGAAAGAACATAAAGTTACCTCCAACTTTCATGTTGGCACTGACCTTAGATTCAGTCTAAAAATAGAGTGTAGTAGCTGATTTCCTATTAATGTGTCAGTTTTAAGCAGATTCTGTCACTCTGTATTGAATAGCTTATAACGTTCTCTATAGATTTCCAAATAATGCATTCATAGACAATCTGGAATTCACATTAAATTTTCTACAACTTTCATGTTGAGACCTAAGTAAGAATCTGGCCGTAAAGAATTGATATTCACTGATCCTTTCTGCAAAGAAATCCAGAATCAGGGCTGACTCTGGACCTGATAATCCCTACGCCATAACTTTTAGTACATTTATCAAAAAATTATGCTTCTTATTGCTGTGGAAACATATCTAAATCCTCTACATGTTTCATTTAGAAACTCATGTCAGATTCTAAATAAAAGCAAGTGATATCAGCTAACTTTTAGGGACTATGTCTCTTCAATATTGGTAGGAGTAAAATAAGCAATGCTTCGATGGTTTTATTAGGCTATGTTATAGCATGGTTATGTTTGTTTTCCATAACCCAGCATAGTCTTGTTGTTGTTTTAAATTGCTTAGCTATTGCCATGCTCTTTTGTATTTTCACAAGTATGCTATACTATGTTGTTGGAATTAGTATAAGATGCCATGACATTTCATTTTATGCCATGTGTGGGAAAAATGGAATGGAAAGAGACATGTGCTTCTTTATGAAATTATGGAAATGACCAGGAAATTGAGAAGTAAGCCATTGAATATGTTGAGATGTTGGGGAACTGATGATGGGCCTGCATATGTGATGCATGACCCATTTCACTTCATTTCTGTCGTTTGCCTCATTTTATGTCATTCTCATGTGCTTAACATCATATTATTCATGATAAAATAAAGATTACTCTTGGTATGCCTCATTCATCTCTAAGGAGGGTGAGCATTCCAGGTTGGGGTTGGGGGAAACCTGAGTAAGGGTACACATAAGAACTGGACTATATAATGGTTGATGTGGAGTTTATTTATATCCCTACGGGGAATGGTTTAATAAATGATAATGTGGCATTTGATGTGGTGTATTAAGGAGATGGAGTACATTCTCACTCCCGCTAGGTCGGGGGAGTTCGAGAGGCCCCGTTAAAATTAATCAGCGCTCGTATATCTTTCCACCCCACCTTGGGGGTGAGGTTCAGGTCCTTATGTTTTACAGTTACCACGGTTTCCAATGCGTTAATAAAAATAAAGTTAATACTCAAAGTGTGCACAAATACTTATAGCTAAATCCCTTGTCATTATGTTTACTTTCATGTTACAATTGCACCATGCTACCCTTATGTTACCCCATGTTACGGTTGATATATTGTTACTCTTATGATATATCCCATTGTGTCATTATATCATTCATTGTAGTTGCATGCGATGTTGAATAATATAACGTAAGAATTGGATATCCCACTGGACATGCTTTGACGTCCCCCTTTTCCCCACAGGTAGCAGGTACAACTAGGTGATAACTTGGAGATGGAGTCTTGGGTAGTTGTAGGAGAGTGTGTTGTACCCTTGGGTTAGAGCTGTGTTGAGTTGTACCGTTGGGCTGGAGCTTGTTTGTATATTGAGATGTACTTTAGACATTGGTGTATTAATATGTGAGATGGATGTTTTTATTTGTAATTGTACTTTGTGTTTATTTGGATGGTGTTTCTGTTATAATGTTTCTGTGTAGCATTACATGTACTATCACATCATTTGCACAGTTGCATGCATGCATCTTCCTCTCTCTCTCTCTCATTTATTTTCTCATCACTCTCGCCTCTTCGGGAATACCTGGGACAGATTCTTACTTCCTAGGTATCCTGTGAAGTGGGACGTGATAGGCACATGCCCAGGGCCGCCTGGGCCTAAGCGGGCTGCACCCGCTTATCGGGTGGGCGCCTGGCCCATTTCGGGTGGGCGTACCCAGAGGCACGCCCGACCCGGTGCAAAGTAGCGGGTGGGCCCCTACAGGTGGGGCCCACCGAATTGCTTGTCGAGTTTTCATTTATGCACAGTTTTGTGCAGTTTTTTCGCCGACTTTGGCACGTCGTTTGAGGGGTCAAATGAAGTCAAAATTGAGTGTTGTTTATTTCTATGCATTCACCGTTCAGTGCTTTTCGATTTGATATAAGATATCGCTTGCGAAGATCAACGGTGAGGGAGGAAAAATTCGTTAAAATTTGGCCTTCATGGAGGACAAACTTGAAATTGATTTTTCCCTCCAATTATTTAGTCTCACATCAATATATTGAGAAAGGAAGGGGCCAGCTCCCTATATAAATACGGTCTAGCTCTCCTCCTTGAAACTTGTACCAGTGCACCTCGCACCAAGGCTGGGATCAAGGGAGCTCTCAAATGTTAAGAGCAAACCTTGATCGAATAGGCAAAAAATAATTATTCCCTCTTTTCCCTTTTACTTTCTTGCTTCTGGTCGGGCTCTGACAAAGCTACGAAGGAGTTTGGATTCGATCCAAATCCGTGATGGATGATCCACTCGAGGTGAAACTTTTTGGAGCGCGTGGTTGGCTTGACGACAAGGATGTTGCTCGCCTCGGGATACGGTCCAACTCAAGGGAAGCAGTTCAGCCCCAATGCGGGGGATTGGTTCGTGAGGATCGTAGTTCTGCTAACTTGCGAAACACATGTAAGTACTTTATTTTGCGCATTTAATTTTGCAGTAGTTAAATCTATCCTTAGGGGTTGGTCAGACCCACCCCGGGATAGTAGAGTTTCTGCTTAGGATTTTATTCCTTAGGGCTTTCTTAAAAACTGTTTTAAGATTTTTATTCCACTATTATATTCTGTTTCCTCGTCTGTCAGACTTAGGCTGGACGTGGATTTTAGCCCTACGACCCTGGTAGCATACAGTAGTAGGATCCAGGAGGTCCTTTCTTATCGTGAGCTTGGTGCTGGCTAGTTCTTTTGAAAGATGACTTCACAGGTCCAAAACAATAGTTCCTTTAAGCCTTTCAATATTGTGTAGCATTAGCTTCTTCTTATTGCACAAGGTTTACATCTGAGCCCTTCTTCTTAGCTAGTAGAGCGTGTTCCATTACCAACTGAGATAGTAAGTCAGTGACATGCATAATGGTTCCATTTAGTCTAAGAGTTGTGGCAGCCATATTTAATTATATTGACATACTATTCAAAATAGTTGCCACCTGTAGCTTTTAAGGAATTTCAGCTCCTACAGTAGTTAGATTCTTAGCCATGACAATTATCTTATTCACATGTTCGGTGACATTGTCATCTTCTTTCAATTGATATAAATTATACATATGCACTTGGAGGTATATGTTCACCTCCGATGTGGTGTCATAATTTTCCTTAATAGCATGCCATATTTATTTGACAGTATTATAGTTTTCAAATATCTTTATTAGGTTATCTTTCATGAACATGAGCATCAAGCTATTAACCTTATTGTCATGGAGATATTTCTGGTTACACTCTCCTTTCTGAGTATTAATATAATGTAACGCCCAAGGCCGATGGCCATTTTCATGGAGGCTGAGGCCACCCCTGATGAAGAAGATTTTTAATGGGACCCACGTGGTTTCCAAAGTTGTATTTTTTTCTTTTTCATTTATGTAAAAAGGAAAAATATAATTTGGAATTTGGGCATTAATATTTGTGGTGACTAGCCGATCCACACAATTAGTTTATTCATTTTAAATTGCCACTGCATGATATAATTTTTCGTATTATTAATTCATGCAAATTGTGCTTTTTAGATAAATGTCGAAAATTGCACGTGCCGATTTTGAAATTCTAAAAGCCTCTTGAAAGAACTTTCTCAGCTGGTAATTGGATGTCAAATTCTATTTGCGCACCCAATCCCTAAGTGCCGCAATAACAAAAGAAAATAAGGCGACATATATTGATAGGTTGTTTTTATATATAGTTTTCATCTTCATTTCATTCATGTTTTATTCCACTTCGCCTCGTTTTCCATACCACTTTTACCTTCTTTTGTTCCTTTTTACGCTTTTGGTCTCCTCGATGCATTTCAGGTGAACTCAAGGAAATGTGGAGCTAAACAACATGATATTGTGCTTTTGGAGCTTGCTAGGCAGCATAAGGGCTTAATCCATTTGAACGGAGTTGGAGCATGCTGGAGCTTTGCTGATTGGATATTGGACTTGGAGAGATGAGGTTGTTAGAGCATTGAACTTGGAAGATGATTCCTGGAGCTGATGATGAGCTTGGAGTGAAGCTAGATCATGCTGAAGTACTATGGATAGAGGGTTGCTGAAGAGGAGCTAGCATTGATTGATCCCTTTGTTGTTGGAGCATGAGTGCTGAAGCTGGAGATGAGGAGAACTCAGAACATTGAGATGAAGACTCATACGGGCCGTTTGGTCCACCCCATATGACCATATGAATGGAGCAGCTAGAGCAAAGCAACAGGACCCCCTCCCCACACGGCCGTATGGTTCACCCCATACAGCCGTATCTTCTCGATCAAAACCCAAGGGAGCAGGATTGTCAAGTCCTACGCGGCCGTATGGACTAGCTCCATACGACCGCGTCATTCTCACCTCATCCAAAGAAGAGTAGCTGCAACATCACAAGAACGACATGGCCGCGTGGTTCAACCACGCGGCCATTTGAAAGCAAATTTGCTGGGACCCATCTCGACCCTAGGTTGTATTTAAGCGCTGGGAGCGCCGTCTTCGTCGAGTAATAGGCTCGCTCCTCTGACTCTTTTGCTATTTTATTGTTTTCTTATGTTTAGATTTAGATTTAGATTTAGGTAGGAATTTAGTTTGTTTCTGGAGTTCTTTTCTCAGATTTTGTAACGGGGATTGACAACCCCCTTGAATGGGATCATGCGATAAGTTCATTTCACCTTCTTTGTTGATTGTCTTTGTCATTTTCATTAAGTTCTTATCTGGTGATGTGTTGATTCTGGCTGTCTTGCTGTTGTAATGGTTGATTCACTATTCCTCTGTAATTCTATTACTATCCCTCTTATTTGATTATCATATTCTTCGCATCCCCATGTTTCCAGTTTATACTCTTTGTTAATCCCCGTAACCCATATTTCACATTCTAATTGATTAACGTAGCTAGCAATAAACTCCAAATCGAGCTAGTACTCGATCAATCCGCCTCCCTGCGGACGACCCGTAACGTGCTACGACGACAGCCGTGTACTTGCGGTTTATAAATGTTAAAACTTTTATCAAGTTTTTGGCATCATTGCTGGGGAGGCACGATTTGATTGATATTAGTTAGATTAGGGTTCTCTAGACTATGTTCTATTCATAAAAATTTATAAAAATCTCAATAAACCAAAATTTTCCCACCACCGGCATTCATTTAATTGCAATTCTCTTGTACCACTGATGCGCTTGCCTTAGCTTCATTTTTCAATTTTCAGGTGCTATTCGGAAAATATGTGGATGCCAGATGGATCCTATGTGGAGAGTTTCAGTGATTTATTTTCACGAGATGCTCAAAATGGATGTTACAATCATATTCCAGAGGTTGCAATGCTTTGTGTAAGATGTAGAACACGGGGCATGTCTTCACCCAATGCCAAAATTTTACATATCCATCTGACCCACCATCATATACCTACAACCTATCTCATGAACCCTCCTACTATAACCATCCACAACCACCACAAAAATCATATCTAGAGTTACTTTTAAAAGACCAACTCCGAGAAGAAGCTCAATGGCTCGAAACCCAAACCAAAGCCCAATCCCAACTCCATGAACTTACCCAAAGTGTGAACCAATTGGTTATATCACAGGGGCATTCACATTTTCTTGGTGGGGATTCGATTGTTCTACAAATACCGTTGGGATGTGATAACCTTGATGGGGGAGCCATCTCCACCATCGAGACTCAGGCAAGGCAACACTATTCACCACGGGATGAGATCTCCATCTTCACCCAACTCACTGAAGAGACGATTTGGCAAGCTTGGGGGAGATTCATCATATTAGTGCATTGTTTTCCAAGGCATGTGATAAGCACGCATCAGCTCCTCTGCATCTTCAATGGAGGATTGCACTTTGACCTGTAGGAATCCATGGTGAAGATGAACGGATGGCGATTCTGTGACATGTCGCCTGAGGATGCGTGGAAGTATGGAGATTGCATTCGCAGCTCATGTGTTGATGAAAGGTAACTCATACGATTCGAATTTGAATTTTTTTGATATAAGTTTATTTTCCCATGCAGATAACACCACCAAGGCCCACGTCTATCACCACACTCAAAACAATACATCTCAATTGGATGATGAACCATGCATTAGCAATGGGTGGACACGATTTTCTTGGAGAGGTTGGTGGTGAGCAAGGACCCCACCAGAGCGTCATCGACCTCACGGAAGATGAGGACATGGATGATGGGACCTTTGTACGAATTGAGGAGAACGCCATTCATCATTACTCCACCACGGAAGACGGGAGTGAGGTGTACTTGGGTGAAAGTGGGATCTCAGACCTCGAAGAACCCAAGTTACTCTTCCCATATGACAGCATCCCCTACTTCGTACCACGTGAGAGCATCGATGAAACCGTGGAAGAGGTCCACATTGTCGAGGAGGATAAGAGTGAGAGCACTCCATCATCACCTCCACAAGACACTCCCACTCCACCAGAGATATGGCACCCACATGAGCTTACTACTCCTGTTCAGGAAATTATCTTAAACTCCACTTTTGAATCATCCATTCTATTCCATAACTCTTTCGATTCAGATGCTACTGACCCAACATGCCCTTCGCAGGATACAAGTTTACACTCAACAGAGGTGTGTTGGTCCATGATTGCACCTGAGGAACATATCTACGGTGTTAGCGAGGCGACGATCGTGCATCATCGAGAGATTGCATCATAATTCCAGGGAGTTTTCGTCACTCCATTCCATACACTTCATCATATTTTGATGACTATCTCTGGAATACATTCATAATGGGAAAAATTTCATCTCCACAGACTGATGCTCCCTTTCTTTTGCTGGATAAAGGTAGACGTCCTCGAGAGAAGCTAGGGGGAGCATTGCTAGGGTTCGTTGGCATTCGTGGCACAACGCCATTTGTAGAGCCACAGAAAGAGCAATTTAAGCAGCTACCTGCTCCAAATAAAGTGCTGGATCTGCCTTTTGAAAACCGGTGTACTTACCTAGTAACGTAGGATTTTTTACTCTTTTCTAGGATCCTAATAAACTCGCCTCCTCTCAATAGCGAGAGAAGCGTATTACCATTTAGATTTTTCTTAATTTTATAGATTTTCATTCCCCATATGAATAATCACTCTATCCGTAGATTGGCGTGCCCCCGATTATTCTTTTAAAACCCTAAGACTTAAGGCTTTACAATCCTAATCTCAGATTTCTTAAGCTTTATCATGTTGGATTTGTAAACACAACACTTTATCAAACCCCAAGGGTCAGAATCCCAGCTTAAAGCTCCTATAATCCACACCTTGCAAGCCCCCTGCTATTTATCTTTGATCATTAACACTTCTTTGGTTTCTTATTTTGCAGCTGAAGGGAAGCAAAGGGGGCTTAAGAGAAGGAAATATGCAAGGGAAGAAAATGAGAGAGCAACAAGGAGCTGGGAGAACTAAGGGAGCTTGGAGCATTAGGAGAGGAAGCCAAGGCAGATGAAGGATGAAGAAGGGGAAGAACTGCTTGAGCAAGAGGCTGCGGAAGTGAGGAGCAAGGGAAAAACCAAATCGACGCGGCCATATGAATTCCTTTACACGGCCGTATCAAAACACCCCACATTCTCCTTTTGAAGAAAAAATCGACACGTCTATTTGGATTAATCCAAACGGCCGCGATTCCCTCGGTAAAAATCAAAAAATTTGAGGAGTTCTGCAGGGTGTTCACACGGTCGCGTCGATTTATCAACACGGTCGCGTCGTTTCTCCTCTAAACGCAAATTTTCGCGACCGTTTGGCCTTCTTCCAAACGGCCGCGTCACCTCTTTTCCATACACCTCTTCTCAATTTAATTCACGCGACCGTATGAATTTATTTCATACGTATGCGTCGTTCTTTTATGTCCCCCTATATAAAGTTGTACTTATACGATCGAATCGTTTTATACTTTTGACTTCGTTTCATATTCGCTTCTCCTTCATCCTCAATCTCAACTCCCCTCCGGCGACCCTCCAGCTCCTCCTCTCCCCCAACATCACCTCCCCCACTCTACCTCGTCGAAGCTCGATCTCACTCCCAAACCCCCATCTCCCCCTCCACAATCGACTGTGAAATCCCCCAACAGCCCTACCCCCACAAACCCTAAAACCCTTTGCCATTGAGCTCGTTAGGTGCATTTGGAAGCTAGGGCTGGGAATGAAAGAAATTGGCAACTAGAGGGAGCTAGAGGGAGAGATCGTAGCTCTATCTACTTGGATTCGCAACAACATTGGCTAGAATTCTTGGGTAATCTCTGCCCCCTTGCATCAGAAATTTTCAATTCTAGGGTTTGTTGTTGTCGTGGACTCACCACCCGCATCTCGCTGCACATACAGACACCATCTTCACTCAACCTCACCTTCACTTCACTCCACTTCCTCACTTTACTTTGAATTGCCCATTCCACATACCCAACCCCACACACCACCCACATTCATTCCACAACACTTCACTTCATCACCCTCACATTTTACCCTCACATTCACACACGAACACATTACATACACTTTCATTTTCATCTCACTGCACATACAAACACCACTTCACACATCATGCCTCCACGCATGAAACATGTACACCCACTACCTCACGACTCCCAACTGGGGAGATCCTCACGGCATCGCACTTCAGACCAGCCTTCCACGTCTACACAGCCTCCATCATCTCCTCCTGTGACCCTACCACATACAGACACATTAGGGATCACATTCACCTTTGAGGCCCAGAGGGATCGTTTTGCCACCCTCTCCCGGTGGACCTGGCTCCCCACGACGTTTGCGCACATTCCTGATCTCGACACTTTAGGAGCCGCCGATGGAATTAGACGTCTTTATACCAATCTAGGGTGGGACGATTTCCTCGGCTTTGGAGCCCCGACCTATCATAGACTCACACTTGAGTTTCTCAGCTCCTTAAGGGTTGAGGGCTCTAGTATAGAGTTCAGGTTCTTCGATACCAATTATACACTTTCATTTGATGACCTGAACTCTATCTTCCACTGGCCTACCGCCACGGCAGATGCCATCACCCATCGTAGCAGCACTCACCCATCTTCCTTTATAGCCTCCCAATTTTGAGAGTTGATTGTAATTCTAGCCTGTAAGGATCAAATACACTAAGGGGGGGTGAATAGTGTATATTAAAAAAAATAAACTGTTGCAATTAAAGAGTTACTTCTAAATGCTTAAGATGTGCAGAAAGTAAAGAATGTAGAAATTGTAAATCAAACGCAAACACAGAGATTTATCCAGGTTCGGATCATTTTGATCCTACTCCAGTCCTCTACCCCGTAGAGATTTTCAATCCACTATAATCACTTGCCCCGCAAGCACCAACTTAAAAAAATGACGACACTCCACGTGTCCCAAACTTTGTACAATCTCAAAAAAGATTCAAACCTGTTAAATAAGAAATAGAAAAACACCTATAGCCTTGTTATGAATTTAGAATGAAATTCAAGGATGGTGTTTTCAAAAGAGACTTCAAGATATATAAGATATGAAATGAAGAACAATACTTGAAGTTCTCTGGTTCATAAAAGAAGAGAGAGATCAATTGATTTCTTCTTACAATTATGAACACAAACAACTTTCTAAAATGATGTTGAAAAAGATCAAAATTGCTTCAAGGAAGAAAACTTCAATTTCCAAAAGATCTATGATTAAGAATCTTGAAGTTCTTTCGTTCTCATAAGAAGAGAGAAATCTATGGATTTCTTCTTGCAAATGAGAAAAGAGCAACTAGGCAAGATTGCTTAGAATCAACAATTCTAGGAAGAAAGAGAGAAGAAAGTTGTGTGGAAGGAATGAGGGGTATGCCCACTTATTTATAGTATTTTTGGGCAGTTATTCTGAGGGAAAATGGGGGGAAAAGGAGTTTCCTACCGTTCAGAAACGGTCTGGAAAGTTTCAGAAAAAACGGACACAAAAACTTTATTAGTCGACTAAAGAAGGCTTAGTCGACTAAAAGTCAAACTTTGGAATTTTTGACTGAAATTTTAACGGTAACTTTCTGAAGTTGACTGAAGACTACTCAGAAATTTTCAGGCCAAAATTCGAAGAAAAAGTTTTTAGTCGACTAATGGTTGCCTTATTCGACTAAGACAGAAAAACGTGAATTTTGACTTTTCTAAAAAAGGGTTGGTAGGATATGTTATTAGGAACCTAGGACGTAGATGGATTTCATATTCAAGGCTCTGAAATCTATAAATATTAAAATACATCAGTCCGTAGACTTCCGTAGATATGTATGTTGAGCTTCATGTGAGTATTTGAGATGCCTTTGTGCAGGGATTCCGTATCAAGTGATTATTGTCCAAGCGTGGATATATTAGGAAACTGCACATCTGCATAGATAGAGTGAGTAGCAATAATAATAGTTGTCACATCAAAATCATATGGAATAGAATAGGAAAGTGAACATGGGATTATGAAATCCCAACATTCTCCCCCTTTTTGATGATGACAAATATTTATAAAAAGTGAAGTGTCATACTCAGTTATAGGCAGATATCATATCATATGTGATACTTAGTTATATGATGACCAAATGTATATATCATATCATATGCTATACTTAGTTTATGATGACAAATATGTATGCTCCCCCTTAAAAATTGCCTAAATATTCTCCCCCTTTGTCATTGACAAAAAGATGGGGTAAAAATTATGTTAGTCGATTAGAGAACTTGTTAGTCGACTAAGAGAAAATAGCATAGAATAGAACATTCAACGGAA
Source organism: Scilla litardierei (assembly GCA_030789695.1). Lineage (NCBI taxonomy): Eukaryota > Viridiplantae > Streptophyta > Magnoliopsida > Asparagales > Asparagaceae > Scilla > Scilla litardierei. The sequence goes on from CM061141.1 coordinate 293,519,429, forward strand.
CAAAGAATGCACAAAACAGAACCAAACAGATTTTACTAAACAAAACGAGATAGTAATCATACAAAGTTACGAGCAAGCAGACTTTCCCACATATCAAGTACTAAGGCCCTACGGCCTATAACAACTACGACTGAGAACCATAAAACAGATTGTTGCCAACGCCTATCACCAACAGCCCGAAGGCCTACATCCAAAAAGAAAAATACCAAAACATTCATGAAACAGCAAACACCGACGACATGCGACAACAACTAAGATAACGACGACAACGAACGGCAAGGTCTAACGTCTGGAAGGAGAACCATAGTCCTGAGAATTGCGACGCGATCTACGACGGGGTGTGTCCTCTGGAGCAACTACATTCAGAGCCTCAAGTGCAGAAACAAGCTAGCTCTGATTGAGTTGAACTTGGTCGAGCACATGAGCTTGTTCAATTAAGGCTGACTGAAAGTCCCTAAACCCGGTAGTGACCGTATCGCGAAGAGAGCGAACATCCTCGCGAAGACCGTGAAGTGTAGTCTGGGTAGTTTGGCGAGGTGTAGAGGAAGTCCTTGGGGTCTTTATGGGACATGACCGAGGATTGGTTCGACACTCAGGAAAACATTTGTGGACGCATTGTTTCTTAACAAAACGACGGAAACCACGGGATGAATCCGGAGTAGAGGAAGAGGGGCCGAAAGTGTTTTGGGTCGGAGTATAATCAGGGTCGGCTGAAGTGGGGTCTTATACGGGGTCCTCTTCAGGATTTTCGTCGGCGTCATCATCATCACTATTGGCCGCATCGGATTCCTCAGGGTCCGGAAGATCCAGATGCATATTGTGCAAAGTGATGATGTTGATATTATAAGGATTGGAGACGGCAAGTTCTCCGTCGAGAGGAACACAAAACATCTTCAGTACCAAGGTTATGAATGAAGGATGATAGATATGAGATTGAACTGGCCGAAGAAGAGATTGCAAGGTCACAAAACCCCAGTTAATAGGTAACCCGTCCATCACCGCATAAAGGCAATGCTCCAATTCGTTGGAAAGATAGTTAAAGGAGCCGTCTTTCGGCATAAGATTGGATACTATAACCTTAAGGATGATGCGAGAAGGTGGGTGGAAATGAACAACAAAGAGTTTATGAACCCAAGGGGTTGCGATTTTTGCAAGGATACGAGGATCGGTCATCGTGAAGTTGAGAGAACCTGAAAAATGTGGAGGAAGATCAAGCAACTCACAGATCCGACGAAGAGTTAGACAAATTGGAAGATTCTTGACGTGGGTGAGGAGATGGGTATCACGACCGATGACGCACGGCTCGAGATTGGCGTAGAATTCGCGGATAAGGAGGGGGTAGTATGGTTCCTTGTTGCCGAGTGCCCAAATCTTCTCAAGGCCTGCTGTGGAAAGGATGGAGAGGATATTGAAGGAAGCAAGAGCAGTATAATCGATGAAGCGCTCAGGATGGAACTTCGCATTTGCGGAGGCGTTGAAGCGATTTTCGGCCGCGGCATCACGAAATTGAGGGAGAGCCATGGAAGAAGAAGATGAGGTTGAAGAGATGGTTCGGTTTGGGATAAAAGAAATGGAGAGAAATTTCCGAAAATAAATAGGCAGAAGTTGAAGGAGTTATCCAAGTGAACGGGTGCCATGATCAGTTCGAGAGCAGTTTTAGAAACAGAATGGGTGAGATAGAACTGAAAAGTTTTCAAAAAATATGTGAAGAGGCGGGAGGAAGAAGAAACGAAAACGCGAAAAGACGGAAGTTAGATCGGAAACGGTTTAAAAAACCGAGTTAGCGGCTAATAGATTGGTTAGTCGACTAAGGGAACCGAAATAAAAGATATCTAGTACGCACCGTTTGGATTTTAATAATAATAAAAAAATAAAATATTTTTTTAAAAATAATAAAGATTAAGTGGGAAAGGACGGTAGTGGGTAGAGATATTTTTAAGTCTCTTAAAGTCTTGTAAGAGTGTTTGGTCAAATCATTGAATGGAGTAGAGAAAGTACATTTTCCAATGGGTAATGATGAAGGAAAAATGGGGAGTTCCAAGGTGAATTTATTTCAAATTCTCATTTCAAGATGAGAAAATTTCGGTTTTCTATGCAAAGTGGTGGCCGACGCAAGAAACCCAAAAGACATCCTATGTCAGGATGTGACAATCAAGAAAGTGGGTAAGTAAGAGTTTTTAAAGAGTCTTAAATAAAATTTGCATAGATAATTTGATCAAAACCAAATGCATACAAGAATAATGACCGAATATTTAAACATTCCTAAGAGATAGGAATAATAAAAAAATAATTATATAAACCGAAAGAAAATCAACAGATCTCGTAGTTGATAGAAAGTTTCATTGTATAAACAAAATCTGAATATATTAGTCGATTAAACAAAACTTTAGTCGGCTAAAAAAATTATTATCAAAAAATTATAAGAAAATTCCAGAAATTCCCTAAAATTGGAAAACATTAAATGGCAAATTCAGATTCACTGATGATACCTAGATCTCTTCGAAGTTTGATGAAAGATTCCTCTTTCAAAGGCTTAGTTAAGATATCGGCAATTTGATGTTCAGTGGAAATGAATTTCAAAACTATATCCCCTTTTTGTACATGATCATCTAAAAAGTGATGACGTACATCTATATGCTTAGTGCGTGAATGATGAACTGGATTCTTAGACAAATTAATTGCACTAGTGTTATCACACATTATAGGACATGTGGAACACTCAATACCATAATCTGAGATAGTTTGTTTCATCCATAATATTTGTGCACATGCTAACCCAGCGGCAATATATTCTGCCTCTGTGGTAGATAATGAAACAGAATTTTGCTTTTTGCTAAACCATGAGACCAAAACATGTCCAAGAAAATGACATGTACCACTGGTACTTTTTCGGTCTGATTTGCAACCAGCAAAATCTGCGTCACTATATGATAATAAATCATATGTGCTAGTTTTAGGACAAAATAAGCCAAAATCAGAAGTATGTTTAACATATCTAATTATCCATTTTACAGCAGTAAGATGTGACATCTTAGGATCTGCTTGAAAACGAGCGCATAAACAAACTGAAAACATAATATCTGGTCTACTAGCAGTTAAATAAAGTAGAGAGCCAATCATACCTTTGTAAAGACGTTGATCAACACTCTTACCATTTAAATCTTTGTCTAGTGATGTAGATGTACTCATTGGAGTATGTTTATCAGCAGAAGTCTCTAAACCAAAACGTTTGATGAGTTCTTTGGCGTATTTTGATTGATGAATGAAGATACCTTCCTTCATTTGTTTGATTTGAAGTCCAAGGAAGTAGGTGAGTTTGCCCATATGACTCATTTCAAATTCCTTCTGCATAATCTTAGAAAAATCTAAACAAAGAGTTTCATTAGTAGAACCAAATATAATATCGTCAACATATATTTGAATAATAATGATGTCAGATTTTATATTTTTAATAAACAAAGTTGAATCAATTTTACCAATTTTATAACCAGAATTTAAAAGATAATTTTTCAATCTATCATACCAAGCACGAGGTGCTTGTTTAAGACCATATAAAGCTTTCTTTAGTTTGAAAACATGATTTTCTAAATTTTCATGAGTAAAACCAGGAGGTTGTTCAATATAAACTTCCTCCTTGAGAAAACCATTTAAAAAATCACTTTTAACATCCATTTGAAATAATTTAAAATCTTTAAAACATGCAAATGATAAAAGCATTCTAATAGATTCAAGACTAGCAACTGGTGCATAGGTTTCTTCGTAATCAATTCCTTCTTCTTGATTATAATCTTGTGCAACCAATCGTGCCTTGTTTCTAATTACCTGACCAGATTCATCCAATTTATTTTTGAATACCCACTTGGTACCAATAATTGAATGATCTGTTGGTCTGGGAACTAATTCCCAAACATCATTTCTCTGAAATTGATTGAGTTCTTCCTGCATAGCAATGATCCAAGAACTGTCTTTGCATGCTTCATTGATGTTCTTTGGTTCAATGGTTGAGAGGAAAGCACAATGCGCCATTTGTTCTATTTGACGACGAGTTCTTACTCCATCTGTAATATCTCCAATGATTAATTCTGATGGATGGTTTGGAACTTGTGCAAATGCATTAGGAAGATCTGCATTATCTGAAACAGACTCAACAGAGGGTTTAGTAGCATCAATTTCATCAAGATTAATATTATCTAAGGAATTAGATAAAGGTAATATATTCTCTTCATCATCAATGATGATGGGAGAATTAGATGAAGGGTTTTCATCAAATGTGCCATGTAAAGATTCTTCAACTGTTGAAGTTCTTTTGTTAAATACTTTGTAGGCTTTGCTACGTGTTGAGTATCCAACAAAAATACCTTCATCAGATTTTGAATCAAATTTATCTAATGCATCTTTAGTATTGAGAATGAAACATTTACATCCAAACACTTTAAAATAAGATACACGGGGAATGCGATTAAAGAATAATTCAAAACAAGTTTTATTAAGCAATGGCCTTGTAAGAACTTTATTCATAATGTAGCAGGCAGTTGCAACAGCTTCTACCCAAAAATATTTTGGTAGATTACTATCACAAAGCATTGTTCTAGCACATTCTTGTAAAGTTCTATTTTTCCTTTCAACTACTCCATTTTGTTGAGGGGTATGAGGAAAAGAAAAATTGTGGGTAATGCCATTTTCATTACAAAACTTGGTAAAAGAATCATTTTCAAATTCTCCCCCATGATCACTACGAATAGTGACAATGTTAGAGGATTTGATCTTTTGTATCTTTTTACAAAATATTGAAAATTCTTCAAAAGCATCATTATTATTTTGTAAGAATATAACCCAAGTATATCTAGAATAATCATCAACAATGACAAATGCATATCTACTTCTATTCAAAGAGGCTACTCTTGAAGGACCAAACAAATCTAAGTGTAGAAGTTCTAATGGTCTCTTTGTTGAGATAATACCCTTTGATTTAAAAGAAGATTTATGCATTTTTCCTTGTTGACAAGCATCACAAAAATATTTGTGTTTGAAAGAAATATTTGGCATTCCATTTACTAATTTGTGTTTTGAAATATGTGCAAGATTTTTGAAATTTGTGTGTCCAAAACGTTTATGCCATAAAAGTGTGTCATCTAATGTAATCATTAAACAATGATTATTAGTGGTAATAGACATGCATAAGATATAAATGTTATTCTTACGCTTACCACAGAATAAAACAGATGACATATCAGAATCATAAATGATGCAATCATTTTGTTCAAAAACTATTTTGTAATTTTTATCGCATAACTGACTAATGGAAAGTAAGTTGTGTTTCAAACAGTCAACCAGGTGAACATTCTCAATGATAGGCTGATTTGCATTACCAACTGTTCCAGTGCCTATGATTTTGCCCTTTTTGTTGTCACCAAATGTAACTGTGCCTCCATCTTTATATATAAGGTTAGAAAGCAAGTTGATATTTCCCGTCATATGTTTTGAACATCCACTGTCCAAAATCCATCTTTCCTTTTTAGGTACCTGAAAAATAAAACATTAAGCATTGGTACCCCTTTTTGAGGGTCCTTGGGATTAGATTTTTGGAAGCCAAACCCAAGTGGAATTTGGCTTTCTAAGATAATTACTAGAATAAACAATAGAATGCATATAATGAGAGATATAATCATTTCTATCTTTTAAACATGAATCCTTAGGAACCCATAAACTAATTGTAGTAGGTTTCCTAGGAAATGTTTTTTGAAATGTTAGTAACATTTCTTTGTGAAGAAGAAATAGAAGTGTTTACTTTCTTCGTATAAATGAATGCGTGATTCTTCTTTTGTGGTTTAACAAAAGTTGTTTTTCCACAGGAGGAAGAAGAGTTATAAGTCTTGGGTGTATCCTTATTAAAATATCCAAATCCTTGTCTATGATTTGCTGGATATTGAATTCTAAGCAAATCATCGAGGTTAATCTTTCCTTTGTTAAATTTATCAACATTGGAAGACATCTTGTCGTATTTCATCTTTAGTGATGAAATATTTTATCCATTTCGGATATTTGTGTATGAAGTTCTAAATTCTTAGTTTTGAGAATATCATTCTCTTTACTAAGATCCAAATTTTGAGAAGATGTATTCTCAACATGTATGGAATTTGGTGTAGTGTTTTTAGAAGAAGATAATTCATGATATTTAATAAGGAGATTATCATTATTCTGTTTCAAAGATTTATGTTGATTATTCAACTTTTTGAAACGAGAATAAAGATCTTTCAATGCTTCTAATAATTCTTCATTATTAAAGGAACTTACCTCTTCTTCTTCATCTTGTGCCATAAAACACATATTGGCATTTTCATTATTGTCATCTTCATCATCTGAAGATTCATCCCAAGTTGCTGCAAATGCTTTCTTCATCTTATCAAACTTCCTTTCTCTTCTGGATTGATCGATGTTGTTGGAAGTTTTGAACTTTGCTTTGAGAAGTGGACAATCTTTCTTCATATGTCCTGGCTTATTACAATTGAAGCAAAGAGAAGAATCAGTATTTTTAAACTTATTATTATACTTACCTTTTTGAAAGAACTTTCTGAAGTTCTTGGCAAAGAATGCCATGTCATCATCTGAATCTTCATTATCTGATGTTGTGTTGAAGGCGAGTACTTTCTTCTTCTGATTTGATTCTTCTTTCGCATCTTGCAATGTAACTTCATGTGCCATTAGGTTACCAATTAGATCTTCCATTGATAAGGTGGAAAGATCATTGGCTTCCTCAATAGCAGTGATCTTTGGACGCCATTCTAGGGAGAGTACTTTAAGAATCTTGCGTACCTGATCAAGAGAAGAGTAAACTTTTCCAAGAGCAGTAAGAAAATTAATAATGTTAGTGAACCTGGTGTTCATTTATCCAATCGTCTCTTTATCTTGCATCTTGAACAACTCATACTTATGAACCAAGGAAGCAATCTTGGTTTCCTTTACTTTACTGGTTCCTTCATGAGTTACCTCGAGTATGTGCCAAATTTCCTTTGCACTTTTGGCCTGAGATACTCGATTAAACTCATGTTTGTCCATAGCACAGAATAAAGAATTCATGGCCTTTGAGTTGTTGGTCTTTGTAGTTTTGTCGTTGGTGGTCCAATCAGCAACATGTGTTTCTGGCTTTGTGTATCCTGTCTCTATGATGTCCCAAATCTCATAATTCATACTTTGGAGATGAATCTCCATTCGTATTTTCCAATATGAGTAATTCGAACCATCAAATAGAGGAGGACGAGTTTGAGAGTGCCCTTCAGGATGCTAATTGTAAGTGTGTGGAGCGGCGTTCATGTTTGATGTTGAGGAACTTGCTGCCATCTTAGCCTCGCTCTGATACCAAATGTAATTCTAGCCTGTAAGGATCAAATACACTAGAGGGGGGTGAATAGTGTATATTAAAAAAATTAAATGTTGCAATTAAAGAGTTACTTCTAATTGCTTAAGATGTGCAGAAAGTAAAGAATGTAGAAAATGTAAATCAAACGCAAACACAGAGATTTATCCTGGTTCGGATCCTTTTGATCCTACTCTAGTCCTCTACCCCGTAGAGATTTTCAATCCACTATAATCACTTGCCCCGCAAGCACCAACTTACAAAAATGACGACACTCCCCGTGTCCCAAACTTTGTACAATCTCAAAAGAGATTCAAACCTGTTAAATAAGAAATAGAAAAACACCTATAGCCTTGTTATGAATTTAGAATGAAATTCAAGGATGGTATTTTCAAAAGAGACTTCAAGATATATAAGATATGAAATGAAGAACAATACTTGAAGTTCTCTGGTTCATAAAAGAAGAGAGAGATCAATTGATTTCTTCTTACAATTATGAACACAAACAACTTTCTAAAATGATGTTGAAAAAGATCAAAATTGCTTCAAGGAAGAAAACTTCAATTTCCAAAAGTTCTATGATTAAGAATCTTGAAGTTCTTCCGTTCTCATAAGAAGAGAGAAATCTATGGATTTCTTCTTGCAAATGAGAAAAGAGCAACTAAGGCAAGATTGCTTAGAATCAACAATTCTAGGAAGAAAGAGAGAAGAAAGTTGTGTGGAAGGAATGAGGGGTATGCCCAATTATTTATAGTATTTTTGGGCAGTTATTCTGAGGGAAAATGGGGGGAAAAGGAGTTTCCTACCATTCAGAAACGGTCTGGAAAGTTTCAGAAAAAACGGACACAAAAACTTCATTAGTCGACTAAAGAAGGCTTAGTTGACTAAAAGTCAAACTTTGGAATTTTTGACTGAAATTTTAACGGTAACTTTCTGAAGTTGACTGAAGACTACTCAGAAATTTTCAGGTCAAAATTCGAAGAAAAAGTTTTTAGTCGACTAATGGTTGCCTTAGTCGACTAAGATAGAAAAACGTGAATTTTGACTTTTCTGAAAAAGGGTTGGTAGTATATGTTATTAGGAACCTAGGACGTAGATGGATTTCATATTCAAGGCTCTGAAATCTATAAATATAAAAATACATCAGTCCGTAGATTTCCGTAGATATGTATGTTGAGCTTCATGTGAGTATTTGAGATGCCTTTGTGCAGGGATTCCTTATCAAGTGATTATTGTCCAAGCGTGGATATATTAGGAAACTGCACATCTGCATAGATAGAGTGAGTAGCAATAATAATAGTTGTCACATCAAAATCATATGGAATAGAATAGGAAAGTGAACATGGGATTATGAAATCCCAACATTGATTACTGGGTTGAGTCCCTTCCCTCACACAGCGGAAAAGGTGTCATGCATCATTCATCCATCTCTACGCCTTGCCCACCGTGTCCTAGCAAGCACACTCTTCTATAGAGAGGAGACCGTCACAGTTACACGTCCTGAGCTCCTATTCTTATGGGCCATGACACAGCCGGTAGTCTTTCGTCCCATGGGGACCGGTGCAGTGATCAGAGCTCCAAAGAGACTTATCCATGCAGGCTCATGGTTAGCACATAGGCTGAAGAGGGTCGCCACGGCCTCCACAGGCAAGATTTATTGTGGCGGTCTTATCACACTTTTAGGCTGCCAGCCTCCCCTCTCCATTGATTTAGATGACTACACTGACTCCATCACTGGCCCTACCACTTTGGACCTCTTAGTTTTAGCTCACATGCATATGGTTATGGAAAACTTGAGAGGTCAGATCGTATTGCTCTATGGGCCATAGTGCGCTCCATATACTACCCTGCCAAACCCATTGCACACAGAGGTCACCAGTCTTACGCAGTAGACATTTCCACCTGATCCTATCTTTCATATCCCTGCATAGCCCCAGCAGCCTGAGCCCCAGCAGCCTGAGCCCCAGTAGCCACAGCCACAGCCACAACCTCAACCAGCGACTTCCACCCCTACACACCACCACCATTCCCGTTGCCACCATGGAGCATGTCACCACATAGATTCCACTTATCACTGATGGCTCCAAACCGTTTGGTCACCCTCATTCTCTTGACGATCACATACATCTCCTTATCCTACATGAGAATGTTCGGGGATTTCAGGGCAGTATGGATACCTTACAGGATATTGTTCAGGGATTCCAGGGCTGTATGGATACCTTTCAGGATACACGGGTCCTGATCCTATCTTATGTCTCTGACATCCACCGGCACCTTTTTCCACCACCACCACCACCACCCACCCAGTCCCACCTGAGGCCGGCACTTCTAGTTCTCCTCCACATTCCTATGCACCCACCGAGCCTGCACCATAGCTTCACGCTAGCTTGAGGGAGACCTTTACCTTTTTGTCACTCCACACACACATTTTATACCCTCACACTTCATTGTTTATTTTGCATTGAGGACACTGCAGATTCTAGCTTGAAAGTAGCGTTTGCACTTTTTGCTTTTTGTTTTCGTTTTCCACTTCTACCCACACTTTATGTTTATATTTGCATGTATATATCGTGTTTTCTTTTGCATTTTCTTTCATTTCCATCATTCATGCATCATGTTTCATTTCCTTTCATTTTCTCTTTTTATTACGCATTCATGCATCACATTTCCATATTATATGCATACAAAAAAAGAAAAAAAATTCAAAAAATCAAAAATATTTGCATCGCATCATGCATCATGCATCATGCATCATCCATGCATCATTTGTATATACATGTTTCGAGGATTTTCTAAAATCGAGCTATATAAGCGTGGTTTTCAATTACGGTTTCATTTTCTATCTTTTACGCTCGATTTCCTCGATATCGGTCTGACTATGAGACTAGAACAGGCTTTTAGTCTCAAATCCCATCTAATATGCTTGTTATGATCATCTCCATATCCTCTAGGATAGAAGTACTCGAAACTGACCTAGGCCTCTTAGAGATCTACTTTATGCATGAGCCTTTGAATTGATAGTTGAGTATAATGGTTTATAACCCACAGAGACTTAGATAACAACATATTAGCAAGTACTGAGGAGTGTCATCACGTTTGTATTCATGCATTCAAAAAAAAGAAAAAAGGGAAAAGAAAAGTGTGTGTATATAAGAAAAAGAATAAAGCACGCATTGTTTCCCTAGCGAAACTGAGTAACCGGATCCCCATGATAGAAACCGTCGGGGCCTCGCGTCAAAAGGTATAGCTTGGGGGAGTGTGTGAGAATAAGGATTGTGGTTGGTTCGAGCTAGTAGGTCTGAAGGGTCCTTCTTGGCCTGATACCCTAATGTCGTCTGACCTGGGAGTCATCGACCCAACGCTCCTGACACGAACCAATTAGAATCCAAATAAAAGAAAAGAAAAGAAAAGAAAATAATAATAGAAAAGAAAAAAGATTTGGAAGCATGAATAGATTATTGATTTCACGAGTCATGGAAAGTTGAGGTGTTGTGAGAGCCACTTCTTTGATGGACCATTAACCCGTTATCTCATATTTATCACTTCTTCGACCCTTGCATAGCTTTGATCCCTTTGTTTTGGCCTAAAGATGGGTTAGAGAAAATATTCTGGGTTTTGAGCTTGATCATGGCGTAGTATATAATTTGACAATTCGAGCTGAAAATCATGTCCTCGGGTTATATTCTTATCGATAGAAAGGAGTCGGCGTTTTAGATCTCCATGAATTTGATATTTCTATTTGTCCATGTATATGTGCTCGATTTTGCGAATTCCTCGATAATCATATCATCATTTGCATATCACATTCTTTGCTCTCTCTTCATCTTCCTCGAGGACGAGGAAGAGATTTGCTTGGGGGATTTTGATAGGTTGTTTTTATATATAATTTTCATCTTCATTTCATTCATGTTTTATTCCAATTTGCCTCATTTTCCATACCACATTTACCTTCTTTTGTTCCTTTTTACACTTTTGGTCTCCTCGATGCATTTCAGGTGAACTCAAGGAATTGTGGAGCTAAACGGCATGATATTGGGCTTTTGGAGCTTGCTAGGCACCATAAGGGCTTAATCCATTTGCATGGAGTTGGAGCATGCTGGAGCTTTGCTGATTGGAGCATTGGACTTGGAAAGATGAGTAGTTGGAGCATGAACTTGGAAGATGATTCCTGGAGCTGATGATGAGCTTGGAGTGAAGCTAGATCATGCTGGAGTACTATGGATTGGAGGGTTGCTAAAGAGGAGCTAGAATTGATTGATCCCTTGGTTTTTAAAGCATGAGTGCTGAAGCTGGAAATGAGGGGAACTCAGAACATTGAGATGAAGACTCATACGGCCGTTTGGTCCACCCCATATGGCCGTATGAATGGACAGCTAGAGCAATGCGGCAAGACCCCCTCCCCATACGGCCGTATGGTTCACCTCATACGGTCGTATCTTCTCGATCAGGACCCAAGGGAGCAGGACTGTCAAGTTTTACGCGGCCGTATGGACTAGCTCCATACGGCCGCGTCATTCTCACCTTAACCAAAGGAGCAGCAGTGGCAGCATCACGAGAACGACACGGCCATGTGGTTCTCATGGTTCAACAATGTGGCCGTTTGAAAGCGAATTTTCTGGGACCCATCTCGACCCTAGGGTTGTATTTAAGCACTGGGAGCACCGTCTTTTGGGGGTCGTTGAGCAATAGGCTCGCTCCTCCGACTCTTTTACTGTTTTATTGTTTTATTAGGTTTAGATTTAGATTTTGATAGGATTTTAGTTTGTTTATGGAGTTCTTTTCTCAGATTTTGTAAAGGGGATTGACAACCCCCTTGAATGGGATCATGAGATAAGTTCATTTCACCTTCTTTGTTGATTGTATTTATCATTTTCATTAAGTTCTTTTCTGTTGATGTGTTGATTCTTATGATTCAATATTCCTATGCATTTCTATTGCTATCCCTCTTGTTTGATTATCATATTCTTTGCATCCCCATGTTTTTCGTTTATACTCTTTGTTAATCCTCGTAACCTATATTTCACCTTCTAATTGATTAACATAGCTAGCAATAAACCCCAAATCGAGCTAGTACTCGATCAATCCGCCTCCATGCGGACAACCCGTAACGCTCTACGACGACAGCCGTGTGCCTGCGGTTTATAAATGTTAAAACTTTAATTAGATATAGACAAAGTAAAAGCCATAATCTATATTTGTCGCCACGTGGAAAAGACACTAAAGACTGAATGCCTTACGGTCGAAGATTCACTTGAGCTGTCGACTGCCCTTGAGGACAATTATAAACATAAAAAAGATGTTATACTCCTTAGGGGCCGTTATGAGTGGGAGAAAATGAGACTATAAGAGTTTAAGTTCATAGTTGAGTACAATTGAGATCTGTTCAGCATTACCTTGTGCTTGAAGTTGTGTGGTGAAACGGTCTCAGAGAACTGCATGCTAGAAAAGACTTACATGTCTTTTCATGAAAAGATGGAATATTAATACAACAATATCGTGAACGCAAGTTGACTAAGTATTCTGAGCTACTTGCATGCTTATTAATGACTGAACAGAATAGATAGCTTCTCCTTTCCACTCATAACATGCGCCCTTCTGGCATGACCCCTCTCCCAGAAGCACACAATATATCTTCCAAGTAGAAGAATAAAAGAAAAGGTAAATTTCAAAAGTGTGGAACAAATAAGAAGCAGGCCAGAGGACAAAGCCACCAAAACAACAAAAAATGCAGGGAAGAGTAAGTTCACATGGCAGAGAAATGAAAATAATAATAATAATCAAGCATCCACACCAAAGAAGGATTGGGAAGACCCATTCCATTATTGTGGTATGACATGACATTGATCCAAAGTGTGCAAAACTCCGCGGCACCTATAAGATTTGTAACAAGAAAGCTTGAAGAAGAAATCTGAGTCAAATCTGGTGGCCAATGACTCCCAAGCTCCAGCGCATTTTACCGCTGCAGATTTAAAAAAAGATGACTTGTTTGATTAAATGCCTTTATCTTTGTTGAATAAATATTGTCATGTAGAGATTTTATTTTTAAGTAACTATGTAGGGTTTTATTTCTATTGAATGAACTAGTTATATTTCTACAAAGTTGTTATGTGCTTCATCTTTGACTAGATTGATTGCTTTCATGACTTTCTAGTAGACAGTGCCTCTGTTGGGAGATATGCCCTCAGATCATTTGTATTTGATGCAAATGAAAATTTAAGCTTAGATAGGGACTATTTTGCATTTGATGCAAACCAAATTAAAGGTGTCGTAAATAGTTTAAGACAATATTTAATATAGATGATGGGATCGTCCCGCTCTAAACGCAGGTTCAAACCACGTCAAAAACGGAGTCCAAATGCACAAGTTATAGCCAAAACAAGTCAGCCCAAACTGTTGGGCTGATCCCAGAGAAAATGGAGGCCCACCAAGCCTGAATTTTTTGGTTAGGGTTTTTTAAAACCCGGGATTTTTTTACGGCTGGATTTTCCATCTTTGTATGGTTTTGGCTAACTTTGGACGATCAATTGGAGGGTCAAACGGACTCCGATTGACTCGCCGTGTTTTTCCAATGCGTTCACCGTTGAACGCCATTCGATTTGGTAGGTTGTACCAAGATTGAAGCTCAACGGTGAGGGAGTTAAAATTCACGAAAGTTTTCCTTTTGTGAAGGCAAACTAACTTGATTTAATTAACTCAAATTTAATAGTCCCACATCGGTTGTGGAGAAAAGGGGAGAGTCAGTCGCCTATATAAATAGGGGCCTCCCCTTCCTCCAAACTCGTCCCAAGCTCCAGATCTGAGCAGCTCATGTAAATGTTGGAGCACGCTCGGATCTAGGCTTAAATTAATATTCTCTACCTCCCTATATTTCTGCCTTACTCCTGAGTGCTCTAGCAAAACCACGAAGGAGTTCGGATTCGGATCCGAAATCTTGGCGAAGGCTTTCACTCGCGTGAAACTTTCTTCGGCGCGTGGTTGGCTCGGCGACACGAGGATTGCTCGCCTCGGCATGCGGAGCGGTTCAAGGAGCGGCTCGGCGTGGGACGGGGAGCGGCTCGGAAGACGGTGCGGAACATCTTGCCTGCCCCAAGGTTGAGATTCCGGGTATATTTTTAGAAGCTTTCGTTTTAATTATTCGCAGTAGTTTAGATCCCTCTTGGGGTGGTCAGATCTATTCCAAGTTGGAAGAGATCCTGGCTAAGAGGGTCTGGTTCCTTAGGGCTGCATGTTAATTAGATTAACATAATTTTTCCGCTGCAATTTTATGTCTATGTTCCGTCCGACTTAGGACGAGAATAGAGTTTTTGTGCCCTAAGGGTCCTAGAAAACCCTTCAGTGGTATTGGAGCTTGTTGAGCTTGAGTACGGGTTCTCGGGTTATGAGTTGACCCGAAGTAATCGCTCTTACTATACCAAGTCCTGATAAGATGGAGATCTTTGATAGGTTGGGCGTTGTCGAGAGGCATGCTGTAAAACAAGTTCTGAGGTATCTTCTGACGGGTCTAGGGTGTCATGGATGATGGGCCTTAACAGCGTCGCAATGATATCATAGTGATACCCTTCAGTGGTATCAGAGCCATGTCTGTATGCTGATATAGGACTGCGATTAATTAATTGAACGCTTTTAAATTCAGAAAAATGTTTTCTTTAAATTTATGCGATAAGTTTAAAATGATTTTAGATGTTTAAAAATTTTTATATGATAAGTTTTAAACATGAAATTTTAAAATATGTTTTAAATTTATGTGATAATTTTAAAACTGATTTTAAAACTTTAAATTTATGCGATAAGTTTAAAATGGTTTTAGATGTTTAAAAATTTTATATGATAAATTTTTAAGCATGAAATTTTTAAAATGATGTTTTAAATTTTTGTGATATTTTTAAAATTGATTTTAAAAGGTTTAAAATTTTTATGCGATAAATATTTTAAGTATCATGCAAATTTTGTGATTTTTTAAATACAAGTTTTTATTTTATGAGATAAAATAAAATGTTTTAAAAATCATATTTTAAATTTAAATGTTAAATTTAAGTATGCATGCTAAAATTGTTTATGTGATAAACATTATTCTATTTAATTATTAAATAGTTGTACACTCTTTTTATGCGTTAATATTAGTGTAACTTTATGTTAATGGCTTTGCATATGTTGTCACTTATTTGATAACACAAGACAACCTTTTAGGTTAGACATTAAAGAACTTGTTAAAATTTATGAGATAAATTCTGATGACATGCTATGTTTTAATAAAACATTAACAACACTTTAAGACCTAATTCCTGATTAGGGTAGTCCCGTTAATGAAATTTTAATTCTAATTGTTATGATATTAATTCTCATTAAAGGACTTCGCTTTTGCGTTGTTAATAAATTTATTAAAATCCTAATAACGATTAGGATAGCACGTGGACCTTATAGTTGATAAGGATTTAATAAAAGTTATTAAACAAATCCTAAAATTTTTAATTTAAGGATGCAACTAGTTGATAGGATTAATTAGTTGTTAATAAAAGCCTTTTAGTCTATGTCACGCATATAAAAATGACAAGCTTCATTCAATGAACCATGATCCAGTCAATGTGCTTGGCTAAGTTTGTTGGATCACCCTTCTAAGGGATAGTGATCCTGGCTTAGTCAATTCTCTGGCTGTATTCCGCTGGACCGCGATGATGCGAATCATGACAATATGACACCCTGGACTATATCTAAGTCAAATACGTTAATAATCTTCTTCAAGATTAGCCGTAGCCCTCCTTGTTTTAGGGGTTAGCAACTATAGGACATGTGTTTCAGTTGTTGAAATACACTCAAGCTGTGACATGGCAACCTTGTAGAAACCAACTCCTTAGATACATAAGATGAAATCTTGACTTGACCCAAACCGTCGTGTCGTGAATACACCGAGCGATGGCGTAAGTTAAGTCAATAATGTAGTCTGGCTAGATGTAGTCTAAGACCTGACCCAAACCGACGTGTCGTGAATACACCGAGCGCCTGGGCAAGTCATGCTAGACGCGAAAACAAGGGTCCGACTAGACTAGACATTGTGATTTGGATGAGCACACTCATGATCACAAATGGCTAGGGGTAAAAATCGAAAAGAGGGTCATATCTGATATGATCGATGAAGAGTCATCTTCCGATTACAGAGTCAAGCAACTTGTTGAGCTACACTCAAGGTTGTTAGGCTCAGGGTGATTGGATCTCTTACCCATTTATTTAATTCGATTAAATCGTTCATTATTAAGGCTTAAAATGATCGTAAAAATAGTAGGAGGATATAGATAAATAAAAGCCATTCTACCTATATTTAATATTGAACATATGCTAAACTAGGGCAAGACTATGTTTACCGATGGAATCAAAATATAATATTTTAATGAAATAAGTTAACTGGTCAAATAGGTTGATTAATTGAATATCAAGTTAAATTCTAATTGATAGAATTAAACTATATTCTTGATGACAATAAAATGACCTTCTAAAGAACAGACTTAAAAAATATGATGTTATTAAGTTCTGGGTATAACAAATAAATTCACGCTACATGTCACTCGCCCCTATATAGGATAGCTTGAACATATATGATATTCGAAGTATGTTTCTTCCTACAACTTGTCGAGCTACACTCAAGGTTGTATGGAAAAACAATTTTGATCCGCAAAGTTCGAGAATTCGATCAAACTATTTGAGTCGAATACGAGTGCATGAGCGGTGCAAGACTATTCATCCCAACCGGATCTTGAGACAAGCAATGTATTGAGCTACACTCAAGGTTGCAAAGCTCAAGCGATTGGATACATGAGATGCTTGCATAGCTTTTCATTTATATTGGGCTATTTAATATCTAAATATGATTTAGAAAAGGAAGAAGGCACTCCGGAAAGTCAATTGAGAAAGTTAGTTACATTTATCATTAGTAAATGCATAAGTAGGAGAAAATGAAAATATGACATATTTTGATGTCACGATTTCAGAATAATTGTTATACAAAAGACGTCTAACACATTTTGACGAATGTCGTCACCTTGCTTCTGAAGCAGTGTTTTGTGTTAGCAAATTGTAATAACTATAATATATTAAATGTTAATATATAAATACACAAGATAGTAGCAAACTTATATGGTAAAATAGACTAGGCCGTATCGAGAGATTAAGCTTCACAAGTCAAATAAAGATGGGTCTGATCTCTTGTGTTATGATGTCTACGGACACTTATGAATCTTATCCTCTTGTATATAATGGTCAAAACCCATCTGTAAGACAGTGGGAGAATGAGTTGTCGAACTCAGTCTCGTACATATTGATGTACCCGAGTCTAGATTAACCAAAATAAGTTATTCTTATATTTTATTAAGACATGTGTTCTTGATGAAACATAAGTCTGATAAAATAAAGAACGAAATGACAAAAGTATTTAAACTGATTCGATTTGATCGAATGGTCAAATACTTAGCTACATAAAATCTTGTGTAACTAAAAGAAAACGTGATTTTCTCTCAGGTCAAGTCTGTTAACACATCGGTGTGTTAAAAGATATGAATCGCACTTAGTTAGACTTGGTGCGATCCATATCCAGTGACTCTAAGTTAAGTCCTCCTTCTGAGTTAAGTCCCAGATAGTAATGCCTAGGGTTTGATAATGTTCTATGAGGACATTATCAATAAGATATTCATTAAATCAATCGTAAGGAAGTTGTATAATTGCTCGAATCTTGTGAAACGAATTGTCGAGTTAGACATCATAACTTATGATGACTTAGTCAACTTTCGGGATGAAATTCGGAGTAGTAACTCCGATTTATAACTTGATGCAATCAGAATAGGTCTGTGTGCGTAAATAAATTTTGGAATTTAGTTTACGTGCCCAAGGAAAATGTTTCCTCATTTTCTGCAAGTAAATCATTAAGTTAAAAGATTGGTGCAGAAAGAAAATAGTGAAGTACAATCATGTTGGTCGAGAACGGTTTTCATCCTAATTCCTATAAAACGGATTATAATGAAACCGTTTTCACCAGCAGATGTGTACAGATCTTCTCGGACCAAACTCGATGTAAACGCTTATGTTGACCAGGAAAATTAGAGCATTCAGTTATAATTTCGATTTTCTAAATATGATTTAGACGAACCAACTTATATGAATTAGCCAGAAAGTATTCAAGGTCAGTGGGAGCGTATAAATTACATGTGAAGCATCAAAGGGATGGAACATATATTTTGACAAAGTAATCAAAGAGTTTGATACTTTATCAGAAATAGATAGAGCCATTTGAAATGACCAGTAACTAATTTAAAATTATTAGTGTAAGGTACGATGAACTGGATAAGATCCAAGGAAATAAAATATTATGGATTCCGAATGACCAAGTGAATTATTTGAATGAGATTCAAATGGTTGGTCTAACATGAACATAGAAACCCCTTAAGTCTTTACTGTAGACAGTTTTAGCAGATCCACTCACAAAGGCTCTATCACATGAAGTCGGGAAAACTTATGTGTAAAAACGGTATGAGATACTGGGATACATGGGCCTGAGTGCAAGTGGGAGATGTAGAGAGATGATGCCCTCGAGACTATTTATCTCTGTGTGAATAGTACAAACGTCTTGTTCAAAATAACAGTAAGCTGTTTGGTAATGATTTATCTAAGTTATTTTATAATGTAGCAAATATTGGATATTAACTTAGTAAAGTCCTGAGACATTATTCAAGGTCAAACATGTATCGAGATAAGTATCTTGATCATGGAGAAATGTTTGACCGTCTGTAGCATAAGTCTAAAAGGGTTCGTGGTCATAGATGTTTCGAGACAAGGATATTGAAACATCGGATAGACCATTGTGTCTTAGTCTTCACCGTTTAGCGGTGGCGATGATCTCATGATCATTTGACTTGGCAAAGTAGAAGACGAGATACAGGTGCTCATTAGAGAATGAGTTCACTGAACGATCTGCAAAGAGCTATCATATGGTTATATTGACCAATCTGTCAATGATAACTCTTAGTGATGATAGGCAAGTTGGTCTTTTGACTTGAGGTCATTTGACGAACCTGTGCGTGAACGGTGCCACTTAGATCACTGACCTAGCTTCGAGGCTGGGCCTGTCGAAAGGTCTTTGATCGGGTGTCACTTGAAGCGTACGAGGAGAGTAACGACCGAGAGAGGATTCGTCTCTCCCGGCCAATGGGAGTTAGTGTCGTTGAGTTAGTTCGGTCTTTAGTAAAATCTCTGATCAGAGTATGTTGGAAGAAGTCCAACATTAGTTGACTAAAGATCGATAGAAACTAACCGGAGTCAAGTTATTGGGGTTGACAGTTTGACTGTACCCTAGACTTGACCTACAAGACATAGTTTAGACGAAGAGACTAAAACTGCAGAATTCATCACGGACACAGTCAGGGTGGTCCCGACAATACTCATGTCGAAGAGTCAACCACATAATTATGATTCTGAAGCAGTGACGGAATCCACTGCTCGTGGTCACTGTCGTATAGGGCTTCGAGCCCAACCTGTAGTAAGGGTCAGGCTGTAGGGTCTCACATAGAGTGCGAACTTCGTCTAGTAATAGGTAGAAATGATTAGAGAGAATATGCATTTAATGCAAGGGATAAAATATTGCAAAACATGTTTGCAATTATCTCCTGCATTCGAGATAAATGATCTTGAGTGCAAGTGAGAGATGTTGGGGGATATGCCCTCAGATCATTTGTATTTGATGCAAATGAAAATTTAAGCTTAAATAGGGACTATTTTGCATTTGATGCAAACTGGATTAAAGGTGTCGTAAATAGTTTAAGACAATATTTAATATAGATGACGGGATCGTCCCGCTCTAAACGTAGGTTCAAACCGCGTCAAAAACGGAGTCCAAATGCACAAGTTATAGCCAAAACAAGTCAGCCCAACTGTTAGGCTGAACCCAGAGAAAATGGAGGCCCACCAGGCCTGAATTTTCTGGTTAGGGTTTTTTAAAACCCGGGATTTTTTTACGGCTGGATTTTCCATCTTTGAATGGTTTTGGCTAAATTTGGACGATCATTTGGAGGGTCAAACGGACTCCGATTGACTCACCGTTTTTTCATATGCGTTCACCGTTGAACGCCCTTCGATTTGGTAGGTTGTACCAAGATTGAAGCTCAATGATAAGGGAGTTAAAATTCACGGTGAAAGGCAAACTAACTTGATTTAATTAACTCAAATTTAATAGTCCCACATCGGTTGTGGAGAAAAGGGGAGAGTCAGCCGCCCATATAAATAGGGGCCTCCCCTTCTTCCAAACTCGTCCCAAGCTCCAGATCTGAGCAGCTCCTGTAAATGTTGGAGCACGCTTGGATCTAGACTTAAATTAATATTATCTATCTCCCTATATTTCTACCTTACTCCTGAGGACTCTAGCAAAGCCACGAAGGAGTTCAGATTCGGATCCGAAATCTTGGAGAAGGCTTTCACTCGCATGAAACTTTCTTCGGCACGTGGTTGGCTCGGTGACACGAGGATTGCTCTCCTCGGGATGCGGAGCGGTTCGAGGAGCGGTTCGAGGAGCGGCTCAGCATGGAACGTGGAGCGGCTCGGAAGACGGTGCGGAACATCTTGCCCGCCCTAGGGTTGAGATTTTGGGTATGTTTTTTGAAGCTTTTGATGTAATTATTCGCAATAGTTTAGATCCCTCTTGGGGTGGTCAGATCCATCCCAAGTTGGCAGAGATCCTGGCTAAGAGGGTCTGGTTCCTTAGGGCTGCATGTTAATTAGATTAACATAATTTGTCCGCTGTAATTTTATGTCTATGTTCCGTCCGACTTATGACGAGAATAGAGTTTTTGTGCCCTAAGGGTCCTAGAAAACCCTTCAGCCTCAACACATACAATACTTCAAAATAAATGCCCTTTTCATAGCATAATACTATATGAAAACATGGTGAATATCAGGGCCGTCAAATATAATTGAAGGATCAGGGAATTTAACTTTGTTGCTCCCAAATGGT
The DNA here is from genome assembly GCA_030789695.1 of Scilla litardierei. NCBI lineage: Eukaryota > Viridiplantae > Streptophyta > Magnoliopsida > Asparagales > Asparagaceae > Scilla > Scilla litardierei. The sequence goes on from CM061141.1 coordinate 293,540,767, forward strand.
ACGCAAATAAAAATAAAGGATGTATCAGTCTCTGCGAATTCAAAAAGAAACTTACTGGGTTTCAAGGACATTCGTCAAAATGGATTCCACTTAGAAACTACAAGAAAAAAAATAATAAAGAATATTTGTATGTAACTTCTCAAGAAAAAGGACTCACATCTATACTTGAGCAATTTGAGAGTTTCTCATTAGGCCTCTATCATACAAAAATTCGGAGAGAGGAAGCAAATTTGACGGAGCACCTTTAGTGCTCGATATCATCTGAGTTTCTACTTTGGTATGATAGACTTGGCCATCCTGGATCGGTAATGATGCATTGCATCTTATCCCAATCCTATGGACATAATCTAAAAAACTCGAAGATTCTTCAAAAGGGTGAATTCCCTTGGCTCCCTTGTTATAAGGGAAAATTGATTACAAGGACATCTCCACTAAAAGTGGATAATGAATCTCCAAGTTTTCTCGAAAGAGTACAAGGAGATATATGTGGACCAGTCCACCCGTAGTGGGCCTTTTCTTTACTTCATGGTACTGATTGATGCATCCTCAAAATGGACGTATGTGTGTATACTATCCACCTGCAATTTAACTTTTCCACAGCTATTGGCACAAATTATAAAATTACAGGCACATTTTTCAGACAATCAAATAAAGAAAATTCGTATGGATAATCCTGGGAAATTTACTTACCAGTCATTTCAAGAATAATTCCTAGCAACTGGGATAGAAGTGGAACATCCTGTATCGCATGTTCACACCTAAAATGGGTTAGCTGAGTCACTCATAAAAAGACTCCAATGAATTACACATCCATTATTAATGAAATCTCAATTGCCGGTGAATGCTTGGGGACATGCAATCTTGCATGCTGATTCATTAATAAGACTCAGACACTCTTAGAGTCAGAGATATTCTCCAATTCAACTTGCATACGGAACATCACCGAACATCTCTCATTTGAGGATTTTTGGTTGTGCAGTTTATATCCCCATAGCACCATCACAGAGGAAAAAAAGGCATCAACGTCGTCTAGGAATCTATGTAGGGTTTGATTCACCCTCAATTATAAGATACCTACAACCCTAAACAGGGGATGCTTTCTAGGCATGTGTTGAAGAATGTGAATTTGATGAGACGACATTCCCCAAATTAGGCCCAGACTCAGTGAAGTCTTGAGCTTCACAAATTATATCGTGGGATAAAAAACATTGACCCACTATGATCCGAGAACTAAGCAATGTAAAGATGAGATCCGGAAGATCCTCCACATTTGGAACACTGTTCGTCAGTTACCGATTCATTTACTGACAGCAAGAAAATTGTCAAATCAAACATCACTGCTGCTAACTCTCCAGCTAGGATTGACACCCCAAGAATTGATGCAATCCACCAGCAGCAAAAGTGGCTATTTCTATATTGAAAAGAGGCAGACTAACAGGCTCTAAGGACAAAAATCCAAAAAAAAGAAAAACTCCTGGTGGCCTTGGGACAATGCCAACATAGGAAAATGAGCTCAGGTCCATACCCTCACCCCTCCCAGAATCCCATGAAGAGGAAAATCTGGAAAAAACTGAAATATCATTAAATTATGTACGTACATGAGAAGTGTTAGATTGGAAAAGCGTAATTGTCAACGATAACTTCGCGTTCTATATTTACATACATGATAATGATCCACACTCCGTTGTAGAATTAAAATAGAGAAATAATTGGCCAAAGTGGAATGAGGCAATAGAAGCAGAGCTGGACTCGCTTAAGAAACGCGAAGTATTTGGACCGATAGTCCAGACACCAAATGGTGTTAAACCTGTGGGATATAAATGGGTATTTGTCAGAAAAAGAAATGAAAATATGAGATCGCACACTACAAAGCACGGCTTGTAGCTCAGGAATTTTTCCAAAGACATGGTATTGATTATGAAGAAACATACTCACCGGTGATGGATGCGATCACTTTTCGATTTTTAATAAGCTTAACAGCAAAAGAAGGATTAAATATGCAGCTGATGGATATTGTGACTACATATTTATATGAAAATCTCGATAAAAAGATTTATATGAAACTTCCTGCTGGTTTTCAACTGCCTACAACTTTAAAAGATAGACCATGATACGTCTATTCTGTTAAACTACAAAAATCATCATATGGTCTTAAACAATTGAAAAGAATGTAGTATAACAGACTTAGCGAATTTCTTGTACAACAAGGATGCCACAATAATGAAGTCTGCACTTGCATCTTTATAATGGCAAAGGAAACATGATTCATAATAATTACAGTCTACATATACGGCTTGAATTTCATTGGATCTCCTGAAGAGATCATTGAAATATCTGAAAGCCTGACAAAAGAATTTGAAATGAAAGACGTAGGTAAAATAAAATTATGTCTTGGCTTACAGATTGAACATATAAAAGATGGAATCATGTTACATCAAACCACATATACAAACAAATTATTATAAAGATTCTATGGACTAGTGTCATTTATTGAGTACACATATGGTAGTACGCTCTTTAAATGTACATATAGACCCCTTCCATCCGCTAGAAGAGAAAGGAAATTGTTGGTTTAGAAGTCTCTTATCTATGTGCAATTGGAGCACTTCTTTATCTGGCTAACTGCACACGTTCCAATATAGCATTTGCAGTAAATTTACTAGCCAGATACAGTGTAGCACCCACAAAGCGCCATTGGACCGGAGTTAAACATCTTCTGCGCTATGTCTAATGGTTAACAGATTTGGACTTATTTTATAAGAAAGAATCATCATCCACACTTATTGGCTATGCAGATGCAGTTTACAGATCTGATCCCCATAATGAGAAGCCACAAACTATGTATGTGTTTACATACTGTGTGTAGGGATTTCGCGGTACCCTTAGGGCACAAAAACTCTAGTCCCGTCCTAAGTCGGACAGAAGATAGACAGAAAAACAATTGAAGCGGAAAAAAAAATTGTTAATCTAATTAACATGCAGTTAAAACAATTTTAACTTAGCCCTAAGGTCCAAGACCCTTAGCCAAGATCTATGCCAACTTGGGATGGATCTGACCATCCCAAGAAGGATCTAACCTACTGCGATTAAATTAAACTAATGCTTATTAAACTACATACCCGGAATCTCAACCCTGGAGCAGGCGAGATGTTATGCGCCGTCTTCCGAGCTGATCCCCGTCTCACACCGAGCCGCTCCTCGAACCGCTCCCCGAACCGCTCCTCGAACCGCTCTGCATCCCGAGGCGATCAATCCCGTGTCGCCGAGCCAACCAACCGGCAAAGAAAGTTTAACGCGAGTGAAACCTCCGCCAAGATTTCGGATCCAGAATCCGAACTCCTTTGCGGCTTTGCTAGAGCCCTCAGGAGTAAGGCAGAAATTTAGGAAGATAGAGAAATATTAATTTAAGCCTGGATCCGAGCGTGCTCCAACATTTACGAGAGCAGCTCAGATCTAGAGCTTTGGATGAGTTTTGAGGAAGGGGGGAGACCCCTATTTATATAGGCGGCGGACTCTCCCCTTTTCTCAAAATCCGATGTGGGACTATTAGTTTGAGTTAATTTAAAATCAAGTTAGTTTGCACTTCACAAAGTGCAAACTTCCGTGAATTTTAACTCCTTCACCGTTGAACTTCAGGATTGATACAACCTATCAATTCGAAGGGTGTTCAACGGTGAACACATAGGAAAAAACCGTTCGTCAATCTGAGTTCATTAGACCCTCCAAGTAATCGTCCAAAGATCAGCCCAAGGCTAGTTTTTCGCAAAAACTGAGCCGTCAAAATCTGCCATCAAACCTAGGGTTCAGCACCCTGAGGTGGGGCCCACCTGACCAGCTGGGTGAGCCCAGACCAGGCTGGACGCCCGGTCTGGGCGCACCCAGGCTGGTGCGCCCAGCCTGGGCGGCCCGCCTGGGCCTGGCCCAGGCGCCCAACGCCTGTGCCAGGGCCCAGGCGCCCAGGGCGGGCTCGCCTGGGCGCAGGCCCAGGCGCCCAGCGCCTGGGCCTGAGCCCAGGCATCTGGGCTGGCGTCCTGGCTCAGCCAGGTTTGGCCAGGCACCCAGGCCAGACCTGGTATGGCCTGGGTCAGCCTGGTCTGACCTGGTCTGATCCGTTTGGCTGTTTTGGGCTCTAACTTGAGTATCTGGCATCCGATTTGGACGCCGTTCGAACCTGGGTATAGACCGGGACATTCCCGTCTTACCCGTAAACTTTTCCTTGTGTTTATATTATTAAATATTTTTTTAAACAAATTTAAAACACATTTAATTACTTTTGCATCAAATGCAAAATAGTCCCTATCTAAGCTTAAATTATCATATTGCATCAAATGCAATTATTCCATCCCTTGCATCAAAATGCAAAATATTCTCCCTAACTAATTTCTACCTATTACTAGACGGAGGTCACACTCTGTGTGAGACCCTACAGCCTTACCCTTACAACAGGTTGGGCTCGAAGCCCTATACAGCAGTGACCACGAGCAGTGGTTGCCGTCCCTGCTTCAGGAATCATCATTATGTGGTTGACTCATTGACATGAGTCTTTTTGGGACCACTCTGACTGTGTCCGTGATGAATTCCGCAGTTATAGTCTTTTCGTCTTAACTATGTTGTGTAGATCAAGTCTAGGGTACGGTCAAACTGTCAACCCCAATAACTTGACTCCGGTTAGTTTCTATCGATCTTTAGTCAACTAATGTTGGACTTCTTCCAACATACTCTGCGCAGAGTTTTTACTAAAGACCGAACTAACTCTACGACACTAACTCCCATTGACCGGGAGAGACGAATCTTCTCTTGGTCATTACTCTTCTCGTACGCTTCAAGTGACACCCAATCAAAGACCTTTCAACAGGCCTAGTCTCGAAGTCAGGTCAGTGATCTAAATGGCACCGTTCACGCACAGGTTCATAAAATGACCTCAAGTCAAAAGACCAACCAGCCTATCATCACTAAGAGTTATCATTGACAGATTGGTCAATGTAACCATATGATAACTCTTGTGGATCGTTCAGTGAACTCATTCTCTAATGAGCACCTGTGTCTCATCTCCAACTTCGCCAAGTCGAACGATCATGAGATCATCGTCGCCGCTTAACGGTGAAGACTAAGAAACAATGGTCTATCCGATGTTTCGATATCCTTGTCTCGAAACATCTACGACCACGAACCCTTTTAGACTTATGCTACAGACGGTCAAACATTTCTCCATGATCGAGATACTCATCTCGATACCTGTTTGACCTCGCATAAAGTCTCAGGACTTTACCTAAGTTAATGTCTAATGTTAACTACATTATAAAATAACTTAGATAAATCATTACCAAACAGCTTACTGTTATTTCGAACAAGATGTTTTGCTATTCACACAGAGATAAATAGCCTCGAGGGCATTATTCTCCTACATCTCCCACTTGCACTCAGGCACATTTATCTCGGTATCTTATACCGTTTTTACACATAAGTTTTCCCGACTTCATGTGGTAGAGCCTTCGTGAGTGGATCTGCTAAAACCGTCTACACTTTAGACTTAAGTGGTTTCTATGTTCATGTTAGACCAACCATTTGAATCTCATTCAAATAATTCACTTGGTCTTTCGAAATCTATAATATTTTGATTTACTTGGATCTTATCCAATTCATCGTACCTTACGATAATAATTTTAAATTAGTAATTGGTCATTACAAATGGCTCATATTTATTTCTGATAAAGTATCAAACTTTTTGATTACTTTGTCAAAATATATGTTCCATTTCTTTGATGCCTCGCATGTAATTTATACGCTCCCACTGACCTTGAAAACTTTCTGGTTAATTCATATAAGTTGGTTTGTCTAAATCATATTTAGAAAAATGAACTTATAAGTGAATGCTCCAATTTTCATGGTCAACTTAAGCGTTTACATCGAGTTTGGTCGAGTAGATCTGTACACATCTGCTGGCAAGATGGTTTCAACATAATCTGTTTTATAGGAATTAGGATGAAAACCTTTCTCGACCAACATGATTGTACTTCACTATTTCCTTTCTGCACCAATCTTTCAACTTAAAGATTTACTTGCAGAAAGTGAGGAAACATTTTCCTTGGGCACGTAAACTAAATTCCCAAATTTATTTACGCACACGGACCTGCATCAAGTTGTAAATCGGAGTTCCTACTCCGAATTTCATCCCGGAAGTTGACTAAGTCATCAGCAGTTATGATGTTTAACTCGACTCTTCGTGTTACGAGATTCGAGTAATTTTACAACTTCCTAATGATTGATTTAATGAATATCTTATAGATAAGGTTCTCATAGAACATTATCAAAACCTAGGCATTACAATCTGGGACTTAACCCAGAGGGAGGACTTAACTCAGAGTCACTAACAATGGATCACACCAAGTCTAACTAAGTGTGATTCATACCTTTTAACACACCGATGTGTTAACAGACTTGACCTGAGAGAAAATCACATTTTCTTTTAATTACGCAAGATTTAATTAGCTAAGTATTTGACCATTCGATCCAATCGAATCAGTTTAAATACTTTAGTCATTTCGTTCTTTATTTTATCAGACTTGTGTTTCATCAAGAACGCGTGTCTTAATAAAATATATGAATAACTTATTTTGGTTAATATAGACTCGGGTACATCAGTATGTACGAGACTGAGTTCGACAACTCATTCTCCCACTGTCTTACAGATGGGTTTCGGCCATTATATCTAAGAGGATAAGACTCACAAGTGTCCGTAGACTTCATAATACGAGAGGTCAGACCTCGCTTTATGTGACTTGTGAAGCTTAGTCTCTCGATACGGCCTAGTCTAATTTAACCATGTAAGTTTGCTGCTATCTTGTGTATTTATATATACTAACATTTAATATATAATAGTTATCACAAATTACTTAACACAAAACATTTCTTCAGAAGCAAGGTGACGACATTCGTCACAGTGTGTTAGACGTTTTTGTATAACAATTTATTCTGAAATCGTGACATCAAAATATGTCACATTTTCATTTCCTCCTTATGCCTTTACTAATGATAAATTAAACTAACTTTCTCAATTGACTTTCCGGAGTTCCTTCTTCCTTTTCTAAATCACATTTAGATATTAGATAGCCCAACATAAATAAATAGTCATGCAAGCATCGCATGTATCCAAACGCCTGAGAGTTGCAATCTCGAGTGTAGCTCAAGAAGCTGCTTGTCTCAAGATCCGGTTGGGATACATGGTCTTGCACCGCTCATGCACTCGTATTCGACTCAAACGGTTTGATCGAATTCTCGAACTTTGCGGATCAAAATTGTTTGTCCATACAACCTTGAGGGTAGCTTGACAAGTTGTAGGGAGAAACATATTTCGAATATCCTATATGTTCAAGCTGCCTCATATAGAGACGAGTGACATGTAGCGTGAATTTATTTGTTGGACCCAGAACTTAATGAAATCATATTTCTTAAGTCTGTTCTTTAGAAGGTCATTTAATTTGTCAACGAGAATATAGTTTACTTCTATCAACTAGAATTTAACTTTGATATTCAATTAATCAACTTATTCGACCAGTTAACTAATTCCATTAAAATATTATAATTAGATTCCTTAAGTAAACATAGTCTTGCCCTAGTTTTGGCATACGTTCAATATTAAATATAGGTAGAATGGCTTTTATCTATCTATATCCTCCCACTATTTTTACGATCGTTTTAAATCTTAATAACGAACGATTTAATCGAATTAAAATTAATGGGTAAGAGGTCCAATCACCTTGAGCCTAAACAAACTTGAGTGTAGCTCAACAAGTTGCTTGACTCTGCGATCGGAAGATGACTCTTCATCGATCATATCAGATATGACTCTCTTAATCGGTTTTTGCCCCTAGCCATTTGTGATCATGAGTGTGCTCATCCAAATCACAATGTCTAGTCAAGTCGGACCCTTGTTTTCGTGTCTATCCTGACTTGCCCCTTCGCTCGGTGTATTCACGACACGTCGGTTTGGGTCAGGTCTTAGACTACATCTAGTCAGACTACATCTCTAACTCAACTTACGCCGGCGCTCGGTGTATTCAAGACAACGTCGGTTTGGGTCCAGTCAAGATTTCATCTTATGTATTTAAGGAATTGGTTTCTATAAGATTTCCATGTTAAGCTTGAGTGTAGCTCAACAACTATAACACGGGTCTTATAGTTGCCAACCCCTAAAACAAGGAGGGCTACGGCTAATCTTGAAAAAGATCATTAACGTATTTGACTTAGATATAGTCCAGGGTGTCATACAATCATGATTCGCGACATTGCGGTCCAGCGGAACACAGCCAAGGAATTGACTAAGCCAGGATCACTACCCCTTGGACTAGCAAGGGTTGACCCTGAACTCTTAGCCAAGCACATTGACTGGATCATGGTCCATTGAATGAAGCTTGTCATTTTTGTATGTATGCCATAGACTAAACAACTTTTATTAACAACTAATTAATCCTATCAACTAGTTGAATCCTTAAATTCAAAATTTTAGGATTTGTTTAATAACTTTTATTAAGTCCTTATCAACTATAAGGTTCACGTGCTATCCTAATCGTTATTAGGATTTTAATAAATTATTAACAACGCTAAAAGCGAAGTCCTTTAATGAGAATAAATTATAACAATTAGAATTAAGATTTTCATTAAAAGGACTACCCTAATCAGGAATTAGGTCTTGAAGCATTGTTAATGTTTTATTAAAACATAGCATGTCATTAAAATTCAAGTAATAAATTTTAATCATTTTTAATGGCTAACCTAAAGGGTTGTCTTGTGTTATCAAATAAGGGACAAGAAGAACTAGCCATTAAAATAAAGCTACACTAATTTATCGCATAAAGATAGTGCACACCTATTTAACAATTAAATAGATTAAGGTTTATCGCATAAACAATTTTAGACTTTTAAAATCAGTTTTAAAATTATCTTATAAATTTAAAACATCACTTTAAAATTTTTCATGTTCAAAAATTTCACATACAATTTTTAAACATCTAAAACATTTTAAACTTATCGCATAACTTTAAAGCCTTAAAATCAATTTTAAATTTATCACATAAATTTAAAACACCATTTTAAAAATTTCCATGCTTAAAAAAAATTTATCATATAAAAAATTTTTAGGCATCCAAAATAACTTTAAACTTTTAAAGATTTAAAATTAGTTTTAAAATTATCACATAAATTTTAAAACGTCATTTAAAATTTTCATGTTCAAAAATTTATCACATACATTTTGAACATCAAAAACATTTTTAAAATTATCTTATAACTTTAAAAAAAATAAAAGTATTTTAAAAGGCATTATCAGGTTTAATGAAATCGCAGTGCTAGATCGACTACGCAAACCTAGGCTCCGATACCACTGTAGGGATTTCGCGGTACCCTTAGGGCACAAAAACTCTAGTCCCGTCCTAAGTCGGACGGAACATAGACAGAAAAACAATTGCAGCGGAAAAAAAAATTGTTAATCTAATTAACATGCAATTAAAACAATTTTAACTTAGCCCTAAGGTCCAAGACCCTTAGCCAAGATCTATGCCAACTTGGGATGGATCTGACCATCCCAAGAAGGATCTAACCTACTGCGATTAAATTAAAGTAATGCTTATTAAACTACATACCCGGAATCTCAACCCTGGAGTAGGCGAGATGTTCCGCGCCGTCTTCCGAGCTGCTCCCCGTCTCATGCCGAGCCACTCCTTGAACCGCTCCCCGAACCGCTCCCCGAACCGCTCCTCGAACCGCTCCGCATCCCGAGGCGATCAATCCCGTGTCGCCGAGCCAACCAACCGCCGAAGAAAGTTTCACGCGAGTGAAACCTCCGCCAAGATTTCGGATCCAGAATCTGAACTCCTTTGCGGCTTTGCTAGAGCCCTCAGGAGTAAGGCAGAAATTTAGGGAGATAGAGAAATATTAATTTAAGCCTGGATCAGAGCGTGCTCCAACATTTACGAGAGCAGCTCAGATCTAGAGCTTGGGATGAGTTTTGAGGAAGGGGGAGACCCCTATTTATATAGGCGGCGGACTCTCCCCTTTTCTCAAAATCCGATGTGGGACTATTAGTTTGAGTTAATTTAAAATCAAGTTAGTTTGCACTTCACAAAGTGTAAACTTCCGTGAATTTTAACTCCTTCACCGTTGAACTTCAGGATTGATACAACCTATCAATTTGAAGGGTGTTCAACGGTGAACGCATAGGAAAAAACCGTTCGTCAATCGGAGTTCATTAGACCCTCCAATTAATCGTCCAAAGATCAGCCCAAGGCTAGTTTTTCGCAAAAACTGAGCCGTCAAAATCTGTCATCAAACCTAGGGTTCAGCACCCTGAGGTGGGGCCCACCCTGACCAGCTGGGTGAGCCCAGACCAGGCTGGACGCCTGGTCTGGGCGCACCCAGGCTGGTGCGCCCAGCCTGGGCGGCCCGCCTGGGCCTGGCCCAGGCGCCCAGGGCGCCTGGGCGCCCAGCGCCTGGGCCTGGCCCAGGGCGCCTGGGCGGGCCCGCCTGGGCGCAGGCCCAGGCGCCCAGCGCCTGGGCCTGAGCCCAGGCGCCTGGGCTGGCGTCCTGGCTCAGCCAGGTTTGGTCAGGCGCCCAGGCCAGACCTGGTATGGCCTGGGTCAGCCTGGTCTGACCTGGTCTGATCCGTTTGGCTGTTTTGGGCTCTAACTTGAACATCTGGCATCCGATTTGGACGCAGTTCGAACCTGGGTCTAGACCGGGACATTCCCGTCTTACCCGTAAACTTTTCCTTGCGTTTATATTATTAAATATTATTTTAAACAAATTTAAAACACATTTAATTACTTTTGCATCAAATGCAAAATAGTCCCTATCTAAGCTTAAATTATCATATTGCATCAAATGCAATTATTCCATCCCTTGCATCAAAATGCAAAATATTCTCCCTAACTAATTTCTACCTATTACTAGACGAAGGTCACACTCTGTGTGAGACCCTACAGCCTGACCCTTACAACAGGTTGGGCTCGAAGCCCTATACAGCAGTGACCACGAGCAGTGGTTGCCGTCCCTGCTTCAGGAATCATCATTATGTGGTTGACTCATTGACATGAGTCTTTTTGGGACCACTCTGACTGTGTCCGTGATGAATTCCGCAGTTATAGTCTTTTCGTCTTAACTATGTTGTGTAGATCAAGTCTAGGGTACGGTCAAACTGTCAACCCCAATAACTTGACTCCGGTTAGTTTCTATCGATCTTTAGTCAACTAATGTTGGACTTCTTCCAACATACTCTGCGCAGAGTTTTTACTAAAGACCGAACTAACTCTACGACACTAACTCCCATTGACCGGGAGAGACGAATCTTCTCTTGGTCATTACTCTTCTCGTACGCTTCAAGTGACACCCAATCAAAGACCTTTCAACAGGCCTAGCCTCGAAGTCAGGTCAGTGATCTAAATGGCACCGTTCACGCACAGGTTCATAAAATGACCTCAAGTCAAAAGACCAACCAGCCTATCATCACTAAGAGTTATCATTGACAGATTGGTCAATGTAACCATATGATAACTCTTGTGGATCGTTCAGTGAACTCATTCTCTAATGAGCACCTGTGTCTCATCTCTGGCTTCGCCAAGTCGAACGATCATGAGATCATCGTCGCCGCTTAACGGTGAAGACTAAGAAATAATGGTCTATCCGATGTGTCGATATCCTTGTCTCGAAACATCTACGACCACAAACTCTTTTAGACTTATGCTACAGACGGTCAAACATCTCTCCATGATCGAGATACTCATCTCGATACCTGTTTGACCTCGCATAAAGTCTCAAGAATTTACCTAAGTTAATGTCTAATGTTAACTACATTATAAAATAACTTAGATAAATCATTACCAAACAACTTACTGTTATTTCGAACAAGATGTTTTGCTATTCACACAGAGATAAATAGCCTCGAGAGCATTATTCTCCTACACTGTGGGACTGCCATCTCTAGAAATTCGTCAAGCAGACAATGACGGCGACCTCATACAATCATTCAGAAATTCTTGCCATCCATGAAGCAAGCAGAGAGTGTATTTGGTTACGCTTAGCTGTGAAGCATATCCTGGTTACGACCGAATTGAGGATCGGTGATCTTGAGCCTACCACCATGTTCGAAGACAATGCTGCCTATATAGCCCAGCTACGAGGAGGTTACATCAAAGGCAACATGACAAAGCACATATCCCTAAAGTTTTTCTGGACACATGATTTACAAAAGAATGGTGAGATCGAAGTGAAGTACAATTTAGTGAAAACCTGGCTAATATTTTCACTAAGTCTCTTCATACCGCCACTTTCAGGAAGTTTGTACAAAAGATTGGTATGATGTGCACAAGAGATCTGAAAGCCTAATAGCTTGTACATATCATGGGGTGTTAAAGGAGAATTGTACTCTTTTTTCTTAGCTATGCTTTTTGCTCACAAAGTTTTCCATAGCCAAAGGGTTTAACGAGGCAAATCACATTAACTCTGGATCACGAAGTATCCACCCCTTATGATACTCATATGATACGCAGAATCTTGAATTATTCATGAGTAGAGTTCACACTTATGACGGGATAATGAGGAGTGTTATGAAAGTATTATGTAGGCCCATGTAAATGCACATGTCGGTCTTTATCCTATCAAGTAGCAGATTAATAGTTTGTATCCTAAATGAATATTGTATCATACAATTGTATGAACGCTGCCATATTCCCTTATAAATAAAGGCATGTGGTCTTTCCCAGGAAGCACTTCACAATAAGGACGATATTTTACTTTGGGATTTCTGAGAGCGGATTAGTTCTTGACGACAGAGGAGGAGAACTCTTCTCTATATAGAGGCTACATATCCACTACTACGTCCATGCACAATAACCGACCAGATATTTCTCAACAAACATCGCGATATGTCTCAACTAACGGGTCGTGTATTAAACAAGTCCGGTTTTGATTCATTAACTCATTTCAGGCCCAAAACACTTACATATATTACAATATAAAAACAATGCAGATTGCACCAACCCAGAATCATGCTTTTTTCTGTCATTGCTGTTGAGCCCCCCACTGAAACTTTATGGAGCCCAGCGAATAGGAGCAGCTTATTTTGTTAATATTTTCTTTTATTCTTTTATAAAATAAAAAATTAGAGAGGGAGAGAGGGGCGCAGACAAGATCATGACAAGTGCATGCCAAGATCATGCAAATCTCCTCAGCCTCCCGTTTCCTGCCCCCGCTTCCAATATATTATCGCATTGCATCATTCTAAACATCAAATTTGCGTTTCCAAAAGAAAACAAGTAAACAAATATATAAAAAGTGAGAATATTTAAAAAGCGTGAGGGGGTCTAATTAATCTAGTCTTAGCATTAATCCAAGATGCTAAAAGCAAAACTAGTCTTTATCTTATCCATCGAGAGTCTCTATCTTCATGTCGGCTGCCGCGCTCATCCGGGGCGCAATGACGGAAATGACCTCGTGGGATGGCTCAAATTACACGATCAAACTCCTTTGCATGGCTCGTGCTTACGAGGGCAAGATTCTGGGCGAGCTACGAGTTTCATGGTGTCATATGAAGAGCATTGCCAACCAAATTTTCCCAGGCACGAAGGGTATTGTTGTCATCAAAATTTTCATGTCAAACATTTTTCATTCCTCCACTGTATAAAAACAGAGCACAGGAGGGTGAAAGGGAGCCAGACGGACACACAGCCCATAACGAAAACAAAATCTCAATCCTCTCTCTTCGTCTCTCTCTCTCTCTCTCTCATAATTATAGCGTTGGTTACAGTGCAAAGGCATGAAAACATGAAGATAAATCTGATCCCCACTGTCCCAAAATACTTGCGTGAGTGAGTGGCTGCTCTTGTTATCATTATTCCCTTTTCTCAGGACTGTGCCCCCCTCTCTCTGCTGTCTTTTCTATCTTCAATCGCAAAAACCTCTGCAAAAATATCAAAAGATATCTACAAAAAGATCGAACAAACAAAGCCCAGAACAAAAAGAGAGCGCTTTTCCTCCCTTGGGTCTCAGTTTTTTTGGGGACTCGAGTGATCAGCAACAAGCTTAAAGGCTCTAAAAGCCTCTCCCATTTCCCCTGTTTCTTCTTCCAATGGATGAGAAGAAGCTGGAGCTTAGGCTTGGGCCACCCGGAGACGATGACTACCCTTCAAAGAGCGCCTCTGCTCTCTCTCTTGGCTACTCTTGTGTTGGTGCAAAGAGAGGCTTTTTTGCTACAGTGGAGCCCAAGACTGAAGGTATATATTTGGTTGATTATTACACACAATTTCATTAAAAGTTGACTCCTTTGTTTGATTGTCTTCTCATTTTCTTCTTCTGGGTTTCATCAGTTCTGGCACCATCACATGGTTTTAAAAACGGAGCCCAAAACAGCTCGCAGACAAGGTATAATTTGTTAAGCCTTCTGATGTTTTAGGAGTTCTATGCTTGATTCACAATGGCCTGTTTTGTTTCCTTTTTCTAATAAAAATTCTCTCTTTTAATAAAGAAAGCTTTCTGTTGATTATTTCTGTGTCTAATTGTGCGCATGGTCAAAAATGGATGCAAAGTGTACATGATTAGTTTCGCATTTGAAAATAAAAGAAAAACCAAACAAATTAGTATTTTGTATGGGGGTTACAATTGCTTGCAAGGCCTCATCAGCTGTATTTTTGTGTGCCAGAATTGCTTCTGCTCCTGTAGTTGGATGGCCTCCCGTTCGAACATTCAGGAAGAATCTAACAACCATTTCGTCCAAACAAACCCCCGATCAATCCCTTGACGGGAGCTCCAACAAGGCAGCGAAGGGTTTGTTTGTGAAAATCAACATGGATGGAATCCCAATCGGAAGGAAAATCGACCTCAAGGCTTACGACAGCTACGAAAAGCTCTCGTTGGCCGTCGACGAATTGTTTCGAAGCCTTCTTGCAGGTAGATGCTCTGGTTGAGTTTCAATCGTTGTGTTGTTCAAAAAGAAGAACTAGCTGATGATCATCATTGTGGCTTCATGTAGCTCAAAGAGACCCTGTGGCTTCTGGGAATCAAAGGCAGCTTCAGAAAGAAGCGGCGATCACGGGGCTACTAGATGGGACTGGGGAGTTTACGTTGGTCTATGAAGACGATGAAGGTGACCGGATGTTGGTCGGAGATGTCCCGTGGGAGTAAGTAACAAGTGCCCGATCTCGATGGCTACGTCTTACTAATCACTGCCTGTGTTATGCCAATGAAATGTCTTACATATGTATGGTAAAATTAATTCATGGCAGAATGTTTGTTTGCACCGCGAAGAGACTGAGGGTGCTGAAGAGCTCCGACCTCTCTACGTTGCGAGTGAGTACTCTAGTCTTCATGTTTTCAGGTTAAGCAAGTAGGATTTGTGTTGATGCTTGCATGCTCGTTGTTGCAGGTGGGAGCAATCAACAAGAAGAGAACAACGGCGGAGTGAATGGAGTTGGAATGGAGAAGATATCAGGATTTTGGTTTTCTGGGCTTTTTTTTGCAGTCTCGGTGTTTAAGCTTATAGTACTAGGACCTGTTGCCTGCTGTAAATTCCTGCTTAGTTTTGAAGGGATGAGCTTTGCTATGTATGTATCTTCCTGTCATCTTCTGGGTTTGTAGAAAATGAAAATCTAAGGATAAAAACAGCGAGCAGCCTGCCTTTTTTACTTTGTACAGATCTTGACCCATATCACTAAAATATGCTAGGTGCGTATTCCCAATTCGTATACATGTAACCTTCCATTTACAAAGATTGTAGGTTGCATGTCGCCAATAGCTGACCAAGTCACCCTATGATCCAATGCCTCCCACTTGCTTAACATCTTCTGACTACTAAGTGGGCACACGATCTAGCTTTATGAAGATCAATAGCTGTGGACATCCGTTTTAATTTTATTAAAAAGGTAAGCGTGCATCATCGTACAAGCATCAAAGGTAACTATTCATGTGAGGGATGTTGGATCGTTAGGCCAACGTTTGGCTTATATGTAAAATAATTATGTAATGCGGGCTGTCAGATTAAGTTAAGCCCAATAAAGTGATCTAATAAGTTAAGTTGGCTTTAATGTACCGTCTAGGGTATGTGCCTTTAATGTATAGAGACTACGAGCTTTCTGGTTTACTGATGGGCTAAACCCAAAACACAATATGAATTAGGTTTTGCCCGCGTGCGTGTGTGTGGTCATGGTCTCCAGATCGCACGAACGAAGAGCCGTCTTTTTTGCATCCCGTCGACATATTAGAGCCAGAGAAAGCTAAAGGATTTCTCACGGGGATTCGTGTAGATCTGGAAGGCCAACCGCACATATACTCAGTTTCAGGCGTTATGGATTCAGGTAAGCTTCCTCTTTCAGATTCAGTTTATTTTATTTCTCGTAGATCTGACATGAATATTGTATCTAGATTATTTTCATGGTTTTACGTAGTATTAATCTAGAAATAGTCCCAACAAGTGGTATCAAAGACCCTTCATGTTAGATCTATGAGATCGTTCAAGTTTTGGAATTTTCTGCTATTTTTCGCATGAAAAATCAAGTTTTTTTGGGTTTTATAATTTTCAATATTTTTAAAATAAAAAAATTGTTTTTAGGGGGGGGGGGGCCCGGTCGCTGATGGCAGCCATCGCTGCCGGCCCCCACAGCCCCGGCGAACGTCGGGGGGTGAAGGGGAAGGGGGCGACGGCCAGAGCAGTAGCCGCCGCCCCTAGGGTTATAGTTTTTTAAAAAAATTACTATTTTTAAAGTGGAGGGGCAGCGTCCGATCCCTCACGACGGCGCGGGGGGGTGGGGGGTGGGGGGTGGGTGGGTGGGTGGGGGGATTGTTGCCGTCGTCGCCGCCGCCCAAACAGAAAACCCTAACCCTAAGATCCCCCCGATTGACTCGCCAGCCCCGTGGGCCGGTCCCTCATGGGCCAGCCCTCACAAACTTTTAATTAAAAAAATTAAAATATTTTTTAAAAAGGGCATGCCGGCTGAAGCCCGCCACGGGCAGCGGGATGAAGGATTCGGTTTTTTCTAAAATTATTTTTTAAAATTAAAATGAAAGTGGCTAGGGCCTAGTCTGGGCCATTTTTTGGGCCTTAAATTTTTTGTCCTTTTGGACTTGTTTTGGGGGCTGTTTTGGGTTATTTTGACACAAATGACAGAGGAAATAAATGGTGCATCAAATATATATTTCTATTAGGCCCTTTTTGTGTTAAAATTCAGTTTTGATTTAAATTCAACTTTTGGGCCAAATCAATTATATATTTAGGAATAATTTTAATTAAAACAAAACCTCACAAAAGAGAGCTCTATTATGGATATTATTTTATTTCGAAATATAAAAGACTACGGACATACTTTATTTGAAATTTTTGCCTAAAAATTGGATTTAAATTTATTAAAAGAGGAAATAAATGGTATTTATATATTTCTCTTAGACACATTTTGTCAAGATGGCCAAAAGGCCCGAAAGCCTGCGGCCCGGCCCGGGCCCGTGGGCGTTAACCGGGCCCGAAGCAGGCAACATTTTGTAGCCTGCTGCGCGCGCAGGTAATGGTCATGTGACCGTTGCTTGCCTCCAAAAAATTGTTTTTCTTCTTTGCTTGGGCAACAAAGGGGAGGGGGGCTTTTGGTCTTTTTTTTTCATTTGACCATAAATACCCTTCCCAACGGTCATAAATGGCCATTTGGGAGGGGTATTTTGTACATTTTACACCGAAAAATCCCTATAAATTTCAGCCAACCATTCTCATTTTTTTCGCAATTCTCAAACTATCAAACTGTCTACTACTCTCTTATACGTTCAAGCAAGCAAGATCAACCCCTCTCAAGCAAGATCAAGGCTCAAATCGATATCGCTCTCATCTTTCTCCGCTATCAAAATCATCTCAGATCCCTCTGCTATTACGATCAGTTGCTCTCTACACCACTCGCAACCCGGCAAATCAGGTTCCCATATTTTTAGAATAATGTAGGCACCAAACCGTAGGTCTTATACATTACACCTTGACAACACTGAGGAGAAAGATAACTTTAATATGATGTGGGCTAATCCGATAGAAACAACTAATTATGAACATTTAAACATGTCACAAACTGAATCAAATGAGTACACAAATCCTATACAACCTGCTTATACTACTTCTGCAAAAACATCTTCTGTACACACTTATACATTTGCACAACCTATTACTGCTGATGTTCCACCTAAACAACAAACACAACCCAGATCAACAAAATCTGTAGTTTGAGAACACTTTACAATTGAAACTGTCCCTGGCAGAGGCACACGGGCAGTTTGCAAAATGTAGATCTGATTTTACTTGCAAACCTTCTGATGGCACAACACACCTAAAGAGACACTACTCATCTCACTTAAAAAAGACCTTAAACAGACAACATTAGACTTATTTTGCTCATCTTATCTAATTTCTGAGACTATGAGAAAAGAGATGGCAAGATTTGTTATATACCGAGAATTGCCATTTACTTATGGGGAAAGTCCTGAATTAGAAAGACTTAATCAAGTGGCCCTTAACCCGGCATTTAGAAGAGTGCCTAGAAACACTTTTCGAAGAGATGTTATGTCAGTTTTTGAAGCCGATAAAGCTAAATTGATTGAACGTTTGCTAGTGTAAAATCTAGAATATCGTTGACTTCTGATATTTAGACACAAAATGGGGTGCTTCATATTTATATGTTCATCGCATTTTGTAGATAATTCTTACATGCTAAATAAGATTATTATTGGATTTAGAATGTTATAGCTTGCTCATTCAAGGGGTGTAATTTCTAATGTAATAATGTCTATAATTCATGATTTTAATATTGCAGAAAAGATTCTTTTCAGTAACGTTTGATAATGCATCCAATAACACTAGTGCAATTAGCGTTTTAAAAAGAAATTTGACCCCCGATATGGAGGGGTTGTTGTTCCATCAAAGATGTGCATGTCACGTCTTGAACTTGATAGTTCACGATGGACTTGCATCGTGTTTACCTTATTTAGATAAAATTAGAAATCTCATATTGTTCCTACATACTTCTAGCACTAGGCAACTTCAGTACAAACAACTGTGTCGTACTAGACAGAAACCATAGCTTGCATTTAAATTTGATATTGCATCAAGGTGGAATTCAACTTACTTAATGCTGCGATCTATGCTTAAGAATAGAGAGCAGCTTACATATTATTCACTTACATATCTTTCACATGCCCCTGTTTTTGACATTAATGAAATAGAGTGGTTAACTGTAGAGCATCTGCATGATTTTTTAGAATTTTTTACTGCTACAAACAAATTATCTGGGTTTACTACCCAACATCTGTTTTAGGATTAGAACAATTAGTATGTATTTCTGATCAGATAGCTAAGCATAGAGACAGTACACACCCTAACACTGCCATAATGCCTATGATACAAGACATGTCTGTAAAACTAGCTAAGTATTGACATCATGTTCCTCTTCTTTACTCATTATCTAAAGTTTTTGATCCTCGTTATAAGGAGGATGTTGCACTAGGTTTATTAGAAATGTTTTCTGAAAACATGTGATTTCCCCATGTTTAACAAGTATCTACGGTTAAACTAGCTTAAGAACCATGTATGATTATTATGAGACAAAATTTGATAATGTTTCACATAATTCATATATGCCTGCTAGTGCTACTATTTCTTCTTCTAGTTGGATCTGATAGATGTTAGGAAAGAAGAAACAAAAAATCGTAGAGCCGGATTGTTCTACTAGTGAACTGTCCAAATATTTTAGCTAATCCCTTTCCCTTTTCAGAGGAAGTAATGGATGATGAGCATTTTGATCCTCTTGCCTGGTGGAAAGGATATGAATCAGTTTATCCCATTCTTTCCATCATGACACGGGATTTGTTATCTGTACATATATCTATAGTTGCTTCGGAGTCTGCCTTTATTGTAGGTGGTCGCGTTCTGAGCAATAAGAGATCATGGCTGAAGGAAGACATAGTTGAAGTTGCGGTTTATGCGAAGGTTTGGTTCCATGCTGAAACCCGCTCGTAGAACAAGAAGGACCATTTCGAAGATTCCGAAGAAAAAGATGAGTGATGTATTATTATTTTCTTAGTTGTATTTTTTTGTTTTGGCCATTGTATGAGGGGTAAGGCTGGCTGACGTACGTCCCCCAATAAAGATTTTAATTAATGAAATTTAAAGGTTCAACCCGAAACCTTCGAGAATTTCGGGCTTAAATTTTATGTTGTCATGTGTTCATTTCTTTACTTATCTACGTACAAGTTACAGTGTATTATATTTTTTAAAATTATTATATAATTACAATTTACTATCTATTAATATGTATATATAATATATAGACTATATAGTAAATGTAGATTTTTAAATAATTTTTTTACAAGTTGTTAAATTTTTTAAATTTTTAAATAAAATTTTAGATTTTTAAGTCTATGTTATGGTTTTTTAGATTTTTTTTTTAAATAAGCAATAAGCCGGGCCTGCCCGGCCCAGGCCCTAGCTTGGCCGGGCGGCGGGCCAGGATTCTGGCCACTGGCCCCCTTCCGGGCCGGCCCGGGCCTCCTGGTCAACCAGGTCGAGCCAGCCCGTGGCCCGGTCAAGGCCCGGACGGGCCCGGACCAGCCCGATGGACACCCCAAACATTTTGTGTGTGTTAAAGTTTAGTTTTATTTAAAATTTTTTTGGGCACATTTGGATATATGTTTCAAAATAATTTTAATTAAAACAAAACCCCACCAAAGTGGGCTCTATTGTAGAGATTATTTTTTTTGAAACATAAAAGGATATGGTCATACTTTGTTATGTTGGGTAATGTGGAGGGGAAATTCTGTACACAATGGACTAAATTGCTTTACAAACAAACCATTTCCCCAGGCCTCCACTATTACATCTTCGCTTCTTATTCCCCTCCTCTTCTTTTACATGCACACACCCATTTTACCACTACTTCATATATTCTTCTTATATATTTATATTCAATAAAGATGGAAATAAAAGGCGTTATGTATATTCCCCTTAAGGGTTAATTTTTGATTTAAATTCAAATTTTGAATGGTTAAATATATACTTTGAAGTAAGTTAATTGAAACAACAACCCATCAAAGTGGACGCTCTTGTGGAAATTAAATTTTATTTCAAAATATAAAAGGTTTTGTGCATATTTTTATGTGAATATTTATCGGCCAAAAGGAAGTTAAATGTTCGACATAATTATATGTGCTTCTGTGGTAATAAACACATGATAATTATTCGGTTTTACATGTAAATTATAAATTGGCCCAAAGGAAGGTTTATTATTTGACATGTTATTTATTATCAGTGTTTGATTTCTACAACAAGATATCAATTACAAGTTAATATGTTGTCTACAGATAAATATTAATGGAGTGCCTGATATCTTGAAAGATGGGATTTGCATTTAAATTTAAATTTATTGTTGCTTTTAAGTTTACTTATGTGAGCTTGTGGCATATTTATTGGTGTTCTCTTTTCAGCTTTAACTTATGAAAATATTACTGCCAACATCAATTTTATTCCAGTTCTAAATGGCTCTAACTTCAAGTCATGGAAGGAGAACTAGCTTATAGTTCTTGGGGTCATGGAACTTTATCTGGCAATAAGGTCTGACTCTCCTCCACCTCTTACAGAAAAGAGTACCTCTGATGAAATGAGGGAGTTGGAATAGTGGGAGAGGTCAAATCGCTTGTGCATGATGATTATGAAGAAGGCCATTCCAGAATCATTCAGGGGCACAATATCTGATAAAGTCACTACAGCTAAATAGTTCCTTTCTGATATTGAAAAGAGATTTGTCAAGAATGAAAAGGCCGAAATTGGTACACTCTTAACAAATCTAATTTTAGAGAAGTATAATGGTAAGGGGAACATCAGGGAGTACATTATGGAAATGTCTCACATTGCTTCTAAGTTGAAAGCACTTAAGCTTGAACTCTCTGAGGACTTGCTAGTGCATTTGGTTCTGATATCTCTTCCTACTCAGTTTAGCCAGTTCAAGATGAGCTACAATTGCCAGAAAGAGACTTGGTCTCTGAATGAGCTCACCTCACACTGTGTTCAGGAAGAGGAAAGGCTTGAGCAAGAAAAGACAGAAAGTGCTCACCTAACCCATACCATTAAGGATAAGAAAATGAAAAAAGAATAAGAAAGCTGCATATACGACATCTCAAAAGAAACAAGAAAATGAAATGAAAAGTTCACAAGGCGATACTTGTTTCTTCTGTGGAGCTGAATGACATATAAAGAAGCATTGCACCAGTTATCACGCTTGGCGTGCTAAGAAAGATATGCTTCTTAATTTGGTTTGATCTGAAGTTAGTTTAACTTCGGTACTTATAGACACATGATGGAAAGATCATGATTCGACCACTCACATCATTGTGTCTATGCATGGTTACCTAAGATGCCAAAAGCCAAGTGATGGTGAAAGATACATCCTTATAGGTGATGGCAAGACGGTTCAAACTGAAGCAGTTGAAAATTATGATTATTAAAGATTAGATTGTATTTGGATTTTGATGAGACATCTAATATACCGTTTTAAACAGAATTTGGTTTCGATTTCTATTTTGGACAAATTTGTTAATCATTGTTCATTTTTGAAGTGGAAAATTTGGTTTGTCTCATAATTCAAAATGAGTTGGTTCTAGTTCTTTATCAGTTTATAAAAATTTTATTGCTTCATTTAAGTATTGCACGCATTTGAGTACACTAAGTATAAAATGAAAATTAACAAATGAGAATTCAGTTACATTATGACATCAGGGTTAGCATATATCTCTGAAAAGAGAAACATATATACTTATGTCAAAATGAAATTCTCGACCCCTTAAATTTCATAGAATTTGAACTTTGTGTTAAACATGTAAAGGGAAAATAAACCAATTAAAGGAGATTATGAAGTCAATAAGACTTTGTGCATCTTTGAACTTATATATTGAGAATATTTGTGGGCCATTCTCTATACGGTTACGTGGAGTCGTAAACAATATTTTATAAAGTTCATAGATGACTTTTCAGATTTGGCTACATATATCTCATGAAAGCACTTAAGATTGCAGCTTACATTCTTTACAGAGTTTCAACTAAAGTAACAAAATCGCTTGCATGTTTTGATATGTCTTCTTTGAAGATGCCGAGTTTGTGGGGAGAGATACAGTTAAGTATATTGTCTTTGGAAATACAGTTAAGAACATTGTCTTTTGGAGAGGGATATGTTGATATTCCCACAAGTATTATTGGCATTGATTAATATTTCATTCTTGACCTTGTTCAAAATATAATAAATCAAGACAATGTTAGAAATGAGATCTCAAGACAATATCAGAAATCCTTCAACTTTGGAAATTGTTCAAGAATATTAAACTCTAGCACCTCAAGAACTTATGCCATTAAGCAGATCCATTAGAGAGAGGCGAAGTTCTAACTATCTAAAGTGGACTAACGCTTTAAGTAAGGAAATTAAGTCTATGAAAGACAATGCCATTTAGAATCTTAACTCATTGCAATAAGGTATGAAACTCATTGGTTGTAAATGGACTTTTATAACCAAGTTGGATTCAAAAGGCAATGTGAAAAGATATAAGGCTTGTCTTGTCATAAAAGACTTTATACAGAAATAAGTCATTGATTGTAAAGGGACTTTCTCTTTGGTTTCCTTGAAAGACTCTTTCAGGATACCAATGGCATTAGTGGCATATTTCAGTCTCGATAATGGTATTTTAAGTTTCATCAAGTAATCATCTCATTTGGTTTTGAGATGAATTAGGTTGATGAATGTATATACCATAAGTTCCGTGTGAGTAAATGTTCTTTTGTAGTTTTATATGTTGATGCCATATTGCTTGCCAGTAACGATATAGGCTTATTGCATGAAACTAAGAGATTTATTACTAAGGAATTTGAGATGCAAGATCTTGATGATGCATCTTTTTTATTAGGGATACAGATACACCAGGATCATTCTCCGGGTATATTCTCGGATTATCACAAGAGGCCTACATTAAAAATGTTCTTCAAAGATATGTCATGCGAAATTATAAACCAGGTGATGCACATGTATCTAAGGGAGACAAGTTTAGTCTCAATCAGTGCATTAAAGGTGAATTTGAAAGTTAGGAAATGCAAAAGATTCCCTATGCTTCAGCAGTAGGGAGTCTGATGCATGCTCAAGTTTGTACGCAATTGGGTATTGTGAACATTACAGATATGTTGGGCAGATACTTAAGCAATTCAGGAGTAGACTATTTGATAGCAGCCAAATATGTCTTACAGTACTTATAGAGAACAAAAGCTACATGCTCATGAATCAGAGGCCAGAAAAACTTGAGATCATTTGGTATACTGACTCAGATTTTTTATTAGATGCAAAGAAGTATAAAATATGTGTTATGAGGTGATATCTACTAGAAGAGGGCTAAATAGTTTCTTTTATAGCCTCTTCTAACGTGGCTACAGATTTCATATCATGATGTGTGACATCCAATCATGGAATATGACTGCATAATTTTGTCACATGGCTACTAATTCAGGATGGTATTTAAAAAATCACATAGATTGGTTTGTGACAATAAGTCTGCAGTTTTATTCCAATAACAACAGGAACTTGACAAAGTTAAGATATTCAAAGATCAAGTTTCTAGTTGTTAACTAAAAATTTCAGAGTGAACCTTGTCTATCGAGCACATCAGAACAAATTATATGGTTGTGGATCCACTTATTAAGGGATAATCACCCAAAAGGTTTTATGAGAGCTTTGCTCTTATGTGTGTTATATCAGTTAAGGATATTCAGTTCTAGTGGGTTTTGTTCGTTTGGGTGCTCATGTAATATAGACATTTTCAGTTTTCAGTTTAAAGTTATTTTATGCAGAAATAAAGTTTTGGTTTGGTTACACTAATATTCTGATATAGTTTTGATCTCACTAAAGTTTAAGGGAGGATCAGTTGGAAATATGCATGTTAAGATCACATTACATGAAATTTTCATGCTTACATCCACATCACAATTCATGTCATTCAGTTATTTTAGCTTATGTGACCATTGATGGGTCGAGTTACGTTAAATGTGAGAAAAGCCGCTTTAATCCTATATTAAAATAATTGATGGAACGAATTGCTTTTGATACATTTCAGTTATGACAACATAGTGAGTACTCATTTCATTTTTTATGCATAACATAATTATAAGGTTTGACATATAGCACAAGTAGGAGATTGTTGGATTGTTAATCCAACGTTGGGCTTATAAGTTAAATAATTATGTAATGCGGGTTGTCAAATTAAGTTAAGCCCAAAAGAGATCTAATAAGTTAAGTGGGATTTAAGGGTGTGGGCCTTTAATGTGTAGAGACTATGAGCTTTCTGGTTTAATGATGGGCTAAACCCGAAATCCAGTAGGTATTAGGTTCTGCCTATATATATACGTGGTCTTTTTAGCACGAACGAAGAGCCGTCTTTTTAGCATCCCGTTGACAGATTAGAGCCAGATAAAGTTAAAGGATTTCTCACCGGGGTTCGTGTAGATCTGGAAAGCCAACCACACAGATCTTTAGTATCAGGCGTTATGGATTCAGGGAAGCTTCCGCTTTCATTTCTCATAGATCTGGCATGAATATAGTATCTAGATTATTTGCATGGTTTTGCATTGGTGTTGACATCCATTTTGATTTTATTAAAAAGGTTAGCGTGCATCATACAAGCATCAAAGGTAACTACTCATGTGAGGGAGCCAATCAAAACCTACTTGACATAATTTTTTCTTGTGTAAATACCATCTTTTAAATACATATATGTTCTCAAATGCTCATGTTCATAATATTAATTACTTCAGTAAACAAAAGCAGAAGCTAAACAAATCCCATAGAAAAAACAAATATCTAATAAACTACGATATTTAAGATGGACATATCACCATCTACGAAGACTTAGAATCCTAACATGTAATCTATATGAATTCTGATCTATACAAATTTGTACCTAGAGGGCTGATCAATGGATTGGACCATGTATTGAGTTGATACATGCTCTAGGAACCACCAAGGAACGTTACATCATATCGGTTTCTAATAAAGTGCGCGTGTGCACACACACAATCTACGTACATATATATTGAATTATATGGGAATTTCCTCTTTGGCTAGCTCATGCAACCCACCTCCACCTATTATTTTTTTCAAACGATCGGATTCGTTCAGTTTGTTCGTCATGTTCTAAAACTCCAAACGACCAACTTTAGAATGAATCTTAGGGGTTTTGATCATTCATCTAACCGTTGTAAAAATTTCTATTACGACAAAATCGTTAAACTTGCGATGGGTGGATGAACAGACAAAACTCCTTAGATTTACTTGAAAAAAAAGGATTTTGGGGTTTTAAAATATAAATATCAAAATGAACAGAAGGCAAAAATAAGGAGGATAGGGGTTTGACACCACCCAAGAAGGAAATGTCTACCTTGGGTTGTTGATATCCATTATTCACATACACACATGGTCTTCTCATGGTGCTTAACATTTTTTGAATAGATGATCATCGCTATATTGACACTAAAAATTGAGACTAGATTCGATGCATGGAGGACTATGAAGAAATCTACAAGTAAATTCTTCTGCCAGGAATGTCCTTTGTTTCTACTATGCAAGCAATGTATTCTGTCTTTGAGCCAAATATGCTATTGTTATGTGCATCTTGTTGCACCAATAGATAGTACCACCATACAGTAAGAAAACGTAGTCATAAGTTGACATGTGCTCATTCAAGTCAATGGCCCAGTCCGCATCTATGTATACATTAAGTTACAAATCAAACCCTTCATGGAAAAACTTGTAATTGGCAGTATCCACAAGATATTTCATGATTTTCTTCAAAGTTGTTCAATAGTTGGGACATATATTAAACCGATATTATCTTAGTAAACGCACAATAAAGGCAAGATTAGGTCAAATACACACATTGTATACATCAACATCCTAATAGCACTTAAATATAAGACCTTGACATCCGCTCTTGCTCACGTGGTATTTTTGAACAACATTCAAGGCTAAGGCCATTATTCTTGGTGATACAAGTGTTTATGGTTTAGATTATGTATGTTGAGTATGGTTCCTGAAAGATACCAATGAATCCTTGAAGAGATCCTTAACGACCATATAACTCCTGTCACATGTTCATCATGTCAAAATAAGCAGAGAGCCAATTCCTGGTTCCATCAACCAACACCTTGTCATTAGAAGCTATGATTATGTCATTAACATAATGTCATGACAATGAATATATCGATGGATTAACTAGGAAGCCTGTGGTGGTCTTCCTCGAATATTGTAAACCTATATGTGAGTATGGCATGATGAAATCTCATATACCATTTCACCCAACAACTGCTTTAATCTATATATTGGCAACTTGAACCAATAAAATTTGTTCTTATGATATTTAGGTCATGAATTCCCTAGATTGATTCATAGAGGTCACTTCATTTAGTTTTTGAGGAGAAATGTCGTCTTAATGTTCACGTGGACAAGTCCAAGACCCATGCAGGCGACTATTACTGGAGTCATTCGAATCAACGCAAACCTCATTACTGTGGAAATTTTTTCTTTATAGTTAACTCCAACTTATAGCCATTGCACTCATCAATTCATTTGCATTATGGCAAAAAATCACTAATTATAGACCTTAGTTTTGCATCATCATGCGATGCCATCAAGAAATGTTCCTCCTCTATTACCATATAATGATGTGAAATCATGTCAGATCGGTATCCTTGTGATGGTGGTATGCCATGATCAGTAGGGCTGCAGATACCAATATTCTCAAGATCTGTCCTTATGTATATGGAGCCATCATCCCAAAACTAGAAAAACTACAAGTCCTGTCTTGCTTCTTCTTTATATGGGAATTCCTCTTTGAGAAATTCAGCATTCCATGACTAGACCTTACACTTCCATCTTTGTGTTCATCAATGAACACATATCTTTATGACTCCTTCAAATCATGCATAAATATGCACTTATTCCTCACTGGCCCAACTTTCTATATGAAGTATAAGGGATGTGCATATATATACCATAGCTTATAAATGGTGACACGTACCGAATTTGAAAGGAACGCAGATTAATACATGGAGCAAAAGTCAATAATTCATCACCACTATATATTGATGGGAAGTAATACTTGCGCCATCATATATTGCACCATGTTAAGAAACATCTTGTTCATCTTCTTTGCTACACCAGTTTGTTGTAGAGGGTATGTGACAGTGTAATACCTGTAAGTGCTAATACAAATTTTCATTTCTATATTTAGTGGTAATTCATACATTAGCCTAAGTTTTGACAATGTTTGCATTCATGTCCAAAAGTTTTGCATTGTACCCTAGAGAGGGTATAATTGCAAATTTTGCCTTCAAGCGGGTTTTGGGGCAAAGTCTTCCTAAATGGCAAGGGTAGTAATTCTAATAACAACTTAAAGG
Organism: Scilla litardierei; assembly: GCA_030789695.1. NCBI lineage: Eukaryota > Viridiplantae > Streptophyta > Magnoliopsida > Asparagales > Asparagaceae > Scilla > Scilla litardierei. The sequence continues at coordinate 293,569,244 of CM061141.1, forward strand.
ACATTTTTAGAAGAGGAAAAGTGAGAGGAATTTCAAAAAAGAAAAAGGAAAAGAAAAAGAAATGGCAATCTTGTAAATTATGGGTAAATCATTAAATGAAGCTTCTAACCCATTCTCCATTCTTCTACCTCATTCTTTATTGTTTTAATTCCCAAAACCAATTTCATTTTTTCTTTCCCCTTAACCACAATAGGGCCGAACCAGCTAGAAAAAAAAAGAGAAGAGAGAGAGAGAAGGAAAAAAAAGGAAAAAGTAAAGAAAAAGGTGAAGAGGGAGAATAGGATTGATCGCTCCAAAATGCAACCCAAGAGCACGACCAAAAACTTGATCGGCCCCAGATATACACCCGGAGAACGATTGTAGTTTTACCGCAAGCGCACGGCAAAGTGGCAAGCGGGTATCGAACACGAGGAGGTGGTGTTGGCTCCAATCTATCCTAGGTTGTTCAAGAAGAAAGATTTGCCTTTGGCGATCCTGTCACAATCGTCAGACAAAGTGCGGAAATATCAAATCAAATAAAGAACGTCCAGGGAATGAGGAATCCCCGCTACTCACCGTATCTCATAAATGTGGTTCGTCGGTATCAAAATTGCTAGGTTGAGATTTTGGATGGACTAGTTGCAACTGAATGTAGAACCAAGCTCACGCTCTCGCGCTGTTGCCGGTCTATAGCTATCCTAGTTTTGGGTCCAATCTCTTGCAAACCCTAGCCTAGGAAAGCTAGCATTAGGATCAACATCATCGTCCAATCGCGCACCGAGCCCAATCTCTTGCAAACTCGGCTCGCGATCTAGATTGGGATAGTTCCTACCCGTCCAATCTCTTGCAAACGGGTATTGGCACAGAATTGCAACCGGAAACCCTAGTATCGGTCCAATCTCTTGCAAACCGATACTACAGAAATTCGATTCCAACCCAATTCGGATTTCTAGGGTTTCCTATCGAATCGGGATCCAATCTCTTGCAAATCCCGATCGGTATGACTCCTAGCTAACCGTAGTAAATTGATCCCAATCTAATCCCTAGATATCAATTCTAGCAAAATTTCTACTAATTCATCACAAATATGAAGTTGGGCTTGTAGGGTTCATCCCCACGCCCCAAGACGTGGCGACTACTCACAATTCATAGCAAGATCACAAAAATAATCAATGAAATAAGCAATAGAATTCATCACAATATTGAGATATGCAATAAAAATAGAATTTTTGGGGAAGAGAAAGACAAACCAATGGAGATCTTCAATTAATCCAACAAAAATCAAACTTCGTCTCCTCTCCAATCTCAAGAATAAAACTAAAAAGCTAATCTAAAAAGCTGCAAAAAATCTAAGGAGAAGCTCTCTAAAACTATGGTAAAAACAGGGGTTAAATACCCCCCAAAATCGCCCAAAAACTGTGACCAAAATACCACTGTGCAGCCTCTTTTCCGCAATTTTCGCTACAGGCAGCGCGTCGCACTCGGCCGAGTGACAAAAGTCACTCGGCCGAGTGAGAAACCCTGTAATTTTCCAGTAAGTCGGGGCCTTCAGGGGTCTCTACTTCGGGGGCGGCTCGGCCGAGTGAGTTGTCGTCACTCGGCCGATGGCTTCATTGTACTCGGGCGGACGGGATTATCCACTCGGCCGAGTGGGTCTTCCGAAGCTCAGGCAGCCGAAAAACAGTAACTTGGAGATTTTTGAAGGGCTTCGTCTGGGCGCCACTCGGGCGGACGTGGTCTCTTCACTCGGCCGATGTGGTCTCCGTCGCTCGGCCGAGTGCACATAGGAATCGTGTCTGATCTGGTCGGCCGAGCGGTGTCTCGCTGGTCGGCCGAGTGGCTCCTCCACTCGGCCGAGTGGGACACTAAACATGCCCAATCTGCTTATTTTGGCCTCCTCGTCGCTCATGCGACGTCCGTTCTTCTTCCGCTCTTCTCCAACAGCAAAATACCCCTCGGGGAGGTCGTCGGTGACCCTCTGGAGTAAGCGCATCTCGAGATCACTCCAAATCGCGCCAAATCACCTGAAATGCGACAAAAACAACAAATCGTGAAAAGCATCGCAATATCGTCGATATATCGTGAAAAACATGATTTGGGCGATCTAAATGGCATGCAAAAATGCGGGAAAAAGGTGTAATATAAGGAGTGATCAAAATCCCCCAAGCTTGCCTCTTACTCGTCCTCGAGGAAGATAAGTAAAAGGCGAGCCCGGTGGAATTGGAAAACGAAAATGGCGAAAAATGAAAAATGAAAAACGGAGAAGAATGGAAAACGAAATGAAAATAAAGAAGAGAGAGAGAAGCGAAGAGGTAAGCTACTAGATCATTTTCTCAGGATGGGGGTTTCACTTACTCATATAGCGTGCACCGAATGAAAAACACATGTCAAAAGATTTTATTTTGATATCATACTATAATAGTGCAAATAGAAATAGAAAACCCACGAACAACGTATAATCATGAAAAACGGAATAATTTTAAAATTAACATCGTCTGAATCATTTAAAGCGGTATACAAATCACAGATCACACACTTTTCAATTGAATGCTTTCTATCAGGAGTATAAGAGTATCACACAATAGAATAGATAGAATAGAAAAGTATGGATTTCATGAAATGAACGCTAGGCTTAGATTTCTGGATTTCGTAAAGCTAGAAATAATCTCACCGAGTATAGAATATTACTTAGCCTAGGTTGTCGTGCAACGTCAAGTAGTCACTCTCTCACACATCAATGGATCCCCTCCCCCAAGCTTATCTATAAGCGTGGTGGCATAAAAAATATTCACATCCCCATTTTTATATAGCTCCAAAAGTAATAAGAAGAAAGAAGAAAGATAGAAAGTGAGATGGGATCTTTTATTGAGGATTTTTCCTCTTTTCTCTTTTTTTTTCTTTTTTTTTTGACATAGCATATATACACAACGATCCCAACTCAAAGAGAGATAATGATATACAAGAATATTTTTCTCTCTTTTATTTATTTTTAGAGAATAAGAGATTTGGAGCTAGGAATTAGTAGCGGGGGAAATGCCATAAAATAGAATCGCTAAGGGGAGATTCACCAACGATTTTAAAAGTAGAGAAATGATGTTCAAGATTTGTGGAGAAAGAAATAGATATAACTCTCGGTTCACTCTATAAGACATGCACGACAACTTCAGCAGGGTAATCTAATCCACTCAGTTTCGATCACAAAAAAGCTAACTAATCCAGATTTATCATAGCTAACATCATTTAATCATCCTGAAGTGAAGTGTACAATTCATGCATATAGAAGTGATATAGGAAAAGAAATCAGTACTCCAGATATAAGCATTCAATGCGTGAATCTTGGTGTGTTTTCTGTGATAGCATACATATGAATATTCAGACTCAGCTAATAATAAAATTTCATCCATTTTCATGTGGCAAAAGTGTGGGTTACTATCTCTAGATGCAAGGCAAGTCATAGCATATGATATCAGAAATATAGTCTAAGACATGACAAATATAGCATGCATATAGAGTAAGTTAAATCCAACGTCATCATCATCATAGAAAAGTCATCTCTAGCATGAGATGAAAAAGAAGTAAAGATCAAGGGAAAAAAGAACTATTTACAATGCGGCACACAGAAAAAATAAGAAAAACGTGATGCATGGCAAAATAAAAGAAAAATAATGAAAAATAAGTGCAAAAGCGGAGAGTGGCGTGAAAAACTGAAAATAAAGGTGGCAAATCGAAACAAAAACGTGAGAACTCACTCCCCCAAGCTAAATGGCACAGTGTCCTCAATGTGCAAAGTGTGGCACACTGAGAGACAAGAAATGTGAGGGGCAAGTGAGGATGCATGCATGAAAAAAAAGAAAGTAAAAAGATAAAAATAAAGAAATGAAAAATATGATGCGGACATGATGCATGCAAAAATAGGAGTGATACAGATATATATGTGGCACCAAAACTCTCCCTCTCTCCCAAAAAGATATATAAGGATACGATCAAAATGAGTCTGTCTAAAATAAGTGAGGGGAGGGGGGGACAAAAATGCATCAGGACCCAGCAGAAACGGGCAGCACAACGGCAAAAAGAAACGATGGCATCAAGGGTGCCTAAGAAGGTGGTGCTGCACCGTCTCCGTCCTGAGACGGAGGTCGTGGTGGTGGCTGGACAGGCTGCTGAGCGGGGGTGGGTGTGGAAGTGGTAGCAGGCTGAGTGTGTGTGGAAGTGTGGGTGGGAACCTACTGGGTGGGTGGGGGTACGCGCGGGAGACGCTCCAGAACCTGGGTAAGACAGTAGTGAATCTGCGGGAGCAGCTCGAAGCGGCCAGCCATCGCAGAGACGGTGGAGGACAGGGTCCTAAGGTCGCCTCTGAGACCACTCACCGCCCCCTCTAGAGCACGAATGCTCTGAAGTACAGTGTCAGGGGGAGGTGGTGTAGAGGGACGCACCGGGCGGGGCTGTGCAGGGCGTGGCTGGCGTACTCGGGTCGCGTATGTGACTGGCTCAGCGGGGAAGGGAACGAAAGGTGCTGCACTCGCAAATGTGGCCCTGGCCTCAGTGCGAGGCCGGGGCACAGGCTGGTGAGAAGTGGAGGCAGCAGCAGCGAAAGAAGAGTGCAGAAGTGGCAGCGAGGCGGCCAGAGAGGTCGGTGGCACAGAACTGTGGACAGACGCCACGACACTCTCGGAAAATACAGCAGAGGTGGAGACAGAGGTGACTACCGCTGGGGTGGAAGTGTGTGGTCCAAAAGGTGCAACCCCAGCGGAGACCATGCTAGCCATGGTCTCCACGACCGCGGCAAACGAGGGCTCTCCACTCTCAACAAAGGTCGGTGGGCGCTCGGGGAGTGCGGAGCAAAGAGGCTCGACGGACAGAGGGCCGGTGGTGGCGGTGGGAGTGGTGGTGACAGCCTCGGAAGCAGTGGGGGTGGTCTCAGCTAAGGTACTCCCAACACTGACAGAGGTGTCAGGAGCAGCGGAAACATCAGGTATGGGCTGAGGGGCCACAGGGTCAACAGGCTCGGCAGGGGCTATAGGGTCTACAGGGGCAGCGTGGGCCTGCTCGGCCTCCTCGGCCTCGAGCACGTAAGCAGCGGGGATGAGAACATCCATCGCAGGGAGCCAGTCGACGTGGGCTGGTGCAATCTGAGTCCGAGCTGGGCTCGGAAGAATCATGTAATCGGCGCCGTAAGGGCCGTGCAACCAGACCCAGTGACGCTCACCGTGCGGTCAAAGCATCTTCATCCGGGCCATAACATCGATCGACAAAGAAGTGGGGCCCGATACTCGCCGCAGGTCGTCAGGGAAGTCCTCGCCGGTCATAAGGGCTAGCAGGGTGATCAGGCCGCCGCAGCATATCGGTGAGCGAGCGCCCACCGATACAATGATGCGGTCTAAAAACCATGCCGCGACATCAATCACGACGGCGGGGACCAGCTCATCGCCATCCCTAGATAGAGCTCTGGGACGTGTCATCGCGTAGAGCATGTAGAGCTCTGGCGTAGACATCGTGCCGGCTCATATCTGGCCAAAAAGGTCGTCGCCATAAGGCGCTGAGCAATACGGAGGCAGGGATGGACAATGGCCGAGGCCTTGGCCCTACTAGGGTCAAAGGCAGCGTGAAGACCCGTAATCCGGGCCCAGAAGGCACCGGCGTCGAAGGAAGGTGGGGGGATATGGGTGGGGCTGTAACCGCGATCGGCTCCGGGGACAGCGGGCCACGAGAAAAAAGCTCTCATCATATCGAGAGTGACCTGGCACTCCCGGTCCATGAACCGAAACGAGCATCCCTCGTCGGTCCGGGCGATCGAACTAAGAACCTCAAGTGTCGGGCGGATAAACGTATCCGCCGACACCTGAAAGAAATCTAGCCAGCCCACGTTGTCGTACAACGTGAGCATCCCCTCTAGTACCCCCAGGCGTCCTAGGTCAGCAAGGTGTGCAAACCTGGAGGGTACGATCGAGCGCTGGGAGATACGCTCGAAGACGGCGCGGTGTGCATCGTCTCGGAACGTAATCCCGAGCGGCCCGACCAGTGGAGCCGGTGGTGGTGGCTGTGGAGCGGCAGGGAGAGGCTGTGCGGGCTGTGCGGGCGCTGCAGGCTGTGCGGGGTGTGCTGGGCTTGCAGGCTGTGCTGGGTGGACGGCGTGTGTGGGAGAAGGAGGAGGAGAGCCTTCCACCTCGTGGGAGGGGCCGGCATCATCCGACCGCTTCCGCTTGGCGGAAGGTCTCCTCGTCCGCGGCCGTGTCCGGGGCGGCATATCGGCCCCGAGCGCGCGCCGAAGAAGTGTAAAAAGTGCGGCGTGTGCAAAATAAAGGAAAGAGTGTACCCCGACACGCCGCGAGTGCTAAGCAATGGAAGCGTGCGAAGACAGCGCCTCCGCGAAGCCCGAATCAGTCCCAAGAAGCTCCCCTGGGCTCCCCTAAGCTCCCAAAAACAACCTGCGCGTGAAATGGAGATATCAGCGGGTAATATTCAAAACGTATGGAGCATTAGGGGTATAACAGATAAATATAGAAATTGATTTGGGTTAGGGGTTCGTTAAGCACATGGATCCTTGGAAAATACACAAAAAGAGGCGAAAAAGGCGAAATAGGGGGTACCGGAGGCGATCGGAGCGGCGGCCGCCGGCGGCGACTCGGGCGAGGCGTCGGCGGGTGCTCGGCCGGCGGTGGCGGGCCGAGCGGCGGCGCGAGGTGGCCGGTCGGGCGAGTGGGGGCGCGAGCGAGGGGAATCGGGCGAGGGGAGCTGAAGAGTCGGGGCGCGATTGGGTTTTGCGTTTCGAAAATCGCGCCCCCCCCTCGGCCCTTATATAATAAAAGTTACGACTCGGCCGAGTGACGTGGTCACTCGGCCGAGCGAGGTTAATGGAAATTTCCTCCTCGCCTACACTTCGGCCGAGTGGCCTTACCAGCCTCGGTCGAGTGGAGTAAGTCCATTCGGCCGAGTGGCTCAAGCTACTCGGCATGACTCGCCCTAGGAGGGTATCCGTTTTACTCGGCCGAGTGGAAATATATACTCGGCTGAGTAGCAGTTATATTGAAATCAGGAAAATAAACAGAGAGTTGGGTACAGCAGACTTCCCTCGTTCGTGAGCGGCTCGGCCGGATGAACTTGTGTACTCGGCCGAGTGACTAGTATGCTCGGCCGAGTGAGCCTTGTGTTCTGCTGTTTGTCTTCGTTTGGGCTCTAAACTCCGTCTTTCTTCCTCCAGTCGATTCCATCTTCCTCCTAAGCGTCGAGCGCCTTCTTGGGGCGCTCCTCGTCGTCGCGTTCATCCTCCTCGTGATGGATCTACCTATCTCCTCTCCTGTCAAGAAAAATAGGACCCGTTATCACAAAATTTTTGGGCGAACGACTCAAAACACTAAAAATTTCTAAAACGAAAATAAAGAAAAAGTAAAAATAAAACAAAAACTGTCGGGTTGCCTCCTGACAAGCGCTCGTTTAAGGTCGTGAGCTCGACCTCCTATGATTTTCAATTAATGTGGGATGTTTGGTACATATGAGATGCACCCATCAAACTTTCCGGGGAGCGCGCTTGGATTTGGACGTGGCGGCGTGTTCTCCCTCAGTGGTCTCCCATCTCGAATAGTGTTGGGGGAGGCTCCCCCAAGCTAGCATTTGCTCCGGTCAACGGCTTCACCGGTGATGCCGATTTCCGTACCGGCGGAGCTTTCTTTGGAGACTTTAATTTCGAGAGCTTACAGAGCTCTCGAATCCTTGCGACATCAGCGTCGCCTTCATCATCTTCAGCGGAGAGGTCGGGGGAATCATCTTTCTTCTCATTTTGGCCTAAATCCGGGCCTTCCTCGAAATCTTCATCGAATAGAGCGCCAATAGAGTGGGGGATCGCCTCCTCAATTACCTCATCAAGGAGGTCCATGTAATCAAGCTCCTCGTGGTAAGGCATGTGCTTCATAGCCTTAGGAATGTGAATCTCCACCTCGATGTTGCCGACGTTTAAAGTTAGTGTACCTTCGCGCACGTCGACAATGACTCCGGCGGTGGCGAGGAATGGGCGTCCAAGTATCAACGAAGTATCTCCCTCCTCCTTAACGTCCATGATCACGAAGTCACATGGCAAGCATAATCCCCCCGGGACTTGTAGCGGGATGTCTTCGGCGATCCCCACCGGCCTTGTTATCCGTCCATCGGCTAATTGAATGCGCATGTCGGTGGGCTTCAACTTTGTCCCGGTGTTTAGCCTCAAGAACATGGAGAGAGGCATGAGGCTCACACTAGCCCCTAGATCAACCAACGCCTTTTGAAGAGGAACGCCGCCCAAGGTGCAAGGAATCCGAAAACTCCCCGGATCTTTAAATTTCGCCGTCTCCTTCTCTCTCTTGGTGAACCAAGAGCCCTCCTCGGCTAGCATGATCTTCTCCTTCCTCTTTCTCCCCGAAATCAAGTCCTTTAAGAATTTAGCATATGTGGGGATCTCCACGATGGCGTCGAGGAAGGGAATATTGAGGCTAACTCCTCTTAGATACTCGAGAAACTTCGCTAGCCTTTTCTACATTTTCGCTCTAGCGAGCCTTTGGGGGAATGTGACCGGTGGCATGAAGCGCCTCTCCTCGATCAATTGCTCCGCTCTAGATTTCTCCTTTTCTTGTGGCTCCTTCTCCTTATCAACTTCAACTACCGGCTCAATTGGCTCCAAACTTTCCTCCACGGGCTCCTCGGTAGGAATCATGGCGGGGGTGGTATCCTTTCCGCCTCTAGTGGTAACGGAAACTACGGCATTGACGTGGCCGGTGTTACCCCGTGGGTTTTGCTCGGGTTGCGCCGGCAATCGTTGAGTGTTCCGATTGAGCAACGCCAATTGCTCCGATATTTGAGCCACAACGGTATTAAGAGAGTCTTGCCCCGCCTTCAAGCTAGCATTGACCTTATTTTGCTCGACCATAAATGCCTCCACCCTAGCTTCGAAGTCGGATCGTTGTTGAGCTTGTGGATGGTTTTGATTTTGATTCCTCCACCCTTGATTGTATCCGGGCGGCCTATATGATGGAACTTGTTGCTTCGGTTGAAAATTTTGTTGAGTAGGCCCCCTCGGTGGATAGTGTTGTTGTTGGGGTGGTAGTGGTGGTCGAGCTTGTTGAGGTGGCGGTTGTGGCGGGTTCAAAGCTCCTTCATTGTTAGCGTAAGAGAATCCGGGATGATTTCTTGCGGCCGGATTGGCCCAATATCCTTGGTTCCCCGCGACATATTGTACTTGCTCCAAGGCTCCTTCTCCTTGCTCTCCTCCCACATACATGGCTTGAGATTGGTCTTGCCAATCACACATTTGGTTGGTCGGTGCGGAGGTGGAAGGGGCTCCTTGGGGCTCCGTGATAAACTTCTCCAATCTCTCCACTACCTTGTGGAGAGAATCAAACTTGCTTGTAAGCTCCGCTACGGCCTTCGCTTCATAGATACTAGTCGGCTTTAAGGAGGACGTAGAGTGTCCTCGCTCATCGCCCCATTGTTGATTGTTTGAGGCCATCTCCTCAATTAGGGCCGTAGCTTCCTCGGGAGTCTTTGACAAGATGGCACCATTCTCCGCGGCATCAATAATTTGTTTGGTCCCCGGTTGGAGACCATTGTAGAAGCTATGCACTAGCTCCCAATCTTCTATACTATGGTGCGGGTATTGATGCTGCAGATCCTTAAAACGCTCCCAAGCCTCATAGAGCGTCTCTTGGGGTCCTTGCTTGAAGGACATAAGAGCGCTCTGAATCTTCACCGTCTTGGAGGGCGGATAGAACTTGTCAATGAATGCACTCACCAACTCGTCCCAAGTGGTGAAGACACCCTCAGCTTGCGTCCTCAACCAGTATAGTGCCTTGTCCTTTAGCGTGAAAGAGAAGAGACGCAGTCTGATGGCATCGATGGAGACCCCCGGCATCTGGAATGTGGCGCACTTCGACAAGAACAATTGGATGTGGTAGTGGGGATTTTCATGGGCATTCCCATGAAATGGATCCTGCTGCATCAGAACCACTAGTCCAGTCTTTAGCTCGAAGTTCTTGTCAGCCGCCAACTCCGGCATGGCAATAGATGAGGTAGTAGAAGAGGTCTTAGGCCGAAGCCTATCTCGAATAGAAATTATCCTCGCCATCCTTGCCGCTAATTGGTCCGCAGTTTCCGGGTTGGTCATAGACCTCCCTTCCGGATTTTGTCTCCTTTCCGCTCTAAGTCTCCGCGCGGTACGTTCGATCTCGGGATCAAATAATATAGGTGCAGGGTCCGCCGTAGATCTCGTGTACATGCACAGGGAAAACAGAGTTTCGAAGAAATGATTAGTACCGTGGAAGGGCTAGGCAAAAATAAAGAAATAAAATGATAATAATAAAAAGAAATAGCTAGGGTGAAAAAAAAATCAAACGCAATCGCCTCCCCGGCAACGGCGCCAAAAACTTGATCGCTCCAAAATGCAACCCAAGAGCACGACCAAAAACTTGATCGGCCCCAGATATACACCCGGAGAACGATTGTAGTTTTACCGCAAGCGCACGGCAAAGTGGCAAGCGGGTATCGAACACGAGGAGGTGGTGTTGGCTCCAATCTATCCTAGGTTGGTTTGACTACGAATGTTTTATTGGTGGAGATGGTTATGGAATGATATAATGGAAATGGTGGTGGATGTCGGTGTCGATGATAAAGAAATCGGTCAAATATCGATTTAAATACAATATAATAAAAGAGAGAATTTGCCTTGCGGCGATCCTGTCACAATCGTCGGGCAAAGTATGGGGATATAAAATCAAATAAAGGCGTTTAAGGCTAGGGAATCCCCACTACGGACCGTCATGCATCATTGTTAATAGTGAATCTCAATATTACTAGACTTGCGTTGAGGTGAACTAGTCGCAACTTAATGTAGAACCAAGCTCACGCTCTCGCGCTATTGCCGGTCTATAGCAAACCTAGGTTAGGGCCCAATCTCTTGCAAACCCTAACCTAAGCCACTAGCATGAGGATCGACATCATCGTCCAATCGCTCCTCGAGCTCACTCTCGTGCAAACTCGAGTTACAATCTAGGTTGTGATAGTTCGTATTCGTCCAATCTCTTGCAAACGAATATGTGTATAGATTTACAATTAAAAATCCTAGCTTTGGTCCAATCTCTTGCAAACCGAATCTAGAGAAACCCAATTGTAAACCTAAATCGAATATATAGGCCTTCCCATCGATTAGAATCCAATCTCTTGCAAATCCCAAATCGATGGAAATCCCTAGCTATCCGTAGGAAATCAATCACAACCTAACCTCCTAGCAATTTTAGCAATTTAGAAATTCATTCATCACAAATATGAAATTAGATCCATATGGTTCATTCCCAAACCCTAGAACAACAAATCTACTCTAGCATAGCAATAAGGATATGAGAATCAATAGAAATCATTGCTTGCATACAAAAAGATAGAAAAACAAAGATTCAAATAAAAAGAAGAAAATACTTAGCTTGATGAAGATCTTCAATCCAAAATACAAGCTTTTAGATCCAAGAGGGGGCCTAGGGCATGGCCTAACCTCTAAAATAATCCTAAGAAAAACATATGGGGGCTAAGAAAACATAATGGGGATCCCCTCCAATGGTGGCTACAAACCCCTTAAATACTCTCCCAAAAACCCTAACAAAACTGCCTAAAAAGCCCCTGAAAATCGGGCCCAAAACTGAATCTGCGCGTGCCCAGAAATCTGCGCCAGTTACGACTCGGCCGAGTGGAAATCTCACTCGGTCGAGTGGGCAGCTCACTCGGTCGAGTGGAAATCTCACTCGGTCGAGTGGAAATCTCACTCGGTCGAGTGAGCTTTCCTGCAGAAACTCCAGAAAACAGCACTCTGTCAAAACTGTCAAAAACTGGTCACTCGGCCGAGTGGAAATGTCACTCGGCCGAGTGACACTGACATGCAAATTCCAGCACTGCAGCATCGACTTGCAGAAATTCCCCAGATTTCATTCGACCTCCGATTGACGCATTCTTGGCGGCGTTGGAATCTTCATGAAGCCTATTATCCATAAAAAATATGAGAAAAATACTTTACCCACTAGAATGATAGAAGATTTCAAAAGAATGGGAGGGTGTCTGAAAATCTGGGCGCTTCGTGTCCTCGGCATCACTCGGCCGAGTGACAAATGTCACTCGGCCGAGGGGATTTTGGTACTCGGCCGAGTCGGAGCTCGTAGTCGACTGACGGATTACAGAGAGTTGGACATTTTGGCTTGCCGTCGTCTGGGTGCCACTCGGGCGGACGGAGTCTCCGCACTCGGCCGGGTGGGCGTGCGATGCTCGGCCGAGTGCACGCTGATACATCTCTGTTGCGTGTCCGATCTGGCCGGCCGAGCGGGGTCTCAATGCTCGGCCGAGTGCCTCCTTCACTCGGCCGAGTGGCATGCTGAAAATGCCCAATATCCATCTTTTCGCTTCCTCGTCGCTCCTACGACGTTCTTTCTTCTTCCACTCGTCTTCCATTGCAGAATAACCCTCAAAAGAGCCATGGTTGACACTCCAGAGTGGGTGCAAATCCTTTAAGCTCATTTTTGCTCCCGATCGCTCCATATTTCCTGAAATCTGACAAAAACATGAAATAGTGAAAAGCATCGCAATATCGTCGAATAATCGTGAAAAGTGTGATATGGGTGATCGAAATGGCATGCAAATATGCAGAAAAAAGGTGTAAAATATGGACCGATCAAAATCCTCCAAGCTTACCTCTTACTCGTCCTCGAGGAAGATAAGTAAAAAGACGAACTCGGGAGATGAAAAATAAGTGAAAAGAATACGAAGTGGAAGGGGTCGGTAGATTATACTCTCAGATCTCAAGCCATAAGCTACACATCACGATGACTTGGAAAATACGAATCACATGCTATAAGGATTTCATATCTTACATAGACATGGTACTTGCAAGCTTTTAAGAACAACAAAAGGGATTCTCTAAATTCATACAATCAATTCATATCCACGTCACGCATTTCATAGGATTTAATATACAAATGTTGGCAATGCACTTTTCAATCAAAAGTTATAAATGAAGCATATAAGATACACACCAAGCATGCAATAGAGAATAGAATAAGAGTCATGGCATTCACATATTTATTTCAAATCATGAAAAATCTACATATCTAATATATTTTGCAAAGTCTAAGCATTATCGAATATTCCCATTCATGCACGTCTCCACTCTAATGTCATACTCACTCATATGGTCAAATGAATTCACCCCCCCAAGCTTAGCTTGAGGCATCGCATCTAAAGGAATATGATATTGGAAAATGGGATTTTTGCCTTGGTTTTCCCAAGTATTTTGTGGCTCCAATAATAAGATAGAGAAACATTTTTCTTTTTTTTCTTTTTGAACTATTTTGTTTCTCACTTTTCTTTTTGGATTTTTGTAGGAGCTATTTGATTTGTATTTTTGGTTGTTGGCTCCTTTTTGGCTTTTTGGACTTTTTGGAGCAACCTTTTCTTTTGTAGGGATTTTTGGGAAATAGATGCGATATAAGTAGCTTTAGGAGGTGAGCTCAAGTGACATGTAGAGAATGAAAAGTTATATGTGGAGAAAGAAATAATGTAACACTCGGTTCACTCTAAGATGTGCACGAACGGTTCAATAAAATAATACTTCAACTAAAACTCATATGTAAGCATGGATATTCTCAATCATTTCAATAAATAGTGAAGTCAAGCAGTAAAGTTTACAACCATATCAGGCATGCAACAGAAGGTGAATAAGACAATAAAACTGATGCTTCAGATATACTAATGATGCGTGAATCTTGGTGCATTTCCAACAAAAGCATACTAAACACTAATCCATACATTCAGTTTCAATTAATATCATGCATTCATATAGAGGAATCATCAAAAGAAATAGATTTGCAAGCATATGTGAATAGCAAGACTATGGAATACTCTAAGTAGCATGTCAATGAATAATAGGCATCGTGATGGTTGCTAAAGCAATAAGAGATATCATCATAAGGACGCATCTAGCAAAAGAAGAGAAAGGAAAATAAAGAAATAAGAAAAAATAAAAGAGAGGAAAGAAATGAAAAACAAGCACACAACATGATGCATGTACACACATAAAAGGAAAATAAGATGGAAAATTCAAAAATATGATGCAAAAATTTTGAAAATTTTAAAAACCCTAAAATAAAGTAAAAATGCAACTAATGCATGGAAATGCACTCCCCCAAGCTTAAACTTCACATTGTCCTCAATGTGATCATAATGAAAGAATATGAGGAACAACGATAATAATAAGGGGGTGAATGAAAAATGATGAAATGAATGACATGAAATCCTAATGCAACTACATGCACATACAATGAGAGCGCTTTCCCCCAAGCTTATACCAAACAATCCTATTCAAGTGACTTGACCAAAAAATGTCATGGCTTTGCAAAGCGTGACCAAGTCCAACGAATAAGAAAGTAAGGTTTCACTTGAAAGAAATGCTCGAATGTGGTGAGCAAAAGGATGTGACACATCAAAATATGAAGGGGCAATTAATATATATAATGGGTTTGGGGTGTAAAAGATTTTTGTTGCCATCATATGAGGTGATATTTATTCAAGCAAATCTATACGGTCCTCTTGCTGTCGAGAGAATTCATGTTTATTTAAAGCATAAAAATTTCTACACTACTGGATTGATATCACCTATAGCAAAAGGCGGATCCAGTATATTCGCCGGTGCAGGCAACTGCTCCAACTGCTCTTTCCGTGGCTCTGCCAGATGCGTGTGTCCACGGACTCCATCAGACTCCAGCAATGCGGCTCCCAGCACCTCTCCAAGGACTCCACCTGTACCCTGCAAGAGATAAGCCGCATCAATCTGATGTGGATAATTCTTCCCCAAAATAAATGTATTCAAAAGAGGGTCATCAACATAAGTATATGAAAATAAAGACGGGTGACAACACTTCCCTGGAAATAAATCTCTACTCTCGTATACCACGTCGATCAACTCCTCATTGTTCGCCTCAGGTTGTTCAGGTAGCTTGGGCATATAAGCGTAGGGCTCATCAGGCAGCTCCTCATCATCGTCAGACTTATCCCATCGCACCTCTTGATCATATTCAATAGCGTCCATGGGTGCTAACTCCTCGCTCTCCTCCTCGTATATGTCCCATCGTACCTCTTGATCATATGTACATGAATCCTGCAAAAGGTGCAATGAGTCGTCAAAATCTGAATCATAGCAAGCATCATACACGGGAGGGGAATCAAATATAAAGGGCGAGGGAGTAAAGAGATCTCCCTGAAGGGGAGCCATAAGCTCTACGGGATTGTCCTCGGCGTCAGTGGACGAGTGGGCCTCTGAGGGATGCTCAGCCTCTGTAGAAAGTAGAGGCGACTTCGGTAGCTCGAAAGGAGGAGGGCAATGCTTGGGATCCTCATGAATGGCTGTGTCCTCGTCCCAATGCACGGCCTCCTCGGTGACAAGCTCTGGCTCCGCATGTAAGGCCTCCTCAAAAGCAAGCTCTGGCTCATGTGGGTGGCAAGGGGGAGCGACGATGGCACTAGCTGACTCTCCCCCAAGCTGAACGTGGACATCCTCCTCAGGCTCCTCAGGTATAGAAGGCAATGTAAATGTCATCATCTCCTTTTCATGCCTCCTTCTTTGTTTCTGTCTTGGAGCTCGAGGCACCCGATTGCATGGCTTGGCCTCCTCAATAGTAGGTGCAGGTGGCTCTATGGGCTCATGTATCTTGACCGCGGTATAAAAGTGGGTCTTGTGCCCCTCAACTAGAGCATAGACTCCATCATCAATTGTGCCTGTGGAAGAGATACAATGAGTAATAAAGTTTTGAAATTCGAGCTCAAAAGGTTCACCTGCCGTTATTGTCAATGGACCGGAATTTCGAACTACGTCGACAATGTTTCTCAATAGGTCCGTATACGTGTCCTCCTTTGGCAACTCAGATGTCTCTATTTGTGGAGTGTTGATGGTATAAATGTGGATATGATCACCTTCAAGTGAAGCATACACTTCATCTATGATAATACCTGCACTAGAGACATTAGCCATAACAAAATCGATGAATACTTGGTCGTATGGTTTACTTACCGTAACGGTTAGTGAACCGGTAGATCGAGCATCATCTATCATTTGCTCCAAGGCTGCTGCCAACTGTAGATCACTGAACTTCCCCACTTGCATCCTCTTCAAAAACTCACGTGAGGGTCCCTTTAGCCTTAAAGTGAAGATATCAAATAGCGTGGAGTCATTCCACTCATGGTCTGACTCCGTCTGGAACATTTCTAACATTCCTTCAAACCTAGACAAGGCTTCCCCAAAGGATTCTCCATCAGCCTGATAGAATGCATCGAGATATATGTAGGATTGTATAGAGCCCGCTCGCATTTTCTTTGGAAGCACCATCGCTGCAACAACTGTACCTGATCAATCAAAGTAAACAACCTGGAAAAGACGTCAGTGGTACAAAGAGAGATAAAGATAATAATAGCAGGTGGTGGGAAAAAATCTCTCTCAATGTTTTTTTTTGATTTTTTTGATTTTTTAATGTAATCTAATCAACCTAATTGTGACAAATTGGCACCCAACGGGAAACACCTCCCCGGCAACGGCGCCAAAAACTTGATCGCTCCAAAATGCAACCCAAGAGCACGACCAAAAACTTGATCGGCCCCAGATATACACCCGGAGAACGATTGTAGTTTTACCGCAAGCGCACGGCAAAGTGGCAAGCGGGTATCGAACACGAGGAGGTGGTGTTGGCTCCAATCTATCCTAGGTTGTTCAAGAAGAAAGATTTGCCTTTGGCGATCCTGTCACAATCGTCAGACAAAGTGCGGAAATATCAAATCAAATAAAGAACGTCTAGGGAATGGGGAATCCCCGCTACTCACCGTATCTCATAAATGTGGTTCGTCGGTATCAAAATTGCTAGATTGAGATTTTGGATGGACTAGTTGCAACTGAATGTAGAACCAAGCTCACGCTCTCGTGCTGTTGCCGGTCTATAGCTATCCTAGGTTTGGGTCCAATCTCTTACAAACCCTAGCCTAGGAAAGCTAGCATTAGGATCAACATCATCGTCCAATCGCGCACCGAGCCCAATCTCTTGCAAACTCGGCTCGCGATCTAGATTGGGATAGTTCCTACCCGTCCAATCTCTTGCAAACGGGTATTGGCATGGAATTGCAACCGGAAACCCTAGTATCGGTCCAATCTCTTGCAAACCGATACTACGGAAATTCGATTCCAACCCAATTCGGATTTCTAGGGTTTCCTATCGAATCGGGATCCAATCTCTTGCAAATCCTGATCGGTATAAACTCCTAGCTAACCGTAGTAAATTGATCCCAATCTAATCCCTAGATATCAATTCTAGCAAAATTTCTACTAATTCATCACAAATATGAAGTTGGGCTTGTAGGGTTCATCCCCACGCCCCAAGACGTGGCGACTACTCACAATTCATAGCAAGATCACAAAAATAATCAATGAAATAAGCAATAGAATTCATCACAATATTGAGATATGCAATAAAAATAGAATTTTTGGGGAAGAGAAAGACAAACCAATGGAGATCTTCAATTAATCCAACAAAAATCAAACTTCGCCTCCTCTCCAATCTCAAGAATAAAACTAAAAAGCTAATCTAAAAATCTGCAAAAAATCTAAGGAGAAGCTCTCTAAAACTAGGGTAAAAACAGGGGTTAAATACCCCCAAAATCGTCCAAAAACTGTGACCAAAATACCACTGCGCAGCCTGTTTTCCGCAATTTTCGCTACAGGCAGCGCGTCGCACTCGGCCGAGTGACAAAAGTCGCTCGGCCGAGTGAGAAACACTGTAATTTTCCAGTAAGTCGGGGCCTTCTGGGGTCTCTACTTCGGGGGCGGCTCGGCCGAGTGAGTTGTCGTCACTCGGCCGATGGCTTCATTGTACTCGGGCGGACGGGATTATCCACTCGGCCGAGTGGGTCTTCCGAAGCTCAGGCAGCCGAAAAACAGTAACTTGGAGATTTTTGAAGGGCTTCGTCTGGGCGCCACTCGGGCGGACGTGGTCTCTTCACTCGGCCGATGTGGTCTCCGTCGCTCGGCCGAGTGCACATAGGAATCGTGTCTGATCTGGTCGGCCGAGCGGTGTCTCGCTGGTCGGCCGAGTGGCTCCTCCACTCGGCCGAGTGGGACACTAAACATGCCCAATCTGCTTATTTTGGCCTCCTCGTCGCTCCTGCGAGTCCGTTCTTCTTCCGCTCCTCTCCAATAGCAAAATACCCCTCGCGGAGGTCGTCGGTGACCATCTGGAGTAAGCGCATTTCGAGATCACTCCAAATCGCGCCAAATCACCTGAAATGCGACAAAAACAACAAATCGTGAAAAGCATCGCAATATCGTCGATATATCGTGAAAAACATGATTTGGGCGATCTAAATGGCATGCAAAAATGCGGGAAAAAGGTGTAAAATAAGGAGTGATTAAGGATCAAGCTCAAGATTTAAGGAGGGAATCCCTAATCGCCATCCTTAAGATTCTAGGTAGGAATCTCAACCCCTCTTGGATCTATTTGAGATTTGTTGTAATTAAAGTCAGTTTAGATTTGTTGATTCTCCTTAAAAATTTGTTATGTAGTAATTTTTCATGTCCTTGGAATGATGTAAAACATAGATTATCAATAAATTAGGGGAGGTTATGCCCAAATTTTTATTAGTTTGTAGGAGATAGGCTCAAAAATTAGATTTTTCTTAAAGAGCTTTAAGAAAGTTGATGACTTCCTCAAAAGTTTAGATTTTTACCTAAGGAGCTTTTATAAAGAACCCTTGTAGTGCCTTAATCATGCAATCCTACAATGAATCATCATGGCTCCCTCTTCAAAAATTTAATCTTTTGCTACCCACTTCTCTTTTCCTTTAAAAATAAAATTTGTTTTGAAAAGACCTAAGAGGAATTTTACAAGCTACTTTTTTATTACACAAAGATTAGGTTGTCTTGAAGATATATTATCTAAAAACCAAAATGTGAAGTCCTACAAACATTCATTAAGTTTCCCTCTTCAAAAAAATCCCTTTTCTACAAATGTCCTCTTTGAATTTTCTTGAAAAAGACCATTTTTCACCTCATCCCCCTTTAAGTTTCACTTATTAGCATTGCCCAACATACACTTAGTTAATTTTAGAAATCCCTTCTTGAAATATTTAGGTTAGTCCCTTGATTTGTTGACTTGATTATTTGAGTTGCATTTTCCTTTCCCTTTAGAGAAGCATGTTGATGTTAATGCTATGGTTTCATTCACATTACTTGCTTTCATATCTTAACTTGTGGATGTTGGTCCTTATGCATGCATGTTGAACAATAATGGATGTTTAGTCCCTTTTTCTTGCATGTTCAATCCAATTGTGCATGTTTAGTTCATTACTTGCATGTTTAAGCAACTTGGGAAAGTTTGGGTTCCTTACTTGCATGGGCCAATTAAATCCTTTAATGTGGAGTTTTGGAAAATAGTGATGGTTAAAGGAGAGGAAGTGGCATGCGAAAGAACTACGCATAAAGAATGAGCATTTAGCTAAAGACGTTGGGAATGTGAGATTTGGTGTATGTCTCAAATAGTGCATGGAAATAGGAATGTGACTGCGAGTGTTTTGACCTACGTGTAGTTATGCTCCGCCTGCCACTAATTCTTGTTAAACCGAAAATTATTTAAATTAAATCACATGTGTCTCCTTCCACTTTTGAGGTGCGTGAGCACTCTCGGGAGGGGTGGGGGAAAACCAAAGGATTGGGTTGGCATAAAGGACGGGACTGGTTGTGTTGGGTTGTGTTGGGTACACTCGCACTCATGTCGGGCTACCGGGGCAAGGAGTGGGCGGAAGTGTTACGTAGGCTCCTGACGGGCTAGCGCGACGGGGAGTCCTAGTTCTTACCACCCGCCTTACTGGGTGAGGTTCCAGTCCCTTATGCCACACTCGTGCCTAGGTTTCCAACAATAAATACTTAAATAAACAAAATTAAA
The DNA here is from genome assembly GCA_030789695.1 of Scilla litardierei. Lineage (NCBI taxonomy): Eukaryota > Viridiplantae > Streptophyta > Magnoliopsida > Asparagales > Asparagaceae > Scilla > Scilla litardierei. The sequence goes on from CM061141.1 coordinate 293,589,190, forward strand.
TAATTGTCACTCTTGGTGTTTGTTACCTTGCCGTGTTTACAGACTGTAGTGTTAACACTATAAACCCTTAGATAGAGCCTTGGTGTGGTTGAGTTTCCTACTGGGCACGCTATGACATGTCCCCTTACTTTACAAGTACAGGTCGAGAGACGGTGAGTCCTCAGCCTCAGCAGAGACACCAGGAGGGCGGCACTTCCCAGTCTGGGTCACATGGTAGTTAGTTGTGAGTGGTTGTCTTGGGTTTTGGGTCACGAGGGTGAGTGAGAGGAGCTGTAGTTACTTTTGTACACCCCCTCAGTTTTGTACCCCTGGGTGACTACTGTTGTACTTTCTGGGTTGTACAGTTTCTGTGATGATGACATGATGATGAGATTAGTAAATACGTATGTGGGTAACTCTAGACGCTCCCGCTGTTTGTCAGTCACCGCTTAGCTGTACTTATGCTGTTGTGTTGGAGCATTTACATTATTGTGCTCTTTTAGTCTGTGTTGTTCTAGCTATTACAGTGGCTTGCGTATTTTTTTCTGGCAGTGCGTTCACGCTTGGTACCCCATACCGCGGCCCGTCACCTCTGTCGTTCGTATTTTAGGAGATGTGGTGTGACAGATAGTAAGCTATCAAGTGATCCTTCACTCTTTATATAATTTCTTAAACTAATTCGATAAATATTGTGCCCTTGGTTAGCTTTAACCATTGTAGTGCATCTAGAAAACCAAGTCTTAACCTCATTCAAGTACCATTTATATAACTAAGTGATTCAGTCTTGTATGAGATTAGTATGGTTGGCCATCACATATGAATTCATATATGACATTAACTTAATATCAAGCCTTCACACTCATGAATGAATATATACCAAAGTGAACTAAGTCTATAGGAAAGTATGCATGTTTAGCTTAGTTAACCAACTTTTTTGTGGCCTCATCAGTTAGATAGTATTCATAAGTGGACATGATCAACTTAGTAAGGAAGCGAGTAAGCTGCCTCGAGCCAAGCATGCCATCCTATTTGTATGTTATGGCCTAGTATATAATGCCATCTTATACTTGCAACAATATCATCATAAGCATATAATCCATATATGGATACACTACTACATATCAGGCTTTCAGCCACGGATAGATCCGTGGCTGAAACGTTAAGACCAGGGAAAAAATTCTGTGGTCGAAAATCCGTGGCCGATACTGTAGTGGTTGATACCCCCCTTTGCCCAGGGACTATTCCGTGGCTGATAATCTGCCACGGATTAACGCCCACGGATGTTAGTGGCCGATAATCCGAATAAAATACTATATAAAATTATCGGCCAGGACAAATCCGTAACTGATACATATATATGGCCACAGAAAGGTCCGTGGTCGATATATAACGGCCACAGATATTGGGCACGCAGCTGACGTAATCCGTGCACACAAACCGTGGGCGAATGCTATCGGCCACGGACTTTGTCGTGGCCATACGTATATATCAGTCACGGATTTTTCTTTGGCCATTATGTAATGTCCACAGATTATGTCCATGAAATCCTCAATTTTGTGCACATAATCCGTGGCCGATATGTGTCGGCCAATAACAATTCTGTGGACTTATCGTGCTATTTTGTCTGTGGCTAATATTGTAAATTTTTTAAAGAAAAAATTGTTGTATTTTCTACTTATAATATACAATTTTTATAACAATTAAATATATACATGTATACACCAAAATAAAGCAAGGAACTAATAAAAAGAAAATGCATAAATTAATCGAAAAAATCGATCAAATAAAGTATATTATACGTAACCAATGACCACAGTTTAAAAACTAAACATATGACCACAACAAAACATAAAATCCTGATACCCTACACCGCCAACGTCCCCATCCCCATGCCTGCACCATCACCATCGAACGCCTTGCCATCGCCATCATCGAACGTCACCATCGCCATCGTCGCCATATCCACCAAGCTTGCTATAAGAAGCCATCGTTGCCATCGTCACCATCGCCCCAAGCCCGCTATCAAATGCCATCACCATCGCCACTGTCACCATCGCCCCCAATCCTGCTCCCCTCGCCAAGACCGCTGCCACCCTCAGGTCCTGAAGGACCTACATTGCCAATACCACCCTTGTCATGTTGACCCTACCAAAAAATAATAAGTTAGACTGTAAAACAAATAAAATAATAAACGAGTATAAAAAGAAACACTTGTAAAAATTGAGTTTAACCAGAAACGCTTCAAAATTTGAGTTTGCCCGGAAGCCACATTGCATTGCCCTTTTGAGAACTTATATGGGAAGATAAACGAATTCATACTCAGTGACTTATAATCTAAATCCAAATATCACTTATAACCCTAAAACTTGTTTGGAATGTTCTTTATTATGATAGTCCTCAGGGAACCGTTGCACGTACTCAGGGAACCGTTGACCAATACATTATAATAGTAAATACCTATTAAGAACCTAAAATTAAATGGTAGCTAACTTATGTTGATCTCCGGCCAATAGGTGCCCAAGGACTCGTGCCAATGGGAGCTTGGTGGCTCCACCGCATAAAGACCCGCTACCCGGTTCCAGGAATCAAGGTTGAAATTTTCGTCCATCCTTGTCCATCCTTCGGCGGAGGGTTTATGCCTGCGAAAATCCAAACATATTAATGCATGCATGTATAAGATTAAAATAAATATGTTTACATCATAACCTATCGGCGAAAGCACTCAGCTTTGGCCTCCATCATCCTCGGTGCAGCGTTGGGCTCCAACTGCTCGATCACAAGCTGCTACGTGTCGGAAGTCTCAATATGTTTATCCTCTAGGCTACCTGCATCCATACACAATATGACTATTGCAAATTCAATTAATTTAACAAACATGACTGTACATTTAAAATAAAAATATGCGAACCTGACCCATAGGGCGGGATGGTCTGTGCCGAAGGGGAGCAATGACATGCACTGACTGCAAATGTATAAAGCATTTTACCATTTAGTTTCCCAAAAAATTAATTGTGCACGTTATACAGCCGTACTAAAACCACAAAGTATGCGTACCTGACCCATATGGCCAGGAGGTCCAGGATGTCCCTGTACCAGGTAAAAAAATCGTTTTCCAAACTCTCTTCATTTGCACTTCATAATATTTATTAATAAAAAATTGATGCTTACATGCTGTAAATATTTGCATAATTTATATGAAATAAAAGGGATGTAAAAATGGAGTAAATCACCTTCTTTATTGATTCCAAGCAAAATCATTGTATTGAACATATCGTTATACAGTTACATATTATATACCAAGAGTGTATGTTTTAACATGGCTATGTTCTCATTAATCTAAAATTAAAATAAATTCTATTTTTTCCATTGATATCGAGAATGTAACTAAAATAAATTTTATACTAAGAGTGTATGTTTTAACATGGCTAGGTTCTCATTAATCTAAAATTAATATACATTCTATTTTTCCATTGATATCGACAATATAGCTAACATAAATTTTATACCAAGAGTGTATGTTTTAACATGGCTAGGTTCTCATTAATCTAAAATTAAAATAAATTCTATTTTTCCCTTGATATCGACAGTATAACTAAAATAAATTTTATGACACAGTCGTCTAACTAGTATACCAAGAGTGTAGTGTCGGAGTTGATTTGACTAATTCCAAGCCACGTTCCTATTACGAGTATTCTCCTTTTGCAATTCAGAGTTTACCAAATTATTTCTATATAGTGATGGATATTGAAACTGTATCGTGATGCAAGTTCCATGGTACAACCTCACCCTCACCCTGACCCTCACTCCTACGCCTACCCCTCCCCCAACCCTAGCACCAACCCATACCCTAGACCCAACCCCAACCCTAACCGAACCCTAACCCACCCTAACCATTCTCTAACCATAACCATAACCCTAACCCTAACCACAACCCTAAACCTTCCCCCAACTCCAATCCGACACCTAACCCTTTACCCTAACCTCAACCCTAAACTCAACCCTACCCTCAATCCTAATCCTAGCCCTGACTCCAACCCTAACACTAATCGAACCCTACCCCAAAACCGTATTTTAAACCCTACCCTACCCCAACATCGAACCTGAACCCGAACCCCTACCCTAAACCCTCACCCTAAACTGAACCCCTTCCCATATCCTAACCCTAGCCCCAACCGCTTCCCTAGACTCAACCCCAACCCTAACCTAACCCTAACCCATGTTTGATATGGATCTAAGCCTAAGGGGTGAATATGCAAATAAAAAATTCTCGTGCAACCCACGAGGAATCACATGCAGTTATAAACATAGGCAGAGTAAATAATACGCAATCATAGATGCACATCAGATTTACCCTGGTTTGGTCGATTACCACGACCTACGTTCAGCCCCCGAAAGCAAATATTATATTAATAGCGTACAGGTACAACCGTAATAGCTAGAGAACCAACATCTCTACACTCACCAGGCTCAGAACCCCACTCACCATGTTCAACACTAACAATTCTAATATATGTTCTCACTTGACGACACCCGTCAAGTTTATCTTGTCTAGACCACCACTAGACAAGACCCCAAAATGTCACACAAAAAGCGGTAAATTTTTCCCAACGGAGATCAAACAATACTACACAAAAGTAAGAATAAGGGTTTAGAAATCTCAGTTTTATGTAGCCGTCGTCATCTCCATCAATCAGCACAGACCATCTCTCGTCTGGCAAGATGTAGATGTCTCGTCACGTCTCTCGTGCAACTCAAGTTACAATAATTAATGATGGCTCTGAAAGTTGCGGCCAAGACCCCTTGAATATTGTGGCAATGTAGACTCCCCTCCTCTTGGATGTTGCGACTCTAGCCAATGTGGATGCTTGCGGCAGTGGAGTTCTCCCCTAGAACTTGCAGCTATGGATGTAGATGTGTAGGCTTGTGGCAAGTTTGATGAAGATGAAGCTAGATTTAAAGATCTTCTTGATAAGGCTTGCGTCTAGGAGAGGGATGCTCTTGCTTGGCTCTTGCGGCAATGAGGATGATGGAGGCGTTGAGGCTTTGCGCAAGTGATGTTATGGCCTTGTCTTAATTGCGGCTTGTAGGGAAGAGAGTTGTAGCTAGGCAATGGGTTGCAGCAATGGTGGTATTGGCCAAGGAGCTTTTGGCTTACGGCTAAGTTGATGTCTATGGGGAATTTACGCAAGGTGGAGGAGAAGCTAGCGGCCTTTGGAAGCTATTGGCTTTGGACTTGAGTTTAGCAATGGATAAGGGATCCTTGGCAAAGAGAAGATGATGCGCAATGTGTAAACCTCCTTGCAAAGTTGTGGCCTTCCCTTTGTTTTGGTCGAAGTTCTGTGATGTATGCATCAATTTTTTGCCTCCATGGTTGCTTGGTTCATTTAGGAATGAGCTAGGGTATGTTGCGGCTGATTCGGGATATAAATTTCACATTCCCCCCATTTCTGGGCATTTTATGTGTATATCATGTTAATTTTAGCTTGATACGGGCGTATTTGTTATATCGTGAATTATTAAAGCATATTCCTATTTTATACATAAAATGTGGTTTTTATAGACTAATTTTTGCTCTTCTTATTTTTAGGTACTTTTGGAATTTTTTTTTGGATTTTCTGGAATTTTTCCAGAATTTTCTGGAGCTCGGAATCATTTTTTGGGAATTTTGGAGCAAGGAGGGAGTTTCTGGAATTTTTGTAAACAAAAAAAATAGGTTAGTGGGCTTCTGCCCGCGGACCGCTCAACAAGCGGGCCGCATCAATGTTTAAAAAAAGCCGCAGCAGCGCTTTGCGGCCGGCCGCTGGGCCGGCCCGCTGCCCGCTGGGAGCGGGCATGTGCATGGACGGGCAGGCACGCGCCCTGCCCATTCTATGGGCACTGGGGCGCCCGCGGGTCGGGCGCTGGGGCGCCGGACCCGCAACGACTTTAGTGGGGGTTTTTGCTGTTTAGTGGGTTTTAGGGGTTTTGCTGTTTTTGCATATTTCTACGAGATGCGGTGCATTGTATCGGGACGCCTTCTGATATGAATGGCATTGATTGGTTGGAGATCTCCGAGGGATATGGTTGACCTTGCATATTTCTACGAGATGCGGTGCATTGTATCGGAATGCCTTCAGATAGGAATGTCATTGATTGCTTGGAGATCTTCAAGGGATATGGTTGACTTGGTCTCATTTTCTTATACGCCCCCACAAACTGAGCGGCCGAAATGACGAATAGTTTGTCTCGCAATAGCTCGAAGCGATCCGCAGTGAGACTCTTAGTGAAGATGTCAGTCGGGTTGTCCTCGGTAGAGATGTGTTGAACACGAATGTTGTCTGACGTGACCTGTTCACGGATGAAGTGGTAGTCGACTGTGAAGTGTTTTGTTCGGGAATGAAAGAGCGGATTGGAAGAGAGTGAGATAGCCGACTTGTTGTCACACCAAATTAGCGGCTTGTCTTGGAGAGGAATCTGAAGGTCAGAAAGGAGAAGTTGTAGCCAAATGATCTCTTTAGCCGTGAGAGAGAGAGAACGGTACTCTGATTCTGTCGAGCTGTGTGCAATCGAAGTTTGTTTTTTGCACTCCAAGTCAAAGGGTTCTTTCTGAGGAAGACACAGAATCCATTGATGGAGCGACGATCTACGGGATCTCCTGCCCAATCAGCGTCGGAGATGGCGATGAGTGACAGAGGACTCGGACGAAGAAGAATGCCGTGGGTTGGAGTGTGTTGAAGATACCGAAGAATCTGCTTAGCAGCTGTGAGATGTGAGTCACGTGGAGAATGGAGAAACTGACATACTTGATTGACGGCGAATGCAATATCAGGTCGGGTCAGTGTGAGGTATTGAAGAGCAGCGACCAGACTGCGGTAGTATGATCCATTGAGTAGTAAAGGATCTGAGGTGTTTGGATTCCATTTTGAGGAGACTGGAGTTCTGCTCGGCTTGCAACTGGAGAGACCGGCTTTCTGAAGGAGCTCTTTTGTATATTTGGTCTGATGGACAGAGCAGTCTTGGGAGCTTCGTTGAATTTCCAGTCCCAGGAAGTATGATAGATCGTCGAGATCTTTGAGTGAGAACTCACTGGCAAGCTCGCCAATGAATTGATGTACGAAGTTTGCCGAAAAGCCCATGATTAGGATGTCATCGACATACAACAGGATCACGGTTGTTTGGTCGCCAGAGTGTTTGACAAAGAGAGATGAGTTGGCAATGCTCGGGTGGAATCCGCGAAGGCGGAGAAACTGGGAGAAGCGAGCATACCATTGTCGAGGCGCCTGTTTGAGGCCATATAATGCTTTTCGTAGCTTGCAGATATATTGTGGGAAAGAGGGATCTATGAATCCCATAGGTTGTGCCATATAAATATTTTCATCGATGTTTCCATGTAAAAAAAGCATTGGAGACATCGAGTTGTCTGATGGGCCAGTCGAAGTGTAGAGCTAGGGTGATCAGGAGGCGGATAGAACCGTGCTTGCTGACTGGGCTGAAGGTCTCGACGTAGTCAACCCCTTCCTTCTGATGAAAGCCTTTGGCCACGAGCCGAGCTTTATAGCGGGCAACAGAGCCATCCATGTGACGCTAAATCTTGTAGACCCACTTGCATCCGATGATGTTTACTGAGGGAGGAGGAGAGACAAGTTCCCAAGTCTCTTGACGGGTTAAGCGGCATACTCGTCCTGCATGGCTGTGACCCATTGGGGATGTTTGGACGCCTCCTTGTAGGATATCGGTTCTTCTGAGGTGATTTGGGTATGTAGGTTTAATAGTTGACGAGGTTTGAAGGTGCCGACCATGGAACAGGTGGTCATGGGATGAGTCGACAGTGGTGAAGTATCCGATGTGGGTTGAGTAGGTGGAGAAGTGGAGGTTGGAGGTAACGTGGAAGTTAAGTGGGGATGGTAAGAGGTCGGGTGAGTGACCGGATTATGGTGTGTCGAGATATGTTGTAGAATGCTTGTAGGCAATGATGGGTCAGGCAATGTTTGTGTTGGTGAATCAGCTGGATCGATCATACTTTGGGTTGAGCGAGCTGTGGAGCGGCTCGGAGAGGTCGGTAGGTCGTGTTGATGGGTCGGATGGTCGGTAGGTTGGTAGATCAGGGGATCGGTGGGTGTTGGTTGGAGGGGTGCAGGTGGATGGGTAGGAATAATGGTCGGTGGGATAGAGTTGATCAGTGTAGGCTGTGGCGTTGGACGAGTCTGAGTAGAGAAAGGGAAGATGTTCTCCTCAAACCTGACATGTGGAGTCAGGTACATCCTTTTGTTAGACAGATCCATGCATTTATACGCCTTCATGTGGTCAGCATAACCAAGAAAGACTCACGGTTGCGACCTTGGTTCAAGCTTGTGTTGTACATAAGGGCAGAGGCAGGGATAACACAGGCAACCAAAGGTGCGCATCCACTTGTAGTCTGGAACCTGATGATAGAGAATCTCGTGAGGAGATTTGTTTCGTTGCGTTGCAGATGGTAGTCTGTTGATCAGATATATAGCCGTCTTCGCTGCATCTGGCCAATATTGCTGAGGCATAGAAGCTGTTAGTAGCAAAGCAAGTGTAGTTTCAATTACATGTCGGTGTTTTCTTTCGGCCACACCATTTTGCTCGGGTGTGTAGGGTGCCGAGGTCTGATGTATGATCCCAAGTTGGTGAAATATGGAGATAAATTGATTGTTACAAAATTCCCCCCACCATCAGATCGAAAAATTTTAATTTTCGTGTTAAACTACCTTTCAACCTTTGTTTGAAAGGTTTGGAAGGCAGCAAACACGTTGGATTTATGATATGGAGGGTAGAGCCAAATATAGCGAGAGTAGTCATCAATAAAACTGACATAATACATATAGCCTTTATTAGATTGAACTGGGGCAGGGCCCCATACATCAGAATGAACTAAAGCTAAGGGAGAATCTGCTCTCGATTTTGACAAAGGAAAAGGTAATTTATGACTCTTACTCATTGAGCATTGAGGACATGGTGGCTGAGGAGACAGCTAACTTGGAACCGATTTTGGAGACAACAGGAGGAGCAGGATGATCAAGACGGGTGTGCCAAAGAGTGCCCGAGGTGCTTGATGCAGAAAGAGAGATGAGATTGTGATGGATCGGGTAGAGTCCATTCCTACTCGGGCCTTTAAGAAGAGTTTTTCCTGTGGTGGCATCCTGTACAAAAAAAACCAGAGGATGAGAATTGGATAACACAGTTATTATCTCGAGTGAATTTATAGACAGAGAGCAGATTTTTAGAGAATTGTGGAGTATGTAAAATGTCAGGAAGACGTATAGTGGAGTTTAGAGAAGGGATATAAGAATAGCCAATGTTGACCACTGTGGCGGTATCACCTGTGCCAATAGTAATGTGTTTGTTACCCGAGTATGGTGTCATTGTCTCAAGTTGTGAAGTGGTAGACGCGATGTGATCCGTGTCGCCTGTGTCGAGGATCCATTCACCGTCCGTAGAGCGACCTTGATGGACTGCATGAGCCTCAGGTTTATGAACATGCTCACCGATCCAAAAGCAATCGAGGGTGTGATGATTCGTCTTCCATCACACTTGGCAAGGGATAGGTCGGCCAGTCGAGTGGTCGATAGGCACATGTCGTCTCTGCCGTCCGACCTGAGTAGTCGGTGTAGGAGGTTCGGGTCATTGTGGACTACCTTGGGGCTGTATGTTGCTGGTGCGGCCACCGCGAGAGAAAGGGAAAGAGCCGCGGCCTCCGTTGAATCGCCCATATGTGGTGCGGCCACGGTTGTCCCGTCGTCCGTAGTTAGAGATGAGTGCAGAGGAGTTGGTTGAGGGAGAAGGAACAGAGGACATCGTGGTAGTTGGTGTGCTAGGGGTCGAGAGACGTCGTAGCTGCATGCTGGCCTCCTCGATAAGGAGACTGCTCCATATCTCCTCAACTGTGTAAGGCTTTCCACGATTTCAGGCCATTACATAGAAGGAGTCGTAAGTAGGAGGAAGACTATGGAGGATCTGGCGGACCATTTGTCGTGTGGTGACAGTATCAGGACCAACGATTTGTAGCTGGTCATATATCGCTTTTGCCCGATCTAAGTAAGCGGCTATAGGCTCCTCGGCCATGATGAGGTTGGTGAGTTTGTCTTGAAGTAGCTCGATATGCCCTTCAAAAAGAAAGGCATATCGGGTTTCCAACTTTGTCCACAGTAGATGTGAAGAGGTGACACCAAGGGCGACGCCAAGAGCAGAAGGAGATAGAGTCGCCTGAATGCTCATGCAGAGGTGTTGATCGGTGATCAACCATTTGTGAAAGTCGGGATTGGGAATTGGCGGCAGAGGAGTGGTGGTGGTGGATTTTGGATATGAAATTGTGGGAGATGGAGATGATGTAGATCCATCGACGTACCCGAGGAAGCCGTGCGCGTTGAGAACGCCGACGACCTGAGAACGCCAAAGTATGTAGTTTGTGGAGTCTAGTCGGGTGGTGATTAGGGCGGGGAATTTTGAGATGAGAAATTTGAGGTTAGGTGAAATCGGCTCCATGGAGAGGATGTTGTGTATACATACAAGATCTAATTGCCGTTAGGCGAGAGGCTCTGATACCATGATGAAATTTAGAGAAAAGGGATAAACGACTGGAGAAATGTAGAAGAGAAACCAGGGTATAATAGTACTTTACAAGAGGATATGAATCTAGCTTTATTGGTAGGTGTTGAATGCATATTTCTACGAGATGTAGTGCATTGTATCGGGACGCCTTCTGATATGAATGGCATTGATTGGTTGGAGATCTTCGAGGGATATGGTTGACCTTGCTTATTTCTACGAGTTGCGGTGCATTGTATCGGAACGCCTTCAGATAGGAATGTCATTGATTGCTTGGAGATCTTCAAGGAATATGGTTGACTTGGTCTCATTTCCTAATATCTTTGAGCCAAATATGCTATTGTTATGTGCATCTTGTTGCACCAATAGATAGTACCACCATAGAGTAAGAAAACGTAGTCATAAGTTGACATGTGCTCATTCAAGTCAATGGCCCAGTCCGCATCTATGTATACATTAAGTTACAAATCTAACCCTTCATGGAAAAAATGGTAATTGGCAGTATCCACAAGATATTTCATGATTTTCTTCGAAGGTGTTCAATAGCTGGGACATATAGACCGATATCATCTTAGTAAACGCACAATAAAGGCAAGATTAGGTCAAATACACACATTGTATACATCAACATCCTAATAGCACTTAAATATAAGACCTTGACATCTGCTCTTGCTCACGTGGTATTTTTGAACAACATTCAAGGCTAAGGCCATTGTTCTTGGTGATATAAGTTTTTATGGTTTAGATTCTGTATGTTGAGTATGGTTCTTGAAAGATACCATTTCCCCCAACAACTGCTTTAATCTATAGAATGGCAACTTGAACCAATAAAATTTTTTCTTATGATATTTAGGTCATGAATTCCCTAGATTGATTCATAGAGGTCACTTCATTTAGTTTTTGGAGGAGAAATGTCGTCTTAATGTTCACGTGGACAAGTCCAAGACCCATGCAGGCGACTATTACTGGAGTCATTTGAATCAACGCAAACCTCATTACTGTGGAATTTTTTCTCTTTATAGCTAACTCCTTGATAGGCATATATATTTACCATGGGATGTATCATAAATCTATTTATAGACCTATTTACTTTCGCTTAACCTTGAGAATCCACTTATTCCTAATGTCCTTCCTCGAGTTGAATGGTCAACCAAGTTCCAACCTAACGTTTTGCGTCTAAACTCTAACTTATAGCCATTGCACTCATCAATTCATTTGCATTATGGCAAAAAATCACTAATTATAGACCTTAGTTTTGCATCATCATGCGATGCCATCAAGAAATGTTCCTCCTCTATTACCATATAATGATGTGAAATCATGTCAGATCGGTATCCTTGTGATGGTGGTATGCCATGATCAGTAGGGCTGCAGATACCAATATTCTCAAGATCTGTCCTTATGTATATGGAGCCATCATCCCAAAACTAGAAAAACTACAAGTCCTGTCTTGCTTCTTCTTTATATGGGAATTCCTCTTTGAGAAATTCAGCATTCCATGACTAGACCTTACACTTCCATCTTTGTGTTCATCAATGAACACATATCTTTATGACTCCTTCAAATCATGCATAAATATGCACTTATTCCTCACTGGCCCAACTTTCTATATGAAGTATAAGGGATGTGCATATATATATACCATAGCTTATAAATGGTGACACGTACCGAATTTGAAAGGAACGCAGTTTAATATATGGAGCAAAAGTCAATAATTCATCACCACCATCATAAATTGCACCATGTTAAGAAACATCTTGTTCATCTTCTTTGCTACACCAGTTTGTTGTAGAGGGTATGTGACAGTGTAACACCTGTAAGTGCTAATACAAATTTTCCTTTCTATATTTAGTGGTAATTCATACATTAGCCGAAGTTTTGACAATGTTTGCATTCATGTCCAAAAGTTTTGCATTGTACCCTAGAGAGGGCATAATTGCAAATTTTACCTTAAAGAGGGGTTTGGAGCAAAGTCTCCCTAAATGGCATGGGTAGTAATTCTAATACCAACTTAAAGGACATTTTTAGAAGAGGGAAAGTGAGAGGAATTTCAAAAAAGAAAAAGAAAAAGAAAAAGAAAAAGAAATGGCAATCTTGTAAATTATGGGTAAATCATTAAATGAAGCTTCTAACCCCTTCTCCATTCTTCTACCTCATTCTTTATTGTTTTAATTCCCAAAGCCAATCTCATTTTTTCTTTCCCCTTAACCACAATAGGGCCGAACCAGCTAGAGAGAGAGAGAGAGAGAGAGAGAGAGAGAGAGAGGGGGGGGGGGGGGGGGGAAGAAAAAGGTGAAGAAGGAGAAGAGGATCAAGCTCAAGATTTAAGGAGGGAATCCCTAATCGCCATCCTTAAGATTCTAGGTAGGAATCTCAACCCCTCTTGGATCTATTTGAGATTTGTTGTAATTAAAGTTAGTTTAGATTTGTTGATTCTCCTTAAAAATTTGTTATGTAGTAATTTTTCATGTCCTTGGAATGATGTAAAACATAGATTATCAATAAATTAGGGGAGGTTATGCCCAAATTTTTATTAGTTTGTAGGAGATAGGCTCAAAAATTAGATTTTTCTTAAAGAGCTTTAAGAAAGTTGATGACTTCCTCAAAAGTTTAGATTTTTACCTAAGGAGCTTTTATAAAGAACCCTTGTAGTGCCTTAATCATGCAATCCTACAATGAATCATCATGGCTCCCTCTTCAAAATTTAATCTTTTGCTACCCACTTCTCTTTTCCTTTAAAAATAAAATTTGTCTTGAAAAGACCTAAGAGGAATTTTACAAGCTAATTTTTTAATACACAAAGATTAGGTTTTCTTGAAGACATATTATCTAAAAACCAAAATGTGAAGTCCTACAAACATTCATTAAGTTTCCCTCTTCAAAAAAAATCCCATTTCTACAAATGTCCTCTTTGAATTTTCATGAAAAGGACCATTTTTCACCTCATCCCCCTTTAAGTTTCACTTATTAGCATTGCCCAACATACACTTAGTTAATTTTAGAAATCCTTTCTTGAAATGTTTAGGTTAGTCCCTTGATTTGTTGACTTGATTATTGGAGTTGCATTTTCCTTTCCCTTTAAAGAAGCATGTTGATGTTAATGCTATGGTTTTATTCACATTACTTGCTTTCACATCTTAACTTGTGGATGTTGGTCCTTATGCATGCATGTTAAATAATAATAGATGTTTAGTCCCTTTTTCTTGCATGTTTAATCCAATTGTGCATGTTTAGTTCATTACTTGCATGTTTAAGCAACTTGGGAAAGTTTGGGTTCCTTACTTGCATGTGGTCAATTAAATCCTTTAATGTGGAGTTTTAGGAAATAGTGATGGTTAAAGGGGAGGAAGTGGCATGCGGAAGAATTACGCATAAAGAATGAGCATTTAGCTAAAGACGTTGGGAATGTGAGATTTGGTGTATGTCTCAAATAGTACATGGAAATAGGAATGTGACTGCGAGTGTTTTGACCTACGCGTAGTTATACTCTGCATGCAACTAATTCTTGTAAAACCGAAAATTATTTAAATTAAATCCAAGGTGTCTCCTTACACTTTTGAAGTGGGTGAGCACTCTCTGGAGGGGTGTGGGAAAACCAAAGCATTGGGTTGGCATAAGGACGGGACTGGTTGTGTTGGGTTGTGTTGGGTACACTCGCACTCCTATCGGGCTACCAGTGCAAGGAGTGGACGGAGGTGTTACGTAGGCTCCTTACGGGCTAGCGCGGCGAGGAGTCCTAGTTCTTACCACCCGCCTTACTGGATGGGGTTCCAGTCCCTTATGCCACACTCAGTGCCTAGGTTTCCAACAATAAATACTTAAATAAACAAAATTAAATAATTGTCACTCTCGGTGTTTGTTTCCTTGCCATGTTTACTGACTATAGTGTTAACACTATAAACCCTTAGATAGAGTCTTGGTGTGGTTGAGTTTCCTACTGGGCACGCTATGACATGTCCCCCTTACTTCACAAGTACAGGTCCAGAGACGGCGAGTCCTCAGCCTCAGCAGAGACACCAGGAGGGCGGCACTTCCCAGTCTGGGTCACAGGGTAGTTAGCTGTGAGTGGTTGTCGTGGGTTTTGGGTCACGAGGGTGAGTGAGAGGAGCTGTAGTTACTTTTGTACACCCTCTCAGTTTTGTACCCCTGGGTGACTGCTGTTGTACTTTCTGGGTTGTACAGTTTCTGTGATGATGACATGATGATGAGATTAGTAAATACGTATGTGGGTAACTCTAGTGCTTTCGTTGTTTGTCTATCACCGCTTAGCTATACTTATGCTGTTGTGTTAGAGCATTTACATTATTGTGCTCTTTTAGTCTGTGTTGTTCTAGCTATTGCAGTGGCCTACGTATTTTTTTTGGCAGCGCATTCACGCTTAGTACCCTATACCGCGGTCTGTCACCTCTATCTTTCATATTTTGGGAGATGTGGTGTGGCAGACATTAAGCTATCAAGTGATCCTTCACTCTTTATATAATTTCTTAAACTAATTTGATAAATACTGTGCCCCTAGTTAGCTTTGACCATTTTAATGCATCTAGAAAGCCAAGTCTTAACCTCATTCAAGTACCATTTATATAACTAAGTGATTCAGTCTTGTGTGAGATTAGTATGGTTGGCCATCGCATATGAATTCATATATGACATTAACTTAATATCAAGCCTTCACACTCATGGATGAATATATACCAAAGTGAACTAAGTCTATAGGAAAGTATGCATGTTTAGCTTAGTTAACCAGCTTTTTTGTGGCCTCATCAGTTAGATGGTATTCATAAGTGAACATGATGAACTTAGTAAGGAAGCGAGTAAGCTGCCTCGAGCCAAGCATGCCATCCTATTTGTATATTATGGCCTAGTATATTATGCCATCTTATAATTGCAACAATATCATCATAAGCATATAATCCATATATGGATACACTACTACATATCAGGCTTTCAGCCACGGGCAAATCCGTGGCTGAAACGTTAAGAACATGGAAAAAAATTCTGTGGTCGAAAATCCGTGGCCGATACCGTAGTGGCTGATACCCCCTTTGCCCAGGGACTATTCCATGGCTGATAATCTGCCACGGATTAACGCCCACGGAAGTTCATGGCCGATAATCCGAATTAAATACTATATAAAATTATCGGCCACGGACAAATCCGTAACTGATATATATATATATATATATATATATATATATATATATATATATATATATATATATAGAAACGGGAAATAGGGTGTCACAGGAGAGAATCCTCTCCTGTGTCGGTCAAAAACTCCAATCTCCAAAAGTTTTTTGGAAGATCGGATCCGTTCATCTCGATCTCCACCATCTAAAACCCCTATCCACCAATTTTCAGCCCGATCCGAGGTGTTTTGCCCGTTCATCCACCATTCACAAAAGTTCTATTCATGCGAAACCGTTAAATTTGGGTCGGAAGGATGAACGGGCAAAACACCTCGGATCGGGCTGAAAATTGGTGGATAGGGGTTTTAGAGGGTGGAGATCGAGATGAACGGATCCGATCTTCCAAAAAACTTTTGGAGATTGGAGTTTTTGACCGACACATGAGAGGATTCTCTCCTGTGACACCCTATTTCCCGTTTCCTATATATATATATATATATATATATATATATATATATATATATATATATATATATATATATATATATGGCCACAGAAAGGTCCGTGGTCGATATATAACGGCCACGGATAATGGGCACACAGCTGACGTAATCCGTGCACATAAACTGTGGGCGAATGCTATCGGCCACGGACTTTGCCGTGGCCATACGTATGTATCAGTCACGGATTTTTCTATGGCCATTACGTAATGTCCACAGATTATGTCCACGAAATCCTCAATTTTGTACACATAATCCGTGGCCGATATGTGTCGTCCACTAACAATTCCGTGGCCGTATCGTGCTATCGGCCACAGATTTGGCCATAGCTGATAGTGTAAATTTTTTTAAAGAAAAAATTTCTGTATTTTCTACTTATAATATACGATTTTTATAACAATTAATTATGTACATGTATACAACAAAATAAAGCAAGGAACTAATAAAAAGGAAATGCATAAATTAATCGAAAAAATCGATCAAATAAAGTATATTATACGTAGCCAATGACACCACAGTTTAAAAAATAAACATATGACCACAACAAAACATAAAATCCGGACACCCTACACCGCCAACGTCCACATCCCCATGCCTGCACCATCCCTATCGAACGCCTAGCCATCGCCATCATCAAACGCCACCATCACCATCGTCGCCATCGCCACCAAGCTCGCTATAGAAAGCCATCGCTGCCATCGTCACCATCGCCCCAAGCCCTCTATTGAATGCCATTGCCATCGCCACCGTCACCATCGCCCCCAATTCTGCTCCCCTCGCCAAGACCGCTACAACCCTCAGGTCCTGAAGGACCTCCATCGCCAATACCACAATTGTCATGTTGACCCTACCAAAAAATAATAAGTTAGACTGTAAAACAAATATAATAACAAACGAGTATAAAAAGAAACACTTGTAAAAATTGAGTTTAACCAAAAACGCTTCAAAATTTGAGTTTGCCTAGAAACCACATTGCATTGCCCTTTTGAGAACTTATATGGGGAGATAAACGAATTCATGCTCAATGACTTATAATTTAAATTCAAATATCACTTATAACCCTAAAACTTGTTTGGAATGTTCTTTATCATGATAGTCCTCAAGGAACCATTGCCCGTACTCATGGAACCGTTGACCAATACATTATAATAGTAAATACCTATTAAGAACCAAAAATTAAAAGTTAGCTAACTTATGTTGATCTCCCACCAACAGGTGCCCAAGGACTCGTGCCAATGGGATCTTGGTGGCTCCACTGTATAACGACCCGCTGCCCGGTTCCAGGAATCAAGGTTGAAATTTTCGTCCATCCTTGTCCCTCCTTCGGCGGAGGGTTTGTGCCTGTGAAAATCCAAACATACTAAATGCATGCATGTATAAGATTAAAATAAATATGTCTACATCATAACCTGTCGACGAAAGCACTCAGCTTTGGCCTCCATCATCCTCGGTGCAGCTTTGGCCTCCAACTGCTCGATCACAAGCCGTTGCGTGTCGGGAGTCTCAATATGTATATCCTCTAGGCCACCTGCATCCATACACAATATGAAAATTGCAAATTCAATTAGTTTAACAAACATGACTGGACATTTAAAATAAAAATATGAGTACTGACCATAGGGCGGGGTGGTATGTGCCGAAGGGGAGCAATAACCTGCACTGCCTGAAAATGTATAAAGCATTTTACCATTTAGTTTCCCAAAAAATTAATTGTGCATGTTATACAGCCGTACTAAAACCACAAAATATGCGTACCTGACCCAAATGACCGGGAGGTCTGGGATGTCCCTGTACCAGGTGAAAAAATCGTTTTCCAAACTCTCTTCATCTGCACTTCATAATATTTATTAAAAAAATTGATGCTTACGTGCTGTAAATATTTGCATAATTTATATGAAATAAAAGGGATGTAAAACATGGAGTAATTCACATTCTTTATTGATTCCAAGCAAAATCATCGTATTGAACATATTGTTATACAGTTACATATTATATACCAAGAGTGTATGTTTTAACATGGCTATGTTCTCATTAATCTAAAATTAAAATAAATTCTATTTTTCCCTTGATATCGACAATATAACTAAAATAAATTGTATACTAAGAGTGTATGTTTTAACATGGCTAGGTTCTCATTAATTTAAAATTAATATGCATTCTATTTTTCCATTGATATCGACAATATAACTAACCTAAATTGTATACCAAGAGTGTATGTTTTAACATGGCTAGGTTCTCATTAATCTAAAATTAAAATAAATTCTATTTTTCCCTTGATATCGACAGTATAACTAAAATAAATTTTATGACACAGTCGTCTAACTAGTATACCAAGAGTGTAGTGTCAAAGTTGATTTGACTAAGTCCAAGCCACGTTCCTATTACGAGTATTCTCCTTTTGCAATTCAGAGTTTACCAAATTAATTCCATATAGTGATGGATATTGAAATTACATCGTGAAGCAAGTCCCGTGGTACACCCTCACCCTCACACTGACCCTCACTCATATGCCTACCCCTCCCCCAACCCTAGCACCAACCCATACCCTAGACCCATCCCCAACCCCAACCCTAATCGAACCCTAACCCACCCTAACCATTTCCTAACCCTAACCATAACCCTAACCCTAACCACAACCCTAAACCTTCCCCCAACTCCAATCCGACACCTAACCCTTTACCCTAACCTCAACCCTAAACTCAACCCTACCCTCATCCATAATCCTATCCCTGACTCCAACCCTAACAATAATCGAACCCTAACCCAAAGCCATATTTTAAACCCTACCATACCCAACACCGAACCCGAACCCATACCCTAAACCCTCACCCTAAACCGAACCCCTTCATATATCCTAACCCTAGCCCCAACCCCTTCCCTAGACTCAACCCCAACCCTAACCCAACCCTAGCCCATGTTGGATCTGGATCTAAGCCTAGGGGGTGAATAGGCTAATAAAAAATTCTCGTGCAACCCACGAGGAAACACACGCAGTTATAAACATAGGCAGAGTAAGTAATACGCAATCACAGATGCACATCAGATTTACCCTGGTTCGGTCGATCATCACGACCTACGTTCAGCCCCCGAAAGCAAATATTATATTAATAGTGTACATGCACAACCGTAATAGCTAGAGAACCAACGTCTCTACACTCACCAGGCTCAGAACCCCACTTACCGTGTTCAACACTAACAATCCTAATATATGTTCTCACTTGACGACACCGTCAAGTTTATCTTGTCTAGACCACCACTAGACAAGACCCCAAAATGTCACACAAAAAGCGGTAAAGTTTTCCCTATTGAGATTAAACAATACTACACAAAAGTAAGAATAAGGGTTTAGAAATCTCAGTTTTATGTAGCCATCGTCGTCTCCGTCAATCAGCACGGGCCAGCTCTCGTCTGGCAAGATGTAGATGTTTCATCACGTCTCTCGTGCAACTCAAGTTACGGCAATGAGGGCTCTGAAAGTTGCGGCTAAGACCCCTTGAATATTGCGGCAATGTGGACTTCCCTCCTCTTGGATGTTGCAACTCTAGCCAATGTGGATGCTTGCGACAGTGGAGTTCTCCCCTAGAACTTGCAGCTATGGATGTAGATGTGTGGGCTTGTGGCAAGTTTGATGAAGATGAAGCTAGACTTAAAGATCTTCTTAATAAGGCTTGCGGCTAGGAGAGGGATGCTCTTGCTTGGTTCTTGCAGCAATGAGGATGATGGAGGCGTTGAGGCTTTGCGCAAGTGATGTTATGGCCTTGGCTTGATTGCGGCTTGTAGGGAAGAGAGTTGTAGCTAGGTAATGGGTTGCGGCAATGGTGGTTTTGGGCTAGGAGCTTTTGGCTGACGGATAAGTTGATGTCTATGGGGAATTTGTGCAAGGTGGAGGAGAAGCTAGTGGCCTTTGGAAGCTATTGGCTTTGGACTTGAGTTTAGCAATGGAGAAGGGATCATTGGCAAGGAGAAGATGATGCGTAATGTGTAAACCTCCTTGCAAAGTTGCGGCCTTCCCTTTGTTTTGGCCGAAGTCCTTTGATGTATGCCGCAATTTTTTGGCTCCTTGGTTGCTTGGTTCATTTAGGAATGAGCTAGGGTATGTTGCGGCCAAGGAGGAGATCTAATGGCAAGGATGCAATCCCCTTGGAGATAGGAAATCAAGATGGTTTGAGATTGTGGAGATTTGATTAGATCTTGTTGCAATGCTAATAGGATTAGGAATTGAATTAAATATCTAATTGATTTGAATCAATACAAAGGAGATTTGAATGAGATACTCTATATCCCTCCATCTTTGACCAAGTCCAAATTGCTAAATGAATAGCAATTTCTTCATCTTCCAATTTGCTATGTGAATGGAAATTTCTCCATCAAATTGACTTATTCTCTCTTTGAAGAACTATGAAAATGCCACTCCTGAAAAAGCACTTAACATACACATTAGAACGTTCACACACGTTTGTTACATCAAACACGAAGTCAACGATCATTGTATCCAACATACGTTGTATCCAACAACCCAAACCCAAATCCTAACCCCAACCCCAACCCGAACCCCATCCCCAACCCGAACCACATCCCCAACCTAAATCCAACCCAAAACCCTAACCCTAACCCTATCAATTAACACGTTTCTCGAGCGGGGGAGGGTGGAAGGGGGAGGGAGTCGCCAGTGAGGGATGGGTCGAGGGGGGTCGGGGCCCGGGATTGGGAGACTGGGAGAGAGAGGAGTCGGAGGGGACGTCGGCACCAGTCGTCGCCCCCGCCACTCATTTTAGCGAATAATAGAAAAATTAGGGCAAAATTTAGCGTACCTTGCATGGCGTCTGTCAGCGTCAGCATCGGCTGTCTCCTTCGTCAAGGGGCGAGAAGGATACCACTCCCGTTATGACCCAAAGCAAGCAACCCGTGGTGGAAATTTTGGAAGAAAAAGAGACGGCGATTGAAGAAGAGAGCAAAAAGGAGCCAATTGAAGGAGGAAATTCTAAAGTGGTGGAGCCACTTGATGAGCGCCGCTACATGCCACCGATGCCATTTCCACAACGGCTAGCTAGAGCCAAGATGGAGAAAAGGCTCGCCACGTTCCTAGAATACTTGAGGGAAGTAAGCCTTAATATTCCTTTCTTAGATGCAATTGTTGAGATCCCGTCTTACACGAAGTTCTTGAAGGACTTGATTTCAGGAAAGAAAAAGAATGAAAAAATCATGCTAGCGGAGCAAGGAACTTGGTTTACCCGGAAGGAGAAGGAGCCGGTGAAATTGAAGGATACCAGGAGTTTTCGCATCCCTTGCACACTAGGAGGCATCCCTTTGCAAAAAGCTCTAGTTGATTTGGGCGCGAGTGTGAGCCTTATGCCCATTAGTATGTTCCGAAGATTGAACACGGGCACCGACTTGAAGCCGACCGACATGAGGATTCAACTTGCGGACGGTCGGATTACTAGACCGGTAGGGATCGCAGAGAATATTCCACTCCAAGTACCGGGAGGTATATGCTTGCCTTGTGATTTTGTCATAATGGACATCAAGGAAGAGGGCGACACTTCGCTCATACTTGGACGCACGTTCCTCGCAACCGCCGGCGTTATCGTCGATGTGCGTGAAGGAACTCTATCATTGAATGTCGGGAACATAGAAGTCGAGCTTCACATACCCCAGGCCATGAAACATATGCCATATCAGGAGGAGTTAGATTATGTGGATCTTCTCGATGAAGTGATTGAAGAAGCAATCCCCCACTCCATTGGTGCTCTCCATGACGATGGCTTCGAAGAAGGCCAAGCTTCGGGTAAAGGAGAAAAGTTGGAAGATCCTCCAGCTAGCTCCATGGATGGTGATGAAGGCAACGCTGATGTTGCAAGAATACGAGAGCTTTGCAAGCTCTCAAAGGCCAAGAATCCGAAGAAAGCTCCACCGAATGGAAGATCGGTGTCACCGGCAAAGATGAAGATAGGAACAAGCTCTAGCTTGGGGGACTTATCCCCTAACATTGCCCATGATGAGGAGGCGTCGAGGAAGACCGATAAACATCATGACCCGAACCCAAGCGGCCTTCCCGACAAGTTTGACGGGTGCATCTCGTATGCACCCAATATCGCAAGCTAAACGAATATCTTAAGGGGTCGAGCTCACAACCTTAAACGAGCGCTTGTCGGTAGGCAACCCGACGGTTTTTGCATTGTTTTTATTTTTGATTATCATTTTTGGTTTAGCCTTTTGTTAGTTTTTAGAATGTTTTGTCCATGAAAATCGTGACAACGGGTCCTATTTTTCATGACAGGAGAAGGAGAAAGGGAGATCAATCATATGGAGGATGATCGAGGCAAGGAAGAGCGCTCCAGGAATGCGTTCAGGCCTTAGGAGGAGGAAGAAACAGACTGGAGGAAGAAAAACAGAGACCAGAGCGAAAACAGAGAGCCGATGCAGAAAACATCACGTCACTCGGCCGAGTAACATATGCCACTCGGCCGAGAAAAAACTCCACTCGGCCGAGTGGAGCACCAAACAGGGAAGTTTCTGCAGACCAACTCTCTGTCAATTTCTGTAAGTTTTAGTTTTAATTGCCACTCGGGCGAGTGACTTGTCACTCGGCCGAGTGAAACAGATACCCTCCTAGCTCAAAAATTGCTGAGTGGCAGAGCCACTCGGCCGAGTGGAGTTTCTCCCTTCGGTCGAGTGAACCAAAGCCACTCGGCCGAGTCGTAAGTGGGAACGAGATTTTCGAAATTTATTTCATTTACGCACTCGGCCGAGTGACATTATCACTCGGCCGAGTCGTAACAATTCCTATATATAATCGTTGTGGGCTGCGCGAAAATCGAAACATAAAAATCCCCAATTCTCACCCGAGGCCGCTGCCGTTTCCTCTCCATCGCCTGAATCGACTCGTCCCTCGCCCGAATCGACCCCCCTCCGCCGGCGACCGCCTGTCCGCGCCTCGCCGTCGATCGGCCGCCGACCCCCCTCGCCGGCGCCGGCCTCCACCGCCCCTAATCACCCTCTTTTGCCCCAAAAGCCCCTCTTCTCCTTGTTTCTCTTGATCCGCTAGCTTGGGGGAGCTTTGGGGAGATATTGGACGCGCTTTGAGCTTCGCGGCGGAGGCGTCTCTTCGCACGCACTACTTATTGCTCTCGCGGCGTGTTCAGGTACATTCGTTCCATTATTTAGCACGCCGCAGTATTTATTTGTTTGGGACACGTCTTGCGGCACACATGCCGCCGCGCACTAGGCCGCGGTCACGGGGATCCGCTCCCAAGCGGAGGAGGACCGATGATCCCGGTCCCTCTCACGCTAAGGAGGACTCCCCTCCATCTAGCCTGCCACCGCCACCACCACCCACATAGCCGATCCCTGCTGATCCTGTCCCTCCACCCGCTCCCGCCGTCGGGCCGATGGGGATCACGTTTCGAAATGACGCACACCGTGCCAGGTTCGAGCGTATCTGCCATCGCTCGATAGTACCCTCTAAGTTCGCACACTTAGCTGACCTTGACCGCCTAGGGGTACTCGAGGGGCTTCTCACGTTGTACGACAACGTGGGATGGCGTGACTTTTTGTCAGTGTCGGCGGATACTTTCATCCGTCTGACACTAGAGGTCCTGAGCTCTATCGACCGGACCCCTGGAGGATGCTGCCTTGATCTTTCTTTGTCTCGAACCCCCCCCCCCCCCCCCGCTTGATGGATCGAGAGTGCGAGATCACTCTCGACATGCTTCGTGCATTCTTCCAGTGGCCCGCTGTCCCCGTCCCTGACCGTGCCTACGCCCTCACGCACATCCCACCCCTGTCGTTCGACACCTCCACATTCTGGACACGGATCACGGGATCCCCACTTGGCTTTGACCCTAGTAGGGCCAAGGCCTCAGCCATCCTGCACCCCTGCCTCCGCATTGCACATCGCCTCATGGCGACCACTTTCCTAGCGAGGTACGAGCCCGGGACCATGTCTACGCCAGAGCTATATATGCTCTACGCGATGACTCGCACTAGGGTTCTGGATAGGGGTAGCAACAACCTAGTCCCCGCCGTCGAGATCGACATTGCTAGTTGGTTTCTGGACCGCATCATCATTTCGGTGAGCGCTCGCTCACCTATTTGTTGCGGCGGTCTGATCACACTTCTAGCCCTTATGACCGGCGTGGACCTACCTGACGACTTGCGTCGAGCTCCGGGCCCCACCGCACTTTCGATAGATGTTATGGCCTGGATGAAGATGCTTCGTCCCCACGGTCGCAGGCACTGGGTGTGGTTGCACGGTCCCTTTAGTGCTGACTACATGGTTCTTCCGAGCCTCGCTCGGACACACATTGGACCGGCCCATGGGGATTGGATTCTAGCGATGGATCTCCTTATCCCCGCTGCCTACGTGCTTGAGGCTGAGGATGCTGGGCAGGCACCCCCTGCACCACCTGTTGACCCCGTGATCCCTCAGCCCGTGCCTGCACTTTCTGCACCTCCCGACACTTCTGTCCACAAGTCTGTCAGTGTCGGGAGCACTTTAGCTGAGTCCACCACCACCACCACCACCGCCGAGCCTATGTCCTTGAGCCTATCACCTCTCTGAGCCCTGAGCATCTCACCACCATTCCAGAGAGCGGCGAGTCTTCCTTTTCAGCTGCTGTGGAGACCCTCTCCCGATTGCTGTCGACGGCTCCTGGGGAGTCCACTTTTCTGCCCTACACTGCCTCCCCAGTCGTCGACCTTACGGTCTCCACCGCCACTGTCTATACCAAGAGCGTCGTGACACCTGTCCCCACTTCTGCGTCACTGACCTCTCCTGCTTCCTCGTCGCACATTTTGCCTTCCACTTCTGCTGCTGCTGCTTCCGCTTCGACACAGCCTGCGTCCCAGCCTCACACAGAGGCTGGGCATCACTTACCGAGCACATCACCCCTTTCACACTACCCTGCTGGACCCATCCTATACACTGCCCGCCAGAGACAGCCCCGCACCTCACCTGTTCGACCTGTGCGTCCCTCTGCTCCACCTCCCCCTGACTCTCTAGTTCAGAGCATTTGTGCTCTCGAGGGGGCTGTTAGTGGACTTCGAGGAGACTTTAGGGCTCTCTCCCACACGGTAAGTTCTGTGCAGTCCCGTGTCACCCTGCTTCCCGATATTCAGGCTTGCCTGAATCAGATTATGGCGCGTCTGCCTCTACTACCCACACCCACCCAGCAGATACCACGCCCACCACCTCCTCCACCACCTCCGCCACAGGACGGTGCTAGTGCAGCCCCACCACCAGCTTAGGCACACTCTTGATGCCTCGGATATTTTTGTCGTTTGGCTGCCCGTTTGTTCTTGGGCCTGGTGACTTTTTGCCCCCCTCCTCCACGTATTATTTTGGTGACTTCCTAATCATATCTTTTATATATCTTTTTGGGAGAGAGTGAGAGACTTTTTGGGTACACTCATATCTGCATCATCCTGATCTTTGCATGCATCACATTCATTCATATTTTATTTTCTTTCTTTTTCTTTTTCTTTCTTTTTCATCATGCATGCATCCTCACCCACCCCACCCACTTCACATCTCTCGGTGTGCTACACTTCGCACATTGAGGACACTGTGCACTTCAGCTTGGGGGAGTGAGTTCTCACACTTTCTACCTTTTTGCCACCCTTTATTTTTATTTCTCACATTTTCTTTCCACTTTTGCACTTATTTTCACCACTTTTTCATTTTTTTTATCATGCATCACGTTTTCTTTTCCTTTTTGAGTATGTCGCATTGTATATATAGTTCTATTTTCTTTTATCTTTATTTCTTTCATCTTTTGCTAGAGATGATTTTTCTGTGATGATGATGACGTGGTGTTAGTTTATCTCTATATGCATGTTATTTTGTCACGTCATAGCTTTTGTTTCAGATATCATATGCTATGTTCTGCTTTGTATTTTGAAATAGTAACCCACTCTTTTCCTGTATGAATATGGATGAAATTCTGTTATTAGCTGATGTCTGATGATTCATATGTATGCTTATCATAGGAAACACACCAAGCTTCACGCATTGATTGCTTATATTTGGAGTACTGCTTTCCTCTCTCATGTCACTTCTTATTGCATGAATTGTACGCTTCACTTTCAGGTTAATTGAATGTTTGCTAGGATGATATATCTGGACTAGTTTACTTTTCGAGATTAAACTGAGTAGATTATATTACTCTGCTGAAAGTTGTCGTGCACGTCTTATAGAGTGAACCGAGTGATACATTTATTTCTTTCTCCACATATCTTGAGCATTATTTCTCTACTTAAATTTCATTGGTGAATCCCCCCCTTAGCAAGTCTATTATCGGCATTTCCACCGCTATTAATTTTCATGCTCCAAATCCCCAAAATCAAAAAGAAAAAAATATATACTTGTATAACCTTCTCTCTTTTGATTTGGGATCACTTATGTATATATGTTTATTCAAAAAAATTGAGAAAAAGAAAAGAAAAGAGAAAAGAAGTTCATAACGATCCCATCTCATACTCTTTCTCTCTTTCTTCCCTCTTTTTGTTTTTATTTTTACTTTTTTGGAGCTTCAAAAGAAATGGGGAATGTAAATATTGGTTTGTTTATGCCACCACACTTATGGATAAGCTTGGGGGAGAGGATCCAATGATGTGTGAGAGTTTTACTACTTGACGGTGCATGACAACCTAGGCTAAGTAATCTTCTATACTCGGTGAGATTGCTAAAGTTTCACGAAATCCAGAAATCGACACTTAGCATTCATTTCATGAAATCCATGCTTTTCTATTCTTACTATTCCATATCATGTGATATCTCTTATACTCCTTATAGAAAGCATTCAATTGAAAAGTGTGTGATCTATGGTTGTGCATACCGCTTTAGATGCTTCAGACGATGCTAATCCTAGAATGATTCCATATTTCATGCCATTTTGATATTTTCGGGGTTTTCTATTTCGAATGCATTATTATACTATGATATCGAAATAAAAGTATGTGACATGAGTTTTATATTCGATGCATGCTATATGAGTAAGCAAAACCCACGTCCTGAGAAAAATGATCTAGCGCCTCTCTTCTTTGCTTTCTATTCTATTTCTATTTTTATTTTCCTTCTTTTCCATTATTTTGCCCGTCGGGTTTACTTTTTACTCATCTTCCTCGAGGACGAGTAAGAGGTAAGCTTGGGGGGATTTTGATCACTCCGTATTTTACACCCTTTTTCTGCATGTTTGCATGCCACTTTGATCGCTCATATCGCGTTTTTCACGATTATTCGACAATATTGCGATGCTTTTCACGATTTCTTATTTTTGTCGTATTTCGGGAGATATGGAGCGATTCGGAGTGATTTTGAGATCAAGAGGATTTGCACACACTCCGAAGTGTCACCCGAGGCTCTTTTGAGGGCTATTCGGCGATGGAAGACAAGTGGAGGAAGAAGGAACGTCGTAGGAGCGACGAGGAGGCGAAAAGATGAAGAATGGGCATTTGCAGCATCTCACTCGGCCGAGTGAAGTACTCACTCGGCCGAGCCAGAAGACCACTCGGCCGGCCAGAACAGACACGCATCAACAGAAGAAAATCGGCGTGTACTCGGCCGAGTAACGATAGTCCACTCGACCGAGCACAGAAATCCCCTCGCCCGAGTGGCATGGGCAAATCCACTTCAAAAATGGCCTACTTACTATAAATTTACAGGTTTTTGACGATTCCGACTCGGCCGAGCAAGAAAAGCCCCTCGGCCGAGTGATTAAATCCACTCGGCCGAGTCACCTTCCGAAGACAGACCCCCAAAATCCCGAACTTACCGTAATTTTACAGGGTTTGTCACTCGGCCGAGTGACATTTGTCACTCGGACGAGTGGGCCGCCCCGCCTGCTGCGTAAACTGCGATTTTGAGCTGCGCAGGGGCATTTTTGTCACGATTTTTTGGGCGATTTTGAAGGGTATTTAAACCCAGTTTTTGCCCTAGTTGAGAAGAACTTTTTTGATACTTTTTGCAGCCTTTTTAGAGAGCTTTTTAGGTAATTAGATTTAGGGCTTTTGAGAGATTAGAAATGGGATTTTTGTTGGATGCTATTGGATTCTCATTGGTTTGTCTCCTTTCTTGTTAAAAACTCTATTTTTATTGATAATTTCTCTATTGCAATGATTTGTGCTGAATTTGTTATTGATTTTCTTATGAATTGCATGATGAATAGTGAGTAGTTTTATTGTCCTAGGGCATAGGGATGAACCCTATGAACCCTATTTCTAAATTGTGATGAATTGGTGAAATTATTGCTAGAATTGATTAGGGTTAGGTTGGGATTGATTAATTACGGATAGCTAGGGATTCATATTGATTGGGATTTGCAAGAGATTGGGTCCCAATTGATAGGAAGCCCTAGAAATTCGATTTAGATTTCCGATTGGACTTTTCTACAATTGGTTTGCAAGAGATTGGACCAAGGCTAGGGTTTTCAATCGTAATTCTATACACATACCCGTTTGCAAGAGATTGGACGGGTAGGAACTATCTCAACCTAGGTCGTAGCTCGAGTTTGCACGAGAGTGGGCTCGAGATACGATTGAACGATGATGTCGATCCTAATGCTAGCGGCTTAGGTTAGGGTTTGCAATAGATTGGGCCCTAACCTGGGTTTGCTATGGACCGGCAATAGCACGAGAGCGTGAGCTTGGTTCCACATTTAGTTGCGACTAGTTCATCTAAAATTCAAGTCTAGCAATGATGTAACCTACGAATCACAACGATGAGATACGGTTAGTAGAGGGGATTTCATATCCCTAGGCGCTTTATTTCATTGGTATTCTATCGATATACGAACGATTGTGACAATTTTACCCCAAATTATTCTTGACCATTTCGATAGCTAGGTGATTAGAACGAGACACTGTCATTGTCCCTCCCTGAGTTCGATACCCGCTCGCCACTTCGCCGTGCGCTTGCGGTAAGACTACGAGTCGCTCGTCCCGTGTGCGTGTGCATACCGGGGCGTCAATCAGTAAATGCCATTAAACTATATAGCAGACTTATTATTCCCTATGATGAGATGCATACTAACTTTTGGAATGTGAAAATAAACATTGCATGCAATGTGGTTCATTGATTATGAGTCTAGAAACAAATAGAGAAGCATCTGTATCAACAGAAGAAATTATGACTCCAAACAGATGAGTCAATAGACACTGGAGTTACCTTCTTTGACTATGAGCACTCACGCATGAGATGCACTAACTTCCGAAGTTGTTGTATGTCTTATTGGTCATGTTTGGCTTCCCAAAGTGTTTTTCACATCTTGTCTTTTTATTAGTGACACATTGTTCAGCATAGTGTGTGTAGTGTGTGTTGGAGAACGTATTCTCTTCAGGCAATTATTGTAATTGTAATATACATCTTGTTCGAAATAATTGTAAGCTATTTGGTATTTTTTATCTTTATAATCTTCTATGTCACTCCTATGGTTGTAGTTATGTCATATGATGCTTGGATAAAGTCCCATGACTACATGAGGAACATTGGGAGCATGATGAGATCATGATAATGCGGCCAATGTGTCTGCCGAACTTATGTCCAGAAATGTTCCTGATCAGGGGAATATCGAGACTAGCCATCAATATTCTGGTTAGACCGGTGTGCATTGATTTATACCCTTAGATGGTAGTTGCTGACCTCATAGCCACTGGGTGTAGAGACATTAGTAGATTATGCACATGTGCTTATTAGAGAACAAGTTCACAGAACGGCTTGCCCAAGATACTTCTGTACGATTATAATACTTTGAGTGTCAATAGAAGATCTTAGGTGATAGTAGGTGATGCATAGTCCTTATGACCAGAGATGCGCTAAAGGACCTTTTATGTGGAGAATTATACTTTTGCATTTACCAAACATTAGCATTGCAGCTGATGCTTAACTACATGTTGGGTATAGTTGGAAGCATGCGAAGAGAGTGGCCATCTAGCCGTGATTCGGCTCCTTTTGTATGGTAGGTTAGTGTCTTAATAGAGTCAAATGGATCCATAGTAAATCCCTAGACATGGTAGTAGATGAACTTGTTAAGAGTTAACAAGTGTTATCCAACCGATAACTATGGGATCATATACTATTCAAGGGTTTAAGGTGCAGTTTGGTTTGACTCTAAATTGTACCTTAGACACGCTAACGCCATAGTGTTGACAAAGGACTGTGCTGAGCATTGCCCGAAGAATGAAGAAGAAAAGAAGCTCATGGAGAGCATACCGTATGCCAATGCGATAGGGGACTTGATGTAAGATATGGTTTGTACTAGACCCGATCTATCATATGTGGTCATCATGATGCATAGGTACATGTGCAATCCAGGGAAGGAGCACTAGCTAGTAGTGCAATGGATACTGAGGTACATCAATGGTACAGTCGACAACGGATTGACATAAAGCCGAAGTGTTCATGGTCTGCACATTATTGGCTATGTCAATTCCGACTATGCAGGTGTCATGGATGCGAGAGGATCGACGACAGGCTATGTCTTCACCATGTCAGTCGCTCTTATTTGTTGGCTGAGTATCCTTCAGTCCACGATCGAGCTGTCTACTATGTAGACAGAGTATATGGCATTGACTGAAGCGGTGAAGGAGGCGATATAGCTGATGGGCTTGATAGATGACCCGAGAGTCTACCAGAAGCAGTACGATGTCCATTGTGATAGTCAGAGTACCGTGCACTTGGCTAAGAATCAGGTCTTCCATGCTTGCACCAAGCATATCGATGTGAGATTTCACTTTGTATGTGACTATATAGGAGAAGAAGATGATGACATCAACTTGCTGAAGATCGGAATAGAAAATAACCCAGCGGACATGCTGATGAAGGTTGTATCGGGAGTCAAGTTCAAACACTGTTTGGACTTGATCAATGTCGTTCTGAGATGATGCTGGTGTCGGCCCCAGGAGGGGGCATTGGGCTCAGTGGAGCAAGTTGTCGCCCTTAAGGGTATTGTGCTCTTCGGAGCAAAATGACAGGAACACTAGATGATGCTCGACCAAGGCGATGTGTGGACGGTCGTTCGTGTGAGGAGACCAAAATCTCGCCAAGGAGGAGATTTGTGGAAGTTGGCTTGATTTCGGCGATAATGAGTCATTGGTTATTTAGTCGAGCTATCTTATGCAGAGGTAGCTCGTTTGCGCTTGGATCCGACCATCTGACTCGGCATAAGTCAGATGGGTCGAATGCCGAGTTATGGGACTTCAGCAGCGTATTGTACTCTCGGTCGTGTGGGTCGACGGCTCAGATGAATTGGCAGCTCTACGGTTCGACCTACCCACTAGGTCGAACAACTTAGGTCAATACTTTGGATCACTCGGTCTTCAGGAGGAAGCTCGGCCGTGCAGAGCAGGGCCTACTTGGATGCGACGGAGGCCAGTGGGGTGCGACGCATGCCTACTAGGGTTCGGCGCATTAATTGTGTAGAGTTGTAATGGAATATGAATTCCGTTAAAGTCGGGATTCGTATCTTTTGGAGATTCCTCCTCAATGATGGCACATATTAGGGCGTGTTCTTTTGAGTGAAAGCTATGATGAATTCTTACATTCGGCACTATTTCGACACTGTTCATCGGAATCTTACTTTGCTTTCCGAGTGTGCGTTCTTTTCTCCAATCTGTGTTTTGGGAATTCAATCCAACATGGCGGGGCAAATCAAGAATCTCAGCCGCACTTCTTTTTCTCCGAGAATTGCTTGGATTACATAGGAAAGCGCACGCAGGTGGGTCCCTTTCGCTCTCTCGCCCAATGAGGAATTGGTTTCGTTTTTTTGGTGGCGTTCGCTGGCAGCACCGGAATGAATTGGGTGGGCCCCAATGTGATTCAAACCGTTGATTAGAAATTTCATAACAATTTAATTATAATTAATATTAAGTAAATAGTTATATTAATTAATTAATTAAGGTTTAATTATTTAGTTTAGATATAAATAGAACAAATTAAATATGAGTGGACCCCACACCACTTTCTTCATCCAACTTTCTTCATCCAAAAGAACACACGACACATCATGTGCACCGCCTCAACTTTCCAACTTCACAATCCAACCACACTTTCCAACAAAAGAACACACTACACACCAATTTCTCTCTTCTCAGATTCCACAAATTCTCAACTTTCCCACCTATACTTTCCTACAAAAGAACAGGCCCTTATACTTTAGGAGTATACATAGGTAGTTTTAGAGAATGGTTTCGGTGGACCACCGTGAGGAACACATTTAAGAGTTCTTGAGCCGCCATTTGTAAGAGCCAACTTTGAGAGATATTGTTGTGAGCTTTTGGAGAGAAACTTGTGTGCTTCTTCTTCGTTTCTGAAGAGAAGATTTGTGTTCTTTCTTTTCTTTCTTAATAAAGCACATTGGTGTTCCCTTGGCCGACCGACGGCGTAAAGTTATGACCTCTCTTAGCGCTTCCCATTTGTTTGGTTGCTTGTTCTAGTCCTCGGTCATCGACGATCCTGCATATTCCGTTGTGTTTTGCGTCACCGCGCACAACAAATCCATCATAATATCATTTTATTCATGTTTCGCTTTTCTTCCATGCATTCATGGAACGCCTGAATTCCTTACTCTTATGGAACGAAGATGCTCAAATGCTAATCAATTTCTTGCAGGGTGTGATTGTGACCGTAATTTGTCTCTCATTTTACTTCTGTGGTATAAGTTTTCAATTTCTTACAGATGACTGCATGTATACATATTGGTTTTGTCGCTTAAGGATGTGGACCCAAAAAAAAACAATCGTGCAGAATATTTTCTGCGTTGGTGTTGCGAAAAAAACGAGGAAGATGACAACGTAGTATCAAGCTTTGGGCCAGTCGAGATTCGAACAACTTTATTCCAGTGGTACACAGCAATAGTTCTAGAGAATTGATCCCTGCACCTCAATTTGAGGTGCAGGGAGGTGACCGGGGTTTAAATTGGGATGAATTGGAGGAGAGAGAATGTGAGATCTAATCCTACAATTTGATTTTCTTTCTATTTTAAGTAAAACGTCTCTTCCAAGCACCTCAATTGAGATGCAAATAGCCTTTCTCTAGTTCTACTCATGCACGACATCGTACAATTTGTTATAAATCAACTACTGGGGGAGGAACCCACAGCCCTTTATTTATAGGCATGGTAGGAGAGTAGATACATCGAATACATAGATATGGGCGTATCTCTAAGATACCCGCAATTCTAACCGACTCTGGTTATTTCCATTCACAACACTCCCCCTTATCCAGCCATAGGTGCGGACTCTGCTCAAGAGTACTTCGGGATTCTGAGCGTAATAAGAGTCTCACATGGGGTGGATACTTCAGGATCCTGAGTTGGTGAGGTTTGCCTCGTTAAAACCTTTAGCTATGGAAAACCCAGTGGGAAAAACCATAGTTAAGGAAAAAGAGTGCAAACGCTCTTTAACTCCCCCTGATTTGTACCAGTGACTCTGCTCATGAATACTTCTGGATTCTGAGTGTCACAGAGGGGTGGATACTTCGGGATCCAGAGTTGATTTGATTTGCCTCGTTAAAACCTTTGGCTATGGAAAACCCAGTGGGAAAAACCATAGCTAAGGGAAAAGAGTACAAATTCCCTCAACTCCCCCTGATCTGTAAAAGCTCTTAGGCTTTCAGATCTCTTAGGCTTATCTCATCACTCCTATTTACAATATTCCGAAAATGTACACAGATTAAAAATTTTGTCACCATCAAGCAGCTGCTGAATCCAGAAACTCTGGAGAGGTGTGCTAAGTTTCGTCGCCTCTGATGTGGTCTTCAGACTATATGGTCAGCTCCACAGAACCGGCCTCTATCCCAGTCGTCACTGGGATGTGATGTACCACCAGGCGCCCTTAAATACACCATTGGTGTGATTCTGGAATGGTGAGGATCTCGGAATTATAGGATGATGTTGCCTTCATAAGTTGCTTTGCATATTTGCAGTAGATGGTCATCCCACTGTTGGTACCCATTCTGTGATTTATCAGTACAGGGACCGGACCTGTAACCTGCATTTGCACAAACATTGGAGGATGCTACTATAATTTGTAAGTCCAAATCTTTCGACCCTAGGAGGAAGCGCAGAAGGCTTGACTCCGGTCTAATGGCCCTAGTGAGGTGCCAACTATCTCTGGCTAATGAGTTAACTGCAACTGCTATATCGGGACGCGTGCAGTTTAGCCAGGAGTGCATGATTGCACTTAGATAAGGGACTTTAGGACCAGTTATATCCTCCCCCTATTCCAGCGATCGGAAGGGTTCTTTTTTGTACATCCATTGAGTATACCACCGTAGGTGTACTTTGGATGACAATGGTCCTTTTAATTTCTCCAACGCACTTCTGGGCGTTTGTAACAGGATTCTATGAGCCATGACTTTATATTTTGCCTAGGTCTTTTCATGTTCAAGGTCATGCTTGTACATGTAGTTCGGTTTTCTCTTCAGGAGATCCGATGAGATTTTAGTTGTCTCCAACTATGATCTCTAATCCTGTTCTTTGCACAGATGCAAAGACAACCTTCAGTATGAATCATTGACTTGTCAAGTGATTCTCTTGGTTGTACATTTATTTGTTATACTTATATTTCTTCATTTGAATAGACGTCCCGAAGTCTATTCAGGCATTTTAAGGAGATGTGGAAATTATCTTTACAAGATATCCACGAAGGTATGCCGTCACAACATCCAATAACGGCATATCCAAAATTTTCATTTGCCAAATCGTAAGGTATTCACTTTTGATAACTTAGGGAGACTGATGCATCATTTATGAGACATGCTCATTTGAATTTGTTCGATCCCTAGTTTCAGCGAAATTTTCCTTGGACTATAGGTTGTACCGTATAGCATACGATTTTGTATTTATTTTTCTTATGTTTGCAATACTTTGTTTTATCCACAGGTTTGACACCTTTTGGTGTCGACTTCAGGTCCAAACATTTCACGTTTCATAAGTGAGCCCAGCTCATCTTCTATTGCCACGTTCCACATTTTGGCCAATCTCTACGTTCGCCTTCTAGCAACGGAGTGTGGAACGATAATTTACCAACATCATCGCCATTGCGATGTATATGGCAATATGATACTTGAATACATTGTCGACAATTTATGTTCTATCTGTCCAACACCTCCCCAGTACGTACAACATTTACTTAATTTCACTTTTTCCCGGCAATTCCTCTGCAGTGGATTCCGGGAAGGGTGATGGTGTGGACATGAGCTCATTGTCCTGTGGTAGTATTGTCTTAAGGTCTCCAGGAGTTTCTTATCCTAGGAGCCTGGTGGTCTGCCTCTTTTCTGTTGAGGATCAGCCACTTCTGCTGCTGGTGGATTGCATCCATTCTCGGGGATGTCAATCCTAGCTGGAGTTTTTGCAGCAGGGATGTGTGATCTGACAATCTTCTGGTTGTCAATAAATGATTCCGGTAATTGGTAAACAGTGTTCTGTATGTGGAGGATCTTCGGGATCTCATCTACACATTGTATTGTTACCGGATTATAGTGAGTCAAACTTTTTGTATCCCACGTTATAATTTTCTTCGCGCCAGATTTTCTAGTATCTGGGCCTATTTTTGGGAAACTCGTCTCATCGAAATCACAGTCTTCAAGATGTGCCTTAAATGCGTCCCCCGTTTGGGGTTCTAGGTATCTTATAAGTGAGGGTGAGTCAAACCCTGCATGGATACCTAGGCGACGTTGAGTACCGTTTTGGTCCTCTTTGGTGGTGCAATGGGGATTTAAGACTGCGCGACCGAAGATTCTCAGATGAGAAATGTTCGGTGGCATTCCATATGCAAGTTGCATTGGAGACTCTGACCTCCAGAGGGTCTTATTTTCATTTACGATGCAACATGCAGAGTTTGCATGTCCCCATGCATCCATAGGCAATCGGGATTTAATGGACGTTCAGTCCATTGGAGTCTACTTTTCAGTGACTCTGCCGACCCATTTTGGGTATGAACATGCGGCACTTGTATGTTCATTTTCAACTCCCGTTGATTGGCAGTACTCTTGAAAAGACTGGGAGGTATATTTCCCAACATTAACCAGACTTATTTACAACATTTTATTGTCTGGGAAATGTGCCCGCAACATATTTATTTTTGTGCCAATAGCTTTGGAAAAGCTAAGTTGCGGGTCTGTAGTAGACACACGTACAGATATTCTGAGGATGCATTTATCAGTACAGTGAAGTACTGAAATAGCCCACTAGGGGTGATGGATTTTATCCACATCTATCTCCTTGTATTCTTTTTGAGGAAGCGTGGAGATTCTTTTTCAACTTATTGTGGAAATGGCCTTGCAATTAGTTTTCCCTTATAGTAAGGGATGCGAGGGATGTTTTCCCTTCTGAAGAATCTTCTGGTTCTTCAAGTCATACCCATAGGATAAGATGCAATGCATCATCACAAATCCAGGGTGGCCAAGTCCATCATGCCGGAGTAAAAACTCGGCTGATGTCGGGCACTTCAGGTGCTCCGTTTAAATTCTGCTTCCTTTCTCCGAATCTTCGTATGGTGGAGGCCTATAAGGCTCTCAAAACGTTCAAGTGTGGATTTTACTCCTTGTTCTTGAGACGTTGCATACGGTAATTTTAATTTTAATTTTTTTTTCTTCATTTACATTTGCTGTTTCCAAGTGGAATCCGTTGCAACAGATGTCCTAGAAACTTAGAAAGTTTCTTTTGGAATTCGGAGGGATTAGTGCATCCTTTATTTTTGTGTCGTTTGGGGGCAACAGTGTTGCATTCCCTGGATCTTCAATATAGCCCTAATATTGGGCTTTGTATTGAAAGAGATCGTACGTGTTTATTGTCTACTAATTATTTATGAGAGCAGTTTCATTTAATCAAAGATGAATCGTTAGGCACATGAATATTCAGATAAACATTTTCATTTATTGTCTACTAAACATTTTCATTCAGAACAAATTTCATAATTAAAATGCTCTCATAAATTATTCTCAAAACAAATTGCTAAGATAAAAATAAAGGCTAATCAAGCAAGTTATCATATTCGAAGTTGTTGGCTGAAAACTTGACTGGAGCATCAGAGGTTATCAGGTTTGTGTCAGCTTTATTTTTCTTGTTCTTTTTATACAAATCCTGGAGGTGCTGCGAAGTTCGGCACATTTTGGACCAGTGGCTTTTCATGCCACAATTATGGCACTGGTCTTCCCATTCCCTCTTGGGTGGGGGTGAATCATTTTTGTCATTTCTGTGCCGCGTGAACTTCCGCTTACTTTCATTATTTCGCTGCTGCTGTGCATGGCCCTTGGCATTTTTCTGTTGACCCCCTTCTGTGGTCTTTCTTTTCTTTTATTATCTCTCTTCTTTTTGAAGGAAGAGGAATGGTGAGCTTCTGGTAGGGGGGCAGAGCCGGGAGGGCGCATATTGTGAGTGGCGAGAAGAAGCTCTCTGTTTTGCTCAGCCATGAGTAAACATGACAGCAGCTCAGAATACTTGGTGAACCTGTGTTCACGGTATTGCTGCATGAGTATCGCATCTTTTTCATGGAAGGACGTATACGTCTTTTCCAGCATGCGATCTTATGAGACATTCTCACCACACACCTTCAGGCGTGAGGTGATGCTAAAAAAGTGCTGAGTTGTACTCAGCAATGGCAGTCCATGGTAGTATCATATCGTGCCCTTGGGAGTATCACATCTTTCTGATGTTTATACCTGTCCTCAAGGGCAGTCCATAGCTCAAGTGGATCTTCGACCGTAAGGTATTCAGTCTTTAAGGTCTTGTCCCCATGGCGGCGAATATAGGTGATGGCTTGCGCCTTCTCTATATCGCTAACATTTTCTTTTTCAGTCACAGCAGCGATGAGGGACTTTGCCCGCAGGTGAAACTTTACATCTAGCTGCCAGCTTAGATAGTTTCTACCTGATGCTTCCAGTACTTCGAAATTAACGCTTGCAATATTAGCCATTTATCTAGCAGAGCAGAAACATGCATGAATTAATAATTAATTCAGAGAAAACATTTTCATGCGGAGGCAATGTTTAACGAAAAACTAAATGTGTGGATCGGCCAGTCCCACAAGAAAGAGTCCAAAAAAGTCCACAGTCCAAATTATACAAATTTGCAGCTTAAAGAAAATGAAAATACAACTTTGGAAACCCCGTGGGTCCCATATGATATCTCCATCTTCAAGCGTGGCCTCCGTCTCCATGGAAGTTGGTCTTCTTTCTTTGACATTTACATAAATTCCTCACTACAATTTCTCTCAAAAATAAAAGAAAAGTGCAGGAAATAAACTGTGGGACTAAACGGCCGATCCAAAAACCACATTTAGCAATTCATGCAGAAATATTGTGCTCATCAACATTTTCATCAGACATTTTCATCACATGCATCACATGCATTTAATATTCGCAGAGATGGATAAATAATTTAAACACTTAATAATTATTGGACCACTGGGCAACGTCATACACCGTTAGGTTACTAACGGCAGAGCGGTCGCAGGATCTTCCTAATTATTAAGTTTTAAATACAATGCACAACCACGCATATAATATCCAACAGAATATACCAGAGATGCAAAGCATGTAAATATGATATTTGCAGAAAACATCATTACAATGCAAAGGTTGTAATTTGAATGGGGTTTAATCAATTAAATTGATTAAGAGCCCAAAATAAACATTTTCTTTGTCAGAGGGAAAAGTTTCTCTCATCATCCCAAAAGCCCCCCAAGAATCCCCAAAAAGTCCTCGCCTGCCCGATATTTGTCCCGTAATTTACCGTGATTTTTCACGAATATTTTGCCCTTAAACCCCCTTTTTAAATTAATTGTTAGGCTAACAAGTTGCCTTTTAGGCGGGTTTATAGCCCTTTCCCTCCCCCATTTTTTTTCAGATAAACCAGCCTGCGGGCCTGAAGCCCGCAGTCGACCTATGGGCTTCAGGCCCATAGGCTTTTCTTTCTTTCTTTTTTTTTGAAATCTGTGGGCCTGAAGCCCACAACAGGTCTGTGGGCTTCAGGCCCACAGACTCTGGATTTTTTTTTTGAATTCTGTGGGCCTGAAGCCCACAGATCTGCTGTGGGCTTCAGGCCCACAGATCTTGATTTTTTTTAATTCTGTGGGCATGAAGCCCACAGATCTGCTGTGGGCTTCAGGCCCACAGATCTGGATTTTTTTTGTCAAACCTGTCTTAGGGTTTGGGGGGGAGGGCGCCGCCGCCGCCCCCCTGAAAGGGGGATCGGCGGCGGGGGCCGCCGCCCCCTGCAAGGGGGGCGCGGCGGCGATCCCGCCGCCCCCCCTTGCAGGGGGGCGCGGCGGGGGCCGCTGCCCCCCTGCAGGGGGGGTCGCGGCATCGGGGGCCGCCGCCCCCTGGCCGCGGGAGGCCGCCGCCCCCTTGCAGGGGGGGGCGGCAGCGGCCGCTGCCCCCCCTGCAGGGGGGGCGCGGCCTCGCGGGGGCAGCCGCCCCCCCTGCAGGGGGGAAGCGGCGGCGGCCGCCCCCCCTGCAGGGGAGGGCAGCGGCAGAGGGGGCCGCCGCCGCCCCCCCTGTAAGGGGGGTGCGGCGGCTGCCGCCCCCCTCTTTGGGGGGGGATGGCGTGGCAGCGAGGGGGGGGCCGGCGGCGAAGCCGCCGGCGGGGTTAATTTGGGGTTTTGGTAAAAAAAATCCATAAACCCTAAAAAATTTGATTTTTTGGGATGAATAATCCATCGTTTTCAAGGTGACAATGAATCCCCATGACGATCTTGCGAGATCTAGTGGAGGGGCAATCATATGTATGATTAAAAGTAGCGTTTTTAGTATTTTTACCTCTATATCCGTCCTCCGGATATAGCGACGGTTGCTCGAAACCCTACGCGGATGACGACCTTCGATGGAGGAAGCCTTGCACCGCGCTCGTGGATCTCTCGTCTCGCCTTCGCCTTCGCCTTTGCAACGAACGGAAAGAAAATTTGTGGAAAGGAAAAAATTTAGAGGCTCGTGCTGATAACGTGTTATAAATCAACTACTGGGGGGAACCCCCAGCCCTTTATTTATAGGTATGGTAGGAGAGTAGATACATCGAATACATAGATATGGACGTATCTCTAAGATACCTGCAATCCTAACCGACTCTGGTTATTTCCATTCACAACACAATTTGTTTAATCCCGACTTTTTATTATTATTCTTTTTAATGACACAATGCAGTGTCTGCTACTTCTTTCTCTTTAAAGAAGAGAATTGCTTTTTGCATTCCCATGAGTAGGGGTGTATGTACGGCCTATTTTACAAAAATGGAAATTTATCGGTTTTGATTTTAAATCATTCATTTATGTTTCTATTTTAGGCTAAGTTTGACACAGAAAGTAATATGCACCCCTATAGGGATGCATATAGCAATTCTCGCAGCGATATGTTACGAACAAAACCGGATTTGTGCTTTATATGTGTGCATTGATTTGACATTATATTTACTATGATCCTACGAGAGGCTTGTGGTTTGAATCTTAGTCTTAGTAATATTGTTTAAGCAAGCAATGTGCGTATGAAGACTCTCCCAGAATGTTCCCCATATCTCAGGCAAATCACATTAATAGAGGAATTTATTGTGGGTGTTTTTGACAGACAATTTTTGAAAATATTGATAAATTTTGGTTATTTAAGTCTTTCCTCTCACTCTCTCTGGTGGCTCCATCGAGCTGTTCCAAATGCTCGACCGAGCTCGAGACACAGAACGAAGACCTCGCAGTTTATGGGATACACTCGACCGAGCACTCTACCACTCGACCGAGAGCAATGTCCGCTCGGTCGAGCGGTTTGAGCGCTCGGCCGAGCTATATTAATAGGGAGTTTTGAGCTCTGCAGAGCAAAGCGCTCGGTCAGCCGCTCGACCAAGCGAAGAAGTCGCTCGACCGAGCGAAGCAGACTCTCGACCGAGCGCCCCGTTTTGATCCACCCAGGAGCTGCTACAACGAAGCGGCCGCTCGGCCAAGCGATGAACTCGCTCGACCGAGAGGTGCGGGGCCCAGACTTTTTAGTCGACGGTTCAGATGGGTTTCCAGGATCGTTTTTGATGCCCTATTTAATCTAAGAGTTGATTAGATTAGGGTTAAGGCATTTTTTGGATCTGGAGCAAGGGAGGACTTTGAGCCGCCGCCATTGAAGATTTTTTGTCGAGAGATTAGGGCTAGGAGTTTGTGGTTGGAGTTGAGTGATTCTCTCCTTGTCTCCTTTATTTTCTTCTTTCTTGAGTGAGTTTGTGAGGGCTTGTGCATTTAGCCAAATTATTACTCACATAAGCAATAGAACAATTGTAGTCCCTTTGAAGATCTCTCTGATAGTGGAATCATCTTGGAAGTTGCTGGATGTAGGTTGTGCGCAACAAAACCAGTGTAAATCTTTTT
Source organism: Scilla litardierei (assembly GCA_030789695.1). NCBI lineage: Eukaryota > Viridiplantae > Streptophyta > Magnoliopsida > Asparagales > Asparagaceae > Scilla > Scilla litardierei. The sequence goes on from CM061141.1 coordinate 293,630,672, forward strand.
GTATGCGATTTGATTTATTTGTTGCTACTTCGATTACTGCTTTACTTTACAATATCGTAGAAATTTTGTTGGGTTATTTGAGTATCCGATTGTTGCTAGTCCTATATTCTTGATCAGCTTTTAGGATTGGTTGTTTCCGCTGGGATCTCAATTTGGTGATTAATTCCCAACAAGTGTTATCAGAGCTTGTGTTCATTTGTGAAGGAAGTTAGTGGCGAAGATGATGTCTTTAGCAACTTTGAACATTGAGAAGTTCATTGTCCAGAATGATTTTCGAATCTGGCAGACGAAGGTGAAATTTTTTTGATGCAGACAGGTTGTTACCAAATCGTATTCGATGAGACGAATATCGATAAGGATGTGAAGGAATCCGCTAGAGCTGAGATATAGAGAAAGGCAAACCGTGCAATTCAGTTGTCATTGGCAGATAATGTCCTGAGAGGTCTTAGATGAAGCAACGACGTCTGATGTCTAGAAGAAGTTTTGAGGGACTGTATATGAAGAAGTCATTCATAAGTCGTCTCTATCTGCTTCAGTAACTATATACGCTCAAGATGAAGTCTGGATATGTTGTGAAAGATCACATGGATGAATTGAACCGGATAGTGCTAGAGCTGCAGGGTATGAATGTGAAGATTGAAGATGAGAAACAGGCAGTCATCCTGTTGTGTTCATTGCTAGAGGAATATAATCAGTTTGTTCGGTCTATAATTTATAACCGAACGACTCTCACCATGGAAGAGGTGAAGGCAGCACTTCACACTGAGCAGCTATGTGGAAAGGTTCAAGGTAGAGATCATGTGAGTAACCGTGAGGAGGCTCTACATGTGAGAGGTCGACAGGAAAGGAGAGGATGTCAAAGGAAGAACAATGATCACTCCAAGTCAAGACATTCGCATGATAGATTCTCAATGATCACATGTTACAACTATCAGCAAAAGGGTCATTTTGCTAACCTGTGTCCTAATAAGAATATGAAGAAAGGCAAGGATGCCTATAAAGAGTCCGTTTTAGAATCATTGGGAATAGATGGTATGTAAATCCATGATGAAGGTAGAGTTCCGGAGATGTTTGCAGCAGGGATTGCAGGTGAAGCAAACATTGCGTGTCTTATGGATAGCAGATGCTCGTACCATATGAATCCATATAGGAGTTGGTTCACGACACACCGTTGGCTCAATCTTCATGCGGAACAATGCAGTGTGCAAGACTGCAGGTATTGTAACCGCCAGATCAAGATGCATGATGGCATATTATGCACACTAGCCGATGTGAGGCATATCACAGATCTGTGGAAGAGCATAATCTCCATAGACATTTTGGACAATACCGGATGCAAGTCGGTCTTTGAAAAAGACCAATTGAGAGTGTCGAAAGGAGCGATGGTAGTGATGAAGGGAAGGAAAGTGGAAAACTTATATGCACTTTAAGGTACTACAATGGAGGAGATGTTGACGTTGGAGCTACTAGCACAAGTATCGAGATTCAGCCAAGCTGTGGCACTATCGCTTGGGTCATCCGTGTGTCAATACCCTTGACATACTTCGCATGAGAAAGTTGATTGATGCTACGAATGAGAGCGTTGAGTTCTGCAAGTCCTGTATGTATGGGAAAAAGAAAACAGTGCAGTTTAACACGGGAAAGCACACTAGCAGGAGATCGCTTGACTATGTACTCACAGATGTGTGGGGACCGTGCCCGAAGCCATCAAGGGGAGGAGCTAGATACTTGATCGGTCCATATTTTACACCTTTTTTCAACATATTTGCATGTCATTTCGGTTGCTCATATTGCGATTTTCACGATTATTCGATGATACTGTGTTACTTTTCACTATTTCTTGTTTTTTGTCGGATTTCAGGAAATATGGAGCGATCGGGAGCAAAAATGAGCTTAAGGGACTTGCACCCACTCCGGAGCGTCACCCAAGGCTCTTTTGAGGGCTATTCGGCGATGTGAGACAGGTGGAAGAAGAAGGAACTCCGTAGGAGCGACGAGGAGGAGAAACGGAGAAGATTGGGCATTTTAGCATGCCACTCGGCCGAGTGAAGGAGTCACTCAGTCGAGCAAAGAAGCCCGCTCGGTCGGCCAGATCGGACACGCAGCAGATTGAGTATCAGCGTGCACTCGGCCGAGCATCGCCAGCCCACTCGGCCGAGCACGGAGACACCACCCGCCCGAGTGGCATCACGACGACGGCAAGCAAAAATCTCAGACTTACTGGAATCCGTCAGGCGATTGAGGGTTCCGACTCGGCCGAGTACCTAATGCCCCGCGGCCGAGTGAGTAAAGCCACTCGTCCGAGCCACCCCCGGAGACAGACCCCTGAAGACCTTGAAGTTACTGGAATTTTACAGGGTCTATCACTCGGCCGAGTAGAGAAGCCCACTCGACCGAGTAGGGAAGTCAACTCGGCCGAGTGATGCCGAGGACACGCAGCGCCCAGATTTTCAGACAGCCTCCCACTCTTTTGAAATCTGCTATCATTACAGCAATCACAGTATTTTTCTCATATTTTTTATGGATAGTAGACTTCATGACGGTTCCAACGCCGCCAAGAATGCGCCAATCGGAGGTCGGATGAAATCTGGGGAATTTCTGCAAGTTGACGCTGCAGTGCTGGAATTTCCACTCGGCCGGGTCACATATTCCACTCGGCCGAGTGCGGCCTGGGCCCAGATTTTAAGTTGCGGTTTGGGCTGTTTTTGGGCATGAATTTGAGGGGTTTTCTAGGGTTATTTGCTAGGGTTTTGGGAGAGTATTTAAGGGGGTTTGTAGCCACCATTAGAGAGGATCCCCATTATGTTTTCTTAGCCCCCATATGTTTTTCTTAGAATTATTTTAGAGGTTAGGCCATGCCCTAGGCCCCCTCTTGGATCTAAAAGCTTGTATTTTGGATTGAAGATCTTCATCAAGCTAAGTATTTTCTTATTTTTATTTTGAATCTTTGTTTTTCTATCTTTTTGTATGCAAGCAATGATTTTTATTGATTCTCATATGCTTATTGCTATGCTAGAGTAGATTTGTTGTTCTAGGGTTTGGGGATGAACCCTATGGATCTAATTTCAGATTTGCGATGAATGAACCTCTAAATTGTTAGGATTACTAGGAGGTTAGGTTGTGATTGATTTACTACGGATAGTTAGGGATTTCCATCGATTTGGGATTTGCAAGAGATTGGATTCTAATCGATGGGAAGGCCTAGATATTCGATTTAGATTTACAATTGGATTTCTCTACATTTGGTTTGCAAGAGATTGGACCAAAGCTAGGATTTTTAATTGTAAATCTATACCTATATTCGTTTGCAAGAGATTGGACGAATACGAACTATCACAACCTAGATCGTAACTCGAGTTTGCACGAGAGTGGGCTCGAGGAGCGATTGGACGATGATGTCAATCTTCATGCTAGCGGCTTAGGTTAGGGTTTACAAGAGATTGGGCCCTAATCTAGGTTGCTATAGACCGGCAATAGCGCGAGAGCGTGAGCTTGGTTCTCTATTCAGTTACGACTAGTTCACCTCAACACGAGTCTAGTAATATTGAGATTCACTATTTACGATGATGTATGACGATCCGTAGTGGGAATTCCCTAGCCCTAGACGTCTTTATTTGATTTTATATCCCCATACTTTGCCCGACGATTGTGACAGGATCGCCGCAAGGCAAATTCCCTCTTTTATTATATTGTATTTGAATCGATATTTGACCGATTTCTTTATCATCGACACCGACATCCACCACCATTTCCATTATATCATACCATAGCCATCTCCACCAATAAAACCTTCGTAGTCAAACCAACCTAGGATAGATTGGTGCTCAACACCACCTCATCGTGTTCGATACCCGCTCGCCACTTTGCCGTGCGCTTGCGGTAAAACTACAATCGTTCTCCGGGTGTGTATCCGGGGCCGATCAAGTTTTTGGTCGTGCTCTTGGGTTGCATTCCGGAGCGATCAAGTTTTTGGCGCCGTTGCCGGGGAGGTGTTTCCCGTTGGGTGCCAATTTGTCACAATTAGGTTGATTAGATTGCATTAAAAAAAATCAAAAAAAAACATTGAGAGAGATTTTTTCTCACCACCTGCTATTATTATCTTTATCTCTCTTTGTACCACTGACGTCTTTTCCAGGTTGTTTACTTTGATTGATCAGGTACAGTTGTTGCAGCGATGGTGCTTCCAAAGAAAATGCGAGCAGGCTCTATACAATCCTACATATATCTCGCTGCATTCTATCAGGCTGATGGAGAATCCTTCGGGGAAGCCTTGTCTAGGTTTGAAGGAATGTTAGAAATGTTCCAGACGGAGTCAGACCATGAGTGGAATGACTCCACGCTATTTGATATCTTCACTAGAAGGCTAAAGGGACCCTCACATGAGTTTTTGAAGAGGATGCAAGTGGGGAAGTTCAGTGATCTACAGTTGGCAGCAGCCTTGGAGCAAATGATAGATGATGCTCGATCTACCGGTTCACTAACCGTTACGGTAAGTATACCATACGACCAAGTATTCATCGATTTTGTTATGGCTAATGTCTCTAGCGCAGGTACTATCATAGATGGAGTGTATGCTTCACTTGAAGGTGATCATATCCACCTTTACACCATCAACACTCCACAAATAGAGACATCTGAACTGTCAAAGGAGGACACATATATGGACCTATTGAGAAACATTGTTGACGTAGTTCGAGATTCCGGTCCATTGACAATAACGGCAGGTGATCCTTTTGAGCTTGAATTTCAAAACTTTATTACTCATTGTATCTCTTCCACAGGCACAATTGATGATGGAGTCTATGCTCTAGTTGAGGGGCACAAGACCCACTTTTATACCGCGGTCAAAATACATGAGCCCATAGAGCCACCTGCACCTACTATTGAGGAGGCCAAGCCATGCAATCGGGTGCCTCGAGCTCCAGGACAGAAACAAAGAAGGAGGCATGAAAAGGAGATGATGACGTTTACATTGCCTTCTATACCTGAGGAGCCTGAGGAGGATGTCCACGTTCAGCTTGGGGGAGAGTCAGCTTGTGTCATCGTCGCTCCCCCTTGCCACCCACATGAGCCAGAGCTTGCTTTTGAGGAGGCCTTACATGCGGAGCCAGAGCTTGTCACCGAGGAGGCCGTGCATTGGGACGAGGACACAGCCATTCATGAGGATCCCAAGCATTGCCCTCCTCCTTTCGAGCTACCGCAGCCACCTCTACTTTCTACAGAGGCTGAGCATCCCTCAGAGGCCCACCCTTCCACTGACGCCAAGGACAATCCCACAGAGCTTATGGCTCCCCTTCAGGGAGATCTCTTTACTCCCTCGCCCTTTATATTTGACTCCCCTCCCGTGTATGATGCTTGCTATGATTCATATTTTGACGACTCATTGCACCTTTTACAGGATTCATGTACATACGATCAAGAGGTACGATGGGACGTATACGAGGAGGAGAGCGAGGAGTTAGCACCCATGGATGCTATTGAATATGATCAGGAGGTGCGATGGGATAAGTCTGACGATGATGAGGAGCTGCCTGATGAGACCTACGCTTATATGCCGAAGCTACCTGAACAACCTGAGGCGAACAACGAGGAGTCGATCGACGTGGTATACGAGAGTAGAGATTTATTTCCAGGGAAGTGTTGCCAACCGTTTTTAATTTTAAATACTTATGTTGATGACCCTCTTTGGAATACATTTATTTTGGGGAAGAATTATCCACATCAGATTGATGCAGCTTATCTCTTGCAGGGTACAGGTGGAGTCCTTGGGGAGATGCTGGAAGCCGCATTGCTGGAATCTGATGGAGTCCGTGGACACATGCATCTGGCAGAGCCACGGAAAGAGCAGTTGGAGCAGTTGCCTGCACCGGCAAAGATACTGGATCCGCCTTTTGCTATAGGTGATATCAATCCAGTAGTGTAGAAATTTTTATGCTTTCAATAAACTCGAATCCTCTCGACAGCAAGGGGACCATATAGATTTGTTGAATAAATATCACCTCTTATGACGGCAACAAAAATTTTTACACCCCAAACCCATTATATATATTAATTGCCCACTTCGTATTTCGATGTGTCACATCCTTTTGCTCACCACCATCGAGCATTTCTTTCAAGTGAAACCTTACTTTCTTATTCGTTTGACTTGATCACGCTTTGCAAAGCAGTGACATTTTTGATTGAGTCATTTGAATAGGATTGTTTGGTATAAGGTTGGGGGAAGGCGCTCTCATGCATCATTGTATGCGCATGTAGTTGCATTAGGATTTCATGTCATTCATTTCATCGTTTTTCATTCACCCCCTTATTATTATCGTTGTTCCTCATATTCTTTCATTATGATCACATTGAGGACAATGTGAAGTTTAAGCTTGGGGGAGTGCATTTCCATGCCATTTAGATGCATTAGTTGCATTTTTACTTTATTTTAGGGCTTTTAAAATTTTTCAAAATTTTGCATCATCTTTTTGAATTTTCCATCTTATTTTCCTTTTATGTGTGTTCATGCATCATTTTGTGTGCTTGATTTTCTTTTCTTTCTTCTCTTTTGTTTTCTATTTCTTTATTTTCTTTTCCTCCTTTTGCTAGATTTGTTCCTTATGATGATGTCTCTTATTGCTTTGGCAACCATCACGATGCTTATTATTCCTTACCATGCTACTTAGAGTATTCCATAGTCTTGCTATTCACATGTGCTTGCAAATCTATTTCTTTTGATGATTCATCTACATGAATGCATGATATTAATTGAAACTGAATGTATGGATTAGTGTTTAGTATGCTTTTGTTCGAAATGCACCAAGATTCACGCATCATTAGTATATCTGAAGCATCAGTTTTATTGTCTTATTCACCTTCTGTTGCATGCTTGATATGATTGTGCGCTTTACCGCTTGACCTCACTCTTTATTGAGATGATTGAGAATATCCATGCTTACATATTAGTTTTAGTTGAAGTATTATTTTATTGAACCGTTCGTGCACATCTTAGAGTGAACCGAGTGTTACATTATTTCTTTCTCCACATATATCTTTTTATTCTCTACATGTCACTTGAGTTCACCTCCTAAAGCTACTTATTTCGCATCTATTTCCCAAAAATCCACACAAAAGAAAAAGTTAGCTCCAAAAAAGTCCAAAAAGCCAAAAAGGAGCCAAAATCCAAAATTACAAATCATATAGCTCCTACAAAAATCCAGAAAGAAAAAAAAATGAGAAGCAAAATGTTCAAAAAGAAAAAGAAAGATATTTCTCTATCTCATTATTGGAGCCACAAAATACTTGGGAAAACCAAGGCAAAAATCCCATTTTCCACTATTATATTCCTTTAGATGCGATGCCTCAAGCTAAGCTTGGGGGGGTGAATTCATTTGACCATATGAGTGAGTATGACATTAGAGTGGAGACGTGCATGAATGGGAATATTCGATAATGCTTAGACTTTGCAAAATATATTAGATATGGAGATTTTTCATGATTTGAAATAAATATGTGAATGCCATGACTCTTATTCTATTCTCTATTGCATGCTTGGTGTGTATCTTTTATGCTTCATTTATAACTTTTGATTGAAAAGTGCATTGCCAACAATTGTATATTAAATTCTATGAAATGTGTGAAGTGGATATGAATTGATTGTGTGAATTTAGAGGATCTCTTTTGTTGTTCTTAAAATCTTGCAAGTACCATGTTTATGTAAGATATGACACTACTACAAAAAAACGCTTGCATAGCGCTTTTTTTACACTTGGATAGCGCTTTTAAGCGCTATCCAAGCTACCGCTATGGTAGCTTGGATAGCGCTTTTATAAGCGCTATTGTAGTGGTTTACTAAGATAGCGCTTATAAAAGCGCTATCCAAGTTACCGCTATGGTAGCTTGGATAGCGCTTTTTAAGCGCTATCTAAGTGGTTTACTAAGATATCGCTTTACTTGATTAGCGCTTTTGGAAGCGCTATTCAAGATTACTCAGAAAATTTTGATTTATACCTTGCAATGTTTGGATGGCTGTGGCTAATACGAATTAGCCACGGAATGGCCGTGGCTAATACGAATTAGCCACGGAATGGCTGTGGCTAATACGAATTAGCCACGGAATGGCCGTGGCTAATACTCTTTAATGAGAATTTTCAATTTGCTGAGAATTTTCACAGAAACCTCATTTAGCAATAGCAAGCAAGCACAATTACTATTTCTATGGCCTGCAAGCCCCGCTATCATAAACCTGTTAATGCACTTGCAGGCCATAGAAATGGTCAGATAAAAAAAATTAAGCGGAAAGAGAACACTCACAATTATAAGCCTTCAAACAATGAAAGATGGACTAAAACTCAATCATATTCAATTACATGGCCAGAGACCAAAAAAGTACTTATTTCTAAATACAAAATTTTAACCGCTCATAAATACATGCATCAATCAGAAACTACCCCATGATCTATTTGTATGCATGATACAGGATAAACAGAAGACGAGCCACCATGCACTTGAAAAATTCATCATTCAGTACACACAATTCAGCACAGCCCGCAGTTGCTTTCAAATTGTAGCTGCATGCTTCTAATCTAGTACACATATGGCAGTATCCTCCAGGGAACGAGATTACAGTATTCTGCCCATATTTCTTTCTACTTCAGTGAGCACCTTGCTTCGTCTCTTCTCTCCCTCCATACGAGGAGTATGCGGAGATATGTAGGATAGAAGTAAGGAATCACGGAACTGCAAAATTTACTTGATGTTAATCACAGATTGCATGGAATTATCATCAGCATATCGACAATAGCAATACATAGAATTTACCTTGTCCCGCACGGTAAGCTGAATGACAGTGCTAGAAGCAAATCTCCAAGGTAATTACAGTGCCTTGCAATTCCCCTGCCACATGTGTAAGGCGGTGGTTGTTTGATAAAATTTTCAAAGAAGAGTCAATTGAAATGGATGTATAAACCTAAAGTATTCATAAATCTTACCAGTAACCAGAAGAAAGCAGCTTCCCTCCAATGACTTTCGGAGGCATACCCCATATGTGAGCTTTAGGGTTCTTTTTAAACACATGTTTCTGTTTGTTGGCTCCTCTGAATACTAGATAACTGTGTGGTTCATAACAAAGTATAATAATAATGGACTTTCTTGAACTTAAGCTCTTAAAGCAAAAACAACATCAATGCTTGAAACTTTGTGTAAAGGAGAAAAGACTTGCCCAAAGATAAAAACTAGACAACTAGCTATGTCAGATACATTCGATAGTTCCTTCTCCGTGGCTTGCAGGAAGTGCTTTCCGAGGGGTTAACTACACGCAAAACCCTTGACACATCACCATAGATCACATTGCATCGTGATTACTTAAAGATTAAATATTAGCCGTCTTTCTACCTAGTTCTTTGTACTAGTCAGCAAACTCGTTCAAAAACATTAAACCCCAGTTATAAATTCCAATAGTTTTATTTATATCATTTACAAGTTCTCAATGTAATCAAAATGACCACAAAAAATCTGAGATGACCTGCTTCTAAAATTATGTAAAGCAAGGCAGTTACCTTATGTTTAAAAGAATATAGTTTTATCTTCCCACTTGCAAAAGAAGTTACAGAAAAACATATACTTTGGATTTTGATACAAACCTTTTTAAGTTCTGCAAATAAACAAATCGATGGGAAATAACTGCTACTAAAAAAGAAGATGACAAGAACATGAAACAGCCAAATAAGAGAGTTTGATAACTGTTAATCTAAATTTTAGGTGCTTGCCTAATTTTGGGGAGACCCTAGCAAATTTGTGTGACACAAAGGCTTTTAGCCATCATATATTAATCAACACTTGGCTCTATGATAGTGCATACAATGGTGTAAATTTGTCCAGGTTAGCTGGAACTATTTAGATATAGAACACAATCAGCACAGAGCTTTCGCTTACCAAGTCATTCCAGCAGAAATCCAAGGCCTTGCCCTTGTCCCACTTAATCGTGGGCAGTATCTAAATGAAAGTTTGCATCAGAGGAGCTCATTCGTTTCAGTGTCAGTGTTCATTAGTGCAATGTGTGGACAAATAAAATGAATCTAAATGATGGCATATGCATAATATTATTTCAGCATTAAACTGTAAGTTAAAAAAAATTCTTGAGTGGTACCAAGGAAAAAAAGAACGACTTACTGCCCGTAACCTTTGTGAATGCAATGGTACGACACGATCATGCTGTTGGCATGGTCCATGGGTATTGGTATAACACCATATTTTTCCCACGGTATTCTGACATTATGAAGCGGCGAGTATCTGAATAAACCATGAACACATGAGTGTGTAAGTTTGGCATGTTCTGATTTGAACTTGGTTCTTCAAAAGAAATATGTAACAACAAAGCATATGAGTTCAATGATAGCATGAGATAATGCATGACAATAAGAATCTGTCATGTAACAAGCCACACCCTCCCCCTGACTCCAGCCAAATTACAAATCCATAGCATGTTTAACTATGAAAATATTTACATTAACACTTACCTGAGATCCAACCTGTCATGTAATCAAGAGTGAGGTTCCAGCATCATTCATTGTCCATTGCTGAGAGAGAGAGAGAGAGTCAACCGACATTTTTTGAGGTAATAGGGGCACTTCCCCTGCTTGCCGCTTCTCTTTCCTTCTTAATGTGTTCAGAAATTATCGCAGATTCAGCAGTCCGACGAGGAGCTGACTTTAGTTGCTTGTCCTTAAGATCAGTAATTTAACAGGTGGTCAAGAAAAATAAAAATAAATCCACAGCACATAGAGTAGCAATTTTATTTCAAGAGAGAGTGTCAAAGAGCATAATTTTAAAAGGATTTACAGACATAGACCATCCTTGTGCTCAAAATTATTTAATCAAAGGAAACTATGCTATAAAAATGATCCAACAATCATTCAATGAATGACTCAGCTCAAACACGAGTTAGATGTTTTAGAAAAATAATGATAATAAGCCAGATGGTGATTTGTGGAACCATAAATATTTCGACTAGATAGCTTAGTGCCACTACAAAGTTAGAAGTGACAGAAATGGAAAATTGAAGTGCAGTTTGTGGAACCATAACTATTTCTACCAGACGGCTTAGTGCCACTACGAATTTAGTATGGTCTTTCAAATTGTCAATGGATCAAGAGCCCAGGGTATGACAAATATCATGCAAAGAATTGGCCTTTACGTAGGGCTGGTCAATGGAACAGCTTGCTTTTGGGGGCTATCAGCGGAGCAATTAGACTTATGTTAGTGTAGAATAAACATTCACGGTGAAAGAACGCCAGGGTACGTGACTCCTTAGATTATGAGACTGTCCTTCACATACATATATGACTAGGAATTCATATGTGAACCAATATGAATGTTACAAGGGGAACAATAGGAATTAATCCAAAAAAGATCAAAGTAAAACATAGACTTTGCTGTTACGGCATGTTTGAAACTCCATTCCATATAAGAGGAAGCAAAATTTTACTAAAGCAATGCAGCATACTGTATGTATGTGTAATTAAAAAAATAGGGCATACTAATTAGTATCAAAATCGGCATCAGCTCAATGCGAAAATCAATCGACCCTCAGATCAAAATTTGAAAATAATAAAAGAATAAGTGTGCTTCTAAAAATATTAAATATGAGCCAATGCTTTGCGCAGAGTAGCTTCTTAGCTCGAGGTTCATATCTGGCTCGAGTCCCTGCTGAATAAGAATCTCCTCATCCAGTCAGATACCACAAGAAATCTTGTGCGCCAACTGACTTGCTTGCTGCGCAGGACAAGGAATAGTTAAAATGATTAGCACTAGTTGGCAAAAATTGTGCTAAGCATTTCAGATTTCGAAGTTAGATGCTTGTTGGAATTGCAAATGTATGTCACATGCGTGGGGTACCCTCGCTGCACAGCATGGAACAATACCGAAGAAGCATGGTTTAAGTTACCTTTGCATATACAGAATACCAAAGCCATTGGTTGCTATGCCCAATAGAAATCCAATCCCCAGGGAGTTGTCCAGCCCTTTGCTCTCCGCCCAATGGAGCAAATTGTCCCAAATGCCTTATTGTTCCCCTTTTAACATTCATATTGGTTTAGAAACAACTAAATTATTGGTTTTTTCATCTATCAATAGGAAATTGGAGGAAGAAAGATCAAAGTAAATGTGACTGAGAAACCTTTGCAGTCTTACTCATCTCTTCTTCAAGATGAGGATTTTGCATTTACCAACAGTCCATACAAGGTCAATGTGGGCAATCTTGCAAGGGCAGTTTCCACGGAAATCCTTAGCAAACTCTTCTATGAAAGCGGAAAGGTTCTTAATCGCACAAAAAGTCAGATTTAAAAAAAGAGAGAATGTCGAAGCTTTACCCGTCAGGAAGCTTCTTAATTGGGGATCGAATCTTCGTAGCTTCACGAAGATCAGACGAAGACGTTGTGGATCTCAGCTCTTCCTCCACAGCTAAGAGATCATCATCATCATCAACTTCTTCGCACTTAACAGATGCCCTGATCTCCGATCTCCGATTGGCAAAATCTTTGTGAGACTTTTGAAGCCCTAAGGCTATCTCCTTCACTTTCTTCACCGAGTAGGCGACCCTCGATCGCCCCTGCAACTGGACGGGCTTCTCCGGCGTCGAGATCTCATCGGAGGCTATGGCCTTCGCAACCGATTTAGATTCCTTCATCTCTAGGGTTTTGTCTCACGGAGACTCTGACATCTCTAGGGTTTTAATCCGCTTATTTACCATCAGGAGAGAGCGCGCGAGAGAGAATAAAAAAGGACCTGTGAGGAGGGGAGGGAGAGGTCGAAGTTTGGGAGGTCGAAGATGGCGAAGGAGACGAGATGGGAAAGAGACGAGGCCAGATGGGAAAGAGACGAGATGGAGGAGGTCGTCGATGGGGAGAGCTCGTCGCCAGATGGGAAAGAGAGGCCGGGCTGGGAAATTTAGGGCTTGGGAAATTTAGGGGTATTTTTGTTTAAGCGCTATCTAAGAATCATATATATGTAAATTTTTTAATAAAAGTGCTTACGTAACATTTAGTACCATAGCGCTAACAAAAAGCGCTATGTAAGGTATTACTTGGATAGCGCTTTAACAAAAAGCGCTATCTAAGTGATTTTTACCTTAATTTTGATTTATTTTTATTTTCTACAAGTGCAGAAGCGCTATACAAGAGCTCACTTAGATAGCGCTTTTTAAAAGCGCTATCTAAGTGGCGTTACCCAAGCCCAAATCTGTAGTAGTGTGAGATCCTTATAGCATGTGATTCGTATTTTCCAAGTTATCTGATGTGTAGCTTATGGCTTGAGATCTGAGAGAATAATCTAGCGACCCCTTCCACCTCGTGTTCTTTCTTTTCCATTTCATTTTCTTTGTTTTCATCTCCCGAGTTCGTCTCTCTACTTTTCTTCCTCGAGGACGAGTAAGAGGCAAGCTTGGGGGATTTTGATCGGTCCATATTTTACACCTTTTTTCAACATATTTGCATGTCATTTCGGTTGCTCATATTGCGATTTTCACGATTATTCGATGATATTGTGTTACTTTTCACTATTTCTTGTTTTTTGTCGGATTTCAGGAAATATGGAGCGATCGGGAGCAAAAATGAGCTTAAGGGACTTGCACCCACTCCGGAGCGTCACCCAAGGCTCTTTTGAGGGCTATTCGGCGATGTGAGACAGGTGGAAGAAGAAGGAACTCCGTAGGAGCGACGAGGAGGAGAAACGGAGAAGATTGGGCATTTTAGCATGCCACTCGGCCGAGTGAAGGAGTCACTCGGTCGAGCAAAGAAGCCCGCTCGGTCGGCCAGATCGGACACGCAGCAGATTGAGTATCAGCGTGCACTCGGCCAAGCATCGCCAGCCCACTCGGCCGAGCACGGAGACACCACCCGCCCGAGTGGCATCACGACGACGGCAAGCAAAAATCTCAGACTTACTGGAATCCGTCAGGCGATTGAGGGTTCCGACTCGGCCGAGTACCTAATGCCCCGCGGCCGAGTGAGTAAAGCCACTCGTCCGAGCCACCCCCGGAGACAGACCCCTGAAGACCTTGAAGTTACTGGAATTTTACAGGGTCTATCACTCAGTCGAGTAGAGAAGCCCACTCGACCGAGTAGGGAAGTCAACTCGGCCGAGTGATGCCGAGGACACGCAGCGCCCAGATTTTCAGATAGCCTCCCACTCTTTTGAAATCTGCTATCATTACAGCAATCACAGTATTTTTCTCATATTTTTTATGGATAGTAGACTTCATGACGGTTCCAACGCCGCCAAGAATGCTCCAATCGGAGGTCGGATGAAATCTGGGGAATTTTTGCAAGTTGACACTGCAGTGCTGGAATTTCCACTCGGCCGGGTCACATATTCCACTCGGCCGAGTGCGGCCTGGGCCCAGATTTTAAGTTGCGGTTTGGGCTGTTTTTGGGCATGAATTTGAGGGGTTTTCTAGGGTTATTTGCTAGGGTTTTGGGAGAGTATTTAAGGGGGTTTGTAGCCACCATTAGAGAGGATCCCCATTATGTTTTCTTAGCCCCCATATGTTTTTCTTAGAATTATTTTAGAGGTTAGGCCATGCCCTAGGCCCCCTCTTGGATCTAAAAGCTTGTATTTTGGATTGAAGATCTTCATCAAGCTAAGTATTTTCTTATTTTTATTTTGAATCTTTGTTTTTCTATCTTTTTGTATGCAAGCAATGATTTTTATTGATTCTCATATGCTTATTGCTATGCTAGAGTAGATTTGTTGTTCTAGGGTTTGGGGATGAACCCTATGGATCTAATTTCAGATTTGCGATGAATGAACCTCTAAATTGTTAGGATTACTAGGAGGTTAGGTTGTGATTGATTTACTACGGATAGCTAGGGATTTCCATCGATTTGGGATTTGCAAGAGATTGGATTCTAATCGATGGGAAGGCCTAGATATTCGATTTAGATTTACAATTGGATTTCTCTACATTTGGTTTGCAAGAGATTGGACCAAAGCTAGGATTTTTAATTGTAAATCTATACCTATATTCGTTTGCAAGAGATTGGACGAATACGAACTATCACAACCTAGATCGTAACTCTAGTTTGCACGAGAGTGGGCTCGAGGAGCGATTGGACGATGATGTCAATCTTCATGCTAGCGGCTTAGGTTAGGGTTTACAAGAGATTGGGCCCCTAATCTAGGTTGCTATAGACCGGAAATAGCGCGAGAGCGTGAGCTTGGTTCTCTATTCAGTTACGACTAGTTCACCTCAACACGAGTCTAGTAATATTGAGATTCACTATTTACGATGATGTATGACGATCCGTAGTGGGAATTCCCTAGCCCTAGACGTCTTTATTTGATTTTATATCCACATACTTTGCCCGACGATTGTGACAGGATCGCCGCAAGGCAAATTCCCTCTTTTATTATATTGTATTTGAATCGATATTTGACCGATTTCTTTATCATCGACACCGACATCCACCACCATTTCCATTATATCATACCATAGCCATCTCCACCAATAAAACCTTCGTAGTCAAACCAACCTAGGATAGATTGGTGCTCAACACCACCTCCTCGTGTTCGATACCCGCTCGCCACTTTGCCGTGCGCTTGCGGTAAAACTACAATCGTTCTCCGGGTGTGTATCCGGGGCCGATCAAGTTTTTGGTCGTGCTCTTGGGTTGCATTCCGGAGCGATCAAGTTTTTGGCGCCGTTGCCGGGGAGGCGATTGTGTTTGATTCATTTTCACCCTAGCTATTCTTTTTCCCTTTTTTTATTTTCATTATTTCTATTTCTTATTTCTTGTCTAACCCTTCCACGGTACTAATCATTTCTTTGAAACTCTGTTTCCTCTGTGCATGAACACGAGATCTACGGCGGACCCGGAAGACTTACTATTTGATCCCGAGATCGAACGTACCGCGCGGAGACTTAGAGCGGAAAAGAGACAAGATCCGGAAGGGCGATATATGACCAACCCGGAAACTCCTGAAGAATTGGCGGCAAGGATGGCGAGGATAATCTCTATTCGCGATAGGCTTCGGCCTAAGACTTCTTCTACCACCTCATCCATTGCCATGCCGGGGTTGGCGGCTGACAAGAACTTCGAGCTAAAGACTGGATTGGTGGTTTTGATGCAACAAGACCCATTTCATGGGAACGCACATGAGAACCCCCACTACCACATCCAACTGTTCTTGTCAAAGTGCGCCACATTCCAGATGCCGGGGGTCTCCAATGATGCTATCAGACTGCGTCTCTTCCCCTTCACGCTTAAGGACAAGGCACTCTATTGGTTGAAGACGCAGGCTGACGGAGTCTTCACTACTTGGGACGAGTTGGCGAGCGCATTTATTGACAAATTTTATCCGCCATCCAAGACGGTGAAGATCCGGAGCGCTCTCATGTCCTTCAAGAAAGGACCACATGAGACGCTCTATGAAGCTTGGGAGCGATTTAAGGATTTGCAGCACCAATGCCCGCACCACAGTATAGAGGACTGGGAGCTAGTTCATAGCTTCTACAACGGTCTCCAACTGGGGACCAAACAAATTATTGATGCCGCGGCGAATGGTGCAATCTTGTCAAAGACTCCCGAGGAAGCTACGGCCCTAATTGAGGAGATGGCCTCAAATAATCAACAATGGGGAGATGAGCGAGGACACTCCACGTCCTCCTTAAAGCCAACTAGCATCTACGAGGCAAAGGCCGTAGCGAAGCTCACGAGCAAATTTGATTCTCTCCACAAGGTGGTGGAGAGATTGGAGAAGTTCATCACGGAGCCCCAGGGAGCACCTTCCACCTCTGCGCCGACCAACCAAATGTGTGATTGGCAAGACCAATCTCAAGTCATGTACTCGGGAGGAGAGCAAGGAGAAGGATCCATGGAGCAAATACAGTATGTTGCGGGGAACCAAGGCTATTGGTCCAATCCGGCCGCAAGAAATCATCCGGGATTCTCCTACGCCAACAATGAAGGAGCTTTGAACCCGCCACCACCACCACCTCAACAAGCTCGACCACCACCACCCCAACAACAATACTATCCGCCGAGGGGGCCTCCACAACAAAACTTTCAACCGAAGCAACAAGTTCCACCATATAGGCCTCCCGGATACAACCAAGGGTGGAGGAATCAAAATCAAAACCCTCCACAAGCTCCACAACGATCCGACTTCGAAACTAGAGTGGAGGCGTTCATGGTTGAGCAAAATAAGGTGAATGCTACTTTGAAGGCGGGGCAAGACTCCCTTAACACCGTAGTGGCTCAAATTTCGGAGCAATTGGCGTTGCTCAATCGGAACACTCAAAGATTGCCGGCGCAACCGGAGCAAAACCCACGGGGCAACACGGGCCACATCAATGCCGTGGTTGCCGTCACTACTAGAGGCGGGAAGGACATCACCCCCGCCATGATTCCTATTGAGGAGGCCGTGGAGGAAAGCTTGGAGCCGGTTGAGCCGATAGTCGAGGTTGAAAAGGAGAAGGAGCCACAAGACAAGGAGAAATCTAGGGCGGAGCAATTAATTGAGGAGAGGCGCTTCATGCCACCGGTCCCTTTCCCCCAAAGGCTCGCTAGAGCGAAAATGGAAAAGAGGCTAGCAAAATTTCTCGAGTACCTAAGAGGAGTTAGCCTTAACATCCCCTTCCTTGACGCCATCGTCGAGATCCCCACGTACGCTAAATTTTTGAAGGACTTGATCTTGGGGAGGAAAAGGAAGGAGAAGATCATGCTAGCCGAGAAGGGCTCTTGGTTCACCAAGAGAGAGAAGGAGCCGGCAAAATTCAAAGATCCGGGGAGTTTTCGGATTCCTTGCACCTTGGGCGGCGTGCCTCTTCAAAAGGCGTTGGTCGATCTTGGGGCTAGTGTGAGTCTCATGCCCCTCTCCATGTTCTTAAAGCTTAACACCGGGACAAAGTTGAAACCCACCGACATGCGCATCCAATTAGCCGATGGACGGATAACAAGGCCGGTGGGGATTGCCGAAGACATCCCACTTCAAGTCCCGGGTGGAATATGCTTGCCATGTGACTTCGTCATCATGGACGTTAAGGAGGAGGGAGACACCTCATTGATACTTGGACGCCCATTCCTCGCCACCGCCGGAGTCATCGTCGACGTGCGCGAAGGTACCTTAACCTTGAACGTCGGAAACATTGAGGTGGAGCTCCACATTCCTAAGGCTATGAAGCATATGCCTTATCACGAGGAACTCGACTACATGGACCTCCTTGATGAGGTGATAGAGGAGGCGATTCCTCACTCAATTGGTGCCCTTTTTGATGAAGAATTTGATGAAGGCCCGGATTTAGGCCAAGATGAAAAGATTGAAGACGATTCCACCGACTTCTCCGCTGATGAAGATGAAGGCGACGCTGATGTCGCGAGGATTCGAGAGCTCTGCAAGCTCTCGAAATTAAAGTCTCCAAAGAAAGCTCCGCCGGCACGGAAATCGGCATCGCCGGTTAAGCCGTTGACCGGGGCAAATGCTAGCTTGGGGGAGCCTCCCCCCAATACTATTCGAGATAGGAGACCACCGCGGGAGAACGCTACGCCGCCACGTTCGAATCCAAGCGCGCTCCCCGGCAAGTTTGACGGGTGCATCTCATATGCACCAAACATCCCGCATTGATTGAAAATTATAGGGGGTCGAGCTCACGACCTAAAACGAGCGCTTGTCGGGAGGCAACCCGACGGTTTTTGCTTCATTTTTACTTTTTCTTTATTCTCGTTTTTTAGACTTTTAGTGTTTTGAGTCATCCGACCAAAAATTTTGTGATAACGGGTCCTATTTTTCTTGACAGGAGAGAAGATAGGTAGATCATCATGAGGAGGATGAACGAGACGATGAGGAGCGCCCCAAGAAGGCGTTCGACGCTTAGGAGGAGTATGAAATCGACTGGAGAAAGAAAGACGGAGTTTAGAGCCCAAACGAAGACAAACAGCAGAATACAAGGCTCACTCGGCCGAGTATACTAGTCACTCGGCCGAGTCCAGAAGTTCGTCCGGCCGAGCCGCTCACGAACGAGGGAAGTCTGCTGTACCCAACTCTCTGTCTATCTTCCTCATTTCATTATAACTGCTACTCGGCCGAGTATATATATTCACTCGGCCGAGTAAAACGGATACCCTCCTAGGACGAGTCATGCCGAGTAGCTTGAGTCACTCAGCCGAATGGACTTACTCCACTCGGCCGAGTCTGGCAAAGCCACTCGGCCGAAGCGATATCGGGGAGAAATTTTTATTTGCCTCGCTCGGCCGAGTGACCACGTCACTCGGCCGAGTCGTAACTTTTCTATATATAAGCTGAAGGGGGGCGCGGAATTCGAAAACGAAAACCCCCAAATTCTCGCCCGCGCCCCTTCAACTCCCACGCCCGATTCCCCCTCGCTCGACCCTCACTCGCCCGACCGCCGCTGCCCCGCTACCGCTCGCCCCGCCACCGCCGGCCGAGTCCGCCGACGCCTCGCCCGAGTCGCCGCCGGCGGCCTTGTCTCCGATCACCTCCGGTTCGCTCGTTCTCACCATTTTCTTCTCTTTTTGCGTAGTTTTTGAGGATCCGTGTATTAATCGAACCCCTAACCCGAATCAATTCCCATATCTATCTGTTATACCCCTATTGCTCCATACATTTTGATTATTACTCGCTGATATCGCTTTTCCATGCGCATGTTGCTTTTTGGAGCTTAGGGGAGCTCAGGGGAGCTTCTACGGGCTGTTTTGGATTTCGTGGAGGCGCGGACTTCGCACACTTCCACTGCTTAGCACTCGCGGCGAGTTTGGGTATACTCTTTCCACTCTTTGTGCACACGCCGCACTTTTCACTTTTCGGCGCGTGCTCGGGGCCGATATGCCGCCCCGGACACGGCCGCGGTCGACGAGAGCTTCCGCCAAGCGGAAGCGGTCGGACGAGCCCGGCCCCTCCCACTTGGTGGAGGACTCTCCTCCACCTTCTCCCACACACCCCGCACAGCCTGCAGGCTCCGCACACCTCGCACAGCCTGCAGCACACCCACAGCCCGCACGGCCTCTCCCTGCCGATCCACAGCCACCACCACCGGCTCCACTGGTCGGGCCGCTCGGGATTACGTTCCGAGACGATGCACACCGCGCCGTCTTCGACCGTATCTCCCAGCGCTCGATCGTACCCTCCAGGTTTGCACACCTCGCTGACCTAGGACGCCTGGGGGTACTTGAGGGGATACTCACGTTGTACGACAACGTGGGTTGGCGCGACTTCCTTCAGGTGTCGGCGGATACTTTTACCCGCCCGACACTTGAGGTTTTGAGTTCGATCGCCCGGACCGATGAGGGATGCTCATTCCGGTTCATGGATCGAGAGTGCCAGGTCACTCTCGATATGATGAGAGCATTTTTCTCATGGCCCGCCGTCCCCGGTGCCGATTGCGGCTACGGCCCTACCCACATCCCCCCACCTTCTTTCGACGCCGGCGCCTTCTGGGCCCGGATTACAGGCCACCACGCCGCCTTTGACCCTAGTAGGGCCAAGGCCTCGGCCATTGTCCACCCCTGCCTACGTATTGCCCAGCGCCTTATGGCGACCACCTTTCTGGCCAGATATGAGCCGGGCACGATGTCTACGCCAGAGCTCTACATGCTCTATGCGATGACACGTCCCAGAGCTCTATCTAGGGATGGACACGAGCTTGTCCCCGCCGTCGTGATCGACATTGCGGCTTGGTTTCTAGACCGTATCATTGTGTCGGTGGGCGCTCGCTCACCGATATGCTGCGGCGGTCTGATCACCTTGCTTACCATGATGACCGGCGAGGACCTACCCGACGACCTGCGGCGAGTATCGGGCCCCACTTCTCTGTCGATAGACGTTATGGCCCAGATGAAGATGCTTCGTCTGCATGGTGAGCGTCACTGGGTCTGGTTGCACGGCCCCTATGAGGCCGATTACATGATTCTCCCGAGCCCTGCTCGGACTCTGATTGCACCAGCCCACGTTGACTGGATTCCGGCGATGGATGTCCTCATCCCCGCCGCCTACGTGCTCGAGGCCGAGGAGGCCGAGCAGGCCCACGCTGCCCACGCTGCCCAGGCTGCCCCCGCAGACCCTGCTGCACACCCTGCCGAGCCTGCTGCCGACCCTGTCGACCCTGTGGCCCCTCAGCCTGTTCCTGACGTTTCTGCTGCTCCTGACACTTCTGTCCCCGAGAGTACTTTTGCTGAGCCCACTTCCACCACTGTCACCACTTCCGAGGCTGTCACCACCACTCCCACTTCCGCCTCTGGCCCTTTGTCCGTGGAGCCTCTTTCCTCAGCACTCCCCGAGCGCCCACCGACCTTTGTCGAGAGTGGAGAGCCCTCGTTTGCCGCGGTCGTGGAGACCATGGCTAGCATGATCTCTGCTGGGATTGCGCCTTTTGGTCCACACACTTCCACCCCAGCGGGAGATTCCTCTGTCTCCACAGCCGCCGTATTCTCCGAGAGCGTCGTGGCGTCTGTCCACACTTCTGGGCCACTGACCTCTCTTGCCACCTCGTTACCACCTTTGCACGCTTCTTTTGCTGCCGCTGCCTCCACTTCTCACCAGCCGGCGTCCCGGCCTCACACTGAGGCCAGGCCCACATTTGCTGGCGCGGCACCTTTTGTCCCCTTCCCTGCTGAGCCCGTTACATACTCCACTCGCGTACGCCAGCCTCGCCCTGCGCAGCCTAGACCGGTGCGTCCCTCTGCACCACCCCCGCCCGACACTGTACTGCAGAGCATACGTGCTCTTGAGTTGGCGGTGAGTGGTCTTAGAGGAGACCTTAGGACCCTGTCCTCCACCGTCTCTACGATGGCTGGACGCTTCGAGCTGATCCCCCAGATCCACTACTGCCTTACACAGGTTCTGGAGCGTCTCCCACGCGTACCCCTGCCCACCCAGCAGGTTCCCACACACACTTCCACACACACTAGACCTGCTTCCACTTACACCCTCACCCCAGCTCAGCAGCCCACACCACCACCACCACCACCTCCGCCTCAGGACGGAGACGGCGCAGCACCACCTTCCTAGGCACCCTTGATGCCATCGATTCCTTTTGCCATTGTGCTGCCCGTTTCTGCTGGGTCCTGATGTCTTTTTGTCCACCCCCCTCCCCTCACTTATTTTGGGTTTCTCATTTTGCCGTATCTCTATATATCTTTTTTGGGAGAGAGGGAGAGCTTTTCGGTGACACATATATCCTCGTATCACTCATATCTGTGCATGCATCATATCCGCATCATATTTTCACTTCTTTATTTTTCCTTTTATTATCTTTTTTCTTTCCATCATGCATGCATCCTCACTTGCACCTCTCATTACTTGTCTCTCTGTGTGCCACACTTTGCACATTGAGGACACTGTGCCGTTTAGCTTGGGGGAGTGAGTCCTCACTTTCTTTTTCGTTTAGCCACCTTTATTTTCAGTTTTTCACACCGTTTTTCACTTTTGCACCTATTTTTCATTATTTTTCCTTTATCTTGCCATGCATCACGTTTTTCTTATTTTCCTGTGTGCCGCATTGCATAGTTCTATTTTCCTTTTATCTTTACTTCTTTCCTTTTTCATCTCATGCTAGAGATGAATTTCCTGTGATGATGTCTACGTGGAGTTAGCTTATTCTATATGCATGCTATATTTGTCATGTCTTAGGTTTTATTTCTGATATCATATGCTATGACTTGCTTTGCATTTAAAAATAGTAACCCACACTTTTTCCACATGAAAATGGATGAAGTTTTATTATTAGCTGAGCCTGAATATTTATATGTATGCTATCACAGAAAACACACCAAGATTCACGCATTGAATGCCTATATCTGGAGTACTGATTTCTTTTCCTATATCACTTCTATATGCATGAATTGTACACTTCACTTCAGGATGATTGAATGATGTTAGCTATGATATATCTGGATTAGTTAGCTTTTTTGTGATCGAAACTGAGTAGATTAGATTACCCTGCTGAAGTTGTCGTGCATGTCTTATAGAGTGAACTGAGAGTTACATTTATTTCTTTCTCCACAAATCTTGAACATCATTTCTCTACTTTTAAAATCATTGGTGAATCCCCCCCTTAGTGATTCTATTTTTATGGCATTTCCCCCACTATTAATTCCTAGCTCCAAGTTTCTTATTCTAAAAAAAAAGAGAGAAGAATAAAAGAGAGAAAAACATTCTTGTATATCATTACCTCTCTCTGAGTTGGGATCATTGTGTATATATTGCTTATTGCAAAGAAAAAAAAAGAGAAGAAAAAAAAAGAGAAAAGAAATGGAGGAAAAATCCTCAATAAAATATCCCATCCCACTTTCTCTCTTCTTTCTCTTCTTTGCTTTTTGGAGCTATATGTATGAAAAATGGGGATTTAAATATTTTTTTTGTGCCACCACGCTTATAGATAAGCTTGGGGGAGGGGATCCATTGATGTGTGAGAGAGTGACTACTTGACATTGCACGACAACCTAGGCTAAGTAATATTCTATACTCGGTGAGATTGTTTCTAGCTTCGCGAAATCCAGAAATCTAAGCCTAGCGTTCATTTCATGAAATCCAAACTTTTCCATTCTCTCTATTCTATAGTGTGATACTCTTATACTCCAGATAGAAAGCGTTCAATTGAAAAGTGTGTGGTCTGTGATTTGTATACCGCTTTAAATGATTCAGACGATGTTGATTTTAAAATCATTCCGTTTTTCATGATTATATCGTTGTTCGTGGGATTTCTATTTCTATTTGCACTATTATACTATGATATCAAAATAAGATTCTTTGACATGTATTTCTCATTCGGTGCATGCTATAAGAGTAAGTGAAACCCACGTCTTGAGAAAATGATCTAGCATCCTTTCTTTTCGTTTCTTTCTTTCTTTATTTTCATTTTGTTTTCATTCTTCTTCGTTTTTCTTTTTTTTTCTTTTTTTTTTCTCGTTTTTTTTCGCCGTTTTCTTTTTCCGAATCCACCGGGTTCGCCTTTTACTTATCTTCCTCGAGGAAGAGTAAGAGGCAAGCTTGGGGGATTTTGATCACTCCTTATTTTACACCCTTTTCCCGCATGTTTGCATGCCATTTTGATCGCCCAAATCATGTTTTTCACGATATATCGATGATATTGCGATGCTTTTCACGATTTGTTGTTTTTGTCGCATTTCAGGTGATTTGGCGCGATTAGGAGTGATCTCGAGATGCGTGTAATCTAGACGGCCACCGACGACCTCCCCGAGGGGTATTTTGCTGATTGGAGAGGAGCGGAAGAAGAATGGACGTCGCAGGAGCGACGAGGAGGCCAAAACAATCAGATTGGGCATTTTTTGTGTCCCACTCGGCCGAGTGGAGGAGCCACTCGGCCGACCAGCGAGACACTGCTCGGCCGACCCGTTCAGACACGATTTCCATGTGTACTCGGCCGAGCGACGGAGACCACATCGGCCGAGTGACGATACCACGTCCGCCCGAGTGGCGCCCAGACGAAGCCCCTTCAAAATATCGAAGTTTCTGTTTTTCGGCCACCTGAGCTTCAGAAGACCCACTCGGCCGAGTGGCAAATCCCGTCCGCCCGAGTGAAGTGAAGCCATCGGCCGAGTGACGACAACTCACTCGGCCGAGCCGCCCCCGAACTGAAGACCCCTGAAGCCCACGACTTACTGGAAAATGACAGGGTTTTCACTCGGCCGAGCGACTTTTGTCACTCGGCCGAGTGCGATGCGCTGCCTGTAGCGAAATTTGCGGAAAACAGGCTGTGCAGGGGCGTTTTGGTCAGGATTTTTAGACGATTTTTGGGGCTATTTAAGCTCTGTTTTTACCCTAGTTTTCGGGGCTATCTCTCAGATTTTTTACAGCTTTTTGAGTCTACCTTTTAGCTTTATTAATTGTGATTGGAGAAGAGAAAAACTTAGATTTTTGTTGGATTAATTGAAGATCTACATTGGTTTGCATTTCTCTTCCCCAAAAACTCTATTTTTATTGTTTATATCATTGTTGTGATGAATTCCATTGCCTATTTCATTGATTATTTTTGTGCTATTGCTATGATTTGTGAGTAGTCTCCACGTCTCGGGGCGTGGGGATGAACCCTACAAGCCCTATTTCCTATTTGTGTTGAATTGGTAGAAATTGAGCTAGGATTGTTATTAGGGATTAGATTGGGATCGAATTACTACGGATAGCTAGGTATTCATATCAATTGGGATTTGCAAGAGATTGGATCCCAATTTGATAGGAAGCCCTAGAAATCCGAATTGGGTTGGAGTCGGATTTTCGAAGTATCGGTTTGCAAGAGATTGGACCGATACTAGGACCTCCGGTTGCAATTCCGTGCCGATACCCGTTTGCAAGAGATTGGACGGGTAGGAACTATCCTAATCTAGATTGTGGACCGAGTTTGCAAGAGATTGGGCTCGGTGCGCAATTGGACGATGATGTTGATCCTAATGCTAGCTTCCCTAGGCTAGGGTTTGCAAGAGATTGGACCCAAACCTAGGATAGCTATAGACCGGCAACAGCGCGAGAGCGTGAGCTTGGTTCCACATTTAGTTGCAACTAGTTCATCCAAATTCTCATTCTAGCGATTTCGATACCGGTGAACCACATTTATGAAATACGGTGAGTAGTGGGGATTCCCCTTTCCCTAGACGTTCTTTATTTGATTTGATATTTCGCAAATTTGTCTGACGATTGTGACAGGATCGCCCAAGGCAATTATCTCTGTTCTTAAATAGCCAGGTTGATCAGGAGCAAGCACGGTCATTCGTCCTCCCTGTGTTCGATACCCGCTCGCCACCATACCGTGCGCTTGCGGTAAAACTACAACCGTCGCCTCGGGACGTGTATCCGGGGCGCGATCAAGTTTTTGGAAATATCAAATCAAATAAAGAACGTCTAGGGAAAGGGGAATCCCCACTACTCACCGTATTTCATAAATGTGGTTCACCGGTATCGAAATCGCTAGAATGAGAATTTGGATGAACTAGTTGCAACTAAATGTGGAACCAAGCTCACGCTCTCGCGCTGTTGCCGGTCTATAGCTATCCTAGGTTTGGGTCCAATCTCTTGCAAACCCTAGCCTAGGGAAGCTAGCATTAGGATCAACATCATCGTCCAATTGCGCACCGAGCCCAATCTCTTGCAAACTCGGTCCACAATCTAGATTAGGATAGTTCCTACCCGTCCAATCTCTTGCAAACGGGTATCGGTACAGAATTGCAACCGGAGGTCCTAGTATCGGTCCAATCTCTTGCAAACCGATACTTCGAAAATCTGACTCCACCCAATTCGGATTTCTAGGGCTTCCTATCAAATTGGGATCCAATCTCTTGCAAATCCCAATTGATATGAATACCTAGCTATCCGTAGTAATTCGATCCCAATCTAATCCCTAATAACAATCCTAGCTCAATTTCTACCAATTCAACACAAATAGGAAATAGGGCTTGTAGGGTTCATCCCCACGCCCCGAGACGTGGAGACTACTCACAAATCATAGCAATAGCACAAAAATAATCAATGAAATAGGCAATGGAATTCATCACAACAATGATATAAACAATAAAAATAGAGTTTTTGGGGAAGAGAAATGCAAACCAATGTAGATCTTCAATTAATCCAACAAAAATCCAAGTTTTTCTCTTCTCCAATCACAATTAATAAAGCTAAAAAGTAGACTCAAAAAGCTGCAAAAAATCTGAGAGATAGCCCCCAAAACTAGGGTAAAAACAGAGCTTAAATAGCCCCAAAAATCGTCTAAAAATCCTGACCAAAACGCCCCTGCACAGCCTGTTTTCCGCAAATTTCGCTACAGGCAGCGCATCGCACTCGGCCGAGTGACAAAAGTCGCTCGGCCGAGTGAAAACCCTGTCATTTTCCAGTAAGTCGTGGGCTTCAGGGGTCTTCAGTTCGGGGGCGGCTCTCGGGCGGACGTGGTATCGTCACTCGGCCGATGTGGTCTCCGTCGCTCGGCCGAGTACACATGGAAATCGTGTCTGAACGGGTCGGCCGAGCAGTGTCTCGCTGGTCGGCCGAGTGGGACACAAAAAATGCCCAATCTGATTGTTTTGGCCTCCTCGTCGCTCCTGCGACGTCCATTCTTCTTCCGCTCCTCTCCAACAGCAAAATACCCCTCGGGGAGGTCGTCGGTGGCCGTCTAGATTACACGCATCTCGAGATCACTCCTAATCGCGCCAAATCACCTGAAATGCGACAAAAACAACAAATCGTGAAAAGCATCGCAATATCGTCGATATATCGTGAAAAACATGATTTGGGCGATCAAAATGGCATGCAAACATGCGGGAAATGGGTGTAAAATAAGGAGTGATCAAAATCCCCCAAGCTTGCCTCTTACTCATCCTCGAGGAAGATAAGTAAAAGGCGAACCCGGTGGATTCGGAAAAAGAAAACGGCGAAAAAAAACGAGAAAAAAAAAGAAAAACGAAGAAGAATGAAAACGAAATGAAAATAAAGAAAGAAAGAAACGAAAAGAAAGGATGCTAGATCATTTTCTCAGGACGTGGGTTTCACTTACTCTTATAGCATGCACCGAATGAGAAATACATGTCAAAGAATCTTATTTTGATATCATAGTATAATAGTGCAAATAGAAATAGAAATCCCACGAACAACGATATAATCATGAAAAACGGAATGATTTTAAAATCAACATCGTCTGAATCATTTAAAGCGGTATACAAATCACAGACCACACACTTTTCAATTGAACGCTTTCTATCTGGAGTATAAGAGTATCACACTATAGAATAGAGAGAATGGAAAAGTTTGGATTTCATGAAATGAACGCTAGGCTTAGATTTCTGGATTTCGCGAAGCTAGAAACAATCTCACCGAGTATAGAATATTACTTAGCCTAGGTTGTCGTGCAATGTCAAGTAGTCACTCTCTCACACATCAATGGATCCCCTCCCCCAAGCTTATCTATAAGCGTGGTGGCATAAAAAAAATATTTAAATCCCCATTTTTCATACATATAGCTCCAAAAAGCAAAGAAGAGAAAGAAGAGAGAAAGTGGGATGGGATATTTTATTGAGGATTTTTCCTCCATTTCTTTTCTCTTTTTTTTCTTTTTTTTCCTTTTTTTTTTGCAATAAGCAATATATACACAATGATCCCAACTCAGAGAGAGGTAATGATATACAAGAATGTTTTTCTCTCTTTTATTCTTCTCTCTTTTTTTTAGAATAAGAAACTTGGAGCTAGGAATTAATAGTGGGGGAAATGCCATAAAAATAGAATCACTAAGGGAGGGATTCACCAATGATTTTAAAAGTAGAGAAATGATGTTCAAGATTTGTGGAGAAATAAATAAATGTAACTCTCAGTTCACTCTATAAGACATGCACGACAACTTCAGCAGGGTAATCTAATCTACTCAGTTTCGATCACAAAAAAGCTAACTAATCCAGATATATCATAGCTAACATCATTCAATCATCCTGAAGTGAAGTGTACAATTCATGCATATAGAAGTGATATAGGAAAAGAAATCAGTACTCCAGATATAGGCATTCAATGCGTGAATCTTGGTGTGTTTTCTGTGATAGCATACATATAAATATTCAGGCTCAGCTAATAATAAAACTTCATCCATTTTCATGTGGAAAAAGTGTGGGTTACTATTTCTAAATGCAAAGCAAGTCATAGCATATGATATCAGAAATAAAACCTAAGACATGACAAATATAGCATGCATATAGAATAAGCTAACTCCACGTAGACATCATCACAGGAAATTCATCTCTAGCATGAGATGAAAAAGGAAAGAAGTAAAGATAAAAGGAAAATAGAACTATGCAATGCGGCACACAGGAAAATAAGAAAAACGTGATGCATGGCAAGATAAAGGAAAAATAATGAAAAATAGGTGCAAAAGTGAAAAACGGTGTGAAAAACTGAAAATAAAGGTGGCTAAACGAAAAAGAAAGTGAGGACTCACTCCCCCAAGCTAAACGGCACAGTGTCCTCAATGTGCAAAGTGTGGCACACAGAGAGACAAGTAATGAGAGGTGCAAGTGAGGATGCATGCATGATGGAAAGAAAAAAGATAATAAAAGGAAAAATAAAGAAGTGAAAATATGATGCGGATATGATGCATGCACAGATATGAGTGATACGAGGATATATGTGTCACCGAAAAGCTCTCCCTCTCTCCCAAAAAAGATATATAGAGATACGGCAAAATGAGAAACCCAAAATAAGTGAGGGGAGGGGGGTGGACAAAAAGACATCAGGACCCAGCAGAAACGGGCAGCACAACGGCAAAAGGAATCGATGGCATCAAGGGTGCCTAGGAAGGTGGTGCTGCGCCGTCTCCGTCCTGAGGCGGAGGAGGTGGTGGTGGTGGTGTGGGCTGCTGAGCTGGGGTGAGGGTGTAAGTGGAAGCAGGTCTAGTGTGTGTGGAAGTGTGTGTGGGAACCTGTTGGGTGGGCGGGGGTACGCGTGGGAGACGCTCCAGAACCTGTGTAAGGCAGTGTGGATCTGGGGGATCAGCTCGAAGCGTCCAGCCATCGTAGAGACGGTGGAGGACAGGGTCCTAAGGTCTCCTCTAAGACCACTCACCGCCAACTCAAGAGCACGTATGCTCTGCAGTACAGTGTCGGGCGGGGGTGGTGCAGAGGGACGCACCGGTCTAGGCTGCGCAGGGCGAGGCTGGCGTACGCGAGTGGAGTATGTAACGGGCTCAGCAGGGAAGGGGACAAAAGGTGCCGCGCCAGCAAATGTGGGCCTGGCCTCAGTGTGAAGCCGGTACGCCGGCTGGTGAGAAGTGGAGGCAGCGGCAGCAAAAGAAGCGTGCAAAGGTGTCAACGAGGTGGCAAGAGAGGTCAGTGGCCCAGAAGTGTGGACAGACGCCACGACGCTCTCGGAGAATACGGCGGCTGTGGAGACAGAGGAATCTCCCGCTGGGGTGGAAGTGTGTGGACCAAAAGGCGCAATCCCAGCAGAGATCATGCTAGCCATGGTCTCCACGACCGCGGCAAACGAGGGCTCTCCACTCTCGACAAAGGTCGGTGGGCGCTCGGGGAGTGCTGAGGAAAGAGGCTCCACGGACAAAGGGCCGGAGGCGGAAGTGGGAGTGGTGGTGACAGCCTCGGAAGTGGTGACAGTGGTGGAAGTGGGCTCAGCAAAAGTACTCTCGACACTGGCAGAGGTGGGGACAGAAGTGTCAGGAGCAGCAGAAACGTCAGGAACAGGCTGAGGGGCCACAGGGTCGACAGGGTCGGCAGCAGGCTCGGCAGGGTGTGCAGCAGGGTCTGCGGGGGCAGCCTGGGCAGCGTGGGCAGCGTGGGCCTGCTCGGCCTCCTCGGCCTCGAGCACGTAGGCGGCGGGGATGAGGACATCCATCGCCGGAATCCAGTCAACGTGGGCTGGTGCAATCAGAGTCCGAGCAGGGCTCGGGAAAATCATGTAATCGGCCCCATAGGGGCCGTGCAACCAGACCCAGTGACGCTCACCATGCGGACGGAGCATCTTCATCCGGGCCATAACGTCTATCGACAGAGAAGTGGGGCCCGATACTCGCCGCAGGTCGTCGGGTAGGTCCTCGCCGGTCATCATGGTAAGCAAGGTGATCAGACCGCCGCAGCATATCGGTAAGCGAGCGCCCACCGACACAATGATACGGTCTAGAAACCAAGCCGCAATGTCGATCACGACGGCGGGGACAAGCTCGTGTCCATCCCTAGATAGAGCTCTGGGACGTGTCATCGCATAGAGCATGTAGAGCTCTGGCGTAGACATCGTGCCCGGCTCATATCTGGCCAGAAAGGTGGTCGCCATAAGGCGCTGGGCAATACGTAGGCAGGGGTGGACAATGGCCGAGGCCTTGGCCCTACTAGGGTCAAAGGCGGCGTGGTGGCCTGTAATCCGGGCCCAGAAGGCGCCGGCGTCGAAAGAAGGTGGGGGGATGTGGGTAGGGCCGTAACCGCGATTGGCACCGGGGACGGCGGGCCATGAGAAAAATGCTCTCATCATATCGAGAGTGACCTGGCACTCTCGATCCATGAACCGGAATGAGCATCCCTCATCGGTCCGGGCGATCGAACTCAAAACCTCAAGTGTCGGGCGGGTAAAAGTATCCGCCGACACCTGAAGGAAGTCGCGCCAACCCACGTTGTCGTACAACGTGAGTATCCCCTCAAGTACCCCCAGGCGTCCTAGGTCAGCGAGGTGTGCAAACCTGGAGGGTACGATCGAGCGCTGGGAGATACGGTCGAAGACGGCGCGGTGTGCATCGTCTCGGAACGTAATCCCAAGCGGCCCGACCAGTGGAGCCGGTGGTGGTGGCTGTGGATCGGCAGGGAGAGGCTGTGCGGGCTGTGGGTGTGCTGCAGGCTGTGCGGGGTGTGCGGAGCCTGCAGGCTGTGCGGGGTGTGTGGGAGAAGGTGGAGGAGAGTCCTCCACCAAGTGGGAGGGGCCGGGCTCGTCCGACCGCTTCCACTTGGCGGAAGCTCTCGTCGACCGCGGCCGTGTCCGGGGCGGCATATCGGCCCCGAGCGCGCGCCGAAAAGTGAAAAGTGCGGCGTGTGCACAAAGAGTGGAAAGAGTATACCCAAACACGCCACGAGTGCTAAGCAGTGGAAGTGTGCGAAGTCCGCGCCTCCACGAAATCCAAAACAGCCCGTAGAAGCTCCCCTGAGCTCCCCTAAGCTCCAAAAAGCAACCTGCGCATGGAAAAGCGATATCAGCGAGTAATAATCAAAATGTATGGAGCAATAAGGGTATAACAGATAGATATGGGAATTGATTCGGGTTAGGGGTTCGATTAATACACCGATCCTCAAAAACTACGCAAAAAGAGAAGAAAATGGTGAGAACGAGCGAACCAGAGGTGATCGGAGACAAGGCCGCCGGCGGCGACTCGGGCGAGGCGTCGGCAAACTCGGCCCGCGGTGGCGGGGCGAGCGGCGGCGGGGCAGCGGCGGTCGGGCGAGTGAGGGTCGAGCGAGGGGGAATCGGGCGTGGGAGCTGAAGGGGCGCGGGCGAGAATTTGGGGGTTTTCGTTTTCGAATTCCGCGCCCCCCCTTCAGCTTATATATAGAAAGTTACGACTCGGCCGAGTGACGTGGTCACTCGGCCGAGCGAGGCAAATAAAAATTTCTCCCCGATATCGCTTCGGCCGAGTGGCTTTGCCAGACTCGGCCGAGTGGAGTAAGTCCATTCGGCCGAGTGACTCAAGCTACTCGGCATGACTCGTCCTAGGAGGGTATCCGTTTTACTCGGCCGAGTGAATATATATACTCGGCCGAGTAGCAGTTATAATGAAATGAGGAAAATAGACAGAGAGTTGGGTACAGCAGACTTCCCTCGTTCGTGAGCGGCTCGGCCGGACGAACTTCTGGACTCGGCCGAGTGACTAGTATACTCGGCCGAGTGAGCCTT
Organism: Scilla litardierei; assembly: GCA_030789695.1. Taxonomy (NCBI): domain Eukaryota; kingdom Viridiplantae; phylum Streptophyta; class Magnoliopsida; order Asparagales; family Asparagaceae; genus Scilla; species Scilla litardierei. The sequence continues at coordinate 293,663,024 of CM061141.1, forward strand.
GTATTCTGCTGTTTGTCTTCGTTTGGGCTCTAAACTCCGTCTTTCTTTCTCCAGTCGATTTCATGCTCCTCCTAAGCGTCGAACGCCTTCTTGGGGCGCTCCTCATCGTCTCGTTCATCCTCCTCATGATGATCTACCTATCTTCTCTCCTGTCAAGAAAAATAGGACCCGTTATCACAAAATTTTTGGTCGGATGACTCAAAACACTAAAAGTCTAAAAAACGAGAATAAAGAAAAAGTAAAAATGAAGCAAAAACCATCGGGTTGCCTCCCGACAAGCGCTCGTTTTAGGTCGTGAGCTCGACCCCCTATAATTTTCAATCAATGCGGGATGTTTGGTGCATATGAGATGCACCCGTCAAACTTGCCGGGGAGCGCGCTTGGATTCGAACGTGGCGGCGTAGCGTTCTCCCGCGGTGGTCTCCTATCTCGAATAGTGTTGGGGGGAGGCTCCCCCAAGCTAGCATTTGCCCCGATCAACGGCTTAACCGGCGATGCCGATTTCCGTGCCGGCGGAGCTTTCTTTGGAGACTTTAATTTCGAGAGCTTGCAGAGCTCTCGAATCCTCGCGACATCAGCGTCGCCTTCATCTTCATCAGCGGAGAAGTCGGTGGAATCGTCTTCAATCTTTTCATCTTGGCCTAAATCCGGGCCTTCATCAAATTCTTCATCAAAAAGGGCACCAATTGAGTGAGGAATCGCCTCCTCTATCACCTCATCAAGGAGGTCCATGTAGTCGAGTTCCTCGTGATAAGGCATATGCTTCATAGCCTTAGGAATGTGGAGCTCCACCTCAATGTTTCCGACGTTCAAGGTTAAGGTACCTTCGCGCACGTCGACGATGACTCCGGCGGTGGCGAGGAATGGGCGTCCAAGTATCAATGAGGTGTCTCCCTCCTCCTTAACGTCCATGATGACGAAGTCACATGGCAAGCATATTCCACCCGGGACTTGAAGTGTGATGTCTTCGGCAATCCCCACCGGCCTTGTTATCCGTCCATCGGCTAATTGGATGCGCATGTCGGTGGGTTTCAACTTTGTCCCGGTGTTAAGCTTTAAGAACATGGAGAGGGGCATGAGACTCACACTAGCCCCAAGATCGACCAACGCCTTTTGAAGAGGCACGCCGCCCAAGGTGCAAGGAATCCGAAAACTCCCCGGATCTTTGAATTTTGCCGGCTCCTTCTCTCTCTTGGTGAACCAAGAGCCCTTCTCGGCTAGCATGATCTTCTCCTTCCTTTTCCTCCCCGAGATCAAGTCCTTCAAAAATTTAGCGTACGTGGGGATCTCGACGATGGCGTCAAGGAAGGGGATGTTAAGGCTAACTCCTCTTAGGTACTCGAGAAATTTTGCTAGCCTCTTTTCCATTTTCGCTCTAGCGAGCCTTTGGGGGAAAGGGACCGGTGGCATGAAGCGCTTCTCCTCAATTAATTGCTCCGCCCTAAATTTCTCCTTGTCTTGTGGCTCCTTCTCCTTTTCAACCTCGACTATCGGCTCAACCGGCTCCAAGCTTTCCTCCACGGCCTCCTCAATAGGAATCATGGCGGGGGTGGTGTCCTTCCCGCCTCTAGTAGTGACGGCAACCACGGCATTGATGTGGCCCGTGTTGCCCCGTGAGTTTTGCTCCGGTTGCGCCGGCAATCTTTGAGTGTTCCGATTGAGCAACGCCAATTGCTCCGATATTTGAGCCACTACGGTGTTAAGGGAGTCTTGCCCCGCCTTCAAAGTAGCATTCACCTTATTTTGCTCAACCATGAACGCCTCCACTCTAGTTTCGAAGTCGGATCGTTGTGGAGCTTGTGGAGGGTTTTGATTTTGATTCCTCCACCCTTGGTTGTATCCGGGAGGCCTATATGGTGGAACTTGTTGCTTCGGTTGAAAGTTTTGTTGTGGAGGCCCCCTCGGCGGATAGTATTGTTGTTGGGGTGGTGGTGGTCGAGCTTGTTGAGGTGGTGGTGGTGGCGGGTTCAAAGCTCCTTCATTGTTGGCGTAGGAGAATCCCGGATGATTTCTTGCGGCCGGATTGGACCAATAGCCTTGGTTCCCCGCAACATACTGTATTTGCTCCATGGATCCTTCTCCTTGCTCTCCTCCCGAGTACATGACTTGAGATTGGTCTTGCCAATCACACATTTGGTTGGTCGGCGCGGAGGTGGAAGGTGCTCCCTGGGGCTCCGTGATGAACTTCTCCAATCTCTCCACCACCTTGTGGAGAGAATCAAATTTGCTCGTGAGCTCCGCTACGGCCTTTGCCTCGTAGATGCTAGTTGGCTTTAAGGAGGACGTGGAGTGTCCTCGCTCATCTCCCCATTGTTGATTATTTGAGGCCATCTCCTCAATTAGGGCCGTAGCTTCCTCGGGAGTCTTTGACAAGATTGCACCATTCGCCGCGGCATCAATAATTTGTTTGGTCCCCGGTTGGAGACCGTTGTAGAAGCTATGAACTAGCTCCCAGTCCTCTATACTGTGGTGCGGGCATTGGTGCTGCAAATCCTTAAATCGCTCCCAAGCTTCATAGAGCGTCTCCTGTGGTCCTTGCTTGAAGGACATGAGAGCGCTCCGGATCTTCACCGTCTTGGATGGCGGATAGAATTTGTCAATAAATGCGCTCGCCAACTCGTCCCAAGTAGTGAAGACTCCGTCAGCCTGCGTCCTCAACCAATAGAGTGCCTTGTCCTTAAGCGTGAAGGGGAAGAGACGCAGCCTGATAGCATCATTGGAGACCCCCGGCATCTGGAATGTGGCGCACTTTGACAAGAACAGTTGGATGTGGTAGTGGGGGTTCTCATGTGCGTTCCCATGAAATGGGTCTTGTTGCATCAAAACCACCAATCCAGTCTTTAGCTCGAAGTTCTTGTCAGCCGCCAACCCCGGCATGGCAATGGATGAGGTGGTAGAAGAAGTCTTAGGCCGAAGCCTATCGCGAATAGAGATTATCCTCGCCATCCTTGCCGCCAATTCTTCAGGAGTTTCCGGGTTGGTCATATATCGCCCTTCCGGATCTTGTCTCTTTTCCGCTCTAAGTCTCCGCGCGGTACGTTCGATCTCGGGATCAAATAGTAAGTCTTCCGGGTCCGCCGTAGATCTCGTGTTCATGCACAGAGGAAACAGAGTTTCAAAGAAATGATTAGTACCGTGGAAGGGTTAGACAAGAAATAAGAAATAGAATTAATGAAAATAAAAAAAAGGGAAAAAGAATAGCTAGGGTGAAAATGAATCAAACACAATCGCCTCCCCCGGCAACGGCGCCAAAGTTGCACACTAGCAGGAGATCGCTTGACTATGTACTCACAGATGTGTGGGGACCGTGCCCGAAGCCATCAAGGGGAGGAGCTAGATACTTGATCGGTCCATATTTTACACCTTTTTTCAACATATTTGCATGTCATTTCGGTTGCTCATATTGCGATTTTCACGATTATTCGATGATATTGTGTTACTTTTCACTATTTCTTGTTTTTTGTCGGATTTCAGGAAATATGGAGCGATCGGGAGCAAAAATGAGCTTAAGGGACTTGCACCCACTCCGGAGCGTCACCCAAGGCTCTTTTGAGGGCTATTCGGCGATGTGAGACAGGTGGAAGAAGAAGGAACTCCGTAGGAGCGACGAGGAGGAGAAACGGAGAAGATTGGGCATTTTAGCATGCCACTCGGCCGAGTGAAGGAGTCACTCGGTCGAGCAAAGAAGCCCGCTCGGTCGGCCAGATCGGACACGCAGCAGATTGAGTATCAGCGTGCACTCGGCCGAGCATCGCCAGCCCACTCGGCCGAGCACGGAGACACCACCCGCCCGAGTGGCATCACGACGACGACAAGCAAAAATCTCAGACTTACTGGAATCCGTCAGGCGATTGAGGGTTCCGACTCGGCCGAGTACCTAATGCCCCGCGGCCGAGTGAGTAAAGCCACTCGTCCGAGCCACCCCCGGAGACAGACCCCTGAAGACCTTGAAGTTACTGGAATTTTACAGGGTCTATCACTCGGCCGAGTAGAGAAGCCCACTCGACCGAGTAGGGAAGTCAACTCGGCCGAGTGATGCCGAGGACACGCAGCGCCCAGATTTTCAGACAGCCTCCCACTCTTTTGAAATCTGCTATCATTAAAGCAATCAAAGTATTTTTCTCATATTTTTTATGGATAGTAGACTTCATGACGGTTCCAACGCCGTCAAGAATGCGCCAATCGGAGGTCGGATGAAATCTGGGGAATTTCTGCAAGTTGACGCTGCAGTGCTGGAATTTCCACTCGGCCGGGTCACATATTCCACTCGGCCGAGTGCGGCCTGGGCCCAGATTTTAAGTTGCGGTTTGGGCTGTTTTTGGGCATGAATTTGAGGGGTTTTCTAGGGTTATTTGCTAGGGTTTTGGGAGAGTATTTAAGGGGGTTTGTAGCCACCATTAGAGAGGATCCCCATTATGTTTTCTTAGCCCCCATATGTTTTTCTTAGAATTATTTTAGAGGTTAGGCCATGCCCTAGGCCCCCTCTTGGATCTAAAAGCTTGTATTTTGGATTGAAGATCTTCATCAAGCTAAGTATTTTCTTATTTTTATTTTGAATCTTTGTTTTTCTATCTTTTTGTATGCAAGCAATGATTTTTATTGATTCTCATATGCTTATTGCTATGCTAGAGTAGATTTGTTGTTCTAGGGTTTGGGGATGAACCCTATGGATCTAATTTCAGATTTGCGATGAATGAACCTCTAAATTGTTAGGATTACTAGGAGGTTAGGTTGTGATTGATTTACTACGGATAGCTAGGGATTTCCATCGATTTGGGATTTGCAAGAGATTGGATTCTAATCGATGGGAAGGCCTAGATATTCGATTTAGATTTACAATTGGATTTCTCTACATTTGGTTTGCAAGAGATTGGACCAAAGCTAGGATTTTTAATTGTAAATCTATACCTATATTCGTTTGCAAGAGATTGGACGAATACGAACTATCACAACCTAGATCGTAACTCTAGTTTGCACGAGAGTGGGCTCGAGGAGCGATTGGACGATGATGTCAATCTTCATGCTAGCGGCTTAGGTTAGGGTTTACAAGAGATTGGGCCCTAATCTAGGTTGCTATAGACCGGAAATAGCGCGAGAGTGTGAGCTTGGTTCTCTATTCAGTTACGACTAGTTCACCTCAACACGAGTCTAGTAATATTGAGATTCACTATTTACGATGATGTATGACGATCCGTAGTGGGAATTCCCTAGCCCTAGACGTCTTTATTTGATTTTATATCCCCATACTTTGCCCGACGATTGTGACAGGATCGCCGCAAGGCAAATTCCCTCTTTTATTATATTGTATTTGAATCGATATTTGACCGATTTCTTTATCATCGACACCGACATCCACCACCATTTCCATTATATCATACCATAGCCATCTCCACCAATAAAACCTTCGTAGTGAAACCAACCTAGGATAGATTGGTGCTCAACACCACCTCCTCGTGTTCGATACCCGCTCGCCACTTTGCCGTGCGCTTGCGGTAAAACTACAATCGTTCTCCGGGTGTGTATCCGGGGCCGATCAAGTTTTTGGTCGTGCTCTTGGGTTGCATTCCGGAGCGATCAATACTTTGTTCTTTTCATAGATGACTACGCCCACAAAGTTTGGATGTACTTGATGAAGATGAAGGACCAGTCATTTGAGATTTTCAGGGAGTGGAAGACCTTGGTAGAGAAGCAAACCGGAATGCACGTGAAGGTGCTAAAGTCTGATAATAGAGGTGAATACACCTCGAGGGAATTTAGGAATTTCTGCAAATTCCATGGAATTCGCCATCACTTTAGCACACCCGGAGATCCGCAGTCGAATGGTGTGGTGTAGCGAATGAATCGGATGTTGTTGGAGTGAGTATGATGCTTGAGGCACTCAGCCGGGTTGGGAAAGGAATTTTGGGGAGAGATTCTCACCACTGCAGTGCACATCGTGAACAAAGTTTCGTCAGTGGCTATTGATTACAAATTTCCTAAAGAAAAGTGGAGTGGAGAAGTGGAGACTATTCATACTTCTGCATAGTGGGTTGCCCGGCGTATGTGCACGAGAGAGGCGACAAGTTGGATCCAAGAGCGAAGAAGTACATCTTTCTTGGATATGGCCATGGCGTCAAGAGATATCGCTTATGGGATCTAGAGAGACAAAAAGCGATTGTGAGCCGACATGTCACTTTTGATGAGGATGCAATACTCAGGGCAGAGCATTCTCATTCAAAAGGGGACACGTCAGCAGAGAAGACATTGTCAGACATTGTCAACCTTCCAGTCCAGCCCACTCAGTGACCAGGCAAAGAGTTGATGGTCGATGTTCCAGTTGAAGGACGTGAAAGGTCCATGTTGAGGACCATGAGAAGACACCCGGTCCATCTCAAGTACGCGTTGACACTTATGCAGGTGATGAAGGAACGTGAAAATCAAAGAGGGTGAAGAAGTCACCTGAGAGATTTGGAGCATGGTACTATGTGGAATTTTCTTTCGATGACTTGGCGTCATACGCACTCAACTTGGAGCATGAGAAACCAGTGACATATGGTGGAGTCATAGACTAAGGAGTCGCTCAGTGGCAAGGAGCAATGAAGGATGAGATGGATTCCCTTCTCCGCAATGCCACTTGGGAGTTGGTGATCGTGCCATTGGATGTCGTTGGATATATAAGGTAAAAGAAAGCTCAACCCAAGATGGTAATGATGTCAAGTGGTGGGACCAAAAAGGTGCTTCTCTCAAGCGCAAGAGTCCGTACAAGTAGTAAAATCTGGGAGTCCAGATGTCGAATCCTCGGGAGAAATCTGTTGAAACCACAAGCTTAAATCAAATAGAAAATCTACGTAGAGAAACTAAACACTTTAAATTGTGATGGTGTGGATGAGTTTGATGGTGAATTGTGAATACGTGAACGATACGAACAATGAAAATTCGTGAAAATATCAATGAGAAATATGCACATGGTATGGGTTCATTAGGATCAGTGATTCGTATACGTTGGTTGATCAAATATAACTCAATAAATCCTCCTTTTGGGAGCGATTCATCGGAAGATACCCTTTTGGGGATTCAAGCACAATATGAATTAAATAGTCGCTAAAATTATAATCCTACGAATACGGTATGAAACTCTCGTTTGGAGAGATCAAAGCTCACCCTTTTGGGGTGATCATCAACCTAATCACTTCTTTTGGAAGATGAAAAAGCGGATTTAATAGTAAAAATTACAACTTTAGCGACATAAACGCTTACGAACGATGATATTCAACCAAACAAATACGATTCACATCCCCTAACTACTCCATACCATGCACAAATAAGAATTAGCTACTCATAATGCAAGAATAAACTAGTTTCATAGCCAAATACTTCAAGTTCATAGCAAAATACAATAGAAAACACCCAAATACGGGGTAAAAGTTGAAGAGACTATCACCAAAACTCCAAGCTAAGCCTCCAAACTCTCTGGAAAACTGAAGAACAACCTCTGGAAATTTACAGAATTTTTCAAAAGGGAAAATCGGCTCCTAGATGCTCAAATACGCCAATAATACGCCCAAAAACCCTAGAATACGCTTATATAATAGGCATTGCGGGTTTGGGGGCTTAACGGGTCTAAAACAAGTATCCATTTCCGCTTTAAACCCGATCCACAGTCGGATCGACTCCAGGCCGTCGGATCCAAGCGCGATCTCCTGAGGTGACGACACGTGGGATGCGGATCGCTGCTGCTGGGTTCGAATCGCGCCCGCTTGCTCGTGAATCCGACTCGACTTCGGACTTGAATTTCCACCGCTGGATCTTGATCGATCGGACTAGAACGTGCCACATCGCCATGTATTTTCGCTCTCCGCTCCGCTGATGAGGGCAGCTGTCGTCCGTTCGATTGTGATCGAACGGTCTCTATTGAACCACGTCGCCGCTTCGTTCGCTTCTCAATTGAAAACGCGGGAGAGAACATGGACCGTTGGATGATGCGGGAACTCAACAGGATTACGCCACATGGCCCCGTATTTGCGTTCTCCGCTTCGCTGGATGGGGCTGACAACGGCCGTTCGATCTCGATCGCAAAATCGAGAATTTGTCGCGTCTCCCTTTCTCTGATGCCGTCTGATTTTCGCGGGGATCGTTCAGATGCTACCGCGTGGACGCCAAAAGTCGTGCGCCGACCGTATATACGTATTTAAGTGTATTTCTTCCGTATTTCTCCAATTAAATGGTATTATGTATTCAAAAATTCACAGTAATTAGCACAGATCTCCGAAAAATACAAATAAATAGTCGTTGGAATCGTGAGATCGAGACCAAGCTATGAAAAATATAAAAAGTGCAGAAATACTCCATTAATTCATACTTTGTGTACAAATCAAGTGATTTGCTCTAGTAAATCATGATATACAAAATATGAATGTACTAGAGACCAATTGAGCGTCATTTACACACAAAATATTGCTACACTACTACAAAATGGACCTTTAACAGCGCTTAAATAAGGTCTTTAATAGCGCTTTACAAGCGCTGTCTATCTCGCCGCTGCTAAGGGGGGATGGTTTTAATAGCGCTTTACAAGCGCTGTTAAAGGGGGCCTTTAACAGCGCTTGTTTGTGCAAGCGCTGTTAAAGGGGGGCCTTTAACAGCGCTTGTTTGTGCAAGCGCTGTTAAAGGTCCCCCTTTAACAGCGCTTGTTTGTGCAAGCGCTGTTAAAGGCCCCCCTTTAACAGCGCTTGTTTGTGCAAGCGCTGTTAAAGGGGGGGCCTTTAACAACGCTTGTTAGTGCAAGCGCTGTTAAAGGTGGGCCTTTAACAGCGCTTGTACTAAAGAAGCGCTGTTAAAGGTAAACATTTCACAGCGCTTGTACTAAATAAGCGCTGTCTATTGGGACATTAAACAGCACTTCTTTAATACAAGCGCTGTTAAAGATCCACCATAGACAGCGCTTGTACTAAACAAGCGCTGTTAAAGGTCCCAGATAGACAGCGCTTGTTTCATTTCATTTTATTGTTTCTCCCTACGTTTTATATTTAAATAGATTCATTTAATGTTCAAAATGCTTAAATAAACCACCAATAACATTAAATTACAAGAAACAATCATTACAAGAAACAATCAAATTAAATTGCTTTTATTCAATAATCACATAAATTAGACAATATGCATTGATATTGGAAGATGATCCGTAATACAAATAAGAAACATTATCGCATATAAAACTTATCAGTCATTATCCATTAAATCACTCCTTAAACAATACATTTCCCGACATCAGTTAATACATTCCAGAGTGGGTTCCATCAGTATATACATGTAGCCAAGATGTTTACTGAAAATTAATACTTTTTACTTAACATGAACAAGAAATCCTTTCTTCGAGGTTGTGCTGAGGTGGAAGGACCAATGTCTCCTGAACAACTGGTTGAGATTCTGTAGACGACAATGGATGAACAATGTTTGGCTTCAGGGGGCTCACAGATGCTGAGGAAAAAGCGAGGATAGCCAATAGCCAACTGATGGAAGATCAGATGTTGTTTAGCTCCAAGCATTTCAAGAGGATAACGTATTAAACTGGAACTAAAACCATAACGAAATGAGCTCACAAGACAAAATGCTGCAAATGCCCACAAAATACACTTCACATGAAAAGAGAAGGATTTTTTCTAGTTAAATGTATTTTAAATCTGTTAAATACAAACAGTGTTGCAACACAACCACAAACGTGTCAAGATTATAATGGTAATCTCAATATGGATAGTATGCATGAAATAAGAGTTATAATGCCAGACAATCTGACCTTCCGAATAAACCGACAGGCAATAAAATACAATGATCCCAAAACAAAAAAAAGACACCAGATGTCTCTCTCCCAAAGTAAAAAAAAACACTGCATGCAACCCTCAGAGTCATTGCTTATGCAATGTTATTAGTCTTTGCTCTCTGAATGTAGGAATGTCATTGCTTATGCAACGTTTAAGTCACTAATACCTCATCAATGAGTTTGCACATACATTTCCAGCCGGCATGTTAGAAAAATGAAATTTTTTATATTTATATATCAATCTTTCTTAGACAGATTATTTTAGATGAAGGCTTATTTATTTTATAAATGAGAAAATGATTTCAAGAACTATTAAACTATATATCTTATTGTTTATTCTAGTATGAAGTTTTGTGCACTGGAAATTAGGGGGTTCTTCTAAAATAAACTGTAAGTGTTGTGAACCACAAAAATACACTGGTCAAATTAGTTGGGATGTCTGCATTTTAAATCTCCGTGAAAAATAAAGGAGTTTGCACATACATTTCCTTGTTGGTTAAATGTACATCTCATTGATGAAGTTTCAGGAGTTGATGCATTTTAAATCTGTAACTATTCTTTAAGTTATCATATAAAGCTCACCCTCTGCCATATAAAACTATTACACACACACACACACACACACACACACACACACACACACACACATGCCATTATGACATAAACTGGAAATATAACAGTACAAACCTCGTATCTATGGTGATGCCGTTCATTTACATAATTGACACCCCATACCTGATACAAGTTGAAGAAAAATAAGTTTTTCTTGTGGAAAATGGGATGGGTTCCCGTATAAACCAAATACAAAATACAAGTAGATAAATGAATATATGTCCTTACAACTTTGCAATCTTTAACCTGGAAATATGTCCTTCTTGACCCAAGTCTCATTGTGACCCCCATATGTGTTTTTGAACCCTGTAAATTTCAATGTAAGCCCCATAAAGATAGCTCCACAGGAGCACAAAGAATCAAGTAATATAACTAAAACAAAATCGGTTTGAATGGCGAACATAATGTAAAATGAAAACTCTAGCATAAATATGACACATGGATTCTTTGTATCCTGATCAAATTCTGTATTGTTTGCATCTTGCAAATTCATCACGGAATGTGCATACTCAATGACAGCTATTTGCATCCTGAGACAAATGCCAAGAAAAGGAATGTTATTCTCCCTAGCATATTGTGCTGCAAGAATTTTCCCTTGAACTCCTCAGTCACCAAAACCTCCGGGAACCAAGACACCATCGGCACCCTGAATCAAAATTTGATTAGGTTTGATCAACTCTAAGGTTGTGTTTGGTTAGGTTTAGTTGGACCAACATGCGGTTCCCACAATAAGTATAAGCAAAATTTGAAGTTTGGTAAAGTTTTTCTGAAAAATAAGATAATGTTGCAAAAGCAAAGAAGCAGTCAATTTCTGTTCTTGGAATTGCACTCATTTTGGATGCAATTCCAAATACCATGATTGGAACGCAACAATTATGGGCAACTAGTTAGCTTTAATTATAGAACCCCTCTATCCTTTTGACATGTAGGTATTAGTATTTATCAAGCTGTTCATTTTTTCCAACTACATTAGGCCAAACATAAATTTTGTAAATCATGTATTTACAAAAGCAAAGCACACTAAACACAAATTTGATGTTCCAACATCAGAAGTATTGCATGCAGTTGAAACAATATGATTGATCCAACAACAAGAAACCAAACACACACTAAGTACACTGACACTTGATACCTAGCATCATCAGACAGGCGAGCCTGGTCAATTACCAGTTTTTAACAAAGCTTCATTATTTTTTGATATGCCTAGCTATATATCCTAAAAGCCATGCCTCTCACTTATTTTTTATTTATTTTTATACTGATTTGAGATTCCATTTAGAAGTAACATAAGCTAAATCAAACTATTTGAAAGCAGTTTTGTTTCTGCTTGAATGAATGCAACTAGTTTTAGTGGTGTGCTGGCACTTTGATCTATTAAAATTAAGCCCTGTTGGTGCAGAGTATATCTTTTAAGGTTAATTACCATGTATAAAACTTCGTTTAGTAACAGATACATGAGCAGACTCTCACTGTGTCGTTTCCTACCAGGATGACAATTGGGATTCCTCTGAAGCGATTTGCAGACTATTGTTGATTTATCATTACTAACAAAAAAGAAAAACCAAAAAGTCTTTTAACACAGAAGCTGTATATAGCAGGACTTTCTGTCTTGTATTTTCTGGCGTTGATCAGATAGCATGCATCTGTAAAACAAAGAGAAATTGACCTGATAAGCATTCCTGAAAGTAACCATTGTTTCAGAATGCTTCAAATGGATAGGTGTTGCCTTCTTTCATTAGATGTTGAGGTTTCAAGCATCGTGTTAGTTTCAATGACAAACATGCATATACACAAATGTATAAATGGATGTATTCTTCAGTTTTCATCACTAATATGTACATATTGTTACATCTATATGCAACCTATAGAATTGTTACTAGATTTACCTTTATGTAAGTTGGCATCTGCAACCATCTATATATAATGTGTATTGTGATTATTTTAAATTTGAATAAGCTTCAAAATTTTAAAACTCTTTTAGTATCTCTATCTATTTAGTCGTGCATGTCATTTAAAGTGTTATACTGATCTTAAAATCCTCTTTATCCATTATTTTAAAAAGCTTAATCAATATATTCATATTATCATAACTGATCATTAGTATATTTTACATAACATGCTGATAAAACATACCAAAACTTCACATAACATTTAGAAAGGAAGATTGATAACCTATGGTATGTGAGGGGCAGTTCTCTTCTACATGAAATTGTCACAGTGCAGCATACACACATAATGCATGTACATATTGTTGGAAACAAAAGGAATAACAATAAAATGAATGTTATGCAATACTTCAAATACGTAACATTTGTTGCCATAGAACGATATGCGATGACATCTCTTTTAATCAAAAACTCCATCACATCACGTCTGAATCCCCCATCAACCTCTGCTTGTAGATATCGGCCTGATATGAGCAAGAAAAGGTAGCTTTTTATTTTTTTTTATTTTACTATTTAATCTCTATAGCAACATTTTTATTCCAAACAAAAAATTTAAATGAAGGTCCAGAGTTGCCATTGGGGTTGACCTGGTACCAATGTCCAAAAAATCTCAATATCAAGTAAAGTTCCAGAGATATACTTGATGCAAAAATACATAAATCCTACCTATATAGAGATGTAAAGGTCCTACATGTTATAATGGATCGCATACGCAAACAAGAAAGAGACATGAGAAATAAATAAAAGGGAATCTTCATGTATTTGCATGAATAATTGAAATGGTACATTCAGAGAATAATTAGACCTAACAACCCAATCACTCAAGGAGCATCTTTGGCAATCATTAATGCCATCACGTTCAATATTAACACACCTCTGTATGAATAAATGGAGATTATCTGCAGTCAACAGTGTAGGTGATGCCAGCATAACTATGATTAGTCCAATGCTTTGATGAGCCACTCATAACATGCTGATCAGTTCCACCTTATAAGCGGCCCCTCTTCGTCGTCCTTGCTAATTTAATCTCATAGTTTTTTTTGCAATACTTCAATCCTGGTGTTGTCCTTGAATACTTCAATCCTAATTCAATCCTGGTATAGGTTGGAGCAAACCGGCTGGATGCTGCAGAGAAAAAGGGCAACGCATACAACTGGAAGTTGTTCTTCGGTCAAAATAAGAAAACAGCATGATTATCGGTCTTATTCCTGGTTTGATTCATGCGATCGACCCAAGAATTAAAAGAAATTCCTGCATTCAACTCAAAGCAATCCACAAACAACAACAAACACCAAGAACAATTCTAAAAATTAATCATGGATGCCTACATCTACATTCACTACGCAAATACTAAGAAATTGGCAAATAGAGCAGAAAGCAATGATACCTGATCGATCAAGCGCCCAATTCTAATCCTCTTCTTCTTCTTCGTTTGTCATCTTCTTCATGGATCCATTTCTTCTCGGCTCCATTTTCATGGGCAGCGGTGCAGCAAGTCCCAAACCCTCATTCGACGGCCCTGAGAATGTCCATTAGCAACTCTATGGCTCTCCTTGCCATCGCTCCACCGGTCGCAAGACCCTTCTGGCTGTCTCCTCAAACGTGTATCGGTTTCTTCCTCCTCAGAAAGTATCTCGGACAAATCATCAAACACCTTGCAGTATCACCACCATTCATCCCCGCAAAGCTCACTCTTCTTCCACTGTCCCTAACCCTAGCTACTTCAACGTCTTCTTCTTTCTCTTGGATGAGTATTTTGTTGACGAACTCCGGGATCCTAACCAGTTCTTTGCTGACGGATCGCTTGCCTTCCCAAATCATCGGATCGGAGCTCTACAAAAAAAACAATGCATCGGATTTGTAGTCAAAAGGAAACTGCAGCAAAAACTTGCATATATAGACCTGAATGGAATCAAGTTAGAAGAGGAGATCCATGGCCTTGTAAATTTTCAGTGGTTTTTCCTTCTAGGGCTTGGGTTACTTGAGCGCACGAAGATGGAAGAGGAAATAGGGCTTAGGTTGCTCTAGGGCTTCTCCAGCGCACGAAGACAGAGAAAATACGAAGATGGAAGATGGAAGAGGGCACGAAGCAGCGGCCGAGAATTTCCTTCTAAAAAGCTAACCGCGAGGTTACTCTAGAGCTTCAGAGCGATGCGAACAGCTGAGCGTGAATATTAATGTATAATATCTTTAACAGCGCTTGTATCAAGGAAGCGCTGTCTATTGGGACCTTTAACAGCGTTTGTATTAAACAAGCGCTGTCTAAGGTCCCAGATAGATAGCGCTTATTTAGTATAAGTGCTGTTTATGGTGGACCTTTAACAGCGCTTGTACTGAATAAGCGCTGTCTATTGGGACCTTTCACAGCGCTTGTAGAAATAAGCGCTGTCTATTATCTGACATTTAACAGCGCTTGCAGAAAGAAGCGCTGTGTACTATCTGTGTCTCTAATAAACAGCGATTGCAGAAGGAAGCGCTGTCTATTGTCGGGCCTTTAACAGCGCTTGCAAAAAGAAGCGCTGTTTATTCTCCGATCTTTAACAGCGCTTGCAAAAAAAAAGCGCTGTCTATTATATGTGCCTCTAATTAACAGCGCTTATAATTAGCAAGCGCTGTCTAACATGTGCTATTAAAGGTCCTTTTTGTAGTAGTGCTAGATGAGGGGTTAAATACGCAATATTCAACCCAAATCACACCCCCCAACTAGCGTTTTGCTAGTCTCTAGCAAAAAGAGCGATTAAAAATACACCTAGATCACCTTATCAGATCTCAAATCATTCGCCACCATTCTACAACGACAAAAGAGATAACCACACCCTAATATCAAAATTTCAAGCTCATCAAGTAATGGTACTTGTGGGTTTTCAAAAATGAATGTCAAATATCTCAAATGGTTATAAAATAGACTTAAATTCACTATCCATTACTTCATGGCTCATAGTATACAAAGTCAATGGTCAACACCGTTCAATCAAATATTTTAACTTGGAGCGTAGATTTTTCATGCAAGGCAAGCATCAAAAACATAGGATGGTATCAACTATCAAGACATACACACGTCAATTTTCATTCATAGGGAATCACACCACATCTTGTGTTTTCGTTAAGCTTTGGAAGTTCTCTTGCCTTGCTAATTATGCACACTTTTTCCTTCTTTTCATTCTCTCTTTTTTTAATAGTTCTGCATAACGCGCATCAAGCAACATTCGCAGAAAAAATGTATAACTTGGATCGCTCCATCAAATGATTGAGGTTCCAGTCAATGGCTCCCAAATCGGACGATAATAGGTCATTAGGCCAAGACGGACCCCTCGGACTGTACTACTCGAGCCAACCAAGTTATTTCTTTAACGACACATTTATTCGTTCATTCATTCATTTTTTTCTTTTTGTGTGTGTGCATAAATAACTTAGCAAGATAGCTTCCTTTTCTTTAATCTTTCACAAGAATGTGTTATCCTAATCCTTTCAAAAGACGGTGTACACTTTTCTACCCAAAATCATACAAAGCATGTAAATAGCAATGAATACGAGATAAAAAGCAATGCTACAGTTATTTTGTGAACTTATTCGCGCATGAACTTTGGTGTGTTCCATTGAAAGCATACTACTTGCTAATTCATAATTTCTAGCTTCATTAAGTCGTCAATTAATCATACAATTGAGATATATCAACGAAAATTTCACCACAAGTACTTGCATTCATATCAAATGAGACTGAAATATTCGACAATAGTGGTGAAAGAAAATAAATCACGAGTGTACGGTGGTGAATAAATAGCGAGAAATTTCATCACATGAGGTTCATTTCTAGGTAAAAATAGGTATTGGTGATAGATCTTGACTCGAATTTTTTTTTTCAATGCAAAAAGGGAACTAAAAAAATAGAATCCTAAAAGAAAAAGAAAAAGAAAAAAAAAATAAAAATCCTAAAAGTTATACCCTCCCCCCAACTTAAAATAGACATTGTCCTCAATGTTAGGAAGAGGGAATCATGGAAAGAACACACCTGATTAGTTCCCACCCGAAGGTGGGTCTGTGAGATCCATGGTGCTCGCTTCCTTGGTCCAAGGCTCGTGAAAATGCTTCAATCTTTGGCCATTCACCTTGAACTCACTTCCATCTTTTTCATTCAACAATAGCACTGCGCCATGCGGGAAAACTTCTTTGACTGTGAAAGGCCCATACAACCTAGAGCGAAGCTTCCCGGGAAAGATGTGTAGCCTGGAATTGTATAGTAGTACTTTTTGGCCTGGGGTGAACTCCCTCCGTAGGATCATCATGTCGTGGACGGATTTCATCCTCTCTTTTGATATTTTGGCATTATCGTACGCATTTCTCCTCAACTCCTCTAGCTCCAACAATTGTAACCTGCGAGAAGAAAAAGATGAATCAGTATCAAAATTCAATTTCTTTATGGCCCAATAAGATCTATGTTCCAATTCAACAGGTAAGTGACAAGACTTCCCAAAAACATGACGGTAAGGTGACATCCCCAAAATTGTTTTGTAGGCCGTCCTGTAGGCCCACAACGCTTCAGGTAAGCGCAAACTCCAATCTTTTCTTGATGGATTCACCGTTTTCTGTAGAATTCCTTTGATCTCTCTATTTGCCAACTCTGCTTGACCATTGGTTTATGGGTGATATGGAGTAGAAACTTTGTGCGTGACCCCAAACCTCTTCATCAAAGTAGCGAACATGCGGTTGCAAAAATGAGACCCTCCATCACTGATCAAGGCCTTTGACACTCCAAACCTAGAGAAAATGTTCTCTTTGAGGAACTTAAGCACAACGGACGTGGCGTTCGACCTGCAAGGAATAGCTTCCACCCATTTAGAAACATAATCAATACAAACCAAAATATAAGCATATCCAAATGAAAGAGGGAAAGGTCCCATGAAGTCTATGCCCCAACAATCAAATATTTCAATTTCTAAAATGGGGTTTAAAGGCATCATGTTACGTTTAGTAATACCCCCTAATTGTTGGCATGCAGCGCAAGTCTTGCAATAATGAAATGTATCTTTAAACATAGTTGGCCAATAAAAGCCACATTGCGAGATTTTTGCCACAGTTTTGTTCGCAGAAAAATGTCCACCACACACTCCATCATGACAAAATTGTATCACACTGGTTATTTCATGGTCAGGAATGCATCTCCTAACAATTTGGTCACTACACTATTTATAGAGGTACGGATCATCAAAGAAGAAATATTTTACCTCATACTTGAACCTTTTAAAGTCTTGAAGAGACCAAGTGTCAGGGGTCTTACCAGTCACGAGATAATTTACTATATCAGCATACCATGGAGAGGTGGAAACGCTAAAAAGATGCTCGTCAGGAAAGGAGTCCTTTAAAGGCACATCTGCTGAATCAAGGCCTACTGTCAATCGTGATAAATGGTCAGCTACTAGATTCTCCACGCCTTTCTTGTCCTTGATTATGACTTTGAACTCCTGCAACAATAAAATCCATCGTATCAATCGAGGCTTAGCATCTTTTTTAGACAATAAATATTTTAAAGCAGAGTGATCAGTATATATCAAAATAGGTGATTCCAGGATATAGCTCCTGAATTTTTCCAACGCAAATACTACAGCCAGCAACTCCTTCTCTGTGGTCGTATAATTCCTCTGAGCATCATTTACTGTCTTGCTGGCGTAGTAAATCACTACTGGAACTTTGTCTTTTCTTTGGCCTAGGACTGCACCAACTGCGCTTGCGTCACACATTATTTCAAATGGTAGGGACCAGTCTGTTACCTGCAAAATGGGAGCAGAAATCAGCAACTTCTTTAAAGTTTCAAAAGAAATTTGACACTCAGGTGTCCAAATAAAATCCACATTTAAAGTAAGTAAGTTGCAAAGAGGGCGAGATATGGCGCTAAAATCTTTGATGAATCGTCTATAAAATCCTGCATGTCCCAAAAATGATCTAATGTCCTTCACGCATTTAGGACTTGGTAGCTTCTCAATTACTGCTACCTTGGCTCTGTCTACCTGTATACCATCCTTAGAAACTAGGTGACCAAGGACAAGTCCCTCTGTGGTCATAAAATGACACTTCTCCCAATTCAATAGGAGGTTCTTTTCAATGCACCTGTCAAGAACAAGAGCCAAGTTAGTTAAACAATCATGAAAAGAGCTACCATACACTGAAAAATCATCCATAAATATCTCAACAATTTTCTCAACCATATCATCAAAAATACAGAGCATGCATCGCTGAAAAGTAGCCGGAGCATTACATAAACCAAACGGCATTCTTTTAAAAGCAAAAGTACCAAAGGGACAGGTAAAGGTGGTCTTTTCCTGATCCTCAGGTGCAATCTCAATTAATAACCTGAATAACTGTCTAGAAAGCAATAGTACTCATGTCCAGCTACCCTCTCTAAAATTTGGTCAAGAAATGGAAGAGGGAAATGATCTTTTCTAGTTCGAGAGTTTAATTTCCTATAATCTATGCACATCCTCCAACCTGTGGTGGCTCTAACCGGGATAAGCTCATTATTCTCATTTTTAACCACGGTGAGGCCAGACTTTTTAGGAACAACCTGTGTAGGGCTGACCCACTTGCTGTCAGAAATATGATATATAATGCCTGCATCCAATAATTTTAAAACCTCGCCTTTCACCACTTCTTTTAATGTTGGATTTAACCTACGTTGCATTTCTCTAGTGGGTTTGGCGTCATCCTCCAAATAAATGTGATGCATGCATACAATAGGGCTAATACCTTTTATGTCAGCAATGGACCAACCAATAGCACCTCTATGCTTTCTTAGCACATCAAGTAAAGAGCTTTCCTGTTCTAAAGAGAGTTTAGAAGATATTACCATAGGAAAGCTGTTTTCATTTCCTAGGAAGGCATACTTGAGATATTCAGGAAGTGGCTTCAATTCGGGCTTTGGATCCTCCACCTCAGATGAAATTTGAATTGATGCATTATGTGTTAAAGCCTCGAACCTAGGCTCCCATACCACGTTCAGCTCCTTCACGTTCTCCTACACAAAAGATATGTCATCAGAATCACCAATAATAGTCTCAATAATAGAAGCATCATCACAAAATTCAGAACAAATATAATCATCCACCAATGAATCAATCATATGCACCCTCTCAACCTCATCATCAACATGTGGCAACTTGCAAGTATTAAAAATATTCAAATCTAAAGTCATGTTGCCAAAAGTAATTTTCAGTTGACCATCCCTACAATTAATTAAAGCATTGCATGTCGCTAGGAATGGTCTACCTAGGATGATAGGAGTAGCATTGGCAGTTTGGGGTCCTTGGATGTCTAGAACTATAAAGTCCGTGGGGTAGTAAAATTTGTCCACTTGAACGAGGACATCCTCAATGCATCCCTTTGGAACTTTAATAGATCTATCAGCTAATTGCAATATGACAGATGTAGATTTTAGCTGTCCTAACCCAAGCTGCACAAAAATAGGATATGGCAATATATTGACACTAGAACCTAAATCCAATAAAGCATTTCCAATCTTTTTAGTGCCAATGGTGCAAGTGATGGTGGGTGATCCAGGATCTATAAATTTAGGTGGTGTATTTTGTTGCACAATAGAGCTAACCTGTTCAGTCAAAAATGCTTTCTTTTTCACATTCAACTTTCTCTTAACAGTGCACAAATCTTTCAGAAATTTAGCATAGGCAGGTATTTGATTAATAGCATCAAGCAATGAAATATTTATCTGGCACTTCTGAAAAATTTCACGAATCTCAGTTTGGTACTTATCTTTGTTTTTCTGAAGTAGCCGATGAGGGAAAGGTGCTGCAGGTACATATGTTGCGGGTTCCTTCTCTTTAATGACATTTTTGCTCAAACCCATTTCCGTGCTCTTTTCCTGCACCTCCTCTTGCTCTTGAATTTCCTCTTCTTGGGTCTGAATTCCCTCTTCCTGCTCAGCTTGTCTGCTCGGTGGGTCAGGTTTCTGAATCTCTTTTCCACTCCTCAAAGTGGACACAGCTTGGCAAGGCTTCATATTATTTCCTGCAGAAGAAGATGAGCCCATATTAGGATTTGGAATTGACTGAGATGGAGGATTGCCTTTCTCCAGTGTCGCCGTAAGCCTAGCCAAGCTTTCGCTCATCTGCTGATTCTGAGCCTTCTGAGCCTGAAATTAAGCCTGTTGTTGCTGCATTTGGGCGTGTTGCAATTGAATAAGCTGCTGAAGCGCATCGCCAAATGGTTGCATCTGCTTTTGTTGCACTGGCTCATGGTCCCTCCTTTGGTTCCCACCTTGATAATTGTTGTTATATTGATTCTGTCTGAACGGCGGTGGAGCTTGCTGCTGAGGTTGCTGATTGGGGCTCCAATTTAAATTAGGATTGTTGCGCCACCCCTTGTTGTTGGAATTGAAGCCCTGGTAGTTGGTGGACACTTGGTTCACCCCTGTCGGATTGCCTAGCATGCTCTTCAAGGCTGGAAGTGTGGGGCAGGCACTGGTGTCATGGCCTCCAACGTCGCAAAGTGCACAAGTCTGCTCTATCTCAACTGCTTTGGCCTCTTTCAAATTCATGGCATGAAGCTTATTTGAGATCATGGCCTCCATCTTTGCCTCCAACGCATTCTCTTGCTTCAAATTGAATACCACTCCTCGTGTGGGCTGGGATGGTGAAGAGTGGCCTCCTCTCTCGTAGTCTGAAGTAGTGTCCCATGTCTGCGCATTTTCTGCTATCTCCTCCAGGTACGTCCAAGCTTCATCTGGCTCTTTATCAAAGAATCCTCCATAGCACATCATCTCTACAAATTGCTTCATCTGCGGCTGCAGTCCATCGTAGAAGAAGCCAATAATCCTGCTTTTGTCGAAGCCATTGTGTGGGCATGCAAGCAATAGCTCATTGAACCTTTCAAATGCCTGGTAGAATGTCTCCTCGCTTTTCTGGGCAAAGTTCATGATCTGCCGCTTCAATCCCTGTGTCCTGTGAATAGGAAAAAACTTCTTTAGAAATTCAGCCTGCAAATCAATCCATGTAGTAATAAAACGTGATGGCAATGCATTCAACCAATTTTTAGCTTTGTCATTCAATGAAAATGGGAACAGTTTAAGATATAACGTGTCCTCGCTAGTTTTCCCATCAAAGCATGTCAAGCACACCTCCTCAAATCCTTTAATACGAAGATATGGATTTTCCTTGTCTAACCCATGAAAGGTGGGTAAGAGTTGGATCACCCCAGGTTTAAAATTGAAAGAATTTGCATCATTAGGTAAAACAAAGCATGAAGCAGTGCTAGTCCTAGTGGGTCTGAGTAAATCTTTTAAAGTCCTAGGCACTCCAGGTTGGACATTATTTTCGTTGTTGTTGCTAAAATTTTCATCCATATTATTGTTAGGCATATCAAAACGTCGAGTCAACCTATGTGTCCTAGGAGTCCTATGCCACATAAACTAGCACAAATATATTTTTTTATGAAAACAAACAAAAATTTATATACAATAAAGTGGAAAGATCTCACCGAAGGTCCTCTGAATGAGATAAACCGTAGTAACAAACCGTTCTCCCCGGCAACGGCGCCAAAAACTTGGTGGGACCAAAAAGGTGCTTCTCTCAAGCGTAAGAGTCCGTACAAGTAGTAAAATCTGGGAGTCCAGATGTCGAATCCTCGGGAGAAATCTGTTGAAACCACAAGCTTAAATCAAATAGAAAATCTACGTAGAGAAACTAAACACTTTAAATTGTGATGGTGTGGATGAGTTTGATGGTGAATTGTGAATACGTGAACGATACGAACAATGAAAATTCGTGAAAATATCAATGAGAAATATGCACATGGTATGGGTTCATTAGGATCAGTGATTCGTATACGTTGGTTGATCAAATATAACTCAATAAATCCTCCTTTTGGGAGCGATTCATCGGAAGATACCCTTTTAGGGATTCAAGCACAATATGAATTAAATAGTCGCTAAAATTATAATCCTACGAATACGGTATGAAACTCTCTTTTGGAGAGATCAAAGCTCACCCTTTTGGGGTGATCATCAACCTAATCACTTCTTTTGGAAGATGAAAAAGCGGATTTAATAGTAAAAATTACAACTTTAGCGACATAAACGCTTACGAACGATGATATTCAACCAAACAAATACAATTCACATCCCCTAACTACTCCATACCATGCACAAATAAGAATTAGCTACTCATAATGCAAGAATAAACTAGTTTCATAACCAAATACTTCAAGTTCATAGCAAAATACAATAGAAAACACCCAAATACAGGGTAAAAGTTGAAGAAACTATCACCAAAACTCCAAGCTAAGCCTCCAAACTCTCTGGAAACTGAAGAACAGCCTCTGTAAATTTACAGAATTTTTCAGAAGGGAAAATCGGCTCCTAGATGCTCCAATACGCCAATAATACGCCCAAAACCCTTAGAATACGCTTATATAATAGGCATTGCGGGTTTGGGGGCTTAACGGGTCTAAAACAAGTATCCATTTCCGCTTTAAACCCGATCACAGTCGGATCGACTCCAAGCCGTCGGATCCAAGCGCGATCTCCTGAGGTGACGACACGTGGGATGCGGAGCGCTGATGCTGGGTTCGAATCGCGCCCGCTTGCTCGTGAATCCGACTCGACTTCGGACTTGAATTTTCACCGCTGGATCTTGATCGATCGGACTAGAACGTGCCACGTCTCCATGTATTTTCGCTCTCCGCTCCGCTGATGAGGGCAGCTGTCGTCCGTTCGATCGTGATCGAACGGTCTCTATTGAACCACATCGCCGCTTCGTTCGCTTCTCAATTGAAAACGCGGGAGAGAACATGGACCGTTGGATGATTCGGGAACTCAACAGGATTGCGCCACGTGGCCCCGTATTTGCGTTCTCCGCTTCGCTGGATGGGGCTGACAACGGCCGTTCGATCTCGATCGCACGATCGAGAATTTGCCGCGTCTCCCTTTCTCTGATGCCGTCCAATTTTCGCGGGGATCGTTCAGATGCTGTCGCGTGGACGCCAAAATTCGTGCGCCGACCGTATATACGTATTTAAGCGTATTTCTTCAGTATTTCTCCAATTAAATGGTATTCTGCATTCAAAAATTCACAGTAATTAGCACAGATCTCTGAAAAATACAAATAAATAGTCGTTGGAATCGTGAGATCGAGACCAAGCTATGAAAAATATAAAAAGTGCAGAAATACTCCGTTAATTCATACTTTGTGTACAAATCAAGTGATTTGCTCTAGTAAATCCTGATATACAAAATATGAATGTACTAGAGACCAATTGAGCGTCATTTACACACAAAATATTGCTAGATGAGGGGTTAAATACGCAATATTCAACCCAAAGCATCAAGTGCAAGGCGAGACTGGTGGCCAAGGGATCTACACAAAGAAAAGGGGAGGACTGCAATGAGACATTCTCACCTGTTGTGTGACACACATCCATTCGTGTGTTGTTGGCAGGGGTGAAGCCACGAAGGGACAAGGGGGGCAGCTGCCCCCCTTCAAATTAGCTGCCCCTCCTCAAATTAATTAAGCTGCCCCCCTTAAATTAAATATTTTTCTATGCCCCGCCCTCAACTGCAGCCCACAAAGGGCCAAGGCCCACATGGCCACAAGTCGACAACTCGCCCCCCTCAAATTAATTAAGCTGCACCCTTCAAATTAATTATTTTTCTATGCCCCCAACTACAACATACCAAGAGCCAAGGCCCATAAGTCGACAGCTCGCAAGTCGCATAATTTATGATTTGAAACTAGCATCTACTATAAAATTGGTATCTACTATAAAATTTAATTCCGGGTATGTTCCGAAACTGCAATCCAATTGTCTATATGTGTCCAATCTAATCCAATAGAGTTGGTATCTAATCCAATCCAATTTTGTTGTATCCTAACATTGGTATCATAATTTAGTTCAAATCACTCATTATAGAAAGATTTTAAATTATCATCTACTATAAAATTTCAAGTGTGAATTTGTATGATAGAACAAAATTTATGATTTGGGTTTTAGTATGTATGCGTGTCACTAGTCAATGTCTGAGACTGCAATCGACTGTCGTGGTCTTCTTATTTAAGTTCTACTTTGCACCAGTTTGGTTGTTCTGAAGTTTGAATTGATGAGCAAATTGTTGATCAACGTCGATCTAAATTTTAGAACTTTAAGTAAGGTCATATATACTCCTAGGAAGTTGCCTTTTTCATCTAAAAGTCGAATTCAAACTGCATACTCCTTGTAATTAGCATACTGAGCATATTTAGTGCCTCACTGGTCTCTCGAATTGATCCAATCTCTCACTCACTCTCTCTCGAATCAATGATTTGAAGTCCAGAATCGAGAAAATTTGTAGGTCTTTTTCCTATCGAAATGCAGAAGTAATGACAAATCTTCATCACTATCGGAATGAGTTGTTTTACATGGTCATTGATCTACAACTTTCTATGCTTAACGATCATTTGATGAAGTAAACAGCGAGTTGCTTCTTTGCATGAATGGTGGATCTTATGATGCTCTCCGATCAGTTAGAGACTTACATTCTTGATGTGCGTGACAGTGATGACTTCTTGGAAATGAATGGTGTTGGCGATCTTGCAAAGAAAATGGTGGAGACAAAGAGAGATGTAGTATATCCGCTTGTTTATTTACAGATAACATTATCCTTAATCTTGCTAGTTGCAACAGCTACAATTGAGCAAGCATTTTCTGCTATACATATAGTGAAGAATCGCTTACGAAACAGAATGAGAGATGAATGGATGAACAATTGCTTGATTACATACAATGAAAGTGAAATTTTTGGTAGCATCAGTAATGACGTGATTATCAAGCGATTTCAAGGCATGAAAACATGTCGTGGACAATGCTAGTGGAAGAAGCAGATAAATGAATTTTTTTGGATCATTTTTTTGTGAAGGCACAAACTACAAACACATATATTACTTCATGAATATCATCATTCAATGAAATTTCTATAGATCTTTTTTAAATTATTTATTTTATGATTTAATTTATGTGAGGTTAAATATTTTGCCCCCTTTAATTGAATTCCTGGCTTCGTCACTGGTTGTTGGCAATAGTGGCAAGCATGGACATGAAGTTAGAGCAACTCGATGTGAAGACCACCTTTCTGCATGGAGATCTTGATGAAGAGATATACATGCAACAGCCAGAGGGGTTCAGAGTTGAGGGGAAAGAAAAATTGGTCTGCAAATTGAAGAAATCGTTGTACGGGTTGAAGCAGTCACACATGTAGTGGTACAAGCGATTCGACAGCTTCATGATGGGAGTAGGCTTTAAGAGGAGCATCAAGGACCAGTGTGTGTTTGTGCGCACACTGGATAATGGCATGAAGGTTTATTTGCTGCTCTACATAGACGACATGCTTATTGCTTCCAATAGCATGTCTGAGGTGAAGAAGCTGAAGGCGAAGAAGGGGCAAGAGTTCGATATGAAGGACTTGGGGCCCGCAAAAAAAATTCTTGGAATGGGGATTGTCCGAGATAGGAAGCGACATGAGCTAAGGTTGTCACAGCATGGGTACATTTAGAAGGTGCTGACCCGTTTTGGGATGGAGAGCGCGAAGCCCGTGACAAAACCACTAGGAGCTCATTTTCAGCTGTCTGCAACACAGTCACCTAGCACTGAGGAAGAAAAGAAGTATATGTCTCAGGTGCCTTATGCAAGTGCAATAGGGAGTTTGATGTACGTGATGGTATGCACACGTTCAGATATTGCACAGGCCGTGGTAGTGGTTAGCAGGTATATGGCCAACCCAGGCAAGGAGCATTAGCAGGCCGTCAAGTGGATTCTGAGGTATCTACGAGGCACAGCTACTGTCGGGATCCTCTACAGAAGAGGAGACGGAAAGGTGCTGACTGAGTATTACAACAGTGACTACGCAGGAGACAGGGACATGCATCGATCTACCATGGGGTACGTGTTCACCTTGGGCACTGCCACAATATAGTGGAGGTCGGTCCAACAGTCGATGGTAGCGTTATCGACCACATAGGCTGAAGTGATTGTAGCGATGGAAGCTGTGAAGGAGGCCAAATACTTGAGGAGTCTGCTTAGAGATTTGAGGGTGCCGCAGCGTTCGTCACGAGT
This sequence comes from Scilla litardierei, assembly GCA_030789695.1. NCBI lineage: Eukaryota > Viridiplantae > Streptophyta > Magnoliopsida > Asparagales > Asparagaceae > Scilla > Scilla litardierei. Next base: position 293,689,463 of record CM061141.1, read on the forward strand.
GTATAGTGATAGCCATAGTACCATTCATCTGGCAAAGCACTAGGCATACAGTTCGAGGACGAAGCATATTGAGATGCGAGATTCCTTCCTAGAGTCGGAGAAAAAGGAAGTGGAGCTTCAAAAGATCCCGACTGAGAAGAACCTCGCCGACATGTTTACTAAGCCAGTTCTCGCCGTCAAGCTCTAGGTGTGCCTGGAGTTGATCTCTTTATTAGCTTAGGTGGTGCCAGAAGGACAAACTCTGAGATGATGATGAAACCCAGAGAGAAAGTCATATCGAGCAGTGTGGATGTGCAAAAGTATGTGCGAGTAGATTTGAATCAAGCTAGAGTGTTAATTTTGATGATTTAAGTCTCTCATCTCACACTCTTAGGTCGCTCGATCGAGCTGTTCCAAATGCTCGACCGAGCTAGAGGCATAGAACGAAGGCCTAGCAGTTTATGGGATACACTCGACCGAGCACTCTACTGCTGACTGAGCAATGTCTGCTCGGTCAAGCGGTTTGAGCGCTCGACCGAGCTATATTAACATGGAGTTTTGAGCTCTACAGAGCAAAGCTCTCGGTCAGCCGCTCAACCGAGCGAAGAAGTCGCTTGACCGAGTGAAGTAGACTCTCGACTGAGCACCCCGTTTTCATCCACCCAGGAGCTGCTACAGCGAAGCGGCCGCTTGGCCGAACAATGAACTCGCTCGATTGAGTGGTGCAGGGCCCAGACTTTTTAGTCGACGGTTCAGATTGGTTTCCAGGCTCGTTTTTTGATGCCCTATTTAATCTAATGGTTGATTAGATTAGGGTTAATGCAGTTTTTTCGGATCTGGAGCAAGAGGGAGTTTGAGCTGCCGACATTGAAGATTTTTGTCAAGAGATTATGGCTAGGAGTTTGTGATTAGAGTTGAGTGATTCTCGAATTGTCTCCTTTGTTTTCTTCTTCATTGAGTGAGTTTGTGAGGGCTTGTGCATCTAGCCAAGTTATTACACACGTGAGCGGAAGACCAATTGTAGTCCTTTTGAAGATCTCTCTGATAGTGGAATTATCTCGAAAGTTGCTGGATGTAGGTTGTGCGCAACCGAACAGTGTTAATCTTTGTGTCTGCGATTTGATTTATTTGTTGCTATTTTGTTTGCTGCTTTACTTTACAAGATCGTACGGATTTTGTTTGAGTTATTTGAGTATCCGATTTTTGCTAGTACTAGATTTCTGATTAGCTATTAGGATTGGTTGTTTCCGCAGGTGTATCAATTTGGCTGCTATGTCATCGTTTTGAGGTCCTAAGCCTAAACACAGATAAAAGAGAATGGTTATTGATAGGCTTGTGATGCACAATATTTTGTCACGTTCTTGTTCTTATTATCATGGACTTGTATGGAGTCCGACAACCCGACCTTAATTTCCCTGGAATGAAGGATAAGTTGATGATGACAATAACGACGATGAGTCGTCTCTTCTAGCGTAAAGAAATTGTATACCAACTCTGCACAATAGGCTCCTTTTATAATCAGCATCTTATTCTTGTGCCTTTTTAGGCTGCGATTCCAAACAGTAGGACACCCAAAGTTGGCACCTTGGTACATGAAAGGTCTCTCTACAATTCTCCCACATGAATCCAAAGAGATTTATACTTTAAAAAAGAAACATCATGTTCATGGAGTTGCAACAGTTGTAAACGTAACACATCTTACAGAATCTGTGGACAAGAAGTTGGAGGCCAATACAACATGGAAAGTATGACCACAATATTAGTTATAGTTAAAAGAAAGCTATAACGGTCAATGGCTGATAATTAAACTTCGCATTTGGATCAGGGTTGGATAAGCTGTCCAAAATTAGAAAGAGTTTGTGGGAACATTAGCCTCAGGGTCAACGTGGGACCAACGAAAAGGCAAATCAATCCTAAACTCACTCTCCTTTTTCTTTCCTTTTTAATTCTTTTTCCCCCCTTTTTTTTAATTTTTGCCTAATGGATGATGCATCTTCTCATCTCTCTCTCCCTCTTCAAACAAGGAAGAAATTCGCTGTTTGCCTCTGCGAAGGAGAAGAAGCTGGCAACGGAGCATTGCTGCCGTGCGTACGGGAATCTCCCCTTGCAATCAATTCAAAGGATAGAGCAGCATTTCTCGTGAATCTACAGATTTGCCTTTTTCTGATAAAGAAAGAACCAAGCTTTTAATCCCAACATTTGCCTTTTTTGTGCTGCTTTCTCCGTCTATAAATATTTGTGCCCATTTCTTCTCTTCCCTTCATTGCTCCTTTGTGTGTGTGTGTGAGAGCGAGAGGGAGGCGATGGACTTATCAGATGAATTTGATGATGATGGAAGGCCTAAAAGAACTGGTACGTTGTAATTTCATTCTTCCTCTGCTTCAACACGCATAATTAGTTTCCATGAACAAAATTTGATGGGAACCAGGTTTCAATTAGCCACCATTTTAATCACATAATCTTATTCTTGCATGTGAATTCAGGAACGGTGTACACGGCGAGTGCACACATTGTAACGGCAGTGATAGGTTCCGGGGTTCTGTCGTTAGCGTGGGCAATGGCTCAGCTTGGTTGGCTTGTTGGATCAGTGGCTCTGTCCATCTTCGCCGTGATCACCCTCTTCACCTCGATCCTCCTAACAGACTGTTACCGACACCCCGATCCTGTGTCCGGCAAAAGAAACTACACCTACATGGAAGCAGTGAGGTCCAACCTGGGAGCTACCCAGGTCTGGTTCTGTGGGCTCTGCCAGTATGTAAACCTCTGCGGCACGGCCATCGGCTACACGATCACGGCGTCGATCAGCGCCGCGTAAGCATCTTCGCCTTCCTCTGTTAAATTTGCTCGATATTATACATATGCTTGTGGCTAAGATGGGTTCTGAACTGGTGCAGGGCCTTGACCAAGTCTAGCTGTTACCATAAAAATGGCCATGATGCCGATTGCACTGTAGAGAATAGCTTCTACATGATCGGATTCGGTGTCATTGAGATTGTCCTCTCCCAGTTGCCCAACATTCATGATATCTGGTGGCTTTCCATCGTCGCAGCCTCCATGTCTCTGGCTTACTCTTTCATTGCCATTGGCCTCTGCATAGCCAAAATAATCTCAGGTGCAACACACATCTCAAAAACTCATTACAGAACATGTAAAATCGTAGGATATCTGAACAAAACGACTTCAAACGCGCAGGGGACACAGGGAAGACATCCATCATAGGAACAGAGGTTGGAGTCGATGTCGATGCAGCCCAAAAGGTGTGGAGGGCGTTCCAGGCGCTGGGAGACATTGCGTTCGCCTACTCCTACGCCATGATTCTGATCGAAATCCAGGTAAAACACATGACTTGATCTCGTCGAACAGGTCCAAACATTCTGATTACAGACTGAAACAAATACATCATGCAGGACACCTTGAAATCGTCGCCGCCGGAGAACAAGGCAATGAAGAAGGCGAGCCTGGCTGGAGTGCTGACAACCAGCACATTCTACCTCCTCTGCGGGTTCCTGGGGTACGCGGCCTTTGGGAACCAGGCACCTGGAAACATACTGACCGGCTTTGGATTTTACGAGCCCTTCTGGCTGATCGACATCGCCAACATCTGCATCATTGTCCATTTGGTCGGCGCGTTTCAGGTAAATGAACAAACATCACAGCTTTAACTACACACACATGTTTGATTTCTATTCATCTGTACCATGATATGTGATCGATCACTCCTGCAGGTATTCGTGCAGCCAGTTTTTTTCGTGGCAGAACGACGCATAGCTGCCAGTTTCCCGAACCAAAGGTTTCTGGTCCATGATCGAACCGTCAGGATTGGGAAAAGGTTCAAGCTCAGGTTCAAGCTCCTCCAGTTGGTCTTCAGAACGACGTTCGTAATACTGAGCACCTTTCTGGCGATCCTCCTGCCGTTCTTCAACGACGTGCTCGCGCTGCTGGGCGCAGTCGCGTTCTGGCCCCTGACAGTCTACTTCCCACTCCAGATGTACATGTCTCAGCGAAAGATCAAGAAGGGCAGCTTCAAGTGGACTCTGTTGCTGATTCTGAACGTGTTAAGCCTGCTTGTCTCGCTGTCTGCAGCTACTGGGGCCATTGAAGGGGTGGTAGACAAGCTCAAACATTTCACGCCCTTCGCGACGAAATCCTAAGGCGTGAATGATCCATGACATGTTTTTGATATGAGTGGTTGTTCTAAAACTTTCTGCAGTTAGAAGCAGAGAAGCTTGATGCAAGCGGGTCCAAGTGCTGCTCTTGATCTGTAACACGATGGAGCTAAAATAGAGTTTCGATACATAAACGAGTCATAATTATAGAAAGGATGTCATTTTACCGCCCTTATGGTGCTTGAATTATCATCAAACAGGACTTTATATCCCTAATAATCAAACCTTATAATTTCCACATCTTTACCTTGCAACCTCTTAAATCATTGTGAATGGCTGATGCCAATGTGTGAGTAAAATGAATAGTGTAACGCAATAGCTAATTGAAAAGGAATGCACTGTACTCAATTAAACAAGAGTGAAACACAACTACCTCGGAAAGAACAATTTGGGCTAGTCGGATTGATTGTCAACTATAGATCACTTGATTGATTGATAGGAATCTCTCTAGCACCACTAGTAAACGAAAGCAGTATGCTATCTATATTGCAAACGAGGGTGTTTAGTGGGACATTTGTCCCACATGACAACTTTGTCACATTTTGCCAGGGGAGAGGTGTGCAACCTCATTATGGTGGGGCAAACTTGGGTGTGGGTGTGGGTGTGTTTTGGGGGTGTGTTGTGGAGCCCCCCGGCCAACATTCTCCTTGTGTGCAAGTTTGCCATTGCTATTTTATACAACCCAAATGCCTCTCCCTCTTTCTCATATTTACGGGGTTGCCATCGATATTTTTTCACTTTGGCCCCCAATATTTTTTGCACTTTAATGCCTATTTTTCCCCTTTACCCTGGACAATACACACATACCCACACTTCCCTCTCTTTTTCAGTTGCGTGTGAGCCTCGCACCATGTGTGTGGTTTTTTTGGGGTCCCTGTGTATTATGTGCACGTGTTATTTCTAGTAGTACTTCAAGAATGAAAGATAAATGCAGGTGAAACGAGATATCCATTGTTGTTGTAAGCAATTGTTGTTGTGATGATTGTGGGATCCCTTCTTCGTTTTTAGGATCTTTTATTTATAGGCTAGACGTGCTCCCTTGGCCATCATCATCACGCCTAGGGATAAAAACGGGCCAGGTCGAACTATGGGCCAAGGCTAGGCCCCGACTCCGGTCCTGATATATTTTGAGCCTAAAATCTGGTCCTTGTCCCGGCTTTGTGCCTTTTAAATCGAAACCCTATCACTATCCTACGAATTTTCTAATTGTCCATTGGGCTTTTAGACCGGCCATTTATTTGTTTCAATTGCAATTCAAATCCATGATTATTTTCAATAACATATCAAACAAAAAATTAAGAGTAATTATATACATGTAGCACATAGGTGTAATAATAATATTCATCAGTTTCATCAGTTTCTTCTTGGGTAGTACTGATGATTTCGTGCTTCAATAAATTTCATAAGGAATATATAAGGTAATTTCTAGGTTTCATGCGTTCGATTTTTTAAAAGAAAGAAACTAGAAAGGGTGAAAAATTGAGATCCAAGTTTTTTTTTGGAAATAGACAGTCATGTTTTGATTAGAGAGAGACAGAGAATGAAGGGGTTAAACTTATATGTTGCAATTTTTTGATTTCATATGTGTTAGTGAACGGGTACGAACCGAAATCGGGTATCCGCATACCCGGCCCGTTTAGCATCCGCGACCCAATACCCCCCCCCCCCCCCCCCGGTGCTCCAAGCGGGATACATCTGGGCTGGATGAACGAGTCATTCGACCGTTGGGCTAGCACCGACATGCAAGGAAGGGTTAATGTGGCCGAATTAATGGGCAGCCGTTAACTCGAATTCTGGAGAAGATCGTGTCCCAATCAACGAGGGACGGTTACACATTCCCAAGAAGGAGCAACCTGTAAATAGGCCGACAAACGAAGGTAAATGGGTTCCATCTTCAAGGTACGAGGTGTAAGACATAGAACTCTATCTTCTCACTTTTACCATTCTTATATTTGAGCTTGCGTCGTTAGTCTCGAGACAAAACTCCGTGTGTCGATCTCAGCTACACCAAGCTTACTCTCTTCCTTAAGTTCCATACTAACTTAAGCATTGGAGGGGATTTGGGTTGGAACCCAGATCCGACCCCCTAACGGGTCCCTGTGGTGCAGATCGTTGACCGTAGTCTAGCATCGAAGGTCGACGTCGAGCTCTCCAACCTCGAACGACCGATGCAACGGTCGCAACACTTCCTACCATCATCATTCGACCCCGATTCCTCCAACCGAGGGTGTCACGCCCCGCTTCCCTAAAATGGAGACGAGACATGAAAAGGTCCGCACGAGAGTGGAGCTGTGAAGCCCCAAACCCGATAAGCGTCAATAAAACATAAGCAGGTCCCTGTAACCACAACGGAACAACAATAATAACACAAGGAGAGACAGAAATAAAATCTCATATCTCATAAATTGTCCAACAAGAAAATTAAGTTCAACATCCAGAAAAGCCACCATGCTAAAAGAAAGAGTCTAAAGGCCCAGAACAATGCCAACAAAGACAAACGTAACAAGGTATAGGTGCCACGCACCGACAACAAAACAGCAGTCTAAAACAAAAGGAAAGCTCAACGAAGACACTAGGACGGGTCCCCAGTGTCCACGTACTCCTCGCCAAACACAGGCTCGGGCACGACGTCCGCAAACACCTCGTCCTCAACAACGGACTCAGGCTCGAGATCTAACATGTGTCACCCAAAAGAGTAAAGGGGCACATGTCAGCAAGTCTAAAAGACTTGGGCAAGGAAACTGAAGGCAAGGTAAACTAGCAACCTAGCAGTTATAGTATGATGCATGGCATGGCAAGTAAAGCATGAAAGTAACAAGTGAAGTGCAAGTAGCAAGTAACAAGTGGTAGTTGTGACATGTAATGTCAAGTAACAAGTACAAGGGATCACTCAACGAGTGCCCTATTGCCCACAGGCTGTGTTCAAGTAGAAGTCAAGTAAATCTCGTCAAGTAAACACGTCGTGCACAGAGATTCCGCCTGTTGGCTAGAGTGGCTGATCGGGCCAACTCCTAAGCTCAAGTGACCGTTTATCTCTACCCCTCCCACGTGTGTCGAGCCAGGGCATTACCCCCGAACACGGAATGCTCGCTTCTGGGACACGAGCCAGGAAGTGTGATTAACACGTATGGCATAGGGTTATGCCCACGTATAGTGGGTGCCTAACCGGAAACTAGTAGGTCGGGCATTGGCTATCAACCAACACATGGCCCGCTTCTCGAACACGAGCCAGGAAACACAAGTATTGTAGCGTGTGCTACGAATGCAACATACAACATGGATAGCATGGATGACAATGTATTCGCGTACCGATAATCCAAATTAAACATGACATGGTAATTGTGCAACATGGTAAACGACGGTCCTAGCTTCGTTGTTAAGCCAGTTCCGGAATTTGCGCCTAGGCGAGTATCATTTCGTCGCCTAGTCTCTTTTACGCCTACAACAAGCAAATGGCCTAAAACATGGCCCAAACCCTAAGTGGCAAGTTTCACTTGCCTAGCACCGGGGATGACGATCACGAAGGTTCGTCTCACGGATGCTAATCTACGGGGAAGTCGCTGTTATGGAGAAACAATCATCAAAACAACAAGTAATTTCATTAGTGTTCCATAAAACACTACGGGTTATGAAAACATCAAGAGATCGATTTATTACCGTGAGGAAGCGGAAGAAACACTCTGGGGAACCTATGGATCAGATCTGGAATGGATGGAGAAGTTTGGAGAACTAGGGGTTTTGGGGGATTTTGGGGATTTGATGGAGATTTGAGGAAGATGAGAGGTAGAATGTGTTGAGGGAGGGTTTAGATGATGGGGGATGAGCTTGGGATGAAGGAATAAGGGTTTGAGGTAGAAGGGGGCTCAATGGGGGAGAAATTAGGGTTTTAGGTCGTGAGGAAGAAGAAGAAAACGTTTGGAGGGGGTATAAATAGGATGGGCTGGCGGCTGCCCAGAAATTAAGGTTTCGACACAGATTAGTCGGTCAAAGAGCAACCACTGACCGACTAGTTTGGAAACTAGTCGGTCGGTTGACCAACACAGACCGACTAAGTCCAAACAGTAACTCCTGTACAGAAATAGGATCTAGATTTAGTCGGTCAATGAACAACTACTGACCGACTAGTTTGACAACTAGTCGGTCGAGAGATGAACTTAGACCGACTAAGAAGGAACAGTAACTGATACCAAAAATAGTTGATGAGTTAGTCTGTTAAAGAAGCATTGCCGACCGACTAGTTTGCAACCTAGTCGGTCAACCAACGTTCTTAGACCGACTAACGAGAAACAATAACTCCTGAACATTTAACAAAGCTCACTAGTCGGTTCAAGAAGGTTTTCCGACCGACTGGATCGTCATCTAGTCGGTCGGTGCCCCTTCTTATACCGGCTAACGTGCACCAAAAGTTCCAAAATGGAGCGCGGAGTTCCGGGATCGATTTCTAAGACTCCTAGGCTTGATCTAATGATAAGATATGACCGATACGAAGCCCGTCATGAATGACTCACTCCGAAATCGACGATTCTAAGGAAGAAGCTAAGAAAATACGACGAAACGATCGAAAATGAAAGCTACGGAGACGAAAACCACACAAGAGGAGAAAATCCACCAAAACATATATTATAATATAATAAATCCGGATACATGAAAACCAGTCGTTACATCCTCCCCAACTTAAGAAAAATTCCGTCCTCGGAATTTCCAAACACTCACGTGTCCGGAAACAAAAGTGGGAAACGCCCTCGCATCTCATCCTCATTCTCCCAAGTAGACTCTCCAGGCGAGCCGTGTCGCCACATCACCCTCACAAGATTGACAACCTTGTTCCGAAGTGACTTCTGACGCCTGTCCAGAATAAGCACTGGATGCTGGTCATACGTCATATCGGGGCGAACGGTAATCTCCGAGAAATCCACAGCATGAGATGGATCGCTAATGTATCGACGAAGCTGCGATACATGGAAAACATTGTGAACTCCCTCCAAAGATGGCGGCAAGGCCAAGCGGTAAGCTACCTCGCCAACCCTCTCCAAAATGTCAAACGGTCCAATGTATCACGGGCTCAACTTCCCTCGCTTCCCAAAACGAATCACGCCACGATTCGGGGAAATCTTCAGAAACACATGATCTCCAGGCTGAAACTCTAAAGGACGACGTTTAGCATCTGCCCAATGCTTAAAACAGTCCTGAGCGATCCTCAACCTCTCCCGAATGTTCCTGACAATATCCACGGCCTCCACGATCATCTCAGGTCCCAACAGCTCCCGATCACCAACGTCATCCCAACTCAATGGCGATCGACATTTCCTCCCATAAAGAGCGGCGAAAGGCGCCATGCCAATACTCGCCTGGAAGCTGTTGTTGTAAGAAAACACTACCAGATGTAGATGGTCCTCCCACGAAACCTTGAAATCCAACATGCACGCCCTCAGCATGTCTTCCAAAATCTGAATCGTCCTCTCGGACAGGCCATCCGTCTGCGGATGGTACGCCGTGCTGAAACTCAGACGCGTACCCAAGCTCTTCTGCAAACTCTGCCAGAACTGAGATGTGAACCTCGTGTCTCTGTCCGACACGATACTCACTGGGACTCCGTGAAGTCACACGACCTCCTGCACGATTCACGTTACATCACTATCTATCTCCTCGCTAGTGCCTCAGTGGACTGTCCCACTCGGAACGGAATAAAGTGCGCGGATTTGGTCAATCGATCTACGATCACTCAAATCACGTCATTCTGCTTCGGACTCCGAGGCAATCCAGTCACGAAATCCATAGTGATGTGTTGCCACTTCCACTCCGGAATCGGAAGCGGTTGTAGCAACCCGGCCGCACGCTGATGCTCCGCCTTCACTTGCTGACAAACCAAACACTTGGCCACACTCCGAGCCACACTCCTCTTCATACCATGCCACCAATAATTCAGACGAAGATCCTGGTACATCTTGGTGCCACCAGGATGCACAGAATACGGCGAACTGTGTGCCTCCACCATCAACTCCTCTCTAATATCCCCAGCTGGCACACACAACCTGGCTCCAAACCTCAGCGAGCCATCCTCATGAATCAAAAAGTCAGTCCGCAGACCGGCTTCCACCTGCTCCTGAATCTTCACCAGCTTCGGATCCTCAGCCTGGCCCGCCTTAATCCGATCCACGATCGTTGACTGTACCTGCATGTACATCAACGATGAAGCCTCCCCAGGAAGAACAATCTCAACACCAGACCCGTAAAAATTCTGCTGCAATCTCCACTGCGAGGTCAAAATCATCACCGCTGGAAGCCTACTCAGCGCATCAGGAACCACATTCACCTTGCCAGGGTGATACTGCAAATCAATCTCGTAATCTGCCATAAGCTCCAACCATCGACGCTGTCGCATGTTGAGCTCCTTCTGAGTAAAAATATACTTCAAGCTTTTGTGATCTGTGAAAATTTTCACTTTCTCACTCAGCAGGAAGTGCCTCCAAATCTTAAGAGCAAACACAACGACAGCCAACTCCAAATCATGTGTCGGGTAATTCTTCTCATGAACCTTGAGCTGACGAGACGCATAAGCCACTACATGCCCGTGCTGATGCAACACACAACCGAGACCCTTGCCAGAAGCATCGCAAAAGATCTCAAATCCACCGCTGCGATCAGGCACAGCAAGAACAGGGGCAGTCGTCAATCTCTCCTTCAGAACGCCAAAAGCATTATCACAATCACCCGACCAAATAAAAGGTACATCCTTCCGCGTCAACCTGGTCATCGGCTCGGCAATACGGGAAAAGTCCTTAATGAAACGCCGATAATAACCGGCAAGTCCAAGGAAACTCCGGATCTCAGACGCAGACGACGGAACAGGCCACTCTCTGATGGCCCTAATCTTCTCGGGATCCACAGAAATACCATCTCCAGTCACCACATGCCCGAGAAAAGCAACTCTATCCAACCAAAACTCGCACTTCGAGAACTTAGCATACAACAGATGCCTCCTCTAAATCTCCAACACCGTCCTTAAGTGCGAGGCATGCTCTTCCTCCGACTTCGAATAGATCAGAATGTCGTCAATAAAGATAACGACAAACTTATACAAAAAGTCGTAGAAAATCAGGTTCATCAGATTCATGAAAACTGCGGGTGCGTTAGTTACGCCGAAGGGCATAACCACAAACTCATAGTGTCCATACTTCGTCCTGAACGCTGTCTTCGGAACATCATCCTTCTTCACCTTCAACTGATGGTAACCACTCCTCAAATCCAATTTAGAAAACACCCTCGAACCTCCAAGCTGATCAAAAATATCATCGATGCGAGGCAACGGGTATTTATTCTTGATGGTCACCGCATTCAACTCCCGATAGTCCACGCACATGCGACGCGAACCATCCTTCTTCTTCACTAGCAGCACCGGTGCTCCCCACGGAGACACACTAGGATTGATATAACCCTTCCGCAAAAGCTCATCCAGCTGCTTCCACAACTCTTCCAATTCTGCAGGCGCCATACGATAAGGCGCCTTCGAAATCGGCTGCGCTCCCGGAACAAGATCGATAGAAAATTCTAAAGCTCGATCAGGTGGCAAACCAGACATCTCCTCGGGGAAGACGTCATCGAAATCACGCACCACAGCTGGCCTCTCCAACTCCATCTGCATAGCCACAAGCTCCACCGGCCTGGCCCGAAATCTGACAGGACCAAGCGAACTGCTACCTCGACTGAACTAAAATACTGGATGTCTGGGAATCTCGAACACCACCCTCTTCCTCCGACAGTCGATCGTAGCATAGAAACTCGCAAGCCAATCCATCCCAAGGACCGCATCGTAATTGATGATGTCGTGGACAATGAAATCAGCGCAAAGCTCACGTCCACAAACCACCAACGGGCAAGAATTGCACCCATGATGCACCGAGACCACACCGTTCCCTGTGACGATATTCCAACTCTTAGGAAGAGAGGACGTCGACAAGGAATGCTTCTCCACGAAGCTCCGAGAAATAATGCACATCGATGCACCTGAGTCAAAGAGGACTCGTGCAGGAAATGTGCAAACCAAAACCACACCTAGCAAGCAGTCTAACAATCAAATCCTATTCTAGCAACAAACATGAGCAAGCAACCAACATAATCAACAATCAAACTAACTAAGGAAGAAAATAGCTAGAACGAGCGTTACCTGAAATAACCTCGTCCACGGCCATGCTCTCTTCCTCAGTCATCAGAAAGGCCTGTCTTCTCGGCGGAACAGCCTGCCGAAAGGCCTGTCTCTGTGGAACAAGGGCTGCTCCACGACCAGTGGGCACAGGGGCTCTCTGCTGCAACGGCGGTGCTGCAACGGGTGCCCTCCAAGGCTGCTTCGACCTCGGACAATCCTTCATGGCATGGGTAGGATCCCCACAGACGACACACTGGCCCAGGAATCTCCTACACTGATCCTTGACGTGTCCGGTCCTACCGCAGAAATGGCAAGTCTTCAGAATAGGCCCTCCTGGCCTCTTGAACTGAGCTGGCTGATTAGGCTTGAAACCAGGCCTAACCATCACTCTGGCCTGCTCCATAGGCCTCTTCCCAACACCAGAAACATGTCCTCTCCTTTGACTCAGGTTCAGCTCCTGCCTCCTGGCAGCGACCAGAACCTTCTGATAAGAGTCCAGATCGGAGGAAGACACAAAACTCTGAAGCTCCAAAGCAAGTCCCTGCAGGAACCTCTGAGCCCTCTCATCAGCATCCTGCACCATATTTGGCGCGAACCGACTCAGCCTAGTGAACTCTTGGTGGTACTGGTCCACCGTCAACCTCCCTTGCTTCAGATCAATGAAACGCTGCAGCATCTCCTTCTTAGCAGCATTCGGAAAGAACTCCTCATCAAACCTGGACTTAAAGGTAGCCCAAGCTATCGGCTCCACCAGCATCTTCTCTTCCGCATCCCACCAGTTCCGAGCATCATCCTTGAGTTGCCGCTTCGCCAAATCAACCCATCCAGCCGGGGTGATCTTGGCCATCTTCAGATTATCCTCAATGTTCCGAATCCACTCATCGGCAGCCAGAGGACCCTCAGACCCATCAAAATATGCAGGACCCAGCTCCCAAAATTGCTTCGCTCCTGGCTCGGAGCGAGGGGCCTCCGGAGTCGCCCGAGGGGCATGACTAGCCGGAGCATTCTGGACTTGCAGGAGCACGCCTTGCTGCACATGCATCATCTGAAGCATCATCCGCATCATCTCCCCATTGGTGGACTCCCGCTCAGGCTCCTCATCATGAGGGGGTGCACCACTACCTCCACCACAGGTGATTCATCTTCCTGCCATCTAGTGACACAGAAAACGAAACAATTAGACTCATAGCTTATGACTCGGACGTCGAACTTAGTTTATTGGACATTCTAATATTATTATCGTCACTCCGATAACCGCAGTTACAGTAGGACCTGCATGGGCCACCAACAAAATCTGTCACGCCCCGCTTCCCTAAAATGGAGGCGAGACGTGAAAAGGTCCACACGAGAGTGGAGCTGTGAAGCCCCAAACCCGATAAGCGTCAATAAAACATAAGCAGGTCCCTGTAACCACAACGGAACAACAATAATAACACGAGGAGAGATAGAAATAAAATCTCATATCTCATAAATTGTCCAACAAGAAAATTAAGTTCAACATCCAGAAAAGCCACCAGGCTAAAAGAAAGAGTATAAAGGCCCAGAACAAGGCCAACAAAGAAAAACGTAACAAGGTATAGGTACCACGCACCGACAACAAAACAGCAGTCTAAAACAAAAGGAAAGCTCAACGAAGACACTAGGACTGGTCCCTAGTGTCCATGTACTCCTCGCCAAACACAGGCTCGGGCACGGCGTCCGCAAACACCTCGTCCTCAACAACGGACTCAGGCTCGAGATCTAACATGTGTCACCCAAAAGAGTAAAGGGGCACATGTCAGCAAGTCTAAAAGACTTGGGCAAGGAAACTGAAGGTAAGGTAAACTAGCAACCTAGCAGTTATAGTATGATGCATGGCATGACAAGTAAAGCATGAAAGTAACAAGTGAAGTGCAAGTAGCAAGTAACAAGTGGTAGTTGTGACATGTAATGTCAAGTAACAAGTACAAGGGATCACTCAATGAGTGCCCTATTGCCAGCAGGCTGTGTTCAAGTACAAGTCAAGTAAATCTCGTCAAGTAAACACGTCGTGCACAGAGATTCCGCCTGTTGGCTAGAGTGGCTGATCGGGCCAACTCCTAAACTCAAGTGACCGTTTATCTCTACCCCTCCCACGTGTGTCGAGCCAGGGCATTACCCCCGAACACGGAATGCTCGCTTCTGGGACACGAGCCAGGAAGTGTGATTAACACGTATGGCATAGGGTTATGCCCACGTATAGTGGGTGCCTAGCCGGAAACTAGTAGGTCGGGCATTGGCTATCAACCAACACATGGCCCGCTTCTGGAACACGAGCCAGGAAACACAAGTATTGTAGCGTGTGCTACGAATGCAACATACAACATGGATAGCATGGATGACAATGTATTCGTGTACCGATAATCCAAATTAAACATGACATGGTAATTGTGCAACATGGTAAACGACGGTCCTAGCTTCGTTGTCAAGCCAGTTCCGGAATTTGCGCCTAGGCGAGTATCATTTCGTCGCCTAGTCTCTTTTACGCCTACAACAAGCAAATGGCCTAAAACATGGCCCAAACCCTAAGTGGCAAGTTTCACTTGCCTAGCACCGGGGATGACGATCACGAAGGTTCGTCTCACGGATGCTAATCTACGGGGAAGTCGCTGTTATGGAGAAACAATCATCAAAACAACAAGTAATTTCATTAGGGTTCCACAAAACACTACGGGTTATGAAAACATCAAGAGATCGATTTATTACCGTGAGGAAGCGGAAGAAACACTCCGGGGAACCTATGGATCAGATCTGGAATGGATGGAGAAGTTTGGAGAACTAGGGTTTTTGGGGGATTTTGGGGATTTGATGGAGATTTGAGGAAGATGAGAGGTAGAATGTGTTGAGGGAGGGTTTAGATGATGGGGGATGAGCTTGGGATGAAGGAATAAGGGTTTGAGGTAGAAGGGGGCTCACTGGGGGAGAAATTAGGGTTTTAGGTCGTGAGGAAGAAGAAGAAAACGTTTGGAGGGGGTATAAATAGGATGGGCTGGCGGCTGCCCAGAAATTAGGGTTTCGACACAGATTAGTCGGTCAAAGAGTAACCACTGACCGACTAGTTTGGAAACTAGTCGGTCGGTTGACCAACGCAGACCGACTAAGTCCAAACAATAACTCCTGTACAGAAATAGGATCTAGATTTAGTCGGTCAATGAACAACTACTGACCGACTAGTTTGACAACTAGTCGGTCGAGAGATGAACTTAGACCGACTAAGAAGGAACATTAACTGATACCAAAAATAGTTGATGAGTTAGTCGGTTAAAGAAGCATTGCCGACCGACTAGTTTGCAACCTAGTCGGTCAACCAACGTTCTTAGACCGACTAACGAGAAACATTAACTCCTGAACATTTAACAAAGCTCACTAGTCGGTTCAAGAAGGTTTTCCGACCGACTGGATCGTCATCTAGTCGGTCGGTGCCCCTTCTTATACCGGCTAACGTGCACCAAAAGTTCCAAAATGGAGCGCGGAGCTCCGGGATCGATTCCTAAGACTCATAGGCTTGATCTAATGATAAGATATGACCGATACGAAGCCCGTCACGAATGACTCACTCCGAAATCGACGATTCTAAGGAAGAAGCTAAGAAAACACGACGAAACGATCGAAAATGAAAGCTACGGAGACAAAAACCACACAAGAGGAGAAAATCTACCAAAACATATATTATAATATAATAAATCTGGATACATGAAAACCAGTCGTTACAGAGGGTCCCACTCCAGTTGTTGACGATGCTCAAACTCAACGTTTTGAGTCTACGTCAGCCTGACAACTGTAACAGTTAATTTTGGCCTTAACAGTTTGGCGCCATCTGTGGGAACCATGAGTCGACATCCCCATCGACGAACTACTCGACCATGTCGATTCGCCCAACTACGTCCTCCGAGGCTATCGTAGGACCCCCAACGTCGGGATCATCAACATGATAACGGGAGGTCACCGCACCCTGAGCTATCAACCTCTCTCCAAAGCTCCTATGCTGGGAGGTTGATGATAGTATCCGTGGGGAAAAAGCGCCCCAGAGATTCAATGCCTCCTATCTCCTTCTCGGATGAAGATCTAGAAAGTGTAGAACTACCGCACGATGATGACGTTGTCATCACGGCCACCATCAAAGAGATCGCCGTGAAAAGATTGCTTGTCGACACCAGAAGCTCGTGCGACATACTCTTCTTCACTACACTGGAGAGGATAAGAATTTCATCTGTGGAATTGACGCCTTGCACGGGACCCCTGGTGGGGTTCACCGGACACTCCGCTCCGATAGCAGTCATCATCACCTTACAGGTGACCCACGGTATGTATCCTCAACAATTCACTCGCCTAACCAGTTTTATGGTGGTGAAGATCAACTCGACGTTTAACGGGATCATCAGAAGACCGCTGCTGAATGCCATAGAAGCGGTGGTCTCAACCTTCCATCAGATGATCAAATTCCAGACCCCCGAGGTGGTCGAAAGAGCGAGATGAAATCAGAAGTAGGCGCGGTCGTGCTATACGCTATTGATGCACCCGGAACTAACACCTAAAAGCCACCGGGCAGTGTCACTAATGCCAAACGTTGAATGGTTCCTAAGTATCGATTCCGAGCTCACGAACACAAGCAAACGATGTCAAGTTATAATATAAAAGATATCGATCCCACATGAAAATTAGCGGTGTATTGATCTCAGGCTATTTCCATGTCTCAGAGAGAGAGGTATCAGTCGGTTTGAACGATTGGTTGTTTGATGGTGTTAGATAAATATAAAGAAACTAGGGCATTAGGACTCACCGCTAGGATTGTCGGAGGTCGATGCTAGGTTAGGACTTCTATGTTGCATTGGTTTTATTGGAGATTGTAGCATCTAGGAAGTGAATTCATGCGTCTAGGCTTTATGAATCTAACATACCGTATTCACCCTGCTCTCACGATAGATGCATACGATATATGCAATAAGAATCTACAATAATCTCACCACTCTCGTGTGTCGAATGCTCTCAACTCGTACCACTCTCGTGGGCTAGAGCTTCGAGGTAATTTGATGGCTCTTATTGATGCAATGACGGTAGCCGTCAATTAGTTGTATAGTTCGTCGGTGGATCCCATTAAGACACGAGCCAGGCATGGTCACGAGCCTTGGTTGAATCCACTAACTCCCTAATTAAATCCATAAGATACTCCTTAAGCTAATCGATTCCATCGACGGTGGGCTAATCCATTAGTCCTAGATAGAACTACGGTTCTGACTACGCATGATTCCTGACTTCGCATCTGTTTCCTAAGATCCTAGGGCTAATCCATTAGCCCTGGATAGAACTACTCATACATGGTAGAGAAAGCAAAGAAAGATTGGATTTTTACCATAGAATTCATCATAGTAATCAAAAACATATAAAAGATTAGAATACTTACCAAGAGCGATGTAGATCGATAGCAAGTTACAGAGAATTAAGATCCAATAGATTTCAAGCAAGAAAGAGCCATAAAAATCAAGGCTTTGCTCAATGATAAAAATCTAGATCCAAAACTCTTAATTAAATCTAAACTTACACTAAAACTCTCGATGATGTCCAAAATAGTAAAGGAATTGTGCTTATATACAAGGTGTAGGGACCCCACAAATAATTCTCTGAAATCTGGAAAGTTGGGCCCGCATGTTGCTTGGACGTGTTGGCTACTCGACCGAGCAGGTGACTGCTCGGTCGAGTCGCCTCGTTGGCCACGGTTCGCTACTCATGCTTGCTTGTTTCTGATGCGGGCTACTCGGTCGAGTAGCCCCCCACTCGGTCGAGTTACAGGGGGTGTCAACTCGGGTTGAGTCGCCTAGCTGCTCGGTCGAGTGGCACATCTGTTTCATGTGTTGTATCCGCGTATCAGCTCGGCTGAGTAGCTGTAAGCTACTCGGCCCGAGTCACCTGGGAAACTGACTAGGCTGAGGGCTTCTTGATGATTTCTCTCGCTTGCTTCTCCTCCTCTCCTCCGATATTCTTCTAAACTGCGGTGAACTCCCATGGAGCCTTGCCAATGACGTCTGGACGAGCTAGATGTGTCCATGTCCCGAATCAGCTCCAATTCGCTCCAAAATCCCTAAAAATCCACAAATCTATGCAAAACTAGAATATGTCGTTAGGAGCACATTAATATATAAAGATATGGATTTCGGAGACGAATATGATATGAAATGAGATGAAATGATGCGGTAAATGTTGCGAGATGTTTGCCCTCGAGGCAATTTATCTCCGTGTTTCAATACAAACATCTTGTTCGAGATCACAATAAGCTGTATGGTAAGCATTTATCTAAGTTAAATCATAATGTAGTTATCATTAGATTGTAACTTAGGTAAAGTCCTAAGACTTAATGCGAGGTCAAACATATATCGAGATGAGTATCTCGATCATGGAGAAATGTTTGACCGTCTGTAACATAAGTCTAAAAGGGTTCGTGGTCGTAGATGTTTCGAGAAAAGAATATCGAAACATCGGATAGACCATTGTGTCTTAGTCTTCACCGTATAGCGGTGACGATGATCTCATGGTCGTTTGACTTGGCGAAGTCAAAGACACGACATAGGTGCTCATTGGAGAATGAGTTCACTGAACAATCCACATGAGTTATCATATGGTTATGATTGACAAATATGTCAATGATAACTCCTAGTGATGATAGGCAAGTTGGTCTTTTAACTTGAGGTCATTATACGAACCTATGCGTGAACAGTGTCACTTAGACCCCTGACCTAGCTTCGAGGTAAGGCCTATCGAAAGGTCTTTGGTCGGGTAACATTTGAAGCGTACGAGGAGAGTAATGACCAAGATAGGATTCGTCTCTCCCGGTCAATGGGAGTTAGTGTCGTAGTGTTAGTTCGGTCTTTAGTGAAAACTCTGGCCAGAGTATGTTGAAAGTTGTCCAACATTATTTGACTAAAGATTGATGGAAACTAACTGAATTCGAGTTATTGGGGTTGACAGTTTGACCGTACCCTAGACTTGAATTAAACGACATAGTTTAGACGAAGAGACTAAAACTGCGGAGTTCATCACAGACACAGTCAGGGTGGTCGCGACAATACTCATGTTGATGAGTCAACCACATAATTATGATACTGAAATAGGGACGGCAACTACTGCTCGTATTCACTGCCGTATAGGGCTTCGAGCACAACCTGTAGTAGGGTCAGGTTGTAGGGTCTCACACAGAGTGCGACCTTCGTATGGTAATAGGTAGAATTATTAGGAAGAATATGCATTTGATGCAAGGGATAGAAAATTGCATTTGATGCGAATGATAATTTTAAGCTTAGATAGGGACTAATTTGCATATGCTGCAAAAAGGGTTAAATGTGTCTTAAATTGTTTAAGACAATATTTAAAGATCTAAAAGCATTGAAAAGGTTACGTGAAAGATGGGATCGTCCCGGTCTAAACGTAGGTTCAAACCGCACCCAAATCGGACGCCAAATGCTCAAGTTAGAGCCAAAACAGCCAAAGGAGCCCAAACGGGTCAGCACAATAGGTTTGGGCTGAACCCTACCTGGAAACGGGCACGGGCACTGGCGCCTGATATTAATGGGCACCAGCCTGCGCCCGCTGGAAAAGGGCGTCGGCACGCGCCCGCTCCAGCAGGCGCGGGTGCCCAGGGGCCCAGGCGTCCGCTGGGCGTGTACGCTGCACGTGCCCAGGCAGGCGCGGGCAGCGCATGCGCCTCGGGGCGCGTGCACTGCACGTGGCCTGGCACAGGTGGGCCCATGCGCTGCCTAGGCAGCGTGCCCTTTTGCGGCGACTGGCTGTGATTGTTTTGGGTGGCCTTGGGCTGATATTTGTGCGATCAATTGGAGGGTCAAATGGACTCCGATTGACTCGCCGTTTTTTCCTATGTGTTCACCGTTGAATGCCCTTCGATATGATAGGTTGTATCAATCTGAAGCTCAACGGTGAGGGAATTAAAATTCACGGAAGTTTGGCCTTTTTGAAAGTCAAACTAAATTGAATTTATTAACTCCAAACTTTAGTCCCACATTGGAATTTGAGTGAAGGGGAGGGGTCTGCCGCCTATATAAATAGGGGTCTGCTCCCCTCATCAAAACTCGTCCCAAGCTCAAGATCTGAGCGGCTCCCAAAAATGTTGGAGTACGCTAGGATCTTAGCTTAATTTAATATTTCTCTTCTCCCTAAATTTTTGCCTTACTTCTTAGGGGCTCTAGCAAAGCCACGAAGGGGTTTGGATCTGATACGAAATCTTGGCGAAGGTTCTCACTCGGGTGAAACTTTCTTCGGCGCGTGGTTGGCTCGGTGACAAGAGGATTGCTCTCCTCGGGACGCGGAGCGGTTCGACGACGGTTCGAGGAGCGGTTCGAGGAGCGGTTCGGCGGGGTCTGAGAGCGGCTCGGAAGACGGTGCAGTACATCTTGCCTGAACCAGGGCAAGGTTCCGGGTTTGTGAATTTAATTAGCTTTCTTTTAATTTAATCGCAGTAGCTTAGCTCCCTTTTGGGATGGTCGAACCCATCCCAAGTTGGCAGAGATCCTGGCTTAAGGGTCTTGAATCTTAGGGCCTCGTTAAATAGTTTAACATGTCTGTTTTTCCGCTGCATTATTTTGCGTCTGTGGTCCGTCCGACTTAGGATGAGCACAGATTGTGCCCTAAGGGTCCATCAAAATCCTACAGTAAAAACATGGAATATGGACACATCAAAATCCCCCAAGCTTACCTCTTACTTGTTCTCGAGGAAGACGTATACTAGGCTCACCAGGCGATAAAAATAAGAAATAGAAACATAAATAGAAGATGGAGGGGAGCGCTAGATTATTTGGTCAGATCTCAAACCTTAGCTACATATCACGATGCTTCGAAATAAATCACATGCTAATAAGAATTTCGTATCTTTCGCTTAATATAATACTTGCAAGCATTTTATGATCAAAGAAAGGGAATTCTCAATATTCATGCAGTCAATTCATATCAACATCATGCAATTCATAGCGTCTAGTATTAAAAAAATTGGCGATGCACTTTTCAATCAATAGACATAACCGAAGCATATAAGATTCAAATCAGGCATAGAAAAGAGGATAGAAAGGGTCATGACATTCATATATTCATCTCAACTCATGAAAAATCTCCATAGCTAGCAGTTTTCATAAAGTTTAAGCATTATCAAACATCCCCAATTGTACACAACTCCACTCTAATGTCATACTCACTCATGTGGTCAAATGGTTCAACCCCCAAGCTTAGCTTGAGGCATCGCATCTAAGGGATAGGAATATGGAATTTTTAGCTTTTTCCTAAGTATAAATGTAGCTCCATGCAAATAGGATATAAGAAATGATTTTTCTTTTCTTTTCTTTTCTCTCTCTTTTTAGCTTTTTCCTAAGTTTTAAAATCATGATTTTAATTGAAGTGTTAAATTATAGATGCATGTTAATTATTTATTAGATTAATATTTTAAACATGTTGTTCTATTTAATTGTTAAATAGTTGGACACTTTTTTATGTGTTAAAATTAGTGTGGTTTATGCTTAATGGCTATTTATTCTTGTCCCTTATTTGATAACACAAGACAACCCTTTTAGGTTAGCCATTAAGAAATCGTTAAAATTTATGAATTGAATTTTAATGACATGCTATGTTTTAATAAATCATTAACAATCTTTTGAGACCTAATTGCTGATTAGGGTAGTCCCTTTAACGACGATTATTGTTTAATCGTTATAATAATAATTCTCATTAAAAGACTACGCTTAAAGCGTTGTAAATGATTTTATTAAAATCCTAATAACGATTAGGATAGCACGTGAACCTTATAGTTGATAAGGTTTTAATAAAAGTTATTAAACAAATCCCAAAATTTTGAATTTAAGGATTCAACTAATTGATAGGATTAATTAGTTGTTAATAAAAGCTTTTTAGTATATGGCATGCATATAAAAATGACAAGCATCATTCAATGGACCATGATCCGGTTAATGTGCTTGGCTAAGTTTGTTGGATTGCCCTAGCTAGTCTAAGGGATAAGTGATCCTGACTTAGTCAATTCCCTAACCATTTTCGGCTGGACTACAATGACGCGAATCATGACAATATGACACCCTGGACTATATCTAAGTCAAATACGTTAATAATCTTCTTCAAGATTAGCCGTAGCCCTCCTTGTTTTAGGGGTTGGCGACTATATGACCCATGTTACAGTTTTTGAGCTACACTTAAGCTGTGACATGGCAACCTTGTAGAAACCAACTTCTTAAATACATAAGATGAAATCTAAACTTGACCCAACCCGCGTTGTCGTGAATACATCGAGCGCCGGGGTAAGTTGAGTTTATGATGTAGTCTAGTCCTGACCCAAATCGTCGTCTCGTGAATACACTGAGCGCCAGCGTAAGTTAGGCTAGACACAAAAACAAAGGTCCGACTAGATTAGACATTGTGATTTGGATGAGCACACTCATGATCACAAATGGCTGGGGGTAAAAACCGATAAGAGAGTCATATCTGATATGATTGATAAAGAGTCATCTACCAATTGCAAAGTCAAGCAATTTGTTGAGATATAATCAAGGTTGTTAGGCTCAGGGTGATTGGATCTCTTACCCATTAATTTAATTTAAATTAACTCGTTCATTTTTAAAAGCTTAAAATGATCGCAAAAATAGTGGGAGGATATAGATCGATAAAAGCCAGTCTACCTATATTTAATGTTGAACATATGCTAAACTAGGATAAGTTCTAAGTTTACCAAAGGAATCTAAATATAATATTCTAATGGAATAAGTTAACCAGTCAAACAGGTTGGTTAACTGAATATCAAGTTAAATTCTAATTGATAAAATGAACTATATTCTCGTTGATATTAAAATGACCTTCTTAAGGACAGACATAAGAAATATGATTTCATTATGTTCCGAGTCCAACAAAATAATGCACGCTACATGTCACTCGCCTCTATATGGGGCAGCTGAAACATATTGATGTTCAATAGCAAGTTTCTCCATACAATTTGTTGAGCTATACTCAAGGTTGTATGGAAAGCAGGTTCTATCGGCAAGGTTCGAAAATTCGATCAAACTTGTTTATTCAAATATGAGTGCATGAGCAGTGCAAGACCATGTATCCCAACCGGATCTTGAGACGAGCAACTTGTTGAGCTACACTCAATGTTGCAAAGCTCAAGCGTTTGGATACATGAGATGCTTGCATATCTATTTAAATTTTTGTTGAGACGTTTAATATCTAAATGAGATTTAGAAAAGAAAGAAGGCACGAAGGAAAAGTCAAATTGAGAAAGATACTTTTATTTATCATTAGTAAAGGCATAAGTATGAGGAACTAAAAATGTGACATATTTGATGTCACGATTTCATAGTAATTGTTATACAAAAGAAGTCTAACACATTTTTGACGAATGTCGTCACCTTGCTTCTGAAGCAATGTTTTGTGTTAGTAATTTGAAATAACTATAATATATTAAATGTTAATATATAAATACGCAAGATAGTAATAAACTTATATGGCAAAATAGACTAGGCCGTACCAAAGAGACTAAGCTTCACAAGTCACATAAAGAGGGGTCTGACCTCTCGTATTATGAAATCTACAAACACTTGTGAATCTTATTCTCAAAGGTATTGTCACGCCCCGCTTCCCAAAACGACGGAAGCGAGACGTGACTAAGGTCCGCATGGGCCGGGGCTGTGAAGCCCGGACCCAATAAACGTCTGTAGGGATACCATAAAGTAACAGGTTCTTGCGTATAAAAGTTCTGACAAAAGAAATAAGAGTACAAATAAGGGAACTGCATTCATTAATATAAAGAGAACATATCCAGCGAGTACAAAAAGTCTAACAAAGGAGCCCAAGCATGGCTACAACGCAGAAACGGAGACTAATGGTGCTACGCACCCAACCTAAAACAGAAAGCAAAAAGGTGATACGCACCCAAACTAGAAAGCGTCTAAACTTCCAAAGTCAACAACAGAGGAACCTCTAAGACTGGTCCTCACTCAGGTCGTACTCCTGATCAGCAACATACTCCTGCTCCAAGTCCTCTGGTACTGGCTCCGGATCTACTAACCCTGTCTCGGTACCTTACGTACAAACACCAAGAGAAAGTGGTTGTACGTCAGACGAAGTCTGCAAGTAAACGTGAGAAGACTCCACTGCAAGATGTATAACATTTTAAGGTTGACATTTTAAAGGTTTTTTACATAATGATGATGCAACAGCATGGCAGATATGTATATGTGCAAGAAGGTAAAAGACAACGTTGAAAAGTAAACGTGACAGGCAATAGTCATAGCGTGTGCTACTGGCTACAAGACTAGACTAGACAGGACAAGACAAGACAAGTGTGTGTCACGAAGGGTTCACGCCTTACGGTTTGAGGGAGATCAAACCCTCTCCTCGTATGACCGCTCAACCCTATCCCTACCCAAGTGCACAAGACATGACATGACAATGGATCACCCACTCACTCGATGAGTGCCCTATTCGCCCGCAGGCTTATCCATTACCAATCGTGACAAGGGTTCACTCTCTCTAGCTTGGAGAATGTCCTATTCACCCGCAGGCTTATCCATCTCCAATCGTGACAATGGATCACCCTCTCTAGCTTGGAGAGTGCCCTATTCACCCGCAGGCTTATGCAATACATGACATGACATGGCAAGACGAGAATGAATGAGAGTTACATGACATGACGAGAATGGATGAAGTTGTTCATTCTAGGGGGTCCACACACACACACACACACACACACACACACACACACACACACACACACACACACACACACACACACACACACAGAGGAAACCTATGATAGCAGTTGTTGTTGTGTTTCTAAGGGGTCCACAGGCACGCACTCACAGAGGAAATCTATGGTGTCAGTTGTTGTTATTGTTGTTTGTGCTTAGACTTCGTCGTCAAGTCTAAGCTACCAAGGGGGTCCCAGACGCTATCTTTTCACGTCTGGTTCTCTCTAAATGTACTTTAACTATCTAAGAGAGAGATGGCCTAAACGTGGCCATAAGTACACAAGTGTAAACACTTACCTGTGGAGGCGAGTGCATCGTCTGTCTGGAGCGTCTCGTCGAAGCGGCGTGTCAGCGAGGGTCCGTCTGAAACGGGTCAACTGCGAAGTCATGACACGTTTTCCATCATTCCTATTAGAGTTCATTTCTAGGTTCAACGGGGCTATCCTAGCAGTCAAAGTCACGTTTTTTGTTTTGGTTCAGCCTAATCGATGATCTATTCTATGTGCACAGATATTTAAGCCTTCGTCGATGTCTAAGATTTAGCAACGTTTTAAAGGAGCAGAAATAAAATTTAATTATTGTTGACGATTTTTAGATTAAGTTTTCATTTTACTACAGTAGGGGCTCTTACTACGCGCTAGAGGACTAACCTTTTTCACGTTGATCGAAGAGTGGATGTCGGGTCTGAACGGCGATGGATCTGCGTCGTCTGCAACGTCTCGGTCGCGAGTAGTGTAGCAGACACTTTCGGACAGCGAGGTAGAGCCACAAAACAGCGAGCAAACATCGATCTCTCTCATGTTGCTGGTAGCGCAATGGATCTACACGATGACGGCAACGTCGGAGGAAAACACGCGAGTTTGGCGACGTGCGTGAACTTCGAGGAGCAAAGGGGGCTGTTATGTTGTGGTTTTGAGGGATTTAGAGAGGGGGAGAGGGAGGAGGAAGGAGGTGGAGGTGCAGCCGGAGTAGGGGGTGGCTGGTGGTGGCTGCCGACAGCGGGAGAAAGAGCAAGGAGGCGGCCAAGATGGGTTGCGGCTCATCCCTAGCGTTCGGGCTGCTTTGTTGCTTTAAGGAGAGAAAGTTGCTAAAGCTTGTGAAAATGGGGTATAAGTTGTAGGGTGACTAGGAGAGAGGGTGAGTGGGGGGTGTGCAAGTGGGGAAAAGTTGGGTTAGGGTAGAGGTAGAATCCTTCTCATGATACGTAATATCTCTAATGATTTGATTAAGTGATTTGAATTTCGAATGTGATTAGGCTTAATGGGCTTGATTTTACTTAGTGATTTGGTTGGGCTAGGGGTGTCCGCAAATTACGAAAAAAAATATCGGGACGACCGTGACGAAGAGAGGCTCGGGGATACGGTGGTCAATCGTGCATTTGGTCCACGGGAAATGAACTAAAAAATAAAAAGATCCAGTGACTAAGTATAAAACTACGACGTCGCTACAATCAAACCTGATTTGTGGGAGAACGACCCGTGAAATGACGTTCACTAAAAATCCCACAAATAACTACTCTTCCATACGGTCACAACGATATATAACAACGCGTATTTCGGATAGAAGAGAGGACCAAGAAAAATACGCGTACCAAATAGGAAAAGTACGCGTGAAAACGAACGGTCGGAAAGCGGCCGTTACAGGTATGATGGCCGAAACCCATCTATAAAAAAGTGGGAGAATGAGTTGTTGAACTCATAGTCTTGTACATACTGATGTACTCGGACCCAAGTCTAAGTTAGCCAGGATAAGTCGTCCTTATTATTATTACGACACGTGTTCTTGATGAAACACAAGTTTGATAAAATAGAGAACATAATAAAAGAAGTAGTTGGAATGATTCGATTAGAACGAAAAGTCAAATACTTAGATGTATAAATCTTGCGAAATTAAAAGAAAATGTGATTTTCTCACAGGTCAAGTATCTTAACATATTGGATGTGTTAGAAAGCATGAATCGCACTTTGTTAGACATAGTGCGACTCATGGCAAAGTGACTGAGTTACGATCCTCCCTCTGGGTTAAGTCCCAGATTATAATGCCTTGGTTTTGATGAGGTTCTATGAGGACCTTATCAACAAGATATTCATTAAATCAATCGTTAGGAAGTTGAAAGATTACTCGAGTCTCGTAAGACGAAGAGTCGAGTTAGACATCATTGTCGATGATGGTTTAGAATAACTTCCAGGATGAAATTCAGAGTATAGACTCTGATTAACAACTTGATGCAATAGGTCCATACACGTAAATAAAGTATGGACTTTAGTTTACATGCCCAAAGAAATTGTTTCTTAATGTCTGCAAGTAAATCTGTGCGTAGTCTGTGATTGTCTCTTATTTACTCTGCTTGTGATTTTAACTGCATGAGATTTCTCGTGGGTTGCGCGAGAATATTTTTATAAGCCTATTCACACCCCTCTAGGATAGGATCTAGATCCAACAAGTGGTATCAGAGCAGGTTAGAGGATCTAGTCTAGTCTAGTTTTCATGAAAACCCCAAAGTTAGTCCTTGCTCACGGCATGCCTATTGATCGCCCTCTTCTTTTTAGTGGCCATGATTATATAAACTGGAAGGCTAGGATGAAAACTTATTTACTATCCGTTGATGTTGATACTTGGTACATTATTGATAACTGATATTCTATGCCTGAAAGTAATCTAAATTTAAATGATAAAAATGTGTGTGCTATAAATGCTAGAGCAATGAATATCTTATTGTGTGGGTTGAGTAGAAT
This sequence comes from Scilla litardierei, assembly GCA_030789695.1. NCBI lineage: Eukaryota > Viridiplantae > Streptophyta > Magnoliopsida > Asparagales > Asparagaceae > Scilla > Scilla litardierei. The sequence goes on from CM061141.1 coordinate 293,717,247, forward strand.
AATATTTGATCGTATCTCACATTGCTCTTCTGCACAGGATACATGGAGGACTTTGGAAATTGCATATGGAAGTGAGAAATCCCTCAGCTGCAATGAAAAGAATCAAAAGGGAAGAAACGCTCTTTTAAATAATTTTGATGCTTCTCCTTGTGACAATAATAAGCGTAAAGTTATTTGTTTTAAATGCATGAAGCAGGGACACTTCGCTAGACATTGCCCACAAGAAACGGCTTGTGTCGGAGAGAAGAAAGGAAAAGCTGTAGTGCGAACGTGTGACATGGATAATGGAGATGAGCTAGAGGAGAATGAAGCACACTCCTCCCTCTGCTTGATGGCAAAACATAACGAGGTAAAATCTGGTAGTAAAGCTGAACTTGTAATTATCTGTAAAGCCATGCAAGAGGAAATTGATGAGCTAGAACTCACGTTGAATGATTATAGGGATGCTAGCTTTAAATTACAAAAAGAAAACTGTGACATTTCTAAAGAAGTTGACATCCTTAAAGAAAAACTTGATGAACGTGATTTTACCATTGCTATAATGAAAAAGGAAAAATCATGCTTTTATGAAGAAGTTGCTTGTCTTTCTTGCCCTTCCTTATTGAATGAAATTAGCATGCTTAAGCAGAATTTATTTAAGCTTAAAGCTGAAAAAGATAATGTGATTAGAGAGCTTAATGATAAATTCTCCATGTTGGAAACTGACTTTAAAAGAAAAGGGTTATTCTCATATTAGTCCCTTAAATTATGTGTATTTTGATATTAATCCCTTAAATCTTTGTAATTTGAATTTAGTCCTTTAAAGGGACTATTTAGGTTAAACTTTAAACATTTAAGGGACTATTTAGGTTAACAAAAGGGACTATTTAGGTTAATATTAAACATTTAAGGGACTAAATTCAAATTACAAAGATTTAAGGGATTAATATCAAAATACACATAATTTAAGGGACTAATATGAGAAAAACCCAAAAGAAAAATGATTGAGGTTGAAAAGAAGGAAGATGAAAACAAGAGAGCTTTTATAAGTAAATGCACTTTGCTTGTGGATGAAAATAAATTATTAAAATCCAAAGTTTCTAATCTAGAAGTGTCATTAAGAAAATTTTCAATTGGTAAACATTCGTTGGATACCATACTTGAAAATCAATTATATGGTAATAATAGAAGAGGACTTGGATTTGGTCGGAACAATGTGAAAAAGCCCAAATTTAAGAAATTCCACAATGTGTCTTCCCTTGTGAAAAATATGCATGCAAAGTGTTTTACTTGTGATAGTGTCGGTCACACATCCTATTATTGTAAGTTTAGGAACACGAAAATAAAGTTTAAACAAGTGTGGGTTCCTAAAACTTTAATGGCTAACACTAGTGGACCTTGTTGGATTGTAAGGTCACACTTAACACCTTTCATGTAGGTGATGTGGAGATTTGGCGAGGAGCAATAAATTGAAAGTTTCATTCTTTTAGCTCCTTAGTCAAATAGCGACGCGAATGTATATTTCTTTTCCCTCTTTGCATTCATTGCATACCATCATAGTTTTTATGTGTGCTTGACTTAATTTTGGTGTGTGCTTGATTTAATTTTTTTTGTGTGCTTGTGTGTTGGCTTTTTAGGTTTGTTTTAGTTCTTTATAAAAGAAAAACAAAAAAATGAAAAACCAAAAAGCAAAAAAATTGTGCTTAATGAATACATCTTTATGATTCATTATAAGTGGTATTTCTTGAATGATTATTCATATCCTTGTAGAAATCATTGTATTATTGTAATAGCTACATGCGCATGTTAAAAACTATTTGGTAGCCATGACATGCTTCATGAAATGAGTAATTTGATTTCTACACCTACATACGCACTTCCACAAATACTAAACTTTTAGTAATTTTGAAGATTCTTTTGATGAACGTTGGAAAGTGAATGTAGGATGAATAAAAACTGAATTATCTAAGGAATATGATGTGTATTGCCATGAATAAAAATTGAGCACAAAAAGAAATGAATATGAAAAAAAATTATACATGATAATTGCTTCGTATGTAAAATGGATACAATTCATGGAAAATACACTACCCACGAGTATCCAACATATGCTTTATGGGTAATCTTTAGCGTTGGTGTATTTTACTCGTCAAGAAATGCCAATCCCACATCTAAGAGTCCTTATAGGCTATGTTTTGGGGTTTGGTAACTTGAACTCATTTTTAATGATGTGGGAAAAATCAATCCTAGTGAAATTCATATTAATTGGAACATGTGGATTGTTTTGGTTGATGTTCTAAATTGAATCACCCTTTGTACTTCTATGTTTGTATTATAACACTTACACAATGGTAGTGAAGTTTAAATTATGATTTTCAATGAATTTGAATTGTCTACTTTATGGAAAATGACATGCAAGTGCTAGATATAAGTTATAATGCTCTACTTTTGCATGTGATATTGTTTTGACTTCATTAGTCCACTTTTGAAGATAACAAACACTACAAGAAAACAGAGCAAAAAGGACGGCAAATATCCGTCCCTTTTGCCCAAATTCCGTCCTTTTTTGGTCGAAAAGGACGGATATAGGACGGACATTTTCCGTCCATTCAGCGATGTCCTATATTACAGTCCGTTCTATTTTCGTCCTATATTTTAACCCTAAGGACGGATATAGGACAGATAAAAACCGTCGCAAAAAAGACTTAATTCGGTCAATTTTCGTCCTAATTCCGTCCTATATCTTAATTAATTACTTCTAAGTAACTAAGCAATTAGTCTTAATTAATTAACTGTTCTGTCCTATATATACGTCCTTTAAAGCGACAAATTAATTAAGATTTCCATCCTCAATCCGTCCTATATCTTCCTAAATGTTTTCTATATTCCGTCCTATATCCGTCCTGAAACCGTCTTAATTTCGTCCTATATGAGTTGTTTGGTTGTTAATTATCCGTCCTGAATCCGCCCTATATCCGTCCTATAATGTAATAAATTAATTCAAAAAATCCGCAGCCGGCAATAGCCAGCTGCGGTGTCGTCGCTGCCGTTGTTCGGCGGTGTTCATCCCCAAACATAAAAAATTCATCAATATTCATACCCAAACATCAAAAATCATACCCAAACATCAAAAATTCATCAAAATTCATACCTAAAATCAAAAATTCATCCCCAAACACAAACACAAATAAGATTCAATTTATCAAACACAAAATTTAACACACATTCCAAACAAAAACGAAATCAACAAAATTACAATAAACAAAAATTCCCCAAACACAAATAAAATTACACTCATTCATCAAAATATAAACAAAAAGACAAATCAAAATGAAAATATAAATAAAGAATCTGAAAAAGAATGGTACTCATACCTCTTTTAGTCATATCAAGTTTTCCTAAACAAAAACCAAACAAGAATTGATTGTTAGTACTTATAAAACAAATAAAATAAATTTATAAGGAACAAAGAGCAAAAAACTTACCCATGACAGATTGGATTCTGGAAAGAAAGAGATAAGAACAGTCGAGATAAGAACAATCACAGTATTTATAGAAGATTGGATTCTGGGAAAGAAAAATCGCATAATACTAAAGGACGGATTTAGGACGGATGGTAAGGATAAAGGACGGTTTCATAGGTTTGATATTTTCATATCCCGCTAAAAAATTTCAATATCCGTCCTATATCCGTCCTACATTATTTGAATTTTCGATTTCCCGCCAACAAATTTTTAATTCCCGCTAACAAATTTTAGTCCGACCTTTATGTCTTAAAAATGTAAGACGGAAATAGGACGGAATATGGACGGGTAGGACAGAGTATTTTTTAGAAAAGAACGAAAGGACAGTTTCATAGGTTTGATATTTTCATATCCCGCCAAAAAAATTCAATATCCGTCCTATATCCGTCCTACATTATTTGAATTTTCGATTTCCCACCAACAAATTTTTAATTCCCGCTAACAAATTTTAGTCCGACCTTTATGTCTTAAAAATGTACGACGGAAATAGGACGGAATATGGACGGGTAGGACAGAGTATTTTTTAGAAAAGAACGAAAGGACAGTTTCATAGGTTTGATATTTTCATATCCCGCCAAAAAAATTCAATATCCGTCCTATATCCGTCCTACATTATTTGAATTTTCGATTTCCCGCTAACAATTTTTTAATTCCCGCTAACAAATTTTTGTCCGGCCTTTATATCTTAAAATGTACGCCGAAAATAGGACGGAATATGGAAGGGTAGGACAGAGTATTTTTTAGAAAAGAACGAAAGGACGGTTTCATAGGTTTGATATTTTCATATCCAGCCAAAAAATTTCAATATCCGTCCTATATCCGTCCTATATTATTTGAATTTTCGATTTCCCACCAACAATTTTTTAATTCCCGCTAACAAATTTTAGTCCGACCTTTATATCTTAAAAATGTACGACGGAAATAGGACGGAATATGGACGGGTAGGACAGAGTATTTTTTAGAAAAGAATGACGGAATCGGTCCGTCCTAAATCCGTCCTATAGGCCGCGGAATAAACTGCCGATTGGAATAATTAAAGTCGTAACTTTCTCAAAAACCATCGAACCGGCGCATCTCCAAAACCCTTCAATCACACCCTAAAATGACCCACTTTAGTTTTCAATCCCAAATCTTATTCTTTTTGCCGGTGTTTTTATTTGGCTTAGGATCTATTGATTTAATTACTGAAATAAATTAACGTAATAACTGAAATAAATTAACTTAAATAAGGGACAGATTTAGGATGGACAACTTAATCTTTTTTTGATTAAGAAATCCGTCCTTTATTCGTCCTCTTTCCGTCCTTTTATGTGTATAATAAAAAATATTTTTTATTTTATATAAATAAGAAATAATAATTAATAAAGGTCCGTCCTATGACCGTCCTTTATGCTAGAATAATTTTTTTTAAAATTTTTTAAATAAATAATAATTTTAAAAAATATTAGTCCGTTCTTTCGCCGTCCAATATCCGTCCTTTACTGTATCCCAAAATTGTAATTTTTCATTTTTAAAAAGAAAAAGGAAAATAATGAGCATTCCATCCTATATCCGTCCTTTTTAAAATGTCGTCTTATTTCCGTCCTATGTCCGTTCTAATTTATTAAAAATTAAAGGACGGCTATAGGACGGAATTTTAATCCGTCCTTTTAGGTCCGTTTTCTAGTAGTGAAAGGGGGGAGAAAAGTGTTGGAAAGATAGGTATTTGTGATGGTATGGTATTGTTTGTTGAAGGGGAGCTTGAAAATAGGGGGAGCATGCTTATTCCATTTCTATATTGTGTGCGTGCTTACATCTCATTGACATCTCATTATATTACTCATGTGTATTACACCCTTCATCACACTTCACACATGCGCATCTATTTGCTCAAATCTTTCATTGGGTTGTCATCATCAAAAGAGGGAGATTGTTGGACACAACGATCTAGGATCTTTAGTTCGATGATGACAAACGTGTGTGTTACTATTTAACATGTGTGCTAAGTGTGTTTCAGGGATGGCAAGGACGTAAATGCTTCAAAGTGATGACTAAGTCAATTGTTGGAGAAATTTCTAGACACAAAGCTATTGGACCTATTCATAAAGCTATACACATAGCAAAGATGACTTGGTCAAGATGAAGAGATGGGAAGAGATCTCATATCAAATCAATTGTGGAGATTTGTTCAAACCCAATTCCTATTCAAACACTTTATCAGATCCCATGCAAATCTCCAATTCCTATTTGGTAATGACCAAATCAACTTCAAAGATATTCCTTTAACCAATTCCTATCTTTAAGAGGATTTGGTCATAGTTACATCTCTCCTACCCCTAGCCATTGGATCACCTCTTGCCAAAATACAAGACCTAGCTCTTACTCCTATATAAAACCCTCTTTGCTCAAAAGAAACGTTTGCAGCAATCACAAAAAAGGGGGGCTACAAAAATATAGTGCGGCAAACCAAAAAGAGAACGTGTGGCTGAAAACCCAAAAAGAAAAACCCGAGTTCAATATCTCTAACTTTTCATTTTGCCGCACCCAAAGAAATTCTCTCAAATCTTAAAGTTGAACTCACGCAAAGCCTCATTATCTCCCTCATGCAAGCCAAGCACTCAAGCCAATCAAGCCCATTGCTGCAACAACTACCGTCTTCATCAACCCGTTGTCAAAGCTGTCGTTGCTGTCGAAGAAAGCTCGTTGTCATGAAGGAGAGTCACCGTGAATCATCTCCTCGCTGCCTTCGAGATCTACAGTTCATCGTCAATGTCGACAACCTCCTGTCGCCATCGCTGACGAAGCCCGCTGCTGCCCTTGAGTCACCAAGGAGCTACCGGAGTTGTGACGTCGTCGCTGCTGTAACCTCGTCATCGTGCTGCTGTCGAGAAGTTGGACGTCATCATCGCTGTCGTTGCAGGCGAAGCCCACAGCCGTGATCTTCACCCATGCCGCTATCGAAAAGTTGCTGAGGGAGACCGCCACCGCATCCACATAAGAGAGCAGCCCGCACGCCGTAGACGAGTCGCTGACGAGGAGAGCATGCTGACGTACGAAATTCGAAGCCCTCGCCACTCGTTTCATCTCGCCGGAGTTACTGCTCTCGTCGAGTCGAAGAAGAAGAGGACGAGGTCGAAGTAGCTGCTGTCGCGTTGTCGAGATCTTACCGCTGCTGTCCTCACCGTCGAGCTCGCATTCGAAGACGAGTTGCTCACCATTGACGTCGACAAGACCTTCACCCTCGAGCTACTCTCGCCGTCGAAGTCACTGCTGGTTTCAAGGTGCTCGGAGAAGTCGCCGTCGAGTTTGAGTTGGTCGGAGTTTTGCCGCAGACGAAGCCCACATACACCATCGACGTTCGAAGAAGAACGCGCTGCATGCCCTAGGTTACCTCGGAGACGAGATGACGTGGACGAAACCCCACGCAAACGAGAGAATCAAAGGGAATTGATTTGCGTGCTGACGTGGATTTTTAAGGGGGTTTCTTTGCACACAGACCAAGAATTATTTGAGTTGAACTGGGATTACTTAACGCACATACCAGAGTGCTATTTGCACCTGATTGAGATCCAGGAGTCGGATCGAGACACCGTTTGCATCAGATTGGAGCTGACAACATGCTGATTGATAGAGACAACTACACGGACACGAACTGAGCATTTCTAAACCATTTACTCTTTATATTTGTGTCTTGGTGTAACGTTCTCTGTAGGGAAAATTTTACCCATATTTTGTGACTATTTTGGACTTGTCTGGTTGGGACTAGACAAGAGGTTATTGACGTGTTGTTGCAGTCAAGATACGTATTTACTAGGTTGATAGGGTTCTACACTTTGTTGAGTGTGGTACAGTCTAGGTGGGGAGTTGGTACTAGGACCCCATTGTAGGTGTACGAAAGGAACTTATTAATGCTAGTATTTTCTTGGGGCTGGACGTAGGTCGTTGATGCGATCGAACCAGGGTAAATCTGTCCGTACTTTGTGATTGCCTCTTATTTACTCTTCTTGTGATTATAAGTGCGTGTGATTTATCGTGGGTTACGCGATAATATTTTTATAAGCCTATTCTCCCCTCTAGGCTAGGATCCAGATCCAACACTATCAAGGCAAATAGTCTAGTATTGGTCCCAGATAGTCGACTATCCTCAAGAATAGTTGACTATCGACTCAAACAATCAGAAAAAAAATCTAACGTAGTTTACGAAAATGTGTCGTTTTTAGTTGTTAGAGGGTATTTTTGGGAGCCGTTTTCAACGGTTTTGGACACAGTATTTAAGCTAGGTTTGATGAGGGTTTTCAAAATAAAATAGAGCAATTTTAAATATTTTAAAAAGAATTTTTCATGCTCTGTCTTATTCTTAAGATCTAGTTTTGGTGTTTTAGACCAATATTATTTTAATGATGATCACAACATTATATTATTGTTAATGACTCTCATGTTTTAGTCTCATGATTATCATATGAAGAATAGCATGATTTAGAGACTAATATCTTGGTGCAAGGATGGACATCAAGGGGAGCATAGCCAAAGCTTGGATCTTGATGAAGGGAAGCTCATCAAGAGGTGTCAAATCTTGGAAGATGATAGGGAGCATCAAGGTTGAAGATTAGACTCAAAGAGAAGCCATGTAATCCTTGTAATATTTCATTTACTTGCTTTTCTCTTTTTGCGTCGAGGATTAGTGTAATGCCTTGATAGGTGGTCTACTCATATATGCATATGCAAATAACCATCTTAGTAAGCCTTAGGATTATCATAGAATCCAACCCAATAAGTTCACCATGCCAAAAGACTCAATTTGAGTCTCTGGCTCTTCAACAGGAGACTACTGAAAGAAGGACAGACGACTAGGTGATTCCAGGCGCCTGGCCGGCCTTCTACACCCGACTGTGTGCACAACTCAAGTCATCTAATTCTTGACTCCTTCTTGAGCTTTTGGAGCAGGCGATCGAAATTCATTTGACAGGCACATGTCCAACTTCAGGCACCTGGATATTGTTCTTCAGTCGCCTGTGTACCAAAAGTGTGTAACTTGTCATTTTTGGGTTTTGCTCTAGCTTGTGTGTCAGTCGACTGATGTAAAGTGTACAGTCACCTGTAATTCTTCAGGCGCCTGGACTTTTCTCTTCAGTTGTCTAGATGCACAAGTGCAAAACTTGTATTTTCTCGACATCTCTCTAGCTTGTGTGTCAGTTGGCTGATGTAGATTCTTTAGTCGACTGTCATTTTTCAGGTGCCTAGACTTTGATCTTCAGTCGTCTGAATGCACGAGTGTGTAAGTTTCATCTTCTCTGTTTCAGTCCATCCCATGTGACAGTCGCCTGACGAAGTCTTTACAGGCACCTGTGCAATGTACATGTGCCTGTGTAGTCTTCTTCAGTCGCCTGTCCTGGCTCAGATTATAGACGTTGGGAATAATATAGTCATTGATCTGTCCACTGACGATCCTTATACAGTCGCATGTCCAAGCCGTAAACTGCAAAAATCTAGATGTGGCAAAATTGTTTATTTGGCATCATTGCTTGGTTTTATGGGTTTCTTTGGGTTTCCTATATATATGAGAGGGCTTTGTTCTATTAGAACTCTTGGTTGATATTGCGTATCTTTGAGGATCTTAAGCCACTCTCAAACTCTCGCATTTCTCTCTCATGAGCATTTCTCTCTTAATGCATTGAAGCTTAGGTCAAGGGAAATCATCCAAGTGCATTCAAGCATATCTCATCACTTAACGATCATCTTCCTTGACTTCATCTTTATATTAAGTAAGTTCTCCTCAAGGAATATGTACGAGTATTTATTTCATTTTTGTGTAAGTTGAAACCCTAGCTTTCTGTGTGTGAGCTAGTTCCTCTCTGTGTGAGAGGTTAACCCGTGTGTAGGGTTGGTTGAGTACTCTCTTTGTGAGAGTTAAAGTCTCTCTATGTGAGAGTAAGGATTTCTCTGTGTGAGAATCCAAATCCTTTGTGTGAGGTATCTCTGTACAAGATTGTATTCACTCTCTTTGTAAGAACCATAGTGGATATTTGGTTTGGCTGGACGTACCCAAGTTTAGGGAACCAGGCCTTACATTTGCATTGATTGTGTGAACTATTCTCCTCTTGCATTTATAATTCCGCATTTGCAAGTTTAATTTTTAGTTACACAATTTATTTCCATTACACTATTCACCCTCCTCTAGTATGTTTTGTTAGTATTGCAAGACATAGACGATCTTTACAATTGGTATCAGAGCGAGGTTATAGCACACTACAACGATGGCATTCAACGCTTCATTCGCGTCTCATGAAGAATGTCTATCAATCGTATGACCTCCGCTCTTCAACGGAACCAACTATCCAAGTTGGAAGATCAAGATGATGATCTACTTGAGGGTCAAGACCTATGGGACATCACGGAGTCGCCATTTGAGAAGCTTACTACACCTGCGGCTACAAGGACAAAGGCGGATAAGGACTCGATCAAATATAATGTGAGGGCAATGAACGCATTCCATTGTGCCATCACTCACAACGAGTTCAACCGCATCTCCATGTACAAAACGGACAACGAAATTTGGCATGCTTTGGAGATTTGTCATGAAGGGACAACAAAGGTTAAGAAATCTAAACAAAGCATATTTAGATCTAAAGATGAGCTGTTTAAGATGCAGGAAGGTGAAAGCATCTTGGAGATGTTCACTAGGTTCATGGATATTGTAAACGCTTTGGAAAGCCTTGGGAAGGTGATTTCCCAAGAGGATCGTGTGGAGAATATCCTTGACTCTCTTACATTTCAATGGGAGTCAAAGGCCAATGGAATTTTGGAGTCAAATGACATGTCCAAATACACCGTTGAGGAGTGTATTGGGAATCTCATGGCATATGAAATCAAGTTTCAACACAAGAAGGTGATTCAATCAACCAAGCCCGAGAAGCCAGAGAAGCTAAATGGGGTTGCATTCCATGCCGAGAAGGAGACAATCCAATGGAGGAAGAAATTCCATTTAGAATCTTCGAGTGAAGAAGATGGAGAAGATGAGGCTAGTGATGATGATTTCAAGGAGCTTGCCAAGCAATTCAAAGCATTCCTCAAAAGCAAGCAAGGTAAATATTCTTCAAAGTTTGTCTCTAAATCTAACAATTCTATTTGTTTCAATTGTAGAGGAAAATGTCATCTTGCTACCGAATGCCGTTCCAACCCGCCCAAAGAATCTTACAAGGGTAAATGGAAGAAACATTGGAAAGGCAAGTCCAAATTCAAAAACCAAAAGAAGGGAATTGTCGACACATTTGATGACTTGGATGTGGACTCATCAAGTGACGAAGAAGATGATGACAAGGAGCAAGCCCACATGTGCTTCACGGCATTGTAAGATCTTTTTTCAAGATCTAGCAATGAAGAGGTGGAGGCTTGGATCAACCCCAATGAAGAAGTGTGCTTCATGGAAAAAGGGGAAGAGTCTTCATCAAGCTCTAGCGAGGAGGAAAGTGAGGATGAAGTTGAAGAGGAGCCAAAGCTATCCTATAAGGAGCTCGAATATCGATACAATGTGGCCGCCAACACGGCAAGTAAGTGCATCAACTCATATACTAAATTGAAAGATAAATTTAAGAATGCTATGAGTAGGGTGCATGAATTAGAATCTACTAGTGTAAATAACAATGATGCTGTGTAGGTTTGTGAAACTAGTGAGAGACACACTTCTCTCTCAAGTTAAGGATTTGAGCATGATTAATGGAAATTGGTAGCTCAAAATCTTAGGTTAGAGTCTTGCATTCAACAACTTACGTTGAAATGCGAAGATGAATCCCAACATCTCAAAAGATTTGTACATGCTAGGGATTCACTCCACGATTTGTTGGAAAAACAACATCCGGCAAATAATAGAGGAGGTTTGGGAAATATTTAAAATATGGTGCCCAAACCCACCTCTAATTCTTCTTTTGGTGCAAATTCAAGACTTATTGCTAAAGTACCTAAGAAGAATCACCATGCTTTCTTGTATAACAATAACACCAATAAGAAGCATGTAAATCATAAGGTGATGAGGATAAATGAAAATTCTTCATTTTTTTGCTAAAAAGAAAAATCCTCACTTAATGCATGCCAAGAAATTTTTATCTACACCCATGCATGCCACATCCATTCCTCTTGCAAAGGCAAAACCCTTGTGTAGGAAATCCTTGAGTCTTTAGATTCCCACTAAGGTTAGTGTACAAGAGAGAGATAGTTACATCAACTCAATAGTTAGGGATGTGATCAACTCATGTGATTACATTAGGAAATCAAACTCTTCTTTTGGTTGGTTCCCTAATATTTAGGTTTCTCACATATATGCATATTGTGTGGGTATTATGCTTAATGTTTATTCTTAGCATATCCATTATTGTGTGTGGGTTTTCATGATTTTGAAAACTTTTTCAAATTATGTTTTTCATGAAAATTGGGATCTTGGGGACTACATTGGTATACATGCATTTGTTAATCTATATGTATGTCAATGGGGGAGTTAATATGTTAAGTATGCTTAAAATTATTTTAAAACATATGTTAACTCTCATTGTGGGTTTATGTTTGAGATCATTGTTTACATTGTTTACAATTGGTTATTCTGGTCTTGAACTCAACCCATTGATATTACCAACATTTCATGCTATATTTTGTATTGGCATTGTCATGTGTACCAATGGTATTTGATTTTTCTATATCTATGCTTTGATACACTTTAGGCACATGTCTCCAATTATTTTTACAATTGGTATAGATCCATAGAAGTCAACAATTTGACCCTTTCTATGATCTAGGGAAAGCATGTGATTGTAATTGATACCCACTTTTTAATTTTGCAATTTGGTATCATACATCTCTAAATCTCTTGATTATTTGTCATTTTTTATAATTGGTATCAATGACAAGATATTATTTCTTGTATATTTGATGTCCACCTTTTTGACAATGACAAGGGTGAGAGAGATATGGATTATGTAAACCATGCTTATGCATCTATGGGGAAAGAGATACGCATAGTGCGTGTTATTGATTTATTACAATTGGTTTATGTAATCCATGAATATTATATGTTACCTTTGTTCTTAATCTCAGTTTAAGTATAATGAGTTTCTACCAATTTACAATTGGTGCATATAAGTAGGGGGAGCTCATTAGCATTGTGCTTTAATTATTTATGTTTTACATTATGTGTATCATCATCAAAAGGGGGAGATTGTTAGGTATTGGTGTTTTAGACCAATATTATTTGATGATGATCACAACATTATGTTGTTAATGACTCTCATGTTTTAGTCTCGTGATTATCAAATGAAGAATAATATGATTTGGAATTTAATAGCTTGGTGCAAGGACGGACATCAAGGGGAGCATAGCCAAAGCTTGGATCTTGATGAAGGGACGCTCATCAAGAGGTGCCAAAGCTTGGAAGATGATAGGGAGCATCAAGGTTGAAGATTAGACTCTAAGAGAAGCAATGTAATCCAAGTAATATTTCATTTACTTGCTTTTCTCTTTTTGAGTCTAAGATTCGTGTAATGCCTTGATAGATGGTCTACTCATACATGCATATGCATATAACTATCTTAGTGAGCTTTAGGATTATCATAGAATCTAACCCAATAGGTTCACCATGCCAAAAGACTCAATTGGAGTCTATGGCTCTCCAATAGGCGACTGCTGAAGGAAGAACAATCGACTGGGTGATTCCAGGTGCATGGCCGGCCTTTTACAGCCGACTGTTGTGCACAACTCAAGTTATATAATCCTTAACTCCTTCTTGAGCTTTTGGAGCAGGCGACCAAAGTTCATTTGACAGTCACCTATTCTTCATCAGGCACCTAGATATTGTTCTTCAGTTGCCTGTGTACCAAAGAGAGTAACTTGTCATTTCTGGGTTTTGCTCCATCTTGTGCGTCAGTCGACTGATGTAGAGTGTACATTCACGTGTAATTCTTCATGCACCTGAACTTTGCTCTTCAGTCGTCTGAATGTACAAGTGTGTAACTTGTCTTTTTCTCGGCATCTCTCAAGCTTGCGTGTCAGTCGACTGATGTAGAGTTTTCAGGCACCTGTCATTTTTCAGGCGCCTGTCAATTTTCAGGCGCCTGGACTATGCTCTTCAGTCGACTGAATGCACAAGTGCGTAAGTTTCACCTTCTCTGTTTCAATCCATCCCATGTGACAGTCGCCTGACGAAGTCTTTACAGGCGTATGCACATTGTACAAGCGCCTATGTAGTCTTCTATAGTCGACAGTCCTGGCTTAGATTATTGCCATTGGGAATAATATAGTCGTTGATCAGTCGATTGACGATCCTTAAACAGTCGCATGTCCAAGCCGTAAACTGCCAAAATCTAGCCGTTGTAGATTTGTTTATTTGTCCTCTGTGCTTGGTATTATGGGTTTCTTTGGACTTCATATATATATGAGATGGCTTTGTTCTATTAGAACTCTTGGTTGATATTGCATATCCTTGTGGATCATTAAGCCACTTTCAAACTCTCTCATTTCCCTCTCATGAGCATTTCTCTCTTCATGCATTGAAGCTTAGCTCAAGGAAAATCATCCAAGTGCATTCAAGCATATCTCATCACTTGGAGATCATCTTCCATGCCTTCATCTTTATATTGATTAAGTTCATCTCTAGGCATATGTAAGAGTATTTATTTCATCTTTGTGTAAGTTGAAACCCTAGATTTCTGTGTGAGAACTAGTTCCTCTCTGTGTGTGAGGTTAACCCTTGTGTAGGGTTGGTTAAGTACTCTCTTTGTGAGAGCTAAGTCTCTCTGTATGAGAGCAAGGATTTCTCTGTGTGAGAATCCAAATCTTCTTAGGAGGTATCTCTGTGTGAGATTGTAATCACTCTCTTTGTGAGAATCTTAGTGGATATTTGGTGTGGCTGGACGTACTGAAGTTTGGGGAACCGGGGTAAATCCTTGTGTTTGCATTTACATTGATTGTGTGAATTATTTTCCTTTTGCTTGTATAATTCCGCATTTGCAAGTTTAATTTTTAATTACACAATTAAGTGCCATTACATTATTCACCCCCTATAGTGTGTGTTGTTACTATTGCAAGGCATAGACGGTCCTTACAACACACACAAGGGTGTGGTGTTGATTGATATTGTATTGTAAAGCCTCAAGAGTTGAGGTTGTTGGTTGTGTTGTATTGATTCCGTAGTGAGAGGAAAGTGGATTGGAAATCCTAGTTAGTGGTGCAACTAGGTGTGTAAGAAATTCCTAGCGAGGGAGGCTAGGTGACTGTATTGCAGTTTGCAATAGCGGATTAAATCCCGAGGGAGGTCAGAGACTGTACGTACCTAGGGTGGGGAAACAGGGTAAATTCTTGCTGACGACCCTACTAGGCCGTGAGCGATGGATAACGTGCCATGCCAAAAATAAGGTGCCAACCCAGGTACAATTGCTGACATAACCCTCAGTGCAACCAACTTAAACTTACGAGGCCCTTCAGTGAAAAACATGAGCTTTGCATGGGTTATGGCACCAACCTTTCCCTGACTGGAATTCTTTTCCATCAGAAAAATTCGTGTTTTCGCTGACTGTTGCCGTCAGCAAAAGTCCACTTTTGCTGACGGACAAACGTGTCGTCAGTGAAAGCCTTTGTTCGCTGACAGCCTTTACACGCCGTAAGCAAAAGTCTGTCCGCAGCGACGGTATTTCATGTCGTCATTGAAAATTCGTCGCTAAAAACCGTTTTTCTTGTAGTGCAAACACCCTCCTTGAATTTTGGAAAAGCCAAAAAGTATTTTTAAGACTATAGTCAATCACTTTAAACCTATCTAACAACTTCTCGGATCGAGAACCTCATCATCTAGTGATGTACTAATACCACCACCTTTAAGTTTGCTAGCTAGTGTTGTTTGCCTAATGATGCCAGCGTAGGCTGATGATAACTTCACCACAATGAACATCATAAGAAGGGAGCTAGCGAGTCTTGTCTCCTTCAATAATAGTCACCAATGAGATAAGCACTTCCATAACCTCTACAGGTAAATCTAGTAAGCCATAAAGCTCTTACAAGCAGTACCACCCATGCTGACTCCCATCTTCTTGAGACCTTTCACAAAACAACAAATCATAAGAGCCTCATGTATCCACCAGCATCCTTCACACTTTTATCACTCTCAAGTTCACAACGATGAGGGAGCATCGTCACATTGTGTTCGAATGCATTCAAGGTAACTTCTGCTTCATTCTACTGTAGTTTCTTTGGTTCGGGTCCCACATTTAATATTATTCTACGTAGATCGATGCCTTCTTTGCTCTTCCTTATTCCAAGTAAACTTAAGAAGCCCTTATCCTTGAGAAAATTGGCTAAATGCCACCGGTCAAAGTTGGGTTTTAATTTTTACCACTAAATTTAAAAACTTTGCTAGAATAACACCCTAACGGAAATAATGACGAAAATGCCCCTGACCAAAAAGTAAAAAAGTAAAATCCCTTCGAAAAACTCATTTTCACCGTCGTTTGCACTCATCCAATTTGCCGCCCAAAATCGCCTTTCTTCCTCCTCTCCGACCATCCCTCCGGCGATCCCGTCCTGATCTGCATCTCACGCAACTGCAACGCTCCCAAACAACGAACCATCAAAGCCGTCGCTGCGTCGCCAACTCATACGGCTTAGCCCTCGCAAAGCGAAGACGACGCAGAAATCACAGCACCGCTACTCAAGCGATTTTTTGTTGAACCAGGTAAGTGATTTCGCATATTTAGCTTTGCATTTTGGAATTTTTTTGCGATTTTGTAAAAGTTTTTTTGGTGAATTACTTTAGGGTTTTGGGAAGAATACAATTTGAGAAGAATACGAAGATGTTAAGTTATCACACTACTCAACTTGCATGTTAAGCAAAATAAGTTTGTTTGAAGATGTGCATCAATATGCGGTAAAATACGTTGGAAAACGTTAGTAAACGCTGGTTTACGTTACAAATAGAAGCGCATATCAGCGCATATCAGCGCAAATTGGTGTATGTCAGCGTAAATCAGTGCATATCAGTTAATTTATGCTACATACCTAACTAGGAAGCACTTTTATTCGAGGAGCAGCATGTTTTTGTACTTTTTTGGCAAAATACGATGTTATACGATGTAAAACACTAATTTATTAGGAAAATAAGTTGTCTTATTTGTGTTGTACGCTTACTTGGAGTTGTACATACCAGAAAGTTGCTTAATTGGACATTTGCATCAATATGCGGTAAAATACGCTGGTTTACGTTAAAAATTGAAGCGCATCTCAGCGCAAATTGGTGTATATCAGCGTAAATCAGTGCTTATCAGTTAATTTGACGGGATAATGATACGTACCTAACTAGGAAGCACTTTTATGCGAGGAGCAGCATGTTTTGGTATTTTTCTTTGTAAAATACAATGTTATACGATGTAAAACACTGA
Source organism: Scilla litardierei (assembly GCA_030789695.1). NCBI lineage: Eukaryota > Viridiplantae > Streptophyta > Magnoliopsida > Asparagales > Asparagaceae > Scilla > Scilla litardierei. The sequence goes on from CM061141.1 coordinate 293,734,135, forward strand.
TTTAATTGGAAAATATGTTGTCTTATTTGTGTTGTACGCTTACTTGGAGTTGTGCATACCAGAAAGTTGCTTAATTGGACATTTGCATCTATGCGGTAAAATACGCTGGTTTACGTTAAAAATTGAAGCGCATATCTGCGCATCTCAGCGTAAATTGGTGAATATCAGCGTAAATCAGTGCTTATCAGGTAATTTGACGGGATAATGATACGTACCTAACTAGGAAGCACTTTTATGCGAGGAGCAGCATGTTTTGGTATTTTTCTTTGTAAAATACATTGTTATACGATGTAAAACACTGATTTAATTGGAAAATATGTTGTCTTATTTGTGTTGTACGCTTACTTGGAGTTGTGCATACCAGAAAGTTGCTTAATTGGACATTTGCATCAATATACGGTAAAATACGCTGGTTTACGTTAAAAATTGAAGCGCAAATCAGCGCATCTCAGCGCAAATTGGTGTATATCAGCGTAAATCAGTGCTTATCAGTTAATTTGACGGGATAATGATACGTACCTAACTAGGAAGCACTTTTATTCGAGGAGCAGCATGTTTTGGTATTTTTCTTTGTAAAATACATTGTTATACGATGTAAAACACTGATTTAATTGGAAAATATGTTGTCTTATTTGTGTTGTACGCTTACTTGGAGTTGTGCATACCAGAAAGTTGCTTAATTGGACATTTGCATCAATATGCGGTAAAATACGCTGGTTTACGTTAAAAATTGAAGCGCATATCAGCGCATCTCAGCTCAAATTGGTGTATATCAGCGTAAATCAGTGCTTATCAGTTAATTTGATGGGATAATGATACGTACCTAACTAGGAAGCACTTTTATGCGAGGAGCAGCATATTTTGGTATTTTTCTTTGTAAAATACATTGTTATACGATGTAAAACACTGATTTAATTGGAAAATATGTTTTCTTATTTGTGTTGTACACTTACTTGGAGTTGTGCATGCCAGAAAGTTGCTTAATTGGACATTTGCATCAATATGCGGTAAAATACGCTGGTTTACGTTAAAAATTGAAGCGCATCTCAGCGCATCTCAGCGCAAATTGGTGTATATCAGCGTAAATCAGTGCTTATCAGTTAATTTATGCTACATACCTAACTAGGAATCACTTTTATGCGATGAGCAGCATGTTTTTGTATTTTTCTTTGTAAAATACGATGTTATACGCTTACACTGTTATACGCAAACTTAATTATCTAATATCCTGATATGTTTTGCGTTATGTAGATGGGTAAAATCAAAGGTAATAATCGGGCTTCCGTGGAATGCATACGAGAGGCTAGGGCATACTTGGGCGAAGATGCCTACCAGAAAATGTTGAAGGAGTACAATTTCATATGGTACTTGTCTAAGCTTGAGAAATTCCCGATACAAAGTCCTACTTTACATTGGTTATTATCTAGAGGGGAGGTTGAAAGCAGTACCAGCCCAAATAAGCGCGCATTAAAGTTTAACATAGCCGGGCATTGGCATACCTTTGGTCATGTGGAATTTGCGCTTGTTACAGGCTTGCCATTCGGGGAGTTCCAGAATTGTGACGAGGAAGCAGAGACACCGTTTCGGGCATTCCTTGACACCGCTACCCTTCGATTTTCAGATGTGATGGCCAAGCTCGGTACCGAGGCCCTTCAAAATCCTGGCAGCGTAGAAATTCGCAAGCTTACTGTGCTTTACATCATCCACAGCATGGTCTTCGTGAAAGACGCTGGGAATATTGTGCATCCAAGGGCCATATGTTTGGCAGATGATCCGGAGCTGTTCAATTCATACCCATGGGGAAGAATGGTGTATGAAGAATTGGTGAAGGAGTGGGCACACATGTTGATCAGGGTTAAGAAACCTGGTGTGGCACATCTGAAGGTTGGGACGTTCCCATTTGCTATTCAAGCATGGGTTCTAGAGTGTCTTTTGCCAGATTTCGCTGCTGCCTTGGCTAGGAGGGTGCCTGGGAACCTCTTCCAAGGATCTTTCGATGGGATACGTCACACGCGTTGCCAGGTGGCTATTCCCTAGCTAGGCAGACTATATTTGACGTTGAAGATGTAAGAATGGACTTATCTTTCAATATCCTTTTGTTTTTTCATTATGTAAAATGATCTGACACTGTATGCACTCAAATACACTAGTATACGCCCAAATACGCCAATATACACCAGTGTGCGGCGCCGTATACTAGTGTATATTAGCGTATACTGATGTATATTGGTGTATGTTAACGTAATACAGCTTTTTCCATACCACATAGTTATTTTTTCATTGTTCTTGCAGTTATCTTGCAATATCCTTTTGTTTTTTCATTATATAAAATGATATGACACTGTATGCACTCAAATACACTAGTATACGCCCAAATACGCCAATATACACCTGTGTACGCCGCCGTATACTAGTGTATATTAGCGTATACTGATGTATATTGGTGTATGTTAACGTAACACAGCTTTTTCCATACCACATAGTTATTTTTTCATTGTTCTTGCAGTTATCTTTCAATATCCTTTTGTTTTTTCATTATATATAATGATATGACACTGTATGCACTCAAATACACTAGTATACGCCCAAATACGTCAATATACACCTGTGTACGCCGCCGTATACTAGTGTATATTAGCGTATACTGATGTATAATGGTGTATGTTCGCTTTTTCCACACCATAGACTTATTTTTTTATTGTTCTTGCAGTTACCTTTCATGCGATTAACACCAGAAGCCGCAGAATTGGAAATTGATTACTATAATGGAGTCCGAACTTTTCTTGATTACAGACCGGCTTTTCTAGGATACTCAATGCCTCCTGGTGGAGATGATGAAGAGAAGGTTCACGGGCTTCTAAACTTGACGTTGGCTCTGAAGAAGCTAGAAAAGAAGATGGACGAGAGCAACAAGAAGATGGAAGATCGGATAACCGTGTTGGAGGGGAGGGTGGCCTCTTTGGAGAAGGATAGGTTGGATGTCAAGCGGGTTGAGATAAATGTTGCGAAGTGAGTGAAGGACATTTTTTCCTATCAGATCGCCATGGCTATTTTCAAAATGGAGAGGCAACTGAGGGCTGACTTAACCTCCCACCTCCAACAAATGAACCCCCTACAGCGATCGAAATCAATGAGGATGAAAAGTGTTTTGATGGTGCGGCGGATATTGCCAAGGCTGGTTTTGACATGCCTGCCGTGTCTGGGGCGATCTCTGCTGAAGTTAGTGCTGCGGTCGAGGAACACAAGAGTCAAATTAACATAGCTGGACGACCTATGAGGACGAAGAGGCCTGCAGCTGCGGTTATTAGCCCATACCAGAAACATGAAGGCCAAAAAAACAAAGGAAGAAGAAGGGTGATGATAAAGATGCTGAGAAGAAGAATCAAGCGCTGATATGCTATGCCGAAAAATAAGCCCAAGCTGAAAAAGAAAATCTTATTGATTTACCCCTCTCCACCCCTACTACAACGGATTTCTCGTACGATACTTCGAGGTTTGATTTGTTAAGATCATGGATGTCTAAGAATCTATCAAGGGCCGAAGTAGCTGGACTAGTGCCTAGGGTGAAGACATTGGATTCCATCTCTTGCAAGAACTTGGAAGTGCTCATTTCTGCAAGAGGTTGGCTTAGTAGTGAGGTATGTACTAATATTATTTCTTTATTTCATTGTTCTTGCTGAATTCTTGCAATATTCTTAGGTTTTTTAATTATATACAATGATATGCGCCTAAATACGCTATGATACGCCCAAATACACCAACCTACACCGGTGTATGGCGACGTATACTAGTGTATATTAACGTATAATAGTGTATAGTAGTGTATGTTAACACAACACATCTTTTTGCATACCACATATTATTTATTTCATTGTTCTTGCTGAATTCTTGCAATATTCTTAGGTTTTTTAATTATAAACAATGATATGCGCCTAAATACGCTATGATACGCCCAAATACACCAACATACACCGATGTATGGCGACGTATACTAGTGTATATTAACGTATAATAGTGTATAGTAGTGTATGTTAACGCAACACATCTTTTTGCATACCACATATTATTTATTTCATTGTTCTTACTGAATTCTTGCAATATTCTTAGCTTTTTTAATTATATCAATGATATGCGCCTAAATACGCTAGTATACGTCCAAATACACCAACATACACCGGTGTATGGCGACGTATACTAGTGTATATTAACGTATAATAGTGTATAGTAGTGTATGTTAACGCAACACATCTTTTTGCATACCACATATTATTTATTTCATTGTTCTTGCTGAATTCTTGCAATATTCTTAGCTTTTTTAATTATATACAATGATATGCGCCTAAATACGCTAGTATACGCCCAAATACACCAACATACACCGGTGTATGGCGACGTATACTAGTGTATATTAACGTGTAATAGTGTATAGTAGTGTATGTTCACGCAACACATCTTTTTGCATACCACATATTATTTATTTCATTGTTCTTGCTGAATTCTTGCAATATTCTTAGCTTTTTTAATTATATACAATGATATGCGCCTAAATACGCTAGTATACGCCCAAATACACCAACATACACCGGTGTATGGCGACGTATACTAGTGTATATTAACGTATAATAGTGTATAGTAGTGTATGTTCACTCAACACATCTTTTTGCATACCACATACTTATTATGCGTCAATTAAACCATTGTTTATTAACGTATTCCAACGCATTTTACAGCATATTGATGCACATCTCCAGTTACTTAACGTGCAAGTTGAGGAGCATCCGGATATGTTCCCATCATCAAAATGGACATGTTTGGGATGTCTTTACAGTAGGTCCATAAAGTATGGGTACAAGTTGTTTTTGGAAAACCGGCTGATGAATGCCGAGAAGAAGATGGATGGAGCTGAGGTGTCATGGGGTGCCATGGACCTTGATTTGGTAAAGTTTGTTTTAGGTATGAATGAAAATTGGGAGTGTAAGGCATGGGTCACTTGTGACCACGTCTATGGGATCGAAAACATTGCGGGGTCGCACTGGGCTGCATATGCATATGACTTTGGTAAGAAAGAATTCAAAGTGTATGACTCCATGTCGAGTGCGTACAAGGAAGAACGCCGCGAGATCTTTAGTATGCATGCCGCAATCGCACCGTCACTTTACAACGAGAGTTTTGCAAGCGCTGAATCCAAAATGGACACTGACATCCCATTTGTTCTGACAATTGTTGATGTTCCACAGCAACCAAACAGTTGGGACTGTGGGGTTTATGCCATCAAATTTGTTCAGTGCTTGGCAATGAATACTGACGTCCATGGATTATCGGCTTCGCACTTTATTGATTACAGGAGGCAACTAGCGGTGGATATGGTAAAGTGGTCCAAAACCACTGCCGGGACATTTGTATATGGTGAGAATGATATCAAAGCTTGATATGTATATGATATGTATATTATGTATAGAAAATTGACACATTACTTTTGGTTATGGATGTTTATCTCAAATCAAATCTCTCTTTCCATGGAACAAGTAATTAGTTTAAAATTTAATCAATGTACTTGTGTGGTTAATTATATTGTATATACTATTAAACCTTCAAATTAAATGATATACACTAATTTGCGCTGAGATGCGCTGCTTTGCGCTGCTTTGCGCTTCTATTTGTTACGTAAATAAGCGTTTACCACCGTATTCCATCGTATTTCAACGCCTATTGATGCACTTCGCCCGTTCCTTAACGTGCAAGTTTACGGAGTATTTAGGCACGTTCCAATCATCACAATGTACATTTTTGGGATGTCTTTTCAGAAGGACTGACATTTTTGGGTACACGTGATTAGTTTCAATGGACCTGTTTAAGGTGAAATCTGACATTATTCATTCTAAGAATGATTACCTACTCCTTCACCCATTATACCTTCAAATTAAATGATATACACCAATTTGCGCTGAGATGCGCTGCTTTGCGCTTCTATTTGTCACGTAAACAAGCGTTTACCAACGTATTTCAACGCCTATTGATGCACTTCGCCAGTTGCTGAACATATAAGCTTTCGGAGTATATATTCATGTTACAAGCATCACAATGGACATGTTTTAGCTGCAATCTGACTTTATTAATGCTACAAATTATTAGTTAAACCTTCCACTTACAATGTTGCAAATTGTTACAATTTGATGAAGGGATGAACATAAAATTTTGATGCACCATCATATTGGTTAAGTTGGTACATACTCCTTCCCCTTACATGTTTGCCTATTATGGCCCAGCTCTCTGCATCGTCCATACCTCCTTCCTGGGAGATTTCCAGGGGTTTCCTCTCCTTGTGACGGCATCCTTTCCTTCTTTCTCCTTCCTTTTATGTTCGAAACAACTGGCGGACGTACAACCACATCTTGGACACTTTATGGTACGACTCGACACCACTCACTTCGATGCGGAACTGGATTCAATGGTAGGGCGTATGCCAGCCTTAAACATTCAATTGTGTAAAACCTGTATAAGATAAGAATCATATTACGTGTAAAACCTGGATTCAATGGTAGGGCATATGCACTACTCTACACCATTAGACACTATTATACGCTTTTAAACGCTGATACACGGAAAGTATACAAACGTATACCTACGTATAACGAATTTTACATTGAACAAATGGTATAAGAAGATATATTATGCGTCATGGAAGCCCTGATTGCATGTGCGCATGGCAACTGGTTTAGCTGGAATTTATAGCACGTGCAATTGCGCAAATTTAAATCAACCGTTGCATCACGTTGACCATCAAGAATGTAAAACCTGAATTCATCAATTGGATGTACCATGAAGTGGCGTGACTTATCATCTCGCTTACCTATCTTTCTCTCAGCATAAGGAGTGAGTATGCTAGTGCATTTGTTGGCGAGTCGTAGGCGATCATGGAACCAAGCCTGTAACTTGGTTCTAATAGTTTCCAACAAAGTGATAATATGAAATTCTCTAGCCACCTTCAAGAGAGCATTCATTGACTCGGCAATATTGGTCTTCATGATACTGTATCGCCTGGCAGGAAAAAAACACCTAGCCTATTTTTTTGGATCGGCATCCATAAGATAGTCGTATACTTGCCGCTTTGTTGACCGCACATGCTGCAACTTCTCTTCGAAATCTATCTCTGTATAAGCCTTAGCCACACTGTACAAGAATTCCTTCGCCTTCACCTTGTACTTTGCATTCATGTTCAACCCCAGATGGAACATGCAAATTCCATACACTGCTTCAGGAAATTGCTCCATGCAACATTTCTCAATTGAAGGATGACGGTCAGAAATAAAAGCTAAATCTTCTCGGGCCCCAATAACATGGCAAAGTTGCTGAAAGAACCATGCCCACGATGCATCGTTTTCCGTTGCTGCGACGCCAAATGCTAATGGATAAATTTGGTTGTTTCCGTCCATACAAGTAGCAATGAATAATTTGCATCTGTAACGTCCCTTCAAGAAGCATGCATCTACAGCTATAACGGGTCAGATGCAAGATTCAAAACCCATAATTGAGGGCCCAAATGCCAAGAAACATTGCACAAAACAATTGTTCACGTCTAACTGATATGCCGAATACGTTCCGGGATTTGCATGCTCCAACAACCACAAGTAAGATGGGAGTACCATAAAAGATGTTTCCGGACTGCCACGTACCATTTGTGTAGCAATCTCCTTGGCTTTCCAAGATTTCCAGTAACTTATTTTTATACCATACACCTTTTCTAACATTTTCACGATATCCCACGGATCATTATTATCGTCTTTAACCATTTGCGCAATAACTTCGCTTGTTGCACTTCCACGATAACGCTTAAACCTTGCATCAATGGAACAACTGTGACCCTTCACGTATGACCGAATGATCCATGCGCCATGCTTCTTTGACAATGACCCCCTAAGCCTCCACGTGCAAGACTTGTCAACACAGGTAGCAATAAGCCTCATGCGGTCAGAATGTGTAATTCGAAACTCGCGATTCGCCTTCACGGTTATAATACGTAGTCGGAGCAACAGTTCAACCTTGCTTCTTACAAGTTCACCAACACTGAAATCCTTCATCACATGAACGTTCACATTGGTCGAATGTGCTTCAGAAGGTCCATCGTTACCACAAGTGATGGTATGATTGTGATTACATGCACAATTATCTACTTTACTACAGTATACACCAATATAACATAGTATTAGCCAATATGCGTCAATATACGTCAATGTGCATTATAATATGTAGTGTATATTGGAGTATATAGATGTATATGAGAGCATACCTGTAAAAACAGGCTCAGTTGGGACTATGTGGAGAGGATGTGAATCTGCATGCTTGTTTATATGGCCATCATCATAATTGTCTATATTTTCTGTTGCATGATCACCCTCTACTGGATGTACGGCCAGGTGTGATTCCACAAACACACCAAAATATGGATCAAACATACCATCAAATACACACGCAAATGGATCTTGTCGTTCATACGAATCATCATCACAAACATCATTGAAGGGGTCATCGTTGTCAAATTCGTCATTACAACTATCTTCTTCTTCGACTTCATCTTCGTGCATCGAATACGCTTCATCATTACCACCAAAATTATCTATTGGATTGGTCAGTTTAATGTCCTCCAGACCGATAGGAGAACAACTATCATTGTTGTCTTGGATACCAAATGGGACTGTTTCGGGCTTGTTCACGCTCTTGCTTACCGGTTGGTCCGCGACGGCCTGCACCTTTATTTTTTCTACCACAACTGACGGACTAGGGGCTATCACAACCTTTGGTTTTGGCGATGTACTGATACATAAAGGAACGTTGTAATCTCTCTTGGCAATGAGCTCAATGAATGTTGAAATATCTGAATTCCTCATCATTATAAAGGGCGGCATCACGGTATTCACCGGGTAACTAATCCATGCCTTCACGTCAATTATGCTATCATCCTTACTAATCCCAGTTTCAGCACAGATCTTATCAATTAGTTCCGGGTATGTTGTCGACCCTCTAACTCTTACATACCTTGTAAACAATGCATCATAGGTCCAACAACCATCACTACCTTTTTTCCACTCTCCCCCATAATTAATTGGAACTAGTAGACCTGCAGGAAAGTTAATCATGTATTCTAACGTTTATGCATGCATAACAACGTATACAGCTGACGCATGTCAGATCTAACAAAAAATTCATAGTATAACATCGTAAAATTCACCTTTATTCGAATCCATTTGCTCGAAGTTGGATTTTGGCCTCAGAATATGGTTGATTCTTGTTGAAACCCTAAAAATGTAGTGGTGGCATTAGTAATAGCGTATAACATCGTATTTTACAAAGAAAAATACAAAAAAATTCTGCTCTTCGCATAAAAGTGCTTCCTAGATAGGTACGTAATATTATTCACTCCAATTAACTTATATGCACTGCTTTACGCTGATCTACGCCAATTTGCGCTGACATGCGCTGCTTTGCGCTTCTAAATGTCACGTAAACCAGCGTTTACTAGCGTATTTCAACGTATTTTTCTGTATATTGATGCTCATTTCCAATTATGCTAGTATAGTGGTATGCACAACTCCAAGTCAGCGTATAATACTAATCAGCCAAATTATTTACCTACTAAGGCAGCCTTTAACATCTTATAACATCGTATTTTACAAAAAAAATACAAAAACATGACCCTCATCGCATTATACTGATTCCTAGATAGGTACGTAGTAGTATCCCCTCAAATTAACTGATATGTACTGATATACGCCAATTTGCGCTGACATGCGCTGCTTTGCGCTTCTAAATGTCGCGTAAACCAGCGTTTACTAGCGTATTCCAACTTATTTTAACGTATATTGATGCTCATGTCCAATTATGCATGTTTAGTGTTATGAGCATCAATATCCTTTACATTTGCGAAGAATTTGAGTAGGATGAAGCCTTAAATTGATACCCAAAAAATCTTGTACAAAATCACAAAAAAATTCCAAAAAAATCGCTATCACTTACCTCGTTCGATAATCAAAGAGGAGCTGTAGGCTTGGTACGGCGGTGCTGTGAGTTCTGCTTGCGAGGGCTATGCCGAATGAGTTGGAGAAGCGGCGAATGGTTTGTGCGTTCGGTGGTTCGGATCATTGCAGCTACGACATATGCGGTTGAAGCCGGGAAAAGAGGTGGAGGGATGGTCGGAGAGGACGACGCTGGGAGGATTTATGGGTTTCGCAGGAAAGGTGGACGATTTTGGCGGCAAAATGGAGGAGAAAGACCGCCGACCGCTTCGTTTTTCAAGGGGTTTTTTATTATTTTGACTGTGGGTATTTTCGTCACTATTTTCGTTAGGGTGTTATTCTAGCAAAGTTTTTAAATTTAATGGTAAAAATTAAAACCCAACTTTGACCGGTGGCATTTAGCCAATTTTCTCCTTATCCTTTCTCCCAACATCGTATCGCTACGCTAAAGGCGAAGATAACGTTAAAAGAGCCCCAAAAATATGGAAAATTTATCTCGTCTCCCCTCGTTGGGCCCCAACAAAGGTAGCATCGATCCAATGAAGTCGACGTACAGCTATTTACCCCCTTCGGATGACGTTAACCGGCATATTATAAATCAAATCGAATCAAAGAAACCTTGTCTCTTTACGGGGCATCAGAGTCAACAGTCCATAATTTTCACGCTTGTCCTTGGTATATATTAATCCATCAGCCCCCGTTGATTTCGACCCCTCTTCATTCCCTGCTTGCCCAATTGAGAGAGAGAGAGAGAGAGAGAGAGAGAGAGAGCAACGCTTGAAGTCATGGAGGAATCTCACAGGGATCTTAAAGAGGTTGATGATGATGGAAAGCCAAGGAGAACTGGTATGTTTACACATGCTTTAATTCTTATGCCTTAATTTATAATTTTTATTATTATCAGCACTACTGTTCAGTCATGATGTTCTTTACTGGTAAACTACGAGTTTTATATTTCATTCAGCGTGTTTGTTTGGAAACTTTGGATTGAGCAAAAGTTTTTATTTAAAAAGTACGTGATTTTATAAGAACTTTGAATAAAAAAGTTTGTGACCGGTTAGTGTTTGGATTCATCAGTGAGAGAATATAGAATATATGGTAAAATCATGATATCGAAACTTTCAAAAAAGAAAACAACCACAGTGAAACAAATGTAAAATTGAGGGGAAATTGAGGAGAGATTCGTATTTGTTTATTGTGAATATAACATGGGTGCATGCATCTAACCAATATTTCTTGTAGTTTAGTTTATTTGTCTATCAATGTAATAAAAGACGAAAGAGAGAAGGAAATAAAAGCTATCCTATATATTTTTCTTGACTTCTGAAAAGAAGGGGTGAGCTAGCCTACAGGTGTAGGTAATGTTGGTTGTTGATTCCGGTTACGTAAGTTACACGTGCATAATGTCAAAGATCCTTTCCATGATAGTATTCTTCAAATAAGAAAAAAAGAAAAATAATACACCTGTAGGCTAGCTTTATACCCCTACTCAAATAAGAAAAAGAAAAATAAGTAAGTTACACCCCTACTCATGCTTTATACACCCCTATGAGTAGGGGTGTATTTATGTTTGTTTTCCAAAATTAGTAAAGTCTAATAATTTCATTGTCAAAATATTTTGGTTCTTTTCTATTTCCGGATAAACTTGGCACTAAATACTATATACACCCCTATGAGTAGGGGTGTATATAGCACATATCTAATTAAAAAGAAGAAATAATACTCTCTTTTCCTCCTGTCCGTTTGAAAAGGGAGAATGGTGTGAATCTTTGTTTTTGGGAATGTGTGATCACAATTTATGGAACTTGGTTATGTTTTTAATGCAGATTCCACCATCTAGTTGTTAGCCATAATGCCCGCCACGACTAGGCATAGGATAGGGAATTCCAAGCCAATTGCTACGCGACTCTTGTTTCTTCCAAGTAAATTGATCAGCAATTGAAGCTTCCCTTGATCTACATTTTTGAGTGAATTCTCATCATTTTTCTCTTCTGTTCCTTTTCATGATCTTGCAATGTTTTCTACACTAGCCGCTCATATGAACTCCATCCATTGTCGGATTTGACCGATCGTCTTTCGATTCATCTTCTTCCAGTCAGCTTCTTTGGTGGATTCTGGCTTTACTCCTTTGACATCTAATGGGTCAAATAAATCTTTACAACTGAGGAGATCCTCCATTTGAGGTCTCCACGATGTGTAATTTATGTCCGTCAGCTTGACCATAGCTCCCGATGATGATGACTCTCCCATTGACATTTTGAAGATGAAAAAAAATATAATAGTAATAAAAAAAAATTTCGCTTCCTAAAAGAAAATTTCACTCCTTTTTTTACTCTCTCACACAGCTCACCTACGTTTTGATACCACTTGTTGTGATTCACTGACCGCTATAAGACTTACTTATTACAGTAAAACAGTAAAAATACTGATCACGGTAAAACAGTAAAAATTGTAGAGTAAAAAAAGAACTTCACTATTTCTCACTGGAAATAACTGTTCACACTCTAAGGTAAACACCACAAAAAAACTCACTACAATTTTACCTCTCGGTGGGTAACTTCACTCTCCGGGGTAATTTTCTCTCACTAGAGAAATCCCTCACTCTTACCTCTTTAGGGTACCTCCTCACTCTTTCTCTTGAGGATGAAATTGTGTTTTGGGAATGATATGATCCTTGCGGGCACCTCTATTTATAGGCTCGCGTCCATGCCACAAACGCCATTCATGACGTTTCTCTAAGGGAGACTTTGGCAAGAGAAGACAAAGGAAATTTCAAAGGTGGCAGCTGAAAAACAATTGCAGCCCATGTATGCGCAATTGGACTTTTCAACAATTGGCAGCTGGACTCTTCAAAATCTACCTCCCACTTGATAGCACACCTCCACCAATGTTTGGCCTTGATCATTTAGAAATTCACTTTCTTTCTATCAAGAAAACCATCGAGGCTGAAAGTTTTCGGCCTTTAGGCATAGTATCTATAGATTACAATACTATGCCTAAAGGCTAATCTAGAACTTTTATCGTCTAGAGGATAGAGATAACTCTCGGTAGTGCCCGATGGCAAATCATATGTTTGACTAATGAAAATCTTGTGAATCTTGCATTTGCCTGAAGGCAAATCCTATGAATATTGTGTTTACTTGAAGGTGAATCTCACAAATTTGATGTTTGCCTCAAGGTGAATCATTTGAACGCCCGAAGGCAAATTATATATATACTTATACTTTTGCGAATCATTTGGGATGTAGGATATTTGATCCAAATGGTTTCCTTGTCTCTGTGTGTGAATTCTTTTGCGAGACACTATATCATCATCAGGGATGCCCAAAAAATTTCCTGATGCGAGCTAACCGCCGACCATATGACAATGCACGCACGCAGGAACGCTGTGGACGGCGAGCGCACACATCATTACAGCGGTCATAGGGTCCGGGGTCCTGTCGCTGGGATGGGCAATGGCACAGCTCGGGTGGGTCGCCGGACCTGTTTCTCTCTTCCTCTTCTCCGTCATCACCTACTACACCTCCAGCCTCCTCGCCGACTGTTACCGCACCTCCGACCCCGTAAACGGGAAACGCAACTACACCTACATGGAAGCCGTCAAGTCCAACCTCGACGCAGCCAGGCATTGGATGTGCGGGCTGGCGCAATACATCAACCTCTTCGGAACAGCCATCGGCTACACCATCACCGCGGCCATCAGCGCTCGGTAGGCCCGTCCTCCCCTCCACAACGATGCAGCCAATCTCTTTCATGCAACTTATTTTCTTTTTCCTGGATCGGTGCAGGGCCATAAGCAAGGCCAACTGCTTCCACTACAGGGGCCACGACGCAGACTGCAGGTTTTCCGAGAACTGGTACATGATCGGCTTCGGCATCGTCCAGATCTTCTTCTCCCAGCTGCCCAACTTCCATGAGCTATGGTGGCTCTCCATTGTCGCGGCCGTCATGTCCTTCACCTACTCCTTCATCGCCATCGGCCTCTCGGTGGCCAAAATAGCCTCAGGTTAATTATATCCATCTTCTTCTAAGTCTTCGACGAAAGTACTGGTTCATTAACCGTATTATGCAATCAACTTCAAACTGAAATAGGGAAAACTGGAAGCACCTCCATCACCGGAGTGGAGGTCGGAGTGGATGTTACTGCAGCCGGCAAGGTGTGGGCGACATTCCAGGCGCTCGGGGACATTGCATTCGCGTATTCATACTCCATGATCCTGATCGAGATCCAGGTAAACATGAGAAAACTGCTCTCATACCATTTCGAGAGAGGCATACACTGATCGAATCTACCTCTTTGTATAGGACACGGTGAAATCGCCTCCGGCTGAAAACAAGGTGATGAAGAAGGCGAACCTTATCGGGGTGTCGACAACCACCTTGTTCTACTTCCTGTGCGGATGCCTCGGCTACGTCGCCTTTGGAAACAGCGCGCCGGGGAACATACTGACCGACTTCGGATTCTACGAGCCGTTCTGGCTGGTGAACCTGGCCAACTTCTGCCTCGTCGTCCACTTGGTCGGCGCATATCAGGTGTACAGCCAGCCCCTGTACGCTGCGCTCGAGACATGGGTGGCAGGAAGATACCCCAATGCAAAACTTCTGACCCACGAGAAGCCCATCATCACCAGCAAGCACTTCAGGTTCAGCCTCAACATGTTCCGTCTAATCTGGAGGACGGCCTTCGTGGTCGTCGTCACCGTTATAGCGACCGTCATGCCGTTCTTCAACGACATAGTCGGGCTGCTGGGCGCGCTCGGATTCTGGCCACTGACGGTGTATTTTCCCATCGAAATGTATATCCAACAGAAGAAGATCGGGAGGTTCAGCCGGAAGTGGGTGCTGCTGCAGACGTTGAGCGGGCTCTGCTTCCTGGTGACGCTGGCCGCAACGGTTGGGTCGGTTGAAGGTGTAATAGAATCGCTTCGGCATTACACACCGTTTCAGACCAAATCGTAGAAGGCTACTGCTAGCTTGCGTTGTGTTGTGTTATGTGCTTGGCTTTCGTTCTGTCAGTGGTAGCTTGCGATAGGAATTTTAGTTTCATTGTTTAATTTGATGATGTAATTAGGTTGTCTTGGCAACAATGACAACTGAATTCAAACAAACGCTTCATTTGTACGATGTTTGTGCATAACATGACACTGCACCGTCTTGCGACAATTTATGGGTTTGAACCTTCTATCAATATTGCACGATAATGTTTTCGAATTGAAAATACAAAGACCCAGGCAGCTCGCAAAAGGTTAACTGTGATTCAAGGGACGATCACCTACGGTGTTTGCGGTAATCAATTCGAAAACGAACGGTCCAAACGCATCATGCAACAATTCTATGGGTTATGATGTGTTGGAAAGGTTTGGTGTGATTCCAGTGTGAAAGGAAAGAAGTGTTCGACAAAATGTGTAAGAGACTAACAAATATAACACATAAAAAACACTCGAAGGTCCAGAGGCCAAACGCATCATGCTCAACAAGCCAAATGACAAAAAAAGATAAACGGCTATGGGACGAAGTTAAGAAGTTAACAATGAAAAATCATTTGATAGAAATCAACATGTCAATACGGCCCGGAGGCCCGCCGGCCCCGGGGTCGGTCAACAGACCGTTGACCCCTGGCCCACCGGGCCGGACCGGGCCGGGCCGGGTCGAGAATTGGCACGGCCCGGGAATTGCCAATGTGCAATATTTTTGCACGTTTGGACATTTTAATTGAAATTTTTGTTTTTGTTTTTCTTCCTCCGAATCCTATATAAGGACCTCCTCCCCTCCTATTTTCTACACTCAACTCTACTCTATTCACTCTCAAATTCTCCTTATCATCATATTTTTAAATTTCTACACACCTCTTTTCACTCTCTCAACATTCATCAAGCTTCTCTCTCACGTTTACAGTGCAACAACTGATCTCTCACTACTCGCCAGTCATACTACCGGGCTCTTCAAGCCCCAATCCATCGCACAACTCTCGCTACGACTGGTTTCTTTACGCTCCGATCTCTCGCTACTACTGGGCTCTTCAAGCTCCGTTCACGCCCATTCTCGCGCAAATACCGGGTCTTCATCCAGCGCTCTTTATCAAACGTCAATCAGGTTCCTTTAGAGTAACTTTTAACAGCATAATGGCAGGACCTTCTAGCTCTAAACATGTTATTGTTAACCTTAATTTTGATGATACTGCCAAACTAGATTTTTATGCTAATTTAATATGTAATAATAGAGAGGTAGACTCAGCATTACCTTTTTTGACCATATGCTTGAAGATGCTGAAACACAAGTAAATGAGACCTATATAGCTAGTAATAATCCTAGCCACGTCATACCACAGACTACACAGTCCCCTTTTTCGCATGCTGCACACACTTCCACAAGTTCACCAGCACAAACATCTTCTCCTGCTTCACATATGCCTACACAAACAATCCAAAAAAGGACAAAAGTCTAGTGTTTGGGATCACTTTTCACATGAAATGGTTAAATACAAAGATGGCATCGAACAACTTCATGCCTTTTGCAAAATATGTAAAACTAGTTTTGCTACCGCACACACTGCCGACACTTCACATCCATTAAGACACATGAAATCTCATGCTAAAAAAGATGCTAGACAAACCACTTTAAATTTAACTGCATCATCTACCTCTCTGACTGATTTTTCATATTCTGTTGAAAATATGATAAAAGAGATGGCTAGATTAGTGTTAAGCAAAGAACTGTCATTAAATTATGGTGAAAACTTCGAATTAGATCGATTCCACTAAATGACACTTAACCCTACATTTAGAAGAGTTTCTAGTAACACTATTAGAAAAGATTATATAAGTACTTTTCACGAAGGAAAAACTAATATGCATCAGCTTTTTATTAATCTAAAATCTATGATTAACTTCTGATATATGGTCTACAAAATGAGGTGGATCTTCCATATGTCTTACGGCCCATTTTGTAGATCACTAATTCCTAATTCAAAAAAATTATAGTATTTAAAGTGTTAGAGCATGCACACACGGGTGGGGTTATTGGTAGGATTTTGCTATCTATTTGTCGTGAGTATGACATAACAGAAAAAATTCTCATTTTTACTTTTGATAATGCTTGTAAATATAATATTGCCATTACTTATTTAAAACGTCAATTAAACTCTGATTTAGATGTGGTTAATTTTTCATCAACGTTGTGCATGTCATGTTTTAAATTTAGCAGTGTAGGATGGACTGAAAATTGCTTCTATTTATCTTGAAAAGGCAAAAACCTTGTGTTATTAATTACAACTAATTCACATAAAAAGAGGGAATACATACAGTTTTGTCGCAGTAACCAGCTGTCATATAGAGCATGTAAATTTAGTGTTCCACATAGGTGGAATTCAACGTATCTAATGATGCGTTGCATGAAATTGAACAGAACCCAACTTAGTGAGTTTGCAAGTACACACCTTGCAAATAATAATGATTATGACATTAGTGATTATGTGTGGCTTATTATAAATGAACTTTATGATTTTTTTTGAAATTGTCTACTTGGCAACAAACAAATTTTCTGGAGTTTACTACCCTACATCAGTTTTAGGCTTAGACCAATTAGTGTTGATTTCGGATATTATACAAAAACATAGAGATAATGAGACCTCTAGTACTCCTGACCTTAGAGCAATGATTGAACAAATGGAGAGTAAACTCCGTAAATATTGGAACCCAGTGCCTTTGCTATACTCTTTAGCGAAGGTTTTTGATCCACGTGTTAAGGAGGAATGTGTACTTGACTTATTAGATACCTATTATAAAAACATGAACATAGTCGTAGAAGAACACAAAACTAGTTTTAAAACTTAAGATCCCTTTTTGTTGTATATGAGACACGATTTGGTACTTCTGCACACACATATGCTGTTCAAGCTTCTTCTTCTGCTCCAAGCAGGCTCCGCCTGCCTATGGAAAAGACGAAGCAAAGAACAGTTGTCACAGATAATTCTTCTAGTTAGTTGTCTAGGTATTTGTCAAATTTTTGTCCTTGTACTGAAAACGACTTGAATAATGAAAATTTTGATGTTCAGTCATGTGAAAACAATATAAAATTAGTTATCCAATTCTTGTCATCATGGCTCGTGATTTGTTATCTGTATCCATATCTGCTGTTGCTTCAGAGTCTGCTTTTAGTACATGTGGTCGTGTTCTTGGCAACAAGAGTTCACGGCTGAAGCCAGATATAGTCGAAGCGGCGGATTGTGCGACGGATTGGTTCAAGGCTGAAGCGAGGACTCGACATCAAACTGACATTTCTAAAGACTTTGAAGAAGAAGAATAAGAAGAAGACACTTAATACTAGATTTCTTTACTTGTATCAGCATTTTATTACTGTATTAGATTGCTTTTTTTGGCCAATGTATGAGAGGTAAGGCTGACCAACGTATGTCCCCCCTCAAAAAGATTTCAATTAATAAAAATTAAAGGTTCAACTCGGGACCTTCGAGAATTTCGGATTAATAATTTTTCTCACATTTTTATTTTATATGTTACTTATATTTTTCTCACACATAACATTTTACATTTACAGATTTACTATACAAATTTATATGTAACAAATTTATTTATAAGATAATTATTTTTTTATAAGTTACCATGCTTCACATGACCCCCATCATTGCTATTTCACAACATGTTTCATAACACAAATGTTTACAAGCTCATTTCTCATATTATTCAACTTTCACTTCATTGTGGCATTTTCTCGAACACGTGGTGAACGTGACGTGTATGTCCGTAAGAACATTAGAAAATCCATTGGAAAAACATATCATGAATCTATCTTCCATGCAGCAACAATAAACATGCACTATATATGGTGAAATAGCAATAGAGCACAATTTATAACACCACTTTAATACTAAACTGGTGCTACACAGCTATAAAAGTTGTCAAACGATCAATATCTAATACATCAGGAAAAGTACCCAACAGTTTATGAAAGTGTCGTACAATTTAGACATGATAATCTCCAATAAGTCCAATGTTTCAGCTCGCTCATGAGATCCCCTTTCTGTTGGCTCTTTAATCTTGTGTATCTTTTACCACATCAGACCCGAATACATTAAAAACTGATGAATAATTGCTTCAGAGGTCGTGATTTCAAATTATACTCCCGTTAAAACTTGTCTTCAATCAATTGTAAGCTATCATAGTGATTCAACACAGCTACTTCTAGCCTTCAGAATTATTTTCTACTTTCCCAAA
Source organism: Scilla litardierei (assembly GCA_030789695.1). Taxonomy (NCBI): domain Eukaryota; kingdom Viridiplantae; phylum Streptophyta; class Magnoliopsida; order Asparagales; family Asparagaceae; genus Scilla; species Scilla litardierei. The sequence continues at coordinate 293,753,375 of CM061141.1, forward strand.
AAGTAGCCATAAAATTGTATGCAATGCTCAAGCCTCGTAACAATAAGATTAGACAACTTTTTAGCTCTTAATTAACGGGGGTTTTTGGATTCACGACTTTCATTGGGAGTAATCATTACTTTCCATTTTTGTGTAGAAATCTTCAAGAGTAACACAGATTGACAGCACCTAACCTAACATCAAGCATAATGTAAGCATACTGAAACACTATATGCTTAAAGACACAAACAAATGATGTGCCTACATGACAGCATTATTCAAATCAATGAGATTTATCGGGTACAACATTCATATGTTTGGCGAAGACAGATGCACCAATAAACATAAAAGTTAGTGTCATCATAAAACTCAATTTCGAATAATCGATACTGAAAATTTAACTGTGGTGCAGAACCAGCCCTTCTAATGACGTAGCCAGTGCGACCTAATTCATGCCACTCATATCCGAACTCAGGATGTCAAAACGGCCCGGGGGCCTGCCGGCCCGGCCCGGGCCTGGCCCCCGGGCCGGGCTGAGGTGCCCAGCCCATGGGCCAGCCCGGCCCGGCCCGGGTTTTTTTGGCAAAAAAGCCTCTCCAAGGCTTTAACAAGGAGGGGAATAGCCGGCCCGGCCCGGCCAGGCCCGGGCCGGGGTTCTCCCCACCCGGGCCGGCCCGGCCCGGCCCGGGTTTTGACTGGGCCCGGCCCGGCCATATTGACACCCTGAATCCGAACCATGATCAATTCCACAGGCATATTGATTCATGCTGCATTTCCAATCTAGATCCTTGAAACCAGCTACCCGAAAAACATAAGAAGAGTGTTAATGATTGATTGACTCAATGAGCTGTTTTGGAATAATTAGCTTTAGTATTTAGCCTTCCGTTGGTACCCTTGTGGTTTTCAAGACTTACACAACAGCATTGAAATTTTGGAATTTCTGCTTTCATAACTTCACGAAATTATAGTGGTCATGTTTTCACAATTAAAGTAGTATTCCATACACTTTCTGAATAACCATCAGAAGACAATTAACTTATAGATGTTAACTAGGATGAAAATATCTTAATCCTTAAGTTTAATTTCTGCATAAATATATTTTGCCCTCGTCATAGCACATAATACATGCATAATTATCAATATAACTATGTTGAATGTTTCCAAGTTGATCTGATTAATCCAGTTACCTACCCCCTCATACCCCGAACATCTAAATGAGCATGCCTTGTACCTGTATCCTGACCACAACCCGAAGAATACCATGAATCAGGTAATATTGAACATAACTCAAACGGTAGAATAGAAATCCATTTGCTTCGAGATCAACATTTGTTTTTCATGTAGTCTAAACAACTTGCCTAGCATCTACTATAACTTGCAGTTACCAAGCGTGATGACCTACAAGTATTTGTAACAGATTGGGGAAAACAAATCTGAAGGGTGTGCCCTGAACTCGTGATTGCGTCTTTTCAGTTGGGGTGCAATCGTATAGGATATGATGTAACAGCTACTCGTATCAATAAAATCAGGCTGTGTGGCTCGAATTTGAGCCCCTATTTTTAACAATCTTGAAAAAGGGGTAAAAATACGTAGCTAATTGTTCAATGCTCTGTAGCACAAGTAACAACAATTATGAAGCAGAAAATAAAATGCCCTAGCTCATAATCCCTAACCCAAACCAAACAAAATAGCAAATTTACTGATGAAAAGTAGCTCTCAGAATAACTCAGCCCAACGGTAATCCAAACGGTAATCCAACAGCTACGTGATGGTAAATTATAAACTTTGATTCGCATAAAAAACCAAAATTATCTCAATCTGATATCAATTAGCTACAATTTTAATCCAATTAAATTCTAGTAGCAATAAAATAGTGCAATCACTCAGTATTAATTACACCACACGACGAAAAAAAAACAAAAAAAAAAGAAAGAGAAGAAAGAGAAGGCAAATGCAGATTCAACAAAAACTCAACTATTCATAGCTCTTCAAAAGTAATCCTCCGAAAAAAGATCCACATTTGCCCATATACCAAAAGGCAAGATTACATCTTTCAGCCGAAAAACGAACGAATCTTATGAATTTAATTCGAAACCCTAGATTTTTAATCTTCTTTAAAGAGAGAATAAGCGGTATGAATGGTTAGGAGGGACCGATCCTTTGCCTGGCTTGACCCTGTGTGCCGTGTATTTACACCCCCGATACGAACCGGCGATCCGCTACGTTGCGCCGGCAATCCGCCGACTGATCCGGCGGGCGATCGGAGAGCAGGACGCGAAACCCTCGGCAGCCATCGATCGATAGAGCGAGAGCGGAGCGATAGATTGGGGGGTTTTGGGGGGCGGTTTGGGTTTTAGTGCAGAGTTTTCGTTTTTCGTTTTTTGTTTTTTTTATTTTTATTTCTTTGGTTGTCGTTCCCGCTTCCCTGTCTCTGTCGATAACGTTACCGGGGAAAGGAGAGCTGTAGGCGGTTTTAAAGAAGAGGTTTGTTTCTGCGGCAGAAGTTATTTACGAAAATGTCATTGCCTTTCTTTTTTTTGCTTTATTCTTTTTGAATTTTGTTAGAGAGTAATAGGACTCAAGAGAGAAAGAGACAAGATTTCTTAGCAAAAGAATAAGTCACCATGCTAAGAGCCATGGTGCTCTATTTATATATCTCATAATGGGGAGGCCAAAAGCCTCTAGGAGACCAAGGGTCCCCATTACTCTAAGTAATGTGGGCCTAATGAATGGGTAATGAAGGAGGGGAGGCCAAAGGCCTCCCTCATTCATAACACTCCCCCTTACACATTCATCACTTCGGTCTCAGCTACTGAGGCAAGTGGTGGATACTTCTGGATCCAGAGTAAGTGTGTTTGCCTCGTTAAAACCTTAGCTGTGGAAAACCCAGTGGGAAAACCCAACAGCTTAAGGAAAAAGAGTGCAACCCACATGTTACTCCCCCTGATCCGTACAAGCTTCAGGCTTGCAGGTCTTTCAACTGTCGCATACCAATGTTCTTTACAAGCTTTACAAAAGTACATTTAGGCAATGCCTTAGTAAAAAGATCAGCTAAGTTGTTGCATGACTGGATCTGTCGAACTTCAATCTGCTTGTCGTTCTTCTGCTCGTGCGTCCAGAAAAACTTGGGAGAAATGTGTTTTGTCCTGTCGCCTTTGATGTAGCCCTTCTGAAGCTGAGCAATGCATGCGACGTTGTCTTCGAATAGGGCAGTAGGCTCCAGATCACTGGTCTTCAGGCCAGTGGATTGGAGGATGTGTTGGACGACGGAGTGTAGCCAAAAAAATTCTCTGCTCGCCTCATGGATCGCGATGAGCTCTGCATGGTTGGAAGATGTAGCAGTAGTGGTTTGTTTTACCGATCTCCAAGAGATAGCAGTACCTCCGTAGGTAAATACAAAACCTGTTTGAGATTTTGCCGTGTGCGGATCAGAGAGATAACCTGCATCAGCATAACCAAACAATTTGGGGGAGGCACCTCTCTGGTAGTAAAGTCCAAGATCAATGGAACCCTGAAGGTATCGCAGAAGATGCTTTACTCCGTTCCAGTGGCGCTTTGTGGGCGCAGCACTGTGTCTGGCTAGTAGATTAACTGTAAACGCTATATCGGGACGCGTACAGTTAGCCAGATATAGAAGTGCTCCAATGGCACTGAGGTAGGGTACTTCAGGACCCAGTAACTCCTCCCCCTCTTCCAGTGGCCGGAAGGGGTCCTTATGTACATCTAGTGATCTTACGACCATAGGAGTACCTAAAGGATGACATTTATCCATATGAAACTTGCGTAGAAGTTTCTTTGTATAATTAGATTGGTGTAATAGGATTCCACCTCTTAGGTGTTCTATCTGTAAGCCAAGACAATACTTTGTTTTGCCTAGGTCTTTCATTTCAAAAGTATGTTTAAGGCTTTCAGATATCTCTTTGATCTCTGCAGGAGATCCTATGAGATTTAAGTCATCTACATATACAGCTATGATGACAAATCCTGTTCCCGTTCTTTTGATAAAGATACACGGACAGACTTCGTTATTCGTGAATCCTTGCTGTGCAAGAAAATCACTTAGTCTGTTATACCACATCTTGCCCGATTGTTTTAGACCATATAATGATCTATGTAGCCTTACAGAGAATACGTCCCGAGGTATCTCTTTCATTTCTGTGGGTAGATTAAACCCATCAGGAAGTCTCATATAGATATTTTTATCTATATCGCCATATAGATATGCAGTCACAACGTCCATGAGCTGCATTTCTAGGCTTTCCAGAGAAGTTAGGCTGATTAAAAATCGGAAGGTGATCGAATCCATGACCGGGGAATTCGTATCTTCGTAATCAATCCCCGGTCTTTGGGAAAATCCCTGGGCTACAAGGCGTGCCTTATAGCGAACGATCACATTATTTTCATCTCTTTTTCTTATGAAAACCCACTTATATCCCACAGGTTTTACACCTACTGGTGTTTGGACTACTGGTCCAAAGACTTTGCGTTTCAAGAGTGAGTCCAGCTCTACTCTTATTGCCTCGTCCCACTTTGGCCAATCATCTCTGCGTTTACATTCCGCTAGAGATCGTGGTTCGACGTCATCGTCATATTCAGTGACGTGAACGGCAATATCGAACGCAAAATCGTCGTCGACGACTATGCTATTTCTGTCCAGTACTTCTCCAGTACGTACAAAATTTAATGATGTTTCTCCTATTGTTTCCTCTGCTGGGGAAATCAGGAGGGGAGAAGTAGCTGGTCTGAGCTCAGCATCCTGTGGAGGGATAATCTTAGTATCGCCAGGAGTCTTCCTCTTTCGAAGAACTTTATCTTTTGAACCTGGTGGGCGTCCTCTTTTCATTTGAGGTACAACCAATTCTGCTGCCGGTGGGCTGCATCCATCTATGGGGATGTCAATCCTAGCTGGCGTATTGGCAGCAGGGACGTGTGAACGGACAATCTTCTGGTTGTCCGTGAATTTATCCGGTAAAAGATGTACTGTATTCTGGATGTGAAGGATCTTCAGGATCTCATCTTCACACAGATTGGTACGCGGATCATATAGGGACAAAGACTTCTGGTCCCAACTAATGGTCTCAGAAGCTTCTGGCTTCTTAGACTGTGTGCCCAGTTTTGGAAAAAATTTCTCATTAAATTCACAGTCTGCAAAACGTGCCTTGAATGCGTCACCCGTCAGGGGTTCAAGGTATCTGATAATAGAGGGCGAATCAAACCCAATATATATACCTAGACGACGCTGAGGACCCATTTTGGTCCTCTGCGGTGGTGCTATTGGGACATATACCGCACAACCAAACACTCTCAAATGAGAGATATCCGAAGGTGCGCCGTATGCTAGTTGCATCGGGGATAAAGTGTGACCTCCAGAGGGTCTTATCCTAATAAGTGATGCGGCATGTAAAATAGCATGCCCCCAAGCATCCACAGGCAACTGGGATTGCATAAGCAATGGACGTGCAATCCATTGGAGTCTCTTTATAAGGGACTCAGCTAATCCGTTTTGGGTGTGAACATGTGCTACAGGATGTTCAACGTCAATACCCGTTGCCCGGCAATAGTCTTCGAAGACTTGTGAAGTAAATTCTCCCGCATTATCAAGACGTAGTTTCTTGATTTGGTTATCGGGGAAATGAGCACGCAACCTTATTATTTGTGCCAATAGCTTTGGAAAAGCTAGGTTGCGGGTGGACAAGAGGCACACATAAGACCATTTGGTTGATGCATCAATCAGTACCATGAAGTACCGAAATGGGCCACTTGAGGGGTGAATAGGCCCGCAAATGTCACCATGAATTCTCTCAAGGAAGCCAGGAGACTCTAATCCCACTTTCAGGAGGGATGGTCTCGTTATAAGTTTTCCCTTGAAACAAGGGAGACATGTAAATTCACCCTTTTGAAGAATCTTCATGTTCTTCAATTTGTGTCCACGGGATTCAGAGATGATGCGTCGCATCATTGCTGTTCCAGGGTGACCAAGTCTATTGTGCCAGAGTTCGAACTCTGGCAAGGATTGGCACGTCTGGTGCTCAGTCATATTGGCTTCTATTGGTTGAATGTATGTTTGGTAGAGACCCGACGGGAGTCCCTTGAATCGTTCGCAGATGATCTTCCGGTCATCTTTCTGACGAATTACATATAGATATTCAACCGTATTTTCATCTCTGGTTTCTAATTGATATCCGTTTAAACGGAAATCTTTGAAACTTACGAGATTCCTATTTGATTTAGGAGAGAATAATGCATTTTTTATTTGAAGTCTTGTGTTATTTGGGAGCAATATAATTGCTTCACCAGATCCTTCGATTATTTGGGACAGTCCTGAAATTGTGATAACAGGACCGTCATATTTATTTACGCTATTAAAATAGCAATGATCGCGAAGGATTGTGTGCGTTGAGGCACTGTCCACTAGGCACTCAGACATCATCTATATAAGCAAAAACAAAATTTTATTTGAGCGAAAATGTAAACATTCATTCGAAAATAAAAGTTCGTACTTAAGCAAATAAAGATGAAGATACATTGAATTCTAAAAGCATAGATAAAAGATGATGCTCAATCGAGAAGGTCGTCGTTTTCGAAGTCTTTTGCAGTAAACATTGTTGGTGGCTGAACAGCCGCCAAGTTTGTATCAGGTAGAGACTTCTGGCTCGCCTGGTATAGATCCTGGAGGTGGCGAGGAGTGCGGCAGTTTCTGGACCAATGGCCAGTCATGCCTCTATGGCATTTATCCTCCCAGTTCTTCTTTGGAAGTGACACTTGCTCGGTGTTCTTTCGTTTCCAAGTGAAGTTTATTTTTCCCTTATTGTTTTTGTTTGTCTGGGGAGTTGCACCTCTTGGTTGCTTCATTACAGCTTTCCCTTTAGTGTTTTTAGCCTTCCTCTTGTTTTTCCACTTCTGGGGAGAAACGTGATGGGCTTCAGGGATAGGGGCAGTGCCAGCTGGACGTAAGTTATGAGTTGCAAGTAGTAAGTCTCGATTCTGCTCTGCCCTAAGTAGGCATGAGATCAGATCGGAGAATTTCGTGAAATTGCGTTCACGATACTGCTGCATGAGGATTGCATCTTTCTCGTGAAACGAGGTAAATGTCTTTTCCAACATGCGTTGTTCTGTCACTTCTTCACCGCACAACTTCAGGCGTGAGGTGATGTTATGAAGTGCAGAATTGTACTCAGCGACGGACTTATAGTCCTGAAGTCTGAGGTTTTCCCACTCATAACTGGCACGCGGTAATATAACATCAATTTGATGTTTATACCGAGCTTCCAGCGCTGTCCACAGGTCCTTTGGATCCTCAACCGTTAAGTATTCGGCCTTTAAGGTCCGATCTATATGTTTCCTAATGTAGATTATGGCTTTCGCCTTATCTACATCGGATACAGTGGTTGTAGGGCTGCTGCTAGTTGTAGCAGAGGCTTCGGCCGTTGCTGGGGCCGAGGAAGGAGCCAAAATGGACCCAAGGAGGGCCATCGAACGCAAGTGGAACTTCAGGTCCACTCGCCAACTCAGGTAATTTGTCCCTGCAGAGTCAAGGACTTCGAAATCGACGTTTGCCAATTTTGCCATTTATCTACGCAATTTAAAATGAGCATGAATTAATTAAAAATTCATGCATAAAGAAATAAACAAGTAAAAATGCGGGGATCGGCCAGATACCCAAAAATAAACAGTCCAAAGTTCGTTTACAGTCCATAAAAGGAAAGAAAAATACAACTGCGGAAACCTAAACTGAACTGGGTCCCTATATCTCCGTCTTCATATGCTGTTGCATCGAGCTTTGGCTTACACAGTCATGAATCGACTCCTTGCGGTCCAGCGGACGCGGCCAGGGAATTGACTAAGCCAGGACCACTTGTTACCCAGTCAAGCTAGGTTGGTCCAGCAAACTTAGCCAAGCACATTGACCGACATCATGATCCATTGAAGGAGTTTTCATCAATTCTATGTGCTGTTGCATCGAGCTTTGGCTTTAAAATACAAATTTCCTCACTTACAAATTCTCTCAAAAGAAAATAAAAGTGCAAGGAAAGTAAATAGGTATACAATGGCCGATCCCGAAAAACACATTTTTACTGATTTAAACATCCACGCAGTTCTAAATATGCTACGGGCATAAAAGTAAACAACCACGCATATATCTCAAGCAAAACATATGGTAAAGGAAACTAGAAAATATAATTATCTCGTAGACCACGTGGAAACGTTATACACCGTTAGGTTAGTTGACTAACGGCAGAGCGGTCTCAGGATCTTTAAGATAGTTATATTTTGAAAAATAGAGTCCTAGTAAACCATAGATAAAAGTATGCAAGAGCGATGTTTAAATCAATTTGTCAACATGGACTATAGAAATTATTTGTGATTTAACATAGATGATAGTCCCTTTAAGTAATTGACTTCAGGCCATTATTTAGTGGGCAAAAATAATAACCGTAAAGTAATTGGGGCTGCAGGCCCAATTAATTTATTTAGTTATTGATAGGCACAAGTGGGCTGCATGCCCAACAACAAAACTATCAATGTTAATTAAATTAAGCCCATTTTTGGGTTGGGGAATACAAATAATCCCAAAACCCTAGGCGGGGGCAGGGGTAAGAACCCCGAAACTAATAGTTACAGATTGTACTGTCATACGATTTATGAGCTTTCACCCATTAAGTGCATGTATTCAACTCATTCGTCACTACATCATTGTCTTGGCTTTGGCATTTTATTTGATGTTGTCCAGAAGCTGAACTTTAGTTTTAGATTTTCTATGGCAGAATGTGCTCGCGAAAAACGCCTTAATTAAGAATGCCCAATTTCATTCACTTGTTTAGTTGGTCATTGTGATCAATGAATATGCTATTTTAGATTCTGAAATTTGTTGAAACAATGTGCCCACTTGTTAAGGTTTTCGTCTCTTTAAGGCCTAGTTTGACACCAGTGTTTGTGAAACTGGGTTTTGTTCAAGTTAAAATGAAACAAAAGTTTGTACTCGTGCAAACATCAGTTTTGTGAAACCGAGATTTCATTTAAATTGAGTGACAGATTAGCAATATGGTTTATTTTTTTTTGTATTATTTATTGTATTTTAACAAGGCATGATATTGTATTTAGCCGATTTTAAACAAGCCAAAAAGAGGTTGTACAAAATCATGGCTAAGAATAAAAATTTGTTTATCTACTGGATCGATGGAAATTACCTCTAGATTGAAAATCTAGGGAAGATCGAAAAACGAGAAGATCCGTAGAGACAAAAATCCACGCTCCGAAAACGCCCAAGAGATTCCTTTAGCAATGCACGCCAAAGAGAAAATCCGCCACGAACAGCAGCAACCAGAGATTCCTATGCGCGTAACAAATTAGAGGATGGATTTTGGAGTGTAGAAAAGCTCAAATAAGAGGAGCAAAAGTGCTGATAATGTGTTAGAGAGTAATAGGACTCAAGAGAGAAAGAGACAAGATTTCTTAGCAAAAGAATAAGTCACCATGCTAAGAGCCATGGTGCTCTATTTATATATCTCATAGTGGGGAGGCCAAAAGCCTCTAGGAGACCAAGGGTCCCCATTACTCTAAGTAATGTGGGCCTAATGAATGGGTAATGAAGGAGGGGAGGCCAAAGGCCTCCCTCATTCATAACAAATTTTGCCTTTTAAAACACCCTTCTAGAAAAAGAATTGTCTAGTAGGTGGGTCCCAAATCTGGGATAGGCAATTTAAACATTAAATAGTTATGATCAGTAATAAGCTAATAACAACCAAAATAACTGAAGCTGCTGGTAAATAAAATGTTTACAACGGTAGAAATGTTGAGAGACAAGCAAACCGAAGAAGGCAGTCGCAAACATATGGATATATTATGGTTTGGTCTCTCTGACATACTTCAGTCCCCAATCTCTCCTCTTGAGATTTTTCATGGTGTGAAATTAGGGTGCGTGGCCCGATCTTCACGACGTAGGTTCAAAAACAACCAAAAGAGGGATATGAGTGCCGCACTACAAACTTAGAGAAGGGCAATTAGGGGTGATATGCTTTGGATAAGGATTGTTCAATGATACGACAAATGCAAATATCCAACCAACGTTATATGGAACATGATATGCTACTTGGATCACTTGCCCAACCAATAACACAAGTGTCAGCAATCCGAACAACAACGCACTTGGGTTGGAACACGAATTGGGGGCTTGTGTGAATTTGAATCACCAATCTTATAAAGAAGATTGACAAAGTAAGGTTTCACAAGAGCTAAAGAAGATAAAATAACTTGCATAATATGAGAAGAACACTCAAAGTTCTGAAATATTGATCTTGTTCCATTACAAATGAGTTCATTCTCTATTTATAGGTAGAGCTTGGAAACTTAAAACAATAAAGATAATAATAAAAACAAAAGCATGATAGGATGAAATCCGATAATAACAAGATTTGTGATTGTTATCTTTTCAGATTTGTCATTATCGTGTTATTATCCTTCCCAACCTTTTCCAATGAAATCTGATAATAAAAAGATTTGTTGGTTGTTATCTTTTCAGATTTGTTGTTATCTTGTTATTACCTCTCCTAATCGTTCCCATGCATTCAGATTTGTTGGTTGTTGTACTTCTAACTTGGACTTTAAATTTTTTGGGCTTGAATTAGCAAGACTAAGGCCTCATTTACTTCTTTTTAAGCATAACTCTCTTGGGCCAGCAATGCTCCAATATGGGCTACAATGACATCTTGCATTTCTTTTTAGCATTCCTCCTGTCATTGGGCCTTTACTTAGACTTAAGTCTTCACTTTGTAAATTGATAGACTGGTTCACATTATCCTCCGGTCCCCTCTTAAAAAGGATTCATCCTCAAATCTTCAACATCTGCATTAAAAATTGGAAGAGATGTCAGAAATATAAAAAGTAGCACTCACGCCATACTCATCATGTAATTAAAATGTATAAGTATTATCATTGATTCTCTCAAGGACTCAAAAATGTCCATCTCCTCTAGGCATGAGTTTGGACTTCCTTTTATCAAGAAACCTTTCTTTCATAAGACATAGCCACACCAAATCTCCAAGCTCATAAATCAACCACTTTCTTTCTTTTTAGCATGATCCACATACTTATGAGTCATTCTTTCGATATTTTACTGTATATTTTCATGGATTTATTTGATAAATTTAGCACATTTATTTCATTCCATTTTCATTATTTCCTGCAATTGTAAATAAATCAAGTCAATAGATGAAAGAGGATTAAATCCATTGAAAATTTCAAAGGGCAAAAATTTAGAAGTGTAATGAACAGCCCTATTATAAGCGAACTCGACATGTGTTAGATGCTTCTCCCAGTTCTTCAAGTTTTGCTTGATGATTTTTCTTAACAAATATGATAATGTCATATTCACAACTCAGTGTATCCATCGGTTTGTGGATGGTAAGTTGTAGAAAACAACAATTTTGTCCACATCTTGCTTCATAAAGTCTTCCAGAAATAGCATAGGAATGTGGCATCTCGATCTTACACAATAGTTCATGGTATTCCATATAGCCTTACAACTTTTCTAAATAACAAATTAGCAATGTTAGAAGCATCATCAACTTTATAACATGCAATAAAATGTGCCATTTTAGAAATTCAAGCAATGACAACAAAATATTCAGTCTCTTCCCCATTTTTTCTAATTCATACTACAACAGAGTCCATTGAGATGTCCCTTCGAGAGAACTAGGTATATGTATGGGATTGTATAATCCATGGAGATTTACTTTATATGTTGTTAGTTGACATACAATGCATCTTTCCACACATTTATCAACATCTCTAAGCAATCTAGGCCAATAAAAATGTTCGTTCAGAATGCCAAAAGTTTTAGCAATGTCAAAATATCACATAAAACCACCAGAATGTGATTCTTCCTTTAATAGTACACGCAAGGAGCAATTAAGAATGTAAAGTTTATCAACCTAAAGTAAGAAAGCCATCATGTAAATAAAATTTGGTCCAACCAATGCCGGGTTTCCAATGACTAAAAGCTTCACCAAAATCAACATTATTATCATCCACCTCTTTGATGAATTCAAAACCAAGAACCTTATCATCTAATATGGAAAATAAGAACATATCTACGCGATAAAGCATCAACAACAACATCTTCTTTATATTTCTTGTGCTTAATCATATAAGAAATGATTCAGTGAATTCATTCCACTTAGCATGCCTTCTATTCAATTTGCTTTTACTCTTAATATGCTTAAACACATTATGATCAGAATGAATGAAAAACTCTTTAAGTCACAACTAATGTTGCCAATGTTAAGTTTTTTATTTGTCTATTGTGGCACAACGGCTCTGGTGAAATGTTAAACAGTATGTTAAGTGCAATGTTGAACGTGGTGGAATGTTAAACATTATGTTATGAAAAATGTTGAACGTGTTTGTTCAACATTTGGTTCTTCATCACCTGTTCTTATCATCAAAGATTTCTTATTATAGCTAAAGGGCTTGCAGTTATGCATTTGGTACTATTGGAGATTCTCTCTTATCTTTTGAACGGATGCAGATCTTTGTTCTTCGGTCCACTCTTGGTTTAAGGATTTTGCAGATCCCGTCGGTTATAGATGTTGTAACCGAGTGTTGAGTTGTTGAGATTGTTCTGGTTGGCTTCATGATCTCTTGGCTACGGAAGTTTCTCTTGGATTGGTTGAGAAAAATCTCAGCGGTTTTTTACCTGTGCTCCTGCTGTTGTTAACAGTTTAACTATCTTGAAGAGGGACTCTAAAAACAGCAGCAAGGTGACGGGGAGGAGGGCTGCGGCTGCTGTGATTGCGTTGATCGTCTTTGGTGAAAGGGGATCTAAAAAGCTCCGGGAGGAGGCTCACATCTACATTGTAGAGGATCAAGGGAGTTGATCTTGGTGAGTATTGCAAAAGGTTCTTGCTCGCAAGGGGAGCTTGCGCAAATTACTCCAAGGAGTTGATTGCGATCAACTCGTGTAGCATGTATTGAGGGGGAGTGTTTTTCCTCTAATATCTTTCAGTTTTGATGTCTGTATTCTACATACTATATAATGGAGTAATTTGATTTTCTGGGCGGGGCCCCGCAGATGTAGGTGTGCGCACCGAACTGCGTTACCAACGACCTTGTGTTATGATGTGTTGCTTGATATTATTTCTATGTGCCCTATAATTAGGATTGCGTACTAATTTCATTTGGTATCAGAGCAGGTCATCCGCATTCTTTGCTAGTCAAAGAGGGTGTGATTCTGCTGTCTTAGTACGTCAATCATGAACACGAAGGAAGGAGCTTCCGTGACTCGGCCTCCGCTTCTTACTGGCACCAATTATACATATTGGAAGTCCCGGATGCGCGCGTTCATCAAATCTCTTGATGAGAAGGCATGGGTGGCCACTGTTGAAGGCTGGACTCCTCCTACAGTTGATGACAAGAAGGGAAATGAATCTATCAAGCCTGTCCAAGATTGGAGTATTGAAGAAGAACGCGCGGCTCTGGGAAATTCTAAAGCCTTGAATGCAATTTTCACTGCTGTTGATGAAGAACAGTTCAAGTTGATCTCTACCTGCGAAGTTGCTAAAGAAGCATGGTATATCCTTCAAAACATACATGAAGGGACAAGCACTGTAAGAGCCTCTAAACTTCAAATTTTGGCTTCTCAGTTTGAAAACCTTAGGATGAATGATGACGAATCTGTGGCTGAATTCAATGGAAGACTTCGTGACATAGCTAATCAAGCTTTTCAATTAGGAAAGAAGTACTCCCAAAAGAAATTAGTTGAGAAAACCCTTAGATCTCTTCCTGAAAAAATTTCGGCCAAAATAGCTGCTATAGAAGAAGTTAGGAATACTTCTAATATGAGATTGGATGAATTGATGGGATCTCTTCAAACTTTTGAGATGAACTTGAAGCAAAATAAAAGGGAGAAAGGAGTGGCTTTAAAAGTGGAAACTGCTGATGCTTCACATGAAGGAGAGGGTACTGAGATTGAAGATGACATAGCTCTTCTAACCAAGAACTTTAGTAAAATGATGAGGAAAATAGGAAATAGAGGTCAGAATTTCAGAAACATTAACAAAGAAACTCGTACAAATCTTTCTTCTGCAGTTAGAGGCAACAATCGACCCATACAGAAGTTTGATACAAAGGGTAAAGGCAAGGGAATTCAATGCAGAGAATGTGAAGGTTTTGGACACATACAGGCAGAATGTGCTAACACCATAAAGAAACAAAAAGGAAAATCTCTAGCAAGCTCTTGGAGTGATGATGAGTCTGAAGAATACACTGGTGACGAGGACATTGTCATCAACTATGTTGCTTTTATGACCATCATGGGTGATCAGTGTACTGATGACACAACTAGCAATGTTGGACATAGTGTGGGTTCTGTTTGCACCATGTTGAAAGAAAAAGATAAGAATGTCAAGAAAAATGTTATAACATTTAGTGCAACATCTGACAGTGATTCTATATCTGATACGGGTGATGAAAAGGAAGTTGACGAAGTTGATATTCGGTCCGCATATCAAACCATGTTTGTAAATTGGTTAAAGATATGTGAGATAAACAAACTCTTGAAGTATGAGAACACTAAACTAAAAGGTGAAAGAGAAGATGTTGTAACTCAACTTGACAAGATCAAGCAAGACGTCAGAAATCTGGAAGGCCAACTCAGGAGAACACTTCTTAGAGCTGAAAAGGCTGAAAGTGTTCTTAACAAATGGAACACTGGCAAAACCAAGCTTGATGATATTCTAAGCATGGGGAAAGTCTCTGGAGATCGTACGGGAGTAGGGTTCAATAGAGGAGGTTATCTTCAGATAAGCAAGGAAGTTCATTGTCAACCGGTCAGAAATCAGATGAGTAACAAACAGTCCAAGCAAGGGAGTCAAAAAGGTAAACACAAAAAGAGCACTACTATCAGACCCTTGATTTGTAATTACTGTCAATGCAGAGGTCACACTGAGAGCAGGTGTTTCAGAAGGATGAGACATCAACATGAAGGAAGGAACGAGGGACATTCAGATAAAAGGATCATTAAGAGATGGATAAGAAAGACAAGAGTTCACAGCCTAGTTGCTTACACGTCTATGAGTGCTTTTTCGGAAAACACATGGTACTTCGACAGCGGCTGTTCTCGGCATATGACAGGAAACCGGGGCCTCTTATCTGAATACACTACAGGAAATAAAGGTCACGTCACTTTTGGTGACGGCCAGAGAAGCAAAGTCATTGGGAAGGGAGAGCTGAAGATGACTGAGTCCATTACTTTGAAGGATGTCATGCATGTCCAGGACTTAAAGGCTAACTTGATTAGTATAAGCCAATTGTGTGATCAAGGACTGTTTGTTCAGTTTACTAAGGATAAGTGTGTTGTGCTAAACAAAGCTGGGATCAACATTCTTACTGGAAAACGATCGACTGACAATTGTTATCTTTTGCAGGAAGCAAATAGATGTCTCACAGCCAGTGTTGAAGTTGCCGAACAATGGCACCAAAAACTTGGTCATGTGAACTACAAGACCTTAATTGAAATTATCAAAGTTGGAGCCGTTCGTGGAATACCTGTTCTTTCCAAGAAAATTGAAGGGGTATGTGGTTCTTGTCAGCTAGGAAAACAGAAGAGAACCAATCATAAACAACTTCAGATCATCACCACCTCAAAGAATATGGAGTTGCTGCACATGGACCTGATAGGACCCACAACGGAAGTCAGCATGAGAGGTAAGAAATATATTTTTGTCTGTGTTGATGACTTTTCTCGTTTCACGTGGGTGGATTTTCTCAAAGAAAAGTCAGATGCATTCAATGCCTTCAAAAAGCTTTGCATTCGCCTTCAGATTGAGAGGGGAGCTACTATTGGAAAGATTACTCGTATTCGCAGTGATCATGGTAAGGAGTTCGAAAACCACTTGTTTGCTGACTTCTGTGAGGCAGAGGGAATACAACATGATTTTTCTGCACCAAAGACTCCTCAACAGAATGGTATTGTTGAGAGGAAGAATCGGACTCTACAGGAGATGGCTCGCGTGATGTTAAATGCCAGAAGGATCAGTACAAAATGGTGGGCCGAAGCAATAAATACTGCCTGCTACACCATAAATAGAGTATATCTGAGACCCAGAACGGATAAAACTCCCGATGAGATCTGGAGAGGTAGGAAACCTAATGTCTCTTATTTTCATGTTTTTGGTAGCAAATGTTACATCTTGTAGGATCGGACTTCTAAAGGAAAATTCGATGCTAAGAGTGATGAAGGGACATTTCTCGGATATTCTACTACGAGTCGTGCTTTCCGTGTACTAAATCATCGTACTGATGTCTTGATGGAGTCCATCAATGTCGTCGTTGATGACTTCGAGCAAGGTGGTGTGGGGGCTGGGTCGCAAGAAGAGATTAATGAGGAATATGAAAATGTTGAACAAAATGTTGAACAAAATGTTACAACATTTGATTCAACATCTGATAACACTAGTCAGAATGGTGTCGCTCATGGAACGGCTTCTGCTGAAGAATCGCTATCTGATGAGAATGAAGCTCATCTCTCACGTGGAATAACTAAAGTTATCCGAAATCATCCTCCAGAGCTCGTCATTGGGAATGTTGAAGATGGTCTTCGCACCAGAGGCACCAGTCAGGTAAATTATCGTGATCTTGCTGGTTATACTTGTTTTTTTGTCTAGTCTTGAACCCAAGAATGTTAAAGAGGCATTGCTGGATGAGTTCTGGGTGATGGCTATGCAAGAGGAGCTGAATCAATTTCAGCGTAATGACGTGTGGAGTCTTGTTGAGAGACCGAAAGGGGTGAACGTTATAGGCACCAAGTGGATTTTCAAGAATAAAACAGACGAAAGAGGAAATGTCACACGTAACAAAGCTCGACTGGTTGCTCAGGGATACACACAAATTGAAGGAGTTGATTTCGATGAAACCTTTGCTCCGGTGGCTCGTTTGGAATCTATTAGGCTTCTTCTTGCTGTCGCATGCAGTTTTAACTTCAAGCTTCATCAAATGGACGTGAAAAGCGCCTTCCTAAATGGGATTTTAAATGAGGAAGTTTATGTCGAGCAGCCTAAGGGATTTGAAGATCCTTTCTTACCTGGTCATGTTTATCGGCTGAAGAAAGCTCTTTATGGTCTCAAGCAAGCTCCCAGAGCTTGGTATGAGCGTCTGACTAGATATCTTCTTAAAAAGGGGTATGAACGAGGTGGAGCTGACAAGACACTGTTTGTTCAGAGAACCAGATCTGCTATCATTATTGCTCAGATTTATGTTGATGACATAGTGTTTGGTTCTACGTCTTCTCAGCTAGTAAGTGAGTTTATAGACCTTATGCAAAAAGAATTTGAAATGAGTATGGTTGGTGAGTTACATATGTTTCTTGGTCTCCAAGTTAAACAGACTAGTGATGGGCTGTTCATATCACAGAGTAAATATGCTAAGAATCTAGTCAAAAGATTTGGTCTTGAGAAAGCTCGTCAAGTTCGCACTCCTATGGGTTCTACAGAGAAGCTCTCTAAAGATGATGGTGGAAAACAGGTAGAGGTTACCTTATACAGGAGCATGATAGGTAGCTTGTTGTATTTGACTGCAAGTAGACCTGATATCTGTTTCAGTGTTGGAGTGTGTGCTCGTTATCAGGCATGTCCTAAGGAATCACACATCACGGCTGTTAAACGTATAATCAGATACATAAGTGGAACAGCTGACTATGGGATTTGGTACTCCAAAGATACAAATACTCTCTTATCAGGATATAGTGATGCAGACTGAGCAGGTAATGCTGATGACAGGAAGAGTACCACCGGAGGATGTTTTTATGTTGGAAATAACTTAGTTTCTTGGTATAGTAAAAAGCAAAATTCGATTTCGTTGTCAACAGCTGAAGCAGAATACATTGCAGCAGGGAGTTGTTGTACTCAACTCTTGTGGATGAAACAAATGCTGACAGACTATGGTGTTGATCAAGATATTTTGACTGTTCTATGTGACAATCAAAGTGCGATAAACATTTCAAAGAATCCTGTTCAACATTCAAGGACTAAACACATTGACATTCGGCATCATGTCATCCGTGAGCTAGTTGAAAAGAAGATTCTCATTTTGGAGTATATCGATACTACCAGTCAGTTGGCTGATATTTTTACTAAACCCTTGGATTCTAACAGATTTGAGGAGTTACGACAAGCTCTTGGGCTGTGTCGTATCTGATTGTTGAACTCATTGTTGCACATAATGTTAAACATAATGTCAAACATTATGTTGCAACTCTTAAAAGTGCTCTGGATTCTTTTGTCTTTTCTGTCTGAGCGTTATTACCTCTGCATTTATTTCCCTTTATTGGTTTTCGGAGCTCTCTTCACCTCCCTAGAATTCTTCAAGAAGTTTTTCGTTAAGGAGGGTCCGTGCATATCTAGGGTTCTTGGTTCTTGATTCATTTTCCAAGAAATCCTTGCTGTTTCTGCGATGGGCCGATCTCAAAATGAAAGATCCTCTACGAATCCTCGTCGGTCTACTCGCCAAGCTGCATCATCTCGCCAGAATCCTCCATCTTCTGCTTTCTCTCCGTTCAAACGGAAAGGTGGTGTTCCACGATCTTCTAGGGTCTCGTCCGCTGGAATCTTGTCCTCTTCATCATCTTCAGTGTCTTCTGACCACATGCATTCTGGAGCTGCCTTGAATTTGACTATGGTACCTTTTTTCCCAATCTCTCTTGATTCTTGCTATCGTGTTTCCTCTCAAATGCCGTTCTCCGAAGGAGATGAATCATTTCCTCCTCCTATCACTGTGGAAGATTGGTTTTGGTGTCTTCGACGAACTCATCGCAAGTTGGACATTTCTTGGATGGATCTATCCAATACTCGTTTTGGTACTGTTCATCTTAAAGATCTGGAAGGGAAATTGCTAAGTGTGAGGGTGCCCTTCGATGATCTAATTGTTCTGAAATCTTGGAATCCCCCTGAGCCATCTGTTAAACTTTCTGAAATTGTTGTTTTGGATGACTCTGACTCAGTGTCCTCGTCAGCTGCTGATGATTGTCTGAAGAATGGTGAAGGATCTTCATACCAAGACACTTCTGATACGGCTAATGCTGGTGTTTCGGATACTCATACTGCTGTTCATAATGTGTGTTTCTCTATGGATGAGAGTGCTAATAAGTTGGGTTCTGAAAATGAGACGGTTGAGGTTGATAAAGAACTTTCAACTAATGCATCTACGGCTGATGTTAATCCTGCCTCAGTTCTAAATCCCTCCGCACCTGCAGAAGAGAGTTCTGATCCTCCTGAACAGGTCATCTCTTTGGGTGAAATTGTTACACCTTCACCTAATGTTGAATCTTATGTCAGATCTGATGATTGTGCTCATAAAGAAGCTCCCAAGGTGTCTGTTGATCCCAGTGTGGATCCTTTTGTTATTCATCCTCGCAAGACTAGATCGGGGTCTCTCAAGCGCAAAGTATCTTCCACATCCTGCAGGGTCTCTCCATCTAAGTCTCCAAAGTTATCAAAAGGGTCAGGTTCCTTCTCTCCCTCTGATGGTCTTGCCTCTGAAGCTATTTCTATTCAATTTTTTGATAAGTCTTGCAAGGATAGATGGGTAGTTTACTCTGATAGATCCATTTTTGGAGAAAAGTCTATTGCTGTCTCATCTTTCAAACATACACACTTTCTTGCTTTTCTCAAAGATATTGACTTGTTTCAAGCTGCCAGTTGTTTTAAGACCTATTATCCGGTTATGGTACGAGAGTTGTATTGCAACCTATTCAAATCTACAGCTGATTCTTCTTCTAAATGGGGCTTTAAAAATTTTGTTCGTGGGAAAATTTTTCCATTCTCCACTGATATCATAAACATTCTGCTCAAATGGCCGTGTGGTCAATGTCTTCCTCCTTATGGTGCTTCTGTTGGTGTCAACTTTGACTTGTTCATTCAGACTGTCACTGGTGGGCAGTTTTCATGTTGGCCTAAATCCGTTTCTTTCCCTTCGTCTGCTCTGACAGCTAAGTTCTATATGCTATATCGCATTGCTACTCGTAACTGGTTGCCTACTTCCAACATGTCTATTGTTACGAAGTCTATGTGCAAATTGAAGTTTGCTGCTGGGACTAAGAAGTCTTTCAACTTGGGTCGCCTTATCTTCGATTCCATCCTGTCTTTATCAGAATCTTCAGCTCCTCATACTGCCCTACAGCATGCGTCCCTAATTTCTATGATTCTCTTCTCTCATGGAATTGTTCCAGCAACTTCTGAGCTTCTAGTATCCTGTGACTTGATAAGCTTCACAACCAAGTCTATTGCCAGCAAAATTGATGACCTGACTGTCCTTCCTTCTGTGTCCTCTATGCCGTCCTCTCCTTCTCCATCTGTTTCTAAATCAGCTAAGAAAAGGCCTTCTCCTCCTCAA
Organism: Scilla litardierei; assembly: GCA_030789695.1. Classification (NCBI taxonomy): domain Eukaryota; kingdom Viridiplantae; phylum Streptophyta; class Magnoliopsida; order Asparagales; family Asparagaceae; genus Scilla; species Scilla litardierei. The sequence continues at coordinate 293,773,736 of CM061141.1, forward strand.
GCTTCTGTCCAAGATCTTCAGGATGACATGTTGGTGTTTCAGAGAGCTGTCAAGGCTGTTGATGATCAGCTCGTTATGCTTGAGAGTCAGAGGGTTCTTCTTCAAGCTCAGAGGATTTTTCTTCAAGACAGGATTGCTGAACTTCAAGCCAAGGTGTCTCCTTCTGATGAGGTTTGATCTTTGGCTTTTTCTGTCACAAAGGGGGAGTAGTATAGGCATGTTCTGTATATGAATGGTTGTTCTGAACATGTGGGTGATCTAAATGTCTTGACTTGTGTCGTGACTTGGGGGATGTTTTTGGTCTTCTGACTGGTATGTCTTCTATCTGACTGTATGGCTTACTTTCAAAAGCATTTCTTCTGCTTGTCTCTTTTCTTTGATGATATCGGATCACTTTCTGTTTGATTGTGCCACTAAAAGCCAAAGGGGGAGATTGTTAAGTTTTTTATTTGTCTATTGTGGCACAACGGCTCTGGTGAAATGTTAAACAGTATGTTAAGTGCAATGTTGAACGTGGTGGAATGTTAAACATTATGTTATGAAAAATGTTGAACGTGTTTGTTCAACATTTGGTTCTTCATCACATGTTCTTATCATCAAAGATTTCTTATTATAGCTAAAGGGCTTGCAGTTATGCATTTGGTACTATTGGAGATTCTCTCTTATCTTTTGAACGGATGCAGATCTTCGTTCTTCGGTCCACTCTTGGTTTAAGGATTTTGCAGATCCCGTCGGTTATAGATGTTGTAACCGAGTGTTGAGTTGTTGAGATTGTTCTGGTTGGCTTCATGATCTCTTGGCTGCGGAAGTTTCTCTTGGATTGGTTGAGAAAAATCTCAGCGGTTTTTTACCTGTGCTCCTGCTGTTGTTAACAGTTTAACTATCTTGAAGAGGGACTCTAAAAACAGCAGCAAGGTGACGGGGAGGAGGGCTGCGGCTGCTGTGATTGCGTTGATCGTCTTTGGTGAAAGGGGATCTAAAAAGCTCCGCGAGGAGGCTCACATCTACATTGTAGAGGATCAAGGGAGTTGATCTTGGTGAGTATTGCAAGAGGTTCTTGCTCGCAAGGGGAGCTTGCGTAAATTACTCCAAGGAGTTGATTGCGATCAACTCGTGTAGCATGTATTGAGGGGGAGTGTTTTTTCTCTAATATCTTTCAGTTTTGATGTCTGTATTCTACATACTATATAATGGAGTAATTTGATTTTCTGGGCGGGGCCCCGCAGATGTAGGTGTGCGCACCGAACTGCGTTACCAACGACCTTGTGTTATGATGTGTTGCTTGATATTATTTCTATGTGCCCTATAATTTGGATTGCGTACTAATTTCAGCCCAATTTCTAACGCTTTAACTAATTGATACAATTCTTTATCATATGCAGTATAGATAAGAGTGGGTCCACTTAGCTTTTCACTGAAATATGTAATGGATTTATCTTCTTGCATGAGAACGCCTCCAATGCCAATCCCACCAGCATCACATTCAATTTCAAAAGTCTTACCAAAAACCAAAAGTGCAAGTAAATGTGATTGATTTAGCTTCTCTTTGAGGGTTTGGAAAGCTTTCTCTTAAGTTCCTCCCCATTTGAATTGAACATTCTTCTTGATCGGTTATTTAAATGGTGATGTTAGTGTACTAAAATCATTCAAAAATCTTCTGTAAAAGCTTACAAGTCCATGGAAACTCCTTACTTGTCCAACAATGATAGGGGTTGGTAAACCTGGGATTTCTTTAATATTCTCTTCATCCGCCGATATACCTGTAATACTAACAACAAAGCCAAGAAAAACAATGTTATCTATGAAAAAATCACACTTTTTTTCAAATTTCCAAACAATTTTTCATTTCTTAAATATTCTATAATTTGTCTAAGTCGATGCAAATGTTCATCCAAGATTTTGCTATGCACAAGAATATAATCAACATAAACTACCATAAATTTACCAATGTATGCACGCAAGACATGATCTATTAACCTCATGAACATGCTAGGTGCATTAGTTAATCCATAAGGCATTACTAACCATTCATACAATTCATATTTAGTCTTAATACCTTTTTCCATTCATCTCATTCTTTTATTATTATTTGATGATAACCACTTTTCAAGTCAATTTTAGAAAAGATAGTAAAACCAATTAATTCAACCAGCATATCATCTAACCTAGGTATATGATGAAGATATCTTATCATTATGTTGTTAATGTCTCAGTAATCAACACACATTCTCCATGTACCATCTTTCTTGGAAATAAGCAATATCGACACTACACAAGGACTAAGGCTTGTCCTCACGTATCCCTTGTCCATCAAATTTTGGACTGGCCTTGGAATATTCTTAGGTTCTTCAGGATTGGTGTCGTATGCTGGACAATTTGGCAAAGATGCTCAGGAATAAAATGAATTTGATGTTCTATTTCTCTAATTGGTGGTAAACCTAGGTGTATCTTATCTAAAAAGATGTTTTCATATTCTTGCAAAAGAATAAAATAACGCTAGGTAAAGCAGATGTTAAGTCATCAATGTTCAACATAGCCTATTTGTACACAAGTACTAAGAGGGTTGTTGAGAAAACAAAGCTGGCTTAATCTTATTTTTTTGCCATCAGTGAACTCTTCTCTCCTTTTCTTTTTGTATTTTAAGATCTTTTCTTCTTTTCACTCAATTTACTCTCTTTTCCTCATCCATTCAAATCTCTCATCTTTTTCTCACTCTCTTCTTGTTTACTCATTTTTCCTTTCTCACTTTCTCTTTTCTTTCTCTTTTAATTTGATCTTCTAGTATTTGTTATGGAGATGATGGACGAAGTGTTATAGACTCAACTCGAAGTGCAAAAGAATAACTGTTTAAGTATCTGTCATGTGTTACATGTCGATCTAACTGTCAAAGCCTGCCCAACAAGAGATGACAAGCTTTCTTGGAAACAATATCTCTGATTATTTCATCTTCATAATTGCCAATAGAAAATGAAATTTTGACTTATTGTGTTGCCTTCAACTCACCACATTCGTTGAGCCATTAGAGCTTGTAAGGTTGTTTATGCTTACGTAGACTCAACTTCTCCATTAATTCAACACTTGCTACATTTCTACAACTTTCTCTATTTATGATTACCATGTATGCTTTCCTTTAGACTAGGTAGTGTGTGTGAAGCATGTTTTTTCTTTGATTGTTCTCTTCTTCCCTTATTTGAAGGTTAAGTACCATTTAGTCACAAGAAATTATCCTTCTGCGGCACTTTCTCATTCATTCAGCATCGCACCTTCTTTCTTAGGTTCTTCTTCTCTAGTCTCTCATTCATCATAGTTATTGATGATCATGGTTCACTTGTTAGGGCATCAGTGGAAATGTGTCCTCTCCTTTTGCACTTGAAGCATCTCATGGCATGGTTTCGTGAAGAATTTGCTTTAGTTTGAGTTTTCTTTGGAATAGTAGCCAGCTTCTCAACTTTCTTTAAATCATTCGCCTTAAAACTAGAGGGAGTATCTTTTTTGAATTAGTCTTCCAATGACTAAAAGAATTAGAGCTCTTCTGTGTAATGTTTCTCTTCTTCAGTTATTGTTCTACATTGATGGCTTGGTAGACCATTTCTTGATGGTCTACATGGTGATACATCTCCACAACATCAGCAATGTCATGATTAAGGCCATCTAAGAAATGAGTCAATGTTGCCTCTCTTTCTTTCACCACAATTGCTTTAATCATGGAAATCTCCATCTCTTTATGATACTCATCTACACTTTTAGAGCTTTGAGTGAGTCGTTGCAGTTTGTGATGAAGTTTTCTAAGGAAATAAGTTGGAATAAACCGCCTCCTGATAGTAGCTTTCATTTCTACCTAAGTGCTAATGGGAAACTCTTCATATCGATGTTTATCTTTTTGCACCTGATCCCACCAAATAAGAGCATAATCAGTAAACTCAAGAGCTGTAAGTTTCATGTTTTTACCTTTGTAGTTGTTATGGCATGAAAATAATTGATCAACATGCATATCCCACTCCAGATACACCTTGGCATCATTTTTGCCTTGAAAATAAGAAACTTTGATTTTAATTACACCAAGGTTGTCTCCCAAGTTCTCTCCCTACTTTGTTCATCATGATGAAACATTCTTTTCTTGGTTTGTAATCTTCATCAGCTTGGCTCTCCATATCTCCTCGGAACTATTCTTGATTGTTTGGAGGATTTTATTGTGTAGTAACTTGATTCTCCATTTGATCCAATCGTTCATGGATTTCTTTTAGCTTTCTATCAAATAATCTCTTAAGGTGACTCTCCAATGCTTTCATTTGTAAATGTGCTAATCCTTATTGTGTAGTATCTTCTGGATTTCATGACATGTCAGTGAACGAGAATATATATATATTTCTTAAGGTGACTCACCAATGACCTCATCAACTCTCTCACTCAGTGTTTACACTCAACTCTTAATAATCTCACCTACTCACAATTCCCTCAAAATATATACTTTGCTCTTATGCAACCCTAAATCCTTGTTGAGTGATCCAACTATGGAAATTATTCACTTGAACTAAGTATGTAGTAGTGGCTGGTCAAATTGTAAAAAATATGTGGGATTACGCCTGAAGGAGGATTAGGTCCAGGCTAGGGATTCAATGAATATATGAGAATTCCTTAGTAGTGTACGGCTAAAATTTAACACTAAGAGCCTATAATGTAATTCCATAAATTTGTAAGGTGACCGATAATAAGAAACTGAATTGAGTATCACTTTTTTTTAATTGCTTTTGCCTTGGATACTTTTTTTTTCATTTTTTTTGTTTTTTTACCAAGCTTCACTTCCTTTTTTTGGTGCTTTACTTGTGAAAAACTAAACAAACAACAAACTGTTGTGAAATATTGAGGGCTAGGAAACCTCTAGCCTCATATATATATACTTCTTATTGGGTACAATGTGGGTGGATACCCAATAGGCCCATTATGCCCTATTCATAATACCTCCCCTTATCCAACCATCTTTGTATACTCAACATATGAATACTGCAGGATCCATAGTGCTTATGCGAATCATAAGGGGGGGGGGGGGGGGGGGGGGGTATTTCCAGATCCTAAGTTAGGGATAGCTGCCTCGTTAAAACCTTTAGTTATGGAAACCCCAGTAGGAAAAACCAATAGCCAATGAAAAAGAGTACATTTCTCCATAACTTTCCCTGATTTGTGCAAGTATTTAGGGGTCGATACTTTTGGATCCAGAGTCAATGAGGTTGCCTCGTTAAAATCTTTAGCTATGGAAAACCCAGTGGAAAAAACCAATAGCCAAGGAAAAAGAGTACAACACTATATTTGACTCCCTCTGATCTGTACAAGCTTCAGGCTTGCAGATCTCCTAGGCATCTATACATCAATCTCATCTTTCAACATTTTGAGAATAAATACAAAATACAAAGCATCGCTCATCTATACAAGTATCGCTCCTATATGATAGCTACTGAATCTAATGGAGCTCTTCTGAAGAGGGGTGGTCTGCAGACTCGGTAGATAGCCCCACGACTTTAGTCTCTGACCCAGTCGTCACTATGTCTGCGAGGTACTTCAGAGTGTATCTATGCATACTCTTAATTTACTTTTTGAAGGATGAGCTTCACTACTACAGATTTGGGCTTGGATAACGCCACTTAGATAGCGCTTCGAAAAAGCGTTATTTAAGCGAGCTTTTGTATAGCGCTTCTGCACTTATAAAAAATAAAAATAAATCAAAATTAAGGTAAAAATCCCTTAGATAGCGCTTTTTGTTAAAGCGCTATCCAAGAATTCCTTAAATAGCGCTTTATTTTAGTGCTATGGTACTAATCGTTACGTAAGCACTTTTATTAAAAATATACATATATATAATCCCTTAGATATCTTCACTACTACAGATTTGGGCTTGGATAACGCCACTTAGATAGCGCTTCGAAAAAGCGTTATTTAAGCGAGCTTTTGTATAGCGCTTCTGCACTTATAAAAAATAAAAATAAATCAAAATTAAGGTAAAAATGCCTTAGATAAGTGCTATGGACCATATTATAATCCATATGGTACTAATCGTTACGTAAGCACTTTTATTAAAAATATACATATATATAATCCCTTAGATAGAGCTTAAACAAAAATATCCCAGCCTTAGGCGGGAAAATTTCCCGATTCCCGCTATTTTCCTCGGCCTATGATCTGCTAAATTTCCTGATTGCTCTAAGTGAACCCTCTCGTTTCAAAACGAGCCCTAAATTTCCCAAGCCCTAAATTTCCCAACCCTCGTCTCTTTCTCATCTGGCGGCGACCTTCGCCCATCGGCGACCTCCCACATCTGCTTTGATCTCATCCATCACCAACGCAAACACCTCCGGCCCCATCCCAATCACCATCTTCGACCTCCCCCTCCTCACAGGCCTACTCCTGTCCGACCTCCCGAACTTGTTCGGCCCCATCCACCATCAGCTCAGCCAGCTGTACAATCTCCAGTTCCTCACCATCAGCCACACCGGCGTCGAGGGCACCATCCCTTCCGACCTCTTCTTCAACCTCACCGCTCTCCAGCAGCTTGATCTTTCTTTCAACGATCTCTACGGCAGGATCCCCGAGGTCTTCTCCTCCATCAAGGACCTCTTCCTCATCGACCTCAACGGCAACCGGTTCAGAGGGGCCATCATTGTCCTAAATTTCACATCTCAATTCACATCAACCAGGCCGACATTCAGGTCGGAAACGCCTGCTGGGAGCTCTACTGCCTCGAGCACGGCATTCAGGTGAATCCATAGTCTCTACATCTCTAATTTTTCAATTTTTTGTCATTTTTTTGTTTTTTTGGAGATTTTAGTTTCTGGTTGAACTCGATGATCAGATCTGTAGCAATTGGCATATGATTTATGTAGTTGCTCGGTGATGATCTCGGGATCTTGCGATCAGATAGATTTTAGGAAAGGCGACTTCTAGGTGATGAGCTTACATCAGCCGTTGGGATCTTTTGTTAAAAAATTTGTGAATTGCTCGCTAATTATATCTGTTTGTGTTTGTTGGGTGGGTACAATTTATGTTTCCATTTTTAATCCATAGATTGAAACCGATGATTGTTTTTAATCTCACTGAAAACTGCAGCTTCGTTTCTTTTCTTTATTGGACATTGAATTTGGATTCTTTTCTTGGCTTTAATTGCATTTAAACAACACATTTAATCTCACATATTCTAGTTTTTTATTTCATTAGAATTTTGGATTGGGACTTAGTACGAATGTGGAAAGTTAACTTTATACTAATTTTTGTAGTATTGTTCTTGATGGATCGATTTTGGGTAAATGCGGATCGATTATCTGGAACGTATAAGAAAGGGGTGGAAGAGTTTTGTACTTATGCAATCAAGAATGCTAAAAGTCCGATGTTCATTAAATGTCCTTGTCGAAAATGTCTAAATGTAAAAGTGGTTAGTGGTGAAATGAAGTTGCATGAGCATTTAATGTGTCACGGTATTGACAGAACATATAAGGTTTGGACATATCATGGTGAGAGCAAATGTAAATGTAGCTCAAGTCGCAAACGTAAATATAGTTCATCAAGTCAATTGGGCTCCCAATTTGAGTTTGAAAATATAATGAACACAAGTAGTATGGGAGATGGTAATGATAAATCTAGTCCTGTTAAGAATTTTCCAAGTGTTGTCAATGAAGGGTTGTGGGATCATCTTGATATGTGTGATGAATTAAGAGAGGATACTGGGTTACCATTGTGGCCGGGTTGTACAAAGGTTTCAAAATTGTCAGCTGTGTTGAGTTTGTACAACTTAAAAGCTAGTCACCAAGTTTCTGATGTGTTCTTCACAGAGATATTAGAAGCTGTAAGTGGGCTACTGTTAGATGGGAATGTGCTCCCTCATAGAGCGTATGATGCTAAACAAATGCTCAAATCTATCGGGTTAACACATGAGAAGATCCATGCTTGTCCGGATGATTGTATTTTATTTAGAAAAGAGTACGCAGAATTGAATGAATGTCCCAAGTGTGGCAAGAAGCGATATAAGGAAAACAACTCCCCGGCCAAAGTTATGTGGTACTTTCATATAATTCCTAGATTTAGGAGGTTGTATAGTAGCACAGAAGATGCTAAATACTTGACATGGCATGCATCATGATGAAAGAATTAATGATGGAATGTTAAGACACCCAGCCGATTCACCTCAGTGGAAGACATTTGATAATAAATATCCGGAATTTGGCAAGGATCCAAGGAACTTGCGCTTAGTACTTTCGACAGATGGAATGAACCCTCATGGTCTTCAGAGTACTTCCCATAGTATATGGCCCGTGATTTTGATGATCTATAATCTGGCTCCTTGGTTATGCATGAAGCAGAAGTATATGATGCTGTCTATTTTGATATCAGGACCTAAGCAATCTGGTAACGACATTGACATATATTTGGCTCCTTTAGTCGAGGACTTAAAGGTGTTGTGGGAAGAGGTGTTGATGTATACGATGGATACAAAAAGGCTGATTTCAGATTGAAGGCTATATTGTTTGGAACAATCAATTATTTCCCAGCTTATGGAAACCTTTCTAGATATAGTGTGAAGGGGCATTGTGCTTGCCCATGTTGTACAAATGACACAGATCATCTTCGATTAAGTCATTGTAAGAAGTCTGTTTACATAGGGCATAGACGATGATGGGATAAAAGTCATCCCTATAGAGCGATGTCTGAGGCATTCAATGGTGAAGTTGAAGATCGGTGTCCACCTCCTACATTGTCAGGTGTTGATGTGCTGAAGGAGGTGGAAACCATTAAGACACAGTTTGGTAAGAAGTTTGCAAAGTTTGTTCCCACTAAAGGTTTTAAGAAAGAATCAATCTTTTTTCAGTTAGTCTATTGGAAAGACTTGTTTGTTAGGCATTTTATTGATCTCATGCATAATGAGAAAAATGTTGGTGCTAGTTTACTAAATACTTTGTTAGGTGACAATTTGAAATCTAAAGATGGACTCAATGCACGAATGGACATGGTTGACATAGGAATCAGAGAAGAACTTGAACATGTACCAAAGGAGGGGAAAGCACCATACTTGCCTCCCGTTGCTCATACTTTGTCTAAGAAAGAAAAGGCTGTGTTTCTCGAGACACTCCACTCCGTGGAGGTACCTGAGGGGTACTCGTCACTACAACAAAGGTGAATGTTTTTAGCGGTTCGCGATTGGGTTTTTGGCGGTTCGTAACCGTCGCTAGCATGATTTCAAGCGGTTTAAGAAATCGCTACTATTTGAGCCGTGAGAAACGTCGTTTGTAGCGGTTCCGAACTGCTACAAATAAACCGCCTGAAACTATGTGTTAGCGGTTGCAAACCGCCATTATTCGAAAGTTGTATCGGTTTCAAACCGGCAAAAACTCTAAATTAATTTTTTTAAAAAAATTATAAAAATGAAAATAAACAAATGCTAAAATTAAATAAAAGAAAGTTATTGGCGGTTAGGAACCGCCAGTAACTCACGATTAATTTTAAAAAAAAATAAATCGGAAAATAACATTATTCCTTCAGCATCTTTTTTCCTCATATATATGCACCTTCAGGTTCTTATAATACATATCACTTTAAACATAAATTGCCTACAAGAAATTGACAGTAATACGCACATGTACATAAAAACGATGTAAGCAAATGCTATAATTTCTTCATACTACTAAACAGGTGGCTACAATCGTCATCTCGATTTTATAGCTTTCAGTACAGATCCGGCGAGCCACTATGGATGATTGCAACTGCTATCACGAAAGCTGTATAGCTAAAAGAGATGGACAGAAGCTGGACCCAACTCAATCTTCTGCAAGTTGATACACTGTTTGGTTTCTGCTTTTCAACCATCAAACATCTTGTTTCTATCTAAGTAATCCTACATTAAATAATTAGACAATGTTAATTAAGAATTACAAACAAATAGGAGAAGAATTGAAGATTAATTTATTGCATGTTAACACAGATAAGCTAGCTAGCTAGCAGGAAAAAATACCACCCCCTGCGGCCATTTCTGCAGCTGCTAGATGTCCTTTGTTTGCATCGTCGTCGATGGTGATCGATCAGGTTCGGGACTTAAAATCGTCTCTGCAACCGTGTGATGAGCATCTTTCAACATCAGAGCTTAATACTGATGCTAATAATGCATGAATGAGTGAAGAAAAAATCAATGAAAGAACCACAGAAGCAATGCATGACGATGTTAGTGAAGCAATCGAGATGCATGTTCAATGAAATATACTGTTATCAATTTTCGTTAATATCAGAGAGAACCCAGTAAGAACGAAATCCCAATATTTTCCAGATTATCTCATTGTTTCCCATGATCAAACTTAGTAACTACATGATGAAAAAAAATATAAAGCATGGATGCCTCATACCCATTTCCTAAAATCATTGATCAGCAGCTGTTCTCGGTGGTTGCTGAGCGGAGCTCGACGCCATCGAAGTCCCACCAGCAGTCACCCACATTCTTTCTCCCCTGTAAACGATGCCCTAATCTGTTTAGCCAAGTTAAACATTGTACCTGTCGATGGCTTCTTTCTCCCCTGTAAACGATGCAACTTAAGAAAGAAAGCATACACTTCTGTATATACATATGGTTACATAGGGCACTCACCCGCATCTATGCATTCATAGATTCACAGAAAAATCAAAAATGGTAGTTGCAAGCTAGCATCCATAAATGTCCGAGAAGTTCTGCGTGGTAAGTTGGCTAAATGATCAATCATGCTAGAACTTAGAAAGGCTGACTGAGCAGATAAAATCACAAAGGAGCATGCTAAAGCAGGCATATTCATGGTTATCTAACCGGTTTAAAATCATTCGATGTCCCTGGAAATATCATAGGAATGCAGTTTGTTAGGCTAGTCATCATTCTTTATTTGACCTATTATATGTTCAAAATGTTACAAACATTAACCTCATCCTGCTTAAACAGTAAACATCACATCATCCAGGAAATGAGTATGCAAAAAAAGCACGAACCATGGTTTCACCTAATCCGTGCAAAACAACACATGAAGAAAAAACTAGTGAAAAGTTCAAATTCAATAGAAGAAACATGGAAACTAGTCCATTCTCCTGTTTCGAAATACTGTAAAATAATATCATGATGTTCCTCTTCGATGAAATGATCAATAATTAAAGTAATGCACCAATAATGAATTAATTAGGATTTTGTTGGACTTATCATTGATTCGAAGTTAGCACCCTTGGGTTTCTCGGAGAATTGTATGATTCGGTCTACATTGTCAATCTTCATCAATCCGTAGTCAGATGCCCGGCTATAAGATAACACAAAAATGCGGAATTAGCAAGATACTTAAAAAATAGTGATAAAACAAAAATAAAATCCTAAAACATATGGTTTTTAACACTTGCTGTAAGATCTTACACGTCAAGTGTCGACATTGGTGACTGCAGGAATTTAGCTGTCGTCCACAGGTACACAAGACACCGTAATGTCAGCCCCAGAGTCTACATGTTTCTGCATGCATTATATGTTTTCACTTAACTATGTTGATTTCTTTAACAAATACATGTTAGATGGCAATCAAAAGAATAGCAGCATTTGGAATAAATTAAGAACTTGCCTGCACAAGTCTATGTAGTCCATACAATACAGGTGATCCCCTGACAAAATTAGTATCTGTTCGATGTTCATATTCTTACCGTCCTCAATGTAAACACAAGCTTGATTAAGAAGAACAGAAAGTAATTAAAAACAATTCAGATCCATTAAAGAAAGCTACTTGCCATTCAAAATACGAACCTCAAATACCCAAGTGAATTTTCGTACAGCATCCGTTGTTCCTTGTTACCAATGCATTCCAGCCTCGCCAGGCATCTGAGTAGCTGCCAAAACATGCCTATCGACTCAAACTAATTTTCCTTTAGAATCGGAAAGGAAATCAAGAATAAAGTATTCTTCAGATGAAGCTTGAGTGTGTAGCAAAAAAAATGTATATGATCAGATCAAGCAGGATCTGTCCAGCTCAATTGATCTTGGAGAAAGTAGAAGAAATTAAATTTTCTTCCTCTTTCTTTTGATCCGCTTGTTTCACTCGCAACCAAACAGTTGAAATTAACCGTTGCAATCAACTGGTCACAACTTAGGAGCACCAAGTCTATTAATGCCAAATATGCTTCAAACTGATACATAAAAAGAACGTAGAACAAAGTGTTTGATAAAGATCACTACTTCCACAAATCCATTTCCAAAGTTGACACCATTCCCAAGTTTGTAAGTCCGAGAGATATGTCGCTTCAGGGACGCCGAGTTGAACCGAGTCATGATGAATATCTTGTTTATGCCACTATTGATGCAGTTGCTCATCGCAATGTCAATAAGAGTGTAGCATCCTCCAACCAGAGCATATGTTTATCCCATGCATCGATCATGTTATGTCAATGCATCAAACTTTAAGAAAGAAATGATTTTTAGTGAATACTTTCTAAAAAATGATTTCAACACATTTGTTCTATTAATCGCGCATAAAGATCATAAAGCCTCCATATCAATGAAAAATTAAACTCCATGATGTCAATTTCGGCCATATGACTATCGAAGAGGAAAAGGGCTTGCATAATGGAGATATATTCGTGTTTCGAGTTCATTTTGGAACATAATACTTGCGAATATGAAGAATCAACAAAGAATGTAAACATAAAAGATTTTCTTACAGCGGGCATGGCTCGAGTGCTAGTGAGAGGGAATATCTGAGTTCTTGCTCCTCTGCCCAATATTATGGAAGCCACGTTCTTGGGATTTTCCTGCTCTTTCCTGACAAATGGTGCCTGAAATATCTGTAGACATTGAAATACAAATTAGGCTTCAATTAGTTAACAAAACAAAACAAAACATTAAGGAAAAATTGTTACAATTTCAACACGCAAGCTATCAACATAACCATCAATCATGCACAATGGTACACTAGAAATTAGAGTTCAATTGTCATTCACTTCAATTGATTCAAGAAATTCTCTGGAGGTATAAAATACAAATGTTATGCACAATGTTGTCAACATGGTAAATTTCTGAGCAACACAAAATACAAGTAAACAAACTATAGAAAGTGGATTGATCCTTACATCTTCGACCTTGGAGAGATTGAGAGCAGAGTGGTGTTGATCCAGGCAAGGATCTTGTTACCGTCGACGAAGTTGGTGCCGTCCATCATCCCGATGTTCGTCGCCACCAGCGGAGACCGAGGATCACAGGTCGCAGAGAGAGGGGGGAGTAGGTGTCGTCCATCATCCCAATTTTTGTCGCCACCAGCGGAGATCGGGAACCGCGGGTTGTAGAGAGAGGGGGAGGAAGGGAGAGAGAGAGATGTTAGGGTTTGGGGAAGAGAAGAGAGTTGAAAGCGTGATTCACTAGAAACAGAAAAAAATAAATAATAAAATTTTTCTGTAGCGGTTCTAAACTGCCCCAAACGAAAAATTAACGCGGTTGGTGACGGATTCTTCCCGCCGTTTGATTTTTTTTTAATGTTTTATCGGTTTCAAACTGTCAGTAACATACCTCGTATGAAACGTTTATTTATCGTGGTTCGAAACCGCTACAACGTCATAATCAGTGGCGGTTTTTTGAACCGCTACTAAAATAACCGCTAGAAATAACACATTCTTTTGTAGTGCGTCCAACATACAAAGTTTTGTATCTTTACCCAGGTTGAAATTGTAATGCCCTACAAGCTACTGCACAAGTACTAGAGAGGGGGGGGGGTGAATAGTACTTTAAAAATAACGAGGAGTATAATTCCTAATTATCGTGCAAACAACTACCAAATCAATTTGCGGAAGCTTAAAATGATGACAACAACAAAATTAACAATGCTAGCAATTGATATTACTGGGTTCGGATCCACCCAAGCCTCCCCAACTTGTTCCCGGTGATCCTACGTCCCAACCACCCGGATCCCCTCCGGATACTTAGGTTAGAAACCCTAACCCAAGATTTCCACTATGATATCTTGTGAAAAACCTTCACAAGATCAAATCATACATGCAATGGCAATAGTGAATCCCACAACCCGGGATCACAACCTTCTCTCACAACCGAGAGAATCAATAGCAATAAATGAGTTTATAATGAAATAAACAATCTTACCACAAAATTCTATACCTTGAGTATTCTTACCGGTGCAAGGAGGGATTTGAGGAAGAGGAAGTCACCAAGACCTAGCACCACTGAAATGAGCAGCAATGGGTGCCTAGGAGTGATTAGGAGACTTGAATCAAGCTAGAGCTTGAAAGGCTCACCAAGAACAAACTTATCTCAAGATGGATTCTAGATCTAGAAAGTGAGAGAATGGATTTCTTGTGAGGAAGAGAGCTTTGGAAATGAGTGAGAATCTCTAACTCTTTCAATCTCAATGAATCTCTTAATGGCAGCTCTAACCTAGAAAGAAATGACCAAGCTTCGTATTTATAGGGTCCCATAAAAACGAGTTAGGTCAAATCCCAACGGATAGAAATCTGAAGCAGTTAGTCGGTCAAAGAACAACCACTGACCGACTAGTTCATCAACTAGTCGGTCGGTCAAACAACATGGACCGACTAAGTGGTGAACAGTGAAGAGATTGAATTTCAGACCTAGAAATCTAGTCGGTCCAAGAAGACTGTCTGACCGACTAGTTTCACAACTAGTCGGTCGTTCAGTGAACTTAGACCGACTAAGAGTCAAAAACTATTAGTCTGAATACAAATTTATTTAGTCGGTCCAAGAACAAATGTTGACCGACTAGATCATCAACTAGTCGGTCGCCAAACGTTCTTAGACCGACTAACGATAAACAGTGGCTTAGGAGAAAAATTGGCATGTACAGTAAAGCTCAACTAGTCGGTCAAAGAAGCATCACTGACCGACTAGTTCACAAACTAGTCGGTCGGTGAGTCAACATAGACCGACTAACTGTAAACAGTACTGAGCAAGAAAATACTAACTGAAACTAGTCGGTCCAAGAAGCTTTGCCGACCGACTAGATCACCATCTAGTCGGTCAGTTCTTCTTCTTGAACCAACTAACATGCACAAAAAGTCCGAATCGAAGCGCGATGCTCCGAGGAAGTTAGAATGGAATTCTACTAAGATCCTAGAGCTAACATATGAGCGTTATGAAGATAGAAATGTAAGATATACTCAAGGCTTAACATTCTATAGATCGAAACTAAAAGACTATAAATAAAACCTTAAAGAACGGTCTTTGAGAGCTTCGATCAAATCTTCATGACTTCCAAAATGGTCCAAAAGCTTCAACGAAGCTTTAGGCATTGAATACGAGCTTTGAGAAGTCTTGAGATGTCGCTTTGAGTGTTCTCGTGAATTTGGCGACGATCTCCATAACTGCACTCACAAATTGTTAGTTCATGAATTATTTATGTTTGCTCATCATCCAAAACCAAATCTGGGGAGTCCAATACTCAACATTCTCCCCCTTTTTGGTGATGACAAACCAACATAAATAATAATAAAAAATAATGATTCAAATGTAAAATACTTACTCCCTGTGCATTGATGACACGTTAATTCAAAATTGAATAAATAAAGATTGCATCAAGCAGACGAGTAAGATATATAATGAGAATCGAATTTTGAAATATCGGATTTGAAAATCCTTATATATATCTTAACTCCCCCTGAATCTAACATATCAAATTAGATTCTTGGAAATTGAGTTAAATTTTCATTTGTCCTAATCATTATCATTATCTCTCCCCCTTTGGCATTATCCCAAAAATGGGGGGCATACAACGACAACAACAAGGATAAAGAAAATCCAACGTCGGGAGTCGTAGGATATAACGATGGACCAAATTGACACCAAGGAAAATAGTCGAAAACGAATCAAAGTGTGCCAAATTGTCCATTTTCGTAAAACGAAAATTAAAATCATCAAAAATACCAAATATAAATTCACTTATTGAATAAAGAAAGCTACTCTTCAATACTCAATATTATTGGTTAAATTTGTGCATGGAAAACAATTCTATGCAATCATAGAAATAAAATCTATTTAACCAAGTTTATAATCGTCGATCGACGAAATCACATATCATAGAAATTGAATGAATATTAAATGTGCACAACGAAGTGAAAGAGAACAACGATGTATATATATAAGAATATCATGAGTACATGCAAAAATACATCGAATACATCAAACAGAGTGCAACATCTATATCACCAACAAAAAGATACAACAACATCATCGACATATCATCATCAACATCCAAAATACATCAAATACACCGACATCCATAAAATCAAAATACATCAAAACACCACCAAAACTCCATCCTAACCCAAAACACTCTCAAAAAGATGTATCATCAAATGATCACCGGAGAGTCCTCGAAACTGACGATCACGAGGAAGTGGCAGGATCAGCAGTCTCCGTGGGTCCAGTCGAGGGAGTGGACTCAGGCTCTGCTGCAAGGAGTGGTGTGTGAACTGAAGGGATCATCGGGGCAGGAGTGGAGACATCGACGACTGGCTCAACGACAGGAGTATCAGCAGGCACGTCAACAGGAGCAGACGTCACTGGAGCAACAGTAGACTCTGGAGGACCTGAAGAAGTGGCAGCCCCAGCAACAGATGTGGTAGCAGCAGCAGGAGTGGGCTCAGCGCCACGAGCAGGAGAATCAAGGAGGTCATCGATATCCTCATCGTCCATCTCCTCATCCTCAGAAACAGGAGGAGGGACCTCAACACCAATAACACGAGCAATACGACACAAAATCTCCTCGGAACGAGCATACCGAGACTCGAGATGACGAACGTCACGAGCGAGACTCTCAAGAGTGGTGGGAGGTGTGGAAGCAGCAGCTGCAGAAGAAGTGCCCTGAGAAGCTGATGGAGTCGTCCGCTGTACGTGACGGAGTGCCGCAAGAGATTTCTTTACGGCCGTCGCGTTCAGTGGAGGACCAAGAGGACGCTCATCGTCAGGAGGCAAAGGCACGCGAAAATGACGGAACACCAAAGTCAATAGACAAGGATACGAGATATGCACAGATTTAGTGGTCTTGCGAATACACTCGAAAGAGTCCATCTTATCGAGTATAACGCGAGCCCAATTAATCTCGCAACCCAAGAATAGAGCGTAAATCAACTTTAGGAACGGCTGGGATGGCAGAGAAGATGAGCCGTACTTGGGAAGCAAGCACGACTTCAGAATGAGATTGAGGACCCATGCATTTGGCTTAAATGACTTCGATGGAACACCAATGAAAGCTGGAGAGATCACATGGAAGATATCAGCGAGAACAGACTGATCCAAAGAGGAGATATCATCAACTGAGATGTCTGACGGGAGGAGACCAGACGACGAACAACCAAGCAACTCCCCCAAGATTTCTGCCGTGAGGACTATAGGAGTCCCCAAGACAGTAGTCTCGATGGAGTGGCTCTCATCGTAGTGGCCCCGGACACGATTTGCATAGAATAGTTTGACCAGGCGAGGATAGGGTCGATGGTTCGCCTTAGGGTCGAAGCGAAGGTAGTCTAGGAGCCCACTATAGGATAGGAGATCAGCTAAGCCAAGGAAGTCGGAAAACTGAACATAGTGCTCCAATAGCATCGGGCAGTGCTCAATACGGTTGTAGGCCGCTAGACACATAGGGTCGTCGCGACACAACGATATGTCAACACCACCAGCTGGCATTGGGGCCTTTCCCTTAGGCTGTCGAGTCCTAAGACGAGGTGGAGGAGTGGGTTCCCTTGGCCAAACTCATCCTCGGGTCTAAACTCAGTGTCGGAATCAGGAGGAGTGGAGGGGGTATGGAGTATATGCTTTCTAGACTTAGAATGTTTACCGGGTTTGACGGTCGCCGTCCTCTGCTTCTTCAGAGGAGGCGAAGACGGAGAAGCTTGGGTTGATTTAGCTCGGTGTTTGGGTTTAGACGGATTCCTAGGGTTAGAAGGCCGTACGGTCATGGGGGATGCCCCAGAGGGAGTGATAGGAATCCTCGTCTTTGCCATGATCGTGGCACAACGAGATCAATCAATCGATACAACCCTAAGCAACGAAACCCTAGATCCGAAATCAACAAGACCTAGGATGAAATTCGAAACCCTAGTAGAAGAAATCAAGCCCTAGAACTGGAAAAGAGACCTAGGATCAAACCCTAGATGAGAGGGAGTATACCTAGGAGGAAGACGACGACGATCGGCGGCGGAAGATGGTCGGAAGAACGCCGGAGATCGACGGAATACGAAGAGACTCGAGGAGGGATCGGGGGTTTTCGAGTTGGAGGGAAGCTGGAGATCGACTAAAAGAGAAATTAGTCGGATAGTTTGAGTTTAAGTCGGTCGAAACACGAAAAGACGTGACTGCCCCTGATCACTTAGTCGGTCTAAGTTCAAACACTGACCGACTAGATGACGATCTAGTCGGTCGGTTAACGAGCTTGAACCGACTAAAGTGAAAACAGAGAGAAGTCGAAGATTTCTTGAATGAGAATTAGTCGGTCTACGTTCAAATACTGACCGACTAGAACTCAATCTAGTCGGTCGATAAGTGAACTTGAACCGACTAAGGAGTTAAGCTGGAGAGAAAACTCAAAATAGCTTGAGTTAGTCGGTCGGAGTTCTTTTACTAACCGACTAGATACGAATCTAGTCGGTTGGTGATTGAACTGATACCGACTAAAGGAGTTCAAAAGTTTAGAGATAGAGCTAGTCGGTCTGAGTTCATTAGCTGACCGACTAGATGTAAATCTAGTCGGTTGGTTGATGAACTGAGACCGACTAGATGAGTCTAAAAATTGACAATTAAGTTCTCTCCTCAATACACTTGGACGATACATCGTAAACCTCTCAAAAATCATCTAAACTACCCCATTAAACATCGGAATCTCAAATACGACATTCAAACATGAATTTGAGCAAAAATTCAAAAATATCACATAAAATCCCGAAAAATCCAATAAGTCTAGCATGAACGAAATATTGCGAAATATAATAGCATGCAAGATTATTGAATGAAACATGAATCCTATATCTCAGATTCACCCATAATCCCCAATTCTCGACGCAACCGCACAAAGGAGTCCTCCTTTAGGGGTTTCGTGAAAATATCGGCGATTTGTTTTTGGGTTTCAACGTACAATAAAATGATGTCCTTTTTAGCAACATGATCATCTAAAAAGTGGTGTCGGACATCTATGTGTTTAGAACGGGAATGGTGCACCGGATTCTTTGAAAGACAAATAGCACTTTGGTTATCCACCATGATAGGGCTAGTATCACAATGAATACCAAAATCCTTTAGTGTGTGTCTCATCCAAAGAACCTGGGCACATGCAGCACCGGCGGCAATGTATTCCGCCTCGGTGGTTGAAAGTGATACCGAATTTTGCTTCTTGGAAAACCAAGAGACAAGGGAATTTCCTATAAAATGGCAAGTGCCACTAGTACTCTTCCTGTCGGATTTGCATCCCGCATAATCAGCGTCACTATATGAGACTAACTCATATGTGCTAGATTTCGGATAAAGTAATCCAAAATCTAAAGTGTAACTTAGATAGCGAAATATACGTTTTACCGCTACTAAGTGAGAATCCTTAGGTTGAGACTGATAACGAGCACAAATACAAACGTCAAACATGATATCGGGCCTACTAGCGGTAAGATAAAGTAAACTACCTATCATACCTCGATATAGACGGATGTCTACATCTTTTCCGCCCGTATCTTTATCAAGATGCGTTGTAGTGCTCATAGGAGTCTTTTTCCCGGATGCACTCTCCATTCCAAATCGCTTTAGCAGCTCCACCGTATACTTCGTTTGGTGGATGAAGATTGCATCGTCCATTTGGCGAATTTGGAGACCTAAGAAATACTTGAGCTCACCCATGTGGCTCATCTCAAATTGTTCCTTCATAACATTAGAAAACTCTTCGCAAAGAGCAAAGTTAGTAGCACCGAAAATGATATCAACAACATATATTTGAACTAAAATTATATCATTATTCGAATGCTTAACAAAAAGTGTAGAATCGGCTTCTCCCATTTTAAAATTCAAATCCAAAAGAAAATTCTTTAGGCGATCATACCAAGCTCGAGGAGCTTGTCTCAAACCGTAAAGAGCATTCTTTAGTTTAAAAACATGATTTGGAAATTTTTCATTTATGAAGCCCGGAGGTTGAGAAACATAAACTTCCTCAACGACATCTCCGTTTAAAAATGCACTTTTAACATCCATTTGAAATAATTTAAAATCCTAATGGCGTGCAAAAGATAATAATAATCTAATTGATTCTAATCTAGCTACCGGAGCGAAGGATTCTTCGAAATCAATACCTTCCTCTTGACGGTAGCCTTGAGCAACTAACCGAGCTTTGTTCCGGACGACGACTTGGTTTTCGTCGGTTTTGTTCTTGAAGATCCACTTTGTCCCTATGACGGTGTGGTTCTTCGATGGCAATGGAACAAGCTCCCAAACTTCATTCCTCTCGAATTGAATGAGTTCCTCCTCTATGGCTAAGATCCAAGCGCTATCTTCGCATGCTTCATTAACATTCTTTGGCTCTATCAAGGAGGCAAAGGCACAATGAGCGAAGTAGTTCACTTGCGATCTCGTCTTGACACTATCATGGATATTGCCAATGACTTGCTCATGAGGATGGTCACGAACGGTATGAAGCCGTTTGGGAATACCTTGATCACTAGGAACATTCTCAACAACTTCATTAGACGGGTTAGTCTCAATAGAATCAATATAATCATTAGAGTTAGAATTACCAATTGAATCACATAAGACATCCATAGAGTCATCATCATTAGTAATTCTAGTTGGAACAAATCCTTCATTAAATGACACATGAAGCGACTCCTCGATCGTTGAGGTTCGTTTGTTGAATATCCGGTAGGCTTTGCTACGAGAAGAATATCCAACAAAAATCCCCTCATCGGATCTTGGATCGAATTTGTCCAAACTACCATACGTGTTCTTAATAAAACATTTCGAACCAAAAACACGAAAATGTTTAACTTGAGGCAACCTACCAAACAACAATTCATAACAAGTTTGTTTAGTGTCGGGCCTCAAAAGTATTCTATTAAACACATAGCAAGCGGTATGTACCGCTTCCGCCCAAAATTGATGGCCAAGTTGGCTATCATCAAGCATAGTGCGAGCACACTCCACTAGCGTCCTATTCTTTCTCTCAACTACACCATTTTGAGGAGGTGCACGAGGGAAAGAGAAGGTGTGTGTAATACCAACTTCATCAAAAAATGTCTCAAAAGACTCATTCTCAAATTCCCCTCCATGATCACTACGAATAGTGACAATGGTGGTTCCAATGAGATTTTGTATTTTCTTAACAAAAATTGTGAAGTTTTCAAAAGCTTCATTTTTATTACATAATGAAAATACCCAAGTAAACCTATAAAAGTCATCAATGATGACAAGTCCATATCTAGCATTACCTAATGAAGCAACTCTAGTTGGCCCAAACAAATCTAGATGTAATAGCTCTAGAGGCCGCTTAGAAGAAATGCTTTTCTTAGGTTTTAATGAAGATTTTGGAAGCTTGCCTCGTTGACACGAGTCACAAAAGCTTTTCTTTTGAAAAACAAGCTTAGGGAAGCCTCTAATAGAATTTAACTTGGAAAGCTTAAAAAGTGTTCCAAAGTTCACATGACCAAAACGTCGATGCCATAAGTGTTGTTCACTTGTGTTGGCAATAAGACATTGTTCATGTGATCTTGGAAGATCTAGGATATATATATATATATCCTTATGGCGTGTGCCGGAAAACAATAATTCATTATTATCTTTTCTTAAAATATGGCACATTCCTTTCGCAAAGTTAACTTTGTAACCTTTGTCACGAAGTTGACTTATTGAAATAAGATTGTGGTTTAATCCTTTAACAAGGTAAACATCACATATAATGGGTTAGAAGGATTACCCACTTTATCATTTGCAAATACGACGCGGTAAAAATCACATATAATGGGTTTAGATCGTTGCCTCCAAATACGACGCGGTTTCCATTTGCAATGGGAACCACTCCGGAGAGCAATTGAGCGTCACCCGTCATGTGTTTTGAACACCCGCTATCGAGTATCCAATTTCTCTTGGAGCTAAATTTAAATTTGTTGCTCCGTTCCTTTTTCTTGAGTACCTATAGATATGGAATGTCGTATCATAGTACCTACGGTCATTGGGTCCAAAAGATTAGACCTTTGGAAGCCAAGTCCAATTGGACTTAGACTTCCCCACATATTTTCTACTATGCACAACATTCGAAAAATAAGAATTCATATAAACTTGTTTTTCATTCATGCTTGTGTCCTTTGGGCTCCAAATAGTGAAAATCTTGGGAGCCCTCATCCTATTGGGTGCATGCATGTGTTGTTGGTTTCTACGTGATGCATGTCGTGGATAGGCATAAGGAACATGATGGAATGGTGCATGCGGATAATTATTCATATGATGTTGTGGGTGAACATATGCATGTGAGGGAACACGTGCGTGAGGGTGTCTCACATGGTGTGCACGTGCCCGTGAATGTGTTGCATAAAAATCATCATATGTGTGAGCCGGTGGAGTAGGACGTGTGTTCCTACGTGGCATGGTATTTGTGTACATGTAGGCATGACCCTTCTTTGGAGGTCCACCCAAAGTGGGTTTCTTTCCAAAAGAGGGTGTGTCCGAAGTGGAAGCACCATTGGTAGATGAACTACCAATAGAGTGTTTGCTCCCACTTGGTGAGGCATCGGAAGTAAGCCTAACAAAAGTAGTGGCCGATTTGGATGAACTCCCTATCTTATACCCCAAGCCAATGTGGTGATTGCCCGGAAGTAAATCATTTAGGATGTTATCCAAATGGTCTTTACCCTTATTGAATTTATTAATTCGGCCTATCGTGCACTCATATTTCTCGGTGAGAGAATGCATCGAAGCACCCAAAGTGGATATTTGTGATGTGAGCACATAAACACGAGACTTGAGATTTTCATTCTCAATACTCAAAGTCGAGTTTTGAGAAGTCAAATCCGCTATCCTATGTTCTTCCGAATCCTCAACACTAACATGTTTAAGTTTAGATTTGAGATTAACAATCTCATTTCTTAACTCTTCAACAACGGTGTCGTTGTTGGTGATGATAGTCTTAGGCGAGGTTTGAATGCTAGCTAGGTCATCTTTTACCTTAGTATATCTATTTACTAATTTAGTGTATTTAGACCATAATTGAGAATTAGCATTCCTAAGATCATCCATAGTTACCTCATCGCCTTCGTCGTCACTATCATCGGAAGAGGAGGATCCTTGATCATGCTCCTCTCTCGCCATGAAGCACATGTGCGCTTGCTCCACTTTCTCATCGTCCGACTCTCCGCTTGAGGAATCCTCGGAGTCGGTGAATGTTGCTCCGACAAGTCCCTTTTTGTACCCCTTTTTGTACTTCTTGGACTTATCGAATTTCGACGCCTTCCACTTCTCCTTTTGCTTATTTAGAGGACACTCCGCTTTCATGTGTCCTGGCTTATTGCACTTGAAACACAAAGGAGAGGAGGAGGCGTTAGAAGAACCAAATTTAGCTTTGTTCTTATAGTTACCTTTTTGGAAGAAACGGTTGAACTTCTTGGCCATGAGTGCCATGGACTCCAAGTCCAACTCGTTTTCCGAGTCTTCATCATCGGTTGATGTGGATGTGGATGGAGCGGCCTTGAAAGCAATAGCCTTCTTCTTTGGCTCGTCTTGCTTTAGGTAGGACTTCATCTTTTCCTGCAATTTTAACTTGCTATCCTTGCGTACCTCGTATGACATTAAAGTACCCATTAGTTGAACTACGGTGTACTTATTCATATCATTACCTTCCTCGATGGTGAAGGTATGCTTTTCCCAAGAAGAAGGAAGTCCTTCGATAAGCTTCGAACACTTCTCCTTTTGGGTGTAGGTTTTGCCGAGAGCCTCCAACTTGTTTATGATGTCGACGAAGCGAGCATAATACTCCTTCATCTCACCCTGTTGCATATGAAACATTTCGTAATCTTTGTTAACAACAACGAGTTTAGAGTCTCTTACCCTACTCGTCCCTTCATGTAGTATGAGGAGGGAGTTCCAAATTTGATATGCACTCTTACATGTGCATATCTTATTGAAGTCCTCGGGCTCCAATACGCATTGCAAGGTGTTCATTGCCTTGGCATTGCTTACCTCCGCGGCGACCTCCGTGGTTGTCCACTTCTCAAAGTCTTCTTCGGCGGGCTCGACGTATTCCTTCATCGTGGTCCTCCATAGAGATGCACTCCGGAGGAAAGTTTCCATCCGGCATTTCCAGTACCCGTAGTTGGTACCGTTGAAGAATGAAGACCTCGTTGAGGAATGTCCTTCCATCACCGAAGATGCTCCTTCACGGTTCCTGAAGGTGCCATAGTCGGAAGGTGGACGCACGGTCTTGTTCTCGTTGGCAGACATAGCTAAGTATCTGGCTCTGATACCAAATATAATGCCCTACAAGCTACTGCAAAAATACTAGAGGGGTGTGAATAGTACTTTAAAAATAACGAGGAGTATAATTCATAATTATCGTGCAAACAACTACCAAATCAATTTGCGGAAGCTTAAATTGATGACAACAACAAAATTAACAATGCTAGCAATTGATATTACTGGGTTCGGATCCACCCAAGTCTCCCCGACTTGTTCCCGGTGATCCTACGTCCCAACCACCCGGATCCCCTCCGGATACTTAGGTTAGAAACCCTAACCCAAGATTTCCACTATGATATCTTGTGAAAAACCTTCACAAGATCAAATCATACATGCAATGGCAATAGTGAATCCCACAACCCGGGATCACAACCTTCTCTCACAACCGAGAGAATCAATAGCAATAAATGAGTTTATAATGAAATAAACAATCTTACCACAAAATCCTATACCTTAAGTATTCTTACCAAATAGGTGCAACGAGGGATTTGAGGAAGAGGAAGTCACCAAGACCTAGCACCACTGAAATGAGCAGCAATGGGTGCCTAGGAGTGATTAGGAGACTTGAATCAAGCTAGAGCTTGAAAGGCTCACCAAGAACAAACTTCTCTCAAGATGGATTCTAGATCTAGAAAGTGAGAGAATGGATTTCTTGTGAGGGAGAGAGCTTTGGAAATAAGTGAGAATCTCTAACTCTTTCAATCTCAATGAATCTCTTAATGGCAGCTCTAACCTAGAAAGAAATGACCAAGCTTCGTATTTATAGGGTCCCATAAAAACGAGTTAGGTCAAATCCCAACGGATAGAAATCTGAAGCAGTTAGTCGGTCAAAGAACAACCACTGACCGACTAGTTCATCAACTAGTCGGTCGGTCAAACAACATGGACCGACTAAGTGATGAACAGTGAAGAGATTGAATTTCAGACCTAGAAATCTAGTCGGTCCAAGAAGACTGTCTGACCGACTAGTTTCACAACTAGTCGGTCGTTCAGTGAACTTAGACCGACTAAGAGTCAAAAACTATTAGTCTGAATACAAATTGATTTAGTCGGTCCAAGAACAAATGTTGACCGACTAGATCATCAACTAGTCGGTCGCCAAACGTTCTTAGACCGACTAACGATAAACAGTAGCTTAGGAGAAAAATTGGCATGTACAGTAAAGCTCAACTAATCGGTCAAAGAAGCATCACTGACCGACTAGTTCACAAACTAGTCGGTCGGTGAGTCAACGTAGACCGACTAACTGTAAACAGTACTGAGCAAGAAAATACTAACTGAAACTAGTCGGTCCAAGAAGCTTTGCCGACCGACTAGATCACCATCTAGTCGGTCAGTTCTTCTTCTTGAACCAACTAACATGCACAAAAGTCCGAATCGAAGCGCGATGCTCCGAGGAAGTTAGAATGGACTTCTACTAAGATCCTAGAGCTAAGATATGAGCGTTATGAAGATAGAAATGTAAGATATACTCAAGGCTTAACATTCTATAGATCGAAACTAAAAGACTATAAATAAAACCTTAAAGAACGGTCTTCGAGAGCTTCGATCAAATCTTCATGACTTCCAAAATGGTCCAAAAGCTTCAACGAAGCTTTAGGCATTGAATACGAGCTTTGAGAAGTCTTGAGATGTCGCTTTGAGTGTTCTCGTGAATTTGGTGACGATCTCCATAACTGCGCTCACAAATTGTTAGTTCATGAATTATTTATGTTTGCTCATCATCCAAAACCAAATCCGGGGAGTCCAATACTCAACAGAAATTGATGACTTTAAAATCACATGATTATCATGTCATCATTAAGAATTTGCTGCCAATTGCAATTCGTGCTATTTTGCCAGGAAATGTATGTAAAACTATCACAAAGTTATGTTGATTTTTCAAAGCCATGAGCAGCAAAGTCATAGACCCAAGAAGTTTGCCAAGTCTACAAAAAGTGATTATAGAAACACTTTGTGAGCTTGAGATGTATTTTCCACCTTCTTTCTTTGATATCATGATTCATTTGACTGTACACTTGGTTTACGAGACGAGGATGTGTGGTCCTACACGTATGAGATGGATGTATGGCATAGAGTGGTATATGAAAGTGTTGAAAGGTTATGTGAGGAACAAGTACCGACCAGAAGCTTGCATCGCTAAAATTTATTTAGTTGAAGAAGCGATAGAATATTGGTCTGAATATATCCCAAATATCGAAGTAATTGGATTTCCAAGTACTCGTCACACTGATAGGATTGACGGTGAGGGTGTAACAGGTGGTCAACCAATGTTGATCAACCTCGAACATTGGCGATGGGTACACTTTTGTGTTTTACATAACACAATTGATATTGTTCCTTATGTTGAGTTGCACAAGCAAGTTATCTCAAGAAAATATCCAGAAAAAGGCTCTGATTGGATTGAAGTGGAACACAATTTTACCTTCATTGATTGGTTTAAGTGTCATATTGGTGATAAGATCTTAGAGAAAAGTGATTCAGTATCGGAAAGGGTTAAGTTTTTGTCAAGAGGACCTGATATGCATGTGTACTCTTACAAATGTTATCTCTGTTGAGTATTGGACTTCTTTATACTTGGTATTAATGATGAGCAAACATAAATACTTGTGACTAATACCATATTTTGCAGTTAATCTATTGCCTAAGCTTATTATGAAGATTTACTTGCAATGGATGACACTCAAAGATCATTGAAAGCAAATGAAATGGATTGGATGATCGTAGAGGGTGATTGAAGCTCCTAGAAGACTTCAAGCTCATGCGTTGGATAGAAGAGAGAGTTCGTCATATGTAACTTTCTTATTTCTCTTCTAATATGTAGCATAGAAGTAGAACATTGTTGGAGCACACACATCTTCATTTCAGTCTTATGATATCATTAAATCAACCTTCCGTAGACTCCAATTCATTTCTAGTTAGATTGTGCATATCATGATTATAACAGTCGACTGTGTTTTGTTCTACAGTCGCCTGTTATGCACAAACTTTTTCAGTCTAGTTTTGGGCTTCTCAGCTCTAACTCTCACAAGCGACTTATGAATGATTCACATGCGCTTGTCCAAGTGACAGTCGACTGTGTTTTGTTAATCAATCGCCTGTCTATCTATAGCCCAAAATCTATTTCTATGTTTACTCTGGCCAATCGACTTAAATTGGATTTACAGTCGACTGTCTAATAGAACAGTCGACTGTCAATGCTACAACAGTCTTCTGTCCTTGAGCCTATTTGATGACTCAACTCTCTGGAAAATCTCAGGGTTTTGATAGTCGTCTGTAGAAGGAATTACAGTCACCTGTTCAGATTGACAGTCGACTGTCTTCTCTTCATCAGTCGCCTGTCCTGTTCTCCTAGATGTTTTCCAGATTTCATCAACTTATCAATCTTACGGCCAGTCGCCTGTAGTAGGATTTACAGTCACATGTTGGTTCAACAGTCGACTGTCTATGCCTCATCAGTCGACTATCCACGTGGTAAGTTACCGTTATGAATTCTCACCTACCCTCTCTGACTGTGCATCAGTCGACTGTGAATTCTTCAACAGTCGATTGTCGCGGGCGCAGATTCTATCCATTGAGTTTTTTCCTCACGGATTTCAAAGGGGTTTTTGCTGATTTCGTTTGAAGGGTTTAAGAAACCTATAAAAGAAGCCTCTACTATTCCATTGAGAGGTTACTTAGTTACTTAATCACTCTCTCAATCATTTAAGCTTTCATTCTCTCAAGATCAAAGCTCTCAAATCCTAGAGCCCTAGAATTCCAATCTTCAATCTCTTGCTCTTCAACCTAGAACCAAAGAGATATCTTCTAAGCATTTGGTGCAGTCAAGAGAAAGTGCTTTCTTCTCTTCAAGAGAGTCTTTTCAACGCACAACACACTTCTCCTTCAAGTTCTCCTTCAAGGCATATGTGATTGTAAGTGTTGCTCTATTTCATACTTTCATAACTTTCGTTATTGAATTTACTCTCGGGTTGTGAGAGTGGTTTGTTTGCTCCCAAGTTGTGGGAGTCAAGGTCAATCGATTGTATTTCGATTTCACTTTTAGGGTTGCTACAAGTGGGTTTTAAGGAAACCTCAAGTTAGGGTTCTAACTTGAGTATCCGGTTGTTAACCGGGTGGAAGAGACGTAGGATTACCAGGAACAAGTCAGGAAGTGACTTGGGTAATCTGAACCCTTGAAACATCCTTGCGTTTGCATTTTTTGCATTTTGGGTTTATTTTTATTCTGCACTATTTGTTGGTTAGGAATTTAAATTGGTGTAACTATCTTTTTAAATTACATAAACACTATTCAACCCCCTTCTAGTGTTTTCCTCATAGCCAGGGTCCTTACAATTAGTATCAGAGCGCAAGTTTATAGCTATGGCATCCAACAACAACAACGTTCCTCCATCGACTTCGTACAACAATCACGACCGTGATGGAGCATCCACAGTTTTCGAAGGACAATCAACGGTGCGTCCTCCGCGTTTTAATGGCACGAACTGTGGCTATTGAAAATGCCGGATGGAGATGTTCCTAAGGAGTGCTTTCCTTTCGAGAACCCTCCATAAGGAATACGTCGAGCCTACCGAAGTGGATTTCAAAAAATGGACGGCTACCGAGAAATCCACCGAAGTCAACAACGCAAAGGCAATGAACGCTCTTCATTATGCGTTGGACCGAGATGAATTCAACAAGATATGCACATGTAAGAGTGCATATCAAATTTGGAACCATCTCGTCGTTACCTATGAGGGAACGAACAAGGTAAAACTTTCTAAACTCTATGTTGCCGTGCAAAATTTCGATATATTTCATATGCAGGAAAATGAAAGCATAGCATCGATGTACAGACGTTTTACCGATATCACTAATGAATTGAAAGCTCTCGGACAAGTCTATTCCCAACAAGATAAGGTAAGGAAGATTATAATGGGAATGACTTCCAAGTGGGAAAGAAGAGCTATCGCCATCGAGGAGGTCAACTACTTGAAGACTTACACAGTTGTGAACCTTATCGACACTCTCATGTCTTACAAAGTTTGACAGGAGAACCGATTAAAGATTTGAGCTATGATAAACCCTTCGGAGGCCAAGAAGAAAGCTTTGGCATTCAAAGCCAATTCCCCATCATCCGATAGTGAAGAATCAGAAAATGAGATGGACTTGGATGAAATGGCTCAAATGGCGAAAAAGTTCCAACGCTTCTTTTGCAAAGGTAAATTTTCATCTAAGAATAGATTTGATTCTACTAATAACACTTCCTCTCTTTGCTTTAAGTGTAATAAGTCAGGGCACATCAAGAAGGAGTGCCCAATGGTACGAAACAAAGAGAAGTGGAAGGCTCCGAAGTACCACAAGTCTGAGAAGAATAAGAAAGATAAGAAGAAAGGACTAGTAGGTGCATTCGATGATTCAAGTGAAGACTCATCAAACGAATCCAATGATGAGAAGGGTGAAAGTGCCCACATGTGCTTCATGGCCCGAGAAGATTCACTCTACGATGAAAGTGATTCCGACATGGATGATACCGAGGTAACTATGGATAAATTGCGTGTTGTTAATGAAGAATTATTTGCTAGGTATCAATCTTTAATGCTTCGATATACTAGTTTAAAGAAATTAAATGTTAGCAATCCATCCATTCCATGCATTATCAACAATGACACCATTGTTGATCTTTAACCCATGTGAAAGCAAATTTAGCTTCTCAAAATGTCACTTTGAGAAATGAGATGAATACCCTCAAATCTCAACTAGATCAAACACATCCTAAGGATAATAGTGATCTAGTTTCACGACACACACAATTGGGTTTAGAGAATGATTCTCTTAAAACCCAAGTGCACGAGCTCAAAGCACGGGTGTCCACCTTGGATAACAACATTTCTTCTCTTAAGGAGAAATACGAGCTTATGTCCTCCCGTATTGTAAGATTCAATAAGGGAAAAGGACAGTTGGACAATTTGCTAGCAAACCAATTTTCGGCCACACATCGTGTTAGTCTTGGTTTTGTGGAAGCAAATGCATCCAATGCTCGCACCTCCTATAGTGATATGACTATAGACTTTGTGAGGCCATCCTCCGGTGCATCCACAAGTGGTGTCAAAGACACTATAGGTAGCAAACCTACCAAGAAAGTCACCACTTCACCGTCTCTTCCTTTTGGCAAGAAACCCACTAAGGGTTGAAACCAAAAGAGAAGCCATGCTTACATGTACACAAACCTTCATCTACATAGGAAATCTCTTACTTCACAAGTGGATACTCATGACACTTTCTATGCTACACACCCACGGACACGTACAAATCCACACATGAGAAATACTTATGTACGTGCTCCTATACACCCATATACTCATACGCATCATTCTTACATGTATGCACATCCTCCACATGTCATGCATGACCCATATGTTTAATACAACATGCATGTTTCTAAGCATACATATAATCCTCGTATGTCCAATGCATATCCACCACCTCATTTTTATACTAGAAACCATGTTCCTAAGAAGCATGCACCACATAGAAATCTAACAACTAAGCATGCAACTAGGAAAAGGACTCCAAAACATACACCATTTGGGATCCTAAGAGCACTATCTTAAATGATAAGAATGCATATGTTGATTCCTATTTTCATGATGTTATTAATAATGGTAATTATGTTGGGAAGCGGAAGTCCACTTGGACTTGGCTTCCAAAGGGCTAATCTCCTTGGACCTAACAAAAATTGGGTACCATGAGCTTATGGTATACTACGTAGGTACCCAAGAGAAAGAAAGAGAGCTATAAAGGTCAAACTAGCTCTAAAAGGAAAGGATGGATTCTCGACAGTGGTTGCTCCAAACATATGACGGGAGATCCTTCATTACTCTCCGAAGTGATTAGCATCAAGAATGGTGTAACGGTCACTTTTGGAGGTAACCAAAAGGGAACCATCATTGGAGTAGGTATAGTCGGAAACCCCTCCAAACCTTTAATTACTAATGTATTTCTAGTTAACGGTTTATGTCACAATCTCATTTCCATTAGTCAACTTTGTGACAAAGGTTACAAGGTTAACTTTGGAGAAGGATTGTGTAAAATTGTTGATTCTAATTCATATGTCTTATTTATTGGTATTAGGCGTAAAAATATTTATTATTTGAGCTTGCCTAAAACCGTAGAACATTGCTTAGTTGCTAATACAAATGAACAACTATTACGGCATCGCTGTTTTGGTCATGTTCATTTCATGCTCTTATATAAGTTAGCTAAGCATGATCTAGTCAAAGGTTTTCCAAAAATTGCTTTTAGTTAGAAAAACTTTTGTGATTCATGTCAAAGAGGTAAACTTAATAAATCATCTTTTAAGCTTAAATAAGGCATTACTTCTAAGAGGCCCCTAGAACTACTTCATCTAGATTTGTTTGGGCCAACTAGAACCTCTTCTTTAGGCAATGCTCATTATGGATTAGTTGTCGTTGACAACTTCTCTAGATTTACTTGGGTTTCATTCTTAACTAATAAGAATGAAGCATTTGAAGAGTTTACTATATTTGCAAAGAAGATTCAGTATTTCTTAGGATCCACCATTATCACTATCCGTAGTGATCATGGAAGAGAATTTGAGAATGAGTCTTTTACAAAGTTTTGTGATGACACCGGGATAACTCACAAATTTTCTTTTCCTCGGGCACCACCACAAAATGGTGTTGTAGAGAGAAAGAATATGACTCTTATTGAGTGTGCTCGTACTATGCTCCATGATAGTCATCTAGGACTACAATTTTGGGCAGAAGCGGTGCACACGGCATGTTATGTGCTCAATAGGATCCTAGTGAGACCCTGAACGAACAAAACTTGTTTTGAGTTATTTTATGACAAAAAGCCTCAAGTTAAATATTTTCGAGTTTTTTTTTTCAAAATGTTTTATCAAAAACACCTTTGGTAATTTAGATAAATTTGAGCCAAGATCCGATGAAGAAATTTTTGTTGGATATTCCATACGTAGCAAAACCTACCGGATATACAACAAAACCTCTTCAACGATCGAGGAATCACGACACGTATCAATTTATGAAGATTTTGATTTTTCTTAAGTTATTGCTGATAGTGTAGATGCTATATGTGATTCTCTTAGTAATGTCATGATTAATGATTCAATTATTAAGACTAACACAATAATGAGATTGTTGAATATGTTCCAAGTGATGTAAAAATACCCAAAGCTTACCCAACCGTTCGTAACCATCCACATGACCAAATTATTGGAGATATTGGTGTGGGTGTTCGGACACGGTCTAGAATTGAAGAATTCTCTCATTGCGCATTTGTCTCTACCATTGAGCCAAAGAACATCCAAGAAGCATGTGAGGATAGCTCTTGGATAGTGGCAATGGAAGAAGTACTCATGCAATTCAAGATAAATGAAGTTTGAGAGCTCATTCCTCTTCCAAGAGGTCAAGTTATTGGGACCAAATGGATCTTCAAGAACAAGACCGATGAGAACAAGGTCATCACAAGGAACAAAGCAAGGTTAGTAGCTCAAGGCTACCGACAAGAGGAAGGTATAGATTTTGAAGAATCCTTTACCCCCGTAGCTAGATTAGAAGCTATTAGATTGCTTTTATCTTTTACATCTAATAAGAATTTCAAATTATTTCAAATGGATGTTAAAAGTTCATTTTTAAATGGTATTGTCAATGAAGAAGTGTATGTTTCTCAACCTCCCGGTTTCATTCATGAAAAATTTCCAATCCATGTTTTCAAACATAAGAAAGCGTTGTATGGGTTGAGACAAGCTCCTAGAGCTTGGTATGATCGACTCAAGACCTTTCTTTTGGATTTAGGTTTTAAAATAGGTGAAGTTGATTCAACACTTTTCATTAAGGATTATGAAAATAACATCCTATTGATTCAAGTTTATGTAAACGATATAATATTTAGTTCTACAAACCTTAATCTTTGTCAAGAATTTTCTATGTCCATGAAGGATGAATTCAAGATGAGCCACATGGGTGAGCTCAACTATTTCCTTGGATTGCCAAATTCGACAAATGAAGGATGTGACTTTCATACATCAAACTAAGTATGCAGGGGAGCTCATCAAGCGATTCGGGATGGAATCGTCTTCAAGCAAAAGGACTCTTATGAGTACGACAACCCATCTACACAAGGATGAGAACGGAAAAGATGTAGACGTTCGTCTATATCGAGGTATGATCGGTAGCTTACTCTATTTAACTGCTAGTAGGCCCGATATCATGTTTTCCCTATACTTGTCTACTAGATATCAAGCTAGACCAAAAGAGTCACACTTGATTGCTGTTAAACGAATTTTTCGTTATTTCAATCATTCATTAGATTATAGGTTACTTTACCCTAAATCTAGCACATATGAGTTAATCTCTTATAGTGATGCCGACTTTGCCGGATGCAAATCCGATAGGAAAAGTAATAGTGGCATTTGCCATTTCCTAGGAAATTCCTTAGTCTCTTGGTTCTCCAAGAAATAGAACTCAGTATCATTGTCCACGACTGAAGCGGAATATATTGTCGCGGGTCTTGCATGTGCACAAGTTCTTTGGATGAGATACACACTTAAGGACTATGGTGTCAATTGTGATACTTGCCCTATTATGGTTGATAACCAAAGTGTTATATGTCTTTCTAAGAATCCAGTACATCACTCTCGTACCAAACACATATATATGAGACACCACTTTATCAATGATCATGTAGCTAAGAAGGACATCATCTTAGAGTACATTGAAACCCAAAAACAAATTGCCGACATCTTCACAAAGCCTCTTAAAGAAGATTCATTTGTGAGGTTGCGTGAAGAATTAGGAATTATCCATGAATCTGAAATTTAGGAGTTCAGCTTACTTGTTATAACTTCTTTTGAACTCATATCTTCATGTTGCCTCTCTTCATTTGATATATCATATACTGGTTTTAAGAAAAGCTATTGAAATTTCTTTAATTACATGAGTTTTCAGATTGTTTTAAGAGATTTATATTATAAATGATTTATCGTTTGATATTGATTTTATTACGAGTTTGTGTTAGAGTATAGGTCCTAGGGTGAGTTGTGCATATCCTCTGGATTTTTTAACCTCACTGTGCAGTTTTGGACCAGGACAGACGACTGTCTTCCCTTCGACAGTCGACTGTCCTACTCTATCTTCTCTTTTAGAAGACTGTATCTTTCACCCAGGCGACTGATGAGAAATTTACAGTCGACTGTTGAATCAACATGCGACTGCATTTTTGTCACCATGCGCCTGTCAATTTCGTCAGTAGTCTCTGTTTTATCATCAATTTTATTGATTCTCAGTCATTCGACTGATGAGTAAAATACAGTCGACTGTCTCACGAACATGCGACTGTAAGTTACCCAACAGTCGACTGTCTGTCAACTTAAGCTTATCGCTTATCACTCCAACTAATCGACTGAATTTTGATCATTAGTCGATTGTCTCCTATTGTGGCGGTTCGCTCATTTGATCTGAGCCGTCGATTCTTCGATCCAACGGACCAGATTCTTTTTCCCCTTTGTTATTTCAACGAGAAGCTTCATTTCGATCGACAGATTCTCTCTCATCCGATTGAAACCGCTTCGTCTTCCTTGACTAAAACCCTCAGTCGTTTGCTCCTCCGGCGCTCTTCGTCCCCACTTCTCATCGTTTGTCGATTACGTCACTCGGACCTCGACTGTCTCATCTGCCTCTAGAATTAGGTTCGATTCCTTTTGTGTTTCTTTCGTTGCTTACTTGATCTAGCTTCTGTCAATCGATTTCATGGATCCTTTATGTCCTTCGTCGTCAGGAGAAACGTTAAACATCTTTCTCGCTGAACCCTCTCCTCCACCTACTGAGCAGATACTCTCTTCGCCTCCATCGTCTGGGGAGTTCTTAGACATCCAGGTTGGTGATCATATTCCCTCGGCAACCGTCGCTGAACCCACTTCTCAGCTTGTCATGGTTTATTTTCGATCGTACGCTTTTCGTGCACGTACTCTTGTCTGTACATGTTTTTATTTTGGACCTTCCTTGTATCCGAACACTATGGTGTAATATGCCGTTGTGACCCTCTCGAAGAGTATTAACTTGTGGAATTGTTTTGGAACGACATTCCATGGGTCGTTCTCTCACAATTTGACTTTGTTTGATGAGGCGTCGAGATCTTTACTTTTGTCGTGAGACCTTTTTATTTTTAGTTTCGTTCCCCGTCGCCCCACTCGTGATCGGTCTTCTTAGTTTCATTTCTCTCGTCGACACGGTAGCCCCAGTATTTATCTCACAATTTTAGAGCCCCGTTTGACCCACTTTCACTATTTTTTCCAATCTCTTATATTTTAACCCTAAGTTTTTTATGAGTATAACCGACTAATTATTTTTATTATAAATCCTAATCACTTATTAAGCCCTAGCCATTTTGAAACCCCTAGGCCAAACCTCACACACATCATCACACACACACACACTCTATTTTCAATCACCCAACGTATTATAAAATAAGCCTAAGTCTAATGTTATAAAACACCTTACACAACTGTTATAAGATACCTAAGGAAATCCTAGACCCAAGCCAGAGCCTAGCAAGCTCACGTGCTAGCTATATTCAACTCTATCTCACGTGTTGCCTTAGCCTTCCCTATTTAATTTTTAACCTAGGGCTAAATCATGTTCCCAGCTTACACAAATGAGCCGTCGCCCATTTCGTTTTCACGCAGCTCTTCACATGGCCGCCGTCACCTCTTAACACCCTCTCTGACCTAAGTCCGCCCTAGAGCTAAACAGACCGCCGGCCTCTCTCCGCCCTGTGCTCCGCCGGCGCAGCCGCAGCACAACACCCCGCCGGTGCTCTCAGCAGTGCCCCAAGCTGCCGCAGCAGCTGCTGCTCTTCGCAGCAGCGCCCAGCGGCGCCCACAATGTCGCTCATCGCACGACTGACGTTCTCCGCTGCCAGGAGCATGGCAGCACCGCCCTAGGCACTGCAGGTCGCCCGGAGCTCCGTCCGACCACCCCAGCATGCACAGCAGCGTTCTCCAGGAGCGCGGCAGCGACACGCAGCCATTCCCTCCTATTGTCTACCGCCTTCTACTCATTGTTCAGATCCGACCTGACCCTTACCGGAGCTGCCACGGCGCCGCCCCACGCGCAGCGAGACCCTCAGGCCGTTAGACGTCGCCGGTGCTCCGATCCATTGTTGCCATCACCTACAACCCATATAAACACGTAAACACGTAAGTAGTTTAATAACAATTTTTTGGGTAGGTGAGAGTAACCCATTTAGTTGTTTTTAAATAAATAGGTTGGATTACATATGCATATAAAGCATATGTTAATTTAACTTCTGTTAGTGTATGTATAGGTGATTAAGTCAAAAACTATGTATCAATTGATGTGAACAGTATCATGCTATAGGAACTGTATTATACCGGGTATGTTAAGTTGTCCTGTTAACTTAAGGTATAAAATGTTGGTACGCTAGCACATACGTTTATATATTAAATACCTCTGTATTAGTTCTTATAATCAGTGCTAAACTAAGGTGAGCAGTAAGTTTTATATATGCGAATATATAATTGTATGTTGCGGTATAATACTATTTTGATAGTTCAACACCTTCAACTTAATATCACACATCCGATGTCGCAGATATAATTCGTTTTTCCTCACAACCTGTTACCTTTCCCAAGCCGACGCAGTTACCTTACACGCTACCGGAATCCAACCCTTGATGTCGCTACCCGACGTCAATGTAGCTCTCGCGTCGTGTTAAGGTATATCTGAACCGTAGGAACTCACACCTGCATGTTAACAAGATAAAAACTGTGTTTTCATTACTTTGGTAACTCACTAATTAGAGATAATGAATACGGGACTGTAGGTTGGTGTGATGTTTGGTGTTTGGGCACGTAGGTAGAACTGGACTCCTTGACCGTGTGACTGGCAACACGTCCCATTTCAGGCAAGTGAAACTTGCCAACTTATGTTTTAGGCCATGTTTTAGGACATCCCTCGTTTTTTGCGTAAAAGAGACTAGGCGACGAAATGATAGTCGCCTAGACGCAACTTCAAGATCTAGCTTGACAACGAAGCTAGATCTGACATTCTGCCTGGCACGTTTAATTTCCATATCTGTAGGCTCTTTATTTGCACTCTGCCATGCCTGTCACGTTTAATTTCCATATCTGTATGCTGTTTATTTGCACTCTGCCATGCCTGTCACGTTTAATTTCCATATCTGTACGCACTTTATTTGTACTCTTGCCATATCATGCATCATAACATGTCATTCCATGCTTGAATGTTTGCTTTCGTAGCACACACTACTTGTACTTCCTTGTTGAGGCTAGGCACTTACGTTGCAGGCACAACCCTAAGCCAAATACACTTCATGGCTCGTGAACCAGAAGCGGGCTACATGTGTTGGTCAAAAGCCAATGCCCGATTACACGTGGAGGGGTAGGGTTAAGCGATCACTTGAGCTTAGGAGTTGGCCCGTACAGCTGCTCCAGCCAAAAGGCATAAACTCTGTGCACGGCGTGTTTACTTGTCTTGTAAATCCATGTGAATGTTTTAGTAGCTTTTCTACCCTTGCCATGTCATACTTGTTGCACTTTCTTACTTGTTGCATCCATGCCATAAACTTCCATGTCATCGCATATTTTAGAACTGCTAGGTTGCTTCTCTTTCTTTTAGTTTCCTTGCACAAGTCTCTCGTAGACTTGCTGACATGCACCCTCGTCTCTTTTGGGTGTCGCATGTTAGTTGCTGAGCCAGAGCCCGTTACTGAGGAAGAGGTGTTTACTGACGTTGAGCCTGAGTCCACTGTTGACGTGGAGTTCGAGGACACCGGTGACCAGTCGTAGAGACTTCTTCTGTGTTGCTTTCTGCTTAGTTCTTGTTAGGTTGTTAGTGCGTAGCGCCTTTTCCTTTCCGTACGTTTATTTCTGTTGGCCATGCTTGTGGCCTTTTT
This sequence comes from Scilla litardierei, assembly GCA_030789695.1. Taxonomy (NCBI): domain Eukaryota; kingdom Viridiplantae; phylum Streptophyta; class Magnoliopsida; order Asparagales; family Asparagaceae; genus Scilla; species Scilla litardierei. The sequence goes on from CM061141.1 coordinate 293,812,140, forward strand.
AGACTCTTTTAAGCCTGGTGGCTTTTCTGCGATGTTGAACATTATTTGTGGACATTCTGAGATTGGAATAACTTTATCTATCTCTCTTCTTTTATTATTATTTTTGTTCTGTTTCGTAATTGCAAGGACCTATATACTTGGTTATTCGAGACGCTTTATAGACTGTAGCCTCACAGCTTCAAGTCTGAGCGGATTTTTCACGCCTCGCCTTTCGTATTTGGGAAGCGGGTCGTGACAGGGTTTATTTGTGGCCTATGCAGGTCCCTCTTGCAATTGCGAATTATCGGAACAACGATAATAATAATAGAATGTCCATTAAATAGATTAAAACATCCAAGTCATGAAATGAGTCTAACCTGTAAGTTTTCCCTGTCTTAGAGAGTAGGAAGACTTAGATAGATGTCCAGGTTTGATAGTCAGGTGCCTTCGACCGATTTAGGCTGTACTGGTCTTAGGTTGCCTTAGCAGTCTCTTACCCGGCCCTGACCATATTAAGCTTCTAGAGATTTTCTTTAGCCGTTCATTGAGTCCATCCATTTCGGTCCCAGCAGAACGTAATTTTTATTTCTCTTATGACCCTTTCCTGAGACCTCTATTACAGTCTAGTTCATTGGAGAGTCTTAATGTTAAGTTTCTCTTGATCTTCAGCCGACCTGGTAATTAGAACCATGCTTCTATCGTTTTCCTGATCATCACACTTTCGTATTATCGACCGTAGAACTCCATCGTTGCAGTTTCACTAAATTATTTCCATTCATATTTACGTTTTATTTGATTCACTTCCTTCCTTTCGAATCACGTGAATCTACAGGTCACCATCGTCAATCGTTGAAACTTCTCCATTACTATCCTGACCATTCGTTGAATATTTTCATTGTTATCTATTTTGAACTTCTCTTCCAGTTTAAGTTATTTGAAAACATTCAACATGCATTTAAGACTCCATTCTCTGAATTTCGAAATTTTTTTCGCTAAAATCTTTAAAATTATTATCTTATCATATTTACTAACCTATGTCTTCCACACTCGTGTGAATATCTTAATTTCTTCATATAATGACATTTCTATAATCCAAAATACCATTTCCTCCTCTACTATATATAAACTACTCAAGTTTAATTCAACAACTTATTTTACCGACTCCTAAATATTTTCCTATGCAAAAGAGAACTCCAACTTTTCAAGTATGACCGTTTTATACTTTTAGTGTTTTAACTTATATCATTTACATCCTATTTCCGGTAGGGTAATATTACATCTTTCTTTTTCCACCTAAACACTCACAATTATATCCTAGTTTCACCTGACCAATTTATCTTCTTATCCTTGCCCTACCTGAAACCATTCTTTCTGATCTTGTTTCGTTACGCTATCTAATCTTGGTTTCCTTCCTCTTGCTTAGTCATCCCACTAGTGTATATGTATATGTATATATATATATATATATATATATATATATATATATATATATATATATATATATATATATATATATATTAGTAAGTCAGGTGAATGTTAGGTGTAATGATAATAGGTGTACTTATAGTTAAGTGAGTAGGCTTATTATATGACATATATATTAGTACGTGTGAGTGTGTGCTCGTACGTAGATATGTATTGTGCTTAGACGTAAGTAGTTATGTATTTGCTGCATGAGTATTTATGTGATATACGTATGGTAGTAGGATTATAATTTTGATTGGTATTGCTTGCTTTTACGGGATATTGTGTGCGTGTATACCATGAGGTATACACGATTATTGCATATCTTAACTATGTATGGATAAGTAGATGTGTTGGTATACTAATTATAGGTAGATGGATATGGTGTGAATATATATGTTACATGTGTGTGACTATACGATGAATGCATGTATTAGGAAGGGTATTATAATTATACGTGTGCTGATGTCTGTAATATTATTATGGTATATAAAGTGATTGAACTATGTGGTGTTACCTGACTAAATATTAAGTGTGATTGACATTATGGTATGTATATGGTTATGTTGGTAGATTTGTATACATTGGAGTGGTGTTGGTATAGGTATAGATACCGTGTTACGTATATAGAGTATTCTGATATGTGTTTTGAGTCTCACTCAAGCTTGAGTAGGTATACTCTAAGTATATTGTTACATATGTCTGTGGTTTGCGTGTAGTACCATGAATATAGCGATGGATGATGTATGTATAGTGATAGGATTGTTTGTGCCTGGTTGTGTTACGCACATGATTGTGGGTCGCTATACAAGTATATCGTTATAGGTGTTAGTCTTGTGGTATAGTTATTTACTAAGGACTTGCCTATGTGAACGTATGTTTGCTAGCTAAACTAGGTGTGTAGATGTGCTGAGTATATAGTGGTACGATTGGAATATATGAATGAAATTTTAGCGTGTGTGGGTGTGCACCATGCACGGGTAAGTATGTGCTTAGTTATAGGTATTGGTGACTATGGTATGTGTGGCGTGTCGTGAATATAGTTATATAACCGTATGTGATGTGAATATATGGTGAAGTAGTTGCATGCATTTGAATGACTATATAATTGTGAAATTATAGTAGTGGTAAATGTATCTTAGATATAATAACATGATTTAATATTGAGTGGTGTGGTTATTTGTGTTGATATGTTGGCATTGGATGTACACTAGGAGATATAGGGAGTAGTGTATCCTTAATGTTTTGTTCATAGGTAGTTATCTAAGCGTGGAGTACTACGATGGTATTTGCTGGTGTGAACTATTTAATTGTTTGTGAGTATGTGCACCATGGTATGTAGTAAGTGTTTAATAGTTATATAAGGATGTACGTGAGTATATGAATGATTGAAGTACGTGTATGAATTTGACTGACTATGATAGGTGTAAGCTTAGAATGGGCATAAATTTATACATGTTGGTAGTATTACTGCTTGACTACCTAGTGCATATATAAGCACTTGTAGTGACTATGTCTGGTTTGAATTATGATGTGGTATGATTGGGATAGTTACTAGAGTGGCTAGATATCTATATTTAGAAAGTCCGAGGACGGACTTTATTCTAAGGTGGGTAGGATGTCATGGTCTGTTTTTGATCGTACGCTTTTCGTGCACGTACTCTTGTCTGTACACGTTTTTATTTTGGACCTTCATTGTATCTAAACACAATGGTGTAATATGCCGTTGTGACCCTCTCGAAGAGTATTAACTTGTGGAATTGTTTTAGAACGACATTCCACGGGTCGTTCTCCCACAATTTGACTTTGTTTGATGAGGCGTCGAGATCTTTACTTTTGTCGTGAGACCTTTTTATTTTTAGTTTCGTTCCTCGTCGCCCCACTCGTGATCGGTCTTCTTAGTTTCATTTCTCTCGTCGACGCGGTAGCCTCAGTATTTATCTCACAATTTTAGAGCCCCGTTTGACCCACTTTCACTATTTTTCCCAATCTCTTATATTTTAACCCTAAGTTTTTTATAAGTAAAACCCACCAATTATTTTTATAATAAATCCTAATCACTTATTAAGCCCTAGCCATTTTGAAACCCCTAGGCCGAACCTCACACACAGCATCACACACACACACTCTATTTTCAACCACCCAACTTATTATAAAATAAGCCTAAGTCTAATGTTATAAAACCCCTCACACAACTGTTATAAGATACCTAAGGAAATCCTAGACCCAAGCCAGAGCCTGGCAAGCTCACGTGCTGGCTATATTCAACCCTATCTCACGTGTTGCCTTAGCCTTCCCTATTTAATTTTTAACCTAGGGCAAAATCATGTTCCCAGCTTACACAAACGAGCCGCCGCCCATTTCTTTTTCACGCAGCTCTTCACATGGCCGCCGTCACCTCTTAACACTCTCTCCGACCTAAGTCTGCCCTAGAGCTCAACAGATCGCCGGCCTCTCTCCACCCTATGCTCCGCCGGCGCAGCCGTAACACAACACCCCGCCGGTGCTCTCAGCAGCGCCCCAAGCTGCCGCAGTAGCTGTTGTTCTTTGCAGCAGCGCCCAGCGGTGCCCACAACTCCGCTCATCGCACGGCCGATGTTCTCCGTCGCCTGGAGCACGGCAGCGCCGCCCACGACACTACAGGTCGCCCAGAGCTCCGTTCGACCACCCCAGCGTGCACAGCAGCGTTCTCCAGGACCGCGGCAGCGACGCGCAGCCATTCCCTCCTATTGTCTACCGCCTTCTCCTCATTGTTCAGATCCGACCTGACCCTTGCCGGAGCTGCCACGGCGCTGCCCCATGCGCAGCGAGACCCTCAGGCCTTTAGACGTCGCCGGCGCTCCGATCCATTGTTGCCATCACCTACAACCCATTTGAACACGTAAACACGTAAGTAGTTTAATAACAGTTTTTTGGGTAGGTGAGAGTAACCCATTTAGTTGTTTTTAAATAAATAGGTTGGATTACGTGTGCATATAAAGAATAGGTTAATTTAACTTCTGTTAGTGTATGTATAGGTGATTAAGTCAAAAACTGTGTATCAGTTGATGTGAACAGTATCATGCTATAGGAACTGTATTATACCGGGTATGTTAAGTTGTCCTGTTAAATTAAGGTATAAAATGTTGGTACTCTAACACATACGTTTATATATTAAATACCTCTATATTAGTTCTTATAATCAGTTCTAAACTAAGGTGAACAGTAAGTTTGATATATGCGGATATATAATTGTATGTTGCGGTATTATACTATTTTGTTAGTTCAACACCTTCAACTTAATATCACACATCCGATGTCGCAGATATAATACGTTTTCCTCATGACATGTTACCTTTCCCGAGCCGACGCCGTTAAATTACACTCTACCAGAATCCAATCTCTGATGTTGCTACCCGACGTCAGTGTAGCTCTTGCATCGTGTTAAGGTATATCTGAACCGTAGGAACTCACACCTGCATGTTAACAAGATAAAAACTGTGTTTTCCTTGCTTTGGTAACTCACTAATTGAAGATAATGAATACGGGACTGTAGGTTGGTGTGATGTTAGGTGTTTGGGCACGTAGGCAGAACTGTACTCCTTGACCGTGTGACTGGTAACACGTCCCATTTCAGGCAAGTGAAACTTGCCAACTTGTGTTTTAGGCCATATTTTAGGCCATCCCTCGTTTTTAGCGTAAAAGAGACTAGGCGACGAAATGATAGTCACCTAGATGCAACTTCAAGATCTAGCTTGACAACGAAGCTAGATCTGACACCTTGCCATGCCATTCATACATTCTGCCTGGAACGTTTAATTTCCATATCTGTATGCTCTTTATTTGCACTCTGCCATGCCTGTCACGTTTAATTTCCATATCTGTATGCTGTTTATTTGCACTCTGCCATGCCTGTCACGTTTAATTTCCATATCTGTACGCACTTTATTTGTACTCTTGCCATGTCATGCATCATAACATGTCATTCCATGCTTGAATGTTTGCTTTCGTAGCACACACTACTTGTACTTCCTTGTTGAGGCTAGGCACCTGCGTTGCAGGCACAACCCTAAGCCAAATACACTTCATGGCTCGTGAACCAGAAGCGGGCTACATGTGTTGGCCAAAAGCCAATGCCCGATTACACGTGGAGGGGTAGGGTTAAGCGATCACTTGAGCTTAGGAGTTGGCCCGTACAGCCGCTCCAGCCAAAAGGCGTAAACTCTGTGCACGGCGTGTTTACTTGTCTTGTAAATCCATGTGAATGTTTTAGTAGCTTTTCTACCCTTGCCATGTCATACTTGTTGCACTTTCTTACTTGTTGCATCCATGCCATAAACTGCCATGTCATCGCATATTTTAGAACTGCTAGGTTGCTTCTCTTTCTTTTAGTTTCCTTGCACAAGTCTCTCGTAGACTTGCTGACATGCTCCCTCGTCTCTTTTGGGTGTCGCATGTTAGTTGCTGAGCCAGAGCCCGTTACTGAGGAAGAGGTGTTTACTGACGTTGAGCCTGAGTCCACTGTTGACGTGGAGTTCGAGGACACCGGCGACCAGTCGTAGAGACTTCTTCTGTGTTGCTTTTTGCTTAGTTCTTGTTAGGTTATTGGTGCGCCTTTTCCTTTCCGTACGTTTATTTCTGTTGGCCATGCTTGGGGCCTTTTTAGACTCTTTTAAGCCTGGTGGCTTTTCTGCGATGTTGAACATTATTTGTGGACATTTTGAGATTGGAATAACTTTATCTATCTCTCTTCTATTATTATTATTTTTGTTCTGTTTCGTAATTGCAAGGACCTATACTTGGTTATTCCAGACGCTTTATAGACTGTAGCCTCACAGCTTCAAGTCTGAGTGGACTTTTCACAACTCGCCTTCCATATTTGGGAAGCGGGTCGTGACACAGCCAGCCGATCAACCTCCCCATTCTCCTCGGTCGGTACCCCTAGAGGATTTTCTTCTCGGTCAACTGTGTAACTGTGACGCTGTGATCGAGAAGATTGCTGCCTCTATGGATCAGAAGCTCACTCTCCTTCTCCAGCTTCAGTACAAATGTTTCGTGCTTCATGGGTTTTCCATTTGTGCAGAACTTCAGGCCCGGTTTCCTCCATCTGAGGATACTGCTCATGCTGCTGTCCCCCCTCGTCCAAGCTTTGTGCCTGTGCCTTCTGAGGTCCAGACCCCGTTCATGCTCATGCGAAAACCTCTGTCGCAGGTGCGTCGTCTTCCAAGAGGAAGGCTCCAGCTTATCCTACTTGCCTCTCTGCCAGGCTGATGTTCCGTTCGTCTGGTCGTCCCTCGGAGCCCACTGTCATCAACATTGACTGATGCTACAGTTGATATTTTTGGACACTCACCCTGAGACCTAGATTTTTTTTGTTTGTTTTGGTTAGGTTTGAGTAGTTCTTTGTTGTATGCATGATGGATACATTTTGTGATGATAAATGGCTATCATGTATTTTGTTCATTTTGAGACACATGATGTTGCTTTTATTTTTATACTTATGTGGTTTATTTTATATATATATATGATGCAGTTTCTTCGTATATATCACACAATGTATAATTGCTTATCATATCTGTGTGAATTTTGAGATATTGTCTCCGTATATGCTGTATTCTTCATGTGATGTGATTTGAAAAAAATATGTTATCTTCGTATATCTCAAATGTTGATATTGGAATCCCATTTCTCTACTCACATAAATTTATGATGTGGTTTTATGAGTTTTGATTTATATATCTTTAGACTCTTGTTATTGTTACCAGTTCTTATTTAGCACGATTGTTGTTGTTATTTTACTCCCACCTTTTGGATAATGCCATAGGGGAGAGAAATAAACATATAGATTCATAATGAATGTGCTAAGTACATACTAATAACACTTGAATCTAAGGTTGAAGTTGCCTTAGATTCAGGGGGAGTAAGATACGATGATTAGGGATTTTTAAATCCTAGATTTCATGAATTCATTTCACTCATGCATATCTTACTCATTTGCTTCAATTGATATATAGATGCCCTAATATGTATTGACTAACTTGATTGGCATCTATGTAGGGGGTAAGTTTTCTTTAAGCACAATTATTTATCTTTTTGTTTATATTTGTTTGTCATCATCAAAAGGGGGAGAATGTTGAGTATTGGACTTCTCCCTACCTGGTGTTAATGATGAGAAAACATAAATACTTGTGAATAATATCCTATTTTGCAGTTAATCAATTGCCTAAGCTTATTATGAAGATCTACTTGCAATGGATGACACTCAGAGATCATTGAAAGCAAATGAAATGGATTGGATGATCGTAGATGGTGATTGAAGCTCCTAGAAGACTTCAAGCTCACGCGTTGGATAGAAGAGAGAGTTCGTCATATGCAACTTTCTTATTTCTCTTCTAGTATATTGCTTAGAAGTAGAACATTGTTGGAGCACACACACATCTTCATTTTAGTCTTAGGATATCATTAGATCAACCTTCCTTAGACTCCAATTCATTTCTAGCTAGATTGTGCATATCATGATTATAACAGTCGACTGCTAAACGTTTTACAGTCGCCTGTCTCAAAACAGTCGACTGTGTTTTGTTCTACAGTCGCCTGTTATGCACAAACTTTTTCAGTCTAGTTTTGGGCTTATCAGCTTTAACTCTCACAGGCGACTTATGAATGATTCACAGGCGCCTGTCCAAGTGACAGTCGACTGTGTTTTGTTCATCAATCGCTTGTCTATCTATAGCCCAAAATCTATTTCTCTGTTTACTCTAGCCAGTTGACTTATGTTGGATTTATAGTCGACTGTCCAATAGAACAGTCGACTGTCAATGCTACAACAGTCGTCTGTCCTTGAGCCTATTTGATGACTCAACTCTCTGGAAAATCTCAGGGTTTTGACAGTCGTCTGTATAAGGAATTACAGTCGCCTGTTCAAATTAACAGTCGACTGTCTTCTCTTCATCAGTCGTCTGGCCTGTTCTCCCAGACGTTTTCCAGATTTCATCAACTTACCCATCTTACGGCCAGTCACCTGTAGTAGGATTTACAGTCGCCTGTTGGTTCAACAGTCGACTGTCTATGCCTCATCAGTCGACTGTCCACGTGGTAAGTTACCGTTATGAATTCTCACCTACCCTCTCTGACTGTGCAGCAGTCGACTGTGAATTCTTCAACAGTCGACTGTCGCGGGCGCAGATTCTATCGTTGAGTTTTTTCCTCACAGATTTCAAAGGGGTTTTTGCTGATTTCATTTGAAGGGTTTGAGAAACCTATAAAAGAAGCCTCTACTGTTCCCTTGAGAGGTTACTTAGTTACTTAGTCACTCTCTCATTCATTCAAGATTTCATTCTCTCAATATCAAAGCTCTCAAATCCTAAACCCTAGAATTCCAATCTTCAATCTCTTGCTCTCCAACCTAGAACCAAAGAGATATCTTCTAGGCATTTGGTGCAGTCAAAAGAAAGGGTTTTCCTCTCTTCCAAGAGAGTCTTTTCAACCACAACACACTTCTCCTTCAAGTTCTACTTCAAGGCATATGTGATTGTAAGTGTTGCTCTATTTCATACTTTCATAACTTTCGTTATTGAATTTACTCTCGGGTTGTGAGAATGGTTTGCTTGCTCCCAAGTTGTGGGAGTCAAGGTCAATCGATTGTATTTCGATTTCACTTGTAGGGTTGCTACAAGTGGGTTTTAAGAAAACCTCAAGTCAGGGTTCTAACTTAAGTATCTGGTTGTTAACCGGGTGGAAGGGACATAGGATTACCGGGAACAAGTCGGAAAGTGAATTTGGTAATTCGAACCCGTGAAACATCCTTGCATTTGCATTTGTTTCATTTTGGGTTTATTTCTATTCCGCACTATTTGTTGGTAATGAATTTAAATTGGTGTAACTATCTTTTTAAATTACATAAACACTATTCAACCCCAGCTTCTAGTGTTTTCCTCATAGCCAGTGTCTTTACAATCTCATCAATGGATACACATTCTACACTAGAGAACACGATGAGAGGAGTACTATGCAGAATATCGGGGTTTCTATTAATGCCACCGCACTAAACCAGACAGATACGACATACTTTGGACAAATCATGAATATGTGGGAAATTGCCTATGTCGGATTCCGAGTTCCGTTGTTTGACTGCAGTTGGGTTAGCATTCCTCATGGGGTACATGTTGAAAGTTCTGGATTCATACGGGTCGATTTGAAAAAGGTTGGGTACAAAGACGATTCGTTCATTATGGCAACACAAGCTAAGCAGGTGCTTTATGTCAGTGACCCAGTTGATAAGAAGTGGTCCATTGTTATATTGTCAAACAAATTCAATAACAATTACCAAGTTAGTGACCATGTTGATGAGGACGTTGACACAATTAATGATCCTTCTTTTGTGAACCTGTATGTGTGCCCGAGCACTGATGATAATTGTCAATGCTTATATGCAAGATATGATCATGATGAGGGTGAATATGTAAATCCAGATTTAGTTAATATACATGGTCATGAACGAGCAAAGCCAACTACAAAAAGAAATAAGATAGCTAAAGCGAAGAAGAAATGTATGATTTGTTCTTATTATATATTTGTTATTTATATATAGTCATTTCAGCCACAAATACAAATCTGCTTTAGACATGCATTATATTGTGCTTACTTCACTACTTAATTGGAATGAATAAGATATGTCGAAATTGTTGTAATCTGCATTCACTCTCATCTATTAATCTTGTCACCTTATGATCTTGTTCTTCTCTTATTTGCAGGATCATGGTTACTGGATCCCAGTGCAAAGGCCGTGCTAGTGGGGATGGTCAGGGAGGTTCTAGAAGAGGTGAGACGGGGGGTCCCGATGGTACTAGTGCCATGTCTCAGATTCAGTCTCGAGGAATAGTTACTATGGTGAATGTTAAGAAGAAAAGGGTCGAAGGAGATGTAATAAAGGTGAATTGGAATGAAATGGGTCAACCAATTAGCAAAGAGTCATTGACCCTAGCACACTTCATTAGCTCTTGTAGTAGAAGAACTTTTCAAATCACGATTACAGATTGGCGTAATAAAGATTTGACAGCCCTGAAAGACCAATTTTGGGATGAAATCAAGGTATATTACTGAACTGTTAGTAATTTGCACAAAGTTAGAATTAGAATTATTTCATCAGAAATAATTACTTGCAGAGATGATTTTCCAGTCTATATCATGCTAGGTCTTCTTATAACTTCATTTGGATGAAATTGACCTTTTGATTTCTGCATGCTAGCTAGGCTATGCATTTCTTATTTCTTGGTCTATTAAGAAAGCTAATACTTGATTTCATTACACGTTTATGATTTTTAAGTATAAATATTCATCAGCTAAGGATAATCAGTAGATTATCTCTTTAAAAAATCATCAAGTAATATTAACAAGCTGGAATGTGAATGTTTTGAGGAATGCCATATCCAGAGGCTAGGAATGAGTTCGAAACACCAATCCCAAATATGATGGGTATTTGGTGGCAAGTATCAAGTGATGAAAAGGGGGGTTGTGGTCATTTAGGGCTTTGTTATAGCATATTTACTGATTACCATTGGTAGAATGAGGTAGTGAATGCGTTTAAAACCGCAGTTCAACACATTACAGGTATTGGTGGCAAATATTAGATGATATGAAGGAGCGTTTGATAGTTTAGGGTTTTATCATTTATAATATTTACTATATATATTGAGACTACTATTGATATCAGCATTCCTGACATGCTCCAGGGTGTGTTTGCATGTAACTGGTTAAGTCCATGTGTGGATTCGAGTCTATCTTCTTCTTCATGTGTAAATGGCTGGAAAAAATTGCACTGATTCTTCAATATCAATCATCCCCCAACTGAAAATAGAGAAGCATTTTCATGTTACTTCTGATGCGTTCTCTTTTGGGCTATCTTTGTTCTATATAGCTTGCTTGAAACTTATAGAAGCCTCATAAATTAAAGTTCTATACTGGGACATTATGATCACTTGTCCCCCTGAAGTTGTCAAGATGTTGGCTGTATCAAAATTCAGTATGTTATTTTGTTGTTGTCTGAGTTACATTTCATTTGTAGTCTAGTTTTCAGACCTGAGCATGCTATTCATGTCAAATAAAATCCAGTCTGTTATTTTGTTGTTGTCTGTGTTACATTTCATTTAAAGCTAAGACCTTTACTTACATCTTCATCATTGCTTCATCATGAATAGGAAACATTTGCTGGGGTGGACAAAACACGCAAGAAACTGATTCTTCGTCGTGCCGGTTACCTGCACAGAGTCTTTAGGAGGAGGTTAAGGAATCGTGCTAGAGATAACCAGGGTAACTACTCGGATAAGCCACCTTTCATATACTCGCACTTGTTTTCTGTGTCTCCGTTTTTGAAAGATTTTGTGGCGTACTCATCGACTCTAGATTTTAAGGTAACGTTTATGTTATTTCATTACTTTCAATTTGAGGACACTACAATTTAAACTAACTAATGACAACACTCAATTGTAGGAAACAAGAAAAATAAACAAAGTGAGAACGAAATCAATGGAGGCGCGATATAGGAAAGCATGTGTGGGTTATGCGCGGCTGAGAGAGCAGATTGTATGTATTGTGAAAATAAGCTGTATCATCAACCAAGCTGATGGATTTGAGTGGTTTTTTTGTTTGTTCTTGCTAATTGTGGCCTTGAAATTTGCAGATTGAAGAGAAATTACGTGAAGGGGAAGAGTATCCTGTAGTGACTCGCTTAGGTACTTGGAAGAAAGCGAGGATGAATGCTGAGCACCAGGTTGATGATCCGACTGCCTTGCAAATACTGGAGGATGTGGTAATATTCTAAGACAAAGATTGATTATAAATGAGTCATGGTTACTTGTGCACTTAAATTCTGTGGTCAAGTCGATCTACATTAATTTCACTTCTTTTCTTTTTCATGTGGTAACAAATCATTTTACCATATGAGGAAACAAAGGATTGAAGTCTCATTTAGCATTTAGTAATTAGTCTCTAATGTTTCTATTAGGTTCGTATAACACAAGAGTTGGGAGAAGAGGAGCTGAATGATATTGGAGTTGAAGACCTGCTGGATCGAGCTATTCCTCTCGTTTATTCATGTCGTGTACGAGGATGTGGATTTGGTGTCACAAAGAGATCTTTATCTTCTGTTCCTAAATTGTCTGAATTATCAAAGTTGACAAGGCAATTCAATAGACTAGAGAAAGAAATCTAGGTGATGAAGACCAATCAGCCTATGGCAACTTCTTGTGGTTCTAGCCACATGGATAATTTCGATGATGATGCCATGGATTCGGATGATGACCTTGATGTTCTGGATCCAGATCTTCTTGAGGTATATTAAGCGACTATACAAACTGACCCTTTATTTATTGATTAAAGTCACATTCATTAATATATTTTTCATTGCTAGGGTCCTATTACATGTTATTTGTATGTTGCGAACCCCCGGAGACATGTCGGACAAGGTATTTTGCATAATGGCCCGAAGGAGATTCTTCATGGTGTTTCACTGCCAGAAGGTTACGCGAGGATACAATTTAAGGTGGCGGCGGAATCCGAGAGACATTCAGGGGTGCCTCAACAAACTGACGAGGTTAGGACTGTTGGAGAAGCCGTTGGACATTTTATCTCATGGCCAAAAAAACTGGTATCTTTGAAAATAGAGGTAAAGTCTATTTAACTGGTATCTTGACATTTTCATTAGTTTAATGCATTTGGACTGAAGATTAAGTAAATTGAAGTATGGGTGACTCAACAAAGGCTTTAAATTACTGTAGGTGCGCTGAGAGACACTTGCACTCATTGCTTCATGCACAGACATTGCATAATTTGTTGTAGGTGTGGTAACTAACAAAACAGAGGGTAGATGGAGTGCAATCGAAAAGTCCAGCTACCTCTTATTAGTTTAAAAATAGGAATGGACCATTTTTATTTGTATTTCACTCTTTCTCTCTTTTAATTGTTACTTAATCTAGTCTATTCAATTGGACTGAAGATTGTTAGCATATCATCCCTTGATCTTTTAGTTGGATGTTGGATACTCTATTTATAGGATTATAGCAATTTAAAGCCTTATCATATAATTTGCTTTTTGTCTCTCTGTAACTAATTTGCTATCTTTTTGTTTTATGTTTTATATGAATACTCTATTTATATTAAAATTTGTTTGTAGCGTCCACCTCTTAGGAAGATGGATAAGAGGAGCCAGAAAATTCATACAGGTGCTAATAAGCCTACTTTGAAAACTATGGAGTCAACATTTTGTGCTAAGCAAGTAGGTTATCCCAAGAGTGGAGATTCTCCTCACGATTCCATGGTGTTGCACCTTTTACGTCACGCACCCCAAACTATTGTGAACAACATAGAAGTTCTATTAAAGCATATTTTGATGAAGAGACTTGGGATGAAATTATTATTTATGAAAATATATTGGAGGTTTTGGAGGATGGATGGCTAAGTACCACAAGCATTGCCTTTTATATCAGGTAATAAAATTATTAAAAGTTGTCCATCTAATTTGATATAAATGTTTTAGAAACTCATTTTTATGTATTGTTTAAAGGTATTTAGGTGATGTTTATCTATCCAAAAATGCCGAGTTGGCCGGCAAGTTTTCTTTTTTGTTGCCATATATTGCGCCAATGGTAGGTAGTGGAATATCGTCCAAGCATTTGGCCGAATGTCTCCTGAAGTATGCAGGATAGAACCATCTATTATTGATACCACATAATGTTGGGTGAGTTCAATATAATATTAAATAATTATATGTTTATTAAATATGTGATTTGTCTAATTTTTTTCAAACCATTATGCGGTCATCATTGGGTATTGGTTGCTATTAATACCCAAACAGAGTCGATATACTTCATGGATCCACAAAATGTAAAGATTTCACAACGCGTGGATTTGAAAAACTTTATTGAAAGGTAAATATATCTTCAAGTATTTTTTCATTACAAATCTATATATACATGCGTATAATATTGTTTAATTTATAAAAACAGTGGTATAAGAGGTTATCGAACTCTCCGAGGTGGCAATATCAGTAGAGTGGCATACAATAGATTCAAGTGGGTTAACATTTAGGTAATTACTTTACAATTTTGAAATTTATTATATACGAAATATTATTGTAATAAATTTAATATACTTAATTGGACGTTGTTTTCATAGTGTCCAAAGACGACTGATGGCATTCATTGTGGTCACTATGTTTGTTGCTTTATTGAGGATATTTTGAGTTTTGGTGATACGACTATTCCTATTTCTGCAAGTAAATCATTTTAGAACTACTTTATATTTTTGAAGTATTTGATCTCGTCTAACTATGTTTTGTAACTTTTATGTTTTATAGTTTGTTAATAGGGAGTCACTCAAGTATTATTCCCCATAAAGAATGGAAAATTTTAAAGTCAATTGGATGGGATACTTGTACAATCGATTCCTCAAGGAAAAGATGAAGTGTTGAAGCGCTTTCTAATGTGTGTCGCGCGAAATTACCCAAGTTCATCATAGATTAAAAGTGGAAGGAAATGAAGTTGTGAACATTCTTCGTCTCACTTTGCTAACCATTTCAGGCTGTCAACTCTCTTGGAAATAATCTTTCAGAGGAACTGCAATCAGTTAAACAAGCTGAAGGTTTCTTTTGGTCAAAAGGGGTCTGGTTTGCTGCATGGCCTTGGTATCATTTTGATTATGTTGGCAAAGTTAGGTAGCAAGAAGGGTTCAATTCCATGTCCTCGGCCTTCCTTCAGGTGAATGGTCAGGTATGAACAAAACGGTAAGCCTGCTTGGCTTTGTTCTAGGTGAAAACATGTACAAGCCCGAAAACATTTGGTAGTTAAATGTGGTTTTGTTCCAGTTTGAAACCAAACTATATGGTTTGTTGGCAGAGCCTCAGCGAGGATAGTATTCTGTGGTGCCTCCCAAGCTTTGGACCACATTCTGTTCAATTATAATTACAGATGTTGTTATGCCATCCATATTGATACCATCAGTGTTGTATACATGTTTACTCCTGTGTAATTTAATGACTATTTTGAGCACGTCTCAATGTAATTCCTATTTTTTATTTAGGGAATAATGGGCTCGTATATATGTGAAATTTCTGTCATTTGTGCTGGAGTACTAGCTAAATATGTTGGCTGTTTTTGTTTACTTTTGATTCATATGTTGACTTGAGGAGAGTGCCCAAGTTTAAGGAGGTCTTCGATTACTCCCTTTTGATGAAGGATGATGAGGAAAAGAAAAGAGTAGGCAGTGGGGTCTGTAGAGTGTTCTGAGACCGACGGAGAGAAAAAAATTCCGGCGTTATCGAAGTAATTTACTATAATAGCGTTTTAGAAAGCACTATGTTATGAAAATCTACAGTAGCGCTTATTAGGCGATATCTTAGTGGTACCTGGTATAGCGCTTAGAAAGTGCTATGCAAGGTCAAAATCAAAATTTCCCGAGTAATCTTGAATAGCGCTTCCAAAAGCGCTAAGGTAGTAAAGCGCTATCTTGGTAAACCACTTAGATAGCGCTTAAAAAGCGCTATCCAAGCTACCACATCGGTAGCTTGGATAGCGCTTAAAAACACCATCCAAGTTTAAAAAAAGCGCTATGCAAGCGTTATTTTGTAGTAGTGCTTCTTGGAATGGTAGGATTGATGTTGCCTTAGTAGCATGCTTTACAGATCTCCAGGAGTTGATTGTTCCTTTGTGGTAGTCATCGCGATGATCTATAACTTGTATCTACAAATACATTTAACATGGATGATGATCCTTAACTCTTAGAGGTAGCATAGAAGCTACATACTTCAGTCCAGTGGTGTGCTGCAGGCGCTGCACTGTATCTGGCTAACAGATTTGCTGCCAATGCTATCTAGAGACGCATGCAGTTGGTGATCACTCCATATTTTACACCTTTTTTCTGCATGTTTTCACGCCATTTCGATTGCTCATATTGCGATTTCCACGAGTATTCGACGATATTGCGTTACTTTTCACTATTTCTTGTTTTTGTCGGATTTCAGGAAATATAGAGCAATCGGGAGCAAAAATGAGCCTAAAGGACTTACACATGTACCGGAGCGTCGCCCATGGCTCTATCGAGGAGCTAACGGCGCTGGAAGATGAGTGGAAGAAGAAGGAAATCGATAGAATCGATGAAGAGGCGAGGAGAAGAAGAGTTAACTCCAGAAACAGGCCACTCGGCCGAGTAACACAGCCCACTCAGCCGAGTGAAGAAGCGTATTCGGCCGAGTACAACTGATACGATGGGATCTTGAGCCACAATGCACTCGACCGAGTGGTTACATCCACTCGGCCGAGTAGAGATCACCACTCGTCCGAGTGAGTCAGGACTTCTGAAAGAAATCAAAGCCGACTCTCTAAAATTATGGGGAGAACATTAGAAGACCTACTCAGCCAAGTAGAGAAGTCCACTCGCCTGAGTGAAGAATCCCACTCGACCGAGTGAAGCCGATGACACGAGCGCCCAGATTTTCAGATAGCCTTCTAATCTTTTCAAATATTCTATCATTTCTTATGTCAAAGTATTTTTCTCATATTTTTATGGATAATAGACTTCATTGCAGTTCCAACACCGCCAAGAACGCGTCAATCGGAGGTCGTATGAAATCTGGGGAATTTCTGCAAGTCGATGCTACAGTGCTGTAATTCGCATGTCAGTGTCACTCGGCCGAGTGAGATTCCCACTCGGCCGAGTGACCCGTTTTTGTCAGTTTTTGACAGAGTGCTGTTTTCTGGAAATTCTGCAGGAATTCCCACTCGGCCGAGTGAGCTTTCCACTCGGCCGAGTCGCGACTGGCGCAGAATTTAAGTTACGCGCAGATTCAGTTTTGGGCGCGGGTTTCAGTGGGGTTTTGGGCAGTTTTGTTAGTGTTTTTTGGGGGCTATTTAAGAGGGTTATAGCCGTCATTAGAGGAGGTTCCCATGATGTTTTCTTAGTGATTATTTTAGAGGTTAGGCCATGCCCTAGGCCCCCTCTTGGATCTAAAAGCTTGTATTTGGATTGAAGATCTTCATCAAAGCTAAGTATTTTATTCTTGTTATTTGAATCTTTGTTTTTTCTATCTTTTTGTATGCAAGCAATGATTTTTATTGATTCTCATATCGTTATTGCTATGCTTGAGTAGATTTGTTGTTCTAGGGCATGGGGATGAACCCTATGGATCTAATTTCAGATTTGTGATAAATGAATTTCTACAATGCTAGAATTGCTAGGAGGTTAAGGTGTGATTGATTTACTACTGATAGCTAGGAATTTCCATCGATTTGAGGTTTGCAAGAGATTGGATTCCTATCGATGGGAAGGCCTAGATATTCGAATTAGGTTTATAATCGAGATTCTCTAGACTTGGTTTGCAAGAGATTGGACCAAAGCTAGGATTTTTATTATAAATCTATACCCATATTCGTTTGCAAGAGATTGGACGAATACGAACTATCACAACCTAGAAAGTAACTCGAGTTTGCACGAGAGTGGGCTCGAGGAGCGATTGGACGATGCTGTCTATTTTCATGCTAGTGACTTAGGTTAGGGTTTGCACGAGAGTGGGCTCTAATCTAGGTTTGCTATAGACCGACAATAGTGCGAGAGCGTGAGCTTGGTTCTACATTAAGTTGCGACTAGTTCATCTCAACACAAGTCTACTAATGTTGAGATTCACTATTTACAATGATGTATGACGATTCGTAGTGGGAATTCCCTAGCCCTAGACACTTTTATTATATTGTATTTGAATCGATATTTGACCAACATCTCTATCACCGACACCGACATCCATTACCATTGTCATTACATCATACCATACCCATCTCTACCTATAAAACATTCGTAGTCGAGCCAACCTAGGATAGATTGGAACCAACACCACCTCCTCGTGTTTGATACCCGCTCGCCACTTGACCGTGCGCTTACGGTAAAACTACAATCGTTCTCCGGGTGTATATCTGGGGCCGATCAAGTTTTTGGCGCCGTTGCCGGGGAGGTGTTTTCCGTTGGGTGCCAATTTGTCACAATTAGGTTGATTAGACAACGAAATTTTTTTTTACAAAAGCGAATTTTCACCCTTGCCACCATTATTATCATTTCTATATTCTCTTGTGCCACTGATATTTTTCTTCAGGTATTTGTCTTTGTTGATCAGGTTATCCGGAAAGCACAATAATGAGTACAGACTCCGACCTGCAACACGATGAAACTTTTGCATCCATACTGGAGGAACTCGTGGATGAAGTTCAAACCACGAGACCTATTGCCATCAATGTAGAGGACCACCTTGAACAACTATTCGCTACCTACATCATTGATCAACTCTCCTCAGAAGGAACAATCAAAGGCAGCATTAGGGTCGATATTAGAAATGATAAGCTGTATCTGGAAGTTGACAGAGTCCCTCAGCCGCCAATGAATGACGTCATCGAAACATACACCGAAGAGATCAATGCTCGAGAAGAGCTACCTTGGGATACCCACGTTCAGGGAGGTATACCTGATGAATCCTTTTGTGACACCGGTTTATACACTGACTTATCCTTTGATGGCAGGTGCGAACAAGAGGAGAGCGATAGTTCAATTGATTCGGGAGTAGAGTTACCTGAGCAGCTGAGAGAGGATACCACAGAGATAGCTATCACAGCACGAGAGGATATTGGATTATTTCCAGGGAAGTACCGTCCACCACTATTTATTTCATATATTTCTATAGACGATCCTCTTTGGAATACTTTTATTATGAGGGTGAATTTTATTGCAGCGAACTGATGCATCCTATTCTCTGCAGGGTATAGGTGGAGTCCTTGTGGGAATGCTGGTGGATGCATTGCTGGAGTTCGTTGGAGTTCGTAGACATACACGCCTGGCGGAGCCACGGAAAGAGCAGTTGGAGCAGTTGCCTGCACCGGCAAAGATACTGGATCCGCCTTTTGCTATAGGTGATATCAATCCAGCAGTGTAGCAATAGCGTAAAATTTTATGCTTTAAATAAACACGAATCCTCTCGACAGTGAGAGGACCGTATAGATTTGCTTGAATAAATATCACCTCATATGACGACAACAAAAATTTTTACACCACAAACCCATTATATATATTAATTGCCCTCTTCATATTTTGATACGCCACATCCTTTTGCTCACCACCATCGAGCATTTCTTTCAAGTGAAAACTTACTTTCTTATTCATTTGACTTGATCACGCTTTGCAAAGCCATGACGTTTTTGGTCAAGTCATTTGAATAGGTTTGTTTGGTATAAGCGCTCTCATGCATCATTGCATGTGCATGTAGTGGCATTAGGATTTCATGTCATTCATTTCATCATTTTTCATTCACCCCCTTATTATTATAGTTGTTCCTTATATTCTTCCATTATGATCACATTGAGGACAATGTGAAGTTTAAGCTTGGGGGAGTGCATTTCCATGCCATTTAAATGCATTATTTGCATTATTACTTTATTTTCGGGTTTTTAAAAATTTTCAAAATTTTTGCATCATCTTTTTGATTTTTCCATCTTATTTTCCTTTTACGTGTGTTCATGCATCATGTTGTGTGCTTGTTTTTCTTTTCTTTCCTCTCTTTTATTTTTTATTTCTTTATTTTCCTTTCTCTTCTTCCTCTAGATGAGTTTTGTATGATGATATCTCTTATTGCTTTACCAACCAGCACGATGCTTATTATTCCTTGCCATGCTACTTTGAGTATTCCATAGTCTTGCTATCTATGTGCTTGCTTATATATTCTTTTGATGTTGCTCTATACGAATGCATGATATTAATTGAAGCTGAATGTATTGATTAGTGTTTAGTATGCTTTGTTGGAAATGTACCAAGATTCATGCATCATTAGTATATCTGAAGCATCAGTTTTATTGTCTTATTCACCTTCTGTTGCATGCCTGATATGGTTATAAACTTTACTGCTTGACTTCACTATTTATTGAAATGGTTGAGAATATCCATGCTTACATATGAGTTTTAGTTGAAGTATTATTTAATTGAACCGTTCGTGCACATCTTAGAGTGAACCGAGTGCTACATTATTTCTTTCTCCACATATATCTTTTATTCTCTACATGTCACTTGAGTTCACCTCCTAAAGCTACTTATATCGCATCTATTTCCCAAAAATCCCTACAAAAGAAAAAGGTTGCTCCAAAAAGTCCAAAAAGCCAAAAGGAGCTGATCGAGCCATTTTGACCGGGCCTGAACGGGCCGGGTCTACTACGGCCTTGGGGCCCCGGCCCAAGGATCCTACGGGCGGGCCGCACTTCTCCCCCCAATACGAAGGCCCAAAAAGATTACCCACTTTCATAGTGGATGAAATGATGGCCCAACTTAACGGCCATCATTTTAGCCATCATGGCTCGTAAGACATGGCAACCATCTTCATGGCCATAACTTTCCAATGATGGTCCGACTTAAATGGCCATCTAGCCATCAAGGCTCGACTTCATGGCCGGACTTAATGGCCATCACTCCCCCGCCATTATGGCCCGCCAATTATGGTAACCGCAATGCCCATTACTCCAGCCTTCATGGCCCGCCAATTATGGCAATCACTCATGGCCATGACTCCACCTTCATGGCGGCATCAAGTGGGCGCACTTAGAGGGGGTCAACACTTCCCCATTTGCACGACCCAATGAATGGCGGCCATGATGTCACGTCATGGCACATTATGAGCATGATTCGTCTATATGAGGAGGCGGCGGGCGTCATTTGAAGGGGGCCGGATCTTCGCGATCGAGAATGATGGTATCACATACAAACACTCTTACTCCTTCTTCCACCTCAATATTTCTCCTCCATAACTTGGCACAGGGATCGGGTATCGGTCTCTCCGCGAGCCATACTCGCTCCCACCAAGCCTTTACACAGATCCGTTCTGACTTAGGCATCGGAGGGGAATTGGTCGGAACCAAGGTCCGACCCCCCTGACGAGCTCTCTCGTCTATTCAGGTCCAGGAGATCCAGCGACGCCTAGGCTACCCCTTATCGTCCTTCCAACCGGAGCCGAGCGCCCTCGTCCCCGAGCTCGTTCGTCTCCTCCACCACGAGGACGTCGCTCTGCCGAGGCTACCCCTCGCCGAGCCGACGCAAGGATCCGTGCGTCCCGCAGCGAGCGACTCTGCCTTCAACCGATCCCGGAGGTTTTCATCTCGCCGAGGCTACCCCTCGGCCCACCAAAGAACGGAGCCGCGCCTTTCCGCAAGAGCGAACGCGCCGTCGGTCAACCCCACCGGTCATCTCCGTCTCAAGCGACAGCCACTACAACTCGGGGGTCCCGCGCGTCCCCCCTTTGACCGCGTTGACCACACACCTTCCACACTATTAATGTGTTCTGCTAAAAATAGCAGAAACATTTGGCGCCGTCTGTGGGAACGAGTTTAAATCCACGTCAAACAACCGCACCGACGATGACTTGTTCCACTAATCAAAGCCTAAAAGGCCAACTTCCGAAGGAGCAACAACCGTGAACCCGTTCATAGTGGTCATCGATCTCAACAATAAATTATTATTCTTGGATTGAGAGAAATCCGAAAAAATGAGCACAACACCAACAATCGGATCCACCGCTCGGTACCGGACCTGATGCCGTCATCGTCCGTCGTGATCCTATGGGACAACATGCTCAATTGTCTCGAGGACCCCTCTTTGGAGCGAGAAACCCTAGCTAGCGTCACGATCATCGAGTACATCGGCCTCTCCCACCTCTTCACCGGTAGGATAGAGTCTGCCGCCACCGCCATCGCCCACTCCCTTGTCTTCCTCCCTCACGCGGCTCGGCACCGGGCTCTCCTCAGATCGAGACTCGTCCGACGAAGGAGTCCGACCGGCGAGGATGTTCGATTGACCAAGATCCCATCGGAGCTGAGCTCCGCTGACCCAATACGTCCAATCGAGCTTCCCCTTGGCGGGAGTTCGTCCTAGCTGAGCTCGTTCGACTGACCCCCAAGCACCGGGCTCAAGAACCCCCCGTCGAGATCGCCCCACCAAGGATCGAACACCTCCCATGTGTACCACCCGTTCCATTTGGGGGCAGATGGAGTAGATGATGGTTTGGGTCTGGATCCACTTCTGCCCGTGCTTGGCCACGCAGTAGGCGTCGGTGGTCCCTCCTTTCCCCTCTCGGATCTTCATCGGCATCAGACCCATTGCACCCAGGATGCCCAGCTCGAGAACCCTACGTGTGGGCTCCACGGCGGCTTCATCGGAGGCCGGAGGTCAATGCTGTGCATCGTTGCTTCATCCAGCACGTGATATCCACCGTCCAAGCATAGCCGCAGACGGATCCAGCTGACAAGCCGGCCCGACCCTGAAACGTTGCTGAGATTCCTGTCCATGCCAAACCAGCGAGCGACCACGGGCTTCTCGTCCAGTCGGCGTTCAATAGCTGCTACAGGAGCAAGGAACCGACCCAAAACTTCGTCACGATTCGGCCCAACACCTTAGATGCAATTGCGCCGTTTACGCTGATGAGAGGTTTGTTTCTTGCCTCGGCCGTCCGTAGATGAGCAGAGAGGCCTCCCCCCATGTTGCTACTCAATTCGTCCTTCCTCAAGTTTGATATCATTGAGATCCCAAAGAAAGAGCCGGCGACGATCAGCAATTGATCTGCCTTTGAAGCATGAGGTTGCTGATCAAATGATCTTGAAGCAGCTTTTGCTTCAGGGGTCTGCTATCTGCAAAACAATGGCCTCAAACCTTGGTCCTCAAGATTGGGGCCTGACTCAACCGAGCTCGGACATGGGGGTTCACCCCCTCGATTCGAAGTCTAGGACCCATCTACCCCAATTAAGAGGCCACCGCAAGCAATCGGGAGTCACAGCAACGGAAGACCATCGACGACCTGCAGCCCCACGTGCTGAACTGCCGCAGCCAAACTGCCAAATGTGGTGATCTGACCCAGGCATTCGAGGCCACCGAGCATCTTTCTACCGAAGATGGATCAGATCCGCTACTCAATTCCTGGTCTTCAAAGTCCCATCGCCGCCGTGAAGCTTGCTACCGACTGAATCACGGTAATAGCCCCCGGTTGTTGGAGCAGGGACGATGAGCGTTTCAATGCCCCTCGTGTGTGCTTTGATATCTTGAAGACAGCTATTCTGTTGATCTCCTCCTTGCTTGGGACAATCGGTGACGGCAAGTAGATAGAGAACCTCACTTTTCGGAAAGAGGTACTCGAAGCTAGGCGCTCTCGTTAACGACGAGCGGCACCTCTCTCACTGCCTGTCCTTGACTACTTCATCGTCCGTAGCCCCGGAAGTGCTTCTTGGCCCTCCTCGGTGTCTTGCGCAGAGGGGAGCTCCACATTCTCCCAACATCAACGAAGAGATGCTCTACAGCGCGGCGTGCCACAGCAGCTCAGGCTCTCACTGTCGTACTGCCAAGCCGATCTACTTCATAGTTTGACTGACCAGATGCTGACCCGATCGAGCATGGCAACCTCCTGATGTCACCTGCTGGATGGAGGGGCGAGTGCGAGTCCAGCATGGGATGCAGCAACAAAATCTCGGGCACGAGGGGCTCAGACCCAAGGGGAGGATCCAGATGCTCGGCATTGATCTGAGAACCATCGCGGAGGGAGGCATGGGCTTTCGCTGCAACTATTTCATAAAGCTATGCAATCTATAAACCTGTTGTACAATTGTGTCTCCTCTCTCCAAAACTATGCAAACTTGATTAGTTGACGTGGCCCAACATTTCAGGATACAAACCAGGGGACAAGGAGAGGCAAGCTATAACAAACAATCATGCCGTGGAGCACAACGGACCTAGAGCTTGGTATCAACGACATCACAAAGTACCGCATCGGCAGGCCATAGCAAAGTTCGGCAGGTCCCCAAGCTTGGCACATCTACAAGCATTGGTTTTTCTTGGAATTGAGTTCCACGACCCAGCTCAGACCCGTCGAAAGGCTTCACTGAGCGCATCGCCAACCCTGTCGAGGGCCAGGAAGGCATACATATGAAGGTAGCCGGCACTACCACTACCACCTTCTCCATTTGCAACTGTCCGAGGCTATCTTCTCTTGTCCAGACCGAGACTTTCTTTGCGCAGTCCACCTTTGCTCGGTCCCCTGCTCAGGCATTCTTGAGTCCAAGGATACCCAATGCAAGGAGTTAGAGGCTGACCAGACCAGGTCGAGGCCGAGGCCGACCAGTTCAGGCCGAGGCCGACCCCAGAGGAGGCCGACCAGTCCAGGCCGAGGCCGACCCCAGAGGAGGCCGACCAGTCCTGGCCGAGGTTGAGGCCGACCAGTTCAGGCCGAGGCCGACCCTTGAGGTGGCGACACGAAGCATCCGCCAACTCTGCTTCCGAGGAGTGAGCAGAGCTGCCAACCGAGACCAGTCAAGTACCCTTGCCGTTGTTTAAACTTTCTGTTTGTCTCAACAGTAGCTCGAGGGCCGTGTCGGTAACCACATCATCAACGACGGACCTCTGAGGCACCCTTCATCCAGGCTCCTTTGCTCCGAGACAGGCGGCTGTGTCGAGCTCTCTCAGCGAGACAGGCCGAGCCGATCTGGCTAAAACACCACGGTCCGGGATCGAGCAACCAAGCAGCTCCTCTGACCGTGGCCGAACCGATCTGGCCGAAGTACCACCGTCTGAGTTCGAGCGTCTAGACTGCTCCTCCGACCATGCATTCGAGCGACTCCTCGCCGAGCATCGAAGGTGCCTTACTGCCATGCAACTAAGAACCAGACAAAAGCTGGAGCTGGAGCCGGAGTTGGAGTAGGAGATACGATCCAGACAAAAGCGAGAGATGGAGCTGGAGCTGGAGTGGGAGATACGATCCAGATAAAAGCTGGGGCTGGAGCTGAAGCTGGAAATGGAACTGGAGCTGTATCTAGACGAGGCCGCCCCATCCAAGACGAGTTCGACCACCTTGCCAAGTATCCGAGTCTCAACAGCAAGCCACCTTGTCGAGCTTACAAAGTTATCCCCACTGCGACGGAGCTGTTGAACCAGTCGAGCATCCAGACCGCTCCTCCGACCATGGCCGAGCCGATCTGGCCGAAGCACCACCGTCCGAATTGGAGCATCCAGACCGCTCCTTCGACCGTGGCCGAGCCGTCTGGCCGAAGCACCACTGTCTGAGTTCGAGCAACTAAGCAGCTCCTCCGATCGAGGCCGACCAGTTCAGGCTGAGACCGAGGCCGACCCCAGAGGAGGCCGACCGGTCCGGCCAGACGAGTCGGACCACCCTTCCAAGCCTCCGAGCCACCTTGTCTCAAAGTCATCCTCATCCTGGCCAAGCCGATATGGCCGAAGCACCCCCGTCCAAGTTCAAGCACCCAGATCGCTCCTCCGACCGTGCTGCTGGGTCCCCGCTTGCCGAACAACTCCTGCATCCACCGATCTGGACGAAGCAATGGCAGAGCGCCACCATGGAATCTTCGAAAGGCTCCACAAGGTCTTCACCCTTTTCGTCGGTTATAAGTCGAGGGGCAACTCCCTTCACAACCGAATGAACAGATCGGTCAAAAGGCTGGGGGCAACCCCCCAGCAGGCCGATCACTCCTACGTCGGCCATACGTAGAGGGGCAACTCCCTTCGCAACCGAACGAACAGATCGGTCAAAGGGCTGGGGGCAACCCCCCAGCAGGCCGATCACTCCTTTGCCGGCCGTAAGCCGAGGGGCAACTCCCCTCGCC
Organism: Scilla litardierei; assembly: GCA_030789695.1. Classification (NCBI taxonomy): domain Eukaryota; kingdom Viridiplantae; phylum Streptophyta; class Magnoliopsida; order Asparagales; family Asparagaceae; genus Scilla; species Scilla litardierei. Next base: position 293,838,227 of record CM061141.1, read on the forward strand.
ACCGAGCGGATATCCTTCACCGGCCGTAAGCCGAGGGGCAACCCCCTCGCCACCGTGCGGATCTCCTTCGTCGGCCATAAGTCGAGGGGCAACTCCCTTCGCAACCGAACGAACAGATCGGTCAAAAGGCTGGGGGCAACCCCCCAGCAGGCCGATCACTCCTACGTCGGCCATAAGTCGAGGGGCAACTCCCTTCGCAACCGAACGAACAGATCGGTCAAAGGGCTGGGGGCAACCCCCTAGCAGGCCGATCACTCCTTCGTCGGCCGTAAGCCGAGGGGCAACTCCCCTCGCCACCGAGCGGATCTCCTTCACTGGCCGTAAGCCGAGGGGCAACCCCCCTCGCCACCGAGCGGATCTCCTTCGTCGGCCATAAGTCGAGGGGTAACTCCCTTCGCAACCGAACGAACAGATCGGTCAAAGGGCTGGGGGCAACCCCCCAGCAGGCAGATCACTCCTTCGCCGGCCGTAAGTCGAGGGGCAACTCCCCTCTCCACCGAACAGATCTCCTTCGCCGGCCATAAGCCGAGGGGCAACCCCTCTCGCCACCGAGCGGATCTCCTTCGCCGACCGTAAGCCGAGGGGCAACTCACCTCGCCACCGAGCGGATCTCCTTCGTCGGCCGTAAGCCGAGGGGAAACTCCCCTCGCCACCGAACGAATCTCCTTCGTGTGCCGTAAGCCGAGGGGCAACTCACCTCGCCACCAAACAAATCGCAACAACTTATTGTCACTAGTCGGCTCAGCAAGCCAGACCGATTTTACAAAAGGAGCATCTTCTCCCCCCTTATACTACATCTCCCGACCTCCACCTTAACAATGGTAGATCTCAGAAGATGGGGGCAATTGATCGGGCTATTTTGACCGGGCCTGAACGGGCCGGGTCTACTACGGCCTTGGGGCCCCGGCCCAAGGATCCTACGGGTGGGCCACACTTCTCCTCCTAATACGAAGGCCCAAAAAGATTACCCACTTTCATAGTGGATGAAATGATGGCCCAACTTAACGGCCATCATTTTAGCCATCATGGCTCGTAAGACATGGCAACCATCTTCATGGCCATAACTTGCCAATGATGGTCCGACTTAAATGGCCATCTAGCCATCAAGGCTCGACTTCATGGCCGGACTTAATGGCCATCACTCTCCCGCCATTATGGCCCGCCAATTATGGTAACCGCAATGCCCATTACTCCAGCCTTCATGGCCCGCCAATTATGGCAATCACTCATGGCCATGACTCCACCTTCATGGCGTCATCAAGTGGGCGCACTTAGAGGGGGTCAACACTTCCCCATTTGCACGACCCCATGAATGGCGGCCATGATGTCACGTCATGACACATTATGAGCATGATTTGTCTATATGAGGAGGAGGCAGACGTCATTTGAAGGGGGCCAGATCTTCGCGATCGAGAATGATGGTATCACATACAAACACTCTTACTCCTTCTTCCACCTCAATATTTCTCCTCCATAACTTGGCCCAGGGATTGGGTATCGGTCTCTCCGCGAGCCATACTCGCTCCCACCAAGCCTTTACACAGATCCGTTCTGACTTAGGCATCGGAGGGGAATTGGTCGGAACCAAGGTCTGACCCCCCTGACGAGCTCTCTCGTCTATTCAGGTCCAGGAGATCCAGCGACGCCTAGGCTACCCCTTAGCGTCCTTCCAACCGGAGCCGAGCGCCCTCGTCCCCGAGCTCGTTCGTCTCCTCCACCACGAGGACGTCGCTCTGTCGAGGCTACCCCTCGCCGAGCCGACGCAAGGATCCGCGCGTCCCGCAGTGAGCGACTCTGCCTTCAACCGATCCCGGAGGTTGTCATCTCGCCGAGGCTACCCCTCAGCCCGCCAAAGAACAGAGCTGCGCCTTTCCGCTTGAGCGAACGCGCCGTCGGTCGACCCCACCGGTCATCTCCGTCTCAAGCGACAGCCACGACAACTCGGGGGTCCCGCGCGTCCCCCCTTTGACCGCGTTGACCACGCACCTTCCACACTATTAATGTGTTCTGCTAAAAATAGCAGAAACAGGAGCCAAAAATCAAAAATACAAATCAAATTGCTCATACAAAAATCCTAGAAGAAAAATGAGAAACAAAATGTTCAAAAAAAGAAAAAGAACGATATTTCTCTATCTCATTATTGGAGCCACAAAATACTTGGGAAAACCAAGGCAAAAAACCCATTTTCCACTATCATATTCCTTAAGATGTGATGTCTCAAGCTAAGCTTGTGGGTGAATTCATTTGACGATATGAGTGAGTATGACATTAGAGTGGAGACGTGCATGAATGTGAATATTCGATAATGCTTAGACTTTGCAAAATATATTAGATATGGAGATTTTTCATGATTTGAAATAAATATGTGAATGCCATGACTCTTATTCTATTCTCTATTGCATGCTTGGTGTGTATCTTATATGCTTCATTTATAACTTTTGATTGAAAAGTGCATCACCAATGAATTGTATATTAAAATCTATGAAATGCGTGATGTGGATATGAATTGATTGTATGAATTTAGAGAGTCCCTCTTGTTGTTCTTAAAAGCTTGCAAGTACCATGTTTAAGTAAGATATGTAATCTTTATAGCATGTGATCCGTATTTTCCAAGTTATCGTTATGTATGGCTTATGGCGTGAGATCTGAGATAATAATCTAGCGACCCCTTCCACTTCGTATTCTTTTTCTTTTCTTTCATTTCGTTTGTTTTCATTTCCCGAGTTCGTCTCTCTACTTATCTTCCTCGAGGACGAGTAAGAGATAAGCTTGGGGGATTTTTATCACTCCATATTTTACACCTGTTTTCTGCATGTTTTCACGCCATTTCGATTGTTCATATTGCGATTTCCACGAGTATTCGACGATATTGCGTTACTTTTCACTATTTCTTGTTTTTGTCGGATTTCAGGAAATATAGAGCAATCGGGAGCAAAAATGAGATTAAAGGACTTGCACATGTACCGGAGCGTCGCCCATGGCTCTATCGAGGAGCTAACGGTGCTGGAAGATGAGTGGAAGAAGAAGGAAATCGATAGAATCGATGAAGAGGCGAGGAGAAGAAGAGTTGACTCTAGAAACAGGCCACTCGACCGAGTAACACAGCCCACTCGGCCGATTGAAGAAGCGCATTCGGTCGAGTACAACTGATACGAAGGGATCTTGAGCCACAATGCACTCGACCGAGTGGTTACATCCACTCGGCCGAGTAGAGATCGCCACTCGCCCGAGTGAGTCAGGAATTCTGAAAGAAATCAAAGCCGACTCTAGAAATTCTGGGGAGAACATTAGAAGACCTACTCGGCTGAGTAGAGAAGTCCACTCGCCCGAGTGAAGAATCCCACTCGGCCGAGTGAAGCCGATGACACGAGCGCCCAGATTTTCAGACAGCCTTCTACTCTTTTGAAATCTGCTATCATTCCAGATGTCAAATTATTTTTCTCATATTTTTTATAGATAATAGACTTCATAACAGTTCCAACGCCACCAAGAACGCATCAATCGGAGGTCAGATGAAATCTGGAAAATTTCTGCAAGTCGATGCTGCAGTGCTGGAACTCGCATGTCACTGTCACTCGGCCGAGTGACATTTCCACTCGGCCGAGTGAGATTCCCACTCGGCCGAGTGACCCGTTTTGCCAGTTTTTGACAGAGTGCTATTTTTTGGAAATTCTGCAGGAATTCCCACTCGGTCGAGTGAGCTTTCCACTCGGCCGAGTCGCAACTGGCGCAGAATTTAAGTTACGCGCAGATTCAGTTTTGGGCGGGGGTTTCAGGGGGGTTTTGGGCAGTTTTGTTAGTGTTTTTTGGGGGCTATTTAAGAGGGTTGTAGCCGTCATTAGAGGGGGTTTCCATGATGTTTTCTTAGTGATTATTTTAGAGATTAGGCCATGCCCTAGGCCCTCTTTTGGATCTAAAAGCTTGTATTTGGATTGAAGATCTTCATCAAAGCTAAGTATTTTGTTCTTGTTATTTGAATCTTTGTTTTTTCTATCTTTTTGTATGCAAGCAATAATTTTTATTGATTCTCATATCGTTATTGCTATGCTTGAGTAGATTTTTTTTTCTAGGGCATGAGAATGAACCATATGGATCTAATTTCAGATTTGTGATAAATAAATTTCTACATTGCTAGAATTGCTAGGAGATTAAGGTGTGATTGATTTACTACAGATAGCTAGGAATTTTCATCGATTTGGGGTTTGCAAGAGATTGGATTCCTATCGATGGGAAGGCCTAGATATTCGAATTAGGTTTATAATCGAGATTCTCTAGACTTGGTTTGCAAGAGATTGTACCAAAGCTAAGATTTTTATTATAAATCTATACCCAGATTCGTTTGCAAGGGATTGGACGAATACGAATTATCACAACCTAGAACGTAACTCGAGTTTGAATGAGAGTGGGCTCGAGGAGCGATTGGACGATGATGTCTATCTTCATGCTAGTGACTTAGGTTAGGGTTTGCACGAGAGTGGGCTCTAATCTAGGTTTGCTATAGACCGGTAATAGCGCGAGAGCATGAGCTTGGTTCTACATTAAGTTGCGACTAGTTCACCTCAACACAAGTCTAGTAATGTTGAGATTCACTTTTTACAATGATGTATGATGATCCGTAATGGGAATTTCCTAGTCCCAGACACGTTTATTATATTGTATTTGAATCGATATTTGACCAACTTCTCTATCACCGACACCGACATCCATTACCATTGTCATTACATCATACCATACCCATCTCCACCAATAAAACAATCGTAGTAGAGCCAACCTATGAAAGATTGGAACCAACACCACCTCCTCGTGTTCGATACCCGCTCGTCACTCGACCGTGCGCTTGCGGTAAAACTACAATCGTTCTCCGGGTGTATATCCAGGGGCCGATCAGTTGGCCAGATAAAGGAGTGTACCAAAAACACTCAAGTAAGACACTTCAGGAACTAAGATATCCTTCCCCTCTTCCAGCAAACAGAAAATGTCTTAATGTGCATCCATACAGCTAGTAGGTGTATTTAGTGGATTGCAATTGTCCATGTTTCTTCATTAACTTCGGGTGTATGAAGTTTCATGTCACATGGTTTTCATCTTCGAGATGATAATTTCATCTTCTGGATAATAAGTCATCTTCTGGATGATCTTTTCATCTTCTGGATGATTATTCACCTTCTGGATGACCATTCACCTTCTGGATGATGATTTCATCTTCTGGATGATGTTTTCATCTTCTGAATGACGTTTTCATCTTTTGGATGATTATTCATCTTCTAGATGATGTTTTCATCTTCTAGATGACTATTCATTTTCTGGATGACCATTCATCTTCTAGATGATGGTTGTATCTTCTGGATCTTCTGGATGATGTTTTCATCTTTTAAATGATAATTCATCTTTTGGATCCTGAAGTTCAAAGAAGCAGTCAGCAGCCTCAAGCATCAAGTCATGCAAACAATCAAGTCACACATGGTCGCTAGCAGAACCAAATTTGTAGCCCCACTCGGCAGAACCATCAGGTCACAATCATGCAAGGGGGCCGCTCCGTAGTGTTCTACTTTGTGTACAAACTGAACTCACACACGCTAATCCAACAGCCATTTCTACTCAGATGCAAGCACGTATCGACACAAGCCAAGCCCGTGATTTCTGTGGGTCAGCGATACTTATTTTGCGTACAGACTACTGCAGACGGATTTGAACGATGAATTTCAATGGCGAATATCTTGATATCTAGACATCAGATTGAGACGTGGTTTTTGCCATCGCGAAGCTAATAACAAGCTTATTGATTGAGACAAATCGACCATCACAAACTAAGATTTCTAAACTTTATATTTTAGCATTTTGTAGATGTGTTGATTTAGACCTTTGTATTTAAACATTTTTTTATTTTGGAATATTTTGGGGACTTGACTTGTAGGGGCAAGTTAATAGAAAGTTTTTGCTAGGATAGTATTGTTCAACACTTTGGGAAGTGAGGTATATACTGTTGGTAGCAACGATCTGTGAACTTTGTGTTTGATGATAACAAACATGTATGAACGTTTTTAACGTGTGTGTTAAGTGTTTCAGGAATGTCGTACGTGCGATTAATTCACGGAAGGATTTGGGGAATGTGCAATGGAGAAAGGGAAGAACCTAACTTGTGCTGACTTATTTATTTACTAGAGTCAAAAGGGTTAGCCGAAGTTTTTTTAAGCCTTGGCAAAATCACCCAGTGCTCTAATAACAAAAGAGAGAGCCTATTTTTTTGGTATTATTAATACCCAGCAGGCTGAAATCTGGAGAGGCTTTTAAAAAAAATCATTTTTAGTAAACCCCTTTGACCTGTTAACTGCCACCTGTTTCAAATATTAATAAGGGGAGCTCAGTCTGTTTGTTGTTGTTGATTTGTCTGGGCATGCGAAAATCCCAAGAGCCTTAATCCCAATAAAAACAAAAAAAACCCATTGCCCTTTTAAAAGAATAGGGGACGCACGCACAGCCTTTGGAGAGCCGGCACTATATATATTGTGTAGGGTTTTATATTATTGGAGAACTTGGAATCCCCTCAGCAGCCGCATATAATCAAAGGGGGTTCTGTTTTTGTGTGTGTGTTGTTTCATCACAAGAGGATTCCCCAAGAGCCGGCCTTGGTTGTGACTGCCAAATTCTTCCCAAGAGCAAAAAGCCAATGCGTGTGTTTTGATTGTGACTGCCGATTTTTTTTGGAGAGCAAGCAAACGTTCTTTTTTGTGATTCATTTGATTTGTGTGCTTGCATTTTTTTGGAGGCAGCTGAATTTATCCTAGGGGTTTGTTCTTTTGTTTCATCACAAAAAAAACTAAGAGCTCCTCTTTTGTGTTTTTGGGTGGAGCAGCCGGTTGTTTTTGGAAGGAGGTGTTTTTTAATTTTGTTTTCATAACAATTGTTTTTAAAAGAGCCTGTGTTCTTCTCTAAGCCTTCACTTTTAAAAACCCTCAAACAAAAAAATTAGCAGAGGCCAACATTTGTTTTTCATCTCCCCTTCTTAATTAATCAACAATGCATTTTTCGTGGCCTTCCTTTTTGTTGGATGTTGACATGGCTGATCATTTTATTCACCTTTGAAAAAATCTCTAAGCACAGGTGGACTAAGTTTGTGTTGTTTTTGTGTGTTAACAGTGGGCATCATTTTATTCTCTTTGGAAAATCTCAAAGCTTTTGCAGGCATCCAAGTTTCCAAGGTAAAACAAAACTAACAGAAAGCCACACAGAGGAGAGAGAGTCGAATTCTTCAAGGAGCATCTTTTAAGAGCCTGTTATTTTCTTTGATAATTTCAAAAGGGCAGTGCACTGTATTTCTCTTTCTTTGTAAATCCCAGGTTGCCGCAAGTTGATACTTATTTCTCTCGTTGTTTTGTTGGTAGCTGCAGGATTCAAAGACCCATGCCGAAGGCTTGATCTCACACACAAAAATTCCTAACGTTCCGCGAGATTCAATTTTTGGGGAAGGCTGCAAGTTTCAACCTCTGGTGGATGGCACAAGTTTCATCGAGAGGGGAGCCAAGCTATTGAGGGGACTAGGGACTACTACTTGTCTGATTGATCTGACCACACGCTGAACGACAGAGACGACGCACCATCACTGAGCATTTCTAAAACTCTATTTATTTATCTCTGTATTTGTGTAGCGATCTCTGTAGGTGAAACTTTACCATATGTGTTACTATTTGGGGACCTGACGATTTTGGGAGTCGTCACGGAGGGAGAGCATCTTACTAGATTGAGAGTGTAGAGCACGTGGTGTGCGTACGAGCTAGGTGAGAGTAGATTTGGGATCTTGACTCATTGTAGCTGTACTTGATTACATATCTATCTAGTAGTTGCTTTCGGGACTGGAGTAGGTCGTGGGGACGACCGAACCAGGGTATATCTGTGCGTACTTTGTGATTGCTATTTTATTACTCTGTCTGTGCTTATAACTGCGTGAGATTGTTCGTGGATTACACGAATATTTTTAATAGCCTATTCACCCCCTCTAGGCTACGATCCAGATCCAACATATACTTGGTGAGCTGAGCGTTGGGGCGTTTACCATGTTAGTCCTATGCAATATTATTGACTATGATGTACTTTAATTCCATCAGAGAGTTTGCCACAATATCCTACTTGGTACTATTCCTAGCTACTGTCCTTCACAAAGGATGAAAACATATCCTAACATAGATTTGATGTCAGCTTTATCACTTTGGAAACTGGAGTCACTCCATCTACTGAAAGTTTACAATTTTCATCGTAAGCTAAGACCATATCTTTAGTCCTTCTCAAATACTCAAATATATCCATTACAGTAATCCAAGTGTTCTCCCAAGGATTTGATCGACTGACAATGCCAAGTGCGTAGTAAATATTATAAAATACATGATAGATCCCATAGCTGAAGCATAAGGGATCTTAGTCATGTGTACCCTCCTCAGTCTTGGAAGACTTGTCCATCAAAAGAGTAATTGAATGGCAAGCGGGTACATTACATTGCTTAGGGTTTATCATGTTAAACCTCTTTAACATGGTTTCTATGTATCTAAATTGGGACAATCTCAATAGTCTCTTCGATTATCTATATAGATCTTTATATCAAGCATATATGATGCTTTCTTCTAAATTCTTCAATAAAGAAAATTTGGTGACAACCATACTTCGATTGATTGCAACATATCTATGGCATTACTAATCAAAAGTACATCCTCTACATACAATATAAGGAATGTTACAGCGCTCCCACTGACCATCTATATACGCATGGTTAATCATTATTTTGATGACATCAAACCTTTTAACTACATCATCCAATTGGATATTCCATCTTCTTGATGCTTGCTTTAATTCATAAATGGATTTAAGCAGTTTGCATGCTTGTCCATTGCTCCTACTTGCTTCGAAACCCTCTGGCTGTGTCATGTAAACACACTCTAGCAAATCTTTTATAAAAAAGCGATCTTTACAATCATTTGTCAGATTTCATAGTAATAGAAAGCTTCTACAGCAAGCAATATCTGAATGGATTTCATAGCATTAAGCCATTTTCTAGAGTCCTTACTCAGAATGGATTCTTGAATGCAGGTAGATCATCATCAACCTTGATACCTACTAGATTTCTAAAGTAGCTGAGAGTTGTTAAGCATAGCATATGTGTCTTGTTTTGTCTCTTTGTCCCATGCAGTTTATGTTTCTGGAACTTCTTCTAGTTCTATCATACTGCACTCTTATCTCTTTATCAATAGATTCCTTCTCCAAGAATGTGGTATATCGAGAAACAAAAATATTTAGTTTCTCATTTTGATGAAAGGATATCCTTTATAATTGTTAAGGCTAAAATTGACCGACACAATTGTCAAGCCGACATGGGCTCTTTGTGCTGAGTCGGAGCTTCGTCAGCAAATGAAGTGGGACCCTTGGTTGGAAAAACCTGGGTCGAGTGATGGATGTAGATGATGATGCGATGCTCGATCGACCCTCGATCAGCTTGTACGTCGATCACTTGAGGTTGGGAAGCTCGGGAGTGACCCTAGTAGGAGATGGAGACTAGTAAATCTACACCACAGAGACACGTTAGGGTGGTCGAATCTGGGTTCTGACCCAAATCCCCATTCAATGCCTAAGTTAGTATGGGAACTTAAGGAAGAGAGGGAGCTTGGTGCAGCTGAGATCGACCCACGGAGGTTCGTCTCAGGTTTGGCGGCGCAAGATCTAAAGTGTAAGAAATATCGGCTGAAAAAGTAGAGTTCTAAGACTTAGATCTCATACCTTGAGATGGGGACCGCTTTACCTTTGTCCTTTCGTTTATTTATAGATTGTTTCATCTCTATTGCTTGTAACCATCCTTCATTGATTTGGGCACGATCTTCTCCCGGATTCGAGGTAACGGCTGCCCATATACTCAGCCCCATTAACCTCCCCCTGAATATCAGCGAGAGCCCAACGGTCGAATGGGTCGTTCGCTTGACTCGGCAATGCCTCACTCTGAGCGACGAATATCGGATTGTTGGCGCCATTCGGGTTGGGTATGCAGATGTTTCACCCAGATCCGTACGTGTGCACTAACAATGGCCCCCCTTCATTCGTGCCTCAAAAACTATGTTGATTGAGACCGAAGGATGTGTAGTCTCCTTAAATACGCATAGTTTCCAAACCATTTGATTTGATTTGTGCCAGCAAAAACCCTTTGTTTTTGAATCAATCTTTGCCGCTTCTTGAGGTAGTCTTCAGACACATTTCATCCATCGATTGGTTGAATTCCTTCGTATAAAAAGAAAAGCGAGGAAGAAGAAGAGATCTTTTGTTTCGCCTTCTTCCCTGTTTCAAAAGCTTAAATCTGCCGCTGCCTACTACGGAGATTGCTTGTTTTTCCTAAGGTACTTTCTCTCGATTGACCTTGACTCTTCCTTAGATCCCTTAGGTATGTTCACTCCAGTCATACTGAAGGAGCAATCCTACGAGGAGCTCATGTCCCGCCTTTGCCCCCCTCCTGATGTGAGGAGGTTCCTGGAAAGGGGAAAGGGGTTTGGATTGAACCAGACCTTCCCATTCGTCGGAGGGATCTCAGCTTAAAGCTTCCTGGCCCCTAGGTTTTTCCTCGATATGATGGCTGAGGTTTGGCCGGGTTGCTTCTGCCATCCTTTTAGGGTTAGGGTGCCTAAGTCGGATGAGAGAGTGTGTTTTCCACGAAAGAATGAGGTTGGGGTGTATCTTAAAGCTTTTCGGCTAGGACTCCAGTTTCTTCTTCATCCCTTCATCGTAGAGGTCCTGTGCTCTTCGGAGCTTTCCATTTGTAGACTCGATCCCCAAGATTTTCCTCCTTTAGTTGTCTTCATCATGCTTTGTGAGCTCTGTGGGGTTCAACCATCCCTTGGACTATTCAAGTATTTCTTCCGGATAATACCCGACCCTCGCCAAGTGTGGTATCATATCACTGCTTGTCCGACAGTGAGGCTTATACATGACCTTCCGGTTTGGACTATTCAAGTATTTCTTCTGGATAATATCCGACCCTCGCCAAGTGTGGTACCATATCACTGCTCGTCCGGCGATTGAACCGGAGAACGCGCAAAGGCATACCTTCCACTACCAAGCATAGGAGCGTCAATGGAATAAAAAATAACCGGTGAGTACCGGGTCGGATCACAGGGACAAGTCGTTCTATACTCGCAAAATTGATCGATAAAGAGAGATAATAGCGTGTTACAACCAACTCACTAAATGAATGGAAGTGTGGGAAAATGTGGTGAATCTACGATCCTAACCAAAATAAGTAGGGTTAGAGAACCAAAGGAGAGCTAGGATAGCTAGGAGGAGAGCATGGGTCGTGAGTTCACTAAGATTGGCATCAATCAAACCCAACTACCTCAAATAACACAATTGATCGTCCGGCTAAGGAATCCCAATCAGAAAAATTTAACGTTAAAGAACACAATAATTTGCAATAGGGATGGATGTATCATCATAGCACTAATCAAATTAGGAACATGGATTCATCTCGAATTGTGCCCTTTCGGGTCTTTACCAATGAAATTGTGCCATAACAATTCATCCAACATTAGCAAGATAATAGGCAAGAGCTAATTGGAACTAAAATTAACAACCAATCTAGATGAATCATAACCCAAGCCAATCACACTACTCAACCATACTAAATAAGATGGAATTCATAGACAAATTCATCCAAAGTTCATTACAAAATGAGAAGTGCAAAATACAAAGGGGAAAAGGAAAGATTTCACCCAAGATCTCCCCAAATGAGTCCTTGCCTCCTCCAATTTGCATCTCCTCCAAGCCTCCAAGCTCCCATGGCCTCCTCCCCCTCCAAACTCTCTAAAACCCTAAAAAGAACCAAAAAATCGAACCCCCTGGAAATGCTACAGGCCGAAATAAACCCCATCTAACGCATTCGGGTCGGGTTTTGGGGGCGGGCGCCCGCTGCCCGCCCTGAAATCAAAGTTGCACGCGCTCAGCATGAGGAAGGGGCGGAACGGGTCGGGCGCGCACCCGACCCGCTCCGCGGGCGCCCGCCTGAAAGCAAATGGGGGCACGCGCCTTGCGCGTGCCCCCGAGCCCGACTGCAACGATTTGTGGGCCGGCCCACAAAAAAACGTTCGGCGTTATATATATATATATACTAGTCATAACCCGTGCCCGGAGGGCACGGAGGTAGTCGTTGCCCGGACGCAAATGCAGAGATAAGCGGTCGCCAAATTGAAAAAAGCATGGGTGTGTGTGAGAGGATGGTCGGAGACAAAAGGAGGAAAAGCAGGGACTAAAACGAAAAAAAAATCACCAAAAACCCAACCCACCCCCCACGTGACGTCCCAGTCAGCAACGAAAAATATGATTGTTGGGACAAACTTCATGAATTGTATAATAGATTGCACTTCCATTACTCCTCCTGCCCGATGTTAACAAAAACAGTCTCGTATACTGCTGATTTTAGGGAAAAGATGAGGAACTACAGAACATTCTCGTATATTTTCATTAGTTTGACTTACAGTAATCTCAAATTGAACACCTAATCAAGAATCGACCGACATATCAAGAATCCTCTTTTAATTAAAAGACGATGGATCTACAGCACATGGATCTATAGAAAACCCATCGAACGCCCAATCAAGAATCGACCGGAACAATAACAAAAAATTAGAGAAATTACCCATTGAACGCCCAATCAAGAATCGACTGGAACAATAACAAAAAATTAGAGAAATTACCCATTGAACGCCCAACCAACGCCCTCTTTGCATCTGAAGTATCATCAGCCTCCGGGATCTTCTCCTCCTTCTCGTCCTTCTCGCATGTGTTTTTACATTGTTTCTCAAGTCAAAAAAACAAATGACACTAACATGTGTGTTTTTTACATTCCTCAGTCAAAAAACACACTAAGAAATTCCTCAGCAGAACAAATTTTTTTTAAACAAAAATTCCTTCACAAAACAGATTTCGGCAACCGTTAAGAAGAATTCCAGTAAGAAGCACCGGATTGATGTTCGGCAGGACCCCACCATGTGCGATCGTGACCCCAGAGAGTAGCTTGCCTGGAATCTCGTCGTTCCTCACTGCCAGCAGCACATGCCTCGAAATGATCCTCGTCTTGTTATGAATGTGCTGCTGATTTTGTTATGAATGTTCTTTGTTCCCAGCCAGCTCCAATACCTTTTGAAAACCAACCAAAAAATCAGCAAAAGGAACGAATTTTACAAACGCCAAAAAAAATTAAAAACCCTATAAGCATACCTCGATGTAAATGAAATGAATGAGAAAAGGCTGTCCATTTCCGAGAAATACCCACAAAGAGTTTAGCTTTCAAGATCAAATTTCTACTCAAATTTCAGAAGGGCTTCGAGCTGATATGAACACCCACCTGCCTGTGCTTGATTGCCCTTTGAGTACGAATATTATAGAAAAAGGGAGCATGAATATTATACACGCTGAGCCGTAGTACTCGGTTCGCCGTCAAGTCATCGTATGACTGGGCATCGCTTCCACCTTAGCGTGTCTGGAAGAAGGGGTAGCAACCCCTCAATTTCCTGCAAATTGGAAGAAATGTGTTGAGAAACAACTCAATAATCTGAATGCATGTTTTTCTCATTCATCTAGTATTCTGAATGAAAATTTTCGCTATTGAATAAAGGAAACACAGATTGCTAAAAGATTCTGTGAATGAGAAAAAGTATGCCGATGTCCTGAATTCGCAGGTATAGCCAAAAAACTTGAAATTTCATTCATGAAGGAAAAACTCACCCGCTACTTCTTCTTCTTCCGCTGCTGTTGCTGGAGCCGCTGCTGCCGCTGTTGCTAGTCATCTGCCAGAATCTACGCTCCATCACTCTCCCCATCTGCGGACAACTTCGGCGAGACCTTTGTGCAAGTTGCCGAGCTTCCGGAGCTCTTCCTGCCCCCCAAAGCAGTAGGAACTTTAGGAATGAGCATCTTCAAGATTGGTCCTGCATCCAAGCTCTCGCTCCTCCAAATCCTCCGCTCGCCTTTCTTCTTCTTCTTCTTTGATGTCCTCCTGCAACGGTGTCGTGATCTTTGGCGACTCGACTATGTCTCTCAGACACAGCTCGGAGGCCGTCTCCGGCATGCCCCGGACCAATTCCAACATCTCCTGTCGGTACTTGGTGATCGTGGAGTAAATGCCTGTGCTTGATTTCCCCTTTTCTCCAGAAGGGCTTGGCTGGAACGGATGGGTTATGTGTGTTTTTGTGCTTTTTTTATAAATCAAACACTGTTGACCGTACGGACCCCCCACAGCGGTATTTGTAAAAATAATTGTCTGCAGAAGTTTAGGGCCGCGAGATTGGGCCGGACCAAATGTATTATATATATATATATATATATATATATATATATATATATATATATATATAAAATTAAAAAGCGGCCCGGCTCTTTTAGCGGGCAGGCCCAAAGGCTCTTTTCTCTTTTTTACTTTTTTTTCCAAAATTCCCATAATTGCTTTTCTCCTCCATTTAATTCACCAAAAATACCTAGAAATCCCAGAAAAATCCCAGAAAGTTCTGGAAAATCCCCAAGTCTCCCAGGAGTACCTGAAAAATAGGAGAAGTGGAAATTAATCCATATGATGATAAAATAAATATAATGGCTATTAAATACAATATTGACTTCCAATAATCATATAAAACAATCCATTACTCAAATAATTCTCAAAAATTGAAAATATGATCACAATAATATCAGAAGCACATGAAAAATAATAGGAAGCCAATAAGGACGATAAAAACCGTATTTTATGCAAAGAATGAGGATAAGCTCTAAAAATGACATGAAGTGAAAATATACCCAAAAAGAGCAAGATTAAGTATAATTCTTAGCAAAAAATGGGGGTAGTTAGGGGGTATAAATATACACTTTTCGCTCCGAATCACACCCCCAACTAGCTTTTTGTTAGTCCCTATCAAAATATGCGATAAATTCGGATTAAAGTGAAAAACATGCACCAACTCAAGATATCATCATTGTTATTTCCAATTGATTCCAAAACCAATATACCCAATGTATGAAAGAAAACAACAAATGACATTCTCATCAAACCAATTCCAAGAAAAGTGAAGTAATAAGCACTGTATCACATTCTTTGGGATATATCACAAATGGGAAAGTTTCTAATTTTCATGGAAATGACCAAAACAAAAGAAATTCCTCTAAATGGTGGGAGATGAGATTGCATCACTCATGTTGCTTATTCTTTCATTTATTCATTCATTTTTTTCTTTTTCTTTTCTTTTTCTCTTTTTTTGTTTGTTTTTGTTTTGCATTCACGCGATAACGCTAAGAAATGCAAACACCGCCCCCTTTTGCATACACGCGATGACGCTATATAGGCAAAGAGATGGAATGATCCCCTAAATCTCATTTTTGGCTTCCTCCCCAATGTTTCGTGGGGCACCGGCTACTCAATTTGATTAGGAAAACCATTCATTTATATTAACTCTATTTTTCATTCTCAAACATGAATTACCAACTCATCCACCCACTCCTTAAGAGGAAAACAAAAGATGCACCATTGGCCACACCCAATCCAATTAAAAACTAAACCATTCATCCCAAATCATGCAATCACTTACACCAAACTATTCCCAAATTATTTCAAAGAGATATCACGACGTATAAAATAGCTTCATACATGGCATATTAGCATTTGAATCCAAATTGGAAAAGAAATTAAGACGTGCCTATTAAACATCGAAAAAGTTGATACCAAAATAATAATCCGAAAAAATTGCATGGCATTAAGCATGTAGGGACTACGCATAAAACTAGCAGCGTAGGGACGAAGAGAAAAAAATATGATATGCAATAAAGAGTAATGGGTGATGGCAAAATGGAGGTATCTCAAAAAAAATTTTGTTGTTGCTAAAATCAAAATCCTAACAATCCTAAAGATTCTAACACTCTCCCTCCAACTTAAAATAAATATTGTCCTCAATGTTGGGAGAGTATTAGATCTCACATAAGATCATAGAAAAGAAAAGAAAAGGATATGAAATCACTAAAATAAAACATTTATTTATTTACACTATTGGAAAGAACACACCGTGGCAACAGGCGGATCTCGAATGTATAACGGTGGTGGCAACTGCTCGATCATATCCTTACGCTCCTCCGCGAGCGTCGCCACATCCAATACCCTACCTCCATTGCGAGCATTAGTGGCAAGCGACACAACCCCGAGCATCTCCTTATGATGGGTTCCTACCAAATGGGGGAGATAGGTCGTGTCAAAAATAATTGGGCGAGAGCGCCCATCCAAGTGAAAAGCTTGCCAAAATAGGTCGTCGAAATGAATACATGAATTCACGATCAAATGACGACAATTCGAATCATTATGATATGGAATTAAACAATTTGATTCGGAGGTGGAGGAAAAAGAAAGATGGGAACTTCCCTGAGATGTGATGTGATTCTGGAAGAATATTGCGTTTATTTGCCCCTCATTTGATTGTATTTTGCGTATATTTAATATCTATTTGGTCTCTAATACGTGTATTTTTGAAATATCATTTAATTTTAGTGCATATCGCTTGTTTATACGTAAAATACCAATTTTGGGCCTAATTTTATCTCCATTTTATTTTTCAGGAGAAGCTTGCAATTTTCCGAATCCAACGGCTATTTTTCCATATTTTTCGGAGATCGAAGCAATTTTTGGAGATTAAAAAGGCCCAATAAAGCTATTGAAAAACAGAAAAAATAAAAAAAATTAAAAAAAATATTTTTGAAAATGGGGGCCCCACAGGCGGGCCCACCCGCCTGTAACAGGGGGGTGGGCCCGCCTGTGGGGCCCCCCTTTTCAAAAATATTTTTTTTCTGTTTATCAATAGCTTTATTGGGCCTTTTTAATCTCCAAAAATTGCTCCGATCTCTGAAAAATATGGAAAAATTGCCGTTGGATTCGGAAAATTGCAAGCTTCTCCTTAAAAAATGGAGATAAAATTAGGCCCAAAAATGGTATTTTGCGTATAAACAAGCGATATGCACTAAAATTAAATGATATTTCAAGAATACACGTATTAGAGACCAAATAGATATTAAATATACGCAAAATACAATCAAATGAGGGGCAAATAAACGCAATATTCTTCCAAAATCACACCCCCAACTAGCTTTTTACTAGTCTCTTAGCAAAATAAGCGAATATTCCAAAAATACGTTATACACCCAGAAAATGAATTAAGAATAATATTACCCAACAAAGTTTAATAACTATCATGGGTTCTCATGGACTAATGCAAAAATCTACAATTTTATCTCAATCCACATATATCCGGTATTGCACAAATGTAATTGTTTAATCAATAGGTAATCACGTGTCTTAGGATGTAAATTTCTTAGGATTAGGCCATCACAACATCCATATCACAACATCATGATCTTGAATCTACTCAAAAATATCTCAGCTCTTTTTGTATTTTTTTTCTTTTTTTCTTTTTTTATTATAAACTTTTTAGAGCAATCCATGTAACGAGTGTTAGGTCAATGACTCCTAAACCAGACGGTCATAGGGCATTAGGTTTGAAAACCCCTCAGACTTAATAACTCGGAATGTCTAAAGATTATTATGCACTCCCCCATACTTCATTTTTCGGCGCGAAGCCCCATGCTTCCTGAGGCACGAGGACCCGGCTACTAAAAGAAGCTGGAAGAACGGTGCAATTTTTGTTTGCTTTTCTTTGTCTTTTTTTTGACATGAGACAATTTTTGAGTAAAATTCTCCATCATTTACTAATCAGCAAGCTTGTGTATGTGGTTGGCCTTTATCATGATAATTTATAACCTTCTTCACATAATTACCAATTCATAAACGCATACGTGATATGAAATTGCCTAAACCAAATAATAGTTTCATGAGATTACAATTGCGAATACAGGCAATAATTTACATGAAAGTCATGATAATTTAAATTCTACGCAGGGGTAAAATATTCTTAATCTATTTTACAATAATGAATATGGGTGTTCAATTATACATGTTGGAATGTTCACTTCAAAGGGACATATAAAGATGGTTTGGGTAAAAACACGACACTCTTTTTTATTATACAAGCATATGAAAACGATTTTTTTTTGCAAACTTGAATGTTTACAAACAATATTTTTTATGCAAACTATATAGATTGTTTATGCAAATCATATATATTTTATTGTTTACTACTTCCGTTGGATTTCAATTCACCAAGTCCCAATTGTGTAAACACAGGATATGGCAAAATATTAACACTGGACCCTAAGTATTAATAGGCGGGCCTGCACCCGCCTGTAACAGGCGGGTAGGCCCGCCTGTGGGGCCCCCCCTTTTCACAAATATTTTTTTTATTTTTTTTATTTTTTTCTGTTTTTCAATAGCTTTATTGGGCCTTTTTAATCTCCAAAATTGCTCCGATCTCCGAAAAATATGGAAAAATAGCCGTTGGATTCGGAAAATTGCAAGCTTCTCCTGAAAAATAAAATGGAGATAAAATTAGGCCCAAAAATGGTATTTTACGTATAAACAAGCGATATGCACTAAAATTAAATGATATTTCAAGAATACACGTATTAGAGACCAAATAGATATTAAATATACGCAAAATACAATCAAATGAGGGGCAAATAAACGCAATATTCTTCCAGAATCACACCCCCAACTAGCTTTTGGCTAGTCTCTTAGCAAAATAAGCGAATATTCCAAAAATACGTTATACACCCAGAAAATGAATTAAGAATAATATTACCCAACAAAGTTTAATAACTATCATGGGTTCTCATGGACTAATGCAAAAATCTACAATTTTATCTCAATCCACATATATCCGGTATTGCACAAATGTAATTGTTTAATCAATAGGTAATCACGTGTCCTAGGATGTAAATTTCTTAGGATTAGGCCATCACAACATCCATATCACAACATCATGATCTTGAATCTACTCAAAAATATCTCAGCTCTTTTTGTATTTTTTTTCTTTTTTTCTTTTTTTATTATAAACTTTTTAGAGCAATCCATGTAACGAGTGTTAGGTCAATGACTCCTAAACCAGACGGTCATAGGGCATTAGGTTTGAAAACCCCTCAGACTTAATAACTCGGAATGTCTAAAGATTATTATGCACTCCCCCATACTTCATTTTTCGGCGCGAAGCCCCATGCTTCCTGAGGCACGAGGACCCGGCTACTAAAAGAAGCTGGAAGAACGGTGCAATTTTTGTTTGCTTTTCTTTGTCTTTTTTTTGACATGAGACAATTTTTGAGTAAAATTCTCCATCATTTACTAATCAGCAAGCTTGTGTATGTGGTTGGCCTTTATCATGAGAATTTATAACCTTCTTCACATAATTACCAATTCATAAACGCATACGTGATATGAAATTGCCTAAACCAAATAATAGTTTCATGAGATTACAATTGCGAATACATGCAATAATTTACATGAAAGTCATGATAATTTAAATTCTACGCAGGGGTAAAATATTCTTAATCTATTTTACAATAATGAATATGGGTGTTCAATTATACATGTTGGAATGTTCACTTCAAAGGGACATATAAAGATGGTTTGGGTAAAAACACGACACTCTTTTTTATTATACAAGCATATGAAAACGATTTTTTTTGCAAACTTGAATGTTTACAAACAATATTTTTTATGCAAACTATATAGATTGTTTATGCAAATCATATATATTTTATTGTTTACTACTTCCGTTGGATTTCAATTCCCAAAGTCCCAATTGTGTAAACACAGGATATGGCAAAATATTAACACTGGACCCTAAGTATTAATAGGCGGGCCTGCACCCGCCTGTAACAGGCGGGTGGGCCCGCCTGTGGGGCCCCCCTTTTCAAAAATATTTTTTTTATTTTTTTTATTTTTTTCTGTTTTTCAATAGCTTTATTGGGCCTTTTTAATCTCCAAAATTGCTCCGATCTCCGAAAAATATGGAAAAATAGCCGTTGGATTCGGAAAATTGCAAGCTTCTCCTGAAAAATAAAATGGAGATAAAATTAGGCCCAAAAATGGTATTTTACGTATAAACAAGCGATATGCACTAAAATTAAATGATATTTCAAGAATACACGTATTAGAGACCAAATAGATATTAAATATACGCAAAATACAATCAAAGGAGGGGCAAATAAACGCAATATTCTTCCAGAATCACACCCCCAACTAGCTTTTTGCTAGTCTCTTAGCAAAATAAGCGAATATTCCAAAAATACGTTATACACCCAGAAAATGAATTAAGAATAATATTACCCAACAAAGTTTAATAACTATCATGGGTTCTCATGGACTAATGCAAAAATCTACAATTTTATCTCAATCCACATATATCCGGTATTGCACAAATGTAATTGTTTAATCAATAGGTAATCACGTGTCCTAGGATGTAAATTTCTTAGGATTAGGCCATCACAACATCCATATCACAACATCATGATCTTGAATCTACTCAAAAATATCTCATCTCTTTTTGTATTTTTTTTCTTTTTTTTCTTTTTTTATTATAAACTTTTTAGAGCAATCCATGTAACGAGCGTAAGGTCAATGACTCCCAAACCAGTCGGTCATAGGGCATTAGGTTTGAAAACCCCTCAGACTTAATAACTCGGAATGTCTAAAGATTATTATGCACTCCCCCATACTTCATTTTTCGGCTCGAAGCCCCATGCTTGCTGAGGCACGAGGACCCGGCTACTAAAAGAAGCTGGAAGAACGGTGCATTTTTTTTGCTTTTCTTTGTCTTTTTTTGACATGAGACAATTTTTGAGTAAAATTCTCCATCATTTACTAATCAGCAAGCTTGTGTATGTGGTTGGCCTTTATCCTGAGAATTTATAACATTCTTCACATAATTACCAATTCATAAACGCATACGTGATATGAAATTGCCTAAACCAAACAATAGTTTCATGAGATTACAATTGCGGATACATGCAATAATTTACATGAAAGTCATGAAAATTTAAATTCTACGAAGGGGTAAAATATTCTTAATCTATTTTACAATAATGAATATGGGTGTTCAATTATACATGTTGGAATGTTCACTTCAAAGGGACATATAAAGATGGTTTGGGTAAAAACACGACACTCTTTTTTATTATACAAGCATATGAAAACGATTTTTTTTTGCAAACTTGAATGTAAACTAACAATATTTTTTATGCAAACTATATAGATTGTTTATGCAAAACATATATATTTTATTGTTTACTACATCCTCCCCCAACTTAAAATGAACATTGTCCTCAATGTTTAAAGCATGGTAGAATGGAATGTGGAGAGCAGAATATGTGAATGCATAAACAAACAGCTTCCCTTTCAAATTAGATAACGATGTAGAAGGGTAAAAAGGGAAGAGATCACCGTAGCCTCTCAAATGGAGGATCACTGATACCAATCGGTGTAGGAATTTGTTCCAGAAGTTCCTTGTGTATATCCTCCGTCAGCGCTCGAGAGGGCGACGCCAAAGGCAAGTGTGCAATAGTTGACATCCAATAAGCGCTAGGCGTCGAGTATGGTGAAGGTGCAAACTCCATCACAAATGGAGGATCCAGAATATCTAGCAGAGGTGGCATCTGCACGATCAGCTCCGTTCGCTCCTCAGCCAGCTGCTGCGAAATTAGGCCTCCACCGGCCTTCTTGGATTCCAGCAATGCAACTCCCAGACAAGCTGCATCAATCCAAGCATTGTTCTTATGCACTGTAACAAACGTGTTCCAAAATGAGTCATCAAAATTAACTAAAGAATTTAAATTCAATTGACGACATTTTGAATCTAAAGTATATGGAATTGAAATTCGTGATTCAATAATATAGGGCATGGAACTGTGGGAACTCACCTGATGTGTGTCGCTAAGCTTGATCTGATGCTCTGCCTCGTGAGGAAGAAGTGTCTGCGGAAGTGGATCTGGACGGTAAGACAGCGCCGGCTCAATGTAGATCATCTCGTACTCGCCATCAATCTCGTCCTGCGGTGAAGGAAGTAGAAACTGCTGCATGGAAGTAGGAAGAATGTATGGCTCGGGCTCCATCTCGATCTGCAAGCTCGCTCCCTCGCCTA
This sequence comes from Scilla litardierei, assembly GCA_030789695.1. Classification (NCBI taxonomy): domain Eukaryota; kingdom Viridiplantae; phylum Streptophyta; class Magnoliopsida; order Asparagales; family Asparagaceae; genus Scilla; species Scilla litardierei. The sequence continues at coordinate 293,860,297 of CM061141.1, forward strand.
TATCCTCCTCGTCATCATCAAAGTAAATTTCCTCATGGTCAATACGCACCGCATCATCCATCTCCTCTTGCTCCTCAAGCGGTGGTTGTTCATCCTCTTTCTTTTGGCTCCAATGTTCCCTATCAATAGGCTCGTCAAGTTCGTCCATAGGGTCACAATGGATGGAGCCCTCAGGCGGAACCTCAGAGTGACTGTCGACCTGTTGGAGTGCAAATTCGTACTCAGCAAGATCATTCAAGTACCAACATGCTTCCTCGGTCGAATAAGCAAAGAATTCTCCATTGCAGCTTGTCTGCACGAAATCCCGTGCAGAAGGCAGTAATCCCGTGTAGAAGATCTGTAGGACATGATCATCGTGGAAGCTGTGGTGTGGACATGCAAGCATCAAATCATTGAATCTCTGCCAAGCTTGATAATATGCATTCTCGTCAGTTTGAGCAAAACTCGCTATTTGGTGCTTCGTGGCCTGCCGCTCCTGTACCTGTGCAAAGAAGAGAGGAAAAAATACTCGAAGAAATTCAGCCTGAAAATACAACCAAGTAAAATCCGAGTCAAAAGGCAATGTTTTAGACCAATGCATAGCAAAATCTCTCAAAGAATATGGGAAGTATCGAAGAAATAAGTCATTAATGCATGCATTCCCACCAAATAAAGTGCGGCATATCGTTTCAAACTTTTGTAAATGTAAATATGGGTTCTCCTCCTCCGTACCATGGAAAACTGGTAGGATTTGAATTAACCCCGAAATAATGTCTTAAATGATTGCATCACTATCCATAAATTTTTTTTTTAGTTTTACAAATTTTTTTGGATTATAGAGAGAGAAGTAAAAAAATTTAAAGAAAAGTAAAAGTAGAAAAAAAATAAAAAAATAAAAGTAAAATGTAAAAGTAAAAGGTAAATGTAAAAAAAATAAAAATATAAAGAAAACAAAATTTATAATTTTTTTTGAATTTTAGATAGAAAAGTAAATATTTAAAGAAAAGTAAAAGTAAAAAAATAAAAGTAAAAAGTAAAAGTAAAAAAATATAAAGAAAAAAAATGACTTAAAAGTGTAAAATAAAGAAGTCTCAAATCACACACTAAAGAAAAGTAAAAGTAAAAAAAAAGTGAAAGTAAAAAAGTAAAAAAAAAGTGAAAGTAAAAAAGTAAAAGTAAAAAGTAAAAATAAAAAAAATAAAAAAATAAAGAAAAATGACTTCAAAGCGTAAAATAAAGAAATTTTAAATCACACACTATGAAGATGGGACACTCTAACCAGTAAAATAAAAGAAAACGTAACAAAAAATAATAACTAAAGGAAAAAAAAACTGAAAATACGGATATACAAAGAATATATACATAAAAAGTGGACAATTCTCACCAAAAGTTCCAAGCTAATTAGAAATTGTACAAATTATAGACCGTTGTCCCCGGCAACGGCGCCAAAAACTTGACTGGACTAAAATGTTGCAGTTTAAATTCCCAAGTATAGGAAGTCGGTCAAGTAATAAACCTGGTGAGTACATGGTCGTATTCCACAGGAACAAACTAGTCTACAAGTTTTACAATCTAAAACTTGCTTGGAAATGATAATGAAGTATGAACCACCCTTTGAAGGTGAATTTTTTGTTGGGTTTTTGTTTGAGGTAAAACGGGTACGAAAAATTACGAAAGTAAATATTGTAAAAATAATACGGTAAAAATGTGAGTGTGTTGTGTTTTCGTTAGTGTTGTAGGGTTTCCATGGTAATCATTCTTCATGGGTAACTCAATCCCTCATCCAGGCCAAGGTAAGGGGATCAGAAGATTTAACTTTGAAAACGGTGATTTTTTAGCAAATTACATAAACATTGAATCGGTCATTTTTCAAGACAATGACGTATAAATAGATGAACCTCGCGGTTCATCACCCTCCTTGGGCCCCTCTACGGGTTTGTGCACGTAGACAATGCCTCGCGGCATGTCATCCTAAGCGGATTCCTCACGGATAATGCGTAATTAAGCGAAAAGCGACAATTTCAATGTTTTCGATTAAAACGAGTGCTATGAAGAAATGAAAACATGAAACCCATCAATACTAACTTCCACAAAGCACAATCACATGATATTTAGCTAGCCATGGTAATAAACACAACGATTTTCATTAATACAAACATCATTTGCTTACAAATCTTAATACAAATACAATAAAAACATAAGAAAAGTGGAAGGAAATCACCCAAAACGATGCCAAAACGTCTCCAAACTTCCCCTATAGCTACTCCAACTCCTCTGGAATTTGGGGGAGAAGCCCCCAAAACTTTTTTCACTCAAATCGGAGTCCGGATCATCAAAATATGAGCCAAATACCCCCTTTTATAGAATTTTAGACTTAAGAGGAGGTGGAAGTGGCTGCAGAGAGAAAACTGGAGTAGGAGGGAGCTCGAGCTCAATATATACCATGTCGCAGTCCCCATCACTATCCTCTTCCTCGACGTCAACATCAACAATCTCTGCGGCACTCCCCAAAATTGGTAACTGCTCCTGAAAAATCTCCACGATGACTGGCAAGTGCGCATCCTGAGGCGAGGGAAGTGACATCTGTGCCAGGACTGGAGGTCGACTTGTCTCGGGAAAATCCAAGCACACATCATCCTCGTCATCCTAGAAATAGTTCATCTCAGTCGTCCTCCCTTAGTACTCAACCGCCTCGACCTGTGAAGCTAACTCTGAAGTGGATTATGGTTCAGGCTCCATGGTGTCCTCAATCTGCTCTTGGCCATCATGCACATCCGCTTCATCCTCAACCTCAAAGTGAAAATGCATCGTGTCACTGTCGTGGTAGACACGCACTCCATCATCCATCTCCTCTGACTCCTCAAAATATGGACATTCAGCTTCCTCTACTTGGTTCTAATGCGCCCCATCATCATGTTCTGCTTGTTCCTCCGTAGGGCTGTAATGGAATGAGCCCTCAACTGGCTCCTTAGGCTGGTCTTGGACCTACTGGACTGTCTCCTCATACTCTGCAGGTCCCTCAGGAAACATTACGAATCATCGGTCGAATAATCAAAGAATTCTCCACCGTAACTCATCTGCACGAAATCTCGCCCAGATGGCGGTAATCCTGTTTAAAATATCTGTAGGAGATGATCCTCGTGGAAGCTCTGGTGTGGGCACACAAGCACCAAATCATTGAACCTCTGCCAAGCCTGATGGTAGGCCTCCCATTCAGCTTAGCTAAAGCTCGCTATATGCTACTCCATAGCCTGTCGCCCATGTACCTGCTCCAAGAAAGTAGGCAAAAACCCTCGGAGAAATTCAGCCTAAAACGACAACTAAGTAAAATGTGAGTCGAGAGACAATGAATCAAACCAAAATCTAGCATCATCTTGTAAAGAAGAGGGAAAAAATCTAAAGTATATGAAATCATCATAAATGTTCCCACAAAGACAAGAATACATCCATTCTTTCAATTTTTTAATATGTAAATGAGGGTTCTCCCACTCCGAACCATGAAAGTATGGTGGGGGTGGGATATCCTCCAAATCAATGTCGGAAAAACTTGAAGATGATGTCATTTTGTTGTTAAAAAAATTCTCAAGAAAATGAAAATAAATAACCAAAAGACTCAATAAGTGGAAAATAAATAAAATGTAAAGACACAACACTAAGAGATAGAAGTATCACACTAAAGCTTTCGAAATCAATCAAAAAATGCAAATAATAGAAACAGTTGTCCCTGGCAACGGCACCAATTGATTGAACCAGAGAACGCGCAAAGGCACGCCTTCCACTCCCAAGTGTAGGAGCATCAATGCAATAAAAAATAACCGGTGAGTACCGGGTCGGATCACAGGGACAAGTCGTTACATACTCGCAAAATTGATCGATAAAGAGAGATAATAGCGTGTTACAACCAACTCACTAAATGGATGGAAGTGTGGGAAAATGTGGTGAATCTACGATCCTAACCAAAATAAGTAGGATTAGAGAACCAAATGAGAGCTAGGATAGTTAGGAGGAGAGCATGGGTCGTGAGTTCACTAAGATTGGCATCAATCAAACCCAACTACCTCAAATAACACAATTGATCGTCCAGCTAAGGAATTCCAATCGGAAAATTTAACGTTAAAGAACACAATAATTTGAAATAAGGATGGATGTATCATCATAGCACTAATCAAATTAGGAACATGGATTCATCTTGAATTGTGCCCTTTCGGTTCTTTACCAATGAAATTTTGCCATAACAATTCATCCAACATTAGCAAGATAATAGGCAAGAGCTAATTGGAACTAAAATTAACAACCAATCTAGATGAATCACAACCCAAGCCAATCACACTACTCAATCATACTAAACAAGATGGAATTCATAGACAAATTCATCCAAAGTTCATTACAAAATGAGAAGTGCAAAATACAAAGGGGAAAAGGAAAGATTTCACCCAAGATCTTCCTAAATGAGTCCTTGCCTCCTCCAATTTGCATCTCCTCCAAGCCTCCAAGCTCCCATGGCCTCCTCCCCCTCCAAGCTCTCTCAAACCCTAAAAAGAACCAAAAAAATCGAACTCCCACCTCTGGAAATGCTACAAGCCGAAATAAACCCAATCTAATGCATTCGGGTCGGGTTTTGGGGGCGGGCGCCCGCTGCCCGCCCCGAAATCAAAGTTGCGTGCGCTCAGCTTGAGGAAGGGGCGAAACAGGTCGGGCGCGTGCCCGACCCGCTCCGCGGACACCCGCCTGAAAGCAAAATGAGGGCACGCGCCTTGCGCGTGCCCCCGAGCCCGCCTGCAACAATTTGTGGGCCGGCCAAGCTGGCCGGCCCACAAAAAAATGTTCGTCGTTATTTTTTTATAAAATCAAACACAGCGGCCCGCAGCTGTCTGCGGGCCACGAGTTTGGGCCGGCCAGCGGGCCGGCCCAAAGGCTCTTTTATCCTTGTTTTTACTTTTTATTTTCCATAATTACCAGAATTGCTTTTCTCCTCTATTTAATTCACCAAAAATACCTAGAAATCCTAGAAAAATCCCAGAAAATTCTGGAAAATCCCGAAGTCTCCCAGGAGTACCTGAAAAATAGGAGAAGGGGAAATTAGTTCATATGATGATAAAATAAATATAATGGCTATTAAATACAATATTGACTTCCAATAATCATATAAAACAATCCATTGCTCAAATAATTATAAAAAACTGAAATATGATCACAATAATATCAGGAGCACATGAAAAATAATAGGAAGCCAATAAGGACGATAAAAACCGTATTTTGTGCAAAAAATGAGGATAAGCTCTAAAAATGACATGAAGTGAAAATATACCCAAAAAGAGCAAGATTAAGTATAATTCTTAGCACAAAATGGGGATAGTTAGGGGGTATAAATATACACTTTTCGCTCCGAATCATCCGGCAGTGCGGCTTATACACGACCTTTCGGTTTCTGACCCTGGGTGGGAAGACACCTTTGTGTTTTTCGTCATTCCCGACCTGGGACCGATGCTCAATAGTTGGAGTTCTCCAAATCCTGAGCTCGCTGAAGAGCCCTGGTTATCATCGGAGGCGGTGAGAGCCAGGTTGTCGCCGGGCGAGGTTGAGGCGATGAAGCTCCTGCTGGGTCGGCCAAAATGAGAGAGGTTGATTCCATTTCTGTTGGATGGCCATCGACTGAAAACCCTTTTGTGGAGCCCGGGTAATGCATATCGACTCTGTGTCTTCATTATAGCCACTCACGAAAAATATACCCGTTGTTTGCTGATATGACGAATGAAAATCGCTGGAGCGGTGACTCTGGAGTGGATCGGGTTTGGAGGGAGCATCGGAAGAAAAAGAGGAGTGCTTAAAGGTCGAGCGCTCATGCTAAAAGGTCAAGTGCTCATGTTGAGGGGTCGAGCTCTCGATCTCCCTTCGTGGTTAACCAAAGCTCTTCTTCCGTGGGGGGTGAGGTTAGGCAGACCTCCAGGTCTTCTTCCTGTGTCCCCTCAAGGGAGGTCTCGAGTCAGGCCCTCGTTTGGACTGCTGTGCCCCTTGCCTCCATTGTTGTCTCAGAGCCGACGGTGGTGGTTGATGTCGACGCTGCTGACATCGCTGAGCCGACCAAAGTTGTCGGCCAAAAGATGGAGATGCCCTTCCAAGAGGAGGAGGAGCCATGAAAAAGGAGGCGAGTGGAGGAGGATGATCCTCTTTCCTCGCACATGGAGAAGGGTATGGGGGTTGCCCCTATCGAGTCTCAGGGGGTGATCGAGACTTCTTCAGCGTCTTAAGCTCCCATGACACCCCTTCTGGATCGATGGCCTTGGGGTGGTATTGTGTCACCCGTCCCTTTGGTCGGCCTGATCCCTGCGGAGTTTGATCAATCTTTACTGCTCAATCAGCTTTTGTCTCGATCCTCAGGGTCTATACAGGGTGACCTTCACTAACCTCCCTTCGCCGTTGGAAGGAAGGAGTCGGCCCTGTTGGATTTTGGGACGACTGCTCGATTGGTGGAGAACTCGATTCTCCCCAGGGACCTGGAGCTTCTTTAGAGGTTGGACCTTGAACGGGTGGCCAACTTCTTCGTGGGGAGCAGATACCCGGTACATCGTCTTTATTCTGTCTATTAACGTCCGAGTTAGCCGTCCTTGACTCTTCTTTTCTACAGATGTCCGTTCTCAGCACCGTGTTGCACCGTCAAGCTGTCAACTTGATCGAAGGAGGTCGGTGGGTAACAGACGTAGAACGCTCGGCGTTCGAGCTTGAGGCTCGAACGAGGAAGGCGGATGAGGACTTGGAGAAGGCCCTCTCTGCTAAGGTGGAGGCCGAGTGGATGGTTGTAGACGCTAAGAATAGTCTCTCGTCAATGTCTGACCTCCGCAAGTCTGTCGAGCTCCAGTGGAGGTTGGAGAAGGCTCAGATCGAGGTAGATCTCGATGCTTTCAAGAAGGAAGCAAACAAGCTCTTAGTCAAAGCTTACGACTCTGAGAGGTGGGTGGAGGCTTGCAAGGCGGAGGCAGCTGAGTTTCAGGCCAGAGTCGTCGAGCTCCTCCTCCCTCTTAGGCTGGTAAGCCATAGTTTAGGCTTCTTGCAATTTTTCTGTTTTTAATGTATTTTCGTTTTGTTGCAAGGTAAATCTACTTACAATGAATTTATATTGAAGGGGGGAATCAAGGGCATGATGATTACAAGTGTAGGGTTGATGAAGAGGCTAATCACGGTTTGAGGACGATTTGTAGATAAGAATCTCAAGGTCGCCCGTCAATCGAAGTAGGTCACCCTTCGATTGAAGTTGGTTGCCCAAGGTCGCTTCAACCACCAGCAGTAGTGGCATGCTACCTGCAAGGAGAACAACTCGTCAGAAAGGCTCGGTTGGCTGTCAACCGAGAGCCTCTCTGATGCTTAATTCAGTTGATGACTGCTTGGAGAATGTCGGACATGCATGGCGATCTTAGAGGCAGATCGGTGCTTGCATGGCGAACTAGTGTGGAAGTCACAAATATCTGGAGGATATTTGACCTTGAATATAACTACATGTATTAGGGTTTCTTACAGATTGGCCAGTCCCTTCTTGCTGGGAGAGATGGGGTATTTATATGCTGTTGGAGTCGGTTACTTTAGCTGAGCTGGCGGTGTCAGGGTGTCAGGGGTTCGGCCGATGATGTCAGGGCCGAACGTGTCAGGTGCATTTTTTAGGCTGTCAGAGGCGTAAATATTAGGTGTGCTTTAGTCTGGCTGTCTGGCGACAAAACGACCAGGGACACTTTTGGCAGGCTGCCAGGCGGCATAGCGGCCAGGTGCGCTTTTGTCAGACTTTATCTACTGAAACTGGTGGTGATATTTGTGGCGGGTTGCATCCCTCCTTGGGCAGACTACTTCAGGGTGGAGAGGTTGGAGAGCTGCCTCTCGGGGCGAGCTTGCATAAAATGTAGGTGATTTGTCAGAGGACTCTTCACTTTGATTCGGTTGACGATCTTGTCGCTCCGCTTGGGCGAGCTTCTCTAAGACTCGGTGAGCTTCTCGTTAGAGCTAGTTCTCATTAGGGAGATTCGGGGGGCCGTTTACTTGGGCTTTGAACATGTAGGCCTAGATCGACTGAGCCGATCTTGAGGTCGTAACAATTGCCCTTGGCATTCATGCTCAAAACGGGAAGTTCGGATCGGCTAGGATGATGTGCTTCACTCTCTATTGGATGACAGCTGTAGCATTAAATGCAATGTGACCATTCTGATGGCATTAAATGAGAACTGACCGTTGGATCTATAAAGCCATCATGCCGATTCAGCTACGGGGGGAGTAATCGAGGCGTCCCGTCACATGGAGCACGACACGTGTCCGTACTATTCTGGGGGGAAGTCGAGATGCCAGTTTTGCCCCGAATCTAGCCACGTGGACTTCCCTCAACGGTTGGGATCTCCTAATCACCTCTATAAGATAGAATGAAGGGGCATCGGTTGAGTGTTCTTGCATTCGAGTTTCAAAAAGGCTTCTCTTCTCTTCAATGCTTTCGAGAGTTCTCGCTGTCGGTCGTTAATTCGTCGGAGCTTCGTTGATCTTCTTCTTTTCTAGGTATTTTCTCAATCTACCAATGGCTTCTTCTGGTTCTTTAGCTTTTAATTCAAACGCAGAGGGGGTACTTTGGAGAGCCTGGGAGTGCTGCAGCAACTGAGGAGACGATGGTGTGGCCGGAGGAGTGGGAGGCACGTCCTGCAGTTCCTTCAACATCGACGGTGTGAGGGGAGCCCAAGAAGAAGGAGTGGGGGCTCGGGTTGGGCTTCGGCAGAGTCAGGGCCACGGTTCTGGCAGAGATCAGGGCTATACAGTGCAAAACTAGCACCATCAGTCTCCCCGAGATCTGATCCAAATACATTCGGCCACCCTGCGTAGTTCGCCTTCTCGAACCGAATGAAAGGGTTTGTTCGCTGAGAGATAACGAATTCGGGGTCTACTACCCGTCCTTTGAACTTGAACTATGGTTCCCGCTCAACCCCCACCTCCTTCACTTGCTGAACTTCCTTGAGCTACCTCTCTTCCAGCTAACACCTGACTCCATCAGCTCTATGGTTGGCTTCATTGTCCTCTGCAATGTCAGTGGGATAAGTCTGAGCCTATCCCTCTTCCAGTATTTCTTCGAGACGAGGAAGAAGGGGATGTATCTTTGTGTCAGTGCGAGGAGGGGTCGACATCTCATCGTTGAGCTACCGAGCGAGGTGAGAGAGTGGAGGGAGAGGTTTGTCTTTATTTTGATGCCAGCAGACTCGGTATTGAGGTCGAACTGGAGAACGCTGAATCCCTTAGTGAATAGAGGGGTGACCCTGGAGGGGAAAGACCTAGAGAACTCCAAGATCTTGGAGGAGATCCCCGAAGCTATCTGAATGCATGCGAACTTGGTTAAGGGCGACCAATTCGCCCAATTTTTTGGCCCGAAGGTATTGCGATGACCTTCTCCCTATACGCTCACCCTGATCTTTCTTCTCTCTATAGGTGTGGACATGATCCTTTCACGGGAGGAGTTGATGAGCAGGGCTAGGGAGCCGATGTCCTCGGAGCCAACGACCAAGAAGTCTTTGGCCCAGGAGAAAGGCAAGGGGGCGACGATCGAGAACTTGGTGAGGAAAGCGGGGCAGAAACAGAGCTCGGGGGTCGTCATTGGGGCCGAGAGGGGTGAGCGCGATAGGAGAGTGAAGGAGATGCATGTGGTGGCCTTTCATACCCCTAGGGTCACTGAGGCGACGCAGGGCAGCTTCGTCGACCTTGACGCTGGTGAGAAGGTGGTGACGCCCCAGAGCTTGCCAACACAGGGCACTACTGCGGCACAGACCAGTAGGGTTCCGGTCGAGCTTTGGCCTTACGGATAACCCCTTTAGGAGCAGGGTAGCCAGGGCATCCGTGCTGTGAGCCAATGCTCACCCGCTTTAAGGCGACGAAGGCTGATGTACATGCCATTTCGAAGGGAGGACTCTTCGCGTCGAGCTTCCCGGTGGGCAACAAGGAGTCAATGTTCGATGAGGCCAGCGTTACAGCTTGTTTAGTGAAGAACAGTCTGTTGCCAAGGGATCGTGAGTCCCTATTTAATGTTGGTCCAGAGCGCCTTTGTGATACGGAAATTTGGCACAGTATGCAGGTTTGTCGCTCTCTCTACTCCACACTGCCGGTCTTCTTTCTTCCAGGTGTACTTACGTTTTATGTTACTCCTATAGGCGGTCAGGGCAATGGTGTCCTTGAAGCATCATACATTCGTGATTGGGCTTAATGCATCCCATAAGAAGAATAAGACTGATCTCCTGGCACTGATAAGCTGCGGGCGATAGAGGCCAAATTCGAGGAGGTCGCCGGGAGGCTGCAGGATAGGGAAGATCAGCTAGAGCATCTCCAGGGGTAGTACGCGACCCTGAAGGAGGAGATCGGGAGGCTGGAGAAGATCGTGGCAGGGCTGGAACGACAGCTTCGGGAAGAGGAGGATTGAAGGGTCGCTGCCATGAACGCCCATGTCGAGGAAGTATAGGCCAAGGGGGTGGAGATCGTCGAGCTCAAGCGGCAGGTGGAAGCGCTAAAGATGATAGATCTCGAGGCCGTGAAGGCAAGGGCCATCCAAAAGTACCAGGAGGAGGAGTATCTCTCTATGATGAGGTCGATAAGTGCGAAAGGTGTAGAAGAGGGATTGCAGGTGGGCTTCAAGAGAGTGGAGGCGAGGTTGGAGAAGTTATACCCCACCTTGGTGGTCGACTTCTCCAAGTTGACCATGGCCTCCGATGATGAAGAGGATGAGTTTGATACTCAGGGGGAAGGCGATGCCGGTTCAGGTGGAGGTGACCAGGTCGCCACATAATCTTCGGGAGGTGGAGTGTTAAGGGCTGGTCTTGGGGCCTCGCTTAGGACTTTTTCTTTTTTATTCTTTATTTTGTTTTGGAGTAGGACTTTTTAGTGTCGGTCGATGTGATATCCTCTGTAAGGCTGGCTGTTTGAAGTACTTGTAAATATTCTCAACATCTTGAACAATAAAAGTTTTGTTTCTGAAGGCCGTTGTCCGAACTTGTTTGGTAGAGTATATAAAGACTTGGCACTTCCTCCTCCTCAGCCTTGCCTTATGTGTGCCCCCGACATATGGGGCGGATGAGAGTTGGGGTGAGAGCGGGCCGGATGTCGAGAGTATGGTTCGGCCCTAGCCCCTTGGAGCAAGCTTGAGGGGTGGAGCGAGCCCGTAGCTCGGCCCTTACCCTCCGGCACCTATCGAGGGTGAAGCTCGTGAGCTTGCCCCGAAGTTGAGGGTATGGATGGTGCGAGCCGTAGCTCGGCTCTTAACCCACCGGTGCCTATCGAGGGCGAAGCTCGTAAGCTTGCCCCAGAGTTTGAGGCGTCTATCGAACGCAAAGCTTGTAAGCTTGCTCCGAAGTTGAGGGTGGGAAGGGTGCGAGCCGTAGCTCAGTCCTCAACCCACCGGTGCCTATCATGGGCGAAGCTCGTAAGCTTGCCCCCAGAGTTTGAGGCATCTATCAAGGGCAAAGCTCGTAAGCTTGCCTTGGAGTTGAGGGTGGGGAGGGAGCGAGCCATAGCTCGGTCCTTAACCCACCAGTGCCTATAGAGGGCGAAGCTCGTAAGCTTGTGATCACTCCTTATTTTACACTTTTTTCCCGCATGTTTGCATGCCATTTAGATCGCTCAAATCATGTTTTTCACGATATATCGACGATATTGCGATGCTTTTCACAATTTGTTGTTTTTGTCGCATTTCAGGTGGTTTGGAGCGATTTGGAGTGATCTCGAGATACGCCTACTCCAGAGTGTCACCGATGACCTCCCCGAGGGGTATTTTACTGTTGGAGAGGAGCGGAAGAAGAAAGAACGTCGCAGGAGCGACGAGGAGGCCAAAACAAGCTGTTTGGGCATTTTTGGTGTCTCACTCGGCCGAGTGAAGGAGTCACTCGGCCGACCAGCGAGACACCGCTCGGCCGACCTGATCGGACACGCTTTATGTGTGCACTCGGCCGAGCGACGGAAGCCACATCGGCCGAGTGACGAGACCCCGTCCGCCTGAGTGGCGCTCAGACAAAGCCATTCAAAAATCGCCAACTTACTGTTTTTCGTCTGCCTGAGCTTCAGAAGACCCACTCGGCCGAGTGGTAAATGCCGACCGCCCGAGTGAATAGAAGCCATCGGCCGAGTGACGACAACTCACTCGGCCGAGCGACTCCCGAAGTGAAGACCCTCGAAGACCCAGACTTACTGGAAATTTACAGGGTTTCTCACTCGGCCGAGCGACTTTTGTCACTCGGCCGAGTACGACGCGCTGCCTGTTTGTCGTTGTGCTGCCCGTCTCTGCTGGGTCCTGACACATTTTGCCCACCCCCCTCCCCTCACTGTTTTTGGGATCACATCTTCTTTACATATCTTTATATATCATTTTTGGGAGAGAGGGAGAGTTTTTGGTGCCACACCTTTATATCTGTATCACTCCTGTATCTGCATGCATCATGTCCGCATCATATTTTTCTTTTCATTATTTTCTTTTATCTTTCCTCATGCATGCATCCTCACTTACCCCTCACATTACTTGTCTCTCGGTGTGCCACACTTTGCACATTGAGGACACTGTGCCATTTAGCTTGGGGGAGTGAGTTCTCACGTTCTTTTTCGATTTACCACCTTTATTTTTAGTTTTTTCATACCATTTTCCGCTTTTGCACTTATTTTCATCATTTTTCTTTTATTTTACCATGCATCACGTTTTTCTTATTTTTCTGTGTGCCGCATTGTAAATAGTTTTATTTTCCCCTTTATCTTTATTTCTCTTTCATCTCATGCTAGAGATGACTTTTCTGTGATGATGATGACGTGGAGTTAGCTTCTTCTATATGCATGCTATATTTGTCATGTCTTAGACTTTATTTCTGATATCATACGCTGTGATTTGCCTTGCATTTAGAGATAGTAACCCACACTTTTTCCACATGAAAATGGATGAAATTTTATTATTAGCTGAGTCTGAATATTCATATGTATGCTATCGCAGAAAACACACCAAGATTCACGCATTGAATGCTTATATCTGGAGTACCGATTTCTTTTCCTATATCACTTCTATATGCATGATTTGTACATTTCACTTCAGGATGATTGAATGATGTTAGCTATGATAAATCTGGATTAGTTTAGCTTTTTTGTGATCGAAACTGAGTAGATTAGATTACCCTGCTGAAGTTGTCGTGCACGTCTTATAGAGTGAACTGAGAGACATATTTATTTATTTCTCCACATATCTTGAACATCATTTCTCTATTTTAAAATCATTGGTGAATCTCCCCTTAGCGATTCTATTATATGGCATTTCCCCCGCTATTAATTCCTAGCTCCAAATTCCCCAAAACCAAAGAAAGAAAAAGAAAAAAAAATTTCTTGTATGTTCTTGCTTCTCTTTGAGTTGGGATCATTGTGTATATATGTTATTTGAAAAAAAAAGAAAAAGAAAAGAGGAAAAAACCTCAATAAAAGATCCCATATCATGTTCTCTCTTTCTTCTCTCTTTTTGTATTTATTTTCATTACTTTTGGAGCTTTATAAAAATGGGGATGTAAATATTTTTTATGCCACCACGCTTATAGATAAGCTTGGGGGAGGGAATCCAATGATGTGTGTGAGAGTGACTACTTGACGTTGCACGACAACCTAGGCTAAGTAATATTCTATACTCGGTGAGATTATTTCTAGCTTTACGAAGTCCAGAAATCTAGGCCTAGCACTCATTTCATGAAATCCACACTTATCTATTCTTTCTATTCTATTGCGTGATACTCTTATACTCCTCATAGAAAGCATTCAATTGAAAAGTGTGTGATCTGCGATTTGTATACCGCTTTAAATGATTCAGACGATGTTAATTCTAAAATTATTCCGTTCTTCATGATTATATCGTTGTTCGTGGGTTTTCTATTTCTATTTGCACCATTATACTATGATATCGAAATAAAATTCTTTGACTTGTGTTTTTCATTCGGTGCATGCTATATGAGTAAGCAAAACCCACGTCCTGAGAAAATGATCTAGCAGCTTCCCTCTTCGCTTCTTTCTTTCTCCTTTGTTTTTATTTCGTTTTTCGTTTTTCTTCGTTTTTCATTTTTTCGTTTTTCACCGTTTTCGTTTTCCGAATCCACCGGGTTCGCCTTTTACTTATCTTCCTCGAGGACGAGAAAGAGGTAAGCTTGGGGGATTTTGATCACTCCTTATTTTACACTTTTTTCCCGCATGTTTGCATGCCATTTAGATCGCTCAAATCATGTTTTTCACGATATATCGACGATATTGCGATGCTTTTCACGATTTGTTGTTTTTGTCGCATTTCAGGTGGTTTGGAGCGATTTGGAGTGATCTCGAGATACGCCTACTCCAGAGTGTCACCGATGACCTCCCCGAGGGGTATTTTGCTGTTGGAGAGGAGCGGAAGAAGAAAGAACGTCGCAGGAGCGACGAGGAGGCCAAAACAAGCTGTTTGGGCATTTTTGGTGTCTCACTCGGCCGAGTGAAGGAGTCACTCGGCCGACCAGCGAGACACCGCTCGGCCGACCTGATCGGACACGCTTTATGTGTGCACTCGGCCGAGCGACGTAAGCCACATCGGCCGAGTGACAAGACCCCGTCCGCCCGAGTGGCGCTCAGATGAAGCCATTCAAAAATCGCCAACTTACTGTTTTTCGTCTGCCTGAGCTTCAGAAGACCCACTCGGCCGAGTGGTAAATGCCGACCGCCCGAGTGAATAGAAGCCATCGGCCGAGTGACGACAACTCACTCGGCCGAGCGACTCCCGAAGTGAAGACCCCCGAAGACCCAGACTTACTGGAAATTTACAGGGTTTTTCACTCGGCCGAGCGACTTTTGTCACTCGGCCGAGTGCGACGCGCTGCCTGTAGCGAAAAATTACGGTTTTCAGGCTGTGCAGGGGCATTTTGGTCACAGTTTTTTGGACGATTTTGGGGGGTATTTAACCCCTGTTTTTACCCTAGGTTAGAGAGCTTTTCTCTTTAATTTTTGTAGCTTTTTAGATTAACTTTTTAGCTTTTATTCTTGTGATTGGAGAGGAGACAAAAGTTGAATTTTGTTGGATTATTGGAAGAACTCCATTGGTTTGTGTCTCTCTCCTCTAAAAATACTATTTTTATTGCTTATCTCAATATTGTGATGAATTCTCTTGTTAATTTCATTGATTATTTTTGTATTCGTGCTATGAATTGTGAGTAGTCTACACGTCTTGGGGCGTGGGGATGAACCCTACGAGCCCAATTTCATATTTGTGATGAATTGGTGGAAATATTGCTAGAATTGCTATTAGGGTTAGATTGGGATCGATTTACTACGGATAGCTAGGTATTCATACCGATTGGGATTTGCAAGAGATTGGATCCCAATTCGGTAGGAAACCCTAGAAATCCGAATTGGGTTGGAATCGAATTTCCGTAGTATCGGTTTGCAAGAGTATCGGTTTGCAAGAGATTGGACCGATACTAGGGTTTCCGGTTGCAATCCCATGCCGATACCCGTTTGCAAGAGATTGGACGGGTAGGAACTATCCCAACCTAGGTCGTGGCCCGAGTTTGCACGAAAGTGGGCTCAGGGCGCGATTGAACGATGATGTTGTCCTAATGCTAGCTTGCCTAGGCTAGGGTTTGCAAGAGATTGGACCCAAACCTAGGATAGCTATAGACCGGCAACAGCGCGAGAGCGTGAGCTAGGTATTACATTCAGTTGCAACTAGTTCATCCAAAATTTTATTCTAGCAATTTTGATACCAATGAACCACATTGATGAAATACGGTGAGTGGCGGGAATTCCCCATTCCCTAGATGTTCTTTATTTGATTTGATATCTTCGTACTTTGTCTAACGATTGTGACAGGATCGCCAAAGGCAAATTCTCTCTCTTTTGTTCTTAAATAGCCAGGTTGATTGGAGCAAGCACTTTCATTTGTCCTCCCTGTGTTCGATAACCCGCTCGCCGCTACACCGTGCGCTTGCGGTAAAACTACACGGTCGCACTTTTGGGTTACATTCCGGAGCGATCAGCTTGCCTCTGAGTTTGAGGCGTCTATCGAGGCAAAGCTCGTAAGCTTGCCCCAGAGTTGAGGGTGGGGAGGGTGCGAGCCATTGCTTGGTCCTTAACCCACCGGCACCTATCAAGGGCAAAGCTCGTAAGCTTGCCCCGGAGTTTGAGGCGTCTATCGGCCGAAGCTCGTAAGCTTGTCCCGGAGTTGATGGTGGAGAGGGTGCGAGCAATAGCTCAGTCCTTAACCCATCGGTGACCTATCGAGGACGAAGCTCGTAAGCTTGCCCCAGAGTTGAGGATTGGGAGGGTGTGAGCCGTAGCTCAGTCCTTAACCCACCAACGACCTATCGAGGGCGAAGCTTGTAAGATTGCCTCGGAGTTGAGGGTGGGGAGGTGCGAGCCATGGCTCGGTCCTTAACTCACCGATGACCTATCTAGGACGAAGCTCGTAAGCTTGCCCCGGAGTTGAGAGTGGGGAGGGTACGACCCGTATCTCGATCCTTAACCCAGTGGTGACTGGTTGACACGGAAGACGTGCAATGCACGCCGTCCACTCCCAATCATTGGAGTATCAATGCAATAAAAATAACCGGTGAGTACCGGGTCGGATTACAGGGACACGTCGTTCTATATTCACAAAATCTTGTCGATAAAGAAAGGAAATAGCGTGAAACAACAACCTCAATTACGGTGGACGAGTCTGGGAAAAGGTGTGGTGAAACTAAAATTCTATCCTAAGTGGGTAGGGTTAAAGAGCCAAAGGGTATTTAGGATGGCAAGGCGAGAGAGCATGGGTTGTGGGTTCACTAGGATTGGTGTTAATTAAGCTCTAATTACCCGCATATAACTCAATTGATTATCCGGTTAAGGACACTAAATCGGAAAATTTAGCGTTCAAGGACACAATAATTAGCAATATGGATGGATGTATCATCGTTGCACTAATCAAGTATAAGCATGGTATTTTCTCAAATTGTGCCCTCTCGGGTCTTAACCAATCAAATTGTGCCCTAGTAATCATCCAACATTAACATGAAATTGTGCAAGAGGCAATTATGGCTAAAATTAACAACCAACCACAATGAATCACAACCCAAGCAAATCAATACAACTCAATCATAGCAAACAAGAAGAAAACTTCATTCAAAATTAAACCAAATCTATTACAAAAGAGAGATATCAAAAATTACACAAGAAAAGAGGGAAGAGATCACCAATCTCTCAAGAAATGAGGCTTCCCTCTTACTTGGGCACCTCCTCCAAGCTCCCCAAGCTCCAAAGACCTCCTTCCTCACCCAAGCCCTAAAAACACCAAAGAGCAGCTCTTGACCGAAAACATCTCCAAAAAAAACGATTCTCGCATCCAAATTCGCACAGAAGCAAAAAGGGCAGCTTGCGGGTCGGGGAAATCACGCCCGACCCGCACGAAATCAACAAATGCGCGTGCGTGGGGCAATAAAAGGCGGAGCGGGTCGGGTTTTTGGCACCCGACCCGCTCCACGGGCGCCAGGGAAAAACGAGCGGGCCTGGCCCGCTCGAAGTTTCGAGCGGGCCGCCCGCTCGAAGTTTCGAGCGGGCCGCCCGCTCGAAGTTTCGAGCGGGCCGCCCGCTCGAAGTTTCGAGCGGGCCGCCCGCTTTCGGTGGTATTTTTTTAATTAAAACTTACGGAGGCCCACTCAGCGAGCGGGCCGCAAGGCTTGTGGGCCTTTTGTAATTTTTTTTGTTTCTTTTTTTCCGTTTCGAATTCCAGAAACATTCCTCTTGCTCCAATAATTCCCGAAAAATAGCTGGAAGCTCCAAAAAATTTTGGAAAAATTTAAAAAAATCCAGAAAAATCCCAGAAGTACCTGAAAAATACGGGGAGCAAAAATTAGTCCATGAAAACTACATTTTATGTATAAAATACGAATAAGCTTCAATATTACACAATATCACAAATACGCCCGTATTAAAGCCAAAATAATATGATATACACATAAAATGCCCAGAAATGGGTGGGGGATATGCAATTTATATCCCGAATCACACCCCCAACTAGCTTTTTGCTAGTCCCTAGCAAAATATGCGATTAATTCGGATTAAGGTGGAAAACATGCACCAAATTCAAATATCATCATGGCATACCCCAAATGATATTTCCAAATGATTTCAAGGCCAATATACCTAATGTATGAAAGTAAATAACAAATGAAACTCTCTTCAATCCAATTCAAAGAAAAGTGAGGTAATAAGCCTGTATCACATTCATTAGGATATATCGCAAATGACAAAATTTCCAATTTTCATGGAAATGGCCAAAACAAAAGAAAAGTGGTGGGAGATGAGATTGCATCACTCATGTTGCTTATTCTCTCATTTATTCATTCATTTTTCTTTTCTTTTCTTTTGCCTTCTTTTTTTTGTTTTTGATGTTTATGTGTTGCATTCACGTGATAACGTCATGAAATGCAAACACGCCACCTTTGCATACACGCGATAACACTATATAGGCAAAAGGATGGAATAATCTCCTAAATCTCATTTTTTGGCGTCCTCCCCAATATTTCGTGGGGGCACCGGCTACTCAATTTGTTTAGAAATAAACATTCACTTATATTAACTCTCTTTTTCAGTCCAAACATGAATTACAACTCATCCACCCACCTCTAAGAAGGAAACAAAACATACACAATTGGCCAAATCCAATCCAACTAAAAACTACACCATTCATCCCAACATGAAATTACTTCCACCAAAATTTTCCCAAATTATTTCAAAGAGATATCACGACGTATAAAGTAGTTTCATACATGGCATATTAGCATTTGAATCCAAAATGGAAAAGAAATTAAAACGTGCCAATCAAACATCGAAGAAGTTGATACCAAAATTAGAATCCGAAAAAATTGCATGGCATTAAAGTATGTAGGGACTAAACATAAAGCTAACGGCATAGGGACAAGGATGACAAATAAGATATGCAATGAAATTCATGGAATGAAGGCAAAATGGAGGTATCTCAAAAAAAAATTTAACACCAAAATCCTAACAACTCTAAAGATTCTAACACTGTCCCCCAACTTAAAATAAATATTGTCCGCAATGTTGGGAGAGTATCAGATATCACAAAAGATCCTAGCAAAGAAAAGAAAGCATACGAAAGTACTAAAATAAAATATTTATTTATTTACACTATTGGAAAGAACACACCGTGGCAAAAGGCGGATCTCAAATGTATAACTGCTGTGGCAACTGCTCGATCATATCCTTACGCTCCTCCGCGAGTTGCTTTGGAGCTAAGCCACCACCGGCTTCCTTGGATTCCAGCAATGCAACTCCCAGCGTCCCCTTTGGATAATATGGATCATGTGGAAGACGAGCTGCATCAATCCAAGCCATGCCCTCATGCCCTGCAAAAGCATTCCAAAACGGGTCGTCAAAACAAATAAAAGAATGTAAATGCAATGGACGACAATCTGAAGCAAAAATATACGGAAGTGCAAATTGGGCTTCAGAATTTCAAGGCATGAGATGGTGGGAACTTCCCTGAAAAATGTCGCTAGGTGTGGCATGATACTCTGCCTCAGGAGGAGGTGGAAGTGGCTGCAGAGAGAAAACTGGAGTAGGAGGGAGCTCGTGCTCAATATATACCATGTCCCAATCCCGGTCACTATCCTCTTCCTTGACATCAATATCAACATCAATGATCCCTGCGGCACTCTCCACAACTAGTAACTGCTCTTGACAAACCTCCTCGATGACGGGCAAGTGCGCATCCTGAGGCGAGGGAAGTGACATCTGTGATAGGACTGGAGGTAGACTCGTCTCAGGCAAATCCAAGCACGCATCATCCTCGTCATCTTGGAAATAGTTCATCTCAGGCATCCTCCCTAAGTACTCAATCGCCTCAACCTGTGAAGCTAACTCTGAAGTGGATTGTGGCTCAGGCCCAATGGTGTCCTCGATCTGCTCTTGGCCATCATGCACATCCGCTTCATCCTCAACCTCAAAGTGAAAAAACATCGTGTCACCGTCGTGGTCGACACGCAGTCCATCATCCGTCTCCTCCGACACCTCAAAATATAGACATTCAGCTTCCTCTACTTGGCTCCACTGTGCCCCATCATCATGTTCTGCTTGTTCCTCCGTAGGGCTGTAATGGAATGAGCCCTCAACTGGCTCCTCAGGCTGCTCCTGGACCTACTGGACTGTCTCCTCATACTCTGCAAGGTCCCTCAGGTAACACCATGAATCCTCGGTCGAATAATAAAAAAACTCCCCACCGCAACTCATCTGCACAAAATCCCGCCCAGATGGCGATAACCATGTGTAGAAGATATGCAAAAGATGATCCTCGTGAAAGCTCTGGTGTGGGTATGCAAGCATCAAATCAGTGAACCTCCGCCAAGCCTGATGGTAGGCCTCTGGTCGCTCTGGAATGTAACCCAAAGAACGGTTGTAGTTTTACCGCAAGCGCACGGTATAGCGACGAGCGGGTTATCGAACACAGGGAGGACGAATGACCGTGCTTGTTCAAATCAACCTGGCTATTAAGAAGAGAGAAATTTGCCTTTGGCGATCCTGTCACAATCGTCAGACAAAGTACCGAAATATCAAATCAAATAAAGAACGTCTAGGGAATGGGGAATTCCCGCTACTCACCGTATTTCGTAAATGTGGTTCATTGGTGTCAAAATTGCTAGAATAAAATTTTGGATGAACTAGTTGCAATTGAATGTAATACCTAGCTCACGCTCTCGCGCTGTTACCGGTCTATAGCTATCCTGGGTTCGGGTCCAATCTCTTGCAAACCCTAGCCTAGGGAAGCTAGCATTAGGATCAACATCATCGTTCAATCGCGCCCCGAGCCCACTCTCGTGCAAACTCGGGCCACGACCTAGGTTGGGATAGTTCCTACCCGTCCAATCTCTTGCAAACAGGTATCGTCACGGAATTGCAACCGGAAACCCTAGTATCGGTCCAATCTCTTGCAACGGAAATTCGATTCCAACCCAATTTGGATTTATAGGGTTTCCTATCGAATTGGGATCCAATCTCTTGCAAATCCCAATCGATATGAATACCTAGCCATCCGTAGTAAATCGATCCCAATCTAATCCCTAATAGCAATTCTAGCAAAATTTCTATCAATTCATCACAAATCTGAAATTGGGCTCGTAGGGTTCATCCCCACGCCCCAAGACGTGGAGACTACTCACAATTCATAGCACAAACACAAAAATAATCAATGAAATTAATAATAAAATTCATCACAATATAGAGATATGCAATAAAAATAGAATTTTTAGAGAAGAGAAACACAAACCAATGGAGTTCTTCAAATAATCCAACAAAAATCAACTTTTGTCTCCTCTCCAATTACAAGAATAAAGCTAAAAAAGTTAATCTAAAAAGCTGCAAAAATCTAAGAGAAAAGCTCCCTAAAGTAGGGTAAAAACAGGGGTTAAATACCCCTCAAAATCGTCCAAAAACTGTGACCAAAATACCCCTGCGCAGCCTGAAATCCGCAATTTTCGCTACAGGCGGCGCGTCGCACTCGGCCGAGTGACAAAAGTCGCTCGGTCGAGTGAGAAACCCTGTAAATTTCCAGTAAGTATTGATCTTCAGGGGTCTTCACTTCGGGGGCGGCTCGGCCGAGTGAGTTGTCGTCACTCGGCCGATGGCTTCTTAGCACTCGGGCGGTCGGGATTGTCCACTCGGCCGAGTGGGTCTTCTGAAGCTCAGGCAGCCGAAAAACAGTAAGTTGGCGATTTTTGAATGGCTTCGTCTGGTCGCCACTCGGGCGGACGGGATCTCGTCACTCGGCCGATGTGGCTTCCGATGCTCGGCCGAGTGCACGTATGAAACGTATCCGATCTGGTCGGCCGAGCAGTGTCTCGCTGGTCGGCCAAGTGACTCCTTCACTCGGCCGAGTGGGACACCAAAAATGCCCAAACAGCTTGTTTTGGCCTCCTCATCGCTCCTGCGACGTCCTTTCTTCTTCCGCTCCTCTCCAACAGCAGAATACCCCTCGGGGAGGTCATCAGTGACACTCTGGAGTAGGCGTATCTCAAGATCACTCCAAATCGCTCCAAATCACATGAAATTCGACAAAAACAAGAAATCGTGAAAAGCATCGCAATATCGTCGATATATCGTGAAAAACATGATTTGAGCGATCTAAATGGCATGCAAACATGCGGGAAAAAAGTGTAAAATAAGGAGTGATCAAAATCCCCCAAGCTTACCTTTTACCCGTCCTCGAGGAAGATAAGTAAAAGGTGAACCCGGTGGATTCGGAAAACGAATATGGCGAAAAATGAAAAATGAAAAACGGAGAAGAATGAAAAACGAAATAAAAACAAAGAAGAAAGAAAGAAGCGAAGAGGGAAGCTGCTAGATCATTTTCTCAGGACGTGGGTTTCGCTTACTCATATAGCATGCACTGAATGAAAAATACATGTCAAAGAGTTTTATTTTGATATCATAGTATAATAGTGCAAATAGAAATAGAAAACCCACGAACAACGATAAAATCATGAAAAACGGAATAATTTTAGAATTAACATCGTCTGAATCATCTAAAGCGGTATACAAATAGCAGATCACACACTTTTCAATTGAATGCTTTCTATGAGGAGTATAAGAGTATCACACAATAGAATAGAGAGAATAGAAAAGTGTGGATTTCATGATATGAGTGCTAGGCTTAGATTTCTGGACTTCGTAAAGCTAAAAATAATCTCACCGAGTATAGAATATTACTTAGCCTAGGTTGTCGTGCAACGTCAAGTAGTCACTCTCTCACACATCATTGGATTCCCTCCCCCAAGCTTGTCTATAAGTATGGTGGCATAAAAAATATTCACATCCCCATTTTTATAAAGCTCCAAAAGTAATGAAAATGAACACGAAAAGAGAGAAGAAAGAAAGAAGGTGAGATGGAATCTTTTATTGAGGATTTTTCCTCTTTTCTTTTTCTTTTGTTTTTTTCTCTTTTTTATAGCATATATACACAATGATCCCAACTCAAAGAGAGATAATGATATACAAGAATATTTTCTCTTTTTTTTTGAATTCGGAAAATTTGGAGATAGGAATTAATAGCGGGGGAAATGCCATATAATAGAATCGCTAAGGGGAGATTCACCAATGATTTTAAAATAGAGAAATGATGTTCAAGATTTGTGGAGAAAGAAATAAATATACCTCTCGGTTCACTCTATAAGACATGCACGACAACTTCAGCAGGGTAATCTAATCTACTCAGTTTCGATCACAAAAAAACTAACTAATCCAGATTTATCATAGCTAACATCATTCAATCATCCTGAAGTGAAATGTACAAATCATGCATATAGAAGTGACATAGGAAAAGAAATCGGTACTCCAGATATAAGCATTCAATGCGTGAATCTTGGTGTGTTTTCTGCGATAGCATACATAAGAATATTCAGACTCTGCTAATAATAAAATTTCATCCATTTTCATGTGGAGAAAAAATGTGGGTTACTATCTCTAGATGCAAGGCAAGTCATAGCATATAATATCAGAAATAAAATCTAAGACATGACAAATATAGCATGCATATAGAGTAAGCTAACTCCACGTTATCATCATCATAGAAAAGTCATCTCTAGCATGAGATGAAAAAGAAAATAAAGATAAAGGGGAAAATAGAACTATTTACAATGCGGCACACAGAAAGATAAGAAAAACGTGATGCATGGTAAAATAAAAGAAAAAAATGATGAAAATAAGTGCAAAAGCGGAAAATGGCGTGAAAAACTAAAAATAAAGGTGGTAAATCAAAAAGAACGTGAGAACTCACTCTCCCAAGCTAAATGGCACAGTGTCCTCAATGTGCAAAGTGTGGCGCACCGAGAGACAAGTAATGTGAGGGGTAAGTGAGGATGCATGCATGAGGAAAAAAAGGAAAAATAATGAAATGAAAAATATGATGCGGACATGATGCATGCAAATAAAGGAGTGATACAGATATATAGGTGTGACACCAAAAACTCTCCCTCTCTCCCAAAAAAGATATATAAAGATACGATCAGAATGAGAATCCCAAAATAAGTGAGGGGAGGGGGTGGTCAAAAAGCATCAGGACCCAGCAGAAACGGGCATCATAACGACAAAAATAATCGATGGCATCAAGGGTGCCTAAGAAGGTGGTGCTGCGCCGTCTCCGTCTTGAGGCGGAGGTGGTGGTGGAGGCTGCTGAGCGGGGGTGGGTGTGGAAGTGGAGGCAGGCTGAGTGTGTGTGGAAGTGGGGGTGGGAACCTGCTGGGTGGGTGGGGGTACGCGTGGGAGATGCTCCAGGACCTGGGTAAGACAGTAGTGAATGTGCGGGAGCAGGTCAAAGCGGCCAGCCATCGCAGTGACGGTGGCGGACAGGGTCCGAAGGTCGCCTCTGAGGCCACTCACCGCCCCCTCGAGGGCACGAATGCTCCGAAGTACAGTGTCGGGGGAGGTGGTGCAGAGGGACGCACCGCACGGGGCTGTGCAGGTCGGGGCTGGCGTACTCTGGTGGCGTAGGTGACGGGCTCAGCAGGCAAGGGAACAAAAGGAGCTGCGCTCGCAAGTGGGGGCCTGGCCTCAGTGCGAGGCTGGGCAGGACGGTGAGAAGTGGAGGCAGCAGCAGCGAAAGAAGAATACAAAAGTGGCGGCGAGGCGGCCAGAGAGGTCGGTGACACAGAAGTGTGGACAGACGCCACGACACTCTCGGAAAACACAGCAGCGGTGGAGACAGGGGTGGAGACTACGGTCTCTACAGCGGTGCCAAAAGAGGGCTCTCCGCACTCAACTATAGTCGGCGGGCGCTTGGGTGGGGCAGAGGAAACGGGCTCGGCAGATAGAGGGCCAGTGAGGGTGTTGACAGGCGTGGAAGCAGTGGAAGTGGGCTCAGCTAAGGTACTCCCGACACCGACAGAGGTGTGGACAGAGGTGTCTGGAGCAGCGGAAATATCTGGGATAGGCTGAGGGTCCACGTGGTCAACAGGGGCAGCAGGCGCGGCTGGTGCAACAGGGTCTGCGGGGGCAGCGTGGGCCTGCTCGGCCTCCTCGGCCTCGAGCACGTAAGCGGCTGGGATCAGAACATCCATCGCAGGGAGCCAGTCCACCTGGGCCGGTGCAATCTGAGTCCGAGCTGGGCTCGGAAGAATCATGTAATCGGCACCGTAAGGGCCGTGCAGCCAGACCCAGTGTCGCTCACCGTGCGGACGCAGCATATTCATCCGGGCCATAACATCAATCGACAGAGAAGTGGGGCCCGGTGCGCGTCGCAGGTCGTCAGGGAAGTCCTCGCCGGTCATAAGGGCAAGCAAGGTGATCAGGCCGCCGCAGCATATCGGTGAGCGAGCGCCCACCGACACGATGATGCGGTCCAAAAACCAAGCCGCGACATCAATCACGACGGCTGGGACCAACTCATTACCATCCCTAGATAGAGCTCTGGGCCGTGTCATCACGTAGAGCATATAGAGCTCTGGCGTGGACATCGTACCCGGCTCATATCTAGCCAAAAAGGTCGTCGCCATGAGGCGCTGAGCTATACGGAGGCAGGGATGGACAATGGCCGAGGCCTCGGCCCTACTAGGGTCAAAGGCAGCGTGAAGACCCGTAATCCGGGCCCAGAAGGCACCGGCGTCGAAGGAAGGTGGGGGGATATGGGTGGGGGCGTAACCTTGATCGGCCCCGGGGACATCGGGCCATGAGAAGAAGGCTCTCATCATACCGAGAGTGACCTGGCACTCCCGGTCCATGAACCGAAACGAGCATCCCTCGTCGGTCCGGGCGATCGAACTAAGTACCTCAAGTGTCGGGCGGGTAAACGTATCCGCCGACACCTGAAAGAAATCTCGCCAGCCCACGTTGTCGTACAACGTGAGCATCCCCTCTAGTACCCCCAGGCGTCCTAGGTCTGCAAGGTGTGCGAACCTGGAGGGTACGATCGAGCGCTAGGAGATACGCTCGAAAGCGACGCGGTGTGCGTCGTTCCGGAACGTGATCCCCAATGGCCCGATAAGTGGAGCCGGAGGTGGTGGCTGTGGAGCGGCAGGGGGTGGCTGTGCGGGGTGTATGGGCTGTGCGGGCTCTGTAGGCTGTGCGGGATGTGCGGTGCCTGCAGGCTGTGCGGGGTGGACGGGGTGTGTGGGAGAAGGCGGAGGAGAGTCCTCTAACTCGTGGGAGGGGCCGGCGTCATCCGACCACTTCCGCTTAGCAGAAGCTCTCCTCGACCTCGGCCGTGTCCGGGGCGGCATATGGGCCCCGAGCGCGCGCCAAAAAGCGTGAAAAGTGCGGCATGTGCAAAATAAAGGAAAGAGTATACCACGACACGCCGCGAGTGCAAATATGTGGAAGCGTGCGAAGACGACGCCTCCACGTAGCCCGAATCAGTCCCTGGAAGCTCCCCTGGGCTCCCCTAAGCTCCCAAAAATGACCTGCGCATGAAATGGAGATATCAGCGGGTAATATTCAAAACGTATGGAGCATTAGGGGTATAATAGATAGAAATAGAAATTAATTTGGGTTTGGGGTTCGTTAAGCACATGGATCCTCAAAAAAAATACACAAAAGAGGAGAAATAGGCTAAAATCGGCGATACCGGAGGTGGCCGGAGACGTGGCCGTCGGCGGCGACTCGGGCGAGGAGCGGCGGCGGATCAGCCGGCGGTGGGTGGCCGAGCGGTGGCGCTGGGGTGGCTGTCGGGCGAGTGAGCGAGGGGTTTGGGCGAGGGAGCTGAGGGGTCGGGCGATCTGCGGTTTGTGTCGTTTCGAAAAACGAGCCCGACCCCGACCCCTTTTATAGGAAAAGTTACGACTCGGCCGAGTGACTAAGTCACTCGGCCGAGCGAGATCAATGAAAAATCCCTACCCGCTTACGCTTCGGCCGAGTGGCCTTGCCAGCCTCGGCCGAGTGGAGTAAGTCCATTCGGCCGAGTGGCTCAAGCTACTCGGCAAGACTCGCCCTAGGAGCGTATCCGTTTTGCTCGGCCGAGTGAATATATATAATCGGCCGAGTAGCAGTTATACTGAAATCAGGAAAATAAACAGAGAGTTGGGTACAGCAGACTTCCCTCATTCATGAGCGGCTTGGCCGGACGAACTTGTGTACTCGGTCGAGCGACTAGTATACTCGGCCGAGTGAGCCTTATGTTCTGCTGTTTGTCTTCGTTTGGGCTCTAAACTCCGTCTTTCTTCCTCCAGTCGATTTCATCTTTCTCCTAAGCATCGAGCGCCTCCCTGGGGCGCTCCTCGTCACCTTGTGCATCCTCCTAATGATGGGTACCTCGTTCTCCTCTCCTGTCAGGAAAAATAGGACCCGTTATCATAAGATTTTTGGGCGAACGACTCAAAACACTAAAAATTTCTAAAACAAAAATAAAAGAAAAGTGAAAATAAAGCAATAACCGTCGGGTTGCCTCCCGACAAGCGCTCGTTTAAGGTCGTGAGCTCGACCCCCTATGATTTTCAATTAATACGGGATGTTTGGTGCATATGAGATGCACCCATCAAACTTTCCGGGGAGAACGCTTGGATTCAGAAGTTGCGGCGGCGTGTTCTCCCTCGGTGGTCTCCCGTCTCGAATAGTGTTAGGGGGAGGCTCCCCCAAGCTAGCATTTGCTCCGGTCAACGGCTTCACCGGTGACGCCGATTTCCGTATCGGCGGAGCTTTCTTCGGAGACTTTAATTTCGAGAGCTTGCAGAGCTCTCGAATCCTTGCGACATCAGCGTCACCTTCATCATTTTCAGCGGAGAAGTCGGGGGAATCATTCTTCTTCTCTTCTTGGCCTAAATCCGGGCCTTCCTCGAAATACTCATCGAATAGAGCGCCAATGGAGTGAGGGATCGCCTCCTCAATTACCTCATCAAGGAGGTCCATGTAGTCGAGCTCCTCATGGTACGGCATGTGTTTCATAGCCTTAGGAATGTGAAGCTCCACCTCGATGTTGCCGACGTTTAAAGTTAGGGTACCTTCTCGCACGTCGACAATGACACCGGCGGTGGCGAGGAACGGGCGTCCAAGTATCAATGACGTATCTCCCTCCTCCTTAACGTCCATGATCACGAAGTCACATGGCAAGCATATGCCCCCCGGGACTTGTAGCGGGATGTCTTCGGCGATCCCTACCGGCCTTGTTATCTGTCCATCGGCTAATTGTATTCGCATGTCGGTAGGGTTCAACTTCGTCCCGGTGTTTAGCCTTAAGAACATGGAGAGAGGCATGAGGCTCACACTAGCCCCTAAATCTACCAACGCCTTTTGTAGAGGGACACCGCCCAAGGTGCAAGGAATTCGAAAACTCCCCGGATTTTTGAATTTGGCCGGCTCCTTCTCTCTCTTGGTGAACCAAGAGCCCTCCTCGGCTAGCATGATCTTTTCCTTCCTCTTCCCCCACGAAATCAAATCATTTAGAAATTTAGCATATGTGGGGATTTCCACGATGGCGTCGAGGAAGGGAATGTTGAGGCTAACTCCTCTCAGATACTCGAGAAACTTTGCTAGCCTTTTCTTCATTTTCGCTCTAGCAAGCCTTTGGGGGAATGGGACCGGTGGCATGAAGCGCCTCTCCTTAATCAATTGCTCCGCTCTAGATTTCTCCTTTTCTTGCGGCTCTTTCTCCTTCTCAACTTCAACTACCGGCTCAATTGGCTCTAAACTTTCCTCCACGGGCTCCTCGGTAGGAATCATGGCGGGGGTGGTATCCTTCTCACCTCTAGTAGTAACGGCAACCATGGCATTGATGTGGCCGGTGTTGCCCTGTGGGTTTTGCTCGGGTTGCGCCGGCAATTGTTGAGTATTCCGATTGAGCAACGCCAATTGCTCCGAGATTTGAGCTACAACGGTTGTAAGGGAGTCTTGGCCCGCCTTCAAGGTAGCATTGACCTTCTTTTGCTCGACCATAAACGCCTCCACTCTAGCTTCGAAGTCGGATTGTTGTTGAGCTTGTGGAGGGTTTTGATTTTGATTTCTCCACCCTTGATTGTATCCGGGCGGCCTATAAGGTGGAACTTGTTGCTTCGGTTGGAAATTTTGTTGTGGAGGCCCCCTCGGCGGATAGTGTTGTTGTTGGGGTGGTGGTGGTGTTCGAGCTTGTTGAGGTAGTTGTTGTGGCGGGTTCAAACTCCTTCATTGTTGGCGTAAGAGAATCCGGGATGATTTCTTATGGCCGGATTGGCCCAATATCCTTGGTTCCCCGCGACATATTGTACTTGCTCCAAGGATCCTTCTCCTTGCTCTCCTCCCAAATACATGGCTTGAGATTGGTCTTACCAATCACACATTTGGTTTGTTGGTGTGGAGGTGGAAGGGGTTCCTTGGGGCTCCGTGATAAACTTCTCCAGTCTCTCCACTACCTTGTGGAGAGAATCAAACTTGCTTGTAAGCTCCGCTACGGCCTTCGCCTCTTAGATACTAGTTGGCTTCAAGGAGGACGTAGAGTGTCCTCGCTCATCGCCCCATTGTTGATTGTTTGAGGCCATCTCCTCAATTAGGGCCGTAGCTTCTTCGGGAGTCTTTGATAAGATAGCACCATTCGCCGCGACATCAATAATTTGTTTGGTCCCCGGTTGGAGACCATTGTAGAAGCTATGAACTAGCTCCCAATCTTCAATGCTATGGTGCGGGCATTGATGCTGCAGATCTTTAAAACGCTCCCAAGCCTCATAGAGCGTCTCTTGGGGTCCTTGCTTGAAGGACATAAGAGCGCTCCGGATCTTCACCGTCTTGGAGGGCGGATAGAACTTGTCAATGAATGCACTCGCCAACTCGTCCCAAGTGGTGAAGACTCCCTCAGCTTGCGTCATCAACCAATAAAGTGCCTTGTCCTTTAGTGTGAAGGGGAAGAGACGCAGTCTGATGGCATCGATGGAGACCCCCAGCATCTGAAATGTGGCGCACTTTGACAAGAATAACTGGATGTGATAGTGGGGATTTTCATGGGCATTCCCATGAAACGGATCCTGTTGCATCAGAACCACTAATCCAGTTTTCAACTCAAAGTTCTTGTCGGCTGCCAACTCCGGCATGGCAATGGATGAGGTCGTAGAAGAGGTCTTAGGCCGGAGCCTATCGCGAATAGAAATTATCCTCTCTATTCTTGCCGCTAATTGGTCCGCAGTTTCCGGGTTGGTCATAAACCTCCCTTCCTGATCTTGTCTCCTCTCCGCTCTAATTCTCCGCGTGGTACGTTCGATCTCGGGATCAAATAATATAGCTTCAGGGTCCGCCGTAGATCTCGTGTACATGCAATGAGAAAACAGAGTTTCAAAGAAATGATTAGTACAACGGAAGGGTCAGGTAAAAAAGGAAATAAAATAAAAAGAAAGAAATAGCTAGGGTGGTAAGATCAAACGCAATCGCCTCCCCGGCAACGGCGCCAAAAACTTGGTCGCTCCGGAATGTAACCCAAAGAACGGTTGTAGTTTTACCGCAAGCGCACGGTATAGCGGTGAGCGGGTTATCGAACACAGGGAGGACGAATGACCGTGCTTGTTCAAATCAACCTGGCTATTAAGAAAAGAGAAATTTGCCTTTGGCGATCCTGTCACAATCGTCAGACAAAGTACGGAAATATCAAATCAAATAAAGAATGTCTAGGGAATAGGGAATTCCCGCTACTCACCGTATTTCATAAATGTGGTTCATTGGTGTCAAAATTGCTAGAATAAAATTTTGGATGAACTAGTTGCAACTGAATGTAATACCTAGCTCACGCTCTCGCGCTGTTGCCGGTCTATAGCTATCCTGGGTTCGGGTCCAATCTCTTGCAAACCCTAGCCTAGGGAAGCTAGCATTAGGATCAACATCATCGTTCAATCGCGCCCCGAGCCCACTCTCGTGCAAACTCGGGCCACGACCTAGGTTGGGATAGTTCCTACCCGTCCAATCTCTTGCAAACGGGTATCGGCACGGAATTGCAACCGGAAACCCTAGTATCGGTCCAATCTCTTGCAAACCGATACTACGGAAATTCGATTCCAACCCAATTCGGATTTCTAGGGTTTCCTATCGAATTGGGATCCAATCTCTGGCAAATCCCAATCGATATGAATACCTAGCCATCCGTAGTAAATCGATCCCAATCTAATCCCTAATAGCAATTCTAGCAAAATTTCTACCAATTCATCACAAATCTGAAATTGGGCTCGTAGGGTTCATCCCCACGCCCCAAGACGTGGAGACTACTCACAATTCATAGCACAAACACAAAAATAATCAATTAAATTAATAAGATAATTCATCACAATATAGAGATATGCAATAAAAATAGAATTTTTAGAGAAGAGAAACACAAACCAATGGAGTTCTTCAAATAATCCAACAAAAATCAACTTTTGTCTCCTCTCCAATCACACGAATAAAGCTAAAAAAGTTAATCTAAAAATCTGCAAAAATCTAAGAGAAAAGCTCCCTAAACTAGGGTAAAAACAGGGGTTAAATACCCCTCAAAATCGTCCAAAAACTGTGACCAAAATACCCCTGCGCATCCTGAAATCCGCAATTTTCGCTACAGGCGGCGCGTCACACTCGGCCGAGTGACAAAAGTCGCTCGGCCGAGTGAGAAACCCTGTAAATTTCCAGTAAGTCTTGATCTTCAGGTGTCTTCACTTCGGGGGCGGCTCGGCCGAGTGAGTTGTCGTCACTCGGCCGATGGCTTCTTAGCACTCGGGCGGTCATGATTGTCCACTCGGCCGAGTGGATCTTCTGAAGCTCAGGCAGCCGAAAAACAGTAAGTTGGCGATTTTTGAATGGCTTCGTCTGGGCGCCACTCGGGCGGACGGGATCTCGTCACTCGGCCGATGTGGCTTCCGATGCTCGGCCGAGTGCACGTATGAAACGTATCCGATCTGGTCGGCCGAGCAGTGTCTCGCTGGTCGGCCGAGTGACTCCTTCACTCGGCCGAGTGGGACACCAAAAATGCACAAACAGCTTGTTTTGGCCTCCTCGTCGATCCTGCGACGTCCTTTCTTCTTCCGCTCCTCTCCAACAGCAGAATACCCCTCGGGGAGGTCATCGGTGACACTCTGGAGTAGGCGTATCTCGAGATCACTCCAAATCGTTCCAAATCACTTGAAATTCGACAAAAACAAGAAATCGTGAAAAGCATCGCAATATCGTCGATATATCGTGAAAAACATGATTTGAGCGATCTAAATGGCATGCAAACATGCGGGAAAAAAGTGTAAAATAAGGAGTGATCAGCCTCCCATTTAGCTTGGCTAAAGCTCGCTATATGCTGCTCCATAGCTTGCCGCCCCTGTACCTCTCCAAAAAGATGGGCAAAAACACTCGGAAAAATTCATCCTGAAATGACAACCAAGTAAAATGTGAGTCGAGAGACAATGAATCTAACCACAATCTAGCATCATCATGTAAAGAAGAGGGAAAAAATCTAAAGTATAACAATCATCGCAAATGTTCCCACCAAGACATGTATACATCCATTCTTCAAATTTTTAATATGTAAATGAGGGCTCTTCCACTCCGAGCCATGAAAGTATGGCGGGAGTGGGATATCCTCCAAATCAATGTCCGAAAAATCTGAAGATGATGCCATGATTTTTAAAATTTTTTCCAAGAAAATGAAAATAAACAACTAAAAGACTCAATAAGTGAAAAATAAATAAACAGAAAGACACACACTAAGAGATAGAAGTATCACACTAAAGCTTTCAAAATCGATCAAAAAATGCTAATAATAGAAACCGTTGTCCCCGGCAACGGTGCCAATTGGTTGACACGGAAGGCGCGCAAGTGCACGCCTTCCACTCCCAAGCATAGGAGTGTCAATGCAATAAAAATAACCGGTGAGTACCGGGTCGGATTACAGGGACACGTCGTTCTATATTCACAAAATCTGATCGATAAAAAAAGGAAATAGCGTGAAACAACAACCTCAATTACGGTGGACGAGTATGGGAAAAGGTGTGGTGAAACTAAAATTCTATCCTAAGTGGGTAGGGTTAGAGAGCCAAAGGGGATTTAGGATGGCAAGGCAAGAGAGCATGGGTTGTGGGTTCACTAGGATTGGTGTTAATTAAGATCTAATTACCCGCATATAACTAAATTGATTATCCGGCTAAGGACACTCAATCGGAAAATTTAGCGTTCAAGGACACAATAATTAGCAATATGGATGGATGTATCATCGTTGCACTAATCAAATATGAGCATGATATTTTTTCAAATTGTGCCCTCTCGGGTCTTAACCAATCAAATTGTGCCCTAGTAATCATCCAACATTAACATGAAATTGTGCAAGAGGCAATTAGGGCTTAAATTAACAACCAACCCCAATGAATCACAACCCAAGCAAATCAATACTACTTAATCATAGTAAACAAGAAGAAAACTTCATTCAAAATTAACCCAAATCTATTATAAAAGAGAGATATCAAAAATTACACAAGAAAAGAGGGAAGAGATCACCAATCTCTCAAGAAATGAGGCTTCCCTCTTACTTGGGCACCTCCTCCAAGCTCCCCAAGCTTCAATGTCCTCCTTCCTCACCAAAGCCCTTAAAAACACCAAAGAGCAGCTCTCGACCGAAAACAGCTCCAAAAAAAAACGATTCTCGCATCCAGATTCACACAGCAACAAAAAGGGCAGCTTGCGGGTCGGGGAAATTACGCCCGACCCGCACGAAATCAACAAATGCGCGTGCGTGGGGAAATAAAAGGCGGAGCGGGTCGGGTTTTTGGCGACCGACCCGCTCCGCGGGTGCTAGAGAAAAACGAAGCGGGCTTGGCCAGCTCGAAGTTTCGAGCGGGCCGCCCGCTTTCGGTTGTATTTTTTTAAAAAAATTATTATTATTTAATTAAAACTCACGGCGGCCCGTTCAGCGAGCGGGCCTTTTGTAATTTTTTTGTTTCTTTTTTGTTTTTCGAATTCCAGAAACACTCCTCTTGCTCCAATAATTTCCAAAAAATAGCTGGAAGCTCCAAAAAATTCTGGAAAAATTCCAAAAATCCAGAAAAATCCCAGAAGTACCTGAAAAATATGTGGAGAAAAAATTAGTCCTTGAAAACCACATTTTATGTATAAAATACGAATAAGCTTCAATATTACACAATATCACAAAATATGCCCGTAATAAAGCCAAAATAACATGGTATACACATCAAATGCCCAAAAATGCGGGGGAAATATGCAATTTATATCCCCAATCAGTGACCTATCAATGATGAAGCTCATAAGCTTGCCCCGAAGTTGGGGGTGGGGAAGGTGCAAGGCGTAGCTCGGTCCTTAAACCACATGCACCTATAACCTCGAAGGGGAGCTGAAATTTTCAAAAGGAGTTGACAATATTTGAGAGTATGCACAGAAAACGATAGTTATATTTACAAAGCTATTGATAATATTTGAGTAAATGCTCATCATTCCTATGGCGGGCTAGCTCGTCGCCTTCTGTTGTTAATCGTCGAAGTCCTCCCGATCATTAACCATTTCGACCAACTGAGCTTGTTCGGGCTCATTGTGTTTGATGGACCTGACGTAGCAGCTTTGGGAGAGTCTTTGGCTCCCTCGCGCTTGTCGAACTCCTTGCAGAGTCTGGAACTTGATCATTTGATGTAGGAGTGAGGGGAGAGCTTCGATGGCGGTCATGTATGGCTACCCTATGATGCCGTTATATGCCGACGCGATGTCTACGACAACGAATTTCATCATCCGAGTGACGATTCTCGGCTTCTCCCCCAGAAACATTGGTAGGGTGATAACTCCGACGATGGGAACCAAGTGGCCAGTAATGCCGACAATCGGATCCGTACATGTCCTCAGATCTGCTTGCTTCAGCCCCATCTTCTCGATCGTTGATATAAAAAGAATGTCGCATG
This sequence comes from Scilla litardierei, assembly GCA_030789695.1. Classification (NCBI taxonomy): domain Eukaryota; kingdom Viridiplantae; phylum Streptophyta; class Magnoliopsida; order Asparagales; family Asparagaceae; genus Scilla; species Scilla litardierei. The sequence continues at coordinate 293,895,087 of CM061141.1, forward strand.
AGCTTCCGATGTCGATCAATAGGCGGCTCACTATGGCCGTTTCAATTTGGGCTTCGATGACGATGGCATCATCATGTTGTAGATCGACCTCCTCCAAGTCGTCGTACGAGAATGAGATGGGGGACGAGCTACTCTCCTCCGCTTTGCCTCGTCACCCACGTCCGTCGTCATCACTTGTCTAGCGTACGCCTTCCTGGTCGATGCCTACGCGCCACTCAAGGATGGCCCACCGCATATCACATCTATGCACATGACCAGTCTAGGCTGGCGAGGGATGTCTTTCTCGGCATTCTGGGGCTGGTTCAGCTGTTGCGCTCCTAGGGCGCTCTTTCATCGCGAACGGGTCTCCTCCCATCGAAGAATCCTTGGGGATGGCCCTCCTGATCAGCTGTTCGATATCCCGCTTTAGAGTGAATCATTCGTTGGTATCATGACCGTGATCATGGTGATATCAACAGTATTTCTGTAGATTTCTCGCGGCTGGGGTTTTCCTCATCCCCTGAGGCGGGTCTTGGAGAAGTCTGGCTTTCGGCGTTGCAGCCAGCACTTCAATCATGGGGCCATTGAGCTGCGTGTATTGGGCCTGCTGCTGTCCTTCGGACCTGTTAACCGTCGATGGGGGCTCTCTAGGTGTGGCGAACCCTCGTACTAGTCCGGAGCGATCTTGCAGTCGAAGGCCTCCTTGGTCATGCCTTTGGTTGCCCAGTTGGTCGCACCCTCTAGGACGGTCTTCCTGCCTTGATCGAAAATCAGGCTATCGCTCGTTGCGGGATGTCCCAACCGGGACGTCCACCTGCTTTACTCCCAGAGCATCCTTGCTTAGCATGCACCTCTCCGATCTGGTGAATAGCGCATCCGGATCGGTGGGAGGATCTTGAAGGAGCGACTTATGCAGGCTCCGACTGGTCAACCCTTTTTTGAAGGCCGCCATGGCAAGCTCATCTCTGCAGTACGCCAAGCCAAGCCTTTCTTCCTTAAAACGGTGTAAAATTTTTCGGATTGTTTCTCTTTCCTTCTGGATTATCGATAACAGATAGTCCGCAGGTTTCTTCTTTCTCTTTCTCTCGCCCTGAACTGCTGGCAGAACTTGTGGGATAGGTCGTCAAAGAATTCGATGGAGTAGGTGGGCAGGTCGTTATACCACTCTAATGCCGACTTTTTCAGAGTCATTTGGAAGCCCCTGCATAGGAGTGCATCATATGCACCTTGAATCTCCATTGCCCCTCTATATCACTGCACATGTTTGAGGGGATCACCCGAACCATCATACAGTTCAAGCTGAGGAAGCTTGAACCTATGAGATCGGGGCCGCGGTCACTTGTCTGGATAGGGGGTTAGACACTTCTGGGTAGGGGGTCGCATAGGCGATCTATGAGGATGCATAAGCGATCTTCGGGGGGTCGATACACTACATCGACCGCCTCGCCAATCATTGGAGTCGCCAGATGAGCCACCTCGGTACTCAGTGACGTCCCTTCCCTGCCTCAGGGGAGTCCTACTGCGATCGCGGCTTCGTCGTCGACGAACATCACGCCTAGGAGATTTATGGAACGACATGTGGATGCTACCTCTGAGCAACGAGACATCCACCACTGGTTGGCTACGTGGGTGCCATCGATTTAGGGTCGATGCCCCCGGGATCCTACGGCTCTCCTCCCAGAGTCTCTCTCACATGTCGATGATGAATCGTAGCTGTCGACATGCGATTTCTTCATCTACCCATATTTGTTGAGCGGCGGCCTCTGCCTCTTCGTCAAGCTGCCTTAGTCGAACATCAGCTTCTTACTTGAGGCTCTTCTGATGAGCAGTCTCAATCTCTGCATAGAGATATCTTTACTTGGCCGCTATCTCTTCGTTGATCCCCCTCTACCGGGTGGCTGCGGCTTCTTCGATCTAGGGATGAAGATTGCGCCTCACGTTCTGGGGTTTAGGGAGACGGTGGATGTCCCGGTCCCACCCGTATCCCAATTATTCTTCATCTTTGTAAAGGCTTCAAAGCCTTGGTGGATAGCACATGCCGATGCATGAATAGCCTCTTCCGTCCCCTCAAGGGGTACATCTGTCGAGGAAGTCCCCTCGAGAGGACGTGGCTCTCCTCCATGGGACGTTTGCCATGGTTGGGACTAGGATTGAAGTGTATGTGATTAGACATGGGTGTGATCTGAAGTTTCCACAGACGATACCAATTGTTACAGGGTAAATCTGCTTACAATGAATTTATATTGAAGTGGAAAATCAAGGGCACGATGATTACAAGTGTAGGGTTGATGATGAGGCTAATCATAGTTTGAGGATGATTTGAAGATAAGAAGATCATGGTCGCCCGTCAACCGGAGTAGGTCACCCTTGATTGAAGTTGTTCGCCCTAGGTCGCTTCAACCGTCTGAAGTAGTGGCATGCTACCTGCAAGAAGAACAACTCGTTAGAAGGGCTCGGTTGGTTGTCAACCGAGAGCCTTTCCGATGCTTAAGTCAGTTGAAGACTACTTGGAGAATGTCAGACATTCATGGCGATGTTAGAGGCAAATAGGCGCTTGCGTGGCGAACTAGTGTGGAAGGCACAAATATCTGGAGGATATTCGACTTTGAATATAAGTAGATGTGTTAGGGTTTCTTACAGAGTAGCCAGCCCCCTTTCTCGCTGGAGGAGAGTGGGTATTTCTAGGCTGTTGGAGTCGGTTGCTTTAGCTGAACTGGCGGTGTCAGGGTGTCAGGGATTCGACCGATGATGTCAGGGCTAAACGTGGCAGGCACACTTTTGTCAGGCTGTCAGATCCGTAAATGTCAGGCGTGCTTTAGTCAGGCTATCTAGCGACGAAACGGCCAGGGACACTTTTGGCAGGCTGCCAGGCGGCAAAGCGACAAGGTGCGCTTTTGTCAGACTATATCTGTAGTGAAACTGTAGTGATATTTATGTCAGGTTGCCTCCCTCCTTGGGCAGACTGCTTCGGGGCGGAGATGTAGGCGAGCTGCTTTTGGGGCAAGCTAGCGTAGAACGTGTGCGATCTGCCAGAGGACTCTTCTCTTTTATTCGGTTGACGAGCTTATCACTCCGCTTGGGCGAGCTTCTCTAAGACTCACCGAGCTTCTCGTCAGAGCTAGTTCTCATTAGGGAGATTCAGGGGGGCGGCGTTTACTTGAGCTTTGAACATCTGGGCCTAGATCGTCTGGGCCGATCTTTAGGTCGTAACACGTTTGAAATGAAAATGAATGAAAACTTTTTTGCAACTTTGGCGTACCTTTTCATTTTACTTTATTTGAATATATGCGTGTGTATGGACCCACAACGACTCAACTTCCAGTTTCGTAGGTCGTTGACAAATTAGGCGTGATCAATAGATTGAATACAACATTATAAACCATAAATCGCGCTTTGTTTAGTAGCAAGGAGCAATGCCTCATAAAGTCAACGAAAGTCAGGGATCGTTCAGTGGCGAGGGGCGAAGCCTCTTCGACTTATGGCCGACGACGATCGAAGGTCGTTTAGTGGCGAGGGGTGATCCCTCGACTTACGGCTGACGACTAGAGTCGTTCGGTGGTGAGGGGCGAGGCCCCTTCGACTTATGGCCGACGAGCGTCGTGAGTCGTTTAGTTGCGAGGGGCGATCCCTCGACTTATGGCTGACGAATAGGGTCGTTCGGTGACGAGGGGTGAGGCCCCTTCGACTTACGACCGACGAGCATCGTGGGTCATTCAGTGGCGAGAGACGCTCCCTCGACTTACGGCTAACGACTAGGGTTGTTCGATGGCGAGGGGGAGGCCCCTTCGACTTACGGCCGACGAGCATCGTGGGTCATTCAGTGGCGAGGGGCGATCCCTCAGCTTACGGTGAAGACTAGGGTTAGATATCAACGAAACAATTAATTTTGCATTTATCATGAACCAGAATAAGATAAAAGACAACGATAGATTTCAATCATTTACACTGGTTGGTACAATCATTGGTAATACTTCCTCAAGTGCTCAGCATTCCAAGAATGAGGTAGTTCTCTTTCATCCAATGTAGAGAGTCGGTAGGTGGCAAGACCGAGTACCTTGCTCACTGTGTAAGGTCCTTCCCACTTTGTAGCGAGTTTTCCTTGCTTGAGAATCTCAGAAGTGAAAGCAGCTTTACATAGGACCAGTTGCCCACACGAAAGCTATGTCCGCGAACCTTTGAGTTGAAATATTGAGCCATGTCCCTTTCTGTTCGATGAGGGTCACGGGAGACCTACCATTATCATGTTGATGAGGCTGACGCTGGGAGGTGTCGAGGTATCCTCGTAAGATGTTGATGGGTGAGTCGACATGGTCTAGCGGTTCGTCGATCGGGATGTCGACTCATGGTTTTCCTCAGATTGCGCCAAACTGTTAAGGCTAAAATTGACCGAGACAGTTGTCAAGCTAACGTGGGCTCTTCGTGCTAAGTCGGAGCTCGTCAGCAGATGAAGTGGGACCCTAGGTAGGAAGAACCTGAGTCTGGTGATGGATGTAGATGATGATGCGGTGCTCGATCGACCCTCGATCAGCTTGTACGTTGATCGCTCGAGGTTGGGAAGCTCGGAAGCGACCCTAGCAGGAGATGAAGACTCTTCAATCTACATAACGGAGACACAATGGGGGGTCGGATCTGGGTTCCGACCCAAATCCCCTCTGATGCTTAAGTTAGTATGGAAACTTAAGGAAGAGAGGGAGCTTGGTGTAGCTGAGATCGACCCACTGAGGTTCGTCTCAGGTTTGGCAACGCAAGCTCTAAAGTGTAAGAAATATCAGCTGAGAAAGTAGAGTTCTATGTCTTAGATCTTGTACCTTGAGATGGGGACCCCTTTACCTTTGTCATGTCGTCTATTTATAGGTTGTTCCCTCTCTATTGCATGTAACCTTCCTTCATTGATTTGGGCACGATCTTCACCGAGATTCGAGGTAACGGCTGCCTATTTACTCGGCCCCATTAACCTCCCCACTGAATATCAGCGAGAGCCCAACGGTCGAATGTGACGTTCGCTTGACTCGGTAATGCCTCACTCTGAGTGACGGATATTGGGTTGTTGGCGCCATTCGGGTCAGGTATGCAGATGTTTCACCCGGATTCGTACCCGTGCACTAACAATAATCTATTAGATATCCCACAAACTTTACACATCTTGGATCGTGCATTTGTAGTTCAACACTATATCTAAACAAGTTAAGGTTAGGTTTTTCTACCTTTTCATATCTCAGATGGAGTTATAGGCACAACCTTTGATAGAATTGTATAAAGTATTTGCACAACCATTTCTCGGATATAGCCGAGAAGGTAACTCGGTATTACTCATTATGGATCACATCATATCTAGTATGGTGCGATTTCTAATACACCAATGTGTTATGGTGTGTAGGTATGGGTAACCTAATAGAAAATCACATTCAAGCACAGAATTCTTGACTTAATGAATTGAAGAAACCGGCTAGGAAAAAGTCATAGAGAGTCCATCAAGCAAAATTACAACATGTGTTCGTAAAGATAAATGAAGACCAATGCTTGTGTCCTAAGCAGCTAGCTAGAAAGTTCCTCATCTTGATGTTGTATGTTGATGATACACTCATGGCCTCTAACAATAAGAAGATGGATCAGCAACCATTAAATCAGTATGAAGATGTGTCCTAATCTCCGGTGCCATAACATTGAAGATTCCTCATTCATAACACATCTTTTCATACCAGAATTAACATGCATGACAGCATTATTTTGCAAATTAAGCATAAAGAGACCATTACACAATATGCCATTTCCAATAACATCTGATTTATAAACCAAACTGAATGATGTTCCTTGAAAATTAAAAACAAACCCTAAAGGTAACAGTCTAGAAATTGAAATCAAATTCCTGGAAAAACCAGGTACATAAAAAACATTATGCAAAAGCAAAATAAAGCCTCCAGATAACATAAGCTGGCATGTTCCAACATATTCGACAGCTGAGCGCATTTTGTTTCCTGAGAAAATGCCTCGTTCAATTCCCGCTGGCTTCCGCAGGTTTGTCATACCCTGCAAATTTGTTGAAACATGGATTGAAGAACCAGAGTCAATCCACCATGTGTCACAATGAACATCAGTCATATTAGATTCAAAACAGACTAGAGAGATTGAGTTACCTTTCTTCTTACGCCATTGAAGGAATTTTAGGCAATCCTTCTTCATGTGCCCCTTCTTTTTACAGAAGAAGCACTTGGATTCCTTAGCAATCCCTCCCTTAACAGGCGCTTTACCCTTCCCCTTAAATTTGGGGCGTCTGTCATCTTTCTTATTGGTTGCCATTAGCACATTCTCTCCATGCTCCATGATTAACCGACCTTCCTCTTGAACACACATGGTCAAAAGTTCATTCATTGACCACTTATCCTTATGTGTGTTATAGGATATTTTGAAAGGTCTGTATTGATGCGGAAGAGTATTCAAAATGTAATGCACCAAAAAGCTATCGGACATCTCAACCTCCAACTTCTTAAGTTGAGCCGCAATATCCCTCATATGCATGATGTGCTCACGCACACCTCCAAGACCGGTAAGCCTTAGTGATGAAAACTTTCCAATGAGAGTACTCGCAAGTGCCTTATCTGAGCTCTGGAATTGCTCGTCAATGGCCTTTAATAGTGATCGGACCTTGTCATTCTTTTCCACCGAGCCCCTTATACTAGCCGATATTTTAGTCTTTATGAACATAACGCAGAGACGGTTAGATCTCTCCCATTTTTCATAAAGGACTAAAGCTTCAGGAGGGCTAGTATCTGTAATGGCCGGTGGCTCATCCTTGCGGATGGCATAATCAATGTCCGCCACTCCTAAATGAAGGAGTACTCTCTCCCTCCATATTCTATAGTTTTCACCATTTAGTCAGGAACGTCACATTTGATATCAGTAACGGTCACAGATTGTGATGCTGCAAAAATTTAAAATACATACTCACTTCATTATTTTTGAGACTTAACAAACTAAATTATGCGTTACCAATGTAAACATAGAAAGAATGTGAATCTAATGACATAAAACTTACCTGTGGGTCAAAGTTTTAATTCAATTAGATTTATTTTAACTGAACAATAAAACTACCAAAATTATTTTCCCTTTCTTAATTCCTGTGGGAAAATTAAGAAATATAATTTGATATTTCATTCTAATCAATTATATAAGCTTCAACAAATTTTCTTGTGGGATAAAATGTTGTAACTCATGTAATTAATTACAAATAATGCTCTAAGTGATTTTATTCAAGAATTATGATTTTAATAAAGTAGGATGCTGTGGCTATTCCTTTATTAAACAAAATCATATAATCACTCAACATCGAAATACTCAATATCATGCTCAATAATTATCCAAAAGGCATCAAATGTACCATTTTAAGTTTTTTTTGAGTTTTCAAGCGAAGAGAAAGATCTGAATGATCTCTTCTCACAAAACCTTTTTCAAAGCGTGCTTTAAGCCTATTCAGCAAGTTGAAACAAATGAAAAGGAAAAATGCAATATGCACAACTTAGGGACTTCTTTTCAATCGGCTAGAACCAGCCATATAGTTTAAATATCTGCATTATATAAGCATAATGCAAATTGGCTGTAGCCTAGTGGTTGTTCCAAATCCACTTAAACTTAAGGTCACAGGTTCAAAGCCTAGCATGCGAATTTTTTTTAATTATAATAATAAAAAATAATCCTGCAAAGGGATTCAAATTCATGAATCAAACAAGGCAGCGTATAGACTTTACCACCAGGCTTGCATAGGAATATGCAAACATTTTGGATAACAAAAGTTATGAAAGAAACATATCTTTGAGAGAAAACATGTTTGCATACGAGCAGGCAGAGGCGATTACGGGCATTTTAAACAAAAATGAACACAGCCCAAGAAAATTACATGGTACCTTGCAGCAAGAATGCACACATGCCATTAACAAAAAAAATGAAAGTGTACATCGTACATTTAATAAACAGGGTGCATTCGAGGGTGCTGGGTGCTGGGTGCAAATAGGCACACACCGTTTTGAATGCATATGTGCGTACAGCATAATTGTTTAATGCATATTGAATGTTTGATGTTTTGCAACTAATGAGAAAACCGAAAAAGACCTAAAAGCCCACATGGCCATCTTCAACCTTCAGACGGGTTAAAACCCGTTCATTGGTTCAATTTCAAACCCAAAAAAAATGCTATGCAGATCGATGGATTTCTCCGACCAAAATCGAAGAAATAGCAAGACAGAGGTAATTAAACAGGCTCTGATACCAATTATTAGCCTAAACGTGAAGGATGGATCACGAGATGCGGAAGAAATCGTGGGTTCTTACCTCCGGCCATTGCTTCTTCCAAAGGTAACCTTTTTCACCGATTTTGATCTTCTCAGTTCTTAGATCACTCCTGTATATGATGGTGTATTCTCAGATTTCGAGTGATTAGAATAAGGGACCAAAGCCCTATTTATAGTTGAAATTTACCGTTCCATCAACGGTAGGAATTTCAAATTTTTGATTAAGGGAGGGATTAGGTTTATCAACTGTCGTGGATCATCAACGGGAAGAAATCCCAACGGGATGGATTTTTCTAACAAGCACATGAGAAGGCCAAGCACATTGATATCGAATATCACTTCGTTAGGAATTGAAAGAACGATCAAGTCTTTGGGTGCAAACCAACAAGATAAATGGTGATTGAAGCGTTAAATTGTATAAACTCATATTAGGTCTTTTGTGGTTAGAAGATGGTGATATACATTGTATCTGAGATGCTTAATGCTATACTCCATTTTACATTAATAATATCGTTTTTTTCCAAAGTATGAGTCTTTTTTGAATGCTTACATAAATTATATACTGAATATGTGAACAGTAAGTTGAGTATGTCTAGATTGGCTCGCTCGCATGAGAAATCAGTGTTAGCACTTTCAGAGAAGCGAGAAAGAAGAAGATACGTGACATGAGATCGCATTGATGCAATCATGGGAATAAGACGAATGCAAGCACAGACGAATGCAATCATGGGAAAAATAACTTGTTAAAAAACAAGAATTATAGCTGCGAAATCCTACACATCCTAGTTGGTCCTCATAAACTTATGGCTCCAAGCTCAGTGAACTCAATAGAACCATAGCATTGCTAGACAAAGTTGAGCTTATCTCATGAAATGAACTAGTTGTTTCTTCATCTATTGCAACTATGGTTTCAGTGCAAATTTTCTTTTGCATATGGTCTAATGGCAAAATACCTTAAGATGTTATCACATTAACGCTTAGAATTTTACTGATTCTGCATGAGTTGAGTTAGAATTTAAATTTGCAAGGAAATCACCCGGATCAAAGTTGAGCTTCGTCCTACTGACAAAAGAGAAGCTACACTTGATTCTTATCTCCGCTGAGCTCTGCTGGGGAACGTACAACCTCAACCTAAACCTAACCTGATTATATCCTGCCGACATGGTTTAAAGCAAGCAAGCCATGTTTTCGCGTAGGGAAGCAAACTACCCCATTTAATCACCAATTAAGGCACACAAACTGGTTGCATGCACTAGAAAAGGACCACCTCTATATGCTTGCAGCCTTACAGCTTCTCTTTAGTGGCAATGCAATGAGGTTGTAGTTATAATATTAGATGCTACGACCACTTGCGAAACAAAAAGGGGCCATTCAGCACTGGAAATCAGTGTATGCATGACAGCTCCTTGCTGTTTTTTGTTGCCAGTATCACTTTTCCTTGCTGTTTTCTTGTTGCTAATTACAATTTCTGTTGCCTGTCTAATTCTTGATTTCGAATTAAGTGGCTTGATTCCAAAAATTAATGAAAACTTGCAAAGTTAAGATACAGTTTTGGAGCTGGGCATTGTTGAAAATTTCAGGCCTTGTTAAATAATTTTAAAACTGCAGGCGAATCTATGTGTGTGTGTATATGTATATATGTATATGTGTATATGTATATACATACTAGTCATAACCCGTGCCCGCGGGCACAGTTCATTTAAGATTTCCCCCGCGAAATCTTTGTTCTCCGAAATATTATTTCCACAGCCAAAATTTAACAGAACAATAAAATAGAGTAAAAATATTTAGCGCCACGGGCACCTTCGGCGCGGAACAACAAATTCAACGCAAGCGTCTTCGGCGCGGAAGAACAAATTCAGCGTCGAACAACTAATTTGGCGCACGTGCCTTCGACGCTCAACAACAAATTTGGCGCCCGCGCTTTCGACGTGTAACAACAAATTTGGCCTCCGCGCCTTTGGCGCGGAACAACAAATTTGGCCTCCGCGTCTTCGGCGCGGAACAACAAATTTGGTGTCGAAAAACAAATTTGGCACTTGCGCCTTCGGCGCAGAACAACAAATTCGACGTCGAACAATAAATTTGGTGCCAGCGCCTTCGGCGCGGAACAAAAAATTGGTGCGGGCGCCTTCGGCGCGGAACAACAAATTCGGCGAGGGCGCATTCGGATTATCAATTCTTTTTATCTATAGTAAAATCGCAAGAGATTGAGCTTCTTGCGTGGTTGGTATCTGAGCCTTCGGGTTATCAATTCTTTTCTGCTGTAATAAAATCGCGCTGGCACCTTCTGGTTATCAATTCTTTTTATCTATAGCAAAATCGCCTTCTGGTTATCAATTCTTTTTATCTATAGCAAAATCGTAAGAGATTGAGCTTATTGCATATATGGTTGGTATCTGAGACTCCTAATTGGAGCTACATTATTTCGGGATGCATAAATGATGGATGGTTGGGTGATGTCTTCAATGATGCATTAGTATTATTATTTATCTGATCCTTCATATTAACCAATTCTATATCAGTGATGTTATGTATCGATGCCTCATGCATTATTGCTGGATAACATTTACTACACAATTGTAATAGGTTGGCTTTTTCCTGATTTTCTTTCTAGAAATTCCCAAGAGGCAACGCAAGATATGCGAAGTTTATTGGAATTCTGAGAAGTTCAAAAAAAAAAGGCATGCTACCAAGAATTTCCAAAAGCTTTTTTGTGATTTCCTTGCTACAATTGTAACACTTATGAGTTCATGCAAGAAGGCATTATTCAAAAAACATGTCATCACCTGATTTTCTATAGAATAATACACAATAGTAAAGCACATTGACACACAAATCAGTTGATAATACCCAACATCTCAAAATCTCAAAATCTTCAAACAAAGGAACAACAAACCTAACTGAATCTTGTCCGCCACAGACCAATAAATTTCCATGGACCTCCTGGGCCGTCTTTCCTAAACCCTGGAACTTCCGGCAAGAGTACGACAACAACACCAAAATGCCATACAAATGAAATTATGTTGAACAGAGAATTGCGTGGTGTTTATAAATAAGAAAATTTAAACAAAATTTTGTAAAAGGTGCAAAAGAGTTGCACATGGCATGCTACATCAAGTGATCTAAGTACAAGCTCAGCAAACTTGTCAATCATCGCATGGACCCTGCGCTCTATCTCGGACTGGAAATGATGAAAATAAATGCCGGATCTCCATAACTGAATAGTCAACCATAACTGATTTAGCAAAATTGGCAAACTATTCTCCTTTGCAGAATCTCCCAGAAATTCTCTTCTCTTCTTTGAAATGATGAAAATAAATGCAGAATCTCCATAACTGACTTAGCAAACTTCTCTTCTATGCACATTTAGAATCTGCAGCACAATAATAGTTAAAAGATGGATTATTTATGCACAAAAATAATACATCATAGATCAAATTTCCTGCAGGCAAATTGCCTTCAAGCAGTTATTTGTATTCATGGATCCTCAACAATTATTCAAAATGAAACAAATATGGATACCAACCATGCAGTCAGACATGAATACCAACAATTATGGATGCCATGCATGCAGTCATTCATTCAAATTGCTTCATTTAATCTTCAATTGCTTTCATTCATTCATTCAAATTGCTTTATTTAATAGTCCAAAATGAAGGCCAAATTGCCTTCAAGCAGTTATCTTCAAATTGCCCGCAGGTATTCATGTTTCTATCAGCAGTTATCCTCTGCTTGCAAAAATTCATAATGAATCAATTTGAATACCTGTCAATTGGAGGCCAATTCTGAAGGCCAACTCTATCATCATGTCAATGTGAATACCTGTCAATTGGAGGCCAACACAAATAACTTGCAGTTATTTTTCAAATTAAAACCCTGCTGATTACACAAATAACTTGAAGCATGAATACCTATTTTTCAAGCAGTTTGAATACCAACAACTAAGGATGGTCATGACAGTTTTAATGCTTCCATTCAATTTTTTGCTATTCCCATGCTTCGTAACTTTTTTTCTATTGAACCCATAATTAGATGAAATTAACAGGATAAAAAACCATGAGGCGAATATTAACAGCAAATCAGGAAATTAACATCAAGGATCAAATTAATCAGGCTATGCATATCATTTGCTTGAACTGGATTCTGAAATCTGACAGATATTCTAATTTCGCAATGCATTAGAAACTGATATGCATATCAAATGCATGAAACTGATATGCATGTCTTTCATTAGAAACTGAAAAATATTTCATATTCTGTCATTAAAAAAATATGAAAATGAATGTTGTTCATATATTTTCTATGGATAAAATATGATAGATTTTCTAATGCATATCATGCAATGGACAAAAAAATGATATGCATAGTGATTTGGTCAAAAAAACTTTCGAGGATTGCCTGCGAGATTGATATGATATGCATAGTGATTTGTCGCAGGTAATCAGTTAGTGATTTGGTCAAAAAATGATATGCATAGTGATTTGTTCACATATATTCTATGGACAAAAAATTCCAGTGTTCTACTCTTGCAAATAGCACTCTTGCACATAACAAAAATTCTTGAAACAAACACACATTTATAGTAAGCTACTGAAGAATACAACAGTTACTTGCATAATATCAACATTGAAGTATCCATGCTTAATGGAGTAAAAAAAATTTAGTACAGAAGATATGAAGATAAATTGAAGGTACATACCCTTCCATCACTCATCAACACTGAACCCTTCCGCAAGTGAACATGATAAACTATGCAATGGCATGGAAATAGGGTGGTTGACATTTCATTAAATCTAAAGAGACTTCGACTCCAGAAACTAAATATCCGATAAGAAACTCCATCAAGAGATTCTATTTGAACTTCAACGACAACATGTATTAGCTCTCCTCGTCGTTTCACTGCCTTTGATTCCAATTTGATTTGAGAAATCTGTATGAATGGAATAGAACTAATATTCTGGCCATGAATCGTCTACAATATTGCTCTCATTTTTACCATATTACATTTCAATATCATATATGTTTTAGCTACAGTAAATTCAGCATATCTATTGTGGAGAACAAACTTCACATACTTCCAATACTTTGGTGAGTCCTCTGTTTCAGAATTAGCAAGATCTTCTTCCTCAATGATGGGTAAATGGACTGCAATAGCAGAGTTCTCAGATTTTACTACCAAAATAACATCTTTGACTGCAATGGCATGGAAGTAGGAGTGTTAATTTTGGTAGGAGTGTTAATTCCTATCTTCAATTTTACTGCAACCAAATAATTGGAACCAAAATATTACTGCCAGTAAAATAATTGGAACCAAATAATTCCTATCTTATTTTACACCAATGTTAGGAACCAATGTTAGGAACCAAAATTACACCTATCTTAAGAAATTATTTGGTTGCAGTAATATATTGGCAGTAAAATAAGATAGAAAGAAATTATTTGGTTCCAATGAGTAATATTCTGGCAGTAAAATAATTTTACTGGCAGTAAAAAAATGAGTATTACTGGCATTAATATTACTGCAACCAAATAATTTACTGGCAGTAATATTTTACTGGCACTCATCCAACTCCAGCGCATATATTTGGTTGCAGTAATCATCCAATTTTCATGCACAGTATGCATCTAAAATTGGATAAGGAGACTCCAACTCATGACTGGCACTCCTACCAAAATACCAAAACTGATAAGGAGACTCCAACTCATGATATGCCTTTGCCACATTGGATGCATACTGTTTTCCATAATGTATATGTATTTGGTAGTGGAGATATATATTTGTTTTTTCTAGGTATTAGTACTTGAGTTATAATGTGCTAGTTTTGCTTAAATAAGAATATTTGATTATACAATGCTTTAAACAAAATAAAGCCCTACTTAACCTCAAGAACATACTCTCATAGTCTGGAATCTCGACTTAAGCATACCTTCGCCTTGTTAGCATGGTACATTCAATAGCAAAAATGTTTGAGGATTTATGCAAACATAACTAATATTAAAGTTTTCTTAGATTAAATCAGTAAAATATCACTTATAAAGTTCTGATATTTGTCAAAGGGTTTCTATAATAGTGATGCATGCTTCTTTTTATGACGTGTTTTAGATTTTGCTGCATATGGTTTATAGCAGATACACCAGTAACTTGATCATACTTGGTTGTGTTGGATGGAGAAACATTCATGTTGGTTGTGTTGAATGGAGAATCATTCATTTTTTCTCTTCATAGCACAGAAATTAAGGGTTTGTGGCATATTTCTCTTAAGTTAATAATATTGGTTACCTTAATTGCTACTTGTGCAATTTGTAATTAGTTTATGTTTTATGTTCCCTTAGTTCTTTTATTGATTATTTAATCAAAGAACCTTCAATTATCTGCTTGCTCTGGTAAAGTTAATGTGGTGTACATGTTCAGTACTGTTACCCTAGGATTAGATGTAGCATGTCATAACACAATCATGTTTTTCATAGTGAATGTTCTTTATAGTTATCTGCCACATTATTATGTGTTAAGCAATATAAAGAAGGAATGTTGTGTAAAGTGGCCTGATTTCTATTTCAGCACTATGTAAGTGAACACTGGACAGTAATTTGACTTTGGGGGTTTGAGGGGGCCGTGACTTTGGGGTTTGCTGGCAGCACGTGATGTTATCGATCTAATTGAATTATTCTATTCAACATTCATCTATCTCACTCTAATAAGAATCCCTAAAAGTTATCGATCTAATTATAAAAAAGAAAGCAACAAACCGCTCACATACAGAGAGTGCAATTGCCAGCTTACAGCATTTTGATCTTCCATTGCAGAGAGTTGAGAGTACTATTGACACCAAGATCACAGAAGTTTATTTTTTTCCCCACAGTTCAAGCTTTTACGAAATTGACACTGAAAGTTTGAGATGAAGTTGGCACCTTAGATACAGAAACATATCGAGGATGTAGTACTTGGTCTTTAAGGTGTCGACCTCCTCCGGGAATAATAAAGGGCCAAATTCCATTTGATCCAAATTCTAATCGCATGTTGGCAAACTATCACAAATTATAAAACCTCTCCTTCGGTAAACCATCGTGAATTATTAAATTAATATACATACATAAATACCATTCTATAAATCAATGCATTGAAGCCTAAATTTTGTGCAAAATTTTGATTTGTTTTGCTCACTTGGTCATATCTTTAGTCAAGACACATCCCAACAATTGTTCATTCGCATAAAAACATATGTTAATGGTATGCTTTAACCCTTTGGAACTTTGCGATGTATTTTCCTTTTCTTGTTGTTGCTGCCAATGGTAGTTCCATTAGACAAATCCCTCTAAATATTGTTAATATAATACCATCAACCATTGATAATAATGTTGCCACAATTTTTATAAAGCGAAGAAACTCACTGCTTCTGTTATGTCCAAGATATTGATCCTATTATCGAATGCGTAGCGAAGCTGCACATGTGCCTCTCTCTCCCCAAATGTTATCTAAATAAAAATAAGAAAAAAAATCAGTAAAAAGAACAAATCACATCCTATAACAATAAAAAATCAGTTATCAGAAACTCAGGTTCCTGCATGTTGGGAGCCTGCAGTAAAATCAGCCAGCAGTTGTAAGACAATTTTATCTGGTCATTAAAGTTGAGGTTCCAGGACTGAAGGTTGGTGGATCTTAGGAAACTAAATCAGAAACATAATTAATATCCTCACTTAACAGAAACAACACTTGGAGCTCAAATTGGCATATGAATTAAATAGGACATGCGAGAAGCTAAATTCAGGGCCACATCACATTTCCATTGAAACTAAATCATCCATCAATAATTATAAGGTAACTTGCACATTGTTGGCAAAAAAACATCTTCTGCATTGGCATAATCATTCAACTAACAAACTAAATAATTAGTTCTACAAATAATTTGATGGCCGTAAACAATGATGAAATAACAACATTAGCAACAGCGAGTGACAAAGTGATGATATGAAATCATCGAATGAATAACGTTAAATTTGCAAATAACCCAGTAAGAATGTACACTGTTTTGTTTCTCAGAAGATAAAAAATGATGAATCATGCCCACAGTACATGAGGATTTGCATGCCCTAGTTAAGAACTATAAGAAATTAGTAGAAATTGAAAGAACACCAATGTATTTAATCTTTACAAAATTGTAGGTAGAATCATGTGGTTAAATCTACAATATAATTTCCAAACACAAAATTATAACATAATTGATAGGCAGGACCAACTAATATATTTCCCCATTTCAAATTTGCTTATGATTAAATCTGAAACAAAATTTCTTATGGTTAAATCTGAAACAAAATTTCATTCCCATGTTTTTGCCCGGCCCTTCAGAAATTTACAAAGAGCATAAATTTATAGCACGTACAAACACCTGGATCCAAACATCAAATCCTACAAATAGTGAAATTTACAGTACAAAAACAAACAACATCACATGAAAACGATCGAGATCCAAGTAGAAAGAGGAGAGTTACCCGCCGTCAGTAAATTGATTGGCCTTGGTGAAGGATCCCATGCTCTCAATTCGTCAGCTGGAACAATCAAACTGTCAAAATTCAAAACAAAAACCCTAACTTTATAGACTAAAAAACCAAATCTATGGAAGAAAACTTTAAAATACCTCCACTAATCTTGGGCTGCAACAGCGGACATAGCCATCTCGCGCTCCTCTTCATTCTTCAACAACTTTTGCTATTTCGTTCTTCTGCTCGAATGCATCATCCAGGTTGAGCTTTGGCACACTCGCTCTGATCACTTCAAACATGATAAAAAGATTAGTATCGTTTCTGATGAAATACAAAAGGACATGCATATTTCAATAAGGCATACTGTTATTTTTCTAATATTTTTATGCAACCTCATGACTTTGAGAAATGAATCAGTACTATCAAAAAAATAGGCCTGGATCAATATTCTCGAACTGCTCAGCTGTTAGAATGGCATCACTTGCCTTTTCGGCCAGAGCATAGTATTGAATAGACGCAACAACAGTGACAAAAGCATTGTCCTGCCAATTTACAGAAAGAATAATCTCAGTATGTTTCAGCTTTACAATGAAACTCAAGAAAACATGTAACCATTATAACAATGGTACCAATAATGTAAAGACCAGGAATAGTTTGTATCATGAGCAAGTCAAAACAAAAAGACCATGAATAATTTGTAATGAAATACATATGTTTGTAAATAATTTGTAATGAAAGCATATTATTGAAATAATTTGTAACTTAAGTGCATACCAAACTGAAATAATTTGTAATACAATAATATTGAAAAGCAATATTGAAATGTTTTTAATTCATACCAAACAGAAATAATTTCTAATGACATCAAAACTTAAAAATCCAAAAGACCAGGAACTGCCTACTAATAAACCTAGTTTCAGCACACCATCAGGCCTAGATTTGTCAATCCCATTTTCAGTCCCTGTAAAAACAGTGCTCTTCACTGTCACATTCTGGACTCCATCCTCATTGTTCTATAATTAAATTTCAATACCATATTTAAATTTCAGTCCCTGTATAAACCTAACTGCCGATTGTAGTAACCATAATTAAATTTCACTCGAGGGAATCTGAATCTGAATCTGACCTGCCGTCGTGGCCAGGGCCTCAGTTGATCTACTGATCCAGAGGTTGACCTGCTCCTTCACTGGTCAGATCCAACCCCCAAAATAAATAGATCGACCCACCGTACCATATGGATGTCGCTGACGGAGCAGAGGGGGCACCGGAGTAGCGAATATTGATAACAGAGAAGTTGTTTGAGGTCAGCTGCTGGTCTCTAGAGACAATGTCCCATCTTCGGCGCTTGTATCGTCGAAACCCTATTCTCCATCGGTGTCGCCATCGTTGCCAGCTTGGAGATGAAAAGGGGGAAATGGTTTAAAAATGAGCTTAAATTGCACTAAAAGGGTTAAAAGGGGAAAGGGAAAGTGAACTGAACCTAAAAATGAGCTAAAATTTTGATCTTTGCAAAAAGGAGAAGGCTGATTGAGGTTGCTGGAAAAGGAGCTCCAGTCGTCCACGTTGCTGATGAGCAGCCCATGCTGAGAGAAAGAAAACAGAGTTTGAGCTCCTCAGCTGGGAGAAGTGACCATTTTAGAGATGAGAAGAAAAGAGATGAGAAGTAACCCATTTTAGATAGAGACAGTGCTATTACTTCAGCTGGTTACGGCGATGGATCTTGAGCTCCTCAACTTTTTCATATGAAGTTCTTCATCTAATTTGGTCTGTAAATGAGAAGTTGGGGGGAGTGACAGATGGGACCCGAGATTTTTGAGTGACTTTTGCCCCCAATTTTTTGTTTCAATTTTGTGTTTCAAACTTCAAATTTCAAAAAAATTCAAAAGCTTTCCCCTCAAAATTTTTCCCACCTCTCATCTCAACCATTCATTCCCTCAGATTAGATCACATCCATCCTTTTGTCCTAGTCAGCTTGTTACCCAATTTCTCAACCCTTATCCAAATTCTCTTATCCATATTCTCTTAACCAAATTCTCTTATCCAACACTTGTATTACCCAATTTCTCAACTCTTATCCAATTTCTCTTATCCAAACTCTTATCCAATAACCCATGATAACATCCCTGTTTTATAGAATAGATATGTATATATGTATATGTATATGTATATACATATATATGAATATGTATATGTATATGTATATATATGTATATGTATCTACGTGTATACGTATATGCATATGCATATACGTATACACGTAGATGCATATACGTATATATACATATACATATAGATGTATATGTATATGTATATGTATATGTATATACATATACATATGTATATACATATACATATATATGTAGATATATATGTATATGTATAACATATACATATACATATACATATATATGTATATGTATATATGGATTAATGTAGATCAGGTGGCACCTGATCCAAAGGATCAGGTGCAAGATACAAATGGGTGGGCCCCAGTACAAGCCCATGTGGGGACTTGTACTCTCCACCTATTTTGTGTCTTGCCACCTGATCCATTGGACCAGGTGGCAGCTTTTCTACATTAAATCCATATTTTTTTGAAAGGTAAGCGTTAGTGTTTATTAGCAATCTGTATAAACAATACAAAAACAGCTAGCCTTAGAGGTTAGATTTTCAATAGAGAAAGGATAGGGCACAAGCGCCGTCACTTCCTACCATCAAAACCTAGCCTCTAAAAACCAACCCAAAAGGAAACCAAAAATTTCGTAACCGTAACCGTAATTACATGATTTAATCATCAGCCCATGTCCCGAAACTCCCAATTAGCCAACGCCTCCGCCGCGTCCTCATCTTCAAGATCCATGTCCTTCATCGCGATGCAGACATCTGCTGCAATGTCTTCAAATAGTAGTATTTTGCTCCTACTGGTCTTATCGAAAAATCGTTTGTTCCGCTCTCTCCAGATATGCCAGACCATTGCCGATAGATATGTTTTAGCTAATACACTCAGCGTGCTCTTCACTGTATATCGCCCAAGGCCATATATATATATATATATATATATATATATATATATATATATATATATATATATATATATATATATATATATATATACATATACTAGTCATAACCCGTGCCCGTGGGCACGGTTCATTTAAGATTTTCCTTTGCGAATTTTTTGTTCCCCCGAAATTTTTTTTCAAAGCCAAAATTTAAAAGAAAAACAAATTAGCTTACAATATTTAGCGGCACAGGCGCCTTCGGCGTGGGTGCCTTCGGCGTGGGTGCCTTCGGTGCGGAACAACAAATTCAGTGCATGCGCCTTCGACACAGAACACCAAATTCGACGTGGGTGCCTTCGGCGCAGACCAACAAATTCGATGTAAAACAACAATTTCGATGCAGGTGCCTTAGACACGGAACAACAAATCAGCGTTAAAAATGGCGTGGGCACTTTCGGCGCGTAACAACAAATTCAGCGCATGCGCCTTCGACACAGAACACCAAATTCGACGTGGGTGCCTTCGGTGCAGAACAACAAATTCGACGTAAAACAACAATTTCGGCGCGGGTGCTTTACGCGCGGAACAACAAATCAGCGTTAAAAATTTAGCGGACGCCTTCGGCGCGGGCTTCATATACATATAACCCGTGCCCTTGGGACACTGTTCATTTAAAAATCTTGGACCCACTAATTTTAAACAAACATCAATAATTATTAGTTTCATCTGAAATATCAGCAGATGTGATCGAAATTTTACAGGGTTTTGCAACGCGGATCAATGATTTGGCAGCATCTCCCGCGTTCATTCTCCCACAGCTCGCGTTCATTCCCAAGATAAGATTGTGTGTGCACAACATTTTTTTCATAACTAATATTAAAAGGCTATTCCTAATTTCAATTTTTTTTGTATTCCCAACAAATTTCTCTTCAACCCAAAAATTTCCCTCCAAAACTTGATGTGACATTGCCACATAGGACAAATTCATTTAAGATTTTCCCCCGCGAAATCTTTTTTCCCCAAAAAATTATTTCCACAGCCAAAATTTAAAAGAACAAATGAGCTTAAAAATATTTAGCGGTACGGACACCTTCGGCGCAGAACAACAAATATGGAACATGCGAATTCGGCGGGGAACAACAAATTCGACGCGGGCACCTTCGACGCGAAACAAAAAAAATCGACGCGGGCGCCTTTGGCGCAGAACAACGCGTGAGCGCCTTCGATGCGAAACATCAAATTCAATGCAGACGCATTCGACAGAACAACAAATTCGACGTGGGTGCCTTTGACACGGAACAACAAATTAGCGTAAAAATTTTAGCGGAACGAAAAGTTTGGCATGGAACAACGCGCGAGCGCATTCGGCGTGGGCGTCTTTGGCGCAGAACAACAAATTAGCATAAAAATTGCACGGGCACCGTTTGTTGGCGTGGTTCATTCACGATATTCTCCCCTTAAGGATGTGTGCTGAGATGCTTGCAATTTTTTTTCTTCGCTCTCAGATCATGCTTGGAGCTTGGAGCACTGGGAGGGAGATGGGGGCAGATCGCGTGGAAGAGGGGGTGCTTGCAACAACCAACTCATGGAAGTATCAATAATCTCATCAACCAATATTTTTTATAACGTATCTGATACAATTCAACCCTTCCATTTCCATCAAGGAGCATACATGTAAGGTTATCTCGAGTTGAAGGTTGTCAAATAAATCAATTTTCCTCTATAAAAAGAAAAAAATAACACAATGTAACCACTAAAGATATCATATCAAACCTAAATAAGGGGGTCTGAGAGCTCCATTTCATTAGGCTCTCTTGTACATTAGTCCCATATCTTACAAAATTCAGTCCAAGCCATTGCCATGGCCAGCATACATATCTCTGAGTTTTATGATCGATCCTCGGACCTGTCCTGTTATCAACCTCTTCAATCTGGCGAGTCATATACTCAAACCGCTCCCTCAGTATTGTGTACCTCAGGATTGCAAGCCTCAATGAATTCTCAGTTGCATCTCTTGTAGCGATTACTGCTGCTGTAGTGTCTTCCTTGAATTTGGGCTTGTTCTCTAACTCTATCATAGCTTGCTTAGTCTCCTCTAATTCTTGACAAAGAGCTGACATTTGCATTGATATTAAATTTAACATGGTAATCAAAATCGCATTGCAACATCTTGTGATGACAACAAAGTATGTGCATAAAACAACCCAAAAACTTATCGTAAAACATTAACTGCCTTGTTATTCAAAACATGAAAAATAGTCACAATGGAATTCCATAGTATGCCACAATTATCATTTTGTTGTCAGATATTATACAGCTTTAAGATATGATTATTTGCATGAATAAGGACCATGAGAATAATATGACAGCATCAAGAAGTTGTTCACATACTAAAAATGTGTAGTGTGCCAACAAAGTCAGGACCATGCTCTTACTTCCATTAATACATAACGAATTTCGATTATCAGTTAACTTGATAAGCATTAAAATAAGAAAAAAATGTATGAATACACAATAATTCCATCAAAGTCCATGCTGTTAATTCTTAATTTTGTAGCGTGCCAACAAAGTCCATGCCTGCATACACATTGTGTAATGTATAATCAATAAAAATGACAGCATACACATTGTGTAGTGTGCCAACAAAGTCCAAGGACCATGCTGTTACTTACATCAAGGACCATGCCTGCCTATTGTTCATTATACCATAGCAAAAAAATCTGTAGTGTGCCAACTAACTACACATTTTGTGCCTGAATACACATTGTTGGCAGGCATGGACATTTAGTATTCAGCCATGTTAGAGTTGGCACATTACACATTTTGTGCCAACAAACATGTCCATGCCTATAATGCCTGAATACACAATAACAAATGGAGTAAACCAAAAAAAATAAGAATTATTTTGTATATATTTTCCACTTTACATGTATAAGCATTAAAATGCCTGAATGTTTCATCTGGATACTTGTTTATTGTATCAATCACAATGGTTTTGAAGACTGTGAACTTTTTTATATTTGTAGGGCTCAATAAGCATGTAAATTAATAAATAATTTAGCTGTTAATAGTCTCAAGCTCATCAAAATGAATTATTGTATAAAAAATGTGGATGGAATAAAAACAATGGAATAGGAAAAGCCAAGCTGGATTATCACAGAAAATATGCAGGTTTTTACTACAATACATAAGGAAGACACCGGAAGTCAGTAATCAAATATTTTGAGAAGTAATAGATCAACAACTTATCTAATTTCAATTGTCAAAAATAAAATTAGGCCCTTGATGTGTAATCTAACAGAGTTGCATTCAGTTACTAAATTTTTTAATTCAAGCATACAACTAAGCGTAATGTTGCTCAACGATCGATATACAGCAGAGTAACTAACCAACATTTTTAGAAATTCAAAAGAAAAAAAAATCCAAACTGTTCCCCCCAAAAGAAAAGAAATTCAATATGCAAGAGCAAGCTCACCCCGATAGCGACCGATATCAGCCGATAGCAGCACCTATGAAGCATCTGCTCCAGAATCTTTAATCAGGTGACATCGTCATCGACCACCAGATCTCTCAGCTCACTTGGGAACTACTCGATGCTCAAAATGTAAAGGTGATGCATTTAATTAAATGAAGGTCGAATTAAAGAACTGAACACCAGATCTGAATTATAAAGAAATGATATAGGTAATAGTGGATGCAGTCAACCTGCACTTTCTCCTACATACTAACCACATAAAGGAAGCAAATGGGGCACACAGGCTTAAACTTGGGGTCATGATGGGGCACACAGGCTTAAACTTGGGGTCAAAGGGAGTATATGCTGGATTTGGTCCAATTGATGGTCTGGGATATATTGTCTTCTCTCCTTCTTCATAATGACCACATAGGTATAAACAACAAATTGCAGTGGCAACGATATGTTCATACTCAGAGGATCTTGCAAGAACCTTATTCATGATGATGTACTTGATCTTGCATATGCAAATATTTCACATAATTTGCAAGAATGGGGTTGACCGCCACTTTTGAAGGATTGCATATGTTACACATATCCTTCATTTATAATTCAGATTTGGTACTATCCATATATGAATCATCCTATCAACAAATCCCCAAATCCTCCACATCATAAACACATTAATTTAAACAGAACCTCTAACTTAAAACATAACCCCAAATTAGAGAGAAATTCAAACCAGCATTCAAATAAGTGGCAGGTATTTCTTTGCATGATCTATGAGCAGTCAAATAAGAGCTAGAAAACATGCTGCTCATAAAAGTTTTCGGTAAATAATGTCACTTGCATAAATCCAATTAAAGGATCTAACTTTGATTGTGATAGCATGATTTCTCTCCCAGGTAACAATGATAAGAAATCCATGTCTCCCATCTCTCAGGGGTTGGACTATTTTCTCCAATCAACAACCATTTTGATGGTAAAATAGTTTATACAATATAACATGTAAAATAGTTGAATCATCTGAAATTTTACAAAATATCATGTAAAGGAACTAAACACCGGAAAAGAAGCTACAGGTCTTCTCAAAATAATATTAGCATGCAAAATAGAAAGCATGCAATAGGACTTCCAAAGTAGCCATCCATCTCAATGCACTCTAACATATGATTCACACTTTTTATACAACGTCAAGGAAAAACCCCCCTCTAAAATCACAACAATAATGCATTCAGGTCTATTACCCTAAACAAATAATAAAAAGTGGACATCATCTTTCATGACCATGCACATGTCAAGTACATAATATGGCTTTCATCCATTGGTTAGTCCATTCTCATAAAAAGTAATCCATTTCAGTCATCAAACAACCCAATAGCTCTTTGGTTTCTTCCACTTCTCAGATCCTGTAGGCTTTCTTCAATCATGTTTTCACTAATTGGAACTCATTATCTACCAATTCAAACATGCAACATGCCTAATTCCAAATTGTATTAATACTTATGTTTCCCTCGCTGTGTCTCCTTCCCTCCTTACCCTTTATCAATAATCACAATTGTCATCACGATTCATGTGTTGTCATATGGAAAAGTATTAGTAATTAATGGATTCTTCGCTAAATTTTCTAAGGCCATTGAAATAACATCATAGCTGATGTCTCTTATGCGATCTGCTGCTACTTTATTTTCCATCTTCATATAGAATAGAATCACACTATCATTATGCTAGTCTCAATGAGGCTCGATTCCAATTTCGTTAGTGAATTTTGGCAAATCAGCCAGTATAACATCATGTACAAAAGTGTTGAACAAATTCTTCTTCATTAGTTAAATTGATCCTTCCTTACTTCATCCTCTTAAGCTTTTTATGTATAAGGCTTTCAATCATCTTTGGCATGCCTTCTTTTATTCCTTGCTTCTTTGTGTGAGCTTCCCAGAGCAATGGTGCATTTGTGCTACAAATTGAATCACAAATGCATTAATTTTGATCTCCTGGCATGGTGAGGGGACACTTAATCATCACTTTTGTTGATAATCTCTTCTTAGGCCCCCTGTCTTACTCCTTTATTGCTAAAACTTGCAAGGCCACGTCCATAATATTATAAGTACATGCTCTTCTTATACCCAAAGCTATTTCTTACCGCTCATGTAGTTTTCTGTTTCTTGTGCTTCTCTGGAAAAATTTGCTCATGTGTTCCCATTTCAGGAATATGTTGAGATATCTTCATCTCCAGCATGTTGATTGGGAAGCAAACTGAACTTTGCATGTTTGCAAAGGAGTGAACACAAAGCAAATGTCCCGTTAACACACATTTCAGATACATATAACTATCTAAGTTCCATAAGTAACCAAAATTAGTTAACAAAAATGCTGATCTAAAGAAAATGAAAAGCTAATTAGTTAACAAATTGTATCAGATTACAAAATGTACAAATTAGTAAACAAACCTTATTGATTTTCATGCTCCTAGTTTTCTCGCAAGTGAAAATGCACATGTATGAAAATAAAAATATTTTAATAATTTTGAAAAGGGAAAAATATATAATGTTGTGCAAATGCATGTACATGAAAATGAAAATGAAAATGCAATGCCATTGTTTGTTCCTGCATTTGCAGTTTATTGCTTTATTTGTTGACATGGAACAAATTTATTTATCACAACTCATGGATTCTAAACCCATAGCCATCGAACAGCATATGATAATTAACTAAATTCGTGGAACATGGGAACTCTAAATATGCGTGTTACGCCTATTTGGCCGAGGCCCGAAAGACACGAGCCCAGAAACCCGACCGCCAGTCAAGAGCCCATCTGCGCACTCAGGCCCACTCGATAAGGCCTTATAGGGGCCCCCCTCCCCCCAAATGTCGATCCAACCCGGCCCCGGTAACACGCTGGTCACTCGCCCACTCCTGCGGTAACCGTTTCCTCGAACCCGTTACCACTTAATGACAGTGATGGGGAGGTGCTGGGATGGCGCAAGGAGCGGCGACGGGGGGCGGATTGAGGGGGCACGATCGAGGGCGGACGAGCGACGTGGGTCAGGGGCAATCACGGCGGAGGTCTATAAAGGGGCTAGGAGGACGACAGGAGAAGGGACCGCCTCTCAGGTATCTAGAATCAAAGGTACTCCATCAACGACCTAGTTCCCCCATTTCATCTCCTTCCTCCCCCGCTCGCGCCGTGAGACGCCGTTCCGATCTCCTCACGAGTCGAACCGTCTCCGTCGGGCCTCCTCTTTCAGATCTCTGTCTGACTTAGGCATCGGAGGGGATTTGGCCGGAACCAAGGTCCGGCCCCCTGACGAGTGTTCTCGTCTACGCAGGAGGACATCAGATCCACGGGCCGAGGCTTCCCCTCCGCCCCTCACCGACCACGCAACCAGTTGGACGACTGAGGCTTCCCCTCGTCATCCGACCGCCGAGGCCGAGCGCAACCGATCGAGGCCGAGCGTCTCGACCCGGGCTGAGGCTACCCCTCGCCCTACCAACGGCCGAGGACCCCGATTCGACCCAGCCGACGCGCACCACGTCGTCTGCAGATCCGACTTGAGCCTCGACTGCACCAACTTGACTCGCCTGAGGGACCCAAGCGGGCCCCTTGACCACGTTGACCGGGTTGTCCACGGTCAACGCTTTGTAGTGAGAAAACACTCTGAAACATCTGGCGCCGTCCGTGGGAACCGAAAATCGTCCCACAAAGAAGCAAACCACACCAGTGATGGCACGAGCCAGCAATGGAAGGAAGCGCATGCCCCCCATCCCGGAGGAGGGGAATGGCGCATCCAACGGCAACCCCGAAGACACGCCCGTCGGCAATCACTCCACCCCCTCAACCGAAGAGACCGGCTGCTCGGGATTGGCCACACAGGGACAGCTCCGCGCCCTGGCTCAGGAGACCAACGCGAGCCTCCAGACGTTGGTCACGACGGTGCAGCAGCTCGTCGGCCCTGCGCCATCCAACGGAGGCGCGTTGGGCGATAGCCATCGCTGGGTGGGGGGTCCCCCGCTCTTGCGGTCCGCTGTGGTCGACGACCACAGGACCCAAAAACCGAACACGGATCGTCGGTTCATGCTGTCTGGCTCCCGTCAGGCGAGATCACACGCCTCCTCCCCTTATCGTGAAAGGAGCTGAAGAGAAACCGAAGGGACGGAGGGCGAATCGATGACCGCATCATCTCATCGGTCACGGTCGTCCCGCCGCAGGAGAAGCGAACGACACCACTCGAGAGACCGATCACGGCGGAGCAGGAGCTCCCGTCGGAGGAGCCGGGAATGCCGGGTCAGCCCGACCCCCAGCATGGCGAGGGCCGTGGAGCCAGCCCCGCCGGCGCCGGTGCACCCTCCACCACCGAACGAGCCAGAGGCAGGCGACTGTCGAATCCCTGGGGGCATCCACAGAGACCGGTGCCCCCTATCACGGAGAATAACCGACGCACGGGTCCCCTCTCGATTCAGGATCCTGGCGCTGGGGAAGTACGACGGGATAGGGGACCCGGGAAACCACGTGATGTACTACGAGGGGGACATGTCCTTCCAAGGAGCTGACGATGACCTGCTCTGCTGAGGCTTCTATTCTACTCTCAGGGGAGCGGCAAGGACCTGGTACCGCAGCCTGCCCAGCCGCTCCATCGACAGCTTCGAGGAACTCACCCAGTTGTTCTGCAAACAGTTCATGGCGGGGAGGCAGATCAAGCCTGATGCTGAACATCTATTCAACATAGTGCAAGGCCCGGCCGAGCCGCTCCGGCAGTTCATGCGCCGCTTCAATGCGGAGAGGCTGAACGTGAACAGCCCTCCCGACCTGGTGGTCCAAACGGCCCTTAAGAAAGGGCTTCGCCACAGAGGCCTCAAGAAGTCCCTGCACAACGATCCCTCGAAGGACCTCCCCGGGATCATGGCGAGGGCTGAGCGCTTCATGTTGACCGAGGAGGCCTTGGCCGTGGATGCAGGAAAAGCCACTCGAGGGACCAAGCGCGGCGACAGCGGACGAGGCAGCCCCGAAGGATACCGGACCGAGAAGAGGTCGAGAAACAGGCAGCGCGGAGAAGGTACGAGAGACGCCACCCCAGACGCCATCCTCGCCCAAGTGCAGAAGGAAGAACGCATCGATCGCCCCCCACCGAGGGCAAAAAGAGGTGGGAAGAATAGGGAGAAATACTGCAAGTACCACAAGGACGACGGCCACGACACTGAAGATTGCTGGCACTTAAAGAATGACATCGAGAAGCTGATGAGCCGGGGACACGCCAGGGGCTTAACCGACGAGCCAGCCCACGGAGAGGGGACCTCCATGTAGCCAGACAAGGGGAAGAAGATCAACACCGTTCAAGGGCCCCTCCGCATCATAGAGTGAGCTGGCGAGGTCTCTCCCCCCAGTCGCAGCCTAGTCCGAGGGGATTATCTAGGTTCACATCCCTCTGTCTAGCTTCACTTCCTTTTTCCTTTTTCTCCAAATGTACTAGTCCGACAGGACTCTTAAGAGTACAATCGCATTCCTTTTTATCTTCTCTTAATCTTCGATGGAATCAACGTGGAACGAAGACCTCTATTGGAGGGAAGGCGTTCATAGGTCTGGGGGCAATTCCCCAAGCCAGCGCGGACTCCGACCGGTCCTAAGCCAAGGAGCTTTGCCCTCGCCGACCGACCCTCGCGCTCGTAAGTCTGGGGGCAACTCCCCCAGCCGGCGCGGATGCCGACCGATCCTAAGCCGAGGAGCTTCACCCTCGCCGACCGACCCTTGCGCTCGTAAGTCTGGGGGCAACTCCCCCAGCCAGTGCGGACGCCGACCGGTCCTAAGCCGACGAACTTCGCCCTCGCTGACCGACTCCTGCGCTCGTAAGTCTGGGGTCGACTTCCCAGCCAAGCACGGATGCCGACCGGTCCTAAGCCGAGGGGCTTTGCCCTCGCTGACCGACTCCTGCGCTCGTAAGCCTGGGGGCGACTTCCCAGCCAAGCACGGACACCGACCGTCGCCGACCGACCCTTGCGCTCGTAAGTCTGGGGGCAACTCCCCCAGCCGGCGCGGACGCCGACCGGTCCTAAGTCGAGGAACTTCACCCTCGCCGACCGACTCAATCGTTCTAAACTTGAAGACAACTCCCCCCGCCAGCTCGGGCGTCAGCCGGTCCTAGGCCGAGGACGAAGCAACAAAGCAAAATATACAAGAAGCTCGAGTAAGTCAAATTTCGTTTATAATAGTATGTCTTATTTACAGGAAATCAAAGTGAAGAAACCTCTCTACAATTAATCCGCTCTCAACGGACAACAAAGCTCGTCACCTACAGAAACTAGGGCCACACCGACGAAGCAAAACTTGACGACTAAAGAACTCGAAGTTGCTGGCCTAAGCAAAAATCCATGCAACCAGCAATTGTTGGCTCTGGACCAGGGAGTCGGTGGCGAGGCCGAAGGAGAGAGCAGGGTCAGGGGTCCATTCCAAGTAGACTGGCCCAAAGCGAAGCGGAAGCTAAAAAATTTGAGGATAAACGGCCAGGAGGAACGACCTAGGGAACCCGGGCTCGAGAGGACGCATCCTCGGGCACCTCCCCCTGCTCGGAGCGAGGGGGATCGACCGGCGGAGGGGCTTGCCGAACACGCTCCGCACATTCCCGGAAGGAAGACTGGACGACTTCGACGATCCGAGGGGCGATGAGGTCTTCATACGTACCGAAGGCCTCCCTGAGAACCTCGAAGATCCTCTTCCCCAGGGTCTCGACGACGCCCCTCTCCACCTCCTCTGCAAGCCGCGTCACCTGGCACCGATCCGACAGTTCCCTCTGAAGCTCCTCCCTCTCCAGGCGGAACGACTTCGCCGCTTCCTCAGCCGACTGCCGGACATCCTCCAGCTTTCCCTGGAGGTCACCCACTCGTCCTTCCAACTCGGCCACACGGAGCTTGAGACGCCGAGACTCCATCTGGGTCTCCGTCATAGCCACCTCCGCTGCCCCGGCCCGCTCCTGGGCCCTCATGGAGGACTCCTCCAGCTCCCTAAAGCGGACGGCTCGACACTGCAACTCCACGGCAAGCGCTGAACCCTGGGAAGACAAGACATGGGCTAAGAAGAGGATAAAGGGAAGGAGAGGATAGCAAGATAACCGAACCTGTTGAAGGATCCAGACCAAGGAATCCGACATCTTGTCGGCAGGGATCTTCTTGAGGAGGCTGCGGTCCCGGGGAGGGACGGAGACCTCAGCAACTTGCTGGGCCAAGGCTCGGTCAACAAACATCGAACTCCCAGGGGCGACATCGAGGGAAGCCAAATTGCTCGCCAACAAGGCTCCGATCCCCGGTGATACGGGCGAGGACGCTGCGAGGGGGGTGGTTGACAAGGCTACCGGAAGATCCCCGGTGGTCGTCGCAGGAAGCGCGGAACCCGCCGGACTGGAGGGATCCACGTCCTCATTCCTCTTCTTTCCTCCGTGGGGGCTCCGAGGGCGCCGGAGGGGAGCGCTTCCGCCTCGCACCATCCCCACCCTCGGGAACCTGAGGGGGCACGCCAAGGGCAGGAGGGACTGCACCAGACCCGTCATTACCCCCTGCCTCTTGGGCTGATGGGGCGGGTCCGGCCCTTGCGACGCCCCCAGGGAGGAGATCGCCAGAAGAAGAGGCGGGAGGCACGGCCACCACCTTGCCCACGGAGGGCTCGGCTCGGCGCACCTCCTCCTCAATGGTCCACCGAGGCGCCCTTCCGGAGGTACCGCATCGGCTCTGAGCAGCTCCACGGCGGATCAGCTCATCGACGTCACGGACGAACTCACGACCAGCCATCCCTGCAAGGGAAACCAAAATCAGGATGATTCACATGACGATTCAAGACTGGAAAAGCGACCTACCCGGAGACCACAAGACGGCCGTCAGGAGTAGGTCGTCCAACAAAGACCAGATGGACTTCGATTCCAAGGGGAGGGTCGACAGCAGCGCGGCGGCTGCCCGATCGACGTCAGAGAGAGCTAGCAGCGGGCGAGGCAGGATAGACCCGCCCCAACTTGTCAAAATCTGGGCATCCTCCAAGAAGACCACAAAGACGTAATCCGAACTCCAATCCCCCGACCAGCGGGGCAGCCCGATCCGGCATTCCCTCCTCGAGCGGGCTCGGAGTTGTAGCTATGACCCCGGGCCGACCGTCTGGATTTGATAAAAGTGGAAGAGAAGGGGGAGAGACGGCTCCAGACCGTGGGTACAACAGAGCGTAGCGAAGCCCGTCAGTACCGCAATCGAGCAAGGGGTGAACTGGCAAAGCGGCACCATGAGATATTCCATGACCTGGATAAGGAAGGGATTGAGCGGGAAACGAAGACCCAGGCGAAACATTTTGACGTAGACACCGACTTCATTGCTCCTCGGAAGGCAAATCTGCTCGTCGACGAATGGAACTCGGACATCGTACGGGAAGCAGAGATACCTTTCCCGGATCTCCGTGATCACTGAAGGAGTGGTCCTCGACGGCGTTCGGAGGACAACCGGGGGCACGTTAAGACGCACGGCAGCCGACGTCACGTCATCACAGGCGTAGTCTGGGAATAGCTTCCACTTCCCCTTATCTCGGAGGGGATGACTCCCGGAGGAGGAACCTGATCCCACTAGCCGGGGCCTGCCCCGCCTGGACTCTGGAGAATCCCTCGACCCTTGGCCAGAACCGCCTATCCTAAGAGCAGCCATAATACGAGAGCGAGAAAGGAATTACCTTTTAACTAGTTTGGAGGAGACAAGGAAGCGAAGGCGACGGGAAACTCCGAGTTGTGGAAAGCCTAGAACAATGGGAAGAGCAAGCGAGAAGTGGAGATCAACGCAGCTGGGGATCTTATATACCGGACACAGGGACGAATTCGAAGTGCCTGACAAGAACGCGTGGCAGGCCTCGAAGAACCGGCGGCGTTTCGAAATCGGCGCCAAGGGAAGTCCAATCGATCCGCCTCATCATGACCTACATTTATGACCACGCCTCGATTAAAGCGCCACTCGGAACCCCAGGAGGCACAACGGTCGAACCGAGCAAGCCAAGGCCGACCGGCCCCACCGGGGGTGGCTCACGAACCCCTCGGATTCTCAACTTAAAGACGACCCCGCGAGCGGTGGGGATAAGCTCGCAGCTACACGTGGCAGCATCAGAGGACAGACGGCGCTTCGGAGCCCGCGCCTTAAGAGTATCGAGCAGGCCAACTCATGATGATGACTAATAAATGAGTCGGCATCGACTGGCGAGCCTATCAAAGTCGGCGGAAGTCACATCGGCCGGGCCGAACCGGCCGAAGCCGATCAACACGACCGATGGGGGCAATTGTTACGCCTATTTGGCCGAGGCCCGAAAGACAATAGCCCAGACACCCGACCGCCAGTCAAGAGCCCATCTGCGCACTCAGGCCCACTCGATAAGGCCCTATAGAGGCCCCCCCTCCCCCCAAATGTCGATCCAACCCGG
This sequence comes from Scilla litardierei, assembly GCA_030789695.1. Taxonomy (NCBI): domain Eukaryota; kingdom Viridiplantae; phylum Streptophyta; class Magnoliopsida; order Asparagales; family Asparagaceae; genus Scilla; species Scilla litardierei. Next base: position 293,927,709 of record CM061141.1, read on the forward strand.
CCCCGGTAACACGCTGGTCACTCGCCCACTCCTGCGGTAACCGTTCCCTCGATCCCGTTACCACTTAATGACAGTGATGGGGAGGTGCTGGGATGGCGCAAGGAGCGGCGACGGGGGGCGGATTGAGGGGGCACGATCGAGGGCGGACGAGCGACGTGGGTCAGGGGCAATCACGGCGGAGGTCTATAAAGGGGCTAGGAGGACGACAGGAGAAGGGACCGCCTCTCAGGTATCTAGAATCAAAGGTACTCCATCAACGACCTAGTTCCCCCATTTCATCTCCTTCCTCCCCCGCTCGCGCCGTGAGATGCCGTTCCGATCTCCTCACGAGTCGAACCGTCTCTGCCGGGCCTCCTCTTTCAGATCTCTGTCTGACTTAGGCATCGGAGGGGATTTGGCCGGAACCAAGGTCCGGCCCCCTGACGAGTGTTCTCGTCTACGCAGGAGGACATCAGATCCACGGGCCGAGGCTTCCCCTCCGCCCCTCGCCGACCACGCAACCAGTTGGACGACTGAGGCTTCCCCTCGTCATCCGACCGCCGAGGCCGAGTGCAACCGATCGAGGCCGAGCGTCTCGACCCGGGCCGAGGCTACCCCTCGCCCTACCAACGGCCGAGGACCCCGATTCGACCCAGCCGACGCGCACCACGTCGTCTGCAGATCCGACTCGAGCCTCGACTGCACCAACTTGACTCGCCCGAGGGACCCAAGCGGGCCCCTTGACCACGTTGACCGGGTTGTCCACGGTCAACGCTTTGTAGTGAGAAAACACTCTGAAACAATGCGTATTATGTATAAAAATTCTTGGAGTATCAAGTTTAAAAATTTTCAAATACATAATTATTGTATCAAAATTCTTGATACATTTTTAAACCTGATAGGACAGAATTCAAAATCCCTGGAGTATCAAAATGTATCAGGCTTTTGATAGACATGATACATTTTAAAACCTGATAGAGTTTTGATATACTCTTTTCTATTTACAAACCTGGGCTTGTTGTAGTATAACACAAACCTGGGCATGTTGTAGTAGGTAAGCTTTGCTAGTAGGTCAAGTATGGGCATGGACTTGCCACTGATAGCACATGCCTTCAGAAACATCTACGGCATTCAAATTTTGACAGGGAACATGATCACATAATTAAAACCTAACAAAAACCTAACTTTTCCAAGAAAATTTCTGGAAATTGCAAAAAATATAAACACACCTAATTCATTCAGTTTGCCAGAATCCATTAGTTTCCTCCAAATTAAACAAATTTGACTGGAATCCTTACCCATATGTCAGTAATTGGTTCCTAGTGAGAAGGAGAACTTGGGATTTTTTTGAATTACTGACCTGAGAGTGTTGTTGATTTTGAGATCTGAAGCATGTGATGAATCTGAGCCTGGAAACTGGCATTATAGGCAATCCCTATGGGCCATATACGATGACGACACGTGTTCAGGCCATGGCTTCTATGCTTCTTTGTACATGAAGGAAAGCCGATGACATGAGTAATAGGAAATTCATGATGGAAACATGATGCCAATGCAAGCAGAAATGCAATATATACAGCAGACACTACTCGATTTGAATAAAGGATTAAATGATAAATTCTATTTTCTGATCCTCCTCATGATTTCAGAAAAAATGAAGGCACATCCCAATACATGTCATTTAAGCTTCTTGATTCCATGGGAGCCATGCACATCCTCAATCATGAAATGCCTGGACAATATAGTGATATTAACTTGTTTCATCCCCTATAGATGATCTCCCATACTAATCATGCCGCAACTCAAGGCAACAACACTAAGCCTGAATCTGCAAGCCATCTTTGGCAAAGGTTTATGAAGAAATCATTATCGACAATGATTAACTATGAAAATCCATTTCATAATTTTAGAAAAAGAAAATATGTTTAGTTAACAACCCACTTAGGCTAAGAATATATTATCCATGTGCTTGTGTTGGAAATAGAATGAAAGAAGGTTTAGGGGTCTACTACTGGAGGTTGATGGCAACATGACATGGTATCAAATACTCCTTCATGCCAAATAAATAAGGAGAACCAAACTCTTACATAGATATCTAACACATAAGATAAATAAAAGAGGAAATAAAATGGAAGAAGTAAAGCACTAAGCCAGTCAAACATTCCTTTTAACAATTGGCGTGAGCAACCTGATGCTAGTGAAGTGTCAATATCATCGGATTAAGAATATAGCTAGATAAGCAGTAAGCATTAAGAAGCCAACAATGACCACAAAGAAGCCATTACAAATATATGAATTAACTTCAGAAAAGGAAAATTATAACTAATGCAGTATTGATACTGAATTGTGCAAAAAATTGTTGTAACAACATAAAACATTAAAAACTAAAAGGCAACAAAACAAAACAGACTACTGGATGAGGAGCCCAAATCACTGCTTGATGAGCTTAAACTGCTGCATTTTCTACCTCTATGAGTTGCATCCTTCTCTATCTCCACCGGAGGGTAGCTTGATAAAGGAGGGTCATTACCACCGATATCAACATCCTCGTCCACATTTTCTTCTTTCCTAATAGCCTTGAAAATCAGGCACCGAAGCCGTGAGACCTGAAGGCATAAAAATTGAGATCCTTCATCATGTTAGTTGGTTATTGACTTTCTTCTCACATGATGGTAACATTAGTTAGTAACGACTGTTTGGCACATGGACTAAAACTATCTGTAAATCTAGTAATATTGGTATTGGCATGAAACTGCAATGTGAGAATGACACTTGAACACCCTTTCATAGATTACTTCATGCTATAAAAGTAAGCTTTATGGTTATGTAATCTATAGCATCTATGATTCGAAAGATGTACCATGCAGAACAGAAGCGAGGCCTCCATGTGGAGAGTACTGGAGAACTAAGTGAAGGCCTCCTTCCACGCTGAATCCAAGCAGGTGTGCATTCGGATGATTAGCTTGGGCGATGATTCCAAGCTCTGATAGGAAATATAAAAACTTAATTGGATTTTTGATGAAGTAGTTGTATCCGTAGACCGCTAGAGTGGAATACTTCACAGGACTGCTCGTCAACAATTTGAAAATTGTATATTAAGTGGTCACCATTCACCAGGATCTAGCGAACCTTGTCCATCTATTTGAGACTTTGTTGTCTTTGAGAACATGAACTCAGCAATATTTTGTGAGTATCGTCCGTTAATGTACAGAAGCATCAAGAATATGTTGATGTTTAAACTCTGCCCATTTTTTCAAGAGTTCAAGTGGTGTAGGTTTGCTGATAATCTCATACACACAATAAAACCTATATGGGTAATCAATGTCAGACTTCTTAGTTAAATTAGTTACTAAACTGCTTTGCATTGTTGATGCATCATGAACCCTTGGAATCAGCAGTAAGATATGACACATCTTGCAAGAAATTTAAATTTTTTAGATCCAAGCACATGAATGTATGTTCTTTTTTACTCTAGATAATATGAATCACATCAAAGGTTTGCATGCTATACCCAGACTGATCATCAAATTCTTCTTCTTGATGTCATAGTAACATATGCAGTACAGGTGAGAAACAGGTTTAATTAGTAACCCTGAGAAAATTAAAGATGCATGAGGTAGATAAAGATGCTTAACTATAACATCAATTAGAATTTGACATTTAAAGTAAAGTCACAAAAGGATGCACCAAAAATGGAATTTTTATCCATGTATCTTCCTAATAATTTCTATGAGAAGAGAAAGCAAAGGAATTAACCTGGAATTATATATTTGCAAAATTGAAGAAGCCATCGGAGGCAAGGACCATATGTCCTTATAAGATCCAGTCTTCACCAAGTAGTGAACTTCGACAACTAAGATAAATTTAAAACATAAGATTAAAATTTTACCATATGCCTCATAGAATATTTCCTAAAATCAGGTATTTGATTTCTTCTTTCGATCCTTTACCAAGCTGATGTCTGTTCGTCTTCTCTGTGCGTTATCTCAATGTAAGGGATCCTGATCGGTAATCAAAACAAACAAAAAACAAAATCAAAGCTGAAAGCACAAAAAATTGAGATCAGATTACAGATGAGATCTAAAAGGAGATGAGATCTAAAAACAAATAATAGTATCAATACTAATGGATCCTTATCAGTAGTTAATATGCATAAAAAATCATGATCAAGCTGAGATCGCAAAAACTAAAATTGGATTAAAGATGAGATCCTACTAAAAACTAAAGAATATCTTTTTAGCTTGTGTCTGGAAATAGTCTCTACAATTTCTCTTGAAGGACTGAAGCTGTGTCCATCTACGAAATCAATACGGTACCCATATTTTTTATTTCATAAATCAAACACAAAAACTAAAGGTGGGTGCTAATGGTTTATGATATTTTTTCGATCCACTGCTGCTAAGAACCCCTAGAGGATGCACTGCTGCTGATTTAGCATCAGAAGAGGGTTATGAAGGCTTGGTTGCGTATCTTGCAGAAAAGGGATTAACTGCACATACCTAAACAATGGAGATATTATTATGCTAAGTTGAATTTGAAATCAGTGCAAATAATAAGAAATAATAAGAAAATATGAGGGAAAATAGTAAGAAATCGCTGCCAAATCAGCAAAATGAAAATTGTTATGCTAAGTTGAATTTGAAGAACTCAAAATGAAAAAAACAGATAACATATTTAGTACTGGAACTGATGAAAATGGTAAAAGAGAAAGAACTCATTTTGCAATACCTAAAATACAATTCCAAACGATCCATCTTGCAATATTCCTATGATTTGCTCAGCCATATAGCTGCATCATAAATAGGGGAAAACCCAACAATTTACTCAGTGTAACTCAAAAATGGCAGTTTTGCGTAACAGTTTGGTCCAAAAACTAATCACCCTCTTCGGTTCACCATTATTGCCTCAACTACTCGTCTGCATCATAAATAGGGGGAAAACCCAACAATTTACTCAGCTTAACTCAAAAATGGCAGTTTTTGCGTAACAGTTTGGTCCAAAAACTACTCACCCTCTTTGGTTCACCATTATTGCCACACTGATCGTCTGCATCATAAATAGGGGAAACCCCAACAATTTACTCAGCTTAACTCAAAAATGGCAGTTTTGCATAACAGTTTGGTCCAAAAACTACGCACCCTCTTCGGTTCACCATTATTGCCTCCAATGGTGGTGGAGATGATGTGTCCGGTGACTGACTGTCGTTCAGCTCTGCAACTGATTGCTACCGCAACAAAAACCAAACAAACGAACTTTTTGACAAACAAAATTAGAAATGAACCAAATAGTACAAAGGTAATGTCCTGTAAAATTAGAAATGATAAACCTTTTTTGGTTGGAGAGCGGGGAGCCGAATCCATCAACAACGAAGTTGGACTTGTCATTAGGCCTCCATGATCTGCTTCACGGTTAGCGCAAGCACGACATGACCCCCACGGTCATGGCATGATTTTGCTAACAGTGAAGCAAATCAGAGCAACGGAGATGCTAGAATACAGTATAGGTCATTAAAGGACGGGAATGATGCAACCGCGATAAGAAGTTGATGAAAATTGTTTGCCCACACCTTGAATTTCTGCGATTTTCATCAAAACCCTCATTTTCATTGAAATAAGCAATAATCTCCAAGAGGCAACATGGACACGAATTCAAAAGAGCAATCAATGGAAAATAATGGATACTCATTATTCTAATTCATACTCAAATTCATACTCATTATCATATTTTGCCATGAACTGGAACTGATATGCAATCACCAAAAAATTGAATTGCAATGGACTCCCATTCTCCAAGTGATTGCATATACTGGAAAAACCAACTGTGACTATGCAATCAAAAAAATTGACAAATGTTGTTATATTAACATTGCCATGAACTCAATAAGAAAAAAATTTTGTGAATTGCCACGATTATATTAACTAATTTTGTTAAATCATTTAATAGCTGTGACTATGCAAAATAATATGATATAATTATTTGCTCAGATTGATCTGAGATTCTAATGCATATCAGTTTGAGCAAAAATTCTAATACATATGCTAATTGAGCAAAAAAAAGTCTAATGCATATTAGTTGGTTTTTTGCTCAAAGACATGCATATCCTTTCAAAAATTGCATTATTTCTCAGAGATTGCTCACAGATATGCATATCCTGTCAAAAATATCAGAGCAAAAAATTCTATCAAATATCAGAGCGATCCTGTTAAATATCAGAGCAAAAAATTACAATGCATATCCTGTCAAAAATTTGTGATTGCATATCCTGTAAAATGATAGTGGGAAAAAAATTCTAATATTTTTTTACATTACCTCCATAACACATGTTTCTGGTGCATCAACAGAAAATAACTAACAGAGAGGTGGAGAGAGATGCCTAACTCCTCAAATTCGATCAGCCGCCATCATCAGAATTTTAGTGTTTTGCTTGCATGTAACCAAAATTAAACCCAACAACTTCAGACATTTATGGATAAACTTGAGGCTGAGAAGCAACAAAACAAAAAACATTAGGGGAAAAAAACTAATTGAGATACATTAATTTTCAAGTTTTTCTTTCATTGCTAGGATGGAAAGAATAATGTTTCTAAAAACATAAACAAAATGAAAGCTAAAATAAATACGTTTAATAAAATTCTTTCCAGTTTTGAACAATAAATACTTTTGTCCAGATTCCCCATGAATAACCCGTCACCGAATAATAAAACCTGTGAAAGTTAACCAAGTGTCAATATAACCATTGAAGAAAAATGCTAAAAACAGATAGCATAAAAACTTTGCTCAAGTTGTTGTCGATCATTGGAATTCCCTATAAACTTAAGGTCACAGGCCACCAAGTTATCATTCAAAATTCATTCCATTCGATTATTCATCAATTCGTTGAGCCCTACTCCCTTTGGCATTATTACTTTTAACAGGCATAAGATGGACCTTTAGAGTAATATCCATGATATTAACTACCTTCAACAAACTTACCTGCTCACATATAATTAAATTAATATAATAGCAGCGGTCATAACAAACTTAAAGGAGATCCCAAAGTGAAAGAGATTATATGAAAGCAATGATCATTTGGCAAAAAAAGGAGGTAACTGTGGCTATGTGGCAAAAAAGGAGTCGAATTACTTTAAAATGATCATTTGAGATAATACATGCATCAAATATTATAGGCCCCATCAGTTAATTACATATTGAATGAGTATAAGAATTCAACATAATATCCAAAAAACTAAAGAATTCTATACATAAAATATTATTACTCTTATAGCATATCATTATTAGTGAAATCTGAGAAAGGATTAGCACCGATTGACATTCCATGTGATATGTACTATGCCATGTGATATGTACTATGCCAAGAATCATATGATGATATTGCAAGCACCTTAGAATGCATTTTCGTTGCTCAACACAATATTGCTGGTAGATCTTGCTAGTGCATCTTAGGGCGCTTTCAAAGTTCAAAATAAAAACCATGATGCATATCAACAAAAATGAGTTCAGAATCAAATTTGTATTCAGGATGTTAAATTAAGTCCACACTCAGTTCATAATGCATATCAACTGAAAATCCATATCCTGATATGCATATCCTTGCTGATATCAGGATATGGATTTCAGTTGATATGCATAATTTCAGTTGATATGCATTCAGTTGATATGGATTTCAGCAAGGATATGTTGCATATCAACTGAAAATATGACAGCAAGGATATGGATTTCAGTTGAAATTATGAATGCATTCAGTTGATATGGATTTCAGCAAGGATATGCAAATTGATATGCAAATTGATATGAATTCAGTTGATATGTAACATACAAAGAATATAAAATTGTGATGCCATCATTTGTACAAAGAATCAGTTTACAAACAATAAATAAAATTTAAAATGAATATAAAGAATATAAAATGATTTTACAAAGAAATTGATTGTACAATGAATTATTCTCAGTTTACTGTTTCCTTTTCAATGAGAAGCTGGGCACGTTTATGAAGGATCGATGTGTGTGGTAATGATTTGCTTGGCTCTTGAGTAAGCCATCTCTACCAGCTCTCTCACCTCTGCATCGACAAACATATCTTGATTTGCTTGGATAAAAAGAGCCGTGGGTAAATAATCAAAGTCTTGGGTTTCAAACCCAAGCAAGTTAAAATAATCAAAGTCTTATGTTAGTCGCCCCAACCAGAACTTGCTTGGGTTTCTTCTTGCAAGCTGACTGCAAGAAGACCATAATCAGAACTTGCTTGGGGATGCCCCACCGAGAATGGAGCTCCATGATCAAATGAGAGTTAAAAACAATGTGCGACTGTTTTTTTGTGGGGCTGAAAATTTTTAAACAACACTCATTCGTTGCTTATGTGGATGTGAGTAAATGACTTTTCAGTGTTTTTTTCTTACAATATAATGGAAAAAATCCAAAACAAAATTAAAATGTTTTCATAAATAATCATAGCAAGGGAGAAGGCACCACTACAGCAAGCATTTAGAACTGCAACAAAATGAACGTTTATTGATAAACATATTAATGAAACAACATTTAGATCTAGACAGAATGATGCAATACTATTAAACAGAATTACAAAAGCAAGAATAAACCTTCAGATCTTTGGCAAGAATCAACAGAGAAGCTTATGGAGAAGAACCCGTACCTTTGTATCTTCTGCTTTCTTCTTATTACTGTGAGTAGACCAAACTGCACATGAAGAATTGAGAATTTGCACATAATTAGTTTTTTATTTTGGCTGAGATCAGAGAGAGCTGGATTCGTGAAGAACAAAAATGGCAGTCACTTATTCGTAAGGATTTCTCCCAATACATCATTGTAGACAAAAAATAAGACCCAGCAATTTCAATGCATTTTAACCAAAAATGAGCTAAAATGACAAAAAATTACCTGGCTGCGAGATTTGAAAGGGCAAAAATCTCAGCTTCGCTCTGCAAACATCAAAAATTAAAAAAAATGAGCTTAAAAAATGAGCTAACATTGTTTGAAAGGGAAAAAATCACCTGGCTGCGAGATTTGAAAGGGCTGGCAAGATTGTTTGAAAGAGAGAGTACCTGCGAGATTATCCGAGGTTTGGGGGCAGTTGCGATGTGGGGGAAGGCGATGACCTGCGATTACTGCGGGAAAGTGAAGAAGTGAAGATGAGATTACTGCGGGAACATGGGAGATTACTGCGAAGATCAAAAGTATACCCAACCAAATTAAAAGAAGTGAAGATGAGAGATGAGGACCTGCGAGATCAAGAAATTGGGAAGAAGAAGCTGAGATTACCTGCGAGATGAAGATGAGAGGTGAGGACGGCGGAAGTGATGAGAGACGTGATGAGAGGCCGCGATGTGGGGGGGGAAGGCGATGCGTCATTTGCGTTTTGGGGGGAACGGCGTTTTGAGAGAAATTTTTTCCCTCTATTTTCTGATGTGATCAAAAATTGTGATGTGATTTGAGAGAAACCCTCCAATATCTCATAACTCAATTTCTCATACCCTATATATAATCTATATAAACATCACACCCAATTACACATAACCAAAACCAAATTCTCTTATCCAATATCTCTTATCCATTATCTCTTAACCAAAATCTCTTATACAACAATACACATATCCATATACAACAATACACATAACCAATATCTCTTATCCAAATTCTCTTATCCAAAAACCCATGATAACATCCCTGTTTTATAATATAGATATATAATAGAGCATATTTTGAATTTTGTCCCAGTAGGACAAGCTGCCGAGGACATGGAAAATGCTGACTAGGACAAAGTTTAGGCTGACTAGGACAAACTTTGGAGGGAAAACTTGGGGAAACTTTGTAACATTAGAGGGGAATTTCAAAAAATCAAAAAATTTAGCAAGCCAAGATTTTGGATGAGATTTCAAAATTCAAACATATGTCCAAATCATGGCTCTCTCTCTCTCTCATCTGTATATTTTCTTTGTACTGAAAACTTTTGGTTTGTTTTTTTTCCTGCACCCAGCTCTCGCCCCCTACCTTGCGCAGGAGCAACACCTTCAACATCCTTCATCTTAGTCTACGCGAGAGAGAGCGGTGATCCCTCTGGTGATCTTGATCCTTCTGCTATCTCCAACCTCCAGACCTTCACCCATTGGCGATCTTGATCCATCTGCCATCTCCAACCTCACCTTAACGGTTGAACCCTAAGCAGTCGTGCTTTTACCCAAGGGCCCAGGCGCTCTCCTCTTTTCATCGAAATTTGGTGAGCCGATCGCCACTGGGCTTGACCATGAGGAGATCTAGGCTGATCTCAAGGTTCGATTCATGTAATATTTTTGCAGCATCTTGATGGATCTTGCAGTATTTGTGCTCAAGGTTCGATTCATGTAATATTTTACAGCATCCTGAGTAGGTTCTGAATGTGCTCACGCTCTATCAAGATGAGGAGATCCATCAAAATCTCAACAAAACAGGTCATCTTTAATTTCCTCCATGTGTTAATAACATATGAACTTAAACATATTTTGAAAATTTCAAGTTGTAATATGTTTGTATCAAGATGAGGAAATTAAACATATTTTGAATTTTTTAGAAATGATGACCTGAGTTTGTTTTGAATGTTTACATGTTTTTAAAGTTTATGTGGTACACTATATGCATTTCAGTTATATGATGTTGAGTACAAAGTATTTTCGTTTCTAAATTTACTTCTTAAACAGGCAAATGCTCAAGAGAAATTCATGCGGATCAAGCATGCTTATATTACCTTACTGAATTCAGACTCTCAGTTCAAGTATGATTTTGGCAATGTCAGTTCAAATTATTCCAGAACATCATCCGGAAGAGAGAAAAGCAAGACGGCCCAAGAAGAAGAGTTTTATGGGTTTGGTATAAACTCTTGCCTTCCAAATGTCCTCTTAAATGAGTTTATTCATATTCCAGTTGGTATCAAGTTCATATGTATTGTTGGTATTAACACATGAACTCAAATTCAATGTAATATGTATGTATCAAGAAGAGGAAATTAAACATATTTTGATTTTTTTAGAAATGATGACATGAGTTTGTTCTGAATGTTTACATGTTTTTAAAGTTTATGTCGTACATTATATGCATTTCAGTTATATGATGTTGAGTACAAAGTATTTTCGTTTCTAAATTTACTTCTTAAACAGGCAAATGCTCAAGAGAAATTCATGCGGATCAAGCATGCTTATATTACCTTACTGAATTCAGACTCTCAGTTCAAGTATGATTTTGGCAATGGCAGTTCAAATTATTCCAGAACATCATCCGGAAGAGAGAAAAGCAAGACGGCCCAAGAAGAAGAGTTTTATGGGTTTGGTATGAACTCTTGCCTTCAAAATGTCCTCTTGAATGAGTTTATTCATATTCCAGTTTCCTAATCGTAAATGTCACTGTAGACACACATCATTCATTGTTTATCAATTTAGGTCCTGCTGCGATATTTTCTTTATTTCCCTTTTTCCTATATAGACAATCAGGAATCATCCCGTTGTAGTTTAGTTTAGCGAATCGTTGCTTTCCAGAGCATAACTTTCTATATAGCTTCTTTTTACCTTGGATGCCACGTTTAGACATAAACCATATAATCTCAGAACTGTATCCACAAAATTGTCCATCCTTATATTACCTATTTATTCTGCAGGTAATTTTTTGAGAGATGTTTAGATAACAATAGGTAGATTTGTCTCCTGTTGGATGTTACCTCACCTGATTTTATTTCAGTAATTAAAGTCAACCAGTCTATTAATCGTAGCAAAGCCATTTTGTTTCAATAACAAGCCAAATTTCAATGTTGCAGCAGATTTCCTCCATGATCTGCAAGCTGAATTTGAAAACTGGGAGGTATGCATTAATTTACAAGACAAAACGAAAAGCTTGTGCAAGGAATTGGCGGTAAGTTGTTACTGCATATACTTACGATGCCAAACTATTTCTACCTTATAACATGTTGATTAACAAAATGTGGACAATACCAAATGACAACTTGGATGCAGACATTTTGAAACATCGCACGCATATGTGAAGTTGCCCTAATGAATTCCATTATGCTCAGTTAGCTTTAATGGTGCATTTTAATACTTTTTACCCTATTCTTTGGCTAAATTAGTGAGCTTGTGCATATGGGCGTTATTCAAGTTTGCAATTTTAATGGCGCAATTTTAATGGCTAAATCATACGATTATCTCTAAAGATGAAGTCAATATGCCAATTTCCTTAATTAGAAATAGCTACAATTATTCCAAATACATCTAATAGTATGTCCTTTCAATATTGCATTCATTTTTAATGGAAATAACAACCAATCATATGAACATATGGCTATACTTTGGTATAGGACAACCGTGACTGAGCTAAAAATGATTTTAAAGCACAAGTGTTCTACTGCCAAATTCCTTCTTTGTTATTGAATAAATTGAATGCTGCCATTCGATGCATTCTTTGGTATTGAATTATTGTATGCTTTTGGCTTCTTTGTGTCTTCATAGAAACTTCTTTCAGGCCGATGAACATTACATATGCATCGAACATGTAAGAAAGTTGATGTAGTTCAACTTCATCATGTGATTATTATATAATTAATTTTATCCTGTGATTATTATAACATTAATTGAATCATGCAAATAGTTATGTTAATGGCTAACTTGGAAAACACAATCATGCTTTCTGTTTCACATGTGTCTATTCAAAATTTTGGTTAAGAATTTTCATCCTTTACATATGAATCGCCACTTAAACATTATTCATTAACCCTCATTCTTTTTTTATCAAGGAATTCAAATGCATGGCCTTAAGAATGGTAAAATTACAATGAAATTGGCTTGAGGTGGGTTGGAGATCCGAGCATAATTTCTTAACGTTAACTTGATAATAAGGCTTGATCCATGATATTCAGACTTGATATTCATATCCAGACTGTGTATTTTTTTGCATGTATTGAGTATCCATGCTTTAGCCTATTTTTAGGATCTTCCCATTGCCATACTCTTCTCTGCTTCCAACTATTTCAGGTATGTGCATTTTCTTCTTTGAACACTAAAATAATATTCCCATGTTTTTGTTTGCCTATGTCATTAGTTTTTAGGAACACTCCATGTTATAAGAGCTATTTGTTATCAAAAGGTTTTACACTTTTTAGAGGTCATACCTGGAAGCGAGAGAAATTTTGTGGAAATTTTTTGACTATCAATAACCTAGAATCTGGACATAATGTGCATTCAGTAAGCTGGAGAAAAGCTTGAAGTAGTAAGCACAGATTTTTGCGCAAGGATTAAGTCATTTTCTGTCAATCCCCCTGTTTTTCATTGGGAGTGAGCCAAATTGGCCAGGATGAAGTCATTTATCGCAAGGGTACTGGAGTTCTAATGTCATTTTTTATCAACCTCCCTTTGTCAGAATATTTGAAGTCATTTATCGCAACGGTGCCGGAGTTCTAATGTCATTTTTATCAACCTCCCTTTTTCAGAATATTTGAAGTCATTTATCGCAAGGGTGCTAGAGTTCTAATGTCATTTTTTATCAACCTCCATTTGTCAGAATATTTGTTGGAAGCGAGCATCTTTCATTTCAATTTCTGAGCGTCTTTCATTTTCTGTCGATGTACATTTCAATTTGTGTTCCCAAATAATGTGTCCAAATCGACAAGGATGAATTCATTTGCTGTAATGGTGCATAAGTTCTAATGTCATTTTCTATCAACCCCCCTTTGTCAGAATATTTGTTGGAAGTGAGCTTTCATTTCAATTTGTGAGCATCGTTCATTTCCTGTTGATGTCCATTTCAATGTGTTCACAAATAATGTGTTCTTAAATAACAATAAGCATCTTTCATTTCAATTTGTTTCTTGTGCATTCTCATTGGTTCATAATGTATTGGAAGATAAAATTAGTTCCTCTAATTTTAACAGGTATGTCTATTTGAAAAATGAAACCATACTATAAATACTTCGTTCATTCTCAGCACTTATGGTTTTTTGCAAGACTTGGTGTTGACAGGTATCAAATTTTGAAAAAAAGTAACTTATTTTTCTTTCTTTAAAGAAATATGTTTCTTCTTCTTAATATTTTTATGCATCCTTCTATTTCCTCTTGGAGTTATTGTTGTTGAATGTGGTTTATGTTTTATGCTTGAGATTCTCGCAAGCTTATAAGGATCATCATTTACTTCAAAATTTGTGTTATCTTGAATGCAGATCTTTATATTCTGTTAGGATCCTAAGAAACTGGTGTCAACGGTCATCTGTTCATAATAAACTCATGGCTGGAAGTGGTCCCCTGACGGCCAAATTTGGCCATTATATTATGTAAATATCAACCACAAAGATTCACCCACTTCAATGTTCGTGATTGCTGAAAAAGTTTCACTAGAAATTGAAATTTAACATTTTGATACATGATCAATCTCTTCCCAAATTAGATCCACCCATAACATTACAAAACGCTTACCCTGGTGTGACAAATGAAGCTATCCTCTACCTATTCTGTGTGGGTCTTTTCTGAATCCGCCAAATATTATTTCATATACTTGGGGTTACTATATTGTCTCTTTAGTTTATAAATTATATTTATGCATTAACTGGATTATAATTATTAAGATACCATATAGGGTATCTTGGTCTATATGTTCATTTATAGTAAATACCGTGTTCATGCAAGACCAATGTAACATGTCATCCATTATTTATTTATGCATTCTACCACTAAGACAATTTTCTGTTGATATCAGGCTCTTCAAGCATCAAAATTCAAGATGACAAGACTGGAGCAATTTACAGTGTTGATGCTCACAGTATATCATCTTCGATGAAATTAGAGATCAGTGGATTTATGTTATTGTTGCTATAAATATTCATACTATGCTGTTTAATTTATTGAATCACATAAATCCTTTGAAAAAAACTTTATTGAACCACATCGTTAAATGATTTGTTGTAAAATGGCTTATAAGGATCTTGATACCACAAATAAGCTTATAAGGATCATCCTTTACTTCAACTTTCCTAGGATACTTTCTGAAACTTTTGAAGTTTTGGCTGAAAGATCATATTAAGCAGCTTTCATTTACCAACCTGTATATTGTTTGAAGGTGGATTGCTAGCTATTTTTAAATTTTGTTGTTTGCAAAGAAGCAACTTCAAAGTTTGCTGCATTCTACTGATATAAACTTGGATATAGGTTAACACAGATGTGTTGCTGGACTCCAATACTTCATATCCATTTTCATTTCTTACCTTTCATTATCAGGTAAAAAATATTTTTGGAAATATATGTAGCTTCACAAACTGGGAAATATAAACGTCTCAGGTGAAATATTATTTGTATTTTTTAGTATTTGTGGTTGCAAAGAAGCAGATTTGCATAGTTTGCTACATTTTTCTAATATAAACTCCAATGCAGGTTACTGGTCCATAGTTAGAGGAAGAGGGGATACTGATGGCTCTCGAAGAACTTGCACCGACAACATCAGCTCATGAGAGTTGGTTTGCCAAAAGAGCTAGAGAGTTGGTTTGCCAACAACACCTCATTCCTGGAGTTGGTCAACAACTTGCACACCAGGATTCATCAACTGCCTTCCAAATTTTCTGTCTCTCTACCGAGGTTAAAGATTTTTGGGTGTATTCCATTGTAGGAACTATGCAAAAAGGATTTAGATCGTTATTGGCACGCAATTTCTGGTATCTCTTTCGTACAAATTGCCCTTACAGTTATGCAAGACAGCAAAATAGGAGCAGAACCAAGCTGGGCAACACTTGCTAATTTGTCTTTATTAATTGGTGTAAAATAGGCATGACTGAAGGATTGATGTATGTATTTTTTTTGAATTTGTAATGGAAATATATATCTTTCCTTTTGAATTTGTAATGGTGTTGACTTCCCCTGTCACAATATTACAGCTAAGCAAAATTATGCAGATTGGATCTATAACATAACAACATGGGTAAGGATATGATTGTTGGCTATATCAAAGCTTTAGAATTGTGATAATGGTTATGTAATTAACATGACATGTGATATCTTAATTTCAATAGGATTCAATTGACATTTTCTCTTGCTGTTGCTAACGATGGATAGACTTGCTATGTTCCACGACTCTGTATATCAATGGCAATATGATGTAGCGGCACTGGCAATGCGGCACTAATTTGGTGCATTGTTCTGTTTTTTACACGGAAAGAGGTTGAAGGAAATGTGGGAGTCCTGATAACCTGAACTCATTATTGTACGAGTTGAAAATCTTTTTTTGTCCATCAAGTCAATTGAGCATGAAGAAATGTGATGAAAATAAGCATTCATCTTTCAGGATACATGTGATACATCAAGAGATGAACAAACTCCAATAACATTGTTTATCCAATTAGACAACATTTTGTCTAACTATCAAATGTTTGGAAAGATATACACTTCAGGTTAAGTCTTCTTTGTAACAAAAAGAGGAATTAATCTATATTACATTTGAGGGATGTTATCAAGAGAAATGGATAAGAGAATTTGTGTAACGGTCGGTATTTTTAGGGATGTTTAATTGCGTGTGTGCTTGTAATTTTACTTCCGATTGTCCGAGTATTTTTGTCCGAGTATTTTTGTCCGTAGAATTGACGCGAGCGCGTCTAAATTTTTCACCGTAGTTTAATAGTTACTATAGCTAATTTATTTTACTAATTACCAATAACTTTTATTCTACCATTAATTACTTTGGTTAATTATTAGTTACTTAATTAGTTACTTAATTAGCTAATTAATTAGTTAATCCCACTCCCACGTTTTTCGCACCTCAGCCAGATGCATCTCCATAACCTCCTTCATTTGATTTTTGTCTAACACGTCTCTTCCACGTCTAAATTTTTCCACAAGCTGAATTCTTCCCCGTATTTAATAAAAACCTAATCCTTAACCTAACCAAATTAATTTCCTTTGACGAATTGGAAATTTGGTTCCTGCTAACTTCTTCTTAAGGCAACGACATATCTCCCCTGCTAATCATCTGCAAAACCCATCTTCTCTGCAAAACTCACCTCTGCAAAATTTCTCCATCAGACTTCTCAAACCATGAACAAATTCCACCAAATTAGCCCTCAAGTCATCTCTTCCCAACCCAAATCCTCATCACAAATCAACCACAAACAACCAACCAAATCGGAAAACCATTTCAGATTCAGACCAAGGGGAAGAACTCAAAAGAAAATAATTTTCAGAATCAAAACCAAATCAAAACAAAAATTCTTCAAATTCAAACCCTCTTCATCCTTCTTCCTCTTCCTCTTCCTCCTCCATAGGCCGCGCCCCCTCCCTGTCTGCCGTCACCGTGCGCCGAGGTTGCCCGCCGTCACGCGGCCTCAGATCCTCTGCATCCGGCCGCCCCTAGGCCGCCGACCCCCGCGACCCCCCGCCTCGCGCCACCCCAGGCTGGCTCCCCCTTCCGTCGCCTTCCGCCGGTAGATCCCCCTCTCCGTCGTCGCGCGAAGGTGAGAAGCCATCCCCTTGATTTGCGAGAGCCCCTTCATTTGCTTGTTGCCTGCAACGTTGAACACAAAAAAAAAGGAAGCTAAGAACAAAACCGAAGACATGAGAGAGAGAGAGAGATAAAGAGTTTTATAAATGTTATATTTTAAGAGGTTAAATAGTAGGTGACAGCCTAAAAAGAAACTAATTTTTGGCATGCATCAATATTGTTTTTAAACCCCATAGCTAGGGTACGATGAGTTACCGATTCACCTTGTCGTGAAAGGCGCGTTCTGGTCAGCGGTAGAGGTACCTGGTTCACATATGTTACATGTCAAGTTAGCTACACAAACTACTAATAAAAACTTCATGAAACAAATATAATTAAGGTAAAGACTTAACTTAATTATTAATATAAGTTAACTTTATAAAATGAATAACTTAATTGTATTATAAGTTACCTCTTCCACTATTACATTACTAGATGGTGCTTATATTACTTAACATTAAAATTATGGGTATTGTTTGCTTAGATTACAAACTAGGACACCTGCATGTTACGAGGTATTATTAAAGGAACTTTAATCTGCCTTATTAATTAATTATTACTTGTACGGTCGATATTACTAACTATTAACTTATTAACAGATGTATTAATAGTAAATCTCTATTATTAGAGGCATTAATAGGGTCGGTAACCAGGGATGTATGCCAACCAGATATTATGTAAGTAATGTCTGTCTGAAAAGTAAAGGAGAGGACAGATGGAACCGCAGGTAAGTCACAAAGAATTCTAACTTTAGAAATTTAGAAAGTGTACTTTATGGAATTACCGCATGCTCGAAGCATGGATCGTTATCTTAGTTGTTGGACTTCAAAGCATTGCTCAAGAATGACATTCACTGTTGAGGCTTCTGCCTTGACTTTTCAACAAGCGAAACTATTTGGAGTGTTGTTAATGCCTTTGAACATCTCCGGAGTGGGACTATTGTGCATAACTCTATTGGTATGTGAGTCGGTCTATCACGACCATCATTATTGTCTTTGTCTTTGAAACAACGGATTGACGTACCGTATTAAAAAGTAATGATTGAATGGTATACCGTGGAACATCCTATTGAATTGAATGCTTAAAAGTAGTTGGCACCTCACTGGGTTTTTGGGATAACTTATATTAGAGAAAGTGCGGGAGAGATCGCGAGCCATCTACACATTGCACCGTACCGTACCGACCGTTACCGACCGTCTAAATGAAATGTACCGTCTAAAGTGATTTGAGATCCGCCCAGGTGAGCGCCCCCGTGGCAGGAGATGGGCTCAATGGTTGCACACTGTACTTTCCTATATAAGTCACGTAGTTACTAGCTTTACTAGTGCTTACTTGTCCTTTTTTTAGTGTTACTACATCTATCTGGATATCTTACTATTGTCATCACATTGCATGTTGATTAAGATATTGTTGCTACCATATGCCACGCCACAGTTGTTACTTTTGCACTTGCACCATTACCTTTACTTTATGCATTACATGTACTTTACTTACCACACCTTTTTGTTTACTATAGCACGTTCCATACTTTTGCTTACTATAGCACGTTCCATACTTTTGCACTACTCAATTTCTATTGTTAGAATTGTTGTGACTTACCTTAAGAGTAAAGAGGTAGTAAGAGTTTTATAAATGTTATTTTGAGATAAGGGGTAAGTATTAAAGAAAATCACCCACAATTTACTGGTTGTCTCCTTCATTTAATAATACTGCCATGTTATTTGTTGTTTATATAATATCTGTCCTCTCCTTTACTTTTCAGACAGACATTACTTACATAATATCTGGTTGGCATACATCCCTGGTTACCGACCCTATTAATGCCTCTAATAATAGAGATTTACTATTAATACACCTGTTAATAAGTTAATAGTTAGTAATATCGACCTTACAAGTAATAATTAATTAATAAGGCAGATTAAAGTTCCTTTAATAATACCTTGTAACATGCAGGTGTCCTAGTTTGTAATCAAAGCAAACAATACCCATAATTTTAATGTTAAGTAATATAAGCACCATCTAGTAATATAATAGTGGAATAGATAACTTATAATACAATTAAGTTATTCATTTTATAAAGTTAACTTATATTAATAATTAAGTTAAGTCTTTACCTTAATTATATTTATTTCATGAAGTTTTTATTAGTAGTTTGTGTAGCTAACTTGACATGTAACATATGTGAACCGGGTACCTCTACCGCTGACCAAAACGCGCCTTTCACGACAAGGAGAATCGGTAACTCATCGTACCCTAGCTATGGGGTTTAAAAACAATATTGATGAATGCCAAAAATTAGTTTCTTTTTATTAGCAAAGTGTTTCACTTGAACAGTTAGCTACACTTGATAAGTTGCACCGTACCGTAAATTGAATTGGACTCTGTGACATGCTTAACCAAAAGATGTAATTGGAAAAGTGAGAATGGTGATTGACTCGTAAATTGTAAGTACAGTAACCTGCACACACACACACACACATTGGGTTTTTGGGGTAACTTATAATTGTGGAAGTGCGGGAGCGACCAGTCCGATCTGGTGTGAATAGTACCGTTTTGATTGAACCATATCGTATTGCTGAATAATACCGTTTTGATTGTACCATACCGTATTGTTGTAACCCGGGATATTAGGTGGACTCTTGGTTGCATATCGTACTTCCCTTTATAAGTCACGTAGGATCAGGTACAGCTAAAAATCTCGTAACTGGTCATTTTAATATTGTTTATTGCTGATAGAAGTAGACTGCTATGTTACTTTTCTGCTCATTGATCGCACTTTACTTTTTAGTTTGCCATGCTAGTTTTCCATGCTCGTTTATTGTTTTAAATATCATGCTAGAGTTACTTTGATTTACGTCTGATCCTGGCGACCCTTCTTTTTGTGGTGGTCTCGCCAGATATAGCACAGGTTGAAGAAGTTGCAACAGGGACTACAGACGCTGAGTTTGCTGTAGAGCTTGACTAGGAGGACGCTGGTTACTAAGTGTGAGTGTGAGAGTGTTTTTATTATTTAATGTATAAGAGTGGCTTTCTTGGTGTGTATTTGTACATCGAGTTGTTTTTCCTTTCATGTACGCTGCTGGTTTGTAATAAGGTTTATACCACTTCCATTTATGAGTATTTTGGCGTATTTCTGCAACAGAGCCTGTATTGACTTCATTGGTGCCTAGCAGGAATTGCGCATGTTCCAAACAGTAACGGGCCCCGAGGGCGAGTCGTTACAGGTTTGGTGGCCCATGCAGGTCCGCGCTAAATACCACATGAACAGTACAGGAAGTTCAGAATAAGCCATATAAGATACTCAGAGGAACTGATCAGACCTTATGAACTGCAGGTAGGCAATGGAAAGAAACACTTCAAGAAGCGAGGACAGTGCGTTTGGATCCGGGATCAATCACCCGAATAAGGGTCCCAACCAGAATGATGCTGGCAATGGAGCCAACACCGGTCCGAACGCAACAGCATTTCCAACGACACCATTGTCTGCAGAAGATTGCATGCGGGGCATGTATGCCCTTCATCAGCAGCTTGGACAGGCATTGGAGCAGGCCTTGCGCAGAGAGTAGAAAGCTGACCCAAGTGCATATCACTTTCGAGGGATGAACCCAAAGACTTTCGCTGGGACCGAGAATCATCTCCAAGCGGAAGAATGGCTCAGGAGCATCACTAATGATCTGAGAGCATCTCAGATTCGAGAAGAAGCATGGGTGGCTACCGCCAAAAGGCAACTAACTGATGGTGCTAGAGACTGGTGGCAGGTGGTAGAATACCACTTGAGATTACCGATTTCGTGGGATGTCTTCACCAAAACATTCAACGCCCAGTACTTTCCCCCACCGGCAAAGATCCTGATGAGGAAGAAGTTCATCAACCTGAAGCAGAGTTCGATGACCGTGGATCAGTATGACGGTGAGTTCTCCAGGCTCAGCAGGTTTGCCTCAAAAATGGTTGCAGATCCATTGACATGAGCCCAACAGTTCCAGCAGGGACTTAACATTGAGATTCGGAGGATGATGGTCGGTGCTAGTCCGACCACACATGCTGAAGTACTGGCCATTGCTCGTAACCATGAGATGGTTAAAGCAGAAGCAAAGGAAGAACGAAGGCTGACAGCACCTGCGAGGCCCCCATGACCCAAGCCGGGCCAAGCAGACGACCACTGATACACCGTCCTATTCAGCAGGTTCAGTTTAAGAGCCTGGACAACAACATCAGGCCCTCCCGGTCTGCCACTTTTGTGGGAAGCCTGGACACTTCAGGTCTGAGTGTCGAATTCTTTTAGGCCTTTGTCTGGTTTGCAGGGAGTCAGGACACATGGCTAGGGGTTGTCCACGTTCTAAGCCATGTGCTACAGCTCCAGCCCCAGCTCCTCGTGCTGTCCCAACTGGGAACGCTCCACAGCGTCCACCTCTACCTCCACATCAGAGGCAGTTTCAACAAGCAAGGCAGCAGCCACTACCGAAATGCCAGGCTTACACCATGACCGTCGAAGAGGCCGAGGCTACCGGTGAAGTGATCACATGTATATTCTTGCATAGTTCATAAATCGTTTCTTTCGTTAGCATTGGTTGCTTAGATTAGTGTTTGTAACTTAGGTGTCATACTAGTATCTGGAAACCCCGCCCTCTCCTTGTTCGACTCAGGAGCATCACACGGCTTTCTGACAAGTCGATTCGTTCGCACCCACACTATTCCTGTCAAACCTTTAGCATCCGGTTGGAACGTCAATACGGGTGGCGGAGAGATAAAGACGACCCGTGGGTATCCTCAATGCCCAGTGGTTATTTGTGGTGAGCGTTATTTGCTGACTTCATGATGATATATATTTTGAACTTTGATGCTGTATTCGGGATGGATTGGTTGGGAACTTTCCATGCCACCATCGACTGTAGTCGAAGGAGAGTAGTCTTCGAGATTCCTGATCATCCAAAGTTCGAGTTCATTAGTGGAAGCAAATCGGTAGGCCCAGTGGTGTACAGAGCCAGATCGGCCGAAGCAATAGTAGCCGCAATGGAAGCTGAGCCCGAGATACCAGAAGTAGTTCGAGAGTTCTTGGATGTGTTTCCAGACGACCTTATAGGTTTACCTCCCGATCGCACTCTCAAATTTGCCATTGAACTAATTCCAGGAGCTCAACCAATATCTAAGGGACCATATCGTTTAGCACCATCTGAGCTAGAAGAATTACGGACCCAACTAGATGAGCTTCTGAAGAAGGGAGGGATACGACCCATTGTATCTCCCTGGGGATCTCCTATATTGCTGGTGAAGAAGAAAGATGGATCCCTTTGTATGTGCGTTGACTACCGTGAGCTGAACAAATTCACCGTGAAGAATAAGTACCCTCTACCGCGCATCGACGATCTTTTCGACTAGCTCGGTGGATCAAGTGTCTATTCGAAGCTGGATTTGAGGACATGGTACCATCAAGTGAAAGTGAAAGATGAAGATGTTCCCAAGACTGCATTCAGGACCAAATACAGACACTATGAGTACTTAGTGATGCCGTTTGGTGTGACCAATGCACCCACGGTATTTATGAGTCTCATGAACCAAGTATTCTATGAATACTTGGACAAGTTAGTAGTAGTCTACATCGACGACATTCTCATTTACTCGAAGAATGCAGTGGAGCATGCTGAGCATCTCAGGAAGGTTCTCGAGACCCTGAGAAGACACCGGGTTTATGCCAAACTTAGCAAGTGCGAGTTCTGGCTGAATAAGGTGGCGTTTCTAGGCCACATAGTGTCTGGAGAAGGGATTTCTATTGATCATGAAAAAGTAGCAGTTGTTAAAACTGGCCAGTTCCCCGAACGGTGACCGAAATTCAAAGTTTCTTGGGACTCGCTGGCTACTACTGGAGGTTCATCAAAGACTTCTCGAAGATCTCAAGAGCCTTGACGCGGTTGACAAGAAAGGATGTGGTGTTTGTTTGGTTAAAAGCATGTGAGGATGCTTTCCAGGAGCTGAAGAAGAGATTGACGACTGCACCTGTTTTGATCATTCCAGACCGATCAGGAGGATTTGAAGTCTTCTGTGATGCATCTGGCAAAGGGATTGGATGCGTGTTACATCAGCACGGTCGAGTCGTAGCATATGCATCTAGGCAGTTGAATATCCATGAGAAGAACTACCCCACTCATGATCTTGAGTTGGCAGCAGTGATTTTTGCATTGAAGATTTGGAGGCATTTCCTACTAGCAGAGCATGTGAAGGTGTTCTTGGATCATAAGGGTCTGAAGTATCTCTTCACCCAGAAGGAGCTCAACATGCGTCAGAGACGATGGATAGAGCTCATGGCGGATTATGACATTGACCTTCAGTACCATCCTGGGAAAGTCAATGTCGTACCTGATGCATTGCATCGTCTACCGGCGGTGATGACCCTTACGACTCAGTGGAGATTGCAGCAAGAGATCCGGGACATGGGTATAGAAGTGATTCTCCCAGGGATGTCTGCATCTTTGATGGGCATGCATATCCAATCAACTTTGGTAGAGAGGATCAAGAATGCTCAGATGGATGATGAGAAGCTGCGAAAGAACAAAGATTTGGTGATAGCAGGCCAGAGGCCAGAGTTTAAGATTCATGCAGATGGATCCTTAAGGTTTGAAGACAGGATCTGTGTACCATCTGGCGCCATCAGAGAAGAGCTATTGGAGGAAGCTCATAGTTCTCCATACTCCATACATCCTGGAGGTACCAAGATGTATCAGGATCTGCGACAGTATTACTGGTGGCATGGCATGAAGAGAAGCATCGCACGAAGCATAGCAAAGTATATTGTGTGCCAACAGGTGAAGGCTGAACATCAGAGGACTACCGGCTTATTACAGCCATTGCCCATTCCTGAGTGGAAGTGGCATCACATCACGATGGACTTCGTGACTGGACTACCCAAGAGTACGAAGCAGATTGACGCTATCTGGGTGATCATAGACCGATTGACCAAGACCACACATTTCATTCCTTTCAGAGTAGGCCAGTCTACGGAAGTGTTGGCCAAGAAGTACATGAATGAGATTGTGAAGCTGCATGGAGTACCTCTCAGCATTGTCTCGGACAGAGACACCTTATTCACATCTCGTTTCTGGAGGAGCCTTCAGGAGAGCTTGGAGACTCACTTGAGATTTAGTACAGCTTACCATCCACAGACAGATGGTCAGTCAGAGCGTACTATTCAGATACTTGAAGACATGCTGCAGGCATGTCTGTTGGACTTCAAAGGATCATGGGAAGACCATCTCCATTTAGTGGAATTTGCATATAACAACTGCTATCAGTCTAGCATCGGTATGGCGCCTTTTTGTGGCATTGTATGGGAGGAAGTGCCGATCCCCCTTGAGCTGGGATGATGTAGAAGATCGAGAGTTGGTTGGTCCTGCGCTAATCACAGAAGTCGTGGAAGTGGTTTGAACCATCAGAGAGAAGCTTCAGCTGGCCCAAGACAGGTACAAGCATTGGGCAGATGCGAAACGTCGACATCTAGAGTTTTAGCCCGGAGATCATATTTTTCTGAAGATCTCGCCGAACCGAGGGATGATTCGTTTTGGACGGAGAGGAAAGCTTAGTCCACGATTCATTGGACCTTTCGTTATTCTGGAGCGAGTAGGATAGGTGGCATACAAACTTGCATTGCCCCCTGCCTTAGAGGGAGTGCACAATGTGTTTCACATCTCGCAGTTGCGTCGTTATGTGAGGGACCCTAGTCATATCGTGGACTACTCGGAGATCGAAGTTCGTCCGGATTTGACATACGAGCAGCAACCAGTGGAGATCCTAGATCGATGACAGAAGGTCTTCAGGAACAGGACTATTGATCTAGTCGGGGTGATGTGGCGTCGCGACTCACCTGGTGAATCTACCTGGGAGTGAGAGGATGAGATGCGAGAACGTTACCCCTACCTTTTCCATGCCATGTAGAGAATTCTGAGGACGAAATTGTTCTAAGGAGGGTATGATGTAACGGTCGGTATTTTTAGGGATGTTTAATTGCGTGTGTGCTTGTAATTTTACTTCCGATTGTCCGAGTATTTTTGTCCATAGAATTGACACGAGCGCGTCTAAATTTTTCATCGTAGTTTAATAGTTACTATAGCTAATTTATTTTACTAATTACCAATAACTTTTAATCTACCATTAATTACTTTGGTTAATTATTAGTTACTTAATTAGTTACTTAATTAGCTAATTAATTAGTTAATCCCCCTCCCATGTTTTTCACACCTCAGCCAGATGCATCTCCATAACCTCCTTCATTTGATTTTTGTCTAACACGTCTCTTCCACGTCTAAATTTTTCCACAAGATGAATTCTTCCTCGTATTTAATAAAAACCTAATCCATAACCTAACCAAATTAATTTCCTTTGACGAATTGGAAATTTGGTTCATGCTAACTTCTTCTTAAGGCAACGACGTATCTCCCCTCCTAATCATCTGCAAAACCCATCTTCTCTGCAAAACTCACCTCTGCAAAATTTCTCCATCAGACTTCTCAAACCAAGAACAAATTCCACCAAATTAGCCCTCAAGTCCATCTCTTCCCAACCCAAATCCTCATCACAAATCAACCACAAACAACCAACCAAATCCGAAAACCATTTCAGATTCAGACCAAGGGGAAGAACTCAAAAAGCAAATAATTTTCAGAATCAAAACCAAATCAAAACAAAAATTCTTCAAATTCAAACACTCTTCATCCTTCTTCCACTTCCTCTTCCTCCTCCATAGGCCGTGCCCCCTCCCTGTCTGCCGTCGCCGTGCGTCGAGGTTGCCCGCCATCGCGCCGCCTCGGATCCGCCGCATCCGGCCGCCCCTAGGCCGCCGACCCCCACGACCCCCCACCTTGCGTCGCCCCAGGTCGGCTCTCCCTTCCCCCGTCGTCCACCGGTAGATCCCCCCTCTCCGTCGTCACGCGAAGGTGAGAAGCCATCCCCTTGATTTGCGAGAGCCCCTTCATTTGCTTGTTGCCTGCAACGTTGAAAACGAAAAAAAAGGAAGCTAAGAACAGAAACGAAGACATGAGAGAGAGAGAGAGAGAGAGAGAGAGAGAGAGAGAGAGAGAGAGAGTGAGTGATAAAGAGTTTTATAAATGTTATATTTTAAGAGGTTAAATAGTAGGTGACTGCCTAGAGTAATAGCCCTTATTAAATATTAAGAGTAGAGTGGGAGTAAGAGTTTTATAAATGTTATTTTGAGATAAGGGGTAAGTATTAAAGAAAATCACCCAATTTTTACTGGTTGTCTCCTTCATTTAATAATACTGCCATGTTATTTGTTGTTTCTATTCACTTGAACAGTTAGCTACACTTGATAAGTTGCACCGTACCGTAAATTGAATTGGACTCTATGACATGCTTAACCGAAAGATGTAATTGGAAAAGTGAGAATGGTGATTGACTCGTAAATTGTAAGTACGGTAACCTGCACACACACACACGCGCGCTGGGTTTTTGGGGTAACTTATAATTGTGGAAGTGCGGGAGCGACCGGTCCGATCTGCAGTGACTAGTACCGTTTTGATTTAACTGTATCGTATTGTTGAATAGTACCGTTTTGATTGTACCGTACCATATTGTTGTAACCCGGGATATCAGGTGGACTCTTGGTTGCATATCGTACTTCCCTTTATAAGTCACGTAGGATCAGGCACAGCTAAAAATCTCGTAACTGGTCATTTTAATATTGTTTATTGCTGATAGAAGTAGACTGCTATGTTACTTTTCTACTCATTGATCGCACTTTACTTTTTAGTTTGCCATGTTAGTTTTGCCATGCTCATTTATTGTTTTAAATATCATGCTAGAGTTACTTTGAGTTATGTCTGATCCTGGCGACCCTTCTTTTTGTGGTGGTCTCGCCAGATACATCACAGGTTGAAGAAGTTGCAACAGGGACTACAGACGCTGAGTTTGCTGTAGAGCTTGACCAGGAGGATGCTAGTTACTAAGTGTGAGTGTGAGAGTGTTTTTATTATTTATTGTATAAGAGTGGCTTGCTTGGTGTGTATTTGTACATCGAGTTGTATTTCCTTTCATGTACGCTGCTGGTTTGAAATAAGGTTTATACCACTTCCATTTATGAGTATTTTGGCTTATTTCTGCAACAGAGCTTGTATTGACTTCATTGGTGCCTAGCAGGACTTGCGCATGTTCCAAACAGTAGCGGCCCCGAGGGCGGGTCATTACAATTTGGACAATAGATGAGATTTTGAGGGATAAGAGAGGATGTGGGGAATTTGGCACAAACAACCAGGGTATTTGCATTTTGGCCACTGGACCCTCCACAAACACACCCACACCTTTTCTTCTTCCTCCTTTTTCGGACCGTTTTTTCCAGTCCACATGCACGTGTGCACAGATTATTTTCGTGGCAAAGGCGCCCGCGTCGATTTTTGTTCGTTTACATTTTGGAGGGAGAAATAATTTTTGGGGTGAACAACGATTTTGAGGGGATATCTTAAATGAATTGTGCCCAAGGGCACTGGTCTGCGTCGAAAGCGCCCCCGACGAAGCTAAATTTTTGTCCGTTTAAATTTTGGAGGGAAAATAATTTTTGGGGAGATCAAAGATTTTGAGGGGATATCTTAATTGAACCATACCCGAGGGCACGGGCCCGCGCCGAAGGCGCCCTCGACGAAGCTAAATTTTTGTCCGTTTAAATTTTGGAGGGGAAATAATTTTTGGGGAGATCAAAGATTTTGAGGGGATATCTTAATTGAACCATGTCCGAGGGCATGGGCCCGCGTCGAAGGCGCCCACCAACTAAAATTTTTAACGCTGATTTGTTGTTCCGCATAGAATTTGTTGTTCAGTTCTAAAGGCGTCCGCGCCACTAAATATTTTTACGCTAATTTGTTGTTCCATGCAATTTTGGCTATAGAAATAAATTTTTGGGGGACAAAGATTTCGCGGAGAAAATCTTAAATGAACCGTGCCCGCAGGCACGAGTTATGACTAGTATATATATATAGTGATCTTCGGTTGCGAAAAAAGAGGGTTTCGCACGGTGTGAAAACATTTATTTTATTTTTTTGAAATTTTTTTCAAATTTTTTTGATGTTTAATTCATGTAATTATATACCACATGGAAAATAATGGGTGAACCTGTTGGGGATTAGAACACCCATCCACCCGTTACAAATTTAGTGGTCTCAAAACGTGCGAATTTGATGAAATGCCTTGATCGAAGGCCAAATGACATTATTTCTCAGCGATTATGTTTTGAGGGGGTATAACAACATAGAATGAAGGTGGAAAAAAAATTTTGGAAAAAAATTTCAAAAAACCTAAAAATCTTTTCGCACAGTGCGAAATGTTCTCACATGAAGATTTGCATATATATATATATATATATATATATGAGGTTAATGGGCCAATGCTGATAGCGCTGGAAATTTTTCCAGCGCTGTCCGCATTTTGGGCGAGGTAAAAATTTTTTTTTTGAAATTTTTTTTGCAGTAGTTAGATATACGTGTTAGGAAGCTCCCCACAAAATTTCAGCTCGATTCGACACCGTTTGAGCCTCCGTTCATCGATTTCAAAAACGTTACGCAAATCTGTACACAGTTTTGCGTAACGTTTTTGAAATCGATGAACGGAGGCTCAAACGGTGTCGGATTGAGCTGAAATTTTGTGGGGAGCTTCCTAACACGTATATCTAACTACTGAAAAAAAAATTTCAAAAAAATACTTTTAGGTCGCCCAAAATGCGGACAGCGCTGGAAAAATTTCCAGCGCTGTCAGCTCTTCTCCATTTTTCACATATATATATATATATACACTATAAAATAGGGATGTTATTAAGAGAAATTGGATATGAGAAATTGGACAAGAGAATTTGGATAAGAGAATTTGGACAAGAGTATATACATCTATTCTATAAAGGATGAAGATTTTGAATCTTATCATACTAGGACAAAGCTTTGTCATATGTGGCAAGTTTGTCCTAGGTGACAATGACAATTTTGGGGGGACTTAAATTTTGGGGGAAAACTTAAATTTGGTGGAAACATGAAATTTGTTGGGGGAAAAACTCAGCCATTAAATAAACCGTGCTATATGGGAACGAGTAATGACTAGTATATATATATATATATATATATATATATATATATATATATATATATATATATCTATATTATAAAACAGGGATGTTATCATGGGTTTTTGGATAAGAGAAATTGGATAAGAGATTTTGGTTATGTGTATTGTTGTATGTGGATAGAGTATTATTGTATAAGAGATTTTGGATAAGAGATAATGGATAAGAGATAATGGATAAGAGAATTTGGTTTTGGTTATGTGTAATTGTGTGTGATGTTTATATAGATTGTATATAGGGTATGAGAAATTGAGTTAGAGAAATTGAGTTATGAGCTTGTGTCAAATCAATTTTGATCCCATCACCTAAAAAACCAATAAATTTAAAATTTTGAAATCACCCTGCTTTGAAATCACCCTGCGTTTCCTCTCTCACGTTTTTTTGATCACATCACACAATGGAGGGAAGAAAAATTGGAGGGAAGGAATTTGATCACATCACAAATTGGGTTTTATCTTTTCTCCTCATCTGCCTTTTGACCTTCAATCTCGCGCTGCTGAGAGAATTTGGAGGGAAGGAATTTGGAGTGTCCTCACGTTGCCATCTTCAACCCTCATCTTCAACCTCATCTTCAACCTCACGTTGCCAACCTCATCTTCAACCTCAGCTTCAATCTCACGTTTCCAACCCTCATTTTCCTCCACGCAAAGAAACGGAGCTGCAGCCGTCATCTCCCTCATTGCAGGAGGTGAGTTCGTTTGGGATTTTTCATGTTTTTTCAACATTTTATTTTGGAATTTATCTCACGTTAGCCATTTTCTTTTGCAAGGTGTAGGGTATTTATTTTCTTCTCAGTGTGTTATCATCAAGTTTCAATTCTATTTACAGGTAACTGATCCATATTCATATCATCTTTCATTTTTAAATTCAGAATTCAGAAAATTAGATTTTTTATTGGTTTTTTTACATCCATATATGATCAAATTTTTAGTAGCATATGTAATTATCAAGATTCAAGCTATCACATATAAGGAGATATTTTTATGATGTATGAAGATTCAAGTAGCATATGTGATAACTGAGTTATATAATGAGATTTACATATAACTCAGATTTGTAATTACATAACTCAGATTTACATATGTAATTATCAAATTTGTAATTATCCACATAAAAACTTTCTGAGTTATATAATGAGATTCAAGTTATTCTGAGTTATATAGCTTTTTTATAATCACATATAAGGAGATATTTTTTATATAAACTTTCTGAGTTATATGATCAAATTTTCATACATGTGATAACTTGAATCTCATTGTAATAAGAGATATTTTTTACATCCTTATATAACTCAGTTGTATGTGGATAACATATGTAATGATCAAATTTCAGCATATGTAATTATCAAGATAATTTTGAATCTAATATAAGGATGTAAAAATGAGATAATGACTGCATATGTAATTTGACAGATTATCTCATTGTCCTGTTAATATCAAGATTATCTCATTATCCTGTTAATATCAAGATTCTGAAATATGTCATTATACAAGATAATTTTGCATACATGAAAATTGGTTGTATATGGAATGAGATAAAATTTTGCATCTTGATTTCAGCATGTATGAAAATTGGAATGACATATGTGATAACTGCAATGGAATGACATATGTGATTTGCATACACATATCAACATATCTTGAATCTCATTATATAACTCAGAAATGGAATGGTTTTAAAAAATGACTAGATATCATCAGGATATGTTAACATATCTAATGGACTAGATATCTAATGGAATGACTAGATATGTTAACATATCAACAGGATAATATCATTTTTTTAAAAATGTCATTTTGATTTTCATGTATGCAAATGAAATAATGCAAATCTGGCTACTGAAGCATATGATAATGGAATGGTTTTAAAAAATTACATATCCTGTAATTATCAGGATATGTCCTGTTAATAAACCAACACTATCAGGACAATGAGGAGATAATTTTGTTGGTTTTAACAAACCAACACTATCAGAATCTTGATAAATACATATGCTATCAGAATGAGATAATTTTTTAAATTTAAATGTATTTAGAATCTTGATATTAACAGGACAATGAGATAATTTTGTTGGTTTTTAGAATCTTGATAATTACATATGCTGAAATCTAATATTCTTAAGGATGTAAAAATTGGTTGTATAAGGATGCAAAATTATCTTGATTCAAGTTTTCATACATGCTGAAATCAAGATGCAAAATTGCTGACATGCTGAAATCACATATGTCATTCCATTAGATATGAGATAATGCAAATCAAGATAATTTGAATCAAGATATTTCATTGCAGTTATATAATGCAAATCAAGATATTTTATATACAACCAATTTTCATACATGCTGAAATCTAATATGTCATTCCATTAGATATTCAAACAATTTTCATACATGCTGAGTACTTAAACATTGTCATGTTAATATTCTATCAGAATATTAGAATATTTGTTTAATTTTTGAAACTTGAAAGAATATGAGCCATTTAATTTTTGTTCCAACTGAGTATTGTAAGCTTGAAACTTGATTTGGATAGCATTTAGCTCTTATCCAAGTTAGCATTTAGCATTTAGTTCAAATTCACAGCTGAATGCTATCCAGTTGATAATGCTATCCAAGTACATAACACTGGTTCCAATTTCTCTTATCAAATTTAAATTTCTCTTATACATTTAAATTTATCCTCTTGAGAATTTGCTACTGTGAATCATGTGAATCAATTTCTCATGTTTTTTGAACTGAATAACAGGACAATTTCATTTCTTTTGAATCATGGAAGTTTGCAACTGAATAACAGGACAAGCTTGAGAAATTGGTAAGTTTTTTTGAACTGAGAATTTTGCAACTGTGAATCATGTGAATCAATTCCATGATTTAATATAAAATTTCTCAAGTTTTGTTGGCAATTGGCAATTCCATGTTTTTTGAACTGAATTTTGAGTGATATTGAGAATGATTTAATATTGAGTGATATTTGAGTGATATTTGTTTCCCTCCCATACGTATTTTTTCTAATAGGTTTGAGTGATAGTTCTTGATATAAAATTCCTGAGTGATATTTTTGAGTGACTTGAGCAATTTAATATCTCAATTCACATAAACATTCACACAAATTTAAATGAAAATGCTATTTATCTCAAGAGCACTGAAAATATCTCAAGAGCAGTGAAATCTGTGAATAATGAATAACTCTATTAATTATATATTTGCATTTGGCATCAAATATTATTGCTAGCCATTTTGCATTTTGAATATGTTCACATAAGAAATGGCTATCCATCAAACATTTGGCATCAAATATTATTGATTCATTTTTGAATCAATAATATCAATCAAATAACTCTGTGAATCAAATATCAAACATTTGGCATTCACAGAACTTCATTGTTCCATAATTTATATCTCATATATTTGGCTATCAATCAATCCAATATCAAGTTCCAATATCAAGTTCTGTGAATGCATTTTTGAATCAATTTTGAGTTGATATCCTGTGAATGATTGAATGACTGAATGATAACATATGATATAACTCTGTGAATGATTATCTTTGAATGAGTGAAAATTTTCCATATGTGTTAAATTATTCAATTCACATATATTGATTCACATATCTGCATTCACAAAATCTAATATTTGAGTACTCAATTCACATATTTGCATTTGATATTTGAGTGATATTTGAGTACTCATATATGTTAAATATTACATTTGATATATATTAAATATCCCAGATATATGTGCATTTGATGCCACATAATATTTGATGTGCTATAACCCAAATATCAAATGCAATTATGTGGCATCAAATTCTGTGATATTTGGGTATCCTGGATATATGTGCTATAATGCAAATATTATATCTCATAATATTTGCTACAGAAGTTCTGTGATATATGTTAAATATCCCAGATCATTCACATATTTGCATATATTAGATTTGTGAATGCCAATATTATGAGATATATATTTGATGCCATTTATGTTAAATATGTGAATTGAGTGATATTTGAATTGATATATGTTAAATTTGAGTACTCAATTCACATTGACATGCCATAATATTTGAGTGATATTTGAGTTGGTTATCAAATCACATTGATAATTTGCATTCAAAGATTTAAATTGATTTTTTGCAATAAAAAATGCATTATTAATTTGCTATTATTTCAAAGATTATTTTTTTGCAATTATTTCAAAGATTATTAATTTGCAATAAAAATGCATTATTAAAAAATGTATTGCAATTATTTCAAAGATTATTTTTTTGATTTTTTTGATTGGTTATCAACTCACATTGATAATTTGCATTCAAAGATTTAAATTGATTTTTTGCAATAAAAAATGCATTATTTTTGAATCTCAGAAAATTTAAATTGATTTTTTGAAGGGATGTGAGTTGATATTGGTTATCCATTATTTTTGAATGCAATTTTCAAAAATTCTCAGAAAATTTGCATTTCAACATTATTTTTTTGATTGGTTAACAAATTGCATTTCAAAGATTATTTGATAACAATTTGAAGGGATGTGAGTTGATATTGGTTATCCATTATCCATTCTCAAATTTCTGTCAATATCAAATTTCAATGAATGATATCAAATTGCAAATTTAGAAGATCTATTTTTTTCAGACATATCAAATTTTTGAGATTAACTCATAGGAATGGATGATATCCTATTTTCATGTTTCCTGTTATCAAAAAAACAAATAGGATAAAATTTTTGATTTCAATTTTCCCACCCAAATAGGAATCATATACACATTTTTGATATGGTTGTCTGCAATTTCATATCAAAAAAATTTGAACTTGGATAATCAAATATAAACTTGGATAATAGAAGCAATGCTAGAAATTTATGTTAGAAACAATGCTAGAAACATTGCAGGATGAAGCTATAAACTTATGTTTATGTTTCAAAAATTTATGTTAAGCTATAAATTAGGCTATAAATTTATGTTTCAAAAATGCTAGAAACATTGCAGGATGAAGCTATAAACTTGGATAATCAAAGGCATAAATTTATGTTTCTAGCATTGCTTCTATGATCTGCACTGTTTCAAAAAATTTGAACCTGGATAATCAAATTTATGTTTATATAAAGAGAGGTTGTCTGCAAATTTTTTGATTTCTATTATCCAAGTTTATGTTTCATGTGACCAAGTTTTTTGATAAACATTGTGATAAAGAGAGGTTCAAAAATTTATATAAAGGCATGTTGTGAGGTTGTCTGCAATGTTTGAAGCAAGTTTAAAAAATTTTTGCAGACAAAATGTTTGATGCAATGTGTCCTGTAAATTATGGTTGTATAAACCATGATACAGACTATATCTATGTGTCCTGTAAATTATGTTAAGCCCAGTAGCTATTTCAATTTACTCTTCTGCCTAAATTTCAGTGTCCTGTCAATGTTGATTATGAGTTTGATATTGGAATTATCCATTAGCTATGTGAGTTTGATAATGACAGGATAATAGAAGCAATGTGAGTTTGATATTGGTTATCACTTTTAAGAATGGTATCAAATTTCAGAGATTGTTTGCTCACTGAAAACTGATTGTCCTGAGAATGGTATCAAATTTTGAATGAACAAAGTTTGAGAGCTAGCACATTCTCATTAGCTCAAATCAGTACATTCAAATTTCAGAGATTGTCCTGAGAATGGTATCAAATTTTGAAAGCTGAAACTTAGTTCAAATCAGTACATTCTCATTAGCAAGCTCTCAAACTGCCTATGATATCAAATTGAATGAATGATATCAAATGGACTGATACCAAATTTGAATGAATGCTATTGATATCATTCATTCAAATTAGAAAAGTTCTCAAACAGTTTTGTGAGTTTGATATTGATATATCTATTTTTTTGATTGGTTATCAATTTTGAGAATTGACTGAAATTTGCATTTCAAAGATTGTTTGCATTTCAGAGATTGGTATTTCAGTCCATTTCAATGAATGATATCAAATTTCAGTCCATTCTCCAATTTATGTCAATATCAAATTTCAATGAATTATATCAAATTGCAAATTTAGAAGATCTATTTTTTTCAGCCATATCAAATTTTTGAGATTAACTCATAGGAATGGATGATATCATTGGTGAGAATTCATTGATAGTTGCAAAAAAAACCTGGAATGGATGAGATTATATAATTGAAACATGGAGCTTGCTAAAACAATGCAACTTGGACAAACTCACATAGCTAATCTCACATTGCTAAAACATGGAATGCAAAAAAAAACCTAGAATGGATGAGATTATATCCATTCATTTGACAAACTTGGATGAGATATGGAAGCACATTGCTAATGGATAATAGAAGCAAAAATTCAGTCAATTCTCAAGTGTAAGAGATAAATCAAATGAGATAGCAATGCTAGAAAGATAAATTTGGTTATATCAAGTGCCATGCGGATCATAGAAGCAAAGCTAGAATGCAAAATTATCAAGTGATCCTCAGCAAAAATTCAGATATATGTGTCCTGAGGATTGAGATAATTCAGATATATTCAAAAATTCTCAGGACACATAGAAGTAGCAAATATTCAAAAATTCACATATATTTGAATGCAAAAATATATCTGAATCCTCAGGTCACATAGAATTTTTGAGGATTTTTGAATTCAAATAGCAAAAATTCAGATAAATATTGTCCTGAGATAAATATTGTCCTGAGACACATATCAGGATTTTTGAGGACACATAGAATATTTATCTCAGGACACATAGCAAAAATGCATTCAGACATATATGTGAATTTTTGAATATTCAGATATATGTGAATTTTTGCATTCAGATATATCCTGAAAATTCTCAAAAATATATCCTCAGCAAAAATTCAGATATATGTGTCCTGAGGACACTTTAAATATAGCATTGCTTCTATGTCCTGAGAATTTTTGCATTCCACTTCTATGATCCTCGGCAAAAATTCAGTCACTCCTCAGGACACATTGCATTCCATTCATTCTAGGATAATAGAAGCACATGGACAAACTTGGAATGGATGAGATAAACTTGGATAATAGAAGCACATGGATAAACTTGGATAATAGAAGCAATGCTAGAAACAAACTTGGAATGGATGAGATAAACTAAGATAAACTTGGTTCTATCCATTCATTCCAGGATATAATATCAGTTTTTATTGGTTATATAACCAAGCATTGTTTCTAGCATTGCTAATGGATAAACTTGGATAATCTCATATATTCTCTCCATTCCATATTAAATCCATTCATTCCAGGATAATAGAAGCACATGGACAAACTTGGACAAACTTGGACAAACTCACATTGCTAAAACATGGAGCTAGCACATGGACAAAGTTTCAGCTAATTGAACAAATTTTCTCAAATTCTGTTGAGAATGCATATCCATTCATTCTCAGGATATGCTTCAAATAATGTCCTGAGAATGAATGCATATCCATTCATTTGACTGCATACCTTATTGAACCAATTCAAATAAGTTTACAGTAATGAATTTCATTCTCAATAGGGTATGCATTACTGTAATTGCCCCTGTTGTATCGCATGCGAGCATAAGATGCATGTTTTACGTGCATATATATGCATATTTGACAATATGACATTCTGCAACTGGAATTAAAATCTCGATTCAATGGAATAAGGATTTTTTTGTTTGAAGTTACAAAATATGGCTAATCTGATACAGATATCTGAAAATGTCAATACCACAAATGTCAATACCACAAATTACACTTGCATAGTGAGATCTTATGGGTTTCTATATTGCCAGCTGATGGGCAATTATTGAGATTCAGTGAAACCATATTCATATAATCTTATGGCTATATATTCTTGGTTTTACATTAAAGAATTGATTTGTGTAATTTTATAGTTTTAGTTTAATTCGTATGAATTTGTATCCATTGTAGTTTGAATGTTCACAAAATATGAACTGATGTAATGCAGAGACTTCCAAAGTTTCATGCTCACATTTGAACTGATGTGATACACAAAATATGAACTGATGTAATACAAACTTCATATTCACAAAAATATGTCGGTATCCAATTTCATGTTCACAAAGGTTCCCGTGGATACAGACTTCATGCTAAAAAAGTTCATGTTTGCAAAGTTCATATTCAATGTTGATACAGACTTCATGTTCTTTGTTCTTTGATTACTTCTGTAAACAGATTATTGTTGTCTAATACTGGATACATTGCTTTCAACAACATTATTAGAATACTGTATTGATTATAGCATGATTCTCAACAGGATGCTTCTTTGTTGTTTTATGTGACTCTTCTGGGGGAATGAGAAAGAAACAGAAATTTATTTTTTATGAGCATGTAAATTTTGCTGTGTTTCAGTTGTTTTATGAGCATGTAAACAGTTGTTTTATGAGCATGTAAATGCATGATGTTAACAAGATGCTTCTCAAAAAAATTTATGTGCCTATTTATCATTAGCATGTTCTTCTCATTAGCAAAAAACATCATTTTAACAGGATACTTCTCATTGGCATGTTAACAGAATGCTTCATTCACATGTTTTTTGATAAATAGGTTGTTCTCATTTGTTAACAAGATACTTCTCATTAGCCTGTACTTTCCAATACATGATTTTTATAAAGTGACAGTGTTGGCATGGTGCTTGTGGGAATTTGAAAGGGCTTGTGAGCATGAAAAGAAAGGCATGTTCTTAGATCGACCTAAAGACATTTGAGACGAAATCGCCAAAGAAGTCCACACACACTCTGAAACTTATCTTTGTTGCCAAAACATCTAACATTTTATTAAAAATCCCACCATAACACGAATTTTCGGGGGAACTAAGATTTTGAGGGAGAAATATCTAAATTGAACCGTATGCATGCACGCACGATATTTGTTTGAATGCATGCACATGTTTGAATGCATGCACGAACTAACATTTTATATTTCATTGGTCTTTAATTTCCAAATGCATGCACGATATTTGTTTGAATGCCTGGCTGATTTTTTTGACCCTAATACAAAAAATCTGGGGCTTTGTATTTAATTCCTTGCAGCTTCTGTCAAAATATTGTTGTGGGTCGTTGTATTAGGTTCACACAAAAATCTTTTTTCTGGAAATTTTTGCTCTGAAATGTTATGTTTCAATTGTTGATTGTTGTTGTTAGGTCCAATCTGTTATTAGGCTAGCAACAGATCCAAAACATTGTTATAAGAAAATATCAGATTGGCCAAAACAAATGCTTTTGTCAAACTGTTATATGTCCAAATGCAAAACATTGTTATAAGAATATATCAGTAAATATAGTATACTCTCCATATATATTGAGGACTACATTGCAGAAAATGTCCAGTAACAAAAAAAAGTCTATTCATAATTGCTATAGGATGATCGACAGTGTATTGTGCATGATATTGAGGACTACATTTATATGAAGGAGAGTATGCTAATATGCTTATATGTTTTCTTGAGCTAATATGCTTTCAGTTTCGTCTCACTTAATTTCAGTCTTCAAGTAATTTCATATTAACACCATGATTTCAGTTTGTGTATCAATATTGAGGTAGTCATCAATATCATATGGAATTTTGGTTGCGTTAGTAACTTCAAGTAGCTTTTGTGTAGTCCTCAATTTCATGTTTAACAGCATGATATTGAGGACTACATAACATGTTGTCAAGTTCAGTTCTTCAATATTTAGGACTACTTAACATTATTTTAGCATGATATTTCAGTTTATGTATCAATAACATGATTTCAGCATGATCCTCATAAATTTCCTTCGCCTTCAGGAGGTCGCATTCGAAGCTCAAAATCAGCCGCGAATATGACAATGTCTCCTCTGAAGCATGTATCTTCAGGGAGTGATATAAGACAATGACCATGCTTTTGAGTTCAGTCCAGTGGCTACATTGTATTGTATGCTGATATATGTTTGTTTTTCTTCAGGAATTGGATGAGGGTACCAGAGATGGAAGAGAACACATTGATCGGCAATGACGAAGAATGCAACTGGGCTTAAGCTGCTGCTGCTGCTGAGAGTGATGGGAGTTCAATGGATATGTTTTGGTTCTTGAAGCCTTGCACTTATTTGGTCAAATAACTGAGTCTATGTTTCTGATATTTGTACACTAATAAAGATCATAGGATGTCCAGCTGTTAGGATGTCACAGTGTATGTTTCTCTCAGACAGGAAGAAGAGCATACTGTTAGTAGCTTACATGGTTTTCATTTTGTTAGGGAAGTGATTATCAGCACTCATTCATTGTTTTATTGGATGTGTGGAAGTGTGTAATTCTTTACTCTCAAATTATATTTCGTAGGAAAATAAATTGTCACTATATGTGTTGTTAATTTGGGCTTGAGAATGATCTCTTGTGTTTAATTATTGTGCTGAAAATGGAATAAATTCATGGCGAATACAACCTTTATGAACTCGATGAAATTAGGATGTCAAAGTCCAGATTATCTCAGAGGAGGAAAATTCTTTTCAGTTGAAAAAACAAATAATCCTATTTAAATTTACAGTTTTATTTCCTAACTAACATTATACCCTGGGTGCTGCTGTTTTTGGTACATAAGATGGCTTCTTCCTAACCTAAATATAGAATGCTGTGATGGCCAGTGGTTCATGTTCATCTACTTAAGTGGTTGGTTATTGATGTAAAGTAAGTCTACCTAACCATGTTTTTGGTCCTCAAACAAACAATTGGCCATATCGTTCAAGATTGCCAAGTAACCGAATGAATGCCTTTTTCTTATCCAACGGAAGCGTAATATCAAACTTTGTCCTTTCAACTATATCAATAGGAACATTTGATTTATCACCTGCAAATAACAAAACAAAGCATTTTCATTTCTCACTAAACACATTTGAGAACAAATAGTTAATGGGCAAAGACAAGGTTAATCACACTACATGTAGCCGAGAGGTCGAAGAACATAACTTGGATATTTAATACTACATTTGATTTCTATTTTTGAATTCTAGGGCTGACTAGAACAAGTCCCAGTCATCAACAACGATCAGGATGCATTCACATCCTTTGCATCCAAGGGTCAAGTTTAATTCAAAAAATTGGGGGAATTTGAACTTCTGTTGGGAAAATCGAGAAGTTGAAATCTAGCCAGCATTTGGCCATGTCTCCCCCCCACTTTTTTGTTTTTCTTTGGTTTTCAAACCCCCCACACAATCACTACATTTGTGCAAAATACCGCACATTTCCCCTTTTTGCAAAAAAATTCTCACATTTCACTTTTAACCCCCACACCCTACACACATGCCCACACTTATGAACTTCACCCCTTTATTTTCATGTGTTTCTATTTTGGACCGGGTTAAAAATTTTTCCCCACTCCTGAAGACGCATGCGCCGAAGCTAGATTTTTGTTCGTTTAGATTTTGGAGTGGGAAATAATGTTTGGGGAGAAGAAAGATTTTAAGGGGCACGCCGAAGCCGCCCGAACCGAAGCTAGATTTTTGTTCATTTAGATTTTGGAGGGGAAATAATTTTTGGGGAGAACATAGATTTCGAGGCGATATC
Source organism: Scilla litardierei (assembly GCA_030789695.1). Taxonomy (NCBI): domain Eukaryota; kingdom Viridiplantae; phylum Streptophyta; class Magnoliopsida; order Asparagales; family Asparagaceae; genus Scilla; species Scilla litardierei. The sequence continues at coordinate 293,968,777 of CM061141.1, forward strand.
ATAAATGAACGGTGCCCGAGGGCGCGGGTTATGCGCTGAATGAGCCCGCGTCGAAGCTAGATTTTTGTTCATTTTGATTTTGGATGGGGAAATAATTTTTTGGGAGAACAAATATTTTGAGGGGATATCTTAAATTGGATTGGGTGTTTTGTACATTTTTGTTCAACTGAATTGCCTGCGTCAGCTAAATTTTCTTCCGCTAATTTGTTGTTTCACGCTGAAGGCGGGTGCCCGCCAAATTTTTTGCCGCTACTTTGTAGTTTCGTGACGAAGGTGCCCACGACGAATTTGTTGTTTCGCGTCGAAGACGGTCGTGTCGAATTTGTTGTTCCGCGCCGATAAATATTTCTATGCTAATTTGTTGTTCTTTTAAATTTTGGCTGCGGAAATAATTTTTTGGGATCAAAAATTTCACGGGAGAAAATCTTAATTGAACCGTGCCCGCGGGCATGGGGTATGACTAGTATATATATATGAGGCAAATGTACCTAAGAACGTGCGCGGGTAACATACCTGCGACCACCCCCTTTTCAGGGGTTTTTAAGTATGTTTTTGAATATATTTTTTGTGGTAGGTAGTTATACATATTAGGTAGCCCCCCACAAAATTTCAAGTCAAACAAACACCATTTGGGTATCGAAACATCCATCACAAAATAGTTACAAAAAAATTCCAGAATTCTGGACTGCTTTGTGCAAATTTTTTGTGATGGATGTTTCGATGTCCAAATGGTGTTTGTATGACTTGAGATTTTTTGGGGGCCTACCTAACATGAAAAACTACCATCTGTGAAAAAATTCAAAAAATATTCTTTAAAAACCCCCCTGAAAGGGGGTGTGCGTAGATAACAATACATGCGCACATTCTTAGGTACATTTTTTGCTCTATATATGTGTGTGTGTGTGTGTGTATGTGTGTGTGTGTGATACCAATTTCTACTAGGATTTACAAATGTTTATATATTAAACAAAATAAAAAACTTACAGCTTGAAACCGTAGCCTTCAAGCTATGGCTCCATTTTACAAAATAAAAGTAAACGGAAAAAAGAAAGAAGGGAACAAAGCTCAGGAGAGAACCCAAGAGAATATTATTACAAGTGTGTAAAACACTGGAAAGAAGTCGATGCTGAAGATGAAGCCTTCTGCATCCTTATATAGCTGTAAGGGCTCCTTATGAGTGATCCTTTAATGACGGCTGGATGTTGAGTACGTATTACTCTTGTCGAATAGTGAAGATGCTTCAATGATGAAGATTTTTCAATACTTTTTGGCTGAAGAGACGTTAATTTGTCTGTTGGTGGTGGCACTATTATGCTGCTACAGCTACTGCTACTGTACTGCTACAGTAGACGATTAGTCTTTTTACGGCTGCGTGAGAATCTTCACTGTGCCTTTTGCGACTCTTCTTTATCTTCTTTTGTTAATTGAGATTAGTCTCTAGTGTGGAATGCTACTATCCATCACTAAGAGCGGCTCCCCAGGGCTCAGCTCAAAGCAAAGTAAGATAGGTGTCGGGGACTCAATGGGCCCCATCATGCACCGAATCTTCTTTATCTCAGATCTTATCTCCAGGAGTAGCAGATGAGATATATCTCGAAAAAGCTTCTGATCTTATCTCTAGAATAGATATTTTCCAGCAGATGATTTGCAGAAGGTTAGAATGCTTACCCCGAAAGAGTATAACTCTTCATAAGAAATTTCTTATCATTCCACGATACCTTTCCCTTTAGTATCTTTGGGGTTCATAATTATATCCCAAATATCTTCAACAAAATCTATATTGGGATCTTGGGTGTCTCGGCAAGATATAAATATACCCTGAGTACTCTTTGAAGTGGTTTGATTATGAGTACTCTGAATAGACATAATATAACTATTGTCAAAGACTTCAAAGAAGTGTCTTTTCATATGATCAAGACATTTTTGCTGAATTTCAGCTTCAGTAGCCAGAGGGTATTTCCTCAGAAAGGATTTTGCCAACTTGGCCATTGGATTCTCACTACGAATCTCTTCATAAAGAGTATTATCAATGATTTTAGAATTTCTATTAATAATCTCTTTGATCTGTTGGCATTTTTCTTGGACAACAATACTTGCCCACCAATGGGTGTGATAACGCCTTCTAAGCGTAGGAAGATGAAGATCATCCCAAGCAGCTTATAGTAATCGGTTCCAAATCCATGGAATCTCGGTTTCAATAAAGCAGTAGGCTATGCATAACCCATCATGAAGCTCATTCTCATTCATCTTTTGAATGATAGGGTGATATTCCACCCAAGGATTGTATAAATCCAAAATAGGTTTTGGTAAAATATCTAAGTCGGCACCATATCGACCCCACCAACCATAAAACCAATCTGGAAGACCCTTATAAAGGGCTTCTGGGCATAGTTTCATAAACCATGTATGTTTACCTTTTTGATTCTGGTAGATAAGTATATTATAAAAAGCCTCCTCATAATCCCAATAATTGAAATTATTAATTTCTTTATTAGGAGTTTTGATTAATGGAAACTCCTAATTAGGGTGCATTGCCCATCATGAAGGAAGTATAACTTCTTTAATGATACACTTACTGAAATTTGGAGGAACCATATGGTTTTCATTACTCCAAAAATGAGTAACATCCATACCCTTTTGGGTAAGTATCATCTTCATCCACGCTCTTGGCTTAAAGAATAAAGTAGGATAAAATGTTGAGTCTAAATATTTTGATCTTAATTTCTCAACATCTTTCATAAGAGGAATATCCTCCTGTTCTATATAAAGAACAGTATCAGAAATGGTTTTGGTAAACCATTCTATATCTTTCTTTATACTTTCAGAGTATGGCTCTGGTATTTTCTCTAAATCACTTAGATCTTCTACTCCCTTTGAGGAAGATGAAGAGGGAATACTTTTATTACCTTTCTTGGAGATAGTCCTCCAGGAATTTGGATGGTATAACTTTGTCCACATGTGATCCTTCCTCCCACCCTCCCCGTGAAGACGGGTGACCACGGTTCATTGCCACTATGTGAGAAAAGTAGGTAAAATATTTTGTGATCACTTTATAGCAGGAATGAAGTAGAAGGTTTGTACAAAACCCAAATATCATATGGTCTAAGGTTACAAACCCTTTCTTCATACGAAAAACTGATCTGTTTTTTCTTTCAGAAGAATATTCTTGACTTCGTTTAATAAACGAGTCTGAGGATCAGTTATGAACTGAAATTGTATTTCTTTGCCATTATAAGTGGCTTGAATACCATATGTGTCTATTTTTTGCATAGGTAGAATATTATGCAGGAAAGGTGTTCCTAGAATAATGTGTTGCGAAAGATTTTTCACAAGAACACATGGAATAGGAATACATGTATCTTGGACACATATATGAGCTGAGGGTAACTTGAATCTTACATCAAGTTGATTACCTCATGCACCACTCAAAGATTGTGTGGTTGGCTCAAAGAATTTCGAAGGTACAATTCTTTCACGAATGCAGATAATATCTGCACCACTATCAACCAGACTATAAAATCTGGAATAAAGACTTGTTTGGATATAACCAAAGTCATATTGATATACCATTTCTGAGATGTTACTTGTTGTAACAAATTCAGAAATTCATCCTTTTGGGATGTCTCAGCATTATAAATGCTTGATAGATCATATTGAGGAATGTCCTCTTTTTCTTCACCAAATCTGGAGAGAGTGTATGTATTCTCTTTTTTAAGAAGTATAGCTTCTTGTTTCATAATTTGAATCTCCTTATTAAGAACTGAGAGAGATAATATTGTTGAAGTATTATCTTGTCTTCTCATCATAACTTCAGACATACGATAAACTTTGTCTATTTTTAGCTTATCCTTCTTTTCATTCTGATTGGTATATAAGCCAAGAAGTTTATACTTCAAATATGAAGGAAGATCTTCAAATAATATTTTGGAGATTAACTCCTCACTAGAAGTGATGACATTTATAGATAAACCATTCATATCAACAATGGCTTACCAATAAGCCGTTTTATCACGTGTCTGACAAGTATTACTTGTACATTGACAATCATTATCATAAGAAGATGAAGCATAATCTTCATCGTCTAATCCTTCAGTATCACTGTGGATCATTACCTCCTTGATTGAGCCTCTTTGGATTAGGTGTTGGATTAATCACAATGGGAAGATTCCTAGCTGAACTGCATCCGTCGAGCCTGCTCATGATCCCGGCCAATTACGCATTGATGATGCAGAATTGAGTTGAGCACTGGTTCTTGAGATTAGCGATATCAACCTTCATCTCCGCTCGATTAGCCATCGATCTTTCCAATTGATGTTGCAATCGGAAAATGTGTTCTCTTTGGAAGTCCACCGACATCTCCAACTTACAGAATCTCTCCTCCATCGGATTCATCTTATTGACATGATCAGGCTCCTTCGATCCTTCGCCATCGCCCAGGGGTGGCTTTGATACCAATTATGAGGAGCTTGCCTCTTTGTGAGCGGCATCTTCCTCTGGACGCCATCCCTTCTTCCCCCATCTGAGCTCAATTGAACAAAGAAAATGAAAAAATCACAAAAGAAATCAAAAGAAATCAAAAGGAAGCAAGAGAAACAAGAAAATTATCAGAGAAAACTCGCAGATATTTTGGATTAAGAATTCAGATGCCCTAATTACAAAACGATATGGCCTTTAATACTCCAATTCCAAAAAAGTTGCTGCAACAGCCTAACGGCCAAAAGCTAAAGCCTATCCATGAACGGCTCATATCAGCTAACTTTAAGATCCAACGCTCCATGTCAATTTCCAGAAATCAACGGCCAAAGATCAATCCAATGGTCTGCTTCAAATTCCATTCAAATTTCCCAGCTAACAACTACGCCAACTTCCTGCTCTTCAATAGCAGCTTGGCTTCTTACAACTGCCTTGATCTAAGCTGAAATCCCCAAGGCACACAGGTTCAAATTTCCCCCATCGTTCCCAGGCGCAAAGGAGCAACCAAGCGCCACGTTCGCCTCGATCACCGATCCGCATGACAGCCCGACCATCTACGCCCAAGTTTTTGGAGCCCAGGATCATTAATTTTTATTCTCGGTTTGATTTTTTCTAGCATCACTACGTTTTTATTCCTTTTTGCTCAAGCAGATCTGAAACCCACTCCACCCAACAAAGAATCAATTTCCCCTTGATTACCACATCACAGCTGAACTCCTTATTAAACAAAACACACACATCCTATTGTTGGCCTCAACCAATCTGAGGAGCCCACTTCTTCTTTCCAATTTTTTTGTTTTAGACATTCTTACAGTTGAATTTCTCCACACACCACCATCTATTTTTCTTTTTTAATCAAAGCACTACATCATCAATCTTGCGGCATTTTTCCTTGTGACCTTGATTCATCGACCCACGAGTGCAGTAGATACACCCGTCGTGATCCACGTACAATTCTTTGCAATCGATCCCAGATAGTTAGTTGTCCCCCTCACAACTTAAACCTAATAATTTGCTTCACCCATTAGTAAAAAAGGGTAGAGATCTTTGTCACATCATATGATATTTTATTTTGTGCATTGATTGAATCATGTCTAAACTAATTAAAATTTGTCACTTACACTAATAGTAAAATTGGATTTTAGGTTAGGTTATTAGATATTGTTTTAATTGCATATTCTTGAACTTTGTACCTGGACAAAACTTTATCCAAACCAGTGACACATAATGGCTAGTTAATTGATTGCTTCTGGATTGGAAAAAATAGAACACATGAATGGTTCCAACTATGACATGTGGCACCGAAAAATCAAATACGGACTTATACATGACAATTTAGATAGTGTCATTGAGTCCACTGCTCATACTCTCCTTGAAAATCTCACCGATGCTCAGAAGAGAGAGCTAGACCAGTGGACAATAGATGACAAGAAGGCTAGAAGTCTCCTGATTATGTTCATGGACGATAGCCTATAAAAGTGTTTGAAAATTGTAGTACTGCCAAGGACATGTGACAGACTATAAAGGAGAAGTATAACATCACATCAGATGTGAACATATAACTCATTCTGCATAGGTATAATTCATGCAGTATGCATGAAGGTGACAATGTCATCGAACACATGAATAAGATGATTATCATGGCTAAAGACCTAGCTACCGCAGGAACTGAAATTTATGAGAAGCTTCAGGTGGCAACTATTTTGAATAGTCTTCCACCATCGCTTGATATGGCTGCCACTACGCTTAGGCTAAATGGAATCGTTAAGCGTGTCACTGACTTTCCAGCTCAGCTAACAATGGAACAAGACCTTCTGGCTAGGAGGAAGGGCTCGGACGTCAACCTTGTACAGGAGGAAGAGGCGAATGCAGTTCAATACCAGAAAGCACAAGGGAACCAGCGTCTTGGACCTGTGAAGCCCTCATTCAAGGGATCTGGCCAGCAATCAGCTTGCGGAAAGAAAAGACCTCCTGGATCTTTCTACATCTACAGGAAGTATGGTCACTTTAAGGCCAACTGTCCTCAAGTAAGGAATAATGGCAACTCTAAATGCCCAGAAGAAGGAGGATCCAGTAAGCGGGAATTCATCGATGTCACTAAATATAACGCTGCAACAACAGACACTGAAGGCTGGTGGATTGACTCGGGTGCAACCCGACATATAGCAAATATGAAGGAAGGAATATTCGACTTCCAGGAACTGAAGAAGGGAGACCAAAGGATATACATGGGGATCAATACCTATCTGGATGTAGAAGGTATTGGTTCATACAGATAGGATCTTGGGGACAACATCATGATCCTCAAATATGTGTTTTATGCACCTGGCATAAAGACGTAATCTGGTCTGTATTCCGACTTTGCTGAAAAAGGGTCTTGAAGTGAGATTTTACAACATCATGGTCCATATTGGGAAAGACAAGAAAGTGTTTGCTATGGGCAAGTTTGTGCCCGGTTATGATTTATTCTGCCTTTCCGTTGTAAAATTTGATATTGGAAATAAATATCATGATTTGAATTATTCCTCGTGTCTTTTGTCTCACTATGATATTTGGCTTATGAGATTAAGTCATCCTAGTAACAATAAGATGGACCAGTTAATTAAAATGGATTTATTATCAGAATTGACAGGTTAGGACATTACCATGTGAACATTGTTTAACTGGGAAGATGACCAGGAAATCATTCTCGGAAGGTCAAAGGGCTAATGAATTGTTGGAATTAGTTCATTCTGACATTTGTGGACAATTGAGCATAAAGACACGTGGGAATAAGGAATATTTCATAACCTTTATAGATGATTATTCCAATTATACTTTCGTGTATCTTTTAAACAGAAATTCGGAAGCCTTTGAAAGCTTTAAAAGATACAAGACAGAAGTAGAAAGAAAACTTGGAAAGAATATAAAGGTGTTAAGAACTGATAGAGGTGGAGAATTCAACTCAAATGAATTTGAGGATTACTGTATTCAATACGATATAAAGAAGCATACTACTATGCCTTATACGTCACAACAGAATGGTGTGGCTAAAAGGAAGAATTGAACATTAATGAATGCAGTGAGATGTATGTTATCACATTCTGGCCTCTCCAAGGATTTTTGGGGAGAAGCCATATTGACTACAAATTATGTTCTCAACAGAATTCCCACAAAATCAGTCGAGACAACACCGTATGAGATATGAAATGGACGAAAACCCAATTTAAGGCATTAGAGAAAATGGGGTTGCGTGGCATATGTTCTCATTTCATATCAGGTGAGAGATAAGCTGGATCTCAAAACAGTAAGATGCATATTAATAGGATATTCTGAAAAATCTAAAGGTTGTTGGGCATTATCTGTTAGTTGCTTCTTGGCTAACTCCATCCAATCGTTCGGATTGACTCGGGCAAGTCATCGTCAGTGCTACGACACCATTCCTCGGCCATTAGTGGGCCCTGTCGTCCGGAGAAGCTCTTTGGATGCATCTCTCGGAACTGCTTGGCTCCAATCTTGTAGTGGGGATGTGGTGGAGTAGCTGGTGCAGCCTGACGTCCCTGCTGGACCAGATGGTGCTGAGCCTCCTCATTTCTATCATAACTCCAAGCATCTGGCGGATGTCATCCTCTCCGCCTCCAGCAGCTCCGGGTCCATGTCGGGTGTGACATCTTCCTGCCATTCTGAGACAAGAAAACCCCGAATTAATCTCCTGTACACGATTAATCTAGATGTTTAGCTCATGAAAGCGTTCCAATTTTTCTGAATTTCACTGATGTAGGACTTGCATGGACCACCACTAAAACCAATAACGCCCTGCTTCCCAAAAGACAACGGAAGCTAGAGTGTTACGAAGGTCTGCATGAACTAGAGCGGTGAAGCTCGAGTTCATTAAGCGTCTGTGATAACTACATCAAAACAGGTTCTTGCATGCATTTCAAAACAATAAGAAACATCCATAAAGTTAGAGCCACATCCAGAAAAATGTCCATACACGAAATAAAACGAAATGGGCCACAGCAGGGCCAGAGAACTGCAAAGGAAACGTACACTAAGAAGAGTACAAAAAACAAACTAAGGAAAACAACAACGACGAATGTCTCTAGTCTTCCGCATGAAGTAACTCGGTGCCAACGGCAAACTCATGTCTCTCAAAGTCAGGCAGCTCAAAAGGGTCCTCCTGGTACCCAGGCTCGGGATCTGACATACATCCAAAAACATGAATGTATATCAGCAAGGGTCTGCAAGTAAAGGTCAGAAACCCAAGGCAATGTGTACAAATAATATTGAATTATGAAGCATTAATGGTCTTATACAAGATGTCAGCAACAATTTTTAATCATGGCAATTTTTAAACGAGGTAAAGTAAAGCTTTTCTAACATGGCAATTCTAAGCAGTTTAAGAAGTAAAGTAATGAGCATGTCATTTTTAAGATTTATTAACATAAAAATTCTAGCTGAGACATCAATAGTAAATTCAAGTTCTGTGTCAGGGTTTTCTATCTCTCAAAGGGTTCTCGCCTTTAAGACGTGATGAGTGGATCGTTCTTCTCATGGGGGGTACACCGTGATTAATGCTACCCACCACATGCGGCTGGTTCTCTTGAAGAGAGGATCTCTTCATATACTTAGTGGCCGCTCAACCCCAACCCCACCCCAAATTTGTGATGGAACACGAGCCAGCCTAGTCGACTCACACGACATCACGAAATCATGATTTTGCCTTTGAGGCCCATGATTTCACGATGTCACTCATTATTTAAACATTCCAAAAATGACCAAGCGAGATATGCACCAATTTAAAATCATCAATATTTCTTATTGTACATTATTTACAATAATTAAAAAGAATGTTGAACAGGTTGATTTAATGAATATGCTACAGATAATGATTTTCCGTGCCAATGTTTAAAACTAAAACATACCAAGTTATATGTCGATGCATCACATTTTAAGTCTAGAACATCATGGTATTATTTTCATGAGTCATTTTGGGGGTAAATTCCACGTTATTTAGCTTTAAATGAAAAAGATGATTAATACATCATACTTCAAAAATTCACAACAAATTGTACACTTGCCTGTTTTCAGTGTTCTTGGTGTCTTGGGTTCGTCTCGACGAGTACTACACTACAGTGAGATCGATTCGCTGGTTTGATTAGACATATAACAGAATTAGGTCCTTAACGACATATAAAATGTTAAAATAATCCATACAACGTCTAATAATCTAATTTTATTAAGTTCTCTAACCTATGGTGTGGTTTGTAGCATGATAATGGATAGATCTACTAACTGTTGTCGCAGCCGTGTAACAGAACATAGCAAGGGTCAACGACGATGCGTACGACGTCTAACGACGGCTACGGCATGGGAACACATAGCGGTAGCGAAGGAGAAGCAGACATCAGCGTCTATAGGTCGTCGGGGTCTGCAGTTGGCCGGAGGGGAGGCAGAGCGGCAGTAGTTGGCAGCCTAGGGTAGTTTACCAGCGGTCTGAGTGGTTTCATAGCCTGAGCATGGACTCGGGTGGGTGGAAGGTCGTCGGAAAAGGACATGAGGTCGAGGGGATCTGTGTGTACACAGGGAAGATGATGGATGAGCACAAGCACTGGAGAGATCTAGGCGGTGGCCTGGGCGTGCTGGCATGGGCGAGGGCTGGGCGTCGGACAGGGGGAAGGCCGGCGGTGGGTTGCAGCCTTGGGAAGAAGGTGGCTGCGAGTTTGGGTTCAAGGGGGCGGTTGAGTGGAGAGGAGATGGCCGGAGCTCAGTTTGTGCGTGGAGAAGTAAGGGGAGGATGTGTGTCGGACGGCCTTGCGCGTGGGGAAGATGAAGCTGGGCGGCACAGGCTGATGTAGGTTGTGGCTGAGTGTAGAGGGAGAGAGAGTAGGGTAGCTTAGGGTTGCTATGGGATTGGTTGCCTTGGGTTTATTTATAGGCTTAGTTTTATGTAGGGCTCATGGGTTTTGGGTCGCACGTGAGCTAGGGTTTCCTAGCATTTGTTTAGGTTCGGTTTTAAAATATTGCATGGGTTTTAAGAATGTAAGGTGGGTGTTTTGTAATGTAGGGGTGCTGGGTTCCTTTGGTTGTGGGTTTTAATAGTATAAGAGTGTGGGGTTTTATTTTAGGTTGGGTTTCTTCTTGCACTAGGGTTCATTTTTTTTTGGTGGCATGTGCTTGAGTGAAATAAGGTGGACCAAGGGGGGTAGCGGCTGGGTGAGGATGGGTTAGGGTTTTAGCCTAGATTAGGAAGGATTTCTAAAAAAAGTTTGATTTGTTTTAATACGTTTGATTTGGGAAAGTTAATGCTAATTGTAAATAAGGGAAGTTTTGAAATGAAAACGTTAATTGGGGAGAAATCATTGGGTTTAATATAAAATAATGCCAATTTAGTTATGGGCTTTAATAGGATTTAACTAGTGAAGTTTTTCAAAATATTTGAATTTAAAAAAAAATTTGACTTAGAAAATTTAATATATTTATTTGATGAGATATATCATAATAGGTTTAAAACTAATTTTGGTTAAAACGTATTAGGGTTCGCAGCTTAATACAGGTATGCGGTATAATTACGCCTAAGGACAATACGTAATACGAATACGTAATAATTACAGATACGGAAAAGACGTACAACAAGAGAGAAGACGAATAAAACGTATTTTTAAAATACCGGCTGTTACACCGTACCCACCTTAAGAACAATTCTGCCCTCGAAATTCCTAACAATCACTGATCAGGAAACAAATGTGTGTAGCTCTCTCTCATCTCATCTTCCCTCTCCCAGGTGGACTCTCCTGGCGAGTCATACTGCCACATCACTCCAACAAGATCAACAACCCTAATCTGGAGTGTCTTCTGACATCTGTCAAGGGTATGCTCTGGCTGCTGATCATATGTCAGATCTGGACTGACTGTAATCTCAGAATAGTCCACAGCGTGAGATGGGTCACTGATGTAATGACGAAGATGAGACACATGGAAGACATCTGAACTCCTTCAAAAGATGGAAGCAGAGCCAGCGATAAGCTACCTCTCCAAATCGCTCCAACACATCGAAGGATCCAATATATCTCAGACTAAGCTTGCCTCGCTTCCCAAAGCAGATCATTCCTCGATTCGGGGAGATCTTTAGGAACACATGATCTCCCGGCTGAAACTTCAGGGGACGCCGTTTAGCATCTTCCCAATGCTTATAACGGTCATGAGCGATCCGAAGCTTGTCCTTGATATCTCGCACAACATCTACCGCTTCAACTATCATCTCAGGTCTCAATAACCCTCTATCTCCGATGTCATCCCAGCTCAGTGGCAATCGACATTTTCTCCGATAGAAAGAAGAAAATGGCGCCATGCCAATGCTCGCCTGATAGCTATTGTTGTAGGAGAACTCCACCACGTGCAGACGATCCTCCCATGAGCCCTTGAAATCCAACATGCAAGGTCTCAGCATATCCTCCAAAATCTGAATGGTACGCTCTGACTAGCATCTGTCTGCGGATGATACGCAGTGCTGAACTTCAGACTGGTACCCAGATTGGTTTGCTGACTCTTCCAGAACTGAGACGTGAACCCATATCTCGATCTGATACAATGCTCACAAGGACTCCATACAAGTGTACGATCTCCTACACGACAAAATTCACCTCACAACTTGTACTAAAATGAAATTATAAAGGTATGAGTTAGGTCATTACCTCCATATACTTCCTTGCCAGTATCTCTGTGGATTGTCCAACTCGAAACAGTATAAAGTGCGTAGAATTGTTCAATCGATCAACGATGACCCAGATTACGTCATTCTACCTGGTGCTTCGAGGTAAACCAGTCACGAAGTCCATCGTGATGTGCTGCCACTTCCACTCCAGAATCGACAGAGGTTGTAGCAGTTCAACAGTGCGATGATGCTCAGCCTTCACTTGCTGACATACGAGGCACTTGGTAATGCTCAGTGCCACGCTTCTCTTCTTCCCCTGCAACCAGAAATTCTGACGAAGATCGTTGTACATCTTTGTACCTCCATGATGAATAGAATAAGGCGAACTGTGAGCCTCATTCATCAACTCCTCTCTGATATCTCCTGTAGGTATGCAGATCCTACTGCCATATCTCTGGGACCCATCCTCATGAACAAGGAAATCTGTCCGCAGTCCTGCTTCGACTTGCTCTCTGATCTTCTTCAACTTAGCATCTCCAGCTTGAGCAGTCTTGATCTGATCTATAATCGTCGACTGAATCTACATGTTCATCAACGATGAAGTGACTCCCGGTAGGACAACTTTAACATCCATCTCTCGCAGATCCTGCTGCAATCTCCACTGAGCTGTAAGAATCATCACCTCGGGCAGTCGACTCAAGGCATCTGGTACGACATTCACCTTCCCCGGATGATACTGAGGTCGATGTCGTAGTCTGCCATCAATTCCAACCATCTACGCTGTCTCATATTCAGCTCCTTCTGAGTGAATATATATTTCAAACTTTTGCGATCAGTGAAGATTTTCACTTTCTCACTCAGTAAGAAATATTGCCAGATCTTCAAAGCAAAGAGGACATCGGCTAACTCCAAATCGTGGGTCAGATAGTTCTTCTCATGGACCTTTAACTGTCGTGAAGCATATGCGACCACATGATTGTGCTGGTGCAGAACACATCCAAGTCCATTACCCGATGCATCGGAGAAAATCTCGAAGCCTCTGCTTCTGTCCGAAATAGCTAAGACCGGTGTAGTAGTCCGCCTCTCCTTCAAAGTAGAAATAGCCTGCTCACAAGAATCTAACCAACTGAACTTAACATCCTTCCTTGTCAATCTTGTCATAGGCTCAGCTATCCTCAAGAATTCCTTGATGAATCCGTGGTATTATCCAGCCAATCCCAGGAAACTCCTCATGTCTGATGTCGATCGAGGTGTAGGCCATTCACTGGCTACTCTGACCTTCTCCAGATCCACTGAGATGCCAGCTCCTAATACCACATGCACAAGAAATGCAACTCTGTCCAGCCAGAATTCGCATTTGCTGTACTTGGCATATAGTCTATGATGACGGAGCATCTTTAATACTATCCTCAAATGCTCAACATGCTCTTCCTCGCTCTTCGAGTACACAAGGATATCATCTATAAAAATCACCACGAACTTATCTAGGAAGTCATAGAAGATAAGGTTCATGAGATTCATGAACACAACAGGAGCATTGATCACATCGAAAGGCATGACAACGAACTCTTAATGCACGTACTTGGTCCGAAAAGCTATCTTGGGCACATCTTCCTTCGTGACTCTGACTTGAAGGTATCCGCTCCGGAGGTCCAACTTCGAAAATACTCTTAATCCACCAAGCTGTTCGAAGATATCATCAATACGAGGCAGCTGATACTTGATCTTCACTGTCATCTGATTCAACTCCTGATAATCAATGCATATTCTTCTCGATCCATCCTTCTTCTTCACCAGCAAGACAGGTGCACCCCAGGGAGATACACTGGGATGAATGAAGCCTTTTTTTGCAATAGCTCATCCAACTGCTTCCTCAGTTCTTCCAGCTCTGCAGGAGCCTTACGGTACGATGCCTTCAAAATAGGTTGAGCTCCTGGAATAAGATTAATGCCGAACTCCAACGCTCGATTGGGCGGCAATTCAGAAATGTCTTCAGGGAAGACTTCCTTAAAGTCTCTCACTACTGCAGGCTTCTTCGGTTGAGCTATCATATATGCAACAGTCAGTCTATTCGGCTGGGCCTGAAACTTGCCAGGTCCAAGCGAACGTCCTCCACTGACGAACTTGAATATTGGGTGGTCGGGAATTTCGAATACCACCGTCTTTCGTTGACAGTCGATTGTGGCATAGAAAGCTGCTAACCAATCAATGTCGAGAATAGCATCAAAATTGGATAGGTCGTGGACAATGAAATCAGCATATAATTTGTGTCCACTAACCACTAACGGACATGGTCTACATCCCAAGGCAACCTTCACTACACCATTCCCAGTTGTAATATTCCAACACTTGGGAAGAGTGTAAGTGGGTATCGAGTGTTCAACTACGAACTTCCGGGATAGGATGCACATATATGCTCCAGAATCAAACAAGGTCAAGGCTGGGTGAGATGAAACTAAGATGACACCTAAGATATAATGCAACTAGATTAGACATGGATCTAACTAAGCAAACAAAAATGTATAAATAAGGAAAGACTAGTCTAGGTGTTACCTGCAATCACATCATCCTCAGCCACAGCCTCTACGACCGTCATGGTGAACACCCGATGCTTCGGCTGGTTGGCCTGCTGAAAGGCTCATTCCTGTGGTATCAGAGGCGGTCCTTGCTGTCCTGGCATAGGTACTACCCACTGAGCTGGTTCAGGTGCTTCAGCAGGTATAGGTCGAGTGTCTTGGGGGCAGTCCTTTGCATTATGAGCAGGCGAGCCACAGACCAAGCACTGATTCAACATCCTCCTGTAGTCTTTCTTCACATGTCCAAGCTTGCCACAGAAATGGCAAGTCACCTGAGCTCGGTTGGGGACAAGTGTAGCTGGCCTCTTAAACTGAGTAGTCTGAACTGGACGAACACCAGGCCTAGATGCACTACTCTGCAGCTCCATCGGGCGCTTGTCTGCCTGACGCACCTTCTTCTGATTCACGATCTGCTCGTGCTTTCTCGCAGCTACCAGGACTTGCTTATGAGTGGTAAAGGTGATCGCGGACATCGAAGCATGTATGTCAAGATCTAAGCCCTGCTGAAAGCGGTGTGCACAGTCCTCTGGGTCTGCCACTATAGTAGGGGCGAAGCGACTCCGTGATGGTGACGGGAGGATGCGCAAGTGCACGCCTTCCACTCACAAGCATAGGAGTGTCAATGCAATAAAAATAACCGGTGAGTACCGGGTCGGATCACAGGGACAAGTCGTTCTATATTCAAAAAATTGGTTGATAAAGAAAAAATAAAGCGTGATTCAACAACCTCAACTAACAGTGGAAAAGTGGGAAAACGGCGTGTTGAATCTACAATTCTAACCTAAGTGGGTAGGGTTGGAGAACCAAATGAGAATTTAGGATAGCTAGGCGAGAGAGCACGGGTTGTGGGTTGATTAAGATCGGCGTTAATCAAGCTCTAATTACCTGCATATAACTCAATCGATCATCCGACTAAGGAAGCCCAATCGGAAAATTTAACATTCAAGTATACAATAGTTTGCAATAGGGATGGGCGTATTATCGTAGCACTAATCAAATTAAGATCATGGTATCTTCTCAAAGTGTGCCCTCTCGGGACTTAGCCAATTAAATTGTGCCCTAATAATAACCCAACATTAGCATGAAAGTAAGCAAGAGGCAATTAAAGCAAGAATTAACAACCAATCTTAATGAGTCACAATCCAAGCAAATTAACACTACTCAATCATACTAAATATGAGATTTATAAACAAATTCATCACAAGTTTAATACAAAGAGAGATATCAAATTACAAAAGGGAAATAGAATGATTTCACCCAAAATCTCTCCAAATGAAGCCTCCCTTCCACTTTAGCAACTCCTCCAAGCTTTCACCAAGCTCCAGTGGCCTTCAAGCCTTAGCCCTAACTTTGCGGAAGAAGAAAATCCCTCAAACCCTTATAAAACCAAAAAAAAAGAAGCTAAACGAACTGAAACAGCAAAAAGCCCCCCAGGCCGCAAAACACCCCTACTTTGGGTTTGAAAAGCCCCAGCGGGTCAGGTGCACGGGCACCCGACCCACAAATAGGCGACCACCCAGCGGGGCACTCCGCTGCAATTTGAGGGAGCGGGCCGGCACCCGCTCCCTATGCCGGCCCGCTTGCGGGGCTTTTTTTGTTAATTTTTTTTAAATTAACTGCTGCAGCTGCCCACTGCTGAGAGCGGGCCGCGGGCGTGGGCCGGCCCACAAACGTGGCTTTTCTTATTTTTTTCTTTTTTTATTTTATTTTATTGAAATCCAGAAACTCCTTTAAATGCTTCTCTTGCTCCAACAATTCTTCACAAATACCTAAAAATCTCAGAAAAATTCCAGAAAATTCTGGAAAATCCCCAAGACTCCCAGAAGAAAATAAAAAAATAGGAGAAGTGGAAATTAGTCCATTTGATTATAAAATAAATATAATGACTAGTAAAACACAATATTGACTTCCAATAATCATATTAAATATTTCAATGCTCAAATAATTCTCAAAAAATGACGAGATGATCATAATAATAGTAGGAGCATATGAAAAATATTAGGAAGCCAATAAGGACGATAAAAATCGTATTTTGTGCAAAGAATGAGGATAAGCTCTAAAAATGACATGAAGTGAAAATATACCCAAAAAGAGCAAGTTTAAGCCTAATCTTTAGCACAAAATGGGGGTAGTTAGGAGGTATAAATATACACTTTTCACTCCGAATCACACCCCCAACTAGCTTTTTGCTAGTCCCTAGCAAAATATGCGATAAATTCGGATTAAAGTGAAAATCATGCACCAACTCACAATATCCTCATGGCATACCCCAAATGATATTTCCAAATGATTTCAAAGCCAATATACCCAATGTATGAAAGTAAACTACAAATGACACTCCCCTCAATCCAATTCAAAGAAAAGTAAGGAAATAAGCACCGTATCACATTCTTTGGGATATATCGCAAATGACAAAGTTTCTAATTTTCATGGAAATGGCCAAAACAAAAGAAATTCCTCTAAGTTGTGGGAGATGAGATTGCATCACTCATGTTGCTTATTCTTTTATTTATTCATTCATTTTTCTTTTCTTTTCTTTTTCCTTCTTTTTTCCCTTCTTTTTTATGTTTATGTTTTGCATTCACGTGATAACGCCATGAAATGCAAACACGCCACCTTTGCATACACCCAATAACGCTATATAGGCAAAGGGATGGAATGATCCCCTAAATCTCATTTTTGGCTTCCTCCCCAATGTTTCGTGGGGCACCGGCTACTTAATTTGATTAGAAAGAGACATTCACTTATATTAACTCTCTTTCTCATTCCAAACATGAATTATCAACTTATTCACCCACTCCTTAAGAGAAAAACAACACATGCACCATATGGCCACGCCCAATCCAATTAAAAACTACACCATTCATCCCAACTTATGCAATCACGTACACGAAACTTTTTCCAAATTATCTCAAAGAGAGTATCACAACATCTAAAATAGTTTCATACATGGCATATTAACATTTGAATCCAAAATGGAAAAGAAATTAAAACGTGTCAATCAAACATCGAAAAAGTTGATACCAACATAATAATTCGAAAAATTGCATGGCACTAAAGTATGTAAGGAATACGCATAAAGCTAACGGCGTATGGACAAGGAGGACAAATATGATATGCAATGAAGTTCATTGGATGAGAGCAAGATGGCGGAGTCTAAAAAAATTTTAACACCAAAATCCTAACAATCCTAAAGATTCTAACACTCTCTCCCAAACTTAAAATAAACATTGCCCTCAATGTTGGGAGAGTATTAGATCTCGTAAAAGATCCTAGAAAAGAAAAGAAAAGCATACGAAAACACTAAAATAAAACATTTATTTATTTACACTATTGAAAAGAACACACCGTGGCAAATGGCGGATCCAAAATTTCCATCGGCTGTGGCAATTGTTCTAACGCTCCTTTTATTTCCTCTGCCAATGCTCCTCGGCCAAACATGGCAATGACGGACACAAACACAACCCCAAGCATCTCCTTAAAGTATGTACCTATATAAGGAAGGAGACGGATTGTGTAAGAAAGAGATGGGGACACATTCCCAAAAAAAGACATCCACACATAATCATCGATATAGAATACGGAATGAAAACTATGATGCATGTGTGAGAAAACTCCATGGATGGTCAAATATGATGTGGTATGAAGCTCTCCCCACGGCATTCAATTTCAATAGGGGGAGGAAGTGCTATCTCCATAGAAACTACCGAATGAGAGAGAAGCTTGGGATCCATGATAGCATGTGGTATAGACTCACCCTCACTTGCCTCTTCTTCGGGCTCATCAATACAAGAACAATCCTCCTCACCCACTTCGCTCCCAAGTGTGCGCACGATCGGCTCCTCTATCTCCACCATGTCAATAACCAATTCTTCAACAACTAATTGACACGGCCCAACAGAAATAGTAAGTGCCGACAAGACAATTTCATCCACCGGCTCAAGCAACTCCTCCATGCCAACACTTGGTTCCTCAGCTACAATTTGGCATGGGGCACTCAATTCTCCAACTACCGGTGGGGTGAGATCCACACAAATTTCTTCATTCGGGGCTTGGTGGAACCAAACTTCATGGTTTGGCTCATTTGGAGGCACAACCAATGTGTAATCTTCCTCCTTGTAGGACTCCAAATAACGCCAATCCGCATTCTCATCCATGTCCAAAAGTGGCCGTTATCCAACAAATCCACAAAATTCTGCGTCTCCGAAAGCAATCCTTCCAAGAAGAATCCAAGAAGACGCATCCTGTCAAATCCATGCTATGGACAACCGTACACTAACTCTGAAAATCACGTCCAAGCCTGAAAAAATGTCTCACCGATGATCCTTGCCATGTTTTGGTCCTGTAAGATGGAAAAAATTACATACAAAATTTTTGCTTTAGTACATGCCAAGATGGACTAAGATGAGGGAAATAAACTTTAAACCAATTTAATGCACTACCATCCAACGAATAGGGAAAGAATTTAAGATAAAATTTTTCATCACATGTGTTCCCATCAAATTGAAGCTTGCAAGTACTCTCAAACTTCTTAATACATAGGTAAGGGCTCTCTGTATCCTTACCAATGAATCTCGGTAGGGATTTGGTCACCTGCATGTCAAACCCAAGAGAGTTTGAAGTACTTACCATGTTTGAAAAAACACAAAAACAAAAACAAACAATAAAAAAGACTCAAAAAGCGTAAAATAAATAAGGATGAACAATAAGTGAAAGATAAAGAATCGAAACGACTCACACTAAGAGATAGTAGTATCACACTAAAACTTTCAAAATCAATCAAAAATGCTACTAATAGAAACCGTTGTCTCTGGCAACGGCGCCAATTGATTGACACGGAGGACGCGCAAGTGCACGCCTTCCAGTCCCAAGCGTAGGAGTGTCAATGCAATAAAAATAACCGATGAGTACCGGGTCGGATCACAGGGAAAATTCGTTCTATATTCACAAAATTGGTTGATAAAGAAAAATAAAGCGTGATTCAACAACCTTAACTAACGGTGGAAAAGTCGGAAAACGGCGTGTTGAATCTACAATTCTAACCTAATTGGGTAGGGTTGGAGAACCAAATGAGAATTTAGGATAGCAAGGCGAGAGAGCATGGGTTGTGGGTTCATTAAGATCGGCGTTAATCAAGCTCTAATTACCCGCATATAACTCAATCGGTCATCCGGCTAAGGAAGCCCAATCGGAAAATTTAACATTCAAGCATATAATAGTTTGCAATAGGGATGGACGTATTATCGTAGCACTAATCAAATTAAGATCATGGTATCTTCTCAAAGTGTGCCCTCTCGGGACTTAGCCAATTAAATTATGCCATAATAATAACCCAACATTAGCATGAAAGTAAGCAAGATGTAATTAAAGCAAGAATTAACAACCAATCTCATTGAGTCACAACCCAAGCAAATTAACACTACTCAATCATACTAAACATGAGATTTATAAACAAATTCATCACAAGATTAATACAAAGAGAGATATCAAATTACAAAAGGGAAATAGAAGGATTTCACCCAAAATCTCTCCAAATGAAGCCTCCCTTCCACTTTAGCACCTCCTCCAAGCTTTCACCAAGCTCCAATGGCCTCCAAGCCCTAGCCCTAGCTTTGGGGAAGAAGAAAATCCCTCAAACCCTAAAAAAACCAAAAAAAAACAGAAGCTAAACGAACTGAAATAGCCAAAAGCCCCCCAGGCCACAAAAAACACCCACTTCGGGTTTGAAAAGCCCTAGCGGGTCGGGCGGACAGGCGCATGACCCGCAAATAGGTGCCTGCCTAGCGGGGGGCACGCGCGGAACGCGTGCCCCCCGGCTCCGCTGCAATTTGAGGGAGTGGGCCGGCCACTGGGCCGGCCCGCTTGCTGGGCTTTTTTTATGTTAATTTTTTTAAATTAACTGCTGCAGCGGCCCGCTGCTGAGAGCGGGCCGGCCCACAAACGTGTCTTTTCTTACTTTTTTCTTTTTTTATTTTCTTTTTATGAAATCTAGAAACTCCTTTAAATGCTTCTCTTGCTCCAACAATTCTCCAAAAATACCTAAAAATCTCAGAAAAATTTCAGAAAATTCTGGAAAATCCCCAAGACTTCAAGAAGTACCTTAAAAATAGGAGAAGTGGAAATTAGTCTATTCGATTATGAAATAAATATAATGACTAGTAAAACATAATATTGACTTCCAATAATCATATTAAATATTCCAATGCTCAAATAATTCTCAAAAAATGACGAGATGATCATAATAATAGCATGAGCAAAGAATGAGGAAGATAAAACTCGTATTTTGTGCAAAGAATGAGGATAAGCTCTAAAAATGACATAAAGTGAAAATATACCCAAAAAGAGCAAGTTTAAGCCTAATCTTTAGCACAAAATGGGGTGGTTAGGAGGTATAATTATACACTTTTCACTCTGAATCACTCAGCATAGCGAACTCGGCCTCGTACTCATCGACAGTCATGGTGCCCTACTCCAGATTGATGAAACGCTGCTGCATCTCTCTCTTAGCATCCTTCGGGAAGTATTGGATGTCAAACCTCTGACGAAAAATAGCCCATGGAATCGGCTTAGTCAGCCTGGTCTCTTCTGCATCCTACCAGTGTTGGGCATAATCTGTTAGCTGCTTCTTGGCTAACTCCACCCAATCATTTGGATTGACTCGGGCAAGACCCAAGTCATTCTCAGTGCTACGACGCCATTCCTCGGTCGTTAGTGGGCTCTCTCGTCCGGAGAAGCTCTTCAGACGCATCTCTAGAAACTGCTTGGCTCCAAACTCGTAGTGGGGATGTGGTGGAGCAGCTGGTGCATCCTGACGTCCCTGCTGGACCAGATGGTGCTGAACCTCCTCATTTCTCCCATAACTCCAAGCGTCAGGCGGATGTCATCCTCTCCGCCTCCAGCAGCTCCGGGTCCATGTCGAGTGTTACATCTTCCAGCCATTCTGAGACAAGAGAAATCCGAATTAATCTCGTGTACACGATTACTCTAGATGTTTAGCTAATGAAAGCATTTCAATTGTTCTGAATTTCACTGATGCATGACTTGCATGGGCCACCACTAAAACCTGTAACGCACCGCTTCCTAAAAGACAACGGAAGCGAGAGCGTTACGAAGGTCATCATGAACTGGAGCGGTGAAGCTCGAGTTCATTAAGCTTCTGTGATAACTACATCAAAACAGGTTCTTGCATGCATTTCAGAACAATAAGAAACATTCAGAAAGTTAGAGCCACATCCAGAAAAATGTCCATACACGAAACAAAACAAAATGGGCCACAACAGGGCCAGAGAACATCAAATGAAACATACACTAAGCAGAGTACAAAAAAACTAAGGAAAACGGCAACGACGAAGGTCTCTAGTCCTCCGCAACTCCTGGCTCTCAAAGTCAGGTGTCTCAAAAGGATCCTCCTGGTACTCAGGCTCGGGATCTGACATACATCCAAAAACATGAATGTATGACAGCAAGGGACTGCAAGTAAAGGTCAGAAACCCAAGGCAAGATGTACAAATAATATTGAATTATGAAGCATTAATAGTCTTATACAAGATGTCAGCAATAAGTTTTAAGCATGGAAATTTTTAAACAATGTAAAGTAAAGCTTTTCTAACATGGCAGTTCTAAGCAGTTTAAGAAGTAAAGTAATGAGCATGTCAATTTTAAGATGTATTAACATGGCAATTCTAACTGAGACATCAATAGTAAATTCAAGTTCTGTGTCACTGTTTTCTATCTCTCAAAAGGTTCTCGTCTTTAAGACGTGATGAGTGGATCGTTCTTCTCACGGTGGTACTACCGTGATTGACATTAACCACTGCATGCGGGTGGTGCTCTTGAAGAGAGGATCCCTTCATACGCTTAGTAGCCGCTCAACCCCAACCCCACCCCAAATTTTTGATGGAACACGAGCCAGCCTAGTCGACTCACACGACATCACAAAGTCATGATTTTGCCTTTGAGGCGCATGATTTCATGATGTCACTCATTATTTAAACATTCCAAAAATGACCAAGCGAGATATGCACCAATTTAAAATCATCAGTATTTCTTATTGTACATTATTGACAATAATTAAAAAGAATGTTGAACAGGTTGATTTAATGAACATGCTACAGATAATGATTTTCCTTGCCAATGTTTAAAACTAAAACATACCAAGTTATATGTCGATGCGTCACATTTTAAGTCTAGAACAGCATGGAATTATTTTCATGCGTCATTTCCTAGGTAAATTCCATGTTATTTAGCTTTCAATGAAAAAGACGATTAATGCATCGTACTCCAAAAATTCACAACAAATTGTACACTTGCTTGTTTTTAGTGTTCTTGGTGTCTTTGGGTTTGTCTCGACGAGTACTACACTACGGTGAGATCGGTTCGCTGGTTTGATTAGACATATAACATAATTAGGTCCTTAACGACATATCAAATGTTAAAATAATCTCTACGACATCTAATAATCTGATTTTATTAAGTTCTCTAACTTATGGTGTGGTTTATAGCATGATAATCGATAGATCTACTAACTATTGTCGCAGCGGTGTAATGGAATATAGCGAGGGGCAGCGAAGATGCGTACGGCGTCTAACGGCGGCTACGGCATGGGAACATGTTGCGGTAGCGAAGGAGAAGCAGACAGTGGCGTCTACGGGTTGCCGAGGTCTGTAGTTGGACGGAGGGGAGGCAGAGCGGCAGTAGTTGGCGGCCTGTGGCAGTTTTCCGGCGGTCTGAGGGGTTTTGCAGCCTGAGCATGGACTGAGGTGGGTGGTAAGCAGCCGGAAAAGGACATGAGGGCGAGGGGATCTGCGTGCGCACGTGGAAGTTATTGCCTGGGCGCGAGCGCTGAAGAGATCTGGGCGATGGCATGGGCGTGGCTGGCATGGGCGAGGGATGGCCGTCGGACAGGGGGAAGGTCGGAGGTGGGTTGCAGCCTAGGGAAGAAGGTGGCTGCGAGTTTGGGTTCAAGGGGGCGGTTGAGTGGAGAGGAGATGGCCGGAGCTTGGTTTGTGCGTGAAGAAGTAAGGGGAGGAGGTGCGTCGGACGGCCTTGCGCGTTGGGAAGATGAAGCTGGGTAGTGCATGCTGATGTGGGTTGTGGCTGAGTGTGGAGGGTGAGAGAGTAGGGTTGTGTAGGGTTACTGTGGGATGGGTTGTCTATGGTTTACTTTATAGGCTTAGTTTTATGTAGGGCTCATGGGTTTTGGGTCGCACATGAGCTAAGGTTGCCTGGCATTTGTTTAGGTTGGGTTTTAAAATATTGAAAGGGTTTTAAGAATGTAATGTGGGTGTTTTGTAATGTAGGGGTGCTGGGTTCCTTTGGTTACGGGTTTTAATAGTATAAGAGCGTGTGGTTTTATTTTAGGTTGTGTTTTTTTGCCCGAGGGTTCATATTTATGTAGGGTAATGTGGAATGTGCGTGAGTGAAATAAGGTGGACTTAGGTATGGGCTTTAATAGGATTTAACTAGGGAATTTCTAAAATATTTGAATTTAAAAAAATGTTTGACTTAGAAAATTTAAATATTTATTTTATTGGATATACAGTAATAGGTTTAAAAATAATTTTGGTTAAAACGTATTAGGGTTCACAGCTTAATACGGGTACGCGGTATAATTACGCCTAACGACAATACGTAATACGAATACGTAATAATTGTTGGATCTGGATCCTAGCCTAGAGGGGGGTGAATAGGCTTTTAAAAATAATTCGTGCAACCCACGAATAAGCACACGCAGTTATAGTAAAACCAGAGTAAATAAAATGCAGACACAGAGTACACAGCAGATTTACCCTGGTTCGGTCGTCCCAACGACCTACTCCAGCCCCCAAAGCAGAACTAGTATTGAATAGCGTAATATGTGCAAAACCACAAGTTAGAGCACGCTCAGAGCACCCTCTACGTCTCTACACTCGCCAGGCTCTCAGTACCCCACACACAGTGTTTTCTCTCACTATCAATCCTAGTAAAGCTTTCTACCAGCTAGTCCCAAACTAGCTGGGTCTCACTTGTCTAGTCCCAACTAGACAAGTCCCAAAATAGTCACAAAAGATGGTAAAGTTTCCCCTACGAAGATTTATCACAATTGCTACACAAAATAATAAAGTACTGAGTTTAGAAAGCTCAGATTGTGCGGCAGCGATGTCTTCGTTAATAAGCACGGGTCAGATCAATCTGACAAGAAGTAGTCTCCGATGTCTCCTCAACAGTCTGTAGTCCCAACAATCAGCAAGTAGTGGATGCGGCACTTGCAGTTTGCCCAATCACAAAAACTCAATCTTTCAGCTGCTGGTGATCTCTTTGGCTTCGGCCCTTGGGGATTGGGTTTGCTGCTGAAAGTTTGCCTCTGTTGTTTTATGGATTGTGCACTGTCACTTTGTCCTTGCGTGTATGATGTGTGACCCCTTCCTATTCTCTCTCTCTCTCTCTCTCTCTCTCTCTCTCTCTCTCTCTCTCTCTCTTATTATTTCTGTCTTTTGATTCCACCTGCAAAAGAAACAAAAAGCTGCCGTTTAAAACTTTATTAAACAAATATTCACCTAAAGTCAACAAGTGCGGCTCTTGGTTATGAATCCTTTTGTGCTGCTCTGCTCATCAATTTCAATACACAACTCGGCAGGCCCTTTTTTTTTATTGGAGCAAACAAAGAGGAACGCTTGATCTGTGGGGTAAGGACCTCTGTCTCTTAATGTCCTATAAGCTTCAATGACAATGATTACTTCATTGGCAGTCTTGCTTAATCCATATTGTTGCTTTAATGCTGGAATATTTCCAATGTGTCTTTGAAACAAACAATGTAAGATTAATAATAAAAAATGGGATAGTGTGTGATTAAAACATGCGGCAGTCTGTAACCCTTTGTGTGGTCAAAAGAAATTGACACTTGGAGATATATTTGGGTCTCAGGGGTTGCAACTGTTAGCAAATAAAAATGGGCAATGATAATTTCGGTAGGCTTGGAGAGCTCTTTGATGAAGGTGCGGTTCTTCTTTTGAGTTCGGCTCTTGTATGTGTCCTGCAAACAAAATTCACCAAGGAGATTTAGTTAATTTTTTTGACCTTTGATTCAAAGCTTACCTGTAGCTCTTGTTTGTGGATTCGGCTTCAACATGTAAGAATAATTCGGCTCCCTTTGATCTTTTGAAAGGCCAAGATGTATTCGTTGCCCCACAACACGATTGTGCTGCTCTCTCTGAAAAATCTTGATGATCAACCTCTCTATTTGATGAAGAGCAGGGTTTTCTTTGGCTGCCCACGTGATGATGGCCTCAAAAAATTTATTATCTGGCCTTTGTTTTGAACGTGCGGCTTGATGATTCTTAAATATCAAAGAGATAAAACAAGATGCGGCAAATAGAATTTTTGGAGGAAAAAAACATGAGTTGCGGTTCTCCAAAAAAAAGAGGCTTTTTTTGTTGCCCTGACAAAAACATGCAAAAGCGAGAAAGTGGCCGTATGGAATTTTGGTGTATCCCGCACGCTTTTATGCAATAGGTGGACGAGGTTTTTATAATAGGGGAGCTAGGGTTTCTGAAAGAGATATGATCAAAGGAAATCTCTGAATTGATTTTGAGTTTGAATAGGATACAGATAGCCATGTGATTTGATTTTCAATTTAAATTGGATATGGAAAAATCTTTGCAAATCTTGTTAATAGATTTTCATATCTCCACACATTGACCAAGTCAAACTTTGCTCTCCATTGACCAAGTCAAACTTCTTTGTGCACACACACTCCCTCTCTCCCAATATGCTATACGAATAGCAATTCTGTCAAAAAGTGAAAATATATTGTTTCGCCAATCCTGAAACACACTAGCACACACATTAGGTATCACGACACATTTGTCATTATCAAACAAAGAGATCCTAGATCGTTGCGTCCAACAATCTCCCCCTTTTGGTGATGACAAACCCATAAAAGATTTGAGCAATAAGTATGTGGGTGTGTGAAGTGTGGTGAAGGGTATAGTGAAATATGAATCATGGAATAAGATATTCAAGTATTATAGCATGCCAACATTATAACCAATAAAAAAGCATGCTCCCCCTTCTCTCAAGCTCCCCCTTCAATAATTATTCAAGTATTTTTCTCAAGCTCCCCCTTCGACAAATAATAACGACAATAAACAACACACAAATCTTTCTTTCTCTTTCTCCCCCTTTGTAATCACCAATAGTGGATTAATGAAGTCACAACACTATTCCATGCAAAAATAAACCATTATTAAATGTAGCGGGCAATTTGCATGAGTTTTCCAAAAAAAATAGACAATTCAAGCTCATATAATTTCATAAAGTGACTTCTCCACCTTTGTGTAAGTGTAATGATATAGGCAATAAAGTACTAAGGGAGATTCAATTTTAGAACAATCAACCAAATCAATCCGCATTTTCCAATTTTTCATGAATATCACTAGGATTGATTTTTCCCACCTCATCAAAGATGAGTTCAAGTTACCGAACCCCAAAACATGGCCTAAAAGGACTTTTAAATGTAGGGTGGCATTGCTTGACGAGTTATATACACCAACGTTAGATTACCCATGTAGCATAAGTTGGATACTCGTGGGTTCTGTATTAGCCATGAAGTGTATCCATTTTTCATACGGAGTAATTTTCATATTTTTTTTTCATTTGCAATTCTTTTGTGCTCAATTTTTATTCATGGCTAAACACTTCATATCCCTTAGAAAATTTCAGAAATTAATCATTCCTACATTCACTTTCCATTATTCTTCAAAAGAATCTCCAAAAGTACTAAAGAGTCAAATATCGTGAAAGTGCAACTGTAGGTGTAGAAGTCAAGTTTAAAACTTATGAGACATGTCATGGCTACTAAAAAAATAACATCATGTTCATGTAGCTACAACAATAATGAATTGACTTCTACAAGGGATAGATTGATCATTCATACAATACCACTTAAGAGATTCATAAGAGGATAATCAATAAGCACAATTTTTTTGGATTTTTGGTTTTTCATTTTTTTTTCAGAAATAAAAACATTTAAAAAATCATGCATGCAAGCACACAAATCAAAATAAATCAAGCACACAAACAAATCTATGAAGGTATGCAATGAAATGCAAAGAGGGATAAAAAATATACATTCTCGTCGCTTTTTGACGAAGGAGCTAAAAGAATGAGACATTGAATTTAACGCTCCTCGCCAAAACTCCATCACACCTACATGAAAGGTGTTAAGTGTGACCTTGGAATCCAACAAGGTCCACTAGTGTTAGCCAATATAGTTTTAGGAACCCACACTTGTTTAAACTTGATATTTGTGTTCCTAAATTTACAATAATATGAAGTGTGGCCTACACTATCACAAGTAAAGCACTTTGCATATTTGTTCTTTGCAATAGAGGGTGCATTGTGGAATTTATTGAATTTTGACTTTTCAACGTTTTTCAAACCGAATCCAAGTCCTCTTCTATTATTGCCATATAATTGATTCTCTAAAATAGTATCCAACGATTGTTTTCCCATAGAGAATTTCTTAATGGCCAATTCAAGATTAGAGACTTTGGATTTCAACAATTTATTTTCTTCCACAAGCAATATGCATTTACTTATAAAATCTCTCTTGTTTTCCTCTTCCTTCTTTTCAAATTCAATCATTTTTCTTTTAAAATCATTATCCATCATGCAAAATTTATCATTAAGCTCTCTAATCACATAGTCTTTTTCAGTTTCGAGCTTAATCAAATCAAGTTTAAGCATGCTAATATTATTCATCAAGGAAGTACAAGAGAGGCAAGGTGCTTCATCATTAAAACTAGACTTTTCCTTTTTCAAAGTGTCAATAGTAGAGTCACGAGCAACAATATCAATTTTGAGTTTTTCAATCTCTTTAGACATTTCATATTCAGATTGTTGCATTTCAAAGTTCTCATTTTGATAATCATCTATAGTGGATTCAAGCTCTACTATTTTATCTTGCATTTCTTTACAAAGAGTAAGGAGTTCAGTTTTACTACCAGAAATTACCTCATCGTGTATTCCCATCAATGCCATGCATGAGTGGGCTTCATGTTCTTCCTCCTCACTCTCAGCTTCGCTGTCCATATCCCAAGTTAGCACCTTGGATTTTCCCTTTTCTTTAGCTACCTGAGCTGTCTCATGTGGGCAATCCCTCATTCGATGTCCTCTTTTCTTGCATTTAAAACAAGTCATTCTATTAGTAGCATTCTGATCATAAGTTTGCTTAGAAAACTGAAAAAAGTTAGAGCGATTAAACCTGGGTGCCATTTCTGTTCTTCCTTGCTTGGTCTGGACATACTTTCTGAAGTTTCTGACCATTAGAGCTATGTCATCATCTTATTCTTCACTTTCGTCAGCTTTTAGAGCAAGTGGCTTGGTAGCTTTCTCCTTCTCCTCAGGTTTCTCCCTTTTATCCACGTTTTGCAATTCAAGTTCGTGGGACATTAGATTACCTATCAAGTCCTCCACCCTCATCTGCGATAGATCCTTTGCTTCTTGGATGGCCGTAACTTTAGGCCTGAAAGAGCTTGGCAGTGCTCTTAATATCTTTCTCACCTGCTCAAGGCTAGAATATGGCTTACCGAGCGAACTAGACTTGTAGACAATGTTGGTGAATCTCGCAAACATTTCTGATATGGTCTCTGATGGTAGCATGCGAAATCCCTCGTATTCCGTGCTCAGAAGTGCAAGTCTAGACTTCTTCACCTGTGACGTTCCCTCGTGCATCACCTCCAAAGTATGCCATATTTCCTGCGCAGTTAAACAATGTGAGATGCGATTGAATTCAGATTTATCTAATGCACAAATGAGAGCATTCATAGCTTTAGCATTAAGAGAATAAAGCTTCCAATCATTATCATCCCATTTATCATCAGGTTTAAGCATCTCAGTGTTTTCAATTTTAATAACATGTGATTTATAGCCTTTTTCAACAATTTGCCAAGCTTTATAATCAATAGAAATCAAGTAGATTCTCATATGATTTTTCCAATAAGCATAGTCTACTCCATTAAATCTAGGTGGTCGGGAAATAGACTGACCCTCAGCAAAAGCACTATCAATGTGGTCCATGGTCAAACTAAGCTAGATCTACTAAACTAGCTCTGATACCACTTGTTGGATCTGGATCCTAGCCTAGAGGGGGGTGAATAGGCTTTTAAAAATAATTCGTGCAACCCACGAATAAGCACACGCAGTTATAGCACAACCAGAGTAAATAAAATGCAGACACACAGTACACAGCAGATTTACCCTGGTTCGGTCGTCCCAACGACCTACTCCAGCCCCCAAAGCAGAACTAGTATTGAATAGCGCAATAGGTGCAAAACCACAAGTTAGAGCACGCTCAGAGCACCCTCTACGTCTCTACACTCGCCAGGCTCTCAGTACCACACACACAGTGTTTTCTCTCACTATCAATCTTAGTAAAGCTTTCTACCAGCTAGTCCCAAACTAGCTGGGTCTCACTTGTCTAGTCTCAACTAGACAAGTCCCAAAATAGTCACAAAAGATGGTAAACTTTCCCCTACTTGAAGATTTATCACAATTGCTACACAAAATAATAAAGTACTGAGTTTAGAAAGCTCAGATTGTGCGGCAGCGATGTCTTCGTCAATAAGCACGGGTCAGATCAATCTGATAAGAAGTAGTCTCCGATGTCTCCTCAACAGTCTGTAGTCCCAACAATCAGCAGGTAGTGGATGCGGCACTTGTAGTTTGCCCAATCACAAAAACTCAATCTTTTAGCTGATGGTGATCTCTTTGGCTTCGGCCCTTGGGGATTGGGGTTGCTGCTGAAAGTTGGCCTCTGTTGTTTTATGGATTGTGCACTGTCACTTTGTCCTTGCATGTATGATGCGTGACCCCTTCCTATTCTCTCTCTCTCTCTCTCTCTCTCTTATTATTTCTGTCTTTTGATTCCACCTGCAAAAGAAACAAAAAGCTGCCGTTTAAAACTTTATTAAACAAATATTCACCTTAAGTCAACAAGTGCGGCTCTTGGTTATGAATCCTTTTGTGCTGCTCTGCTCATCAATTTCAATACACAACTCGGCAGTCCCTTTTTTTGATTGGAGCAAACAAAGAGGAACGCTTGATCTGTGGGGTAAGGACCTCTGTCTCTTAATGTCCTATAAGCTTCAATGACAATGATTACTTCATTGGCAGTCTTGCTTAATCCATATTGTTGCTTTAATGCTGGAATATTTCCAATGTTTCTTTGAAACAAACAATGTAAGATTAATAATAAAAAATGGGATAGTGTGTGATTAAAACATGCGGCAGTCTGTAACCCTTTGTGTGGTCAAAAGAAATTGACACTTGGAGATATATTTGGGTCTCAGGGGTTGCAACTGTTAGCAAATAAAAATGGGCAATGATAATTTCGGCAGGCTTGGAGAGCTCTTTGATGAAGGTGCGGTTCTTCTTTTGAGTTCGGCTCTTGTATGTGTCCTGCAAACAAAATTCACCAAGGAGATTTAGTTAATTTTTTTTGACCTTTGATTCAAAGCTTACCTGTAGCTCTTGTTTGTGGATTCGGCTTCAACATGTAAGAATAATTCGGCTCCCTTTGATCTTTTGAAAGGCCAAGATGTATTCGTTGCCCCACAACACGATTGTGCTGCTCTCTCTGAAAAATCTTGATGATCAACCTCTCTATTTGATGAAGAGCAGGGTTTTCTTTGGCTGCCCACGTGATGATGGCCTCAAAAAATTTATTATCTGGCCTTTGTTTTGAACGTGCGGCTTGATGATTCTTAAATATCAAAGAGATAAAACAAGATGCGGCAGATAGAATTTTTGGAGGAAAAAAACATGAGTTGCGGTTCTCCAAAAAAAAGAGGCTTTTTTTGTTGCCCTGACAAAAACATGCAAAAGCGAGAAAGTGGCCGTATGGAATTTTGGTGTATCCCGCACGCTTTTATGCAATAGGTGGACGAGGTTTTTATAATAGGGGAGCTAGGGTTAATAGATTTTCATATCTCCACACATTGACCAAGTCAAACTTTGCTCTCCATTGACCAAGTCAAACTTCTTTGTGCACACACACTCCCTCTCTCCCAATATGCTATACGAATAGCAATTCCGTCAAAAAGTGAAAATATATTGTTTCGCCAATCCTGAAACACACTAGCACACACATTAGGTATCACGACACGTTTGTCATCATCAAACAAAGAGATCCTAGATCGTTGCGTCCAACAATAATTACGGACACAGTAAAGAGATAATACAAATAAAACGTATTATTAAAATACTGGCCGTTACAATGCCTGACTTCCACACCAGCCCAGACCTCTTACGTCCGGATCGTGATCTCTACTGTTCTCTTGTCTCTAGCCTTGATTGTGAGGAGAGCCAGGCGAGGCAGAAGAACCGACAAACTTGGCTTGCCCAGGGTGATATGAACAACAAATTCTTCTATGCGGACTCTAAGGATTGTGCGGCTTGTAATAGCCTTTTACACTTGATTGGCCCTTGGTGTGATCCCACCACAAAGATTGATTCTCTCTGTACTGAGGCGGTTGACTTCTTCACATCCTTGTTTCACCAGTTCTTATTGCTCCTCCTTCCCCGAGGTTATTCCTAAGCGTATTCTTTCTCCTAGGGCCAGTGTTTTCGATGGGTGGTGTTGTTTCAGATCAGGAGATTAAGGAGACCCTCTCCGTGGACAAGGACAAGTCCCCAGGCCCGGATGGCATCCCTCCCTTGTTCATCCAGGAACTGTGGGGGGTTATGGGTAGGCGTGCCCTTCTTGTAGTGCAATTGTTTCTAAGCTCTGGAAGTATTCTCAGGCATATCAATCATGCCTTCCTCACCCTGGCTCCCAAGTCTCATACCACCTCTTCCTTTGGTGACTATCACCCCATTTCGTGCTGCAATATGATCTATAAGAACATTCCCGATGTCCTTAGTCAGAGGCTTGCGGTTGTCATCCTTGGACTGTTTTCTTGGAACCAGTAGGCTTTTATCAAGGACAGTCTAATCTCTGACTCTTCCCTTCTAGCTCATGAGCTCATCCGTGACTTCTCTACTTCCTTGGGTGCTAGGGCATGCATTCAGTTGGATTTACATAAGGCATTCAACAGTATTAACCAAGAGTTCATCTATTTCTTCATGTCGCACCTCAGCTTCCCTCCTACGTCATCCATTAGGTTAAGGTTTGTGTTGATTCTGCTTCATTCTCTATCCTTGTCAACGGATCCCCTGCTGGGGGTTTTAAGAGCAATAAGGGTAAGAGCAAGTTGATTCTAAGTAAGGGTTGCAGCATTGGGGGTGAGCTCTCCCTTCTCCTCGGTATACATATTGCTTCCCACCGGTGAAGTACCTTGGGTTTCCTCTCTCTTCCACGTATCCGGCGACGAAGCTCTTCCCTGGTCTTGTGGATAAGTGCAAGGCTAAACTTACTGGTTGGTCATCTAGGCTTCTTTCCACCACTGGTCACATTGAGCCCACCGTACCGTCATCCACGGGATTGTGTCTTACTGGATTCAGTCCTTCTGCATTCCCTCTTCTATTTTGGGAGCTATCGACCGTATGTGTTGTGACTTCATTTAGGGTTCGAAGCTTCACCTTTGGATGTATGAGGACATGTGTTTACCCAAGAGTGAGGGGGGATTGGGCTGCGTTCCTTACGCGAGGTTGGGGTGGCCAAGGGGGCCAAGCTCTTCTAGAGACTTCTGCACTCTCCTTCTCCCTGTGCCTCCTACATGCTCAGTGTTTATTTGAAACATAATCCCCTTTTCCAGTATGAGGTCTCGGCAATGTACTCTGGTTCTTGGAAGCATATTTTCCTGTGTCGGGACGCTGTTGCTTCTTGTTTCCGCTGTGTCGTTGGCGACGGCCGTATCTTGTCCTTCTGGTATGATCCTTGGTTACCGTTCTGTTACTGATTTCTGGGATGGTAAAGCATGGTCCCTCCTTGGCTGCCTCGGCCATCTTGAAATTTTAAACTTAAACGGTTTAGTCCCCATGGTTAGAAATTTCCTGACATGTATGTTTAATGTTGAAATCATATTGCATTTAAAATTCATTATCAAATTGAATCAAAAATCTCATTATCCAAAGTTCAATTCTTAAGCTTGCCAACCCATCCTAAATTGCTAAAATCGGACCACAGAGATGAAAACTATGCAATTTAAATGTTGTCAGTATCGTTAATATGCTGACTGCTTGTCGGGCCAACAAATTGGACCAGATTTTGACTTGAAATTTGATGTCGGGCTTGAATCGGGCTTGAATCGGGCGGCCCAAAAGCAGCAGCAGGGCAAAAGGAAAACGCGGGAAGTACGCTTTTCTTTTTGGGCTCTGAAATTCTCTTTCAACAGTTATGGTCTGAGCTTTTCTGCTCTAAATAAGAAATGAAATAAAAATAAACAAAAAGAATTTGCGAATTTGGGCTTGTTAGGCTGAAGTAAAAATGAGAAAAGAAATGAGAATTAATCATAGGAATTTTGACTTCGGGCCCCTGAAGATTGTGTGTGTGTGTGTGTGTGTGTGTGTAATGGTTTTTATAACGGGTGCACGAGAGCCATTTCATGTGGATACACACGATAGAGGGGGACCAAGGGACAGAATCGTTCTACATATCGATGGCGAAGGCCTTTTTGAAAGGGTTGAGGTCCATTAAAATCCAATTTGGGACCAGGCCGATGCAATGCTTAGTCCACAAAGGCTTCGGGCTTGGACAAAAACCAATCCTTTCTCTCTCGTTGATTGTTGCGTGTCTTTCAGAAGGCGAAGGTTTGGAGGGAACCGGCCAGCCATCGGCTTTTGTTTCGGAATCAAATTCAAGTGAAGATGTTTGAATGAAAAGTACTTGACATCTTGAGCAAGCGGAGCCAATCCTAGATTCCTTTGCCAAAGCTTTCTCCTTCTCTCGCTTCTTCAACTTTCTCCTTCTCTGGCTTCTCCTTCTCCGCTTCGCTTGCGAATTTACGATAATGCACTTTCACGGTTAAAATAAAGCGGATGAAATGCAAGAAATTTCAAAAGACATTCCATGACTATAAAGGAAGCATTAAGAACAAGCATTGCATTGAATTGTATTCTTATGTGGTATTTTAAAAGTTGACGGTGTTTCCACCATCACTAATCTCAACTTCAGTCATATAATATAATAAAAGAATACACTATAAGAGAACAATCTTTTGATTCATGTAAAATTCTTGTGTTCTTTCTTATTTTTAACTAGCTAATCTCTCTTCGCTTCAACATTGGAGCTAGTAAATCACGGATCCTTAAACCATGATCATTGATCCACCGTGAACAATGGTATCAAAGCATCCGGAATTTGGATCTTACTAGCTAGAACGATATCAAAATTTACATCTGCAAAGTTCAAAGTTCGAAGTGTGATGGTAAAGCGAACGTTGGGCTATGGAAAAAGAAGAAGAAGAAAATTCTCATTTAGTAAGGACTTCACAAGACTCTCATAGGAACGGAAAACAAACCTAAGGATATGAAATATGAAATTTGGGTGGAGTTAGTTTTGAAGGCTCTTAACATCATCCAACTGTGCTTAGCATATGAGGTGTTTACAATATCTTAGATGAAGAGTGTTCTCTCAAATTATTTACCGCAAGCACACGATGAAGTAGTTGCGCTATACGGGTCGACCACAAGGAGACAGTTGTTGAGTACTAGTTTCTCACTAAGTTCGTTAGCTACGCGATCAGTAAGAGGCTAGAAGGTGAATAAAAAGAAAGAATATCGATGGAGAAAAGCTCTAGGACCTAAGCATCCCCACCATTAGATTGAGATTAGAATTGGGTTGAATTAATCAATTGCTGAATTCATGAGACTTGGAAGAGGTTGTCTAACCTAAGGGGCGTTCTCCTACTCCCCACTTTCGTGATGCAATGGTATTTATTCCTTGATGTTATCTCCATACCCCACTCTCGTGATGCTATGATAGGACTACCTAACTTCTATCGAAGCCAACTCTCATTGGTGCATCGGTATACATTAGGTGCATTAGGCCGACGAATTTCCTCAATCTTCCTTCACAACACTTCCGTGGATTAGGATTCGTATCTATACTAGTAGAGCTCTGATTCATGTCTGACTCTCATCATCCACACAGATATTATAGATCAATGTACGGATTGAAAACTCTAGAGTAGCCCCAACTCTCGCCGTCGACTAACCTATTTATCCACAAGAGGGAGATCAATGTACATTGATAATCAACATCCTAGCATACCTTAAATCACCAATTATTCAACAATAAATCAATATCCCATCAATCTATATCCAAACCCAATGGGGTTCAACCCATGGCCCTATATGGAAAACTACTCATGATCCATAGATGTAAACGTAATCAAAACCATAGCAATGAATTCAAGATGGAAATTTGTAATCAATGAATCCACAGCAAAAAGAGATAAAGAAAACTATTTCTATTATCAAAATTAAAGTCAAAATACAAATGAACAAAGAGAATAATCAGAAGTGGCAGAATAACAATCAGAGATTACACCTGATAAAGTCTGAAAAAACTCTTAAAATGTGGTAAAAAGTGTCCTCCTTCACATAGGTGGAAGAAAAGTATTTATACTCGAGCGAAATACCCTAAAGTACCCAAATTACCAGTGGCGACGCCCAGAAAACCTAGGGGGACTCAATTTCACGACCGCGTCGTAAACGACATGGACACAGACATTTCGCCAAAAGTGCATAAGTTGGGAAGTTTTGTCTTCAGCGACGCGACCGCGTGGATTGGCCACGCGACCTCGTCGTTTGGCATTCAGATCCTCTGCTTTCTCATTGAAATGGTCGCGTAAAGCGATTGTGTGGCTTCGGCAATTCTTGATATGATGCGGTCACGTCATTCACCAAACGACCGCGTCGAATTGGATTTCCTTCTTTTCAGCTCTTCAGCGACGCGACCGTTTGGATTTTTAGCACGACCGCGTCGACATAGTTTTGCAGCTGCTTGGGGTTATCCTGGTTATGCGGCCGCGTGGATAAACCACATGGTCGCATTTGTCTTTTGTTTCTTCTTTCCCCTGGTGCACTTTAAGCTCCTATTCCTCGCACTCTTCGCACTTTTTTGCCTTTTTCACGTTCAAGGGTCCCAAATTCGTCCACTTTCACCTGAAATGCACTTAATGGACCCAAAAAGTAAAAAGGAAACAAAAACGGGAAAATTGAAGTGAAACAGTGGATAAAACGATGTGAAAAGTGTATACAATGAGCGTGAAATATGTAAATAAAAATCACTCATCAAAATCACCCCAAGATAAATTCTTCCTTGTCCTCAAGGAAAACATGAAAGAGTGAAGATTGGAGACAAGCTAGCTAGTAGGCACATATGGTATGCAGTTTGAGAATTTCACAATATCGAGCATATATACGTGGGTGAATGGAAATCTCAAATTCATGAAAACTAAACATGCCAATCTCATTCAATCGGTTAGAATATAATTTCAGGGTGTCATTTCTAGCTCGAATCGTCAAATAATATACTAAGCTATGATCACGCTCAAGTCCTAGGATATTTCCTCTAACCCGTCCCTAGGTTGAAGGAATATGAAATGAAGATATGTGATGGTCGAGGAAGAGATAAGTATCAGATAATGGGTTATTGGTCTCTCGAGAATGTGGCTCTCAAAACATTCCAATTTTCCATGATTCGTGAAATTTCTAACTTTGGTCAAGCTTTCATTTTCCATTGCTTCTCATTGTTTTTGATTTTTTTTAATTGGTTCGTGTAAGGATTGTTCGATCGATGACTCCCAGATAGACGACCTTAGGGTATCGGATCAAGAAGGACCCCTCAGACCTACTAGATCAAACCAATCATCGCCTTATTCGTATGCACTCCTCAAAGCTAAACCTTTCGACATGAGGCCCCAATGCTTCCTGAGGCACGGGGATCCAGC
This sequence comes from Scilla litardierei, assembly GCA_030789695.1. Taxonomy (NCBI): domain Eukaryota; kingdom Viridiplantae; phylum Streptophyta; class Magnoliopsida; order Asparagales; family Asparagaceae; genus Scilla; species Scilla litardierei. The sequence goes on from CM061141.1 coordinate 294,006,333, forward strand.
TACTCAGCGTCGCTGGGAGAACGTTACATATTTTATACTTTTATACACAAATTTTTATTTTCTTTACTTCATTTATTCATTTTTTTGAAGGCATGAATGGGTTAAGAAAAATCAATCCTTAGTACTAGGCGGTGTGTTGTCATCCAAGCCTAGAAGGATTATAAACCATTATACTCAACTATTAATTCTGCGGCTCATGCATAAACTAGATCCCTAAGAAAAATCCAACCTAGGTCATTTTAAAGTACTACTACCCTAGGGACTATGAAAATGGCCATAACTAGCATATTAAGTGGGATTTGAGACTAAAAACATATCCTAGTCAATCATCGTAATCGATATCGAGAAAATTGAGCCTAAGGAATAGGAAATGAAATTTCATTCAATAAACCACACACCTAAAGCTTGATTTCATAGAATTCTCAAAATGTGTATATATATAGTAAAATAAACCACAAACAAAGACATCGAGGTGGAGCTTAGGATTGCTCTGCAGAACATGGAGGGGGAGGATGATGAGGTGGCTGAAGCAATGTCAAACTGGGAACTCTGTGATAATGGCTAGGGAGAGAATCTATGTAATCCTAGATTTGAATATTTGTGATCTGATGGGTGCTAGATCTTTTAGTAAATAGTGACGGCGCTTGCGCCCTCTCCTCTTTCTAACAAGTTCTTGCATCCTATATTAGACTATTACACTTGTAAATCATCATCAATATAGCTTTACTTTTACCTTTCAATATATATATATATATATATACTAGTCATAACCCGTGCCCGCGGGCACGGTTCATTTAAGATTTTCCCCCGCGAAATCTTTGTTCCCAAACATTATTTACACAGTCAAATTTGTGCGGAACAAAAAATTCGGCGTAGAACAATAAATTCGGCGAAGGCGCTCTTGAGTCGGAACAATAAATTAGCGTAAAAAATTTAGCGGGCGCCTTCGGCGCGCGGGCGCCTTCGGCGCGCGGGCGCCTTCGGCGCGCGGGCGCCTTCGGCGCGCGGGCGCCTTCGGCGCGCGGGCGCCTTCGGCGCGCGGGCGCCTTCGGCGCGCGGGCGCCTTCGGCGCGCGGGCGCCTTCGGCGCGCGGGCGCCTTCGGCGCGCGGGCGCCTTCGGCGCGCGGGCGCCTTCGGCGCGCGGGCGCCTTCGGCGCGCGGGCGCCTTCGGCGCGCGGGCGCCTTCGGCGCGCGGGCGCCTTCGGCGCGCGGGCGCCTTCGGCGCGCGGGGTGGAAGTGTATAAGTGTGTGTGTATGGTGTGTGGGTAAAAAGTGAAATAAGAGGGGGGTTTTTAGCAAAAAAGGAAAATATGTGGTATTCTGCACAAATGTAGTGATTGTGAAGGGTTTGAAAACAAAAGGAAAAAAGTGGTGTGGTTTCCAAACACTCATCTCAACCCTTCTTTTACCAAGATTAAATCCTAGACATTCTTCTATCAACCTCTTTATACATCAGCATGACATCAGCTTGTCCCAGTCAGCCCTAAAATTCAAAAACCTCTGTGTTTTAATATATATCTATATTATAAAACAGGGATGTTATCAAGAGAAATTGGATAAGAGTTTTTGTATAAGAGAAATTGGTTATGTTTAGATTTGTATTGGGTGTGTTGATTATAAGAGAAATGTATAAGAGATTTTGGTTAAGAGATTTTGGATAAGAGATTTTGGTTAAGAGATTTTGGATAAGAGATTTTGGTTATGTGTAATTGGGTGTGTTTTTATGTGTAATTTTTATGTGTAATTGGGTGTGTTGAGAAATTGAGATGAGAAATTGAGATTTTTGAGAAATCAAACTTTCAAAAATTTGTTTTACCTATCTACCATTGGGAGGGAAATGGAATTTGATCACATCAAAGCTGAGGGGGAAATGGATTTGATCACATCATCTACGGCGTATTATTTTTGCGCGCCAAGAGGAAGCAGCTCATCATCTACCTCCTCCATCATCTACCTCCAGCATCCTACCTCCTCAAGGCAGAGCTAGCACCCTCTTCTAACTCCAGCATCGCCATCATCTTCTACCTCCTCCAGCGCACTCTTCTACTTACCCTCTTCTACCTCAGACTCTCTTCTACCTCAGATCACGGGGGAGGAAAGCATATCAAGCACATCAAGCCTTCATCACAGGAGAGCTCAAGCACCCTCTTGGTGAGCTTTGCGAACATGTTTCATTTGATCAAATTTTTTTTTCTGCAATATCATATCAAAAAAAATTGAACTTGGATGGATACATTTGAACTTGGCTTTCTAGCATTGTTTCCAAAAAATTTGAACTTGGATAATCAATTTTTTGATATGAATATGTTTCCTGTGACCAAGTTCTTGAGCTTCAAAAATGTTTTCCCTGAGTAATGTTAATAATTTTTTTTCATAAAAATTCTATTTTTTGAGGTTGTCTGCAATTTAGGACTTCTATTTTTGAAATAGAATGTGTAATTTTTGAAACAGAATATCATATTAAGATATCAAAAATTGAATGTGTAATTTTTGAAACATAGAAGCAATCCTAAACTTGATATCCAACCTGACTGTTGAGTGAGTGAATGTCCAGGTTAGCATAGAAGCAATGCTAAACTTCATATGGCTGTTGATATGTTAATATGTGTTAATATTTTTGATAAGAGTTTGATATCAAATATATTGACATGTTAATATGTGTTATCAAAAATATATCACTGTAAATTTTTAATGCTAAACTTGAATTATGAAGATTACTCAATTGAATACATAATGATTTGCCCATGAGTTCATTATGTATTGGGTAATCTTCATGTACCCAATTGAATTTTTTACTGAATTCTAAACATTTCACTCCCCCAATTGAATTTTTAACTGACTGTGTAATTTTGTATTCCACACTCCCCTTGCAGATCAACATCTCAGTGAGAGCTTCATCCCTTGGTTAGAGCTTCATCACAGCTTGGTGTTTTGAGTTTGGTTTTTCAGGTATGGAGAAAAATTGATTGAATGTGTAATTTTGTATTGGGCATGGAGAAAAATTGAATGTGTACTTTTGTATTGGACATGTTTTTGGTTATATGAGAAATTGTGTTACATTTTCAATGTGTCCTCTCCTGTATGAGGAATTGGGTTATAACCCAATTTAGAGATATTGGACAAGTTTATAACCCAATATTTGAATTTTTGACTTTTGTAATTTTGTATTGGAATTATCCCAAGTTTATAACCCAAAAATTCAAATATTTTATCAAAAAACAAAAACATGTTATCCAATAGGAAACATAACATATGTTATCAAAAACAATGGGTTATAAACATATGTTATGTCCCAATTCATAGGAAACAACATTGGGTTATAAACATATGTTATCAAATAATATTATCAAAAACAATATTATCCCAAGTTTATAACCCAATACTTGGTCACATAACATATGTTTCCTATGAATATGTCCCAATACAAATATTTGAATTTTTGACTTTTTGATAAAATGTTTTTGCTTCTATGTTTCCTGTGACCAAAGTTTTTTGATAACATTTTGGTTATAACCAAAAACATGTCCCAATTTGAAAATGTTATCCTAATTGATTGTGTACTTTTGTTTATAACCCAATGATAACATATGTTTCCTATGAATTGGGCCATAACCCAATGATAACCCAATGTTGCTCAGTTATAAACATATCATTGGGTTATAAACATATGTTATCATTGGGTTATAAACATTGGGTTATAAACATTTATATAACCCAATGATAACCCAATGTTGCTCCTATGAATTGGGACATAACCCAATGTTTTTGCTATCATTGGGTTATAAACATATGTTGCTCCTATGAATATAACCCAATGATAACATATGTTATAACTGAGCAACATATGTTTATAACCTAATGATAACATATGTTTCCTATGAATATGTTTATAACCCAATGTTTCCTATGAATATGTTTATAACCCAATGATAGCAAAAACAATGTTGCTCCTGTGACTAAGTTTATAACCCAAAAATTCAAATATTTTATCAAAAATAAAAAACAATGTTATGTGTCCTGTGACAAAACTTTTGTATTGGGACATATTTGAATTATCCATTAGCAATGTGAGTTTGATATTGGATTGAGGATCATAGAAGCAATGTGAGTTTGATATTTTGAGAATGGTATCAAATTTTGCATGTACTGATTGTCAAACTGATTGTCCTGAGAATGGATAATTCCAAACTCCAATATCAAACTGATTGTCCTGTAATGAATGGATATTTCCAATGGAGTTTATCCTGGAATAAGCAAACATATATTCCATGGATAATCAATGTGAATGACTGGATATTTCACATTATCCATGTACTCAAAATATCTTCAAAAATTTATTGAGAATTATGTTTGGAGTTTGGAATTATCCAATCTCAAAATTTTTGAAGTTAGTTTGAGAATGCATATACTGAGTTTATCCATGGATAAGCAATGTGAATGGATAATTCCAATATCATAAATTTTTGCAGACAAAATGTTAATAATGCTAAACTGATATCCAAACTGAATGGATAAGCAATGTGAATGGATAAAATTTCTGATTCTCAAGTCACTCATATTCTGAGTAATCTTCATAATGTTAATAATGCTAAACTTGATATCCTGAGTAACCAATTGTCCTGAGTAATGTCAATTTTTTTGGGTCCTGTCAACAGAATTGAATGCATATGCAAAATTCTCTACATTGCCAGGACACTTTACATATGCAAAATTCTCTACAGTGTCCTGGCATCATAAGCATTGCCAGGATTTGAAACAAATCATTTTGATAATCTCTTAATTTTTGCATTACAGTGTCCTGTGAAGATTTTTTTTAATTTGAATTTGTTAATTTGTAAATGATAAGAGCTTGCTGATAAGAGCTTGATGATTTTTTAATTTGTTACTGAAAATTTTAATGTTGGATGACAGCTTGATGATTTGCTTCATTTTGGTTATTTTTTTAACAGGACACTTTCATGCAAATTTCCAAAATCCTGTCACAACACTAATCCTATCATTGCCATGTTATTGCATATGTACTTGACATGCTTCTTATATTTGCTTCACTCATTTTAGGGCTGAATTTATGTGTAATTACACATATAAATTGGGTGTTATGTTTATGTGTAATTGGGTGTTATGTGTAATTGGATAATAGATCATTCTTACATAAATATAATGGATAACCTGAAGTTGCTTATACATGATGAATTGCTTATATAATGGATAACCATAAAAGCAAGTTGCTTGGATAACCATATGTAGAGACTTTTGCATATTCAATGTAGAGAATTTTGCATATCTAGAGAATTTTTTGGGTCCTGTCAATGGCATTTTTTTTGATATGCAAAATTCTCTACATATGCAAAATTTTGATATGCATATGCAAAATTCTCTACAGTGTCCTGGCAATGCATAGGATTTTCAAATCCTGGCAATGTCAAACTTCTCTATGTATTGCAAAATTGGGTTATCAAAAATGATATAAGGAATGTCAATATTCTATTTCATATGTATGGAAAACCAATTGACTATCCTGAGGATTTAAATTGGTTTTGGTGCAATTGGTTCAATTTGTGTAATTTTGATCAATTGGTTTTGGGTAAGAGTTTGAAATTTAGTCTCACATTAGCATTTGGGTAAGAGGTTGAATACATTAAGAAAAAAATGGATGTTATTGCATTGTCCTGTGAATGTTAGGAATGAAGCTTGAAGAATAGAATTATATCTCTAATTCTATTCTAATAGTATTGTCCTGTGAATTCTATTCTATTAGATATATAATTTACACTGGAATTTCTATTAGAACAATTCTATTCTAATAGAGATATAACAATTCTAATATTGAGAAATGAGTTTGAAAATGAAAGCTTGAGTATTGTTTTTTTCATATTCAGAAATTGGATGAGAGCTTGATATGACAGAATATTGGATAAATATTGAAAGAATATTGAGAAATGAGTATTGGATGAGAGCTTGAAATGAGTATTGTTTTTTTCATATTCAGCAATTGTAAGAATATTGGATGAAAGCTTCAATACACCCAATTCTCTATGCAATCTTCACAAAATTTCATTTTGATAAGCACTTCAATTTTTCCCTGAAAGTGTCCTGTGAAGAGCTTGATATGAGCTTGCTGATCCAAATGTTTATTCCAACTTTAACATGTAGAATACAATTTTTCAATTTTTCAAGGCACACTTTTTCAATTTTTCAATGAGCTTGATATGGATGTAAAAAACACAAATGCACACTTTTTCAATTTCAAAACTTTTGATTGCCACCAATGCACACTGTAAATTGAGATAGGCCTGAAATTGGTGTTTTTTTCATGGATGCAATTTCAAAAATTTTGATTGCCTGACAGGATTTTCATTGCACACTTTGTGTTCTTCATTTCTTTTCATAACACATATGATAATACATTGTCCTGTTAACACATATGATAACACATATGGTAACACATATGATAATACAAACTTTTTTGATAAACATTGTCCTGTTAACTTGAATCAAATTTATATTATGCAATTTTTTGGTGAACATTGCAATGGGGGTACACAGGATTGACCTAAGCTTTCTTAGTTATAACTTGAATTTTTTGGTGAACCTTGCAATGGGGGTAAACATGATTGTCCTAAGCTTTCTTAGTTATAACTTAGGCATACATGTGAGAACTTGAAAGTGTTAATGTATAAAGTTTGGATATTGTTTCTAGCATTGTTATTGGTTCTAGCAGTTTTTTATTTCATGCACTTTTTAATTGTTAATGCATTGTTATTGTTTCATGCATTGTTATTGTTGGTAAAGAGAGCTTCAAAAATTATTGTTAATGCATTGTTATTGTTTCATGCAGTTTTTTATTGGTTATATAACCAAGCATTGGTTTTGAACTTGGATATCTGTTAACATATGCACACATACACCAATGAAATTGGAAATCTGTTCAAAAACATACACTAAAAACACAAAAAATAATTTTTGAACTTGGATGTAATTTTCTCCATGTGTGCACACATACACCAATGCACACTTTTTCACTTGAAACTTTAATTTTGAAACATGGATGTAATTTTTGAATGAATATAAGCAAAAAACTGAGAAGCTCACTTTGTTAACTTGAAATTCAAGCTGGAGATAGAAGAATTGAGCATATGTGTACAAAAGAATTGAGCTCTCACAAACTTGGAGATAGAAGTTTGAGGTATATGTATAAATTATACAATTGAGCTCTCACAAGCTTTTTTGACTGTCCAAAAAACTGAGAAGATAGAAGAATGTGTATGTGTATTGAATAAATATTGAATAAATGTGTATGTGTATGTATGATTCTCAATTTAAATCCTGTTTGAATGTTGTGTTTAAATTTACTTATGATTGCAATTCTAATGAATTGCAATTTAAATCCATGTCAACATTCAATCCTGTTCATTGTTGACTTGAAATTCAATTAGAACTCAATTTATGATCCTCAACAGTCAATGATGCAATTAGAAGTTAACATTTTTAGTTATGGGTGTATTCACATTGGCTGAATGAAATTTTTGCTTGATCAAATTACCTTGACGAAAATTCATCAAGAAAAATTTAACCGGATGAAAATTTTTCACATCAAGTTAACACATGAATGTTGGTCTGCAGTAGGGTGTATTCACTGTGATTTTTGTATATGTTGACTGTATTCTAATATCTTGATTTTTAATATCATTCACTGTGATTCTTTTAATGTCATTGGGTGTATTTACTGTCATTTGGCTGAATGATATTACAAAAGTCTATGCTGAAATTTGAATGTATTCAAGGTAACATATAAAAATTTGATTAAAGTTGAATGTTACTCACCAATTTCATTTCTTATCCATTTCCTCATACCAAAAGCTTATTTCAAGTTTCAAACAAATTTCATTTTCTCATCAAGTTTCATCAAGTTTCATTTTCTCATCAAGTTTCATCAAATTTCATTTTCTCATTTTTTCTTCCAGTTTCAAACAAGTTACAGTTGAAAGAGAAAAATTTCAAAGAGCTTGATGTTGTTACCCAGTTACTCATACAAGTTTCAAACAAGTTGAAAGAGAAAAATTTCCAGTTTCAAACAAGTTACAAGTTACTCATATCCTCAATTATTGAAGAGCTTGATGTTGTTAATTTCAAAATGTTGCACCTCAACTCTTATGAAATTTGAGTTTAACATGAAATTAAACTGAACTTTGGTATTTGATGATATAAGAAAAATGTTGAACTTAACATTAAATTATCAAATGAAATTTGAGTTATTGAACTTGAAATTGAATTTAATTTTGAACTTGAATTTTTCTAATGACCAAATTCAAACTTGAGTATTCAAATTTTTCTCATGCAGTATACTCTTCTGAAATTTGAGTTATTGATATGGAATTTGAGTACTCATATTCTGAAATTCTCAAATTTCCGAAGAGTATACTTTGGGAATATTTCTCATGTAATTTGCAATTCTAAAATTTCTGATGATATGGAATTTGTGCATTTGACATTGAAGTTCAATAACTACTCAAATTCTGAAATTCTCAATTAGAAACTGGGAGTGTTCATTCTCAAAATGAACATATTCACCCAATTCCAAATTGGGAGTATTTTAATTGAACATCTACCATATTCTCAAAATGAACATCTAATATACGCTAATAATGTATTTTAATTGTAATTAGTTTGGGCTTAATTTGGATAGGGCTTTAGCTCGACGCAGTAGGAGAGAACGAGAACGAGAACAAGAACAACGTAACATGTCTCACGCTCTGCCTTCTGACGGTGTACTTGATATACCTCACATAACACCAGCCATAACAACTTCTCCGGTTGAACAAGAACATGCTGTATCATCCTCGCGTAACGATATGATTTCCGGGCAAGTTCCTGGACCATCTGTCAGGTCATTATCAACCCGACTGTACATAAAACCTTTTCACCAAGCCATGTATTTTAGTAGTGTTTATTTTTGTGTTTAAATTTGGATAGGGCTTTAGCTCAACGCAAAAGGAGAGAACGAGAACAGGAACAACGAAACATATCTCACGCTCTGCCTTCTGACGGTGTCCTTGATATACCTCACATAACACCAGCCGTGACAACTTCTCCGGTTGAACAAGAAGATGCTGTCTCGGCCTCGCGTAACGATATGATTTTTGGACAAGTTCCTGGACCATCTGTCAGGTCATTATTAACCCGACTGTACATAAAACCTTTTCACCAAGCCATGTATTGTAGTTGTGTTTATTTTTCTGTTTAAATTTGTATAGGGCTTTAGCTCAACGAAAAAGGAGAGAACGAGAACAGGAACAACGAAACATATCTCACGCTCTGCCTTCTGACGGTGTCCTTGATATACCTCACATAACACCAGCCGTGACAACTTCTCCGGTTGAACAAGAAGATGCTGTCTCGGCCTCGCGTAACGATATGATTTCTGGACAAGTTCCTGGACCATCTGTCAGGTCTTTATCAACCCGACTGTACATAAAACCTTTTCACCAAGCCATGTATTGTAGTTGTGTTTATTTTTCTGTTTAAATTTGTATAGGGCTTTAGCTCAACGAAAAAGGAGAGAACGAGAACAGGAACAACGAAACATATCTCATGCTCTGCTTTCTGACGGTGTCCTTGATATACCTTACATAACACCAGCCGTGACAACTTCTCCGGTTGAACAAGAAGATGCTGTCTCGGCCTCGCGTAACGATATGATTTCTGGACAAGTTCCTGGACCATCTGTCAGGTCATTATCAACCCGACTGTACATAAAACCTTTTCACCAAGCCATGTATTGTAGTTGTGTTTATTTTTCTGTTTAAATTTGTATAGGGCTTTAGCTCAACGAAAAAGGAGAGAACGAGAACAGGAACAACGAAACATATCTCACGCTCTGCCTTCTGACGGTGTCCTTGATATACCTCACATAACACCAGCCGTGACAACTTCTCCGGTTGAACAAGAAGATGCTGTCTCGGCCTCGCGTAACGATATGATTTCTGGACAAGTTCCTGGACCATCTGTCAGGTCATTATTAACCCGACTGTACATAAAACCTTTTCACCAAGCCATGTATTGTAGTTGTGTTTATTTTTCTGTTTAAATTTGTATAGGGCTTTAGCTCAACGCAAAAGGAGAGAACGAGAACAAATACAAGCAAGCACATCTCGATATATGACTCCTACCAGTGTACTCGACATGCCTCAAAGCACATATGCAGTACCAACTTCTCCCGTTGAACATGTAGATGAGGTCTCAACCTCGCACAACGCTACGATATGTGCTGAAGATGATGAACCATATGCCAGGTTATTATTCATAAGAGCTCCTCTGCTTTAATGTAACTTAATTTTATTTAATTATTATGGTTTTATTTTGGCTAGGTGTTTAGCTCAATGTCAAAGGAGAGAACGAGAAAAAGCTCAACGAAACATATCTCGATATATGACTCCTATCTGTATACCTCAAATAACACCTGTATTAACAACTTCTCCAGTTGAACACGAAGACGCTGGCTCATCCTCGATCTTCCGATGTCGGTTAACTCAGCATGGCTCTGGTCCACCAACTCTGGTTGATTTTGGTCGGCACCATCTTGGATTAATGAACATTCCATGCCCTCATTGTTCAGCCTTACACTGGTTGGATGAACAGTTGTCGAAGTCAACTTTGAGAACACATCTTTTTGGAACATGTTGTTTGCAAGGAAAAGTAAAATTGCCGAAACTTAATGAACCCCCTCCATCACTTAGAGAATTATATGATGGTGACAGTGAGGCATCAAAATCATTTCGAATGTATACTCGGGAGTATAATGCAGCTAATGCATTTACTAGCCTTGGTGTGACAATGGATCAAAGATTGATTGCTGGCAGGGGCCCGAACATATTTACAATTCATGGAGAATTACGCCATCGAACAGGATCACTTCTGCCCCAACCGGATCAAACAGCAAGTTATTGTCAACTTTACATATATGATCCGGATTCTGCTATGGAGTTCCGAAGTAATAGAAATCCACATTTGAGCAAGGATGTCTTAAAAATTATTCAAAATTGTTTATCGGGCATAAATCCATTCATCAAACTATATTGTCAGGCGTATTCTGTTTTATCTCAAGCAGATTCATGTGGACATGATCTTCCTGTATATCTGCATTACAATTCAAACAAGGATCGTCGCCGTTATAACCTCCCAACCGTAGATGAGATTGCGGTTATTTTACCTGGCGATGGCTATCGACCTTCCGGGATGCGAGATATAGTTTTACATCTTCGAGGAAATCATCAATTAATGCAAATCAATGAGACTCATCCTGCATACTTACCATTACACTACGTCTTATTATTTCCTGATGGTCAGCTTGGATGGGAACCTGAGTTGAAGCAGTGGGATCCAGTTCAAAACATAGCATCAAGTAGACGCCTGACGATGTGTGAGTTTTATAGCTACCGTCTGTTTGAAAGACAGAACGAGTATTCTTCAATTTTGAGAGCGGGAAAGTTATTCCAGGAGTTCATAGTTGATGCTTGGGCAGCAATTGAGCAACATCGTTTGACATTCATCAAACTTAATCAACGAAAACTCCGCTCAGAGCTCTATCAGGGTCTTGCAGATATCGATGCATATGCCAGATGCGACCAAATTGGACAGCGCATGATACTTCCTTCATCTTTCACTGGCAGTGCACGTCACATGTTTGAAATATTTCAAGACTCAATGGCTATCACACGTTATAACCAGCACCCGGATATTTTTCTTACCATGACTGCAAATCCAAAGTGGCCAGAAATTACTTCGGCTCTACTGCCCAATCAAAAGGCTACCGACCGTCCAGATTTAGTCGCACGTGTATTTGAGTTAAAAAGAAAGGCTTTGATGAAGGAGATTGATGGCAATAATGTATTTGGAAAGAAAGTAGCACATGTATTTACAATTGAATTTCAGAAACGGGGTCTTCCACATATGCATGCTCTTTTCTTTCTTCGTGGACCCGATAAGATTCATACATGTGATCAAGTGGATAGAATTGTATGTGCTGAATTTCCTGATCCTGCTCAAGATCCTGCATTATTCGATACTGTGTCAAAATGTATGGTACATGGACCATGTGGTGCTCGGAATCCAAATGCCTCATGCATGGAAAATGGTAAGTGTACTAAGAAATACCCTCGAAATTATGCAGATGCAACAACCTTGGATCGTGATGGATATCCTATTTACCGTCGTCGTAGTAATGGGCATCTATATACTGTAAGGGGGCATCAGGTTGATAACCGCGATGTTGTGCCGCACAACAGGTATCTCTCAAGGCGCTTTAACTGCCATATTAATGTCGAAGTTTGTGCCGGGGTAAGATGTGTGAAGTACATTCATAAGTATATTTATAAAGGTCATGATCGGACCACAATGGTATTGGGCGCAGTAAATGAGATCCAACAATACCTTGATGCAAGATATATTGGACCACCTGAGGCTGCCTGGCGAATATTCGAGCATCCTTTGCATCAAGAGATTCCGTCAGTTCAAAGATTGATACTTCATTTACCAGGGCAACACCGTGTTATTTTTGATCCAGATGAAGATGTAGATGCAATAAGGTCTAGGGCTGAAAATGATAAGACAACTTTGACTGAGTTTTTTACATGTTGTGCTTTACATGAGTCTGCGCATGATCTCACATATCAAGAATTTCCCCAAAAGTTTGTGTGGCATTCGTCAACAAAGGTCTGGACTCCAAGACAATCTGGATATGCCATTGGCAGAATGTATTTTGCCTCCCCTAATTCTGGTGAGAGATTTTATCTACGGTTGTTACTAACAGTTGTTAAAGGGCCAACATCGTGGGAAAATTTACGCACATTCAATTCGATCGAGTACCCTACATTCAAAGCAACATGTATTGCAAGAGGTCTTCTTGAAGATGATTCCGAGTGGAGACAATGTCTTGCCGAGGCTTCAATTATGAAAACATGATATCAATTACGAAGACTGTTTTGTATTATTCTTATCGAATGTGTGCCGATCGACCCCCTTGCATTATGGAATGAATTTTCAATGCACATTTGCGATGATCTTCCACATAAATTGCAAACTTTATTTGCAATTTCTACCCCAACTCAAGGCCAACTTGAAGATTATGGATTATTCCTTATCAATGAATTGCTTGAGGAGTACGGTAAGTGTCTATCCGACTTTCCACCAATGCCACTTTCTGCTGGAGATTGGAATGAAATTGTTGGCAATAGATTGTTGCATGAACATCAGGAACTTATAAATAAAGCGAAACAATTGGATGCACAAAAAGACATTGATTGTCTCAATGATGCACAACGCAATGCTTATTCAGCAATTACTTCATCAGTATTTGAAAATAAAGGTACTACATTCTTCTTGAGCGGTGGTGCTGGAACTGGAAAGACTTTTTTGTACAATGCAATATCAACAATGTTGCGTAGTCTTGGAAATATAGTTATCACCGTCGCGTCTTCCGGTATTGCATCATTGCTACTTAGCGGAGGTCGGACTGCACATTCCACATTTCGTATCCCGTTAGATGTGCATGATACTTCAATTTGTAATTTTAGCAAGCAATCCATGCAAGCTCAATTATTCAGAAAAGCAAAACTTATAATATGGGATGAAGTACCTATGCAACATCGGCACTGTGTTGAGGCAGTGGATCGATCGTTACAAGATATGTGTGATAACCCCAGAGCATTTGGTGGTATTACTGTTGTTCTTGGTGGGGATTTCCGACAAATCTTGCCCGTCATACCAAAGGGGGTTCGAGAAGAAATTGTTGGTGCCTCATTGAGACGATCTTTATTATGGTGCTCTGTACAAGTTTTGATCTTGGATCAAAATATGCGGTTAAATAACTCATCTGTTGAGAATGCAAATTTTGCAAAATTTATTTTGGAGGTATTTTATTTCATGCCTAATTTAATTTTACTTACTATTTTTATCTTAGCCATTCCTTCACTAAAATTATATCTATATGTATTAGGTTGGGACAAATCCTACAGAAGTGGTAGAACTTCCTTCTAACATATTCAGGTGCAAGGATTTAAACGAGTTAATACTTCGAATTTATCCGCAGCTTGATATTGAGGGTGCCGTGACTCCGGCATACCTTACTGAACGAATAATTCTTTCTGCACGGAATGATGATGTTACTTTTATAAATGCTGCTGCATTAAACATTTTTCCGGGACAGAAGATTACGTATCAAGCTGCAGACAGTTTTTCTGAAAATGATGAAACCGATCCAACCATTATGAATAGATATCCAACTGAGTACATAAACTCTTTGGATCCTCCTGGGTTGCCACAATTTACACTTGAGCTTAAGGTTGGTTGTCCTATTATTTTATTACGAAATATTGCACCAAAAGACGGGCTCTGCAATGGCACTCGATTGATGGTTGTCAGATGTGCATCACGTGTCATTGAAGCTCAAATTTTAAATGGGGATAAAGCCGGTTGTTTTGTGTTTATTCCAAGAATATCTTTGTCACCATCGGCTACAGAATTACCTTTTCATATGACAAGAAGGCAGTTTCCTGTCCGTGTGACATATGCTATGACGATTAATAAAGCCCAAGGACAATCTGTAAAATTCGTTGGAGTTGATTTGCGGACCCCAGTTTTCAGTCATGGACATCTTTATGTTGCACTTTCAAGGTGCACATCTTTTGATCGTGTATGTGTCCTTCTTCAGCCCAACATAAATAACACAGTAAACATCGTTTACCCAGAAGTTCTGCTATGATTTCCAATGTATGATAAAAATTGTATGTAAGTTTTTTAACTCTCTTTCTTTACATTGTTTTATTTATATTATTTGTTTAAATGATCTTTTAAAAAATTATTATCGATTGTTGTCTAACATGCAGGTATAGCATTATCATACATTACCAAGCTTTAAAATGTGGACCCACATTACCATATATGGCAGGGTAAGAAATTTTTTCCTTTACTACATTTCATTGCATGACTTAATTGTTTTCGGTATGCATTGTTTGATAAAATTATGGTTTGTATTTTTATATAGATAGATGATGATGCAGATTTGGCAAAAACTGTAAGTTTCTTATCATAATTCTACATTATATTTTTAATATACTATGTTTGCATTAACATTTTTCTTCTCACAGGTTCTGTTACTTCAAAACAATCACATAAATGTCAGGCTAAGGGGTTATATCGGATTTTGTTTTGATAAGGTATGCATACCGTTACAAACATTCCCATTTTGAAATTAAAAATTAGTGACTGTTTATTATTATTATTATTTCCAGCAAATTGCTAAAAGAACTTTACAAGCAACGGCGACGAGTCACATTGAAGACAAAGCAATCTTCTTTTCCGAGGTAATATAAAAATCTTAGATTTTGTTTTTCAAAATATCCTCTTCATTGACCATCCAAATACCTTTTTTGTTATAGAAGTGGAAGATGGTTCTTGCCGAGCTTGCTTGGTTCCAGAAAGCACGACATCCACCACTCCAACGAAAAAAGGTAAATAAATGTATAAATTTAAAATTTTCCATATTTTCAAATATATATTAATTTTTCTAGGAATTTTATGTTCTTAATTTATCTAGGTTATTGCTCATCCCATTAACTCTCCACTTTGGATTGAGCTTGACACATCATCTTTTTATAATGTGATGATGAAAAGGTTTTCTGCTTAAACACGATGAAGGTAATAAAAGTTCGTTGTACAAAGTAATTAGATATTTCTTCGTTTCTAATTTTTCTATTCTAAGCTATGATTTTATTTTTAATTTTCAGGACACACGGCCCTAGCTTCAGATGTAAATTTTGTTGGTTTTAAATGCCGGTGTGAGAGATGGTGTTTTTGAAATTGGACTGCATGGTTGTTCAATCCAAAATGTATTTTTGTGTATATTTGTTCATAGTTAAGGGTTTTTTCTTTTGGCATATAGTTTAGGTTGTGTGATATTATTATAAGTCGATGTAAAAATATGTTGTCTTAAGTACTATTTTGGTTGAAACTATGATTTGGGAAAAACTCCCTTCAAAATATCCATGCAAAAAGTTTGTGCGGTCTTTTGGATTTTTATTTCCTTCTTTGATTCATTTGGGAAGTTATGCCGATCTAATTTTTGTGGATTTTAGTGTCCGTATTTTTTGTTGGTTTTGTTGGTTCATTTGCAGGTTTACAAGGAGACTTTGTGAATTTTATTTGAGTTGTTGGGTTTTCCCATGCGAGGTCCCCCGAGCCGTTGGGTTTTCCCATGCGAGGTCCCCGGAGCCCTTGGGTTTCTTCATTTGCAGGTTTATAAGGAGACTTTGTGAATTTTATTCAATTTGTAATTTTTTGGTTCCAAATATTCACAGATACATCAACCCATACATTGATATGATTAGCATTTTGATAATGATATCATGTTATTATCCATTAAGTCACAGATACACATATGGATTATCCAGTAATTCACATATCCATGTTGTAGCAACATTTTGCGTTTTATCAATCATCTTCCTCACTCGGTTGTTTCAGATTTTTGCAAGGTGGCAAGGTGTGCTCTTCAATCGTTCAAGTTGGTGATTTGAACAGTTAACTGGGATATTCAACAGGTGAGAGATATTAATCAAGGTCATTTTGTGTTTCACCCATAGTCATGAGAGATATGTGAACTTGAGTGTAAAAGTGTTATATGTGAACTTTTGAATGAAGACAGAAATTTGTTATTTATCATTCACTTTTGTTATTTAACAGTGTTATATATGTTATATGTGAACATCTTGAGTTTTATCATGTACTGGGATATTCAACAGTGTTATATGTGAACATCTTGAGTTTTATCATTCACTTTTGTTATTTAAATGAGGTGTTAACACATATGGGTTTTGATACAGGATCCTCTCCCATATCCTGTGAAACAAAATTGAACTCATTTTGTTATTTAAATGAGGTGTTAACACATATGGATATCATTCAATTTTAAGACAGGTTATCCTCTGAAAAATTTTGTTATTTAAATGAGATATGGGTGAAACAAAAGTGAATGTGTATCTGTCTTCATTTTGAACTCAAAAATGAGATATCTGTGTTCATTTTGTTATTTAAATGAGATATCCTCTAAAAACTTTTGTTATTCAATTTTGAACTCACTTTTGTTTCACACATATCTCATTTTTGTTATTTAACACTTTTGAGATACGCATAAATTTCTGAGGATATCTCATTTAAATTTTTGTTATGAATTGAATAACATTCACTTTAAATAAGGAAGACAGAATATCCTCATTTAAAATGTTGAGATATCTCATGACAGAGGATATCTCATTTTTGTGTATCTCATTTTAAATTTTGAGATAAGGAACACATTTATGTGTATCTCATGACAGAGGATATCTCATTTTTAACACTTTTGTTATGAATTTTGAGATATCCTTACTTAAATTTTTGTTATTTCTGATTTTTGAGGATATTCTCATTTTTGTTATTGGTCATGAGGATATCCTGTAAATTTCTGTCTTCATTTATCTCAAAAATTTCTTTCTTGATTTCCTATAAATCATGAATGTTAAATTTTGAATGATGAACTGAATTTTGATATTCTATCTCAAATTTTTGAATGATGAATGATGAATGTTAAATTTTGATATTCTGTCTCAAGAGTGTTAACACATATCCTGAAATACTTACATCTACATCAATGTTCAGTAATACTTACATCTACTTTCACAATTCAAGCATAAATGATTATGATGGTAGCTTTATCATATACATAAAAAATCCATATGTAAGTACCTATCTATCACATTGGAACTTGGTTAGTTGGTCTTTTGGCCACGTCTAAGCCATTAGCATTCGCGATTGCAAGGAAAATGTAGCAGATCATTCAAAATTTGCTATATTAACATGATTGAATTTTACCACAGTAATGAGAAATCAAAATTAAATCTATGTTCATTGCACCAATGTTAGATTCAATTCATATAATTTATGTATATGATCCTGTTATCTGTTATTGACAAACATGCACAGGTATGAGAAGCTATGTGGATTCAGAACCAACTCAAGGAGAAACAACGTTCAAATAGTGGGAAGGTTATAGGATATCATGATATGACATGGGAAGGTAGGCCAAATGACATTATTCACTTGGCAATGTTTTAGTTGAGCAGTGAATATTTCTGCTCAATAAATATAACAAAGTATCAAATCATTAAGCAAAGTTCCAGTTTATTGTTTATTGTTGAGCATATATCTATGTTATTGGAGTTTTAGTTGAGCATATATCTTTCTTATTGTAGTTTTAGTTGAGCATATATCCATTCATGCTCAATGTTTCAGCTTCATCATGGATTTGAGTTATTGATATGGAAAACAGGGATCATTTGATAATTTGATAATTTGAATGCCCATGAGTTCATTTGCATTTGAAATGATAATTTGATAATTTGAGATTTTCAAATTTTTGCCAATGATTTGAATACTCAAGTCAGAAATTTCTCATGAGTTGATGTGATAATTTGAGAAATCAAGTAGGCATGATTATCAAAATTTGAGAAATCAACTTTGAGGGTTCAATTTGACTGCCTATGATTTTTGCCAAATTATCACAAGTTGAGGGTTCAAAATTTGAATGCCTATGATTTTTGCCAATGGGAGTCTGATAATCATGAGAAATTTGATAATTTGAATACTCAAGTCTGAAAATGGCAATGATTGAGAAATTTAATTTGACTGCCATTCTTTCCATTAGCCCAAATGTGATGTTTATATTTTTGTCCAAATTAGCTCAAATTAGTCAGGGTTCAACTTAGTTCAATTTTTGTCCATGTGATGTTTATATTTTTGAGTTTATATTTTTGAATATTTTTAAATTGAACCCTGCATGTTGATGTTTATATTTTTGATGTTTATATTTCAGTCAGGCTGCATGAAGTGATATTGGAATCATTGTTAACCTGAAGTGGAATTGTTTAACAGTATTTTTGAATATTTCATATGCTTCAATTTTAGTCCATGTGATGTTTATATTTTTGAGTTTTCAAACTATAATTTAACTGTTGGGTGTAATTTTCAGAGTAGTTGGGTGTAATTTCATTAAGCTTTCATGTTTAATATTTTGCATGTTTTGTTTTGAATTTTTTTCCTGAAGTTGATAACAGTCATATAACTTTCAATATGGCATGAAAACCAACATTCATATAACATTCATATAATTGTCTATTAGTTTTATGAATAGGTGGTTATGAATGATTTTGGTGGTTATTTTGCATATCATGTGAATTGCTCCTCATACTTTTGTCCCCTCTACCTCCATCTTTTAAGAAATGAGATGTTTGCAAAATATGAATGGTTATATGACTGTTAATCAAAATGTGACTGTTAATCAACAACTTCATATTTTAAGAAATGGTTATGTGAATACACCCAATATAAACTGATTGTCAATTTGTGAATACACCCATATGAGCAAGCATGGAAACAGTGCAGTATTCAACTTGGTTATTTGAATACACCCATATCTTGCAGTCAACTTTCATTATGAGGAACATGTTAGTCAATTTGTGAATTTGCAACATGAAAACAGTATATAGAATTGGTTATATGTGCAACAATTCTATATGTCCTGATAACAAGGATATATGTCCTGATAACAATGAGCAACAGTTTATTTGATAATTTGGCCATGTTTAGCAAAAGGATATATGTCCTGATAGCAAATGAATTGAGCAACAATGAATTAAATGAAATTGTTGGCCATGTTTTTTTATAACATTCCTGTTGCTCATATTCAGAATGTTGGTTTGCAAAAAAACATGGCCACCAATTTCTTTTTATATAAACAGAATGCTCATTTCCAAATAACATGGCCAAAAATATTCACATGACATATTACTTGATGAAATTGAGTGATAATAGTTGCAAGTTTTCAGTCAATTCAGTATTCATTTCTCTCAATTCTCAATGTTCAATTATGTATTATGTGAATTATGTATCAGTATTCAATTCTCCTCATACTTCATTCGCATTCATTCACTCAGTTTTGCATTATGTATTTAAACTATTCTCTTACTTCTCTCAATTTGATGCAAGACTTTAATTTGATGCATATGAGAAGACTTTAATTTGATGCATGCTATGATAAAGGCAGATTTTTAGTTTCCAATTGGGAGATTTAAATAGTTTCAGTTTTTTTAAATGACCTAAATCTTTAACCCATAAATAGTTTCAGCTTTTTTATCCTATTAACAAGTTTTTTGGGTATGTCAATTAGAAACTCTAATCTTTAATTTTTGTTCATGGGTATGTTCATGTTCTAAATTTTCTAATTGCAATGTTTGTACCAGCAGTTAGCCTGTGATTGTAGGTATTCATTTTGAATAATTGTTGGTACAATAGGATAAGTGCTGGTATTCATGTTTGTACCCATGAACAAATTCAAATTGCTGATAGAAGCAATTGTTTGGATAACTGCAAAATAGGATAATTGTTCATGAAGCAATTGTTTGGATAACTGCAAACATGTTTGTATCCATGTTTGTACCATTTAAATTGTTGGTATCCAAATTGCTTCATTTTGAATAGGATAATTGTTTGGTATCCAAAATGATAACTGCTTCAAATTTGAATTGCTTCTTTTTGTTATCCAAATTGTTTGGTATCAGCAGAATAGGATAAGTGCTGGTACAAACAATTGTTTGGTATCCAAATTGTTTGGTATCCAATTTGAATTCATTTTGAATAGGATAATTGCTTCATTTTAAATTGTTGGTATCCAAAATGAAGCAATTTGATAGGATAATTGTTTAGATAACTGCAAACATGAATAACTGCAAACATGAATAACTATAAACATGAAGCAATTGTTTGGATAACTGCAAAATAGGATAATTGTTCAAACATGTTTGTATCCTATTGTACCAGCACTTATCCTATTCAAACTGCTGATAGAAGCAATTATTCTAAAAAATAGGATAAGTGATGGTACATAATGAAGCAATACCAACAATGTTTTTACCAGCAGTTGCCTTCAAGCAGTTAGCAATTTGTTCATGGGTATGTTCATGTCCTATTCATGTGTGTGTTTTTTTTCACTTTTTATGTCCCAAAAATTTCTGCCAAAATTTTAATTTCAAGTACTTTTATGTATCAGAAAATCCAATTCTGTTTTACTTATAATCAACCTGTGTCTATATTATTGTTTATCCAATTCTGTTTTGCTCCTAGAAGGAATTGAATGAATTTAGATTTATAGAAGAAGAAGGTGGAGTGTGTGTGTTTTGATCAACCTGTGTATTTTGATCAATCTATATTATTGTGTCTATATTACATGTTTTATGTTCTCTCTTTTTTCAACCTGTGTATTTTGATCTTTGCTAGAAGTGGAGTGTGTGTGAAAATATTGAGGGAGTAGCTACCTGGCGTTTACCTAATTTATTCAACCCATGGTCTCCCATCTTTTTTGTTTGATGTACTTCATCTTTTGACATATATTTTGAGATATAGTCAACGTTCTATCTGCACTCATTTATACCTAAACCTTTGACATGTATCACAATAATTGGCATTACTTTTATGCACCGTTATAATATAGTGTAGCCTTTAATGAGCATATTTATGTTAGTTATTAGACTTTACTTAATTAAAGCATTAAGATTGTATGCTAAGGGTTCTTAAAATGACATCGCATGTCACTAACTCATTATTTCCTTTCATGATGTTATCACATT
This sequence comes from Scilla litardierei, assembly GCA_030789695.1. Taxonomy (NCBI): domain Eukaryota; kingdom Viridiplantae; phylum Streptophyta; class Magnoliopsida; order Asparagales; family Asparagaceae; genus Scilla; species Scilla litardierei. Next base: position 294,028,040 of record CM061141.1, read on the forward strand.
TACCTTTCTATTACACTCACAATACTGCTGACAACTGATGTCCATCGATCCTTCAGATACCCCTCAGCGGGCTTCCATGTAGAGGAGGATCTCATGATTTCCCACATAGAAGACCGCTCACTGAAGTGCAATGTTTTGGAACAAAGGAGACAAGTTACAGAGACAAATGAGGATGGGGAGTCAGATGTGACTGACACTGAAGCTACAGAGACAAACTCAAGGCCTTAAGTGGTTCAATCTCAGCTTGGGCCTCAAGTAGTTCAAGTTCAGACATTGACCATGTAGACGTATAAAGGAGTGGATTTTATAATTCTGGAGTGATGACCCTGACTGTATCTTTATTCTGAGGCATGAGAATGAAAACTATTTCTCTTTTGGTTTATTATGTAATAATTCTTGCTGATACATTTTGAAACGAGTAGTCCCCTTGTGTGGATCTTATTTTTTCAGTTTTTTGAGAGTTTCTTTTCTTCGTCCCTCTTTGTCTTCTTGAGCATTGAAATGAAAAGTTTTCTTGAGTATTCAAAATGTTGATCAATAAAATGTTGAGCCATACTGAGTTGAGCTCAATCTTGACCACATTATCATAATCCTTTACATTTTCTCTGTTAAAAAAGAACATCAAGTTCATCTACGGCATCAGTTGTCAACATTTTCCCAACCATTAGAAGGCAGATTGCGTAGAATCACAAGCCAAGTCAAATAATCTGCACCGAAGGCGTCTGCGCCGAATTTGTTCTTCCGCGCTGAAGGTGCATGCGCCGATTTCATTGTTCCACGCTGAATGCGTCCGGGTCGCTAAATATTTTTACGCTAATTTGTTGTTCCGCGCAATTTTGACCGTGGAAATAATTTTTTGGGGAACATAGATTTTGCGGGGGAAAATCATAATTGAACCGTGCCCGCGGGCACGGGGTATGACTAGTATATATATATAGGAAAAAGGGGATCTAAGGTGCCTCCTTAGATGAAAATCTAAGGAGGCGCCCCCATTTCCTCACATCTCCTACAATTTTTTTGGAAATATTTTTTCATGGGTTTGTTGTTCACATCATGGATGATCAACATACCAAATTTCAAGATATTCCAATACTTTTTGAGCCACCATCTACCACTTACAACTTCAACGGTTTGAAAACGTGCTTAAAACCCCATGAAGTTGCAAGGATAGATGGTGGCTCAAATAGTATTGGAATCCCTTGAAATTTGGTATGTTGATCATCAATGAGGTGAACAATAAACCCATGAAAAAAAATTCAAAAAAATGTGTGAGATGAGGGGAAATGGGGGCGCCTCCTTAGATTGAATCTAAGGAGGCACCTTAGGATCCCTTTACCCATATATATATATATATATATATATATATATATATATATATATATATATATATATATATATATATATATATATATATATATATATATATATCGATGAGGGGGACTTGGGCTGAGGGGGAGCAGGTAAATGGAGGCCCCTTGGTTAAAACATGTAATTTTGATGAGGGGAAGCCTGGGGATGGGATATGGGAAGTGGTTAAAAGCAGAAGCAATGTCAAAAATAGGGAAGGAAAACTGGCTGCGACCAGTGCTGAAGGAAGTGGGCTAGATGTGTCTAACAATATGGAATGTGTTATTGGGCTAGCTGTGACTAGCAATAAGGAGTGTAATAACGGGCTAGCTACGTCTAGTAGCATGGGGTGTAATAATGGGCTAGCTGCGACTAGCATAAAAGGATGTAAAGAGGTGGGGGATTGTAGCTTGGTAGCGGCAAGAGGCGGACATCAGGCGACTGCTCCATCTCCGCAGGCCTATGGTCCTAGAGGCTATTCGGGAAGCCATGAGAGGGCTCCCAATCAATTGGGCATGCTACCCAAGCTACAAGAATCAATCATATGCTATAAGAATCAATCAGGCATACTACCTAACTCTTGCGCTAGAAACCACACGAGCCCAAGTCCTATAGGGGTTGGGGGGGAGTGATATTTCTCCGAATACCAACATAAGTGGTAGTCGGTTCATTTTTGAAAATGTTGATTCTTTGAAATCATCAGAGTTTGACACTGATAAGACGAATGTGCTAACAATGCTGAATGAAGAATGGGTTGTTGAGCAAGACCAAATTAAGGGAGATGGATTGGCTAAACCTAAGAAGGGGCAGAAGATTGGTAGTAGGAATCCCAAACCCATTATTACGTCGATGGGTTCCCGACGTAGCTCCAGATTAAATGGAGCCTCAAATAATAGTTGATGTGCCGTTGGTCATATGGAATGCCCGCGGTCTGAATAATGTTGTGAGGCATGCTGAACTTAGGAGGAGAATGCGGAAGCTAAACCCGTCATTTATGGGTCTCTAGGAGACTAATGTGGTGTCAGAGAATGTGCATCGGATCCTTAAATGTTTCCCCAGCTCTTGGATCTTTATTGATAATCGGTTGCATCACAAAAATGGCTGCATTGTGGTTTTATTCAATCCGTCTGTCTGGAATTGCACGGTGGATGATATGGCTGATCAATACATTTCAGTTTGTTATGTGAATGTGGCAATATTCAGTATGGTTGTTATGATCATCTATGCTCTCAATCTGGTCTAAGACCGTGCCAAGTTTATGGGGGGCTATCAGGGCAGGCTCGATTAAATATGCTGGGATTCCATGGCTGGTCAGTAGGGACTTTAATTGTGTTTGTTATGCTGAGGATAAGATTGGTGGAAGACCTATTGATTACAATGCTGTGAGTGCTTTCAATGACTATATCAACGATAGTGCCCTCTTTAAGCTTAAGATTGCAGGTAACCCAATTAGCTGGTCTAATAGGAGTGTCGAAACTCAACGCATTACTGCGATGCTAGATCGCTCTGTGTAATGGGGGCTTAGCTCTCTGATCTTCCCCTATCTTATTGTGAATATTTGGAGGCTGGAACTAGTGATCACTCTATGATGAGGGTGCATTTACTACCAAATAGCACCTCTCATCATAAGCCTTTTAAATTCTTCTTCGACTTCATTACCTAATTTCTTAAGTATCCTAGGGGATTATTGGAGGGTTAAGTTCGAAGGTACGCCTCTATATAAGCTTGTTTCCAAACTGAAGTATATAAAGCCGATGCTTAGAAAGCTGGGGGAGGAGGTTAGTAGATCACATTGTGTTAAATCCATTGGTATGGATATTGCGCTTGTCCAATCTAGACCAGATCTCGCATCAGATATTGCACTCAAATCCCATGAGAGGGATCTCATTCACAAATTGATTAATGCTATGAATATTGAGGGGAGAAATATGAGGCAGAAGAGCAGGTGGGATTGGTTGCACCTGGGGGATAGGAATACTCGCTTCTTTTATACAGCCATGAAAAATTGGCAGAGTCATAATAGTCTTTGTCATCTCATCAGAGTGGATGGGTCCAGGGAGGATGTTGTGGATAGGCTCAGGATAGATGATCCTAAATACTATGATGGACTATACAATGAAGACTACTATTGGTCGATCTTCCCCAAGATTACTCCTATGAGGAAGCTCACTGAGGAAGCAGCTAACTGGATGGAAACATCCATTACTGCAGATGAAATTAAGAAGGCGGTTTTTCTTATTGGGGAGGATAAGGCCGTTGGGCCTGATGGTTTTAATGGGTGCTTCTATCATAAATCTTGGAGTATTATTGGTGATGATGTTACTACTGCGGTTAATTCCTTCTTTAGATCTGGTAAGATGATGTGTCAGGTTAATCGCACATTCTTGACTCTCATACCCAAAGGGTCAAGTGCCTCCGAGTTGGGGGATTTTAGACCTAATGCTTGTTGCAATGTGCTGTATAAAATCGTTAGCAAAGTCCTATGTAATAGGCTAAAGGTTGTGATCCTGGAGTTGATATCTCCTTGTTAGGCAACATTCATTAAGGGGAGGCTGTTGACTGATTGTGCTCTCTTAGCTCATGAGCATACACGGGATTTCAGTAACCCAATAGGTGGTAGAGAATGCCCCAAACTAGATCTTTGCAAAGCTTTTGATAGTGTAAACATGGAATTTATCTATTTCATGCTTCATCGTATGGGGTTCAAAAGAAGATTCATTAGTTGGATTAGTGAGTGCATCTCCACTCCTTCTTTTTCGGTAATGATTATTGGTTCCCCTTTTGGCATGTTCCAATCAAATAGGGGGTTAAGACAAGGTGGTCCCCTGTCCCCTTATCTTTTTGTGGTGGTTATGGAGGCTTTTCTCTCCTGATGGCTAAGAGTATCATGACTGGGGTGGTGCAACGGGATATGTAACCATCTTCTCTTTGCTGATGACCTGTTGGTTTTTTGTAGAGCCAACTCTAGATCTTTTGTTAGGATGAAGGAACTTCTTGAGACATTTCAACTCTTCACTGGTCTGGAGGTAAATAAGGGTAAAAGTGCAGCGATGTTTAGCAAAGGTGCCAATGAAGCTAGTGGCTTGGCTAATATTTTGGGGATAAGGCGTATACGTAATATTTTAGTTTACCTTGGGTTACCACTATCATCTCATTATCCTAAGGCATCCATATATAAGCGGTTGGTTGATAAGTGTAGAAGATGCCTTCAGGGATGGGCCTCGTCGCTCATATCTATCTCTGGTCATATTGAGCTTATTAAATCTATCATATATGGTATGGTCTCCTTCTGGGTACAGGGTTTTTGTATCCCAAAGTCCATCATCAGCACAATTAATGGGTTATGCAGAAGGTTTGTTTGGGGGAAATCATCCCTTTGGGCTTGGAGGGATCTTTGTTTACCCATGTATTCGGTTAACTTGGAGATTACTGACTCATAATGGGCTTTGGGCTACTTTTATGAGGAAGCAATGTCTTCCTGATTTGGGATTCTTTGGTGCCAAAGAGCTCTATATCCATTCTGGGACTTGGAAGTTCCTTATGTATTGCCGTAGATTCTCCCAGAAGCGTATCAGACAGAAAGTTAGGGACGACACTTCCACACTCTTTTGGTATGATAACTGACTTCCTTGTGGGCCTCTTAATGAGTCCTATGATATTCCTGATGGTTAGGACAGTTATAGGGTTTCTGATTATTGGGATGGTGCGAGCTGGGGGGCTATTTTGGCTATTATGCCTTTCTCTCTCAAATATCCATGACTGAGGTGGAGGATCATTGGAGTTGGGTTGCGAGTTCTTCATGTACCTTGCAAAGTGCTTGGGATGAGGTACGGTCTAGGCATCCTATATTTCCTTGATTATATCCGGGGGGTCTATAAGGCCCCTCTTGTTGCCTTGGTTGATATTGTTGTTGTTGGGGTGACCTTTGTTGATATGGTTATTGTTGTTGATGGGGCCGGACTTGTTGTTGTTGCGGTGGTGGTTGTTGATGAGGGAGTGTCAAGGCTCCCTCGTTGTTGGCATAGGAAAATCCAGAGTGACCCTTGGTAGCCAGGTTCACCCAATAACCATTGTTACCCCCACCGGTGATCGCTCCCGGATATACACCCGAAAAACAATATACCTTTTCCACAAGTGCACAGTTAAGTTGCAAGCAGGTATCGAATCACAGGGAGGACTAATGACAATACTCTATTTCAATTACTAAGCTATTGGGTAGAAAATCGTTTGAGAATGGATGGTGTAACGATCGTTTGAGTATTAATGCAAATTCAATATAATAAAGTTGTCTAGGGCTAGGGAATCCTCACTATGGATTTTTAGGTTATCAACGTGAGTTACGAACAACCATGCAATCAAACTTGGTTAAAGGTGAACTTGCTGCAACTCTACGGATAACCGACTCACGCTGTCACGATTTTGTAGGTCTATAGCAATCTAAATTAGAGCCTTATTGTCATGCAAGTCTAACTCAAAATGCTAGCATTAAGATCAGGAATTATGTCCAATCCCAACTCAAGCTCGCTGTCGCGCAACTTGGGTTCGGATCTAGATCATGATAGTTCAAACTCTTTCACCGTCGTGCAACAAGTATGCGTATATGAAAACAATAAAAAAGCTAGCTTTGGTCGCTGTCGCACACCAAATCTAGGGAATTTTGGTTGTAAACCTAAATCAAATATCTAGGGATTTCCTTAGATCAAGATCCTCTGTCGATCTCACGAGATCCAAGAGAAATCCCTATCTATTCGTAGTAAATCAATCAAGACCTAACCTTTCTAACAAGCCTAATAGCATGTCAATTCAATAGATCTCACAATTTAAACATTAGATCTATAGGGTTCATCCCTTTGCCCTAGAGGGAAGGAACTACTTAAAAATCATATTAGAAATCGATAAAGAGACAAGATCAACAATAGAATTCATCTTGCAATCAAGATTCAATAAGAGATAGCATAAAAATCAAAACTTGCAAGGGATCAAGACAAACCAATGTCGACAAAGAAGCTTTCAATAGAAAATTAAGATCCAATTTTCGATCTCTCGCCCATACAAAAGCTAAAACTATGATTAGAAACTCAGGAAACATAGTTCTAAGAAGTCTATCTGGTCTCCCCTGGGGCTGGAGACAAACTAAGCTTAAATACATGCCCAAAAGAACCAAAAAATATAGACCAAACTGTCCTTGCCCCGCCAGAAATCCTAGATTTCCTGACTGGGGGTCTGCGCCACTCGACCGAGTGGAAATCTTACTCGGCCGAGTGGGAATTCTACTCGGCCGAGTATGACAATCTGTAAATCGTCCAGAAAAACAGAGAAGTCGGCTTGGCTCTCTTCAAAATCTTGGCCTCCACTTGGGCAAGTGGAGTTCTTACTCAGCCGAGTGGAATTCACCACTTTACCGAGTACATTGTGGTACTCAGGCTGGCAGATGTTGTCATGTCAGTTTTGCTCGGCCGAATAGGCTGCTTCACTCGGCCGAGTGAGCTGCCTTGCCAGGCCAAGATGCCTGTTTCAGAGCTCATTTCTTCTCCTCCTTGCTTCCTTGTCGATTCCTTCGACGCCCTTCTTCTTCCACTCATCCTCCAGCGTCGTTAACTCTCCGATATGATCATGAGCAATGCTCCGGTATGTGTGCAAGTCCTCTAGGCTCCAAATTGCACCAGATTGCTACATATCTCCTGAAATCAGACGAAAAACAAGAAATAGTGAAAAGTATCGAAACATAGTCAAATAATCGTGAAAATCACGATATAAGCAATCGAAATGGCATGCAAATATGTAGAAAAAGGTGTAAAATATGAGTTTATCAAAATCTCCCAAGCTTACCTCTTACTCGTCCTCGAGGAAGATGAGTAGAAAGGCTAACTCGACGAATAAAAATAAAGAAATTGGGATGAACAAAAAAGAAGATGAAGAGGTGAAGATGCTAGATCATTCTCTGTGAACTTGGAGTTGCATACTCAAATTGCACGACAAATGAATATATACATGCTAAACCTTTTCACTTCGATACGATTTCATATAGATGCTTTTGATAGAAAAACTAAGAACAACGAAAATCATATGAAATGTGAAATCATTTTAGAATCGACATCGTCAAGGGCATGTAAAATGATAAACACAATCATAGATCACACAGTTTTCAATTGACCGCTTTATACTTGGAGTATAAGAGATATCACACATTTCAAATCGATAAGAATAGGAAAAAATGGTTTTCATGAATTTCATGTGAATATTCAATTCATAGACGCCGTTATACTCTAAGTAGTCTCCCTAAGTATCAAAAATTACCTAGCTTAGGTTGTCATGCACATATAGGTAGTCACTCGCTTACACGCCATTGGATCCCCTCCTCCAAGCTTATCTATAAGCGTGGTGACATCAAATATATAAATACGTCTTTTCCCCAAATTTTTGTGGCTCCAAAGAAAAATAAGAAGAAAGAAAGGAGGAATGATGGGATTGTGTATATACAATGGAACTTCCATTTTTATCTCTTTTTTTCTTTTCTCTTTTTCTCTTTACACACACACACACACACACACACACACACACACACACACACGAGAACAATCCCAAATAAGATTAAAGGATATAAATATTTTTTTTGTTTTGGGATTTATGGAGCTTATTCTTTTTAGCAGGGGGAAGATGCAAATATAGGATTCACTAAGGGGAGATTCACCAATGGCTATAATTATAGAAATGATGTTCAAGGTATGTGGAGAAAGAAATATACATAACGCTCGGTCCACTCTTTGTATGTGCACAACAACTTCAGCAGGGTAACATAATCTACTCAGTTTGATAACAAAAAAGTAAACTAATCCAATCATATCAAATGGCAATCATTCATTCAACCTGGAAGTTCAAAGCACATTTTATGCAAAAAGAAGTGATAATAGAAAGGCCAAGCAGTACTCCAAGTATATGCAATCAGTGCGTGAAGCTTGGTGTATTTTCTACGAAGGGTATACAATAATAGTTCCCAGACTCAGTTAACGCTAAAATTTCATTCAAATTCACATAATGAGCGATGGAAGTTCTTTTTCTCAAATGCATATCAATGTATCGCATATGATATCAGAAATGAAAACGATAGCATGTAAGAGAGTACGTGCATATGAGTAAAGCTAACACCAAGATATAATCATCATAGTGCATTCATATCTAGTAAGGAAAGTAGGAGAAATAAAGAAGAAAATAAAAAACTAACTATACATACGCATGTCACTCAAAAGGAAGAAAACGTGATGCATGGCAAGAAAATGAAAAAGTGAGTGAAAGTGAGTGAAAAATAAAGAAAGGTGAAAAATAAAGGTAAAATGAAGAAAATAAAAAGTGCGTGTGTGCACTCACTCCCCCAAGATAAACATCACATTGTCTTCAATGTGCTAAGTGTGGCACTAGGACGTATAAGATAGGGGAGGGTGGGTGGGGATACATGTATGATGCAAAATAAAAGTGAAAATGAGGAAAGTAAAATATTGCATGCTGATGATGGATGCATCAGGCATGCAAATGATGGATGGAAAGTGCAAAATGGAGACAAGATGTGGACCAGAAATGCAAACTCCCCCCCAGACTGACATATATAATAGTGCCATGTAAAAACTGATGAAAACATGCAGGCAAGCAAAATAATGGTAAAATAATGGGACGGAAGTGGAGCAGAAATAATAAGGTAGGCATCAAGTGTACGTGCCTAGACTGGTGGTGGAGCACCATCACCTCCCTGTGGTGGAGACGGTGGGGGCGGATGTGCAGGTTCCCGAGGGATGGGCCAGGGTGCTGGTGGTGGAAGCTGCGGCAGGCGCATAAGGATCTGGTTCAGAGTGTGCTGAATACAAGGCAGAAGGGCGACGTGTGCCTGCATGTAGCTAACGGAGGCGGAGAGAGACCTAAAATCTGCTCTGAGCCCACTCACTGCCCCCTCGACAGCATGGAGGTGCTGGACAAAGGGCATCAGGGGCAGGGGCAGAGGCTCGCACAGGAGGAGCTCGGGGCTGCCGCACACGGCCACCGTAAACAAGTGGTTCCACGAGTGGGTGAGGGTGAGGGGTCGTGCTCGCTAAAAGACGCTCAGCCTCAGTGAGAGGCTGAGATGCAGGAATGCTCTCAGAAGTGTGAGTAGCGACAGAGGAGGATAGGCAGCGAGGGCGGAAGAGGCAGGTAGGGAGGTCGCAGGCACAAAAATGGGGACAGACGTTATGACACTCTCGGTGAAAATCACGGCTACGGAGATTGACAGGTCAATGGCTGGGGAGGCCGTGAAAGCAGCAGAGAATGACTCCCCAGGGGTCGAAAAATCGGGTGAGGACAGGGTCTCGGCAGACGAAAAGAAGGCTCGCCTCTCTCAAAAGCTGCAGGGGCGGTGCTCTCAAGGCTCATATAGGAAATGGGATCAACACTCAGCGGCACAGAAGTGGGGGTGGTGGTGACAGACATGGCAACAGATCTCTGAGCACTGGCAGAGGCGGGGACAGAAGTGACGAGGGCTGGAATCAGATCAGGGGCAGGCTGTGGAAAGGGGATCTCTGGGGGCAAGAGGGCCGAGAAGAGGCTCCTGCTGGGCATCCTTGGGCTCGAGTACATAGGCAGCTGGGATAAGGAGCTCCTTCTCTGGTCTCCACTCCCCACCTGCGGGTCCAATGTGGGTCCGAGCAGGGCTCGAAAGCACCATATAATCCATTAAATATGGACCCTGAAGCCAAACCCAGGGTGGATCCGAACCCGTTACATCGTTTGTTTGCATTGCTTAATTCTTATTTGTCGATTTTCATTCCGCATTATTGGTTGAGTTTGCAAGATAATTAGGAATTATACTCTTGATTATTTTAAAGTACTATTCACCCCCCCTCTAGTACTTGTACATTAGCTATTAGGGCATTACAGGTATAAGCATGTGATGATGTCTATGCCTGAGCTCTATATACTTTATGCGATGACGAGAGCGAGAGCCTTCGAGGGTGACGGGGACGTCTTAGTCCCCGCCATTTAGATTGATATAGCTAGCTGGTATCTCGACCGCATTGTTTCCTCTGTTGTCGCTGGGATGGAGATTTGTTGTGGCGGTCTGATCACCTTGCTTGCTCCTAACATCCTCATACATGCCATAACATCTATAGAAAGTGAAGTGGGGCCTGTAGGTTGGAGCAAGCTAGCATGCAGCTCAAACTCGCACATAGGAGCAAGCAAGGTGATCAGACCGCCACAACAAATCTCCATCCCAGCGACGACAGAGGAAACAATGCGGTCGAGATACCAGCTAGCTATATCAATCTAAATGGCGGGGACTAAGACGTCCCCGTCACCCTCGAAGGCTCTCGCTCTCGTCATCGTATAAAGCATATAGAGCTCAGGCATAGACATCATCACATGCTTATACCTGTAATGCCCTGATAGCTACTGTACAAGTACTAGAGGGGGGGGGGGGGTGAATAGTACTTTAAAATAATCAAGAGTATAATTCCTAATTATCTTGCAAACTCAACCAATAATGCGGAATGAAAATCGACAAACAAGAATTAAGCAATGCAAACAAACGATGTAACGGGTTCGGATCCACCCAAGTCTCCCCGACTTGTTCCCGGTGATCCTACGTCCCAAACACCCAGATCCCCTCCGCTATTTGAGTTAGAATCCTCTAACCCAAGTTTTGCACTATGAAATTCTTGTAGAAAACCTCTACAAGATCAAATCATACACAAAACGAAATGTGACTCACACAAACCGGGATCACAAACTTCTCTCACAACCGAGAGATAAACTTGCAATATCAAAGTAAATGAAATAATAAACACTTACCAACAAAATCATATGCCTTGAGTAAACTTACAGATTTTAGGGCAAGGAGGATTTTGAGGAAGAAGAAGTCACCAAACCCTAACTCCACCAAGATGAACAGCGATCGAAGGCTAGGATGGAGTTGGTGACTTTGAATTAAGCTCTTGGCTTGAATGTCTCACAATGGAGAGAATCTCTCTTGAGGAAATAGGGCTCGAGGAGTTGGAGAGATTCTTTGTGAGAAGAGGAAGCTTGGAAATTGGAATTGAATGCTTTCTCTTTGATTCTCTAAAACTCAATAATGGCAGCTTTTTAATGCTAGGTTAGAAGCACTTCAGGTATATATAGGATAGAGAGAAGAGAGAAGCAAAAACGTTGCATTAAATGCCCAACGGATCTATTTCTAAAGCAGTCTAATCGGTCTAAGAACGATCACTGACCGATTAGTTTTGCAACTAGTCGGTCGGTGATTCTTCTTGGACCGACTAGAAGTTCTGACAGCCAAGATAGTGAATTCAAGGAGATAGAACTAGTCGGTCTAAGAAGACTTGCCAACCGACTAGTTTGACAACTAGTCGGTCGGTGAGTGTTCTTTGACCGACTAAGCAGTTGAAGTTCATAGGCTGATCACAAGGAGAACTAGTCGGTCTAAGAACAAATTCCAACCGACTAGTTTCACAACTAGTCGGTCGATGAATGTTCTTGGACCGACTAACAAGTCAACAGTAGCAATGCTGAAGAATGAAGGTATAACTAGTCGGTCTAAGAAAGATTCCCAACCGACTAGTTTGACAACTAGTCGGTCGGTGAACCTTCTTGGACCGACTAATTGGTCAACAGTGAAGATGCTGAATTGAGCTATGAAATCTAGTCGGTTCGAGAAGGATTCTTAACCGACTAGATGACAATCTAGTCGGTTGGTTCTTCTTCTTGAACCAACTAAGATGCACTAGAAGCCGCACAATGAAGCGTAACGCTTCGGAAAAGTTTTTATGGGCTTCTAAGATAATCCTAGCTCTAAGATATGAGCGTTATGAAGATTATAATGTTAGACCTACTCAAGGCTTAACATTCTACGAAAAGAAGCTAGAAGACTATAAAATAAACTAGACGAATCGTCTTCAAAGCTTCAATCCAAATCTCTTGACTTCAATAATGCTCCTTGAGCTTCAACGAAGCTTCAGGCACACGATCATGCGCTTTGAGAAGTCTTGAGATGTCGCTTTTGATGTACGTAGAATTTTGGCGACGATCTCCATAACTGCGCTCACAAAGAGTTAGTTCACGATATTTATGTTTGTTCATCATGAAAACCAAATCCGGGGAATCATTACTCAACATTCTCCCCCTTTTGGTGATGACAAACCAACATAACAGATAATCAATAATAATGAGTCGAAAGAAATTTACTTACTCCCCCTGCATTGATGACACATTAATACCGTATTAAATAATAATCATACGCATCAAGCAGACGAGGAAAGTATAAAATATGAATCCAATTATTGAAATTTAGGATCTAAATCCATTTTTATATCTTAACCCCCCCTAAATCTAACATATCAAATTAGATTCACGGTAAATTGCTTTAAATTATCATTTAGCACAAGGTCATTATTAATTCTCTCCCCATTTGGCATTAGCAAAAAGAGTGGGAGGAGATCAACGACAACAACAATGGCTAAAAATAAAACCTCGAGAGTCGAAGAATACGACCACGGTCCAAATGACACCAATGTAAAATAACGAAGAAAATCAAAGCGTGCCAACTAGACCATAGTCGAAAATCGAAAAAAGAAATCATCAAAACTCAAATCAATTTCATGTATTGAGTTATGTAACATACTCTCCAATATCAACATTCTTAGTGAATTTAGTGCATGGAAAACAATACTATGTTTTCATAGAAAGAATTCTATTTAATCAATATAATCGTCGAGCGACGAAATCAACATTAGAGAAAAAAAGAAATATAATGTGCACACTGAAGTAAATGGCAACATGATGTGTGTGTGTGTGTGTGTGTGTGTGTGTGTGTGTGTGTGTGTGTGTGTGTGTGTGTGTGTGTGTGTGTGTGTCTAACAGGATACATCAAAAAGTATACATTCGTCAACACAAATATAAACGATCAACAAATCGGTGCACAACATACAACACATGTCTCAACAGACATCAAAACGAATATACATCAAAATGTATCATCAAAACATCCAAAAATACATCAAAAATACATTACCACCCAACTATCCTACCCCACTCTCTCACGACAAAAAAAATCATCCAAGTGCAAATGGGAGAGTCCTCCAACAAAAGCTCAGGAGGCGGAGGCAGGATCAGCAGCAGCAGCAGGCTCTGCAGAAGAGGTGGTGGTCTCGGGAACGACAGGTGTGTCCACCGAAGGAAGGGTGGCAGCAGGAGTGCTCTTGGGAGCACCAGCAGAAGAAGTGCCAACAGAAGTACCCTCGGGGACACGAGCAGGAGAAGCATCTCGCTGCTGATCCTCATCAACATCCATAACCTCCTCATCAGAAATCGTAGGAGGGACCTCAATGTCCAGATGTTCACAGATGCGAGTAAGCATCTCCTCACATTGAGAAATACGAGACTCCTGACGTCTCAGGGAAACTGAAAACTCAGAGAGTGAAGGAGGATGAGGAGGAGGAGGAGCAGCAGGGGTAGTCCTCTGAACGTGACGCAGGGCGAAGGGAGGAGAACGGACGAGGGTTTAGGGTTTTAGGAAGAGAGACCGCACCGATTAGAATGAATTCTAATCGGTGCGGAGGGGGGTTAAAATCGACTGGGAGAGACAAATACTGAAATGCCCCTGTGTAACTTGTCGGTCTAAGAACAAGTGCTAACCGACTAGAATGCAATCTAGTCGGTCGGCCGATGAGCTTGGACCGACTAAGTGCAAACAGCAGCCGAAGTCACAAATAGGGCAAGATCTAGTCTGTCTGAGTTCAATCACCAACCGACTAGAACTGAAACTAGTCGGTCGGGTATTGAACTTGGACCGACTAAGAGAGTCCAAAAATTTTAGAATTTGAAATTTTGAGTTCTCTCCAAAGAACACTTGGACGATACATCGAAATACTCTCATACATCATTATTCTACCCCATAAAACATAGAAAATCTTAAAACCGGCGCGCAAATCGATAAACCAATCTTAAATCCAGAAAATCACAACAAATCTAGCTTGAGCATATGAAAATCATTATTATCATGCAGGATTATTGAAAATATGAATCCTAAATCTCGGATTCACCCATAATCCCCAATTCTCGACGTAACCGCACAAAGGAATCTTCCTTGAGTGGTTTCGTGAAAATATCGACGATTTGCTTCTGGGTTTCAACGTACACTAAAATGATGTCCTTTTTAGCAACATGATCATCTAGAAAATGGTGACAGACATCTATGTGTTTGGTACGGGAGTGGTGTACCGGATTCTTAGAGAGACATATTGCACTTAGGTTGTCCACCATGATAGGGCAAGTATCACAGTTTATACCGAAGTCTTTAAGAGTTTGGTTCATTGAAAGAGCCTGTGCATATGTAGCACCAGCGGCAATATATTCCGCCTCAGTGGTTGAAAGTGATACGAAATTCTGCTTCTTGGAAAACCAAGAGATAAGAGAATTTCCTATAAAATGGCAAGTGCCACTAGTACTTTTCCTGTCGGATTTGCATCCAGCATAATCTGCTTCACTATATGAGATTAACTCATATGTTCTAGACTTTGGATAGAATAATCCGTAGTCTAGTGTGTAACTTAAATAACGGAAAATACGTTAACTGCTATTAAGTGTGATTCCTTAGGTTGTGACTGATAACGAGCACATACACATACAACAAACATAATATCAGGCTGACTGGCAGTAAGGTATAATAAACTACCTATCAGACCTCGATATAGATGAATGTCTGCATCTTTGCCGTCCGAATCTTTATCAAGATGTGTAGTAGTGCTCATTGGAGTCTTATTGCCAGAAGCATTCTCCATTCCAAATCGCTTTAGCAACTCCACCGTGTACTTGGTTTGGTGGATGAAGATTCATCGTTCATTTGGCGAATTTGGAGTCCTAAGAAATATTTGAGCTCACCCATGTGGCTCATCTCAAATTCATCCTTCATGACATTAGAAAACTCTTCGCAAAGAGTGAAGTTAGTAGCATCGAAAATGATATCATCAACATAAATTTGAACTAAAATAATATCATGATTCGCATACTTAACAAATAGTGTAGAATCAACTTCACCCATTTTAAAACCCAAATCCAAAAGAAAGTTCTTTAGGCGGTCATACCAAGCTCTATGAGCTTGTCTCAAACCATAAAGTGCTTTCTTAAGTTTGAAAATGTGATTTGGAAATTTTTCATTTATAAAACCCGGAGGTTGAGAAACATAAACTTCGACAACGACATCTCCGTTTAAAACGCACTTTTTACATCCATTTGAAAGAGTTTAAAATCTTTATGGCATGCAAATGATAACAATAACCTAATAGATTCTAATCTAGCTACAAGAGCAAAGGATTCTTCGAAATTTATACCTTCCTCTTGCCTGTAGCCTTGAGCTACTAACCGAGCTTTGTTCCGGACGACGTTTTGGTTCTCGTCGGTCTTATTCTTGAAGATCCACTTCGTTCCTATAACGGCGTGATTCTTTGAAGGCAATGGAACTAGCTCCCAAACCTCATTCCTCTCAAACTGAATGAGTTCCTCCTCCATGGCTAGGATCCAAGCACTGTCTTCGCATGCTTCGTTAATATTCTTTGGCTCTACTGAAGAGGCAAAAGCACAATGAGCGAAGTAGTTGACTTGAGATCTCGTCTTGACACTATCAAGTATGTTGCCAATGACTTGCTCATGGGGATGGTCACGAACTGTATGAAGCCGTTTGGGAATTCCCTGATCACTAGGAACATTCTCAAAAGAATCATCAGTAGGGTTAGTATCAATAGAATCAATCGAATTCGAATTATCAATAGAATCGCATATAACTTCCATGGAGTCATCATCATTGATAATTCTAGGAGGGAAAAAATTTCATTGAATGAAACATGAAGTGATTCCTCGATCGTTAAGGTTCTTTTGGTGTATATCCGGTAGGCTTTGCTACGTGAGGAATATCCAACAAATATCCCCTAATCGGATCTTGGATCAAATTTGTCCAAACTCCCATACGTGGTTTTAATAAAACATTTTGCACCAAAAACTCGAAAATGTTTAACTTGAGGCAATCTACCAAACAACAATTCATAACAAGTTTGTTTGGTGCCGGGCCTCAAGAGTATTCTATTAAACACGTAGCAAGCGGTATGTACCGCTTCCGCCCAAAATTGATGGCCAAGTTGGCTATCATCAAGCATTGTGCGAGCAAATTCCACTAGCGTCCTATTCTTTCTCTCAACAACACCATTTTTAGGGAAAGAAAAGGTGTGTGTAATACCAACTTTATCACAAAAGTTTGAGAAAGACTCATTCTCAAATTCCCCTCCATGATCACTACGAATAGTGACAATGGTGGTTCCAATGAGATTTTGAACTTTCTTCACAAATATTGTGAAGTTTTCAAAAGCATCATTTTTATTACTTAAAGAAAATACCCAAGTAAATCTAGAAAAGTCATCAACGATGACAAGACGAGCATTCCCTAATGAAGCAACTCTAGTTGGCCCGAAAAGATCTAGATGTAAAAGCTCTAGAGGCCGTTTAGAGGATATGCTCTTTTTGGTTTGAATGACGATTTTGGAAGTTTGCCTCGTTGACACGAGTCACAAAAGCTTTTCTTTTGGAAAGTAAGCTTAGGAAATCCTTTAATAGAATTTAACTTGGATAGTTTAAAAAGTGTTCCAAAGTTCACATGACCAAAACGTCGATGCCATAAGTGTTGTTCACTTGTGTTGGCAATGAGACATTGTTCATGTGACTTGGGAATGTCTAGGATATATATATATCCTTATGGCGTGTGCCAGAAAATAACAAATTATTATTATCTTTGCTAAAAATATGACACATTCCTTTCGCAAAGCTAACTTTGTAACCCTTGTCACAAAGTTGGCTTATTGAAATGAGATTGTGATTTAAGCCTTTAACAAGGTAAACATCACTTATTAGATGTTTAGATGGGTTACCAACTTTACCAACACTAATGATGGTTCCGCTCCCGTTGCCTCCAAAGACTACTCGGTTCCCATTCTCAATGGGCACCGCTCCGGAGAGCAATTGAGCTTCACCCGTCATGTGTTTTGAACACCCGCTATCGAGTATCCACCCATCCTTGGAGCTAAATTTGGATTTGTTGCTCTGTTTTTTTCTTGAGTACCTGAAGATAAACATATCATTCCATGGTACCCAAGGTCATTGGGTCCTAAAAGATTAGACCTTTGGAAGCCAAGTCCAATTGGACTTAGACTTCCCAACATAATCATCATTGTGCACAACATTCATGAAATAAGAATTTATGTAAGCTTGTTTTTTATGCATGCTAGTGTCCTTCGGGCCCCAAATAGTGAATGTCTTGGGAGCCCTATTCCTATTGGGAACATGCATACGTTGTTAATGTCTTTGTGATGCATGTCGTGGATAAGCATATGGCACATGATGAAATGGTGGTGGCGAAATATGATATGGTGCATGATGGTAAGCATTCATATAGTAATGATGTGGATGAACATATGCACGTGGAGGAACACGTGCGTGAGTGTGTCTCACTTGGTGTGCACGTGCCCGTGGACGTGGAGCATAAACATCATCATACTTGTGAACCGGTGGAGTAGGATGTGTGTTCCTACGTGGCATAGTATTGGTGTACATAAATGCATGACCCTTCTTTAGAGGTCCACCTAAAGTGGGTTTCTTTCCAAATGGGGGTATGTACCTAGTGGAAGCACCATTGGTAGAAGAACACCCATGGGGTGTTTACTCCCACTAGTTGAGGCATCGAAAGTTGGCCTTACAAAGGTGGTGGAAGATTTGGATGAATTTCCCATCTTATACCCCAAGCCAATACGATGATTGGCCGGAAGTAAGTCATTTAGGATATTATTGTCACGCCCCGCTTCCCTAAAATGGAGGCGAGACGTGAAAAGGTCCGCACGAGAGTGGAGCTGTGAAGCCCCAAACCCGATAAGCGTCAATAAAACATAAGCAGGTCCCTGTAACCACAAACGGAACAACAATAATAACACAAGGAGAGACAGAAATAAAATCTCAAATCTCAGAATTTGTCCAACATGAAAATTAAGTTCAACATCCAGAAAAGCCACCAGGCTAAAAGAAAGAGTCTAAAGGCCTAACACACTGCCAACAAAACAAACACCAACATAGTATGGGTGCTATGCACCGACAACTAAAAGTAGTCTAAAGCAAAAGGGAAAGCTCTACGAGGACACTAAGACTGATCTCCAGTGTCCACGAAGTCCTCGATCAACGCGGGCTCTGACTCAGCGTCAGCAAACACCACGTCCTCAGCTACAAACTCAGGCTCGGGATCTAACATGTGTCACCCAAAAGAGAAAAGAGGCACATGTCAGCAAGTCGAAAGACTTGTGTAAGGAAACTGAAAGAAAGGTAAACTAACAACCTAGCAGTTAAAGTATGGTGCATGGCATGGCAAGTATCGTATGGAAGTAACAAGTAAAGTACAAGTAGCAAGTAACAAGTGGTAGGTGTGACATGTATTGCCAAGTAACAAGTACAAGGGATCACCCACACACATGTGAGCGCCCTATTGCCCACGGGTGTATTCAAGTACAAGGGATCACTCACACACAGGCGAGTGCCCTATTGCCCGCAGGCTGTATTGAGTTTGTTTTCTGGACCACGAGCCAGATTTGTAATTGGCCTAGGTTTGTGCCCGCAAAACAGGTGCCTAGCCGGAACAAGTAGCACTAGTATGTAGCGATGCTACGCAATCACGATGAGTGTTTAAGCATGCAATGACATGAGCAGATATTCGCGTACCGTTAATTGAAATTAAACGTGACAGGCAAAATGCAATGAAATGAACAGATATTCGTGTACCGTTAATTTAAATTAAACATGGAAGTTAAAGATGCATGGATGACATGAACTATTAATACGCGTACCGGTAATTGAAATTAAACGTGACATACAAGCATGATGAAGGTGACGGACCAAGCTTCGTTGTCAAGCTAGGTCAATGGCGTCCAGACGGCTATCCTTTCACCGTCTAGTCTCTTTTATGCTAAAACAAGGCAATGGCCTAAGACATGGCCCAAATCAAGAGATGCAAGTTTCACTTGCCTGATACCGACGAGGACGGTCGACAAGCACGTCACACAAATGTTATCTATGGTGAATGGACCACTCCTATAGAGAAACAACATTGCAAAAGATATCTAGAACCGGTTTCTTAATTGAATCCTATGATGTCTAATAACAATTTTTATTAGGGTTTCACAATATCAATGTGGGTTGTGAAAACATTAAAGGATCGAACACTACCGTATAGAAGCGGAAGATCGACGCCGAGCAACCACGGCAACAGATGAACGATCCGGGAACCACGGCTCAGATCCGAAATGATGGGGAAAATCTGGAGAAAAATGGATTAAAAGGGGTTTTGAAGAGGAGGTTGAAGCTTGGTTAATGGAGGTGAGATGGAGCTTGGGATGGTGGAGATAGGCTTGAGATGAAGGAGGAAGGGTTTGGGGAAGATCAGAGGTCAAGGGGGAGGAAAGAGGCCAGGAGAAGAGAAAGAAAGAAAAGAAAAGAAGTGGGGTATTTATAGAAAAAGGCTGGCGGTGGCCCAGGAATTAGGGTTTCGACACTGATTAGTCGGTCAAAGAGCAACCACTGACCGACTAATTTAGGAACTAGTCGGTCGGTTGACCAACGCAGACCGACTAAGTCCAAACAGTAACTCCTGTACAAAAATAGGATTTAGATTTAGTCGGTCAAAGAACAACTACTGACCGACTAGTATATCATCTAGTCGGTCGACGAACGTTCTTAGACCGACTAAGAATGAATGGTACTTGGTATCAAAATGATCATAGAGCTAGTCGGTTAAAGAACGATTGCTGACCGACTAGTTTGCAACCTAGTCGGTCGACAAATGTTCTTAGACCGACTAACGATAAACAGTAACTCCTGAGTAATTAACAAAGCCAACTAGTCGGTCCATGAAGGTTTGCCGACCGACTAAATCATCATCTAGTCGGTCGGTTCCCCTTCTTGTCCCGGCTAACGTGCACAGAAAGTTCTGAAATGGAGCGCGAAGCTCCGGGATCGATTCCTAAGACTCCTAGGCTTGATCTAACAATAAGATATGACCGATATGAAGCCCGTCACGAATGACTTACTCCGAAATCGACGATTCTAAGGAAGAAGCTAGAAAATCACGGCGAAACGATCGAAAATGAAAGCTACGGAGACGAAAACCACACACGAGGAGAAAATCCATCAAAACATATATATATATATATAATAGAAATAATCCAAATACATGAAAACCAGTCGTTACATCCTCCCCAACTTAAGAAAAATTCCGTCCTCGGAATTTCCTAACACTCACGTGTCCGGGAACAAAAGTGGGTAGCGCTCTCGCATCTCATCCTCGTTCTCCCAAGTAGACTCTCCAGGCGAGCCGTGTTGCCACATCACCCTCACAAGACTGACAACCTTATTCCGAAGTGACTTCTGACGCCTGTCCAGAATCTGCACTGGCTGCTGGTCATACGTCATATCAGGGCGAACGGTAATCTCCGAGAAATCCACAGCATGAGATGGATAGCTAATGTATCGACGAAGCTGCGACACATGGAAAACATTGTGAACTCCTTCCAAAGACGGCGGCAAGGCTAAGCGGTAGGCTACCTCGCCAATTTTCTCCAGAATGTCAAACGGTCCAATGTATCGCGGGCTCAACTTCCCTCGCTTCCCAAAGCGAATCACACCACGATTCGGGGAAATCCTCAAGAACACATGGTCGCCCGGCTGAAACTCCAAAGGACGACGTTTAGCATCCGCCCAATGCTTAAAACGGTCCTGAGCAATCCTCAACCTCTCCCGAATGCTCCTGACAACATCCACAGCCTCCACAATCATCTCAGGTCCCAACAGCTCCCGATCATCAACGTCATCCCAACTCAATGGCGATCGACATTTCCTCCCATAAAGAGCGGTGAAAGGCGCCATGCCAATACTCACCTGGAAGCTGTTGTTGTAGGAAAACTCTACCAGATGTAGATGGTCCTCCCACGAACCCTTGAAATCCAACATGCACGCCCTCAGCATGTCCTCCAAGATCTGAATCGTCCTCTCGGACTGGCCATCCGTCTGCGGATGGTACGCCGTGCTGAAACTCAGACGCGTACCCAAACTCTTCTGCAAACTCTGCCAGAACTGAGATGTGAACCTCGTGTCTCTGTCTGACAAGATGCTCATGGGGACTCCATGAAGTCGTACGATCTCCTCCATATATCTCCTTGCTAGCGCCTCAGTGGACTGTCCCACTCAGAATGGAATAAAGTGCACGGATTTGGTCAATCGATCTACGATCACCCAAATCACGTCATTCTGCTTCGGACTCCGAGGTAGTCCAGTCACGAAATCCATAGTGATGTGTTGCCACTTCCACTCTGGAATCGGAAGCGGTTGCAGCAACCCTGCCGTACGCTGATGCTCCGCCTTCACTTGCTGGCAAACCAAGCACTTGGCCACACTCCGAGCCACACTCCTCTTCATACCATGCCACCAATAGTTCAGACGAAGATCCTTGTACATCTTGGTCCCACCAGGATGCACAGAATACGGCGAACTGTGTGCCTCCACCATCAACTCCTCTCTAATATCCCCAGCTGGCACACACAACCTGGCTCCAAACCTCAGCGAGCCATCCTCATGAATCAAAAAGTCAGTCCGCAGACCGGCTTCCACCTGCTCCCGAATCTTCACCAGCTTCGGATCCTCAGCCTGGCCAGCCTTGATCCGATCCACGATCGTCGACTGAATCTGCATACTCATCAACGAAGAAGCCTCCCCAGGAAGAACAATCTCCACACCAGACTCGCATAAATCCTGCTGCAATCTCCACTGCGAAGTCAAAATCATCACCACTGGAAGCCTACTCAGCGCATCAGGAACCACATTCACCTTGCCAGGATGATACCACAAATCAATCGCATAATCCGCCATGAGCTCCAACCATCGACGTTGTCGCATGTTGAGCTCCTTCTGAGTAAAACTATACTTCAAGCTTTTGTGATCGGTGAAGATTTTCACTTTCTCACTCAGCAAGAAGTGCCTCCAAATCTTAAGAGCAAACACAACAGCAGCCAATTCCAAATCATGCGTCGGGTAATTCTTCTCGTGAACCTTGAGCTGACGAGATGCATAAGCCACTACATGTCCATGCTGATGTAAAACACAACCGAGACCCTTGCCAGAAGCATCGCAAAAGATCTCAAATCCACCGCTGCGATCAGGCACAACAAGAATAGGGGCAGTCGTCAATCTCTCCCTCAGAACACCAAAAGCATTCTCACAATCATTCGACCAAACAAAAGGTACATCCTTCCGCATCAATCTGGTCATCGGCTCGGCAATACGGGAAAAGTCCTTAATGAAGCGCCGATAATAACCAGCCAGTCCAAGAAAACTCGGAATCTCGGACGCTGACTGCGGAACAGGCCACTCTCTGATGGCCCTGATCTTCTCGGGATCCACTGAAATACCATCTACAGTCACCACATGCTCGAGAAAAGCAACTCTGTCCAGCCAAAACTCGCACTTCAAAAACTTAGCATACAGCCGATGCTTCCTCAAAATCTCCAACACCGTCCTCAAGTGCGATGCATGCTCCTCCTCCGACTTAGAATAGATCAGAATGTCGTCAATAAAGATAACGACAAACTTATCTAAAAAGTCATAGAAAATAAGGTTCATCAGATTCATGAAAACTGCGGGTGCGTTGGTTACACCGAAAGGCATAACCACAAACTCGTAGTGTCCATACTTCGTCCTGAACGCTGTCTTCGGAACATCATCCTTCTTCACCTTCAACTGGTGGTAACCACTTCTCAAATCCAACTTCGAAAACACCCTCGAACCTCCGAGCTGATCAAAAATATCATCGATGCGAGGCAACGGGTATTTATTCTTGATGGTCACCGCATTCAACTCCCAATAGTCCACGCACATGCGACGCGAACCATCCTCCTTCTTCACCAGCAGCACTGGTGCTCCCCACGGAGACACACTAGGGTTGATATAACCCTTCTGCATAAGCTCATCCAACTGCCTACGCAACTCTTCCAACTCTGCTGGCGCCATACGATATGGTGCCTTTGAAATGGGCTGCGCTCCTGGAATAAGATCAATAGAAAATTCCAAAGCCAGATCAGGTGGCAATCCAGACATCTCCTCGGGGAAGACGTCATCAAAATTTCGCACCACAGCTGGCCTCTCCAACTCCATCTGCATAGCCACAACCTCCACTGGTCTGGCCCGAAATCTGACAGGACCAAGCGAACTGCTACCACGGCTGAAATCAAACACTGGGTGTCCGGGAATCTCGAACACGACCTTCTTCCTCCGACAGTCAATCGTAGCATAGAAGCTCACAAGCCAGTCCATCCCAAGAACTGCGTCGTAGTTGATGATGTCGTGGACAATGAAATCAGCGTAAAGCTCATGTCCACAAACCACCAACGAGCAAGAATTACAACCACGATGCACCGAGACCATGCCATTCCCTGTAACGATATTCCAACTCTTGGAAAGAGGGTACGTCGACAAGGAATGCTTCTCCACGAAGCTCTGAGAAATAATGCACATCGATGCACCAGAGTCAAAGAGAACTCGCGCAGGAAATGTGCACACCAAAATCACACCTACAAACAGTCTAACAATCAAGCCCTAGTCTAGCAACAATCATATGCAAGCAATCAACAAAATCTAACAATCAAATATATCTAAGGAAGAAACAGCTAGGAGGGAAGTTACTTGTGAAAACCTCATCCATGGCCATGCTCTCCTCCTCAGTCATCAGGAAAGCCTGCCCTCTCGGCGGAACAGCCTGCTGAAAGGCCTGTCTCTGTGGAACAAGGGGTGCTCCACGTCCAGCGGGCACAGGAGCTCGCTGCTGCAACGGCTGTGCTGCAATAGGCACCCGCCAAGGCTGCTTCGACTTGGGGCACTCCCTGATGGTATGGGCAGGATCTCCGCAGACAATACACTGCCCTAGGAACCTCCTACACTGATCCCTGAGGTGCCCGGTCTTACCGCAGAAATGGCAAGTCTTCACAATAGGCCCTCCTGGCCTCTTGAACTGAACAGGCTGGATCGGCCTGAATCCAGGTCTAACCGCCGCTCTGACCTGCTCCACAGGCCTCTTCCCAGCTCCTGAAACATGTCCCTTCCTCTGGTTCAAATTCAACTCCTGCCGCCTCGCAGCAATCAGAACCTTCTGATATGTCTCCAAGTCAGAAGAGGTCACAAAACTCTGAAGCTCCAAGGCAAGTCCCTGGAGGAACCGCTGAGCTTTCTCATCGGCATCTTGCACCATCTTTGGTGCCAACCGAATGAGCCTCGTGAACTCTTGGTGGTACTGATACACCGACAAGCTCCCCTGCTTTAGATCTATGAAGCGCTGCAGCATCACCTGCTTAGCAGCCTTCGGGAAGAACTCTCCATCAAATCTGGACTTAAAGGTAGCCCAACCTATCGGCTCCACCAGCATCTTCTCTTCAGCATCCCACCAGTTTCTAGCATTGTCCTTCAGCTGCCTCTTAGCCAAATCAACCCATCCAGCCAGGTTAATCTTCGCCATCGTTAGGTTATCCTCAATGTTCCGAATCCACTCATCGGCAGCCAGAGGACCCTCAGACCCATCAAAATATGCGGGACCCAGCTCCCGAAATTGCTTCGCTCCCGGCTCGAAGCGAGGGGCATCCTGCATTGCCTGACCAGCTCAAGCAAGTGGAGCATTCTGGACTTGCAGGAGTACACTCTGCTGCACTTGCATCATCCGAAGCATCATCCGCATCATCTCTCCATTGGTGGGTTCCCGCTCAGGCTCCTCATCATGAGGGGGCGCACCACTACCACCACCACGGGTGAATCGCCTTCCTGCCATCTAATGACACAGAAAACGAAGCAGATTAGTCTCATAGCTTATGACTCGGACGTCGAACTTAGTTTATTGGACATTATAATATTATTATCGTTATTTCGATAATCGCAGTTACAGAAGAGACCTGCATGGGCCACCAACAAAACCTGTCACGCCCCGCTTCCCTAAAATGGAGGCGAGACGTGAAAAGGTCCGCACGAGAGTGGAGCTGTGAAGCCCCAAACCTGATAAGCGTCAATAAAACATAAGCAGGTCCCTGTAACCACAAACGGAACAACAATAATAATACAAGGAGAGACAGAAATAAAATCTCAAATCTCAGAATTTGTCCAACATGAAAATTAAGTTCAACATCCAGAAAAGCCACCAGGCTAAAAGAAAGAGTCTAAAGGCATAACACACGGCCAACAAAACAAACACCAACATAGTATGGGTGCTACACACCGACAACTAAAAGTAGTCTAAAGCAAAAGGGAAAGCTCTACGAGGACACTAAGACTGATCTCCAGTGTCCACGAAGTCCTCGATCAACGCGGGCTCTGACTCAGCATCAGCAAACACCACGTCCTCAGCGACAAACTCAGGCTCGAGATCTAACATGTGTCACCCAAAAGAGAAAAGGGGCACATGTCAGCAAGTCGAAAGACTTGTGCAAGGAAACTGAAAGAAAGGTAAACTAACAACCTAGCAGTTAAAGTATGGTGCATGGCAGAGCAAGTATCGTATGGAAGTAACAAGTGAAGTACAAGTAGCAAGTAACAAGTGGTAGGTGTGACATGTATTGCCAAGTAACAAGTACAAGGGATCACCCACATTCATGTGAGCGCCCTATTGCCCGCAGGCTGTATTCAAGTACAAGGGATCACTCACACACAGGCGAGTGCCCTATTACCCTCAGGCTGTATTGAGTTCGTTTTCTGGACCACGAGCCAGATTTGTAATTGGCCTAGGGTCATGCCCGCAAAATGGGTGCCTAGCCGGAACAAGTCGCACTAGTATGTAGCGATGCTAAGCAATCACGATGAGTGTTCAAGCATGCAATGACATGAGCAGATATTCGCGTACCGTTAATTGAAATTAAACGTGACAGGCAAAATGCAATGACATGAACAGATATTCGCGTACCGTTAATTTAAATTAAACATGGCAGTTAAAGATGCATGGATGACATGAACAGTTAATACGCGTACCGTTAATTGAAATTAAACGTGACATACAAGCATGATGAAGGTGACGGACCAAGCTTCGTTATTAAGCTAGGTCAATGGCGTCCAGACGGCCATCCTTTCACCGTCTAGTCTCTTTTACGCTAAAGCAAGGCAATGGCCTAAGACATGGCCCAAATCAAGAGATGCAAGTTTCACTTGCCTGATACCGACGAGGACGGTCGACAAGCACGTCACACAAATGTTATTTACGGTGAATGGACCACTGCTATAGAGAAACAACATTACAAAAGATATCTAGAACCGGTTTCTTAATTGAATCCTATGATGTCTAATAACCATTTTTATTAGGGTTTCACAATATCAATGTGGGTTGTGAAAACATTAAAGGATCGAACACTACCGTATAGAAGCGGAAGATCGACGCCGAGCAACCACGGCAACGGATGAACGATCCGGGAACCACGGCTCAGATCTGAAATGATGGGGAAAATCTGGAGAAAAATGGATTAAAGGGGGTTTTGAAGAGGAGGTTGAAGCTTGCTTAATGGAGGTGAGATGGAGCTTGGGATGGTGGAGATAGGCTTGAGATGAAGGATGAAGGGTTTGGGGAAGATCGGAGGTCAAGGGGGAGGAAAGAGGCCAGGAGAAGAGAAAGAAAGAAAAGAAACGAAGTGGGGTATTTATAGAAAAAGGCTGGCGGCGGCCCAGGAATTAGGGTTTCGACACTGATTAGTCGGTCAAAGAGCAACCACTGACCGACTAGTTTGGGAACTAGTCGGTCGGTCGACCAACGCAGACCGACTAAGTCCAAACAGTAACTCATGTACAAAAATAGGATTTAGATTTAGTCGGTCAAAGAACAACTACTGACCGACTAGTATATCATCTAGTCGGTCGACGAACGTTCTTAGACCGACTAAGAATGAGTGGTACTTGGTATCAAAATGATCATAGAGCTAGTCGGTTAAAGAACGATTGCTGACCGACTAGTTTGCAACCTAGTCGATCGACAAATGTTCTTAGACCGACTAACGATAAACAGTAACTCCTGAGTAATTAACAAAGCCAACTAGTCGGTCCATGAAGGTTTGCCGACCGACTAAATCGTCATCTAGTCGGTCGGTTCCCCTTATTGTACCGGCTAACATGCACAGAAAGTTCCAAAATGGAGCGCGAAGCTCCGGGATCGATTCCTAAGTCTCATAGGCTTGATCTAACAATAAGATATGACCGATATGAAGCCCGTTACAAATGACTTACTCTGAAATCGACGATTCTAAGGAAGAAGCTAGAAAATCACGGCGAAACGATCGAAAAATGAAAGCTACGGAGACGAAAACCACACACGAGGAGAAAATCCATCAAAACATATATATATAATATAAATAATCCAAATACATGAAAACAAGTCGTTAAAATTATCCAAATGGTCTTTACCTTTATTGAATTTATTAATTCGGCTTAATATGGACTCATACTTCTCGGTGAGAGAAAGTATTGAAGTATCCAAAGTGGACACTTGAGTTGTGAGTACACAAACACGAGATTTGAGATTCTCATTCTCAATACTCAAAGTTGAGTTTCGAGAAATCAAATCCGCCATCTCGCGTTCATCCGAAT
Source organism: Scilla litardierei (assembly GCA_030789695.1). Lineage (NCBI taxonomy): Eukaryota > Viridiplantae > Streptophyta > Magnoliopsida > Asparagales > Asparagaceae > Scilla > Scilla litardierei. Next base: position 294,056,072 of record CM061141.1, read on the forward strand.
TCTCAATATGAACATGTTCAAGTTGAGATTTGATATTTACAATCTCATTTCTCAAACCTTCAACAACGGTGTCATTGTTGATGATGATAGGCTTAGGTAAGGTTTGGAGACTAGTTAGCTCATCTTTAGTCTTAGTATATATATATTTACTAGTTTAGAATACTTAGACCAAATTTGCTCGTTAGCTAATCTAAGGTCATCCATTGTTACCTCATCGCCTTCATCCTCGCTTTCATCGGAGGAGGACTCTTGATCATGTTCCTCTCTAGCCATGAAGCACATGTGTGCTTGCTCCACTTGTTCATCATCCGACTCACCACTTGAGGAGTCCTCGTCGGAGTCGATGAATGTGCCAACAAGTCCTTTCTTGTACCCTTTCTTGTACTTTCGAGACTTGTCGAATTTTGGCGCCTTCCATTTCTCCTTTTGTTTGTTTTGAGGACAATCCGATTTAATGTGTCCTGGCTTGTTGCATTTAAAACACAAAGGAGCAGAGGCGTTAGTAGAACTAAATTTAGATTTGTTTTTGAAGTTACCTTTCCAGAAGAATCGGTTGAACTTCTTTGCCATGAGGGCAATGAATTCTAAGTCCAACTCGTCTTCCGATTCTTCATCATCGGTAGATGTAGATGGAGCGGCCTTGAACGCAATCGCCTTTTTCTTCAGCTCGTCTTGCTTCAAGTACGACTTCATCTTGTCATGCATCTTTATTTTACTGTCCTAGCGTACCTCATAAGACATCAAGGTACCCATTAGTTGTACGACAGTATACTTATTCATATCGTTACCTTCCTCGATGGCGAAGGTATGCTTTTCCCAACAATAAGGAAGTCTGTCAATAATCTTTGAGACTTTCTCCTTTTTGGTGTAAGTCTTTCCAAGAGCCTCCAACTCATTGGTAATGTCAACGAAGCGAGCATAGTACTCCTTCATCTTCTCACCATGTTGCATGTGAAATAATTCGTAATCTTTATTTATAACAGTGAGTTTGGAGTCTCTTACCCTACTCGTTCCTTCATGCAAGATGAGGAGTGAGTTCTAGATTTGATATGCACTCTTACATGTGCATATCTTGTTGAAGTCTTCGGGCTCCAACGCACATTACAAGGCATTCATTGCCTTGGCATTGTTTACCTCCGCGGCGACCTCCGTGGTAGTCCACTTAGCGAAGTCTGGTTCGGTGGGCTCGACATACTTCATCTACGTAGCTCTCCATAGTGAAGTGCTCTGGAGGAACGTTTCCATCCGACATTTCCAGTACCCATAATTGGCACCGTTGAATTAAGGAGGCCTAGTTGAGGAGTGTCCTTCCATCAACGAAGAAGCTCCTTCACGGTTCCTGAAGGTGCTATAGTCTGAAGGTGGACGAACGGTCTTGTTGTCGTTGGTAGTCATAGCTATGAACTTGGCTCTGATAGCAAATGAAATCCCTGATAGCTACTGCACAAGTACTAGAGGAGGGGTTGAATAGTACTTTAAAATAATCAAGAGTATAATTCCTAATTATCTAGCAAACTAAACCAACAATACGGAATGAAAATCGAAAAACAAGAATTAAGCAATGCAAACAAACGATATAATGGGTTCGGATCCTCCCAAGTCTCCCCAACTTGTTCCCGGTGATCCTACGTCCCAAACACCCTGATCTCCTCCGGCTACTTGAGTTAGAATCCTCTAACCCAAGTTTTGCACTATGAAATTCTTGTATAAAACGTCTACAAGATCAAATCATACAGAAAACGAAATTTGACTGCCACAAACCGGGTGTAACGACCACTTTTCGTTGTACGTTGTTCGTGCACGTGCTTTTGACCGTGCACATGGTTGTTTTAGACTTTGTTTGTGAACACTTTCGTGTGATATGCCGTTGTGAACGTCTCTGAGAGTATTAAATAGTGGCACTATTTTGGAACAACGTTTCTTGAGTTGTTTTCCAACAATTTAATCTTACTCGATGAGACGTGGTGATTTTCACTTTTGACGGGAGACGTTTCTAATTTTAGTTTCGTCGTCCGACGTCGAAATTGAGATCCGTCTTCTTAGTTAGCTCACTTTCGTCACCACGATCATCACGATATTTATTTTATATTTTTTGGAGTTTATTTGACCACTTTTATATTTTTAACAAGGTTTATAATATTTTTAATAATTAATTTTTATATTAATTTCGGCCAAAGAAAATTTATTTGAGTTTTAAACGTATTAAAGAATTTTTGAGCCAATTTTCAGCTCATTTGGACCGAGTCAAATCCTTGGGAGAGTTGGAGAAGTTGAGATTTAAATTTTAAATATTTTTGAACTTCTAATCCTATTAGATTTAGCCCTAGACGAAGTCAACCCACCTACACTATATAAACAACCCCTAGGAAGACCTATTTTTGCAAGAAATTAACCCTAGCCTCTTCCAAAACCCAAAATTGACGTTGCGACGATTCGTCGCAACGTTGCGACGATCAACTGCCGCACGACCTAGGAAAACACCCCCGTTCCCCCGCTCCGACCGAAGCCCCGCTCCGCACCACAGCGGCTCCGCACCCCGCTGCTGCCGCCCACCTCCGTTCCCCCGCTCCGACCGAGAGAGGCTCTCGGTCAGACCGAGGGCTCAACCCGCACAGCCGCTCCGCACCAACCCCCGCTCTGTCGCTCCGCTCCGCACCGTGCCTGACCGGCCCACATCTCCGCACCGATCGACGTTGCAACGTTGCAACGTTGCAACATCGCATCCCCCGCATCCAAGCGCCTGACCGAGCCGCCCTTCCGCACCGACCGAGAGGAAACCCCGCACCAAGCACGACCCGCACCGCTGCACCCCCCAAGCGTTGCAACCCCGCATCCTCTGCGCCTGACCGACGGATCTCCCCGCATTGGCTGTGTACGACCGCGAGCCACTCGTCGCAACCCCGCACCCGTCACATCGCTTGCCACCGTGGGCCCCCAAGTTCTCCAGAGGTATTGTGGGTCCCCCATAGGTCTCTAGGACTACTGTGGGCCCCACCCAGATGCTTTCTCTCCGACGATTCGCCGTGCACAACGTTGCGACACGTCGTAGCCCGTCGTCGCACGTGCTAGCTTTGGAATCTGGACTCATCGCTCCGGTTGATGCTCTGAACTTTCTAGTGAGGAATCTAATTTGGAATCAGGACTTGGAGCGCGTTCTCTTATTCCAACCCCCGGCGTCGCTACCCGACGCCGGTGTAGCTTTCACGTCGTGTTGAGGTAACGCTTTGCACCCCTAGGACCCCCAACCCAATGCATGCTAATCAAGACTAAAATCAGTATTTTTAAAATATTTTAAATGTTTAAATTCACTAATCAAGATTAATAATATGGACTTTAGGCCGGTGGACTTGTGCACGTATGTTATTTGTGACTTGGACTCTCGTTGGACGATGTGCTCAGACGTTGTACTTACAGGCAAGTGAAACTTGCCAACTCTTGTGTAGGGCCATGTTTTTAGGCCACTTCCTTGTTCCTAGCGTAAAAGAGACTAGTCAGTGAAATGATAGCTGGCTAGACGCCTACTTGATCTAGTTTGACAACGAAACTAGATCCGTCACCTAATTGATCTAGCTTGACAACGAAGCTAGATCCAACCCTTTAAACTTGTTGTTCATGCATACTAAACTATCACGTTTACTTTACTTATCTGTACGCACTTTTAACTGCCATGCATTACATCTTACATGTCATCCTAGTTGATTGTTGCATTCGTAGCACACGCTACAATACTCGTACTCCTTGAATACTACTTCCGGGAAAACGGGCCTCATGTGTTGGTCAAAAGCCAATGCCCGGTTTCCTGGTCCGGCTAGGTGCACCCCTATGCCATACTTGTTAAAACACTTCCTGGCTCGTGATCCAGAAGCGAGCATTACCGTTCGGGGGTAAGGCCCTGGCTCGATACACGTGGAGGGGTAGGGATAAACGGTCAACTGAGCTTAGGAGTGGTCCGATCAGCCCTCTAGCCAGAAGACCGAATCTCTGTGCACGAGGTGCTTACTTTCCTTGTCTTGTGCTTGTCTTGTGAATGATTCATGTAATACTTGTCATCCATGCCATGTTTAAATGCCATGCTCGTACTTTACTTTACTTTACTTTACTTTACCTGTTGCACTCATACTTTAACTACCATGTCATTGCATTCATGCTAGAACTGCTAGGTTTCTTTACTTTTGCATACTTTCAGTTTCCTTGCACAAGTCTCTTGTAGACTTGCTGACATGTGCCCCTTGCTCTTTTGGGTGTCACATGTTAGACCCTGAGCCAGAGACCGTTGCTGAGTACGTGATTGTTGCTGACGCTGAGCCTGAGTCCATGTCTTCTCAGGAGGAGTTTTGTGGACATCGGTGACCTTTTTGGTGACTTTGCTGAGCTTTCTTTTGTTTTAGGTTTTGTTGTTAGTTGCCGGTGCGTGGCACCTTTGTTTCTACGTTGTATTCTTGTTGGCCATGTTGGGCCTTTAGACTCTCTTTTATTTCAGCCTGGTGGCTTTTCAGTGATGTTGAAACTTATTTTATGGATATTCTGAGATATCTCTTTTGTCTCATTTCATTATTATTATCTTTGTTTCGTTCACGTTGCAAGGACCTGCAGTTTTAAATTTGATTGACGCTTATCAGACTTGCAGCCTTGCAGCTTCAAGTCTGAGCGGACCTTCTCACGCTTCGCCTCCATATTTTTGGGAAGCGGGGCGTGACATGTTTTGTTGGTGGCCCATGCAGGTCCAGTCTTGCAATTGCAAATTAACGAAACAACGATAATAACGGAATGTCCATTAAATAAATTGCAACATCCGAGTCAGAAGCCCTGAGTCAAGATGTTTTCCTAGGACACTAGGTGATAAGAAGACTTAGTTAGACGTCTGTGCTTGCTAGTTAGAGGCCTCTGATTGTTAGTTAGACTCCCTGTCAGCAATTGATTTAATCGTCGTAGGAGTTACCTTAGTGGTCCTTGTCTACCACTGACCATATTAGACTTCTAGAATTTCCTTTAGTCGTTCGTTTGGGTTCATCGATTTCGGACCAAGCTGAACGCATTTCAATACCGTCTAGCTCCTTAGAAAGTCTTAGCGCTTAGTTCTTAGTCTTTAGTTGGTCGACCGTAGGAGTTTCCCCGTAGACTTTCCTGATTCATATCCTAGGCGTATGTATGCTTTGATCACCTGACCAATTTCCTTGCCTCGATTCACGAGATCGCCTCATGACGATCGTCGTCAATTTTTGAACCTCTCCATTACGAACCTTGAAACTCTTGAAAGTATTTTTCGACTTCCTCCTTTCCAAAGTTTAACCTTGTCCCAAATTTTAATGCATATATACTTATACATCATCCTCCTTCGTTAATTTAAAAATTTAAAAACTTTTGTCGGAAATTTTGAACTCTAGCTTATAATATTTTTCCAGCTTATATTTTTCGTACTTATGTAAATGCGTTGCCCCTTCATATATTAATTTTATTCTGGACCGTACTTTTGCTTTGCCCAATTCGATTTATAATTTTCCTTCTTATTTGTGTTATACGAATGATACGTCGTGTTTACTTTAATATACTTTCAAGACACATGGAATTTCAGCTTTCAGCAAGTTGGTTTTTGCTCGTCGTTTTCGCTACTTCAGATTTTTTTTACAAAATTACTATTTTCATAACCACTTCCTGATTTAGACCCTCTGTGATTTGATTTTAAAGACTTGCTATTCGATCTTGATAATTCTTATACTAAGTCATTATTATTATTTTTCCATGCACCATACATACTTTCAATTATTTTTATATCCGTGCCAGACTTGTTGTGCTCGTATATTAAGAACCTTGTGTAAATCAGTTTTTCATTTTTGGCAAACCCTGGTTCTCTAAAAGTAGTTTCAAATTGATCATTTTAAATTTTCCATAGCCTAAAGTTTTGAAAGCATTTAACATGAGTTTAAATTCTTTCGTTACTTGATTTCATTCTTGGCTTTCCAAAACTTTTGACAACATTATATTAAATTACGGACGTATAAATTTTCTAAACCACGTCCTTAATATTCGTGTAAATGATTTTACTTCCTTTTATAATGATTTTATATAGATCAATGGACCATTTTCTCCTATTATGAATATTCGACTCAAACTTATTTTGAACAACTCGTTTATCGCTCTCCAAATATTTCTTTTCAGACGAGGATTTCAACTTTTGAAGTACAACAGTTTTCAAACTCCACGTATTTTAGCTTATGCTATTTACCCTATTTCTTTTCCCCCTCCTATATAAGCATCACTACATCTCCCTTTTCCCTCAACCTAAACATCACCTTTGAGGCAATGTTTCGTCTAACCAAGCTGTCTCCTTGTATTCGTCCTATCTGAACTCGTGCTTATCAATCCTTCCCTTGTCACGCTCTCGACCTCTCTTTATTGGTTAGGCCTTAGGGTCCGTCAATGTCTGTGTCAACTCTTAGTTGTTAGTAGACCCTTGGACCTTTGTAAGGTGTCGTAGTGTACGTACCTAAGTTGTGTACGTGGGCTTGAATGAGTATACCCCATAGTATATTGATGCTTGACTATTGTGTGTGTGTATATATATATATACACACTCGGAGTTATTCGTGATATTATGAAGTTGTTTATGTGTTAGTATTTATAGATTTGGGTGTGGTTAGCTATACCATACTAAGGATGCTTGTGTATATAAGAATTAGTGTGGGGATATCTGATAGAGTATATGTAGTTAGAGATACTTGTAATGGTTGAAATAAAATGATTGGTAAAGCTATGTATATGCTAGGTGTGATGATAATAGGTGTACATATAGATAAGTAAGTAGGCCTATTGAGTGACCTATATATTAGTACGTGTGAGTATGTGCTCGTACGTGGATATGGAATGTGCTTATATGTAAGTAGTTACGTTTCGTTGCAGGAGTATATAGGTGATATACATATGGTAGTAGGATTATAATTTTGATTGGTATTGCTTGCTTTTACGGGAGGTTGCATGCGTGCATACCGTGAGGTATACACGGCTATTGCACATCTTAATTATGTACGTATAGATGTGTTAGTATACTAATTATAGGTAGTAGGCTATGGTGTGAATGTATATGTTACATGTGTGTGACTATACGATGAATACGTATGCATGTATTAGGGAGTGTATTATAATTATATGTGTGCTGATGTCTGTATTATTATTATTATGGTATATAGAGTGATTGAACTATGTAAGTATTACCTGACCAAATATTAAGTGTGATTGACTTAAGGTATGTATATGGTTGTATTGGTAGACGTATAAATATTGGAGTGGTATTGGTATAGGTATGAATGCCGTATTACGTATATAGAATATTATGATATGTGTATTGAGCCCCACTCAAGCTTGAGTGGGTATACTCTAAGTATATTGAATGTATGTTTGTAGTTGAATATAGCGATGTTTGATGTAAGCATAGTGATAGGAGTGTTTGTGCCTGGTTGTGCTACGCACATGATTGTGGGTCGCTATACCAGTATATAGTTATAGGTGTTGGTCTTGTGGCGTAGCTAATTACTAGGACTTGCCTGTGTGAACGTATGTGTGCTAGCTAAACTAGGTGTGTAGATGTACTGGTAATATATGATGGTATGATTGGTGTATGTAAATGAAATGTTAGCGTGTATGGGTGTGCACCATGCACGAGTAAGTATGTGCTTAGTTATAGGTATTGATGACTATGATATATGTGGCGTGTCGTAAATACAGTTATAGGACCGTATGTGATGAGAATATATGGTGAACTATTTGCATGCATTGAATGACTATATATTGTGAAATTATAGTAGTGGTGAATGGATATTAGATATAGTGAACTTGATTTAATAATGGTATGGTGTGACTATATGTGTTGAGATGTTTGGTATTGGATGAATATTAGAGGGTAGTATACCCTTGATGTTTGTGCATAGGTAGCTATCTATACGTAGAGCAATGATTGTATTAGCTAGTATGAGATCATACTTATATAAGTATCTGAAATATTGTTTTGTGAGTAGCAGTTATATAAGGGATGTATGTTTATATACATGATTGAAATACATGTATGAAGTTGACTGACTATAATAAGTATAAGTATATGACGTATGTTAATATATATATATACGTGTTGGTAGTGTTAATGTTTGACTACCTAGTGCATATATAAGCACTCGTAATGACTATACCTGGTTTGAATTATAATGTGACATGATTGGGGTAGTTACTAGAGCGACTAGCTATATTAGAAAGTCCGAGAACGGACTTTATTCTAAGGTGGGGAGGATGTAACGACCACTTTTCGCTGTACGTTGTTCGTGCACATGCTTTTGACCGTGCACGAGGTTGTTTTAGACTTTGTTTGTTTGTGAACACTTTCGTGTGATATGCCGTTGTGAACGTCTCTGAGAGTATTAAATAGTGGCACTATTTTGGAACGACGTTTCTCGAGTCGTTTTCCCACAATGTAATCTTACTCGATGAGACGTGGCGATTTTCACTTTTGACGGGAGACGTTTCTAATTTTAGTTTCGTCGTTTGACATCGAAATTGAGATCCGTCTTCTTAGTTAGCTCACTTTCGTCACCACGATCACCCCAATATTTATTTTATAATTTTTGGAGTTTATTTGACCAATTTTATATTTTAACAAGGTTTATAGTATTTTTAATTTTTAATTTTTATATTAATTTCGGCCAAAGAAAATTTATTTGAGTTTTAAACGTATTAAAGAATTTTTGAGCCAATTTCCAGCTCATTTGGACCGAGTCAAATCCTTGGGAGAGTTGGAGAAGTTGAGATTTAAATTTTAAATATTTTTGAACTTCTAATCCTATTAGATTTAGCCCTAGACCAAGTCAACCCACCTACACTATATAAACAACCCCTAGGAAGACCTATTTTCGCAAGAAATTAACCCTAGCCTCTTCCAAAACCCAAAATTGACGTTGCGACGATTCGTCGCAACGTTGCGACGATCAGCTGCCGCACGACCGAGGAAAACACCCCCGTTCCCCCGCTCCGACCGAAGCCTCGCTCCGCACCACAGCCGCTCCGCACCCCGCTGCTGCCGCCCACCTCCGTTCCCCCGCTCCGACCGAGAGAGGCTCTCGGTCAGACCGAGGGCTCAACCCGCACAGCCGCTCAGCACCAACCCCCGCTATGTCGCTCCGCTCCGCTCCGCACCGTGCCCGACCGGCCCACATCTCCGCACCGATCGACGTTGCAACGTTGCAACGTTGCAACATCGCAGCCCCCGCATCCAAGCGCCTGACCGAGCCGCCCTTCCGCACCGACTGAGAGGAAACCCCGCACCAAGCACGCCCCGCACCGCTGCACCCCCCAAGCGTTGCAACCCCGCATCCTCTGCGCCCGACCGACGGATCTCCCCGCATTGGCTGTGTACGATCGAGAGCCACTCGTCGCAACCCCGCACCCGTCGCATCTCTTGCCACCGTGGGCCTCCCAAGTTCTCCAGAGGTATTGTGGGTCCCCCATAGGTCCCTAGGACTACTGTTGGCCCCACCCAGATGCTGTCTCTCCGACGATTCGCCGTGCACGACGTTGTGACACGTCGTAGCCCGTCGTCGCACGTGCTAGCTTTGGAATCTGGACTCGTCGCTCCGGTTGATGCTCTGAACTTTCCAGCAAGGAATCTAATTTGGAATCAGGACTTGGAGCGCGTTCTCTTATTCCAACCCCCGGCGTCGCTACCCGACGCCGGTGTAGCTTTCGCGTCGTGTTGAGGTAACGCTTTGCACCCCTAGGACCCCCAACCCAATGCATGCTAATCAAGACTAAAATCTGTATTTTTAAAGTATTTTAAATGTTTAAATTCACTAATCAAGATTAATAATATGGACTTTAGGCCGGTGGTCTTGTGCACGTATGTTATTTATGACTTGGACTCTCGTTGGACGATGTGCTCAGACGTTGTACTTACAGGCAAGTGAAACTTGCCAACTCTTGTGTAGGGCCATATTTTTAGGCCACTTCCTTGTTCCTAGCGTAAAAGAGACTAGTCAGTGAAATGATAGCTGGCTAGACGCCTACTTGATCTAGTTTGACAACGAAACTAGATCCGTCACCTAATTGATCTAGCTTGACAACGAAGCTAGATCCAACCCTTTAAACTTGTTGTTCATGCATACTAAACTGTCACGTTTACTTTCCTTATCTGTACGCACTTTTAACTGCCATGCATTGCATCTTACATGTCATCCCAATTGATTGTTGCATTCGTAGCACACGCTACAATACTCGTACTCTTTGAATACTACTTCCGGGGAAACGGGCCTCATGTGTTGGTCAAAAGCCAATGCCCGGTTTCCTGGTCCGGCTAGGTGCACCCCTATGCCATACTTGTTAAAAACACTTCCTGGCTCGTGATCCAGAAGCGAGCATTACCGTTCGGGGGTAAGGCCCTGGCTCGATACACGTGGAGGGGTAGGGATAAACGGTCAACTGAGCTTAGGAGTGGCCCGATCAGCCCTCTAGCCAGAAGACCGAATCTCTGTGCACGAGGTGCTTACTTTCCTTGTCTTGTGCTTGTCTTGTGAATGATTCATGTAATACTTGTCATCCATGCCATGTTTAAATGCCATGCTCGTACTTTACTTTACTTTATTTTACTTTACATGTTGCACTCATACTTTAACTGCCATGTCATTGCATTCATGCTAGAACTGCTAGGTTGCTTTACTTTTGCATACTTTCAGTTTCCTTGCACAAGTCTCTTGTAGACTTGCTGACATGTGCCCCTTGCTCTTTTGGGTGTCACATGTTAGACCCTGAGCCAGAGACCGTTGCTGAGTACGTGATTGTTGCTGACGCTGAGCCTGAGTCCATGTCTTCTCAGGAGGAGTTTTGTGGACATCGGTGACCTTTTTGGTGACTTTGCTGAGCTTTCTTTTGTTTTAGGTTTTGTTGTTAGTTGCCGGTGCGTGGCACCTTTGTTTGTACGTTGTATTCTTGTTGGCCATGTTGGTCCTTTAGACTCTCTTTTATTTCAGCCTGGTGGCTTTTCAGTGACGTTGAAGCTTATTTTATGGATATTCTGATATATCTCTTTTGTCTCATTTCATTATTATTATCTTTGTTTCGTTCGCGTTGCAAGGACCTGCAGTTTTAAATTTGATTGACGCTTATCGGACTTGCAGCCTTGCATCTTCAAGTCTGAGCGGACCTTCTCACGCTTCGCCTCCATATTTTTGGGAAGCGGGGCATGACACCGGGATCACAAACTTCTCTCAGAACTGAGAGATAAACTTGCAATATCAAAGTAAATGAAATAATATAAACTTACCAACAAAATCCTATGCCTTGAGTAAACTTACAGATTTTAGGGCAAGGAGGATTTTGAGGAAGAAGAAGTCACCAAACCCTAGCTCCACTAAGATGAACAGCGATCGAAGGCTAGGATGGAGTTGGTGACTTTGAATCAAGCTCTTGGCTTGAATGTCTCACAATGGAGAGAATCTCTCTTGAGAAAATAGGGCTCAAGGAGTTAGAGAGATTCTTTGTGAGAAGAGGAAGCTTGGAAATTGGAATTGAATGCTTTCTCTTTGATTCTCTAAAACTCAATAATGGCTGCCTTTTAATGCTAGGTTAGAAGCACTTCAGGTATATATAGGATAGAGAGAAGAGAGAAGCAAAAACGTTGCATTAAATGCCCAACAGATCTATTTCTGAAGCAGTCTAATCGGTCTAAGAAGGATCACTGACCGATTAGTTTTGCAACTAGTCGGTCGGTGAATCTTCTTGGACCGACTAGAAGTTCTGACAGCCAAGATAGTGAATTCAAGGAGATAGAACTAGTCGGTCTAAGAAGACTTGCCAACCGACTAGTTTGACAACTAGTCGGTCGGTGAGTGTTCTTTGACCGACTAAGCAGTTGAAGTTCATAGGCTGATCACAAGGAGAACTAGTCGGTCTAAGAACAAATTCCAACCGACTAGTTTCACAACTAGTCGGTCGATGAATGTTCTTGGACCGACTAACAAGTCAACAGTAGCAATGCTGAAGAATGAAGGTATAACTAGTCGGTCTAAGAAGGATTCCCAACCGACTAGTTTGACAACTAGTCAGTCGGTGAACCTTCTTGGACCGACTAATTGGACCGACTAATCGGTCTAAGAAGGATTCTTAACCGACTAGATGACAATCTAGTCGGTTGGTTCTTCTTTTGAACCAACTAAGATGCACTAGAAGCCGCGAAATGAAGTGTAACGCTTCGGGAAAGTTTCTATGGGATTCTAAGAGAATCCTAGCTTTAAGATATGAGCGTTATGAAGATTATAATGTAAGACCTACTCAAGGCTTAACATTCTACGAAAAGAAGCTAGAAGACTATAAAATAAACTAGACGAACAGTCTTCAAAGCTTCAATCCGAATCTCTTGACTTCAATAATACTCCTTGAGCTTCAACGAAGCTTCAGGAACACGATCACGCGCTTTGAGAAGTCTTAAGACGTCGCTTTTGATGTACGTAGAATTATGGCGACAATCTCCATAACTGCGTTCACAAAGAGTTAGTTCACGATATTTATGTTTGTTCATCATCAAAACCAAATCTAGAGAATCAATACTCAACAATACTTTGCCCGAATGGTGGTCTCCAAAAGGCGCTAAGCAATCCGTAGGCAAGGGTAGACGATAGAGGAGGCCTTGGCCCGGCTAGGGTCAAAGGGCAGAGGGGATCCAGTGATTAAGGTCTAGAATGTGTGGGTATCAAAAGAAGCAGGGGTGTGGTGTGTGGGGCCATAAGCACGATCGAGGTCGGTGACAGGGGGCCAATGGAAGTAGGCACGGAGCATATCGAGAGTGATCTCGCACTCCCGATCCATCAAGCGAAAGGTGCACTCCCTGGGAGTCCTACGTATAGAATTCAAGACCTCGAGGGTCGGACGGACGTAGGTGTCCGTCGACACCGATAGAAAGTCACACCACCCCAAATTTTCGTACAACTGGGGCAGCTTCTGAAATACCCCTAGGCGCTCAAGGTCATCTATGTGCACGAACCCAGAGGGGACGATCGAACGCTGGAAAAGCCTCTCAAATTTGACGCGGTGTGTGTCATCTCTGAAAGTGATCCATCTCGTGTCCATCACCGTGGCAGGCTGTGCTAGTGGGGGTGGAATGGGTGAAGTGGGAGCCGGGTGTATGGGAGGTGGATCGCTAGAAGGCAGGGAGTCCGCTCTAGCGGTAGAAGGACCTAGGGTCGTTGGTCCTCTTGCTCTTAGAAGCGGGCTGCCGCACATGAGACCTAGTGCGTGTGGGCATCATGGTGCCGTGAGATGCGTAGAAAATCACAACGTGCTGAAAATAAAATAGGGAACGGGTGTACCAAGCATGATGCGACTCCTTGTAAGCAACCTGAACAAGAGACACCTCCCCTACAGCTCCAAATCAGCGCTCGATCTCCCCCAAACTACCCTGAAGCACAAAAACAATGGATCAGCAATGAATATCAAATAATCAAAGGGTTGATCAAGAGAAATGGGCATAAATAGGGTTCAATTTGGGATTTGGGGTGAATTGGGCTTACGAAATGGGAAGAAGGAGAAAGGGGGCAATTTTAGGCTTGGAACTTGGGCGATCGCCGGCCGACAACGAGAGGGGTGTCGGCGTAGGGTGCTCCGACGACGGTAGTGGTCGCGTCGCTCGGACGAGTCGACGGTGGCTCGGGTGAGTGGAGATGACTTCGGGAGAGTTGGGAGAGAGGGGAGTTGATGTGTGGGGGGATTTTGAAATCCCGAGCATCGATTCGATTATTATAGGGCTGAGTCAATTTGAGTCACTCGGCCGAGTGACGGTTATCACTCGGCCGAGTCACAATTAAAAATAGAGAAGGGGTTTTTTGAATTATTTGTTACAGGCTCCTACTCAGCCGAGTAGGAATAGTCACTAGGTCGAGTGAGCTAAGCTACTCGGCCAAGTAAACAGGCATTACAGAGCAATTTAAGAGCTTATTGTATCAAATTCACTCATCGAGTGACATAGTCACTCGGCCGAGTGGCATATAATTTTCAGAGAGGGGTTTTTTAGACTTCCATGTACAGTACCCTATTCGGCCAAGTAGGGTCTTCACTCGACGAAGTGAGCAAAGTTACTCGGCCGAGTGGACTGCTCTTTTCAGCTCCAGACTCTCTGTTTTGCAACGCTTTCTGTTTCTTTCTCTCCCGTCAGTTTCTTCCTTCCTTTGGCAGTTAAGTGCATCCCTGGAGTGCTCTCCATCACCATGGCCGTCCTCCATTTATATGGACTCCTATCATCTTCTTTCTGAACTGGAAAACATAGCCCATCGTTAGATTCTTCCTAGATTTTTGACTCTATAGATTAATAAAGATCTAAAACAAAAATGAAAGTAAGTTTCAACTAAAAACTAAAATAGAACCGTCGGGTTGCCTCCTAATAAGCACTCATTTAAGGTCTTGAGCTCGACCCCTAATGATTTGGCATTTAGCACGTGATGTTCGGCATATAGGAGATGTGCATGTCGAATTTCCCAAGAAGGCCATGAGGTTTCAGATGAAGCGTTAGCTCTTATTTGGCCTCCCTAGTGTGCGTCTCATCTCTAATGGACTTTTCCAAGCTTGTGTTCTTCGTATCTTTCCTCTTTCCTAGCTATTGAGGTGTATCTACCGGTAACGCTTTCTCCCCACGCTTTACTGTAGAGAGCTTGCAGAGCTCTCTAATCCTCTCGACATCAGCATCGTTCTTCTCTTCATCGGTGAGAGTGATTATTTCCTCAATGGGAGGATCCAGTGGTTCTCCATTTGGGATGTCGTCCTCGATATTTGTGGCTCCATCAAGGCTCTCCATGTGCAAGGCTCCAATGGCATAAGGCATGGCTTCATGTATTACCTCATCAAGAAGGTCCACGTAGTCCGCTTCTTTCGGCCAAGGTCTTTGCTTCATCGTCTTGGGAAGATGGAATTCAACCACGATGTTGCCAATGTTGAGGGACAACATTCCTTCTCTTACATCTACCATGACTCCGGTGGTGCATAAGAAGGGTCGTCTAAGTATAAGCGATGTATTTCCCTCCACTTTTATGTCCATGACGACGAAGTCGCATGGTACACGAAGACCACCCGATATTTGAAGTGGCACATTCTCGACAATCCCCATCAGCCTAGTAATTCGCCCATCGGCAAGTTGGATCTTCATATCAGTGGCTTTGAGGTCGGTCTCCGTGTTGAGCTTCTTGAACATTGTGAGCGGCATGAGGCTTACGATCGCTCCCAAGTCTATCAAAGCTTTTTGGAGGGGGACTCTGCCAAGGGTGCATGGAATTCGAAAGCTTCCAGGGTCTTTCATCTTCTTTGGCATCTTCTCCTTGTTGGCGAACCAAGTTCCTTGCTCGGCTAGCATGATCTTCTCCGTTCGCTTCTTTCCCGTGATTAAGTCCTTGAGGAACTTGGCGTACGACTGGATTTCAATTATCGCATCCAAGAACGGGATGTTTAGGCTAATCCCTTGCAAGTACTCCAGAAATTTTGCAAACCTCCTTTTCATCTTGGCCTTTACCAACCGTTGAGGAAACGGTATGGGTGGCATGTAGGTTCGCTCCTTTTGAGGTTCATCCGCTTCAGCTTTTCTTCGTTATTTGCCGTCTTGGGGCTCTCTTCTTCATTAATTTGCTCCTTTCAACCGGAATTTCCTCCCTTGGGATTTTAGCTTGAACCATAGCGGGAGTGGTATCCTTCCCACCTCTCATAGTCACCGCCACTACCGCATTTACGTGGCCGGTGTTGCTCCTTGGGTTTTGCTCTGGTTGAGCCGAAAATTGTTATTGAGCCTTGTTGAGCAAAGTAATTTGCTCCGCCAATTGCGCCACAATAGTATTGAGAGAATCTTGGCCTGTCGTCAATTTCTCATTGGTCTTCTTTTGCTCGGCCATGAACTCCTCAACTCTTGCTTCGTGCTCAGATCTTGGTGGTGCCGACGGTGGGTTTATGACCTCCATCCTTGATTTTATCTGGGGGTCTATAAGGTCCCGCTTGTTGCCTTGGTCGATATTGTTGTTGTTGGGGCGGTCTTTGTTGATATGGTTGTTGTTGTTGAGGGGGCCGGGCTTGTTGTTGTTGCGGTGGTGGTTGTTGATGATGGGGAGTCAAGACTCCCTCGTTGTTGGCATAGGAAATTTTGGGGTGACCCTTGGTAGCCGGGTTCACCCAATAACCGTTGTTACCCCCATCGACGACGTATTGCACTTGCTCCATGGCTCCTTCATTTTGCTCGCTTCCAACAAACATGACTTGGCCTTGCTCCATGCCAATCACTCATGTGTAGGATCGCCTGTATACACTAATACACTAGAAGGGGGGTTGAATAGTGTATTATAAAAACTTATTGCAAATAAAACGCTACTAAAATTTGCAAAGATGGAACAAAAATTAAATGACAAGTATTGAAAATAAACCAATCGCAAACACAAAGATGTATCTTGGTTCGGATTCTTTTGATCTTACTCCAGTCCTCTACTCCCCGTAGAGATTTTCAATCCGCTTTAATCACTTGCCCCGCAAGCATTAACGTACAAAAATGGCGACACACACAGTGTCCCAAATTTGTACAATCTCTACAACTAGAGATTCAAACCATGTTGAAGAAATAATGAAATAAGAAAACACCTATAGCCTTGGTATGAATATCGAAATGAATTTAAAGGAATGTGTTGAAAATGAGAACTTCAATGTTTATAAATATGGAATTGGCGAAATACCCTTGAAGTTCTTTAGTTCTCAAATGAAGAAAAAGATCAGAATTTCTTCTTAAAATGAGAAAACAAACAACTTTTCCCAAGAGAATTAAAGCCTTAATTTCCACAAATGAAAACAAAAGAAGAGGAAAAGTGGTGAATGAAAAGAGAGGGGTACCCCTCCCTTTATAGCACTCAGAAACGGTTATGGAGGCAGTTCCAAATGGATAGAAACTGTTCAGAAAATTTCGGACTCAAACGGACAAAAAACGGTTTAGTCGACTACGAAAATTGTAGGTCTACTAATTTTAAAACGGTCGTAAATGGTCCATTTGAGGATGGTGACGTGGATCAGTCAACAGATAGAACCTTGTCAGAAATTTTCAGGTCAAAAGTCAAAGAAAATATTTTTAGTTGACTACGAAAAATCCTAGTTGACCAAATATGAAAAATAGGAATTTTGACTTAGGATCAAATGGGTTGGAAGATAATGTAATTTTGAGCTTAGGGATATATGATATGTTATAGCCAAGGCCCTGAAGCTATCTAAAAATAAAATTACATCATTCCGAAGATATGTCATCTGAGCGAAATATGAGTAGCGAAGCTTCTTTCGTAGAGAGTCTTTATAAACTGATCATTTGATAAGAATAGGCTGTAAGGTTTCACATATGCATAGATAGAGTTGGTAAAAGAAAATATATTAATTGTCACATCAAAACCATATGGAATAGAAGATGGAATATACCAAGTTCCAACATTCTCCCCCTTTTTGATAATAACAAACAATTAAAAGTTATAGTAAGATTATTACTCCCCCTGAATATAAGCCTTATGTTCTCACCCTTTGTTATCCACAAAAAGACGAAAAACAGAATTAGTTGGCTACGAATTTTTGTAGCCGAGTAATAATTTAATGGAGAGAGTCGCATGTAAAAAACAGAGGAACGTAACAATCATCCAATATGAACGAAACATATATTAACTAAACATAACAAACAGATAATTAAACATAGACTAAGACACAACAGACTTGTAGTACATGAAACAATGAAGTAAAAACATACAATCAACTAAACGAAACTTAGACATACATCCAACAGTAGCAGCCTAGAGATCGAGGAAAACCAAAAACAACCAAGCAACCAAGGAAAACACCAAAACAGATTAAGTGCAACACCCCAAATGGAACTGAGAGCATCCGAAAGCATTAGGAAATGGCATGAGCAAGGCCTAAACAACCATCGGCCTATGGATGAAAGGAGGAGGATCCAGGGGACGAAACAGTAAAGGAAATGCCTCTAACCATGGTAGTGAAGATCTTTTGGTCACGGCAGACAGAGGTATCAAGATTAGCATAAAATTCCTTTACCAGCGAAGGATATTAGGGGACTTTGTTGTCAAGGGACCAAACGTTGTGAAGGCCGACAGTTTCAAGGATCTCGCGAACGTTGAAGGCATAGAGAGTGGCGAAATCAAGGAAGCGTTCGGGATGGAAACGAGTAGCCTCGAAAGAATGGTAGAGGTCTTTGGTAGCAGATGATCGGAAACAGGAAGGGATCTCCGGGTCGGCCATGGCGAAAGGAAGGAACAAGATGAAGAAATAGGAGATAGAAATAAACGGTGATGATGATGGTTGAAAAAACATAGCGAACAAAGGAATATTAAGAGAGGAAAGGGTGGTTGATGAAACCGAATGGGTGCCATGATCAGATTCAAGTTTGGGAGTTGCAAATACTGAATGTGTTACAAAAACTAAAAGTTTTCAAACGAGAACCGAACAGACGCGAAGAAGAAGAGACGCAAAAAATATTCGAAGAGGCAAAAAACAAGATGGTTGAGATAGCCGTTTAAATAACCAAAAAAATCAAACAAGAGATGATTAAAAAATGAAGAAGAAGACAAAAACTTAAAGAGAGTGGTTGAGGTTGTCTTGTAAAACGTGAGAGGGGATGTGAAAAGACAAACATAGTGGGTGAGAGAAAGAAAATCAAAAATAATAGTCAAAGCCACATTGAAGAAGCAAGGACAGGTTGTTGGGTCTTTGCAATAGGAAAGGGCCAAGTGGCAAAGGAAATCCTCATTCCAATGACAAAGAATAATGCTATGTCAAATTCCAAGAGGCTTGATAAAGGGAGGTTAAATTTTCTGACAGAATGCAAGAGAGTAGGTAAGAGTTTTAAAGAAAATTTTGATTTGAAACACAAATCTCATTCGAATACCGCATGTCAAATGATATAGAAAAAAATGATAACACATATGACAAAATAAGAAAAGACAAAAAGATAGCCATTAAAAGTATACGATAAATGAATTTTAAGAATTAGTCGGCTACAAAAATATGTAGTCGGCTAAAAACAAATAATGACTAAAAAATTATAGAAAAATTCTCAAAAATTAAAACAAATGGACATACTTATATATCAAATTCAGATTCACTGATGATGCCCAAATTTCTTCTAAGTTTAATGAAAGATTCCCTTTCAAAGGCTTAGTCAAAATATCGGCAATTTGATGTTCAGTGGAAATGATATAATATCACCTTTTTGAACATGATCATCCAAAAAATGATGATGTATGTCAATATGTTTAGTTCTTAAGTGGTGATCATGCTTTTTAGATAAATTAATTGCACTAGTGTTGTCACTCATAATAGGACATGTAGAACACTGAATGCCATAATCTGATATAGTTTATCCATAAAATTTGAGCACATGCTAAACCAGCGGCAATATATTCTGCTTCTGTGGTAGATAATGAACAGAATTTTGCTTTTTTCTAAACCAAGAGAGTAAGGCATGTCCAAGAAAATGACATGTCCCACTAGTGCTCTTTCGGTCTGATTTACAACCAGCAAAATCTGCGTCACTATATGATAATAAATCATATGTGCTAGTTTTAAGATAAAATAAACCATAATTAGATGTATGTTTAATATATCTGATAATTCTTTTCACAGCAGTTAAATGTGAAAGTTTTGGATTAGATTGAAAACGAGCACATAAACATACTGAAAACATAATATCTGGTCTACTTGCTGTAACATAAAGTACAGAACCAATCATACCTCTATAGAGAATTTGGTCAACATCCTTACCATTTAAATCTTTGTCAAGAGATATTGATGTACTTATAGGAGTATGCTTATCTGAAGAATGTTCAAGTCCAAAGAGTTTGATGAGTTCTTTTGAATACTTGCTTAAGTGGATGAATATGCCTTCCTTCATTTGCTTGATTTGAAGACCAAGGAAGTAGGTGAGTTCACCCATATGACTCAATTCAAATTCTTTCTGCATAATGTTATAAAAATCTTGGCAAAGAGATTCATTAGTAGAGCCAAATATAATATCAACATATATTTGAATAATAATTATATCTGAACCTATATTTTGAATAAATAAAGTAGAATCAATTTTACCAATAGAACAACCAGAATTCAAAAGATAACTTTTAAGTCTTTCATACCAAGCAAGAGGTGCTTGCTTAAGACCATATAAAGCTTTTCTTAACTTGAAAACATGATTATCTAGCTTTTCATGATGAAAACCAGGAGGTGGTTCAACATAGAATTCTTCTTTAAGAAATCCATTGAGAAAAGCAATCTTAACATCCATCTGAAAAAATTTAAAATTTCTAAAACATGCATAAGATAATAACATTCTTATATATTCAAGGCGAGAAACTGGTGCATATGTTTCTTCATAATCAATACATTCTTCTTGATTATAACCTTGTGCAACCAATCTTGCCTTGTTTCTTATTACCTGTCCAGATTCATCCAACTTATTTTTAAATACCCACTTAGTACCAATAACTGGATGATCTGAAGGTCGAGGAACTAATTCCCAAACATCATTCCTTTGGAATTGGTTGAGTTTTTCCTGTATAGCCATGATCCATGAATTGGCATTACAAGAATCATTAATGTTCTTTGGTTCAATGGATGATAGAAATACACAATGTGCCATTTGTTCTATCTGTCGACGAGTTTTCACTCCATCTGTGATGTCTCTAATGATTAAGTCTGATGGATGATTTGGAATTTGTGGAAATGCTTTTGGAAGATCTGAAACAGACTCAACAGAAGGGTTAGTAGCACCATCATCATTAAGTTTAGCATTATCAAAAGATTTAATTACAGGTAATAAATTCTCTTCACCATCAATGATTCGAGAATTAGATGAGGGGGTCTCATCAAAAGTGACATGTAATGATTCTTCAATTGCTAAAGTTCTTTTATTGAAAACTCTGTAGGCTTTACTACGTGTTGAATATCCAACAAAAATTCCTTCATCAGATTTACAATCAAAGTTGTCAAGTGCATCTCTGGTGTTAATGTCACACCCCACTTCCCATTAAGCTTGGGGGCGGGACACGAACGTGTCCACATGTGCAAGTAAGGAGGAGGTACTTTTTCTTTTCTTTCCTCCCTGACTTAACACAATAAGCGTCTGTGTGAAATCCCGCAGATTCTTGCTTGCATTACTCAAAAACAACACAGATAAGTAAAACATTATTACAATCTCAAACATCTCAACGGAATTACAACAAATGGAGAAAAGAAGAGTAGGTCTTATGACACGTACAACAAATGAAAAGAAGTACAATGAAGGTTCACTAGTTCAACAACTCTTGGTTCACTGGTTTAGCTATCTCAACTAGTCCTCCTGGTGCTATAGCTCGGGATCTGACATATATCCAAAAACATGAATGTATGTCAGCAAGGGTCTGCAAGTAGAGGTTAGAACCCAAGACAAGGTATACAAATTTATATTGAATTTAATAGGCATTTATAAATTAAATGTGATAATGACAACAAGTTTAAACATGCTGATAATAGAATGAAATAAAGTAAAATACATCCTATTATGCAGTTCTAGGCAAAAGTAAGGTGAGCAGTTTGTAAGGTCCCTGGCTATGAGGAAAACACTAGAAGGTGGGTTGAATAGTGTTTATGTAATTTAAAAAGATAGTTACACCAAATTAAATTTCTAACCAACAAATAGTGCATAATAGAAATAAACCCAAAATGAAACAAATGCAAACGCATGGATGTTTCAAGGGTTCGAATTACTCAAGTCACTTCCCGACTTGTTCCCGATAATCCTACGTCCCTTCCACCCGGTAGATAACCGGATACTCAAGTTAGAACCCTAACTTGAGGTTTCCTTAAAACCTACTTGTAGGAACCCTACAAGGGAAATCGAAATACAATCGATTGACCTTGACTCCCACAACTTGGGTGCAAGCAAACCACTCTCACAAACCGAGAGTAAATCAAATAACGAAAGTTATGAAATATGAAATTTAGCAACACTTACAATCACCTATGCCTTGAAGTAGAACTTGAAGGAGAAGTGTGTTGTGTGTTGAAAGACTCTTTTGGAAGAGAGGAAAGTCCTTTCTCTTGATTGCACCAAATGCCTAGAAGATTTCTCTTTGGTTCTAGATTGGAGAGCAAGAGATGAAAGATAGGAATTCTAGGGCTTTTGGATTAGAAGAGCTTTGATCTTTAAAATGAAAGATTGAATGTTTGAGCAAGAGATAATCAAAGTGTGTAGCCTCTCAATGGAACAATAGAGGCTTCTTGTATAGGTTTCTCAAACCCTTCAAACTGAATCACCAAAAACCCTTTTGAAATCCATGAGGAAAAACTCAACGGATAGAATCTGCGCCCGAGACAGTCGACTGTTGAAGAACTCACAGTCGACTACTGCACAGTGACAGAAGGTAGGCGAGAATTCATAATGGTAACTTACCACGTGGACAGTCGACTGATGATGCATAGACAGTCGACTGTTGGAGTAACATGCGACTCTAAATCCTACTACAGGAAACTGGCCGTAAGCTGGGTAAGTTGAGGAAATCTGAGAAAAGTCTGGGCAAACAGGACATGCGACTGATAAAGAGACGACAGTCGGCTGTTAAACTAAACAGGCGACTGTAATTCCTTCTGCAGGCGACTGTCAAGACCCTGAGATTTTCCAGAGAGTTGAGTCATCAAATAGGCTCGAAAATAGATGATTGTTGTAGCATTGACATTCGACTGTAAAACCAACAATAGTCGACTGGCCAGATTAAACAGAGAAATAGAATTTGGGCTGAAGATAGACATGCGACTGATTAACAAAACACAGTCGGCTGTCTCTTGGACAGGCAACTGTGAATCATTCATAAGTCGCCTGTAAGAGTTAAAGCTAAGAAGCCCAAAACTAGACTGAAGAAGTTTGGGCATAACAGGCGACTGTAGAACAAAACACAGTCGACTATTTTGAGACAGGCAACTGTAAATCGTTCAGCAGTCGACTGTTAAAATCATGACATGCACCATCTAGATATAAATAAATTGGAGTCTAAGGAATGTTGATCTAATGACATCCTAAGACTGAAATGAAGATGTGTGTGTACTCCAACAAAGTTCTACTTCTAAGCTACATACTATAAGAGAAACAAGAAAGTTACATTTGACGAACTCTTTCTTCTATCCAACGCATGAGCTTGAAGTCTTCTAGGAGCTTCAATCACCATCTATGATCATCCAAACCACTTCATTTGCTTTCAATGATCTTTAAGTGTCATCCATTGCAAATAGATCTTCATAATAAGCTTAGGCAATGGATTAACTGCAAACAGGGGATTAGACACAAGTATTTATGTCTGCTCATCATTAACACTAAGTAGGGAGAAGTCCAATACTCAACATTCTCCCCTTTTTGATGATGAAAAACAAACAAAAACAAAAAGTTAAATAATTGCGCTTAAAGAAAACTTACTCCCCCTACATAGATGCCAATCAAGTTAGTCAATAAATATTAGGCATCTATATATCAAATGAA
The DNA here is from genome assembly GCA_030789695.1 of Scilla litardierei. Classification (NCBI taxonomy): domain Eukaryota; kingdom Viridiplantae; phylum Streptophyta; class Magnoliopsida; order Asparagales; family Asparagaceae; genus Scilla; species Scilla litardierei. The sequence continues at coordinate 294,079,602 of CM061141.1, forward strand.
GCAAATAAGTGAGATATGCATGAATGAAATGAATCCATGAAATCTAGGATTTAAAATCCATATTCATTATATCTTACTCCCCCTGAATCTAAGGCAACTTCAAGCTTAGATTCAAGTGTAACTAGAATTTACTTAGCACATTACTTATGAATCTGTTTATTTCTCTCCCCCTATGTCATTATACAAAAGCTGGGAGTAAAATAACAACAACAATCGTGCTAAATAAGAACTAGTAACAATTTCAAGAGTCTAAAGATATATAAATCAAAAACTCGTAAAACCACATTATAAACTTAGGTGATTAGATGAATGAGAGTCTAATATCAACATTGAGAAAACACGATGGAAAAATATCGTCTCAAATCACATCACATAGAGAATATAGCATACATGGAGACATTATCACAAAATTCACACAGATATGATCAACAATTATACTATGAGTGAGATAAAACGAAGAAATTGCATGTTCATATATATATATATATATATATTTTTGGAGAATATGCTTTACGTCTTTATTGATCTCAAGGTAAAAGTACATGACCCATGGATGGAAGAAGGATGCTAGTACTGTAGGGCAAGGGCACATGCGTCGTCCCCCTACCAATACTTAACACCTTCCGCTATCCAACGAGCCACAACCAACAAAGAATACAATATAAGATCCCGCTAATGTAATAACCCCTAATTTGCGGGAGGGCCACTATCAGCATCACGATCCCAGTCCACATGCCGCAAAGCAACTCTGACATCATCAGCTATGCTATTGAAGAGAAGGGTCTTCTTCTGACAGTTTCCTTCGAATATTCGCCTGTTCCTCTCTCTCCAAATGTGCCATGTCATCACAGCCAGGACAGTCTTAGCCAATCTCCCCAAGCAAGAATTCTTAAAAATGTGAGAGAATAAGAGCGCCCATTCCTGCTAAGGTAGCAGGCAAAGTAGAAGTGACCCCCAATTTCAGGAAGCTCCTGCGAAGTATGTAATTAGTATAGTTGCATTCAAAGAATATATGATCTAAACTTTCATGAGCATTTTCAGTGCATAAAACGCAAAAGGGTGAAGTAGGCACTCCCCATTGCACGAGCTTATCATGGGTAAGTAGCTTCCCGTGGAAAGCTCGTAGTAAAGTGATAGCCATCTTGGGGATGTGCCCCTGGAACCAAACCACTTTGTAATAAGGAAAGAGAGGTTTTATAACCCGAGATCCTGCCTACGCATCACCGAGAGAAGGAGACTTAGATACCCAAGTCCAAGAATCATCACCCGTTGTCAGAGAAACCGCATTAATAACATGATGAACACGACGAAGAGCAATGTTGTCCACCCATCCCTCATTGGACCAGTAGTCCCTAACCATTTTCTTCTCCTCCCCAGCAGGGACATCATAGGACTCACTAAGCGGCCCACAAGGCAGCCAATTATCATACCAGAAAAAAGTAGACGTCCCATCCCTGACAATTCGTTTGGTAATGTTCATATATATATATATATATATATATATATATATATATATATATATATATATATATATATATATATATATATATAAAATAAAAGAGGGATGTTATCAAGAGAAATTGGATAAGATATATCGGACAAGAGAAATTGGATAAGAGATATCTATATTATAAAAGAGGGATGTTATCAAGAGAAATTGGATAAGAGATATTGGAAAAGAGAAATTGGATAAGAGATATCTTTATTATAAAAGAGGGATGTTATCAAGAGAAATTGGATAAGAGATATTGGACATGAGAAATTGGATAAGAGATATCTATATTATAAAAGAGGGATGTTATCAAGAGAAATTGGATAAGAGATAATGGAAAAGAGAAATTGGATAAGAGATATCTATAATATAAAAGAGGGATGTTATCAAGAGAAATTGGATAAGAGATATTGGACAAGAGAAATTGGATAAGAGATATCTATATTTTAAAAGAGGGATATTATCAAGAGAAATTGGATAAGAGATATTGGACAAGAGAAATTGGATAAGAGATATCTATATTATAAGAGAGGGATGTTATCAAGAGAAATTGGATAAGAGATATCTATATTATAAAAGAGGGATGTTATCAAGAGAAATTGGATAAGAGATATTGAAAAAGAGAAATTGGATAAGAGATGTCTATATTATAAAAGAGGGATGTTATCAAGAGAAATTGGATAAGAGATATTGGACATGAGAAATTGGATAAGAGATATCTATATTATAAAAGAGGGATGTTATCAAGAGAAATTGGATTAGAGATATCTATAATATAAAAGAGGGATGTTATCAAGAGAAATTGAATAAGAGATATTGGACAATAGAAATTGGATAAAAGTGATGTTATCAAGAGAAATTGGATAAGAGATATCTATATTACAAACGAGAGATGTTATCAAGAGAAATTGGACAAGAGAAATTGGATAAGAGATATCTATTACATAAAAGACGGATGTTATCAAGAGAAATTGATAAGAGAATTTGGACATGAGAAATTGGATAAGAGAATTTGGATATCTATTATATAAAACAGGGAAATTGAATAAGAGAAAATATAAGAGATGAGATTTTGAGGGATAAAAGAGGAGGTGGGGAATTTTGCACATACAACCCCGGTTTTTCTATTTTTGCCTATGGACCCTCCCCACACACATCCCCACACTTTTTATTCTCACCCCTTCCGGCCATTTTTTTTCCAGTTCTATGAAGATTTTGAATCTTATCCTACTAGGACAAAGCTTTGTCCTACGTGGCAAGTTTGTCCTAGGTGGTAATGACAATTTTGGGGGGACTTAAATTTTGGGGGAGGACTTAAATTTGGGGGGAAACTTGAAATTTTGTGTGAAAACTTGAAATTTGGGGGAACTTGAAATTTGTGGGGGAGAAAAACTCAACCATTAAATAAACTGTGCCCTATGGGCACGGGTAATGACTAGTATATATATATATATATATATATATAAGATCACATAAGATCACATGGGTACAAAGTACATGCACATCACCATGTGCATCAAAACAAACAAATTACATCATGATCCATACACCATCACTACACAAAATAATCATCATACATTCAACATTCAAAAATTCTTAAACCAAAAAAAATCTAAGAGTCAGTGTCTCGAGGTGCAGCAGAGGAGGAAGCTGTCTCTGAGTCAACGTGGACATCCTCTGGAGGAGGAGCAGCAGCAACACCCTAAGTATCAGATACACTAGGATGCACAATAATCTCAGTGATGATAGGCAGTGGAGGCTGATGAGGCAGAGGTGGAACAAAACATCTGAGATGCTCAGGGAAGGGCATCCCTGATGTTGGAACGATAAGAAGGCCAACTCATAAAAACCAGAACCATCTCAAACAAAATGTCATAAGTGGAAGGAGCAGAGGTAAATGGCTAGTCAGCAGGAGGAACAGTGGATGACGACGGAGCAGATGTGGATTGCCTCTTCTTAGATGCAGACTGCAGAGCCGAAGAGGACTTCGACTTCACAGAAGCATCTAGAAGAGGACCAAAAGGCAAAGGCTCGTACGGGGTCAAATCAATCCCAAAATGACAAAAAACAAGCGTAAGAAGACCACCGTAAGGAATGTGGAAAGAAGAAGTAGTAAACTCGACCTTGTCCATCCTATCAAGGAGGACGTCGGCCCAGTTTACAGACATGCCAGAGAAGATCGCGTACATACACCTAATGATCTCCTGGGAGGACTGGTCAGAAGATCCATACTTCGGCAGGATGTTGGACTTCACCACTAAGTGAACAGCCCAACCCCTCGCCGAGAACATGGATGACTTAACACCAGAATAAAGAACATATGGGATCTCACGAAACATGTACCAGAGGACAGACTGATCAAGCTCACTAACATCAGAAATAGAAATGTCAGCAGGAAGGGACCTGGAGGAGGGAATCCTAAGAATGGTCCCTAAACGAGTAGGATCAAGATGAATGTGGGTCCCCTGGATGGCAGTGTCAATAATGCCAGTGTCTGCATACTCACCGCGAATGCGGTTAGCATAGAAAAGCTTAACCAAAAATGGGTAAGCACGAGGGGATTCGTCGTGGATGAAATGGAAGAGGTCAGCCAAGCAAGTTGCGGAGAGTATCTCTGATAATCTTTCAGCGGTGAAAGCAGGATCAATGAATCTCTCTCGAAGAAGTTTAATCCCGAGGAGAGAATGAAATTTTGCCAATCACAGGTCGTCACGACAAATAGGAATGAGGGGATCAGAAGGAGGCACGACAGGGCTTTCTTCATCGGAGCTCGACACAGAAGGTAAGGGAGAAGCCTCAGCGCATAGCTCATTGATGCGAACACCAACATGCTTACGCAGATGCTTCAAGAGGCATTCAGCTTTAGATGAGGAAGAAGCAGATAAAGGAGAATAACCTCGCGAAGAAGAGCGAGAGGGAGACTCGGGTTTCTTGGTGTGGGCCCTGTAAGGTTGTTTGTTTTTGGCAATAGTTGGCTTGGAAACTGACGTGTGTGTATATTTTATATATTCACTCGCGTCTTCTTTGTGTTTTTCCATTATTTTCCACCGCCGCATGCCCATTTTCTTGGGATTTTTAGTTTTCTTTCACTTTTTGGTGTTTTTGTGTGTTTGCAGGAGATCGCCAGTGTAGGGGACACATAACAAAGATATCATAAGTCCCTGGAGCAACGGGAGGAGTCATACGCGATCCAGGGCGTCAAACGACCAAGATTGCCCTCTTTCAGCCCCCACCCGATCGGTTGGACACAGCCAACCGATCTGGTGATGCACGCGTGCACGACCCGGACAGCAGCTGAAGCACAGTGAGGGTCAACCGACTGGGTCACCGACAGGTTCATCTCAACAGAGTTCTCGGGAAATTGGAGCTGAATTTCAACCGATCGGGTGATCTTTACCCGATCGGTTCATCTGTAGCCGATTCTTCCAACAGACAACCTGGAGAGCCAACCGACGGCCCGCTGACCGTACCAAACCGACGGGACTTTCTGTCTGTTTTGAGAACAATTCCAACTGATCGGTTGATTTCTCAACCGATCGGTTGACCTGATGACCGCAATATCCAAACGACGAGCCGCTTGCGCCAACCGATCGGGTCACGTGAGCGGATGAAGCTTTTGAAAACCGCAGCCGAAGAACGTTGCAGCTCACCCGATCGGTTGATACTTCAACCCATCGGGTGAAGCGTTTTCTATAAATAGCTGCCTAGGTTTTCCAGAAACGGGAGCTGTGTATTTTTCTGTCTTTTTACCCTATTGTGACGGCTGGAATTTTATTGTTATTTGTAAGTGTTTTGATCTTTATGAAACTTTGATATTATCTTAATTGCATCGCTACTACTTCATTTCAATCGCCTGATTATGATTTTAACGGTCGATTTTCATTTAGATCGCTTTTTAGCTAAAATGTGTGAGTAGTTCCCAAATCTGGGATTTTGGTGGAAACCCCTTCGTGGGTTCTTGTAACGCCCCGCTTCCCAAAAGATACCGGAAGCGAGAACGTTACGCGGTCCGCTTGAACTGGAGCGGTGAAGCTCGAGTTTAATAAGCTTCTGTGATAAAAACACAGAAGAGGTTCTTGCATTTGTGTATGAGAACAATCAGAACATTTCAGAAAATAAAGCCACATCCAGAGTTAAAAAGTTCGTACACGAAATTAAACATCACGCCACAGCATGGCCAAAAAGAACTACAACAAGACACTAATCCTACTACAAGGTACTAAAGCTAAAACTCAAAGTAGTGACGAAAAAGGGGCTCTAGTCTTCTGCAGAAAGCGGCTCGGCGTCTACGGTGAACTCTGGCTCTTTAAGTCAGGCGTCACAAACGGATCCTCTGGGTACTCAAGCTCAGAATCTGACATACATCTACAAACATGAATGTATATCAGCAAGGGGTCTGCAAGAAAAGATTAGCAAACCAAGACATGTATACAAACGATATGAAGTTAAGAGACATTAAATATTTAAAAGAAGTGACTGCAGCAAGTTTAACTAGACAATTATATAGAAACGGAAACGAATATCCCTAACATGCAGTTCTAGATAGTTGCAAGATTAAAGTAAAGATTTCTCTGAGTTCATTAGCATATCAATTTTCATGAGACTAAGTTAGCGTTGCAAGTTTCATGTCAAGAGTTACATCTAAACTAGGGTTCTCGCCTTTAGGTCGTGATGAGTAGGTCGTTCCTCTCATGGGGGTTTACCGTGATTGACACTAACCCACCGCATGCGGGTGGTGTTCTGAGGAGAGGACCCTTCATACGCCCAGTGGCCGCTCAACCCGAACCCCACCCAATTTTGTGCTGGAACACGAGCCAGCCTAGTCGACTCACACGACATCACGAATTCACGATTCCGCCCTCGAGGCGCACGATTTTCACGATGTCAATATTTGTTAGACATGTCAAGACACACGAAAATTTAATGTTTTCAACAGCACTACATTATTGTGACAGTTCTACACAGCAGAAGTGGGTTGAACAATTTTTATAGCAATCTCAAAATATCTTTTTCTCCTATTTGTTTAAAATTAAGGTATATCGCATGATATACCGTTGGATCACAAATTTTGTCCTGATCGTCATGGTGTCATTTTCTTATGTTATTTCATGTCTAATTTTTAAGTTATTCAACAATACGTGAAAGTGGCGTAAAAGTGCCGAAACTTCAAAAAGTCATATCAATTCGTATACTTGCCTGTTTTTGGCGTTCTTGGTGTCGTCGAAAACGTCTCAATGGGTAATACACTACGGTGATGATGGTTCGCTGGTTTGACAAAATGTAAAATCAGAATAAGCATTTTTCGATCATAACAGCGTTAAAAAGAGCCCCTACGACGTCTAATCATCGTTTTCATTAATTCCTCTAAATTACGGTGTGGGTTATAAGTTATAGGTAGGGGTACTAACCGTTACGCAGCGAATAGAGGTAGTGACATTGATACGTGCGATGTCTATCGTCTGAAACAGTGACGTTGAGCGTCGGGGCTCTATCGTCGATACGTGGGGAGGCGCAACGGCTGTTCAGAGTGCTTGGGGGACTGTTGGTGGCAGCAGCAGTAGCGCAGCTGCACGGCAGCACAGAAACGGGGGATAGATCTGGGTGCCATTTGCAGCGTGAGGGAGGAGCAGTGTTCTCGGCGTGAGGGATGGCAGGCCGGAGTTGTACAAAAGAGGTGGCAGGCCTTGCGCACATGGAGGAGGGGTACATGCATGGATGCCGATGATCTGGGGGGTGCCGCAGCTGAGGACAGAGCTGCCTGCGGGCTTTGCCAGCGATCTGGGCCGCCAGAGGTCGAGTCATGGGTGCTGGGCGAGGGGAAGGCCATGCGGAGAAAGCAGGGCGATTGTGCGAGAAGAAGAGGGGATGAAGAAGTTGGGTTGTGCGACGTCACATGGGGAAGATGAGGAGGCCGTGGGTTGTCTTGCGTGCGTTGCGAGAATAGGAGAAGACGGGTAGAGGCGGCGCTGGCTTACGTTTCGTGGAGAAAAATGGAGTATATGGGGGTGGCAGTGCTTGTATGGAGAAGAATAAAGAAAATCCCTAGGTTTTTTAATAGAGAGATAGGGTTATAGGCAGCACACGTGAAGTTCCCTTAGGTTTGGAATATCCTAGGGTTAGTTTCTATAGTTTATTTTATAAAATTGGTTGCTGAGCTATGTTGACAGGTCATTGGGTTAATATATAATAATAGCGTGGGTTCTATATGGCATGTGATGGGTGTAGGAAAGAACATCTTGTACTAGGGCTAAGTTCCAGTTCCTACTTATAGTTATGAGTGTGAGGTTTTGATTGAGGCAGGACGTGAACTCGTGGGTTGGCTTAGGTTAGGTTTCTATCTCTCTCTCTCTCTTTTTTAATATGTTGTTATGCGTGTGCGTTAGATGCAGCTGAGGGGTTCGGCCATGGTAAAGTTCAAAACGTGGCTAGGGTTTAATTAGAAAGGATTTGAAATTCTATTAATAGGATTTAATAGGTTTAATTATGGGTAATAGGGTTAATCAATATGGGTTTAAATAGGTCTAGTTAGGAAGGTTTTAAAATAGCTAATTGGGAAAATTATTCACCATAATATGTTTTCAACTCATTCATAAAACCATTCATTTAATAATTTCAAATGGGTATAATTTTAAATTCAAAAATACAATTGAAATATTTTAATTTAATTATAGAAGGGATTTATCTTAGTAATAATAATAATAACAGAATATATATATAAGTCAAAAGTTGATACGGTTACGGGATGTGATAAGCCACAACTATGGATACGAAGAAGAATAAACACACGGAAACTTACGGAGAAAACGCATCGTGAAAACTGGTCGTTACATCCTACCCACCTTAAGAATGATTCCGTCCTGGGAATCATATCGGCTAAGATACCGGAAAAACGTAAGGGTAACTCTCGCATCTCCTCTTCTAATGCATACACACCATAAATAACTATCATGCCATAACCAAATAGTATTTCTGATACCAACATCAACCCCAATAATATTACCACTGATAATACTAATCAACGCCAATGCTATTAGTAGTAACTGTACACATACACACATTACTAATTACAAATTAACATAATACGTCTAATATAATACCATCCAATATCATACTCGGGCGAATATTGACACACGACCACACCGATTTACTAGCTGTAAGTGTGCCAACACCTCGCACACGCACATTATTACTAATACACAATGTATTATATCTCATACACTCACAATCTATAATGATATAGTATTACATGTCACTTAAACATACCACTAACACATAAATACAATCGTTTGTAATCAATTAACACTTCAATAGTGCAATCACTTTTACGTATCGCCTGTTACCATATACACATTATAATACATATCACTACACGTATATACATGCACATAATATCTTACACCATACACAGATTTATATAAGCCTTACTCATAGCACTAGGGTCATAGTGATCTACCCACCTTTGGATCAAGTCCATCCTCAGACTTCCTACACAGGGGTGAGCGAACTTAGACACTAAGGTCATTCTATCCTGGGCATACATACATTATAATGAGACAAAATACATCCATATGCATATACCTACTCATATATCACACACTTTCAAATACTTATACATACGTCCATTTTACACACATATACATGCTCACACTACTACACGCCTACCTCATATCTATATAGAACAGTTATATTCACACACCGGTATTCACAACCATGATGATTTACATAGGGCTAGTACACTATTACATACATCCATATTCGTAGTCACAACATCCGACTATACATACTTTCTGGTATAAACATGCTCATACATCATCTCATAGTGGTACTACGACATTATAATCCTACATTACATACAACACACTTATTCATACAATGTATATATACACTGATAACTAACCACATACATATATACGCACGAGCATACGTCAGACAGGCTAACATATAGATTACATAATAAATCCGTACACACAACTATATATACCCTATTATCATTAAACTTAACATGCATATCACTAGCATATAATTACAACCATTAACAAATACGACTAACGTACAAATACTCCTAGTAACTAGCCAATATTAAATCTAATACGTATAGATATTCCTATAGTGATATGGCTAATCACTCGCCTAAGTATAAATATAACACTTACTACTCTACACTCGACTATATACATATATATCACAAATTACCGTACATACATGCACATACGACACAATAGATAATCACACTATGCTAATATACTCAGGGTAAGCACACTCATACATGGGTGGTATATAGAGATTAGCATACGCGGGTCCACACTCACTATCTATATACATGCACCACAACACTACAATCAAGCTAATGGTCCCACTATATTTAAACTAAAGCTGACGTAAGCAAAGATAAGCACTAATGTGGTAACTAAGTAATAGGGTAGGATTCAGAGTTGAATGTTGTGATGGACGGTTCCGAAGGTGAGATGGATAAGATGTTAGTCGGTTGGGTGAGATAAAATATTAATGAACAAAAATAAGAAGATAAAGATGTGTGTAAGAAAAACAATATCGTCATAACTTGCGTAAAATAGTGAGCATACAGTAGGAGTTAAGACGTAAAAATATGAACAGTCAAATAATAGGTGAAGAGTATTATGGGCATAGTGTCGTAGTGCTTGTTTGGTAAATGGAAAGGGGTTTGTAAAATAGAGAAAAAAATGTGAAAACAATGATTTTGAACCTGACACACACAAGATTTTGAAGTTCTATTTAACTTATGAAGTTATTTTTAAAAGTATATAGGAATGACTGTTTTTGAAATATGTTGGTAAGAAAAGGAGATTATATTTTCAACTAGCAAGATATGAATAAAGTTTTTTTTCTTAAAAAATAGAGTTCATCACATGAGGAAAATAAAGTAGCTATGCGAGGTTATGTGAAATAGAAGTGCGGAAAATGTATGTTAGAAAATCGCTATAAGATAGTAACTAAAGATCGCGTCAAAAGAGTCTCATAATCAAGATTGGGTTTAAGCCGACTGAAGTGTAGAAAATCTAGGTAAAAGTTTTCGAAAGGATGTTAAACTTAGCAAAGAATTCAATAAAAGAAATATCGAAAAAAAATACTTTTTAGGAGACCATGGATCTACAATGGGGAGGTTCAAAGGTAAAATATGACAGACCTAAACAGTTAATGTAAATCGAGGACAATGAATAGGTTCGACGATTGAAACGTAAGTACGGTTAAGAAGTAACTCCGTGAATACACTACGATGACTTTGTACGATCATTAACATGGAAGTGCAATGATTAGGGAATTGTAAAATCAGGGGGAAGATGATCATTGGGGCGACTAAGGTTTAGCACTAAGATTCTTCAACGAACTAGACTGCGATAGGACAGCCGAGGTAAGGGTTCGTTGAGGGTCGAGATCGAGATCTTATCTATAAATCTGGAATATCTAACGCTTCGAAGTCTACTCCTTGCAGGCATCTCGGGTTCGACTTGCACGGATGCGACGATCGCCACGTTCGGTTGGGCCCTAGATTTGATGAATCAAGCGAACGACCAACGAAACTCAAAAATATAATATGTTCAGAGCTGGGTGATTAATCGCTTAGGTGACCCCCCTAGATGATAATACTAAGTAATGGCAAGGGTATCTAATTAGCGAGCACGAGCATCTAACTATTCCTATTATCCTAGTATTGGGTTTCCTATCGTGCTAAGACGAGGCATTGGAGTAATTTTGCGTACAAACTAATTCTGGATGTTTTGGCTAATGAAAAGCGTTCTCATTGTTCTAAATTTCACAGTTGCAGGACATGCATGGACCGCCACTAAAACCTATAACGCCCCGCTTCCCAAAAGACACCGGAAGCGAGAACGTTACGCGGTCCGCTTGAACTGGAGCGGTGAAGCTCGAGTTCAATAAGCGTCTGTGATAAAAACACAGAAGAGGGTCTTGCATTTGCGTATCAGAACAATCAGAACATTTCAGAAAATAAAGCCACATCCAGAGTTAAAAAGTTCGTACACGAAATTAATCATCACGCCACAGCATGGCCAAAAAGAACTACAACAAGACACTAATCCTACTACAAGGTACTAAAGCTAAAACTCAAAGTAGTGACGAAAAAGGGGCTCTAGTCTTCCGCAGAAAGCGGCTCGGTGTCTACGGTGAACTCTGGCTCTCTAAGTCAGGCGTCACGAACGGATCCTCTGGGTACTCAAGCTCAGAATCTGACATACATCCACAAACATGAATGTATGTCAGCAAGGGGTCTGCAAGAAAAGATTAGCAAACCAAGACAAGTATACAAACGATATGAAGTTAAGAGACATTAAATATTTAAAAGAAATGACTGCAGCAAGTTTAACAAGACAATTATATAGAAACGGAAACGAACATCCCTAACATGTAGTTCTAGATAGTTGCAAGATTAAAGTAAAGATTTCTCTGAGTTCATTAGCATATCAATTTTCATGAGACTAAGTTAGCGTTGCAAGTTTCATGTCACGAGTTACATCTAAACTAGGGTTCTCGCCTTTAGGTCGTGATGAGTAGGTCGTTCCTCTCACGGGGGTTTACCGTATTGACACTAACCCACCGCATGCGGGTGGTGTTCTTGAGGAGAGGACCCTTCATACACCCAGTGGCCGCTCAACCCGAACCACACCCAATTTTGTGCTGGAACACGAGCCAGCCTAGTCGACTCACACGACATCACGAATTCACGATTCCGCCCTCGAGGCGCATGATTTTCACGATGTCAATATTTGTTAGGCATGTCAAGACACACGGAAATTTAATGTTATCAATAGTACTACATTATTGTGACAGTTCTACACAGTAGAAGTGGGTTGAACAATTTTTATAACAATCTCAAAATAATGACGAACACGTGCTTTTATTGGTCTTGCTACAGAAAATATCTTTTTCTCCTATTTGTTTAAAATTAAGGTATATCGCATGATATACCGTTGGATCACAAATTTTGTCCTGATCTTCATGGTGTCATTTTCTTACATCATTTCACGTCTAATTTTTAAGTTATTCAACAATACGTGAAAGCGACGTAAAAGTGCCGAAACTTCAAAAAGTCATATCAATTCGTATACTTGCCTGTTTTTGGCGTTCTTGGTGTCGTCGGAAACGTCTCAACGAGTACTATGCTACGGTATGATGGTTTACTTGTTTGACAAAACGTAAAATCAGAATAAGCGGTTTTCGATCATAACGGCGTTAAAAAGAGCCCCTACGACGTCTAATCATCTTTTTCATTAAGTCCTCTAAATTACGGTGTGGGTTATAAGTTATAGGTAGGGGTACTAACCGTTACGTAGCGAATAGAGGCAGCGACAGTGATACGTGCGACGTCTACCGTCTGAAATAGCAAAGTTGAGCGTCGGGGCTCTGTCGTCGACACGTGGGGAGGCACAGCGGCTGTTTAGAATGCTTGGGGGACTGTTGGTGGCAGCAGCAGTAGCGCAGCAGCACGACAGCACGGAAACGGCCCCTCGCGTGGTTCCGAACGGTGGGAAGGAGGCGAGGGAGAGATCTGGGTGCCGTTTGCAGCGTGAGGGAGGAGCAGTGTTCCCGGCGTGAGGGATGGCAGGCCGGAGTTGTACAAAAGAGGTGGCATGCCTTGCGCACGTGGAGGAGGGGTACATGCGTGGATGCCGATGATCTGGAGGGTGTCGCAGCTGAGGACGGAGCTGCCTGCGGGCTTTGCCGACGATCTGGGCCGCCAGAGGTTGGGTCATGGGTGCTGGGCAAGGGGAAGGCCATGCGGAGAAAGCAGTGCGATGGTGCGAGAAGAAGAGGGGATGGAGAAGTTGGGTTGGACATCGCGTGGGGAAGGCGGGTTGTCTTGCGTGCATTGCGAGAATATGAGAGGATGGGTATAGGCGGCGCTGGCTTACGTTTCGTGGAGAAAAATAGTATAGGGAGCGGCAGCTTGTAGGGAGAAGAATAAATAAAAGCCCTAGGTTTTTTATAGAGAATAGGGTTATAGGAAGCATAAAATTGGGTGCTGACAGGTCATTGGGTTAATATTTAATAATAGCGTGGGTTCTATATGGCATGTGATGGGTGTATGAAAGAACAACTTGTAAGTTCCTAATTATAGCTGTGTGAGGTTTTGATTGTATGTTGTTGTGTGTGTATGCAGTTGAGGGGTTCGACAGGACAATTAATTCTAAAGAGCGGCGAAAGGCGCCATGCCAATACTCGCCTGGAAGCTGTTGTTGTAGGAAAACTCTACCAGATGCAGATGGTCCTCCCACGAACCCTTGAAATCCAACATGCACGCCCTCAGCATGTCTTCCAAAATCTGAATCGTCCTCTCGGACTGGCCATCCGTCTGCGGATGGTACGCCGTGCTGAAACTCAGACACGTACCCAAGCTCTTCTGCAAACTCTACCAGAACTGAGATATGAACCTCGTGTCTCTGTCCGACACGATACTCACGGGGACTCCATGAAGTCGCACGACCTCCTCCATATATCTCCTCGCTAGCGCCTCAGTGGACTGTCCCAATCGGAATGGAATAAAGTGCGCGGACTTGGTCAATTGATCTACGATCACCCAAATCGTGTCATTCTGCTTCGGACTCTGAGGTAGTCCAGTCACGAAATCCATAGAGATGTGTTGCCATTTCCACTCCGGAATCGGTAGCGGTTGTAGCAACCCGGCCGCACGCTGATGCTCCGCCTTCACTTGCTGGCAAACCAAGCACTTGGCTACACTCCGAGCCACACTCCTCTTCATACCGTGCCACCAATAATTCAGACGAAGATCCTGGTACATCTTGGTGCCACCAGGATGCACAGAATATGGCGAACTGTGTGCCTCCACCATCAACTCCTCTCTAAAATCCCCAGCTGGCACACACAACCTGGCTCCAAACCTCAGCGAGCCATCCTTATGAATCAAAAAGTCAGTCCGCAGACCGGCTTCCACTTGCTCCCGAATCTTCACCAGCTTCGGATCCTCAGCCTGGCCAGCCTTAATCCGATCCACGATCGTCGACTGTACCTGCATGTACATCAACGACGAAGCCTCCCCAGGAAGAACAATCTCGACACCAGACTCGCAAAAATCCTGCTGCAATCTCCACTGCGAGGTCAAAATCATCACCGCTGGAAGCCTACTCAAAGCACCAGGGACCACATTCACCTTGCCAGGGTGAAACTGCAAATCAATATCATAATCTGCCATAAGCTCCAACCATCGACGCGGTCGCATGTTGAGCTCCTTCTGAGTGAAAATGTACTTCAAGCTTTTGTGATCGGTGAAAATCTTCACTTTCTCACTGAGCAGGAAGTGCATCCAAATCTTAAGAGCAAACACAACGGCAGCCAACTCCAAATCATGCGTCGGGTAATTCTTCTCATGAACCTTAAGCTGACGGGACGCATACGCCACAACATGCCCATGCTGATGCAACACACAACCGAGACCCTTGCCAGAAGCATCGTAAAAGATCTCAAATCCACCGCTGCGATCAGGCACAACCAGAATAGGGGCAGTCGTCAACCTCTCCTTCAGAATACCAAAAGCACTCTCACAATCACCCGACCAAACAAAAGTAACATCCTTCAGCGTCAACCTGGTCATCGGCTCAGCAATACGAGAAAAGTCCTTAATGAATCGCCGATAGTAACCAGCAAGTCCAAGGAAACTCCGAATCTCAGACGCAGACGACGGAACAGGCCACTCCCTGATGGCCCTAATCTTCTCGGGATCCACAGAAATACCATCTCCAGTCACCACATGCCCGAGAAATGCAACTCTATCCAGCCAAAACTCGCACTTCGAAAACTTAGCATACAAACGATGATTCCTCAAAATCTTCAACACCGTCCTTAAGTGCGAGGCATGCTCTTCCTCCGACTTCGAATAGATCAGAATGTCGTCAATAAAGATAACGACAAACTTATCCAAAAAGTCGTAGAAAATCAGGTTCATCAGATTCATGAAAACTGCGGGCACGTTAGTTACGCCGAAAGGCATAACCACAAACTCATAGTGTCCACACATGAGGAGAAAATCCACCAAAACATATATTATATTATAATAAATCCAGATACATGAAAAGCAGTCGTTACAGCCATGGTAAAGTTCAAAACGTGGCTAGGGTTTAATTAGAAAGGATTTGAAATTCTATTAATAGGTTTAATTATGGGTAATAGGGCTAATCAATATGGGTTTAAATGGGTCTAGTTAGGAAGGTTTTCAAATAGCTAATTAGGAAAATTATTCACCATAATAGGTTTTCAACTCATTCATAAAACCATTCATTTAATAATTTCAAATGGGTATAATTTTAAATTCAAAAATACAATTGAAATATTTTAATTTAAGTATAGAAGGGATTTATCTTAGTAATAATAATAATAATAGAATATATATAAAAGTCAAAAGTTGATACGGTTACGGGATGTGATATGCCACAACTATGGATACGAAGAAGAATAAACACACTGAAGATTACGGAGAAAACACATCGTGAAAACTGGTCGTTACAGTTCTCCCTAATGCGTCCATAAGACTAGGATTTTGATAGAGATTAGGAATTTATTGGTTACGCGGGGTGTTTCATTGTCATCGGCGGGAAAAAGACCGCCTTTGACCGTTGGGCCAAGGGGGAATAAACTTGGCGGTTGACTCCCTAGCCATAGCTCACGCCCTTAGCGTAGACATCGAATCCTAGCGCACGGGAGCGGCAGGATGATATGTTGGGAGTCATCATTGCGAGCTCAGTGCTCCCGGAGTCGGTCAGTGTTAATGGACATGGGAATGCGCACTGACCGAAACCGGGTAGTCCGACGTATCATCCTGGACACCGACAGGAATATCGGGCCCGTGGGATGCTGGTATCACTCTTAGAGGCAACGTATCACCACTAAACCCTGATTCCGATCATATTCCTATCCGTAGGGCGTAATAGCGAGAACACATGATAGGGTGAAAACCGAAGTCCCATGTTTCCCTTTATATTGTTTATCACGTGTATTTACATTCCGTGACAAACCATCTACTGATTCGGGCTAGCTCACCCATAGGGTGAATTGGTTCCTTTTAGAAACAAGCACAACCACGCCTACTGTGTTCGACCCCCAAGCCACACTACAACACCGTGTACTTGCGGTACAAATATTTTAAATCTGGTATCCCCCATCATATTGCACACTTGCATGATCACAAACCAGGGGGACGTTACAAACCCTAGCACGCTTAGGAGCAACCGCTTTTCCCTTGTTCTTGGTTTTGGTAGCCATTGCACAATCAACCGATGGATTTGAAGGTAAACACACGAAAGAGACAACGAGAGCAAGCAAACCTAATCCGAGACGAAGAAGAGACATTGGATGAAGCACTAGAGAGACACAATCAACAAATCGACGAGAGGAGTTGATTGAAAACGTCGACGGAGTGATCGACTGTGAGTTCGAACGAGGGAGACGAACGGATCTATCAATCGGATGAGAGAGCAACTGATCGGTTGAAACGAAGGATCTCAGTCATATATCGAAGGGGCAAATGAATATGGGCCGTTGGATCGAAAAATCGACGGCTCAGATCAAAAGAACGAACCGCCACATTAAAAGACCGTCGACTAATGAACAATAGTCAGTCGACTGGTTGAAATAATAAGAGATGAGCTTAGGTTGACATACAGTCGACTGTTGGGTAACATATAGTCGCCTGTCTATGAGACAGTCGACTGACTGAGAATCAATAAAATCGATGATAAAAACAGAGACTACTGACGAAATGGACAAGCTCTTGATGACTAAAATCCAGTCGCCTGTTGATCCAACAGTCGACTGTAAAGTCGTCATCAGTCACCTGGGCGAAAGATGCAGTCTGCTGAAAGAGAAGATAGAGTAGGGCAATCGACTGTCGAAGGAAAGACAGTCGTCTGTCCTGGTCCAAAAATGAATAGTGAGGTTAAAAATCCAGAGGATATGCACAACTCACCCTAGGACCCATACTCTAATACAAACTCATCACAAAATCAATATCAAGAGTAAATCATTTATTACACAAATCTCTTAAGACAATCCGAAAGCTCATGAAAACAACGAAATCTCAATAGCCTTTTGATCGCTCCGTATTTTACACCCTTTTTCTGCATGTTTGCATGCCGCTTTGATCGCTCATATCGTGTTTTTCACGATTATTCGATAATATTGCGAAGCTTTTCACGATTTCTTGTTTTTGTCGTATTTCAGGAGATATGGAGCGATTCGGAGTGATTTTGAGATCAAGAGGATTTGCACCCGCTCCGGAGTGTCACCCAAGGATCTTTTGAGGGCTATTCGGCGATGGAAGACAAGTGGAAGAAGAAGGAACGTCGTAGGAGCGACGAGGAGGAGAAAAGATGAAGATTAGGTATTTGCAGCATCTCACTCGGCCGAGTGAACCACCCACTCGGCCGAGCAAGAAGATCACTCGGCCGACCAGACCGGACTCGCATCCACAGAGTGAAATAGGCGTGCACTCGGCCGAGTGACGATATTCCACTCGGCCGAGCATGGAAATCACCTCGCCCGAGTGGCATGAGAAAAGACACTTCAAAAACATCCGACATACTGTAAAATTACAGGCTTTTGACGACTCCGACTCGGCCGAGCAAGAATTGCCCCTCGGCTGAGTGAGTAAATCCACTCGGCCGAGTCACTCCCGAAGACAGACCCACGAAAAGTCCCGACTTACTGGAATTTTACAGGGTTTGTCACTCGGACGAGTGACATTTGTCACTCGGCCGAGTGAGCCACCCCACCTGCTGCGTAAACTGCGATTTCTGGGCTGCGCAGGGGCATTTTTGTCACTTATTTATGGGCGATTTTGAGGGGTATTTAAACCCAGTTTTTGCCCTAGCTTGGAAGAACTTTTTGATACTTTTTGCAGCCTTTTTAGAGAGATTTTTAGTTAATTAGATTTAGGCTTTTTGAGAGATTAGAAAGGGGATTTTTGTTGGATGCTATTGGATTCTCATTAGTTTGTCTCCTTTCTTGTCAAAAACTCTATTTTTATTGATAATTTCACTATTGCAATGAATTGTGTTGATTTTTCTATTGAAATTCTTATGAATTGCATGATGATTAGTGAGTAGTTCTATTGTTCTAGGGCATGGGGATGAACCATATGAACCCTATTTCTGAATTGTGATGAATTGGTGAAATTCTTGCTAGAATTGATTAGGGTTAGGTTGGGATCGATTTATTACGGATGGCTAGGGATTCATATCGATTGGGATTTGCAAGATATTGGGTCCCAATTGATAGGAAGCCCTAGAAATTCGATTTAGATTTACGATTGGAATTTTCTAGAATTGGTTTGCAAGAGATTGGACCAAGGCTAGGGTTTTTAATCGCATTTCTATACAAATACCCGTTTGCAAGAGATTGGACGGGTAGGAACTTTCTCAACCTAGGTCGTAGCTCGAGTTTGCACGAGAGTGGGCTCGAGATTCGATTGGACGATGATGTCGTTCTTCACGCTAGCGGCTTAGGTTAGGGTTTGCAAGAGATTGGGCCCTAGCCGAGGTTTGCTATAGACCGGCAATAGCGCGAGAGCGTGAGCTTGGTTCTACATTTAGCTGCGACTAGTTCACCTAAAATTCAAGTCTAGCAATGATGTAACCTATGAATCACAACGACAAGATACGGTTCGTAGCGGGGATTCCCTATCCCTAGGCGTTTTATTTCATTGATATTTCTATCGATATACGAACGATTGTGACAATTTCACCCCAAATTATTCTCGACCATTTTTGATAGCTAGGTGATTAGAAGAAGACACTGTCATTGTTCCTCCCTGAGTTCGATACCCGCTCGCCACTACACCGTGCGCTTGCAGTAAGACTACAAGTCGCTCGTCCCGGTTGCGTGTGCATACTGGGCGTCGATCAAGTTTTTGGCGCCATTGCCGGGGAGGCGACAGTGTTTTATTCTCTTTACTTAGTATTTTCTTTTTATTTTCATTACTTTTATATTTTTACTCCTTATTCGTGCTAACACTTCCTTTGAAACTCTGTTTTCCCTTGCATGTACACGAGATCTACGGCAAACCCCGAGGAAATATTATTTGATCCGGAGATCGAGCGTACCGTGAGGAGGATCAGAGCCGAGAGAAGGCACGCTACGGAGGACGGTTGTATGAACCGTGTGGAGACACCGGAGGAGCTAGCCGCACGAATGGCAAGAATCATATCCATTAGAGATAGGCTTTGGCCTAAGAATTCTTCCACCACATCATCCATCGCCATGCCGGAACTAGCGGCGGACAAGAATTTTGAGCTAAAAACGGGATTGGTAGTATTGATGCAACAAGACCCGTTTCATGGGAATGCCCATGAGAATCCGCATTACCACACCCAACTTTTCTTGTCCAAGTGCGCCACTTTCCAAATGCCGGGTGTTTCCGTTGATGCAATCCGACTGTGACTCTTCCCCTTCACACTCAAAGATAAAGCTTTATATTGGTTGAGGACACAAGCGGAAGGGACATTCACCACTTGGGATGAGTTGGCAAGCGCCTTCGTTGACAAGTTTTACCCTCCTTCCAAGACGGTGAAGATACGGAGTGCTCTCATGTCCTTTAAGCAAGGACCACAAGAGACCCTCTATGAAGCATGGGAGAGCTTCAAGGACTTACAACATCAATACCCCCATCATAGTATAGAATATTGGGAGCTTGTCCACAGTTTCTACAATGGACTCCAACCGGGCACAAAGCAAATTATTGACGCAACCGCCAATGGAGCCATACTATCAAAGACCCCGGATGAAGCTACGGCCTTGTTAGAGGAGATGGCCTCTAATAACCAACAATGGGAGGACGAGTGAGGACATTCTTCATCCTCTTTGAAGCCCACTAGCATTTATGAGGCCAAGGCCGTGGCGGAGCTTTCAACCAAATTTGACTCTCTCCACAAGGTGGTGGAGAGATTGGAGAAATATATCACCGAGCCCCATAGAGCAACCTCCACATCTACGCCGATAAGCAATATGAGCGATTTGCAAGACCAATCCCAAGCCATGTATGTAGGAGGGGACAATGGAGAAGGACCCTTGGAGCAAGTACAATATGTCGTGGGGAACTCTGGATATTGGGCCAACCCGGCCGCTAGAAACCATCCGGGCTTTTCATATGCAAACAATGATGGTGCTTTGAACCCACCGCCACAACAACTTCCTCAAGCTCGGCCTTCACCACCACAACCTCAATATCAACCGAGGGGTCCACTGCAACAAAATTACCCACCGAGGCAACAAGCGGGACCATATAGACCCCCGGGTACAACCAAGGTTGGAGAGCTCCCAACCCACCTCAAGCTCAACCACGATCAGACCACAAAGCTAGGGTGGATGAATTTATGATAGAGCAAAGAAAGATAAATGCTAAGTTGACGGCGGGGCAAGAGTCACTAAGTACCGTCATCACTCAACTTGCGGAGCAAATTGCGTTGCTCAACAAGAACGCCCAACAATTGCCGGCTCAACCCGAGCCCAATCCACAGAACAACACCGGACACATCAATGCGGTGGTTGCGGTTACAATAAGGGGCGGAAAGGATACCACTCCCGCTATGACCCAAAGCAAGCAACCTGTGGTGGAAATTTTGGAAGAAAAAGAGACGGCAATTGAAGAAGAGAGCCGAAAGGAGCCAATTGGAGGAGGAAATTCTAAAGTGGTGGAGCCACTTGATGAGCGCCGCTACATGCCACCGGTGCCGTTTCCACAACGGCTAGCTAGAGCCAAGATGGAGAAAAGGCTCGCCAAGTTCCTAGAATACTTGAGGGGAGTAAGCCACAATATTCCTTTCTTAGATGCGATTGTTGAGATCCCGTCTTACGCGAAGTTATTAAAGGATTTGATTTCGGGAAAGAAAAGGAAGGAAAAAATCATGCTTGCGGAGCAAGGAACTTGGTTTACCCAGAAGGAGAAGGAGCCGGCGAAATTAAAGGATCCGGGAGTTTCCGCATCCCTTGCACACTAGGATGCGTCCCTTTGCAAAAAGCTCTAGTTGACTTAGGCGTTAGTGTGAGCCTTATGCCCCTTAGTATGTTCCGGAGATTGAACACGCGCACCGACTTGAAGCCGACCGACATGAGGATTCAACTTGCGGATGGTCGGATTACTAGGCCGGAAGGGATCGCAGAGAATATTCCACTCCAAGTACCGGGAGGTATATGCTTGCCTTGTGATTTTGTCATAATGGACATCAAGGAAGAGGGCGACACTTCGCTCATACTTGGACGCCCGTTCCTCGCAACCGCCGGTGTTATCGTCGATGTGCATGAAGGAACTCTATCCTTGAATGTCGGGAATATAGAAGTCGAGCTTCACATACCCCGGGCCATGAAACATATGCCATATCACGAGGAGTTAGATTATGTGGATCTCCTCGATGAAGTGATTGAAGAAGCAATCCCCCACTCTATTGGTGCTCTCCATGACGATGGCTTCGAAGAAGGCCAAGCTTCGGGTGAGGAAGAGAAGTTGGAGGACCCTCCAGATAGCTCCATGGATGGTGACGAAGGCGATGCTGATGTCGCAAGAATACGAGAGCTTTGCAAGCTCTCAAAGGCCAAGAATTTGAAGAAAGCTCCAACGAAAGAAAAATCGGTGTCACCAGCCAAGAAGAAGATAGGAACAAGCTCTAGCTTTGGGGACTTATCCCCCAACATTGCCCATGATGAGGAGGCATCGAGGAAGACCGATGATCATCAAGACCCAAATCCGAGCGGCCTTCCCGACAAGTTTGACGGGTGCATCTCATATGCGTCCAATATCGCGAGCTAAACGAATATCTAAAGGGGTCGAGCTCATGACCTTAAACGAGCGCTTTTCGGGAGGCAACCCGACGGTTTTTGCGTTGTTTGTATTTGATTTTCATTTTTGGTTTAGCCTTTTGTTAGTTTTTAGAATTTTTTGTCAATGAAAATCGTGACAACGTGTCCTATTTTCCATGACAGGAGAAGGAGAAAAAGAGATCAATCATATGGAGGATGATCGAGGCAAGGAAGAGCGCTCCAGGAACGTTTTCAGGCCTTAGGAGGAGGAAGAAACAGACTGGAGGAAGAAAAACAGAAACCAGAGTGAAAACGGAGTGCAGATGCAGAAAACAGCACGTCACTCGGCCGATTCGCATATGCCACTCGGCCGAGCAACGACTCCACTCGGTCGAGTGGAGCACCAATCAGGGAAGT
Source organism: Scilla litardierei (assembly GCA_030789695.1). Lineage (NCBI taxonomy): Eukaryota > Viridiplantae > Streptophyta > Magnoliopsida > Asparagales > Asparagaceae > Scilla > Scilla litardierei. Next base: position 294,102,304 of record CM061141.1, read on the forward strand.
TTCTGCAGACCAACTCTCTGTTAATTTCTGTAAGTTTAATTTTAATTGCCACTCGGGCAAGTGACTTGTCACTCGGCTGAGTTAAACAGATACCCTCCTAGACTAAAAATTGCTGAGTGGCAGAGCCACTCGGCCGAGTGGAGTTTCTCCCTTTGGCCGAGTGAACCAAAGCCACTCGGCCGAGTCGTAAGTGGGGATGAGATTTTTCGAAATTATTTCCATTATGCACTCAGCCGAGTGACATTGCACTCGGCCGAGTCGTAACATTTCCTTTATATAAGCGGCAGCGGCATGCGCAGTTTTCAAAACGAAAAAAACCCCCTTTTCACCCGAGCCCGCTGTCGTTTCCTCTCCATCGCCCGAATCGAGTCTTCCATCGCCCGAATCGACCCACTTCACTGGCGACCGCTCCCCCTACCCTCGCCGATGATCGACCGTCGACCACCCTCGCCGGCGCCAGCCTCCACCGTCTTGATTTGCCCCGTTTTGCCCCCAAAAACTCCTTTTCTCCTTGTTTCTCTCAATCCGTACGCCCATTGAGCCCCTAACCCAAATTAATTTTTATATCTATCTATTATCCTCCATCTCTCCCATATATATTGAATATTATTCGCTGATTTGATCGTTTGATTTGCAGGCTATCTTAGGGGAGCTTTGGGGAGCTTTTGGACGCACATTTAGCTTCGTGGCGGAGGCGTCTCTTCGCACGCACCACTTATTGCTCTCGCAGCGTGTTTAGGTACACTCGTTCCATCATTTAGCACGTCGCTGTATTTATTTAGTTGGGACACGTCTCGCGGTACATATGCCGCCGCGCACTAGGCCGCGTACACGGGGATCCGCTCCCAAGCAGAGGAGGACCGATGATGCCGGTCCCTCTCACGCTAGGGAGGACTCCCCTCCACCTAGCCTGCCACCGCCACCACCACCTACACAGCCGATCCCAGCCGATCCTGTCCCTCCACCCGCTCCCGCCGTCGGGACGATGGGGATCACATTTCGAAATGGTGCACACCGTGCCAGGTTCGAGCGTATCAGCCATCGCTCGATAGTGCCCTCTAGGTTCACGCACTTAGCTGACCTTGACTGCCTAGGGGTACTCGAGGGGCTTCTCACGTTGTACGACAACATGGGATGGCATGGTTTTTTGTCGGTGTCGGCGGATACTTACATCCATCCGACAGTAGAGGTCCTGAGCACTATTGACCGGACCCCTGGAAGATGCACATTCTGCTTGATGGATCGAGAGTGCGAGATCACTCTTGACATGCTTTGTGCATTCTTCCAGTGGCCCTATCCCTGTCCCTGACCGTGCCTACGCTCCCACACACATCCCACCCCCGTCGTTCGACACCTCCACATTCTGGACACGGATCACGGGATCCCCACTTGGCTTTGACCCTAGTAGGGCCAAGGCCTCAGCCATCCTACACCCCTGCCTCTGCATTGCACAGCGCCTCATGGCGACCACTTTCCTAGCGAGGTACGAGCCCGGGACCATGTCTACGCCAGAGCTCTACATGCTCTATGCGATGACTCGCCCTAGGGTTCTGGATAGGGGTAGCGACGACCTGGTCCCCGTCGTCAAGATCGACATCGCTAGTTGGTTTCTGGACCGCATCATCATTTCGGTGAGCGCTCGCTCACCTATTTGTTACGGCGGTCTGATCACACTTCTAGCCCTTAGACCGGCGTGGACCTACCTGACGACTTGCGTCGAGCCCCGGGCCCCACTTCACTCTCGATAGACGTTATGGCCCGGATGAAGATGCTTCGTACCCATGGTCGTAGGCACTGGGTGTGGTTGCACGGTCCCTTTAGTGATGACTACATGGTTCTTCCGAGCCTCGCTCGGACACACATTGGACCGGCCCACGGGGATTGGATTCCAGGGATGGACCTACTTATCCCCGCTGCCTACGTACTTGAGGCTGAGGATGCTGAGCAGGCACCCCCTGCACCACCTGTGGACCCCGTGATCCCTCAGCATGCACCTGCACCTGCACTGACTGCACCTCCCGACACTTCTGTCCCCACTTCTGTCAGTGTCGGGAGTACCTTTACTGAGCCGTCCTCCACCACCACCACCACCGAGCCTATGTCTGTCGAGCCTATCACCTCTCTTAGCCCCAAGCGTCCCACCACCATTTTAGAAACCAGCGAGACCTCCTTTACCACCGCAGTGGCGGTCCTGACCTCACTTTTGTCCACGGCTACCCCGGCCGTCGGCCCTTCTGACCCCACTGTCGCTGTCTTTACCGAGAGTGTCGTGACTTCTGTCCCCACTTCTGCGTCACTGACCTCTCCTGCTGCCTCGTCACCTATTTTGCATTCCACCTCTGTTACTGCTTCTTCTTCTTCGACCCAACCTGCACCCCAGCCTCACACCGAGGCTGGGCATCACTTACCGAGCACAGCACCCCTTCCACATTACCCTGCTGGCCCCATCCTATACGCTTCCCGCCAGAGACAGCCCCGCACCTCACCTGTTCGACCTGTGCGTCCCTCCGCTCCACCTCCCCCTGACACTCTACTTCAGAGCATTCGTGCTCTTGAGGGGGCTGTTAGTGGACTTCGAGGAGACTTCAGGGCTCTCTCTGCCACGGTCAATTTTGTGCAGTCCCGCGTCGCTATGCTTCCCGATATTCAGGCTTGCCTGAATCAGATTCTGGCGCGTCTGCCTCCACTACACCCACCCACCCAGCAGATACCGCGCCCACCACCTCCGCCACCACCTCCGTCACTGGACGGTGATGGTGCAGCGCCACCACCAGCTTAGGCACACCCTTGATGCCTCTGATATTTTTTTGTCGTTTTGCTGCCCGTTTGTTCCTGGGCCTGGTGTTTGATTTTTGCCCCCTCCTCCACGTATTATTATTTTGGTACCTTCCTGATCATATATTTATATACCTTTTTGGGAGTGAGGGAGAGACCTTTTTGGGGACACTTATCTCTGCATCATCCTGATCTTTGCATGCATCACATTCATTCGCATTTTATTTTTATTTTATTTTTCATTTTCTTTCTTTTTCATCATGCATGCATCCTCACCATCCCCACCCATCTCTCGTCTCTCGGTTTGCCACACTTTGCACATTGAGGACATTGTGCACTTCAGCTTGGGGGAGTGAGTTCTCACACTTTTTCATTTTTGCCACCCTTTATTTTTTATTTCTCACGTTCTCTTTCCACTTTTGCACTTATTTTATCCACTTTTTCATTTTTATCATGCATCACGTTTTCTTATTTTCTTTGTGTGCTACATTGTATATAGTTTTATTTTCTTTTATCTTTGTTTCTTTCATCTTTTGTTAGAGATGATTTTTCTGTGATGATGATGTCATGGTGTTAGCTTGTCTACATATGCATGCTATTTTGTCACGTCATAGCTTTTGTTTCAGATATCATATGCTATGTCCTGCTTTGCATTTTGAAATAGTAACCCACTCTTTTCCTGTATGAATATGGATGAAATTCTATTATTTGCTGATGTCTGATGATTCATATGTATGCTTATCATAGAAAACACACTAAGCTTCACGCATTGATTGCTTATATTTGAAGTACTACTTTCCTCTCTCTTGTCACTTCTTATTGCATGAATTGCACGCTTCACTTTCAGGTTAATTGAATGTTTGCTAGGGTGATATATCTGGACTAGTTTACTAATTGAGATTAAACTGAGTAGATTATATTACTCTGCTGAAAGTTGTCATGCACGTCCTATAGAGTGAACTGGGTGATACATTGATTTCTTTCTTCACATAACTTGAGCATTATTTCTCTACTTAAAATTCATTGGTGAATCCCCCCTAGCAAGTCTATTATCGGCATTTCCCCCGCTATTAATTTTCATGCTCCAAACCCCTAAAATCAAAAAAGAAAAAAATATATACACCTGTATATCCTTCTCTCTTTTGATTTGGGATCGCTTATGTATATATGTTATTGCCAAAAAAAGAGAAAAATTGATAAAAAGAAAAGAAAAAGAGAAAAGAAGTTCATAACGATCCCATCTCATACTCTTTCTCTCATTCTTCCCTCTTTTGTTTTATTTTTACTTTTTTGGAGCTTCATAAGAAATGGGGAATGCACATATTGATTTGTTTATGCCACCACGCTTATGGATAAGCTTGGGGGAGAGGATCCAATGATGTGTGAGAGAGTGACTACTTGACGGTGCATGACAACCTAGGCTAAGTAATTTTCTATACTCGGTGAGATTGCTAAAGTTTCACGAAATCCAGAAATCGACACTTAGCATTCATTTCATGAAAACCATGCTTTTCTATTCTTACTATTCCATATCGTGTGATATCTCTTATACTCCTTATAGAAAGCATTCAATTGAAAAGTGTGCGATCTATGGTTATGCATACCACTTTAGATGCTTCAGACGATGTTAATCCTAGAATGATTCCATATTTCATGCTATATTGATATTTTGGGGTTTTCTATTTCGAATGCATCATTATACTATGATATCGAAATAAAAGTCTTTGACGTGTGTTTTATATTCGATGCATGCTATATGAGTGAGCGAAACCCACGTCCTGAGAAAAATGATCGAGCACCCCCCTTCTTCGCTTTCTATTCTATTTTTATTTTTATTTCTTTTTATTTTCCTTCTTTTCCATCATTTTGCCCGTCGGGCTCGCTTTTTACTCATCTTCCTCGAGGACGAGTAAGAAGTAAGCTTGGGGGATTTTGATCGCTCCGTATTTTACACCCTTTTTCTGCATGTTTGCATGCCACATTGATCACTCATATCGCGTTTTTCACTATTATTCGACAATATTGCGATGCTTTTCACGATTTCTTGTTTTTGTCGTATTTCAGGAGATATGGAGCGATTCGGAGTGATTTTGAGATCAAGAGGATTTGCACCCGCTCCAGAGTGTCACCCAAGGCTCTTTTGAGGGCTATTCGACGATGGAAGACAAGTGGAAGAAGAAGGAACGTCGTAGGAGCGACGAGGAGGCGAAAAGATGAAGATTGGGTATTTGCAGCATCTCACTCAGCCGAGTGAACCACCCACTCGGCCGAGCAAGAAGATCACACGGCCGGCCAGACCGGATACGCATCCACAGAGTGAAATAGGCGTGCACTCGGCCGAGTGACGATAGTCCACTCGGCCGAGCATGGAAATCTCCTCGCCCGAGTGGCATGAGAAAAGACGCTTCAAAAACGGCCGACTTACTGTAAAATTACAGGCTTTTGACGACTCCGACTCGGCCGAGCAAGAAGTGCCCCTCGGCCGAGTGAGTAAATCCACTCGGCCGAGTGACTCCCGAAGACAGACCCACGAAAAGTCCCGACTTACTGCAATTTTACAGGGTTTGTCACTCGGCCGAGTGACATTTGTCACTCGGCCGAGTGAGCCGCCCCGCCTGCTACGTAAACTGCGATTTCTGGGCTGCGCAGGGGCATTTTTGTCACTTATTTCTGGGCGATTTTGAGGGGTATTTAAACCCAGTTTTTGCACTAGTTTGGAAGAACTTTTTGATACTTTTTGCAGCCTTTTTAGAGAGCTTTTAGTTAATTAGATTTAGGCTTTTGAGAGATTAGAAAGTAATTTTTTGTTGGATGCTATTGGATTCTCATTGGTTTGTCTCCTTTCTTGTCAAAAACTCTATTTTTATTGATAATTTCTCTATTGCAATGAATTGTGTTGATTTTTCTATTGAAATTCTTATGAATTGCATGATGATTAGTGAGTAGTTCTATTGTCCTAGGGCATGGGGATGACCCCTATGAACCCTATTTCTGAATTGTGATGAATTGGTGAAATTCTTGCTAGAATTGATTAGGGTTAGGTTGGGATCGATTTATTACGGATGGCTAGGGATTCATATCGATTGGGATTTGCAAGAGATTGGGTCCCAATTGATAGGAAGCCCTAGAAATTCGATTTAGATTTACGATTGGAATTTTCTAGAATTGGTTTGCAAGAGATTGGACCAAGGCTAGGGGTTTTAATCGTATTTCTATACAAATACCCGTTTGTAAGAGATTGGACGGGTAGGAACTATCTCAACCTAGGTCGTAGCTCGAGTTTGCACGAGAGTGGGCTCGAGATTCGATTGGACGATGATGTCGTTCTTCACGCTAGCGGCTTAGGTTAGGGTTTGCAAGAGATTGGGCCCTAGCCTAGGTTTGCTATAGACCGGCAATAGCGTGAGAGCGTGAGCTTGGTTCTACATTTAGTTGCGACTATTTCACCTAAAATTCAAGTCTAGCAATGATGTAACCTATGAATCACAACGACGAGATACGATTCGTAGCGGGGATTCCCTATCTCTAGGCATTTTATTTCATTGATATTTCTATCGATATACGAACGATTGTGACAATTTCATCCCAAATTATTCTCGACCATTTTTGATAGCAAGGTGATTAGAATAAGACACTGTCATTGTTCCTCCCTGAGTTCGATACCAGCTCGCCACTACGCCATGCGCTTGCGGTAAGACTACGAGTCGCTCGTCCCGATTGCGTGTGTATACTGGGCATCGATCACCTTTCTTAAAACCAATATATGATATATAAAATAAAGAGAGGCAACATGATGATATGAGTTCAAAAGATAATATAACAAGTAAGTTGAAATCCTAAATCTCAGATTCACCCATAATCCCTAATTCTCCACGCATCACAAATGAATCTTCTTTAAGAGGTTTTGTGAAGATGTCGGTGATTTTTTTTGGCTTTCAATGTACTCTAAGATGATGTCCTTTTTAGCTACATGATCATTGATAAAGTGGTGTCTCACATCTATGTGTTTGGTATGGGAGTGATGTACCATATTCTTGGAAAGACATATATCACTTTAGTTATCAACCATGATAGGGCAAGTATCACAATTGACACCATAGTCCTTAAGAGTGTGTCTCATCCAAAGAACTTGTGCATATGCAAGACCCGCGGCAATATATTCTGCTTCAGTCGTGGACAATGATACCGAGTTCTGTTTCTTGGATAACCAAGAAACTAGGGAATTTCCTAGAAAATGGCAAGTGCCACTAGTACTCTTCCTATCGGATTTGCATCCAGCAAAGTCGGCATCACTATATGAGATTAACTCATATGTGCTATATTTAGGGTAACGTAACCCATAATCTAGTGAATGATTGAGATAATGAAAGATTAATTTAACCGCAATCAAGTGTGACTCCTTAGGTCTAGCTTGATATCTAGCATAAAAGCATACGGAAAACATAATATCGGGCCTATTAGTAGTTAAATAGAGTAAGCTACAAATCATACCTCGATACAAACGAACGTCTACATTTTTTCCGTTCTCATCCTTGTGTAGATGTGTTTTCGTACTCATGGGAGTCCTTTTGCTTGAAGACGATTCCATCCCGAATCGCTTGATAAGCTCCCCTGTATACTTAGTTTGATGTATGAAAGTCCCATCCTTCATTTTCCGAATTTGCAATCCAAAGAAATAGTTGAGCTCACCCATATGGCTCATCTCGAATTCATCCTTCATATACTTAGAAAATTCTTGACAAAGATTAAAGATAGTAGAACCAAATATGATATCGTCTACATAAACTTGAATTAATAAAATGTCATTTTCATAATCCTTAATAAAAAGTGTTGAATCAACTTCACTCATTTTAAAACCTAAATCCAAAAGAAAGGTTTTGAGTCGATCATACCAAGCTCTAGGAGCTTGTCTCAACCCATACAATGCTTTCTTAAGTTTGAAAATATGGTTTGGAAAATTTTCATGAATGAAACCATGTGGTTGAGAAACATACACTTCTTCATTAACAATACCATTTAAAAATGCACTTTTAACATTCATTTGAAATAATTTGAAAGTCTTATGAGATGCAAAAGATAAAAGCAATCTAATAGCTTCTAATCTAGCTACAGGGGCAAAGGATTCTTCGAAATCGATACCTTTTTCTTGCCGGTAGCGTTGAGCTACTAACCTTGCTTTGTTCCTTGTGATGACCTCGTTCTCATCAGTCTTGTTCTTCAAGATCCACTTGGTCCCAATAACTATGTGACCACTTGGAAGAGGAATGAGCTCCCAAACTTCATTTCTCTCAAATTGCATGAGCTCTTCTTCCATTGCCACTATCCAAGAGTTATCCTCACATGCTTCTTGGATGTTCTTTGGTTCAATGGTAGAAACAAATGCGCAATGAGAGAATTCTTCAATTCTAGACCTTGTTCGAACACCCACAACAATATCTCCAATAATTTGGTCATGAGGGTGATTGCAAACGGTTGGATAAGCTTTGGGAATCCCTGCATCACTTGGAACCTCTTCAACAATCTCATTAGTAGTGTTAGTCTCAATAATTGAATTATTAATCTTGACATTACTAAGAGAATCACATATAGCATCTACACTATCATCAACAACATGAGGAAAATCAAAATCTTCATAGAATGATACGTGTAGTGATTCCTCGATTGTTGAAGAGGTTTTGTTGTATATCCGGTAGGCTTTGCTACACGTGGAATATCCAACAAAAATTCCTTCATCGGATCTTGGCTCAAATTTATCTAAGTTACCAAAGATGTTCTTGATAAAACATTTTGAACCAAAAACTCGAAAATATTTAACTTGAGGCTTTTTGTCATAAAATAACCCAAAACAAGTTTTGTTCATTCGGGGTCTCACTAAGATCCTATTGAGCACATAACATGCCGTGTGCACCGCTTCTACCCAAAACTGTAGTCCAAGATGACTATCATGGAGCATGGTACAAGCACACTCAATAAGAGTCCTATTCTTTCTCTCTACAACACCATTTTGTTGCCCGAGGAAAAGAAAAGTTGTTAGTTATCCCGTTGTCATCACAAAACTTTGTAAAGGATTCATTCTCAAACTCTCCTCCATGATCACTATGAATAGTGATAATGGTGGATACTAAGAAATTTTGAATCTTCTTTACGAATATGGTAAACTCTTCAAAGGCTTCATTTTTATTAGCTAAAAATGAAACCCAAGTAAATCTAGAGAAGTCGACGATGACAACTAATCCATAATGAGCATTACCTAAAGAAGTGGTTCTATTTGGCCCAAACAAATCTAGATGAAGTAATTCTAGGGGCCTCTTAAAAGCTATGCCTTCTTTAAGTTTGAAAGATGATTTACTAAGTTTACCTCTTTGACAAGAATCACAAAAGTTTTTCTTACTAAAAGCAATTTTTGGAAAACCTTTGACAAGATCATGGTTAGCTAACTTATATAAGTGCTTAAAATGAACATGACCAAAACGGCGATGCCATAAAAGTTGTTCATTTGTATTAGCAACTAAGCAATGTTCTACGGTTTTAGGCAAGCTCAAATAATAAATATTCTTGCGCCTAATACCGGTAAATAAAACATGAGAATTAAAATCAATAATTTCACACATACCCTCTCCAAAATTAACCTTGTAACCTTTGTCACAAAGTTGGCTAATGGATATAAGATTATAACATAAACCACTCACTAAATATACATTAGTAATGAGTGGTTTGGAAGGATTACTGACTTTACCTACTCCAATGATGGTTCCCTTTTGATTGCCTCCAAAAGTGACCGTTGCACCATTCTTGATGCTAATCACTTCGGAGAGTAGTGAGGGATCTCCCGTCATGTGTTTGGAGCAACCACTGTCGAGTATCCATCATATCCTTTTTAGAGCCAATATGACATTTATTGCTCTCTTTCTTCTTCTTAGGTACCTAAATGATATACCATAAGCTTATGGTACCCAATTTTTGTTGGGTCCAAGGGGATTAGCCCTTTGGAAGCCAAGTCCAAGTGGACTTCCGCTTCCCAGCATAATTACCATTATTAATAACATCATGAAAATAGGAATCAACATAGGCATTCCTATCATTTAAGCTAGTGTTCTTAGGATACCAAATGGTGTATGTTTTGGGAGTCCTTTTCCTAGTTGCATGCATAGTTGTTAGATTTCTATGTGGTGCATGCTTCTTAGGAACATGGGTTCTAGCATAAAAATGAGGTGGTGGATATGCATTGGACATATGAGGGTTGTATGCATGCTTAGAGACATGCATGTTGTATGAAACATACGGGTCATGCATGACATGTGGAGGGTGTGCATATATGTAAGAATGATACACATGAGCATATGGGTGTATAGGAGCACGTACAAGAGTATTTCTCATGTGTGGATTTGTATGTGTCCGTGGGCATGGAGCATAGAAAGTGTCATGAGTATACACTTGTGAAGTAGGAGATTTCCTATGTGGATGAAGGTTGGTATACATGTAAGCATGGCTTCTCTTTTGGTTTCCACCCTTAGTGGGTTTCTTGCCAAAAAGAAGTGCCTGTGAAGTGGTAACTTTCTTGGTAGATTTCCTACTTATAGTTTCTTTGACACCGCTTGTGGATGCACCGGAGGATGGCCTCACAAATTCTACAGTGACACCACTATAGGATGTGTGAGCATTGGATGCATTTGCGTCCACAAAACCAAGACCAACACGATGTGTGGTCGGAAATTGGTTTGCTAGAAAATTGTTCAGTTGTCCTTTCCCCTTATTAAATCTCACAATACGGGAGGACATAAGCTCATATTTCTCATTAAGAGAAGAAATATTAGTATCCAAGGTGGACACCCGTGATTTGAGCTCGTGCACTTGGGTTTTAAGAGAATCATTTTCTAAGCCCATTATGTCGTGAAACTAGATCACTATTATTCTTATGATGTGTTTGATCTAGTTGAGATTTGAGGGTATTCACCGCATTTCTCAATATGACATTTTGAGAAGCTAAATTCGCTTTCTGAAGGGTTAATGTATCAACAATGGTGTCATTGTTGATAATGCATGGAATGGATGGATTGCTAACATTCAATTTCTTCAAACTAGTATATCTAAGCATTAAAGATTGATACTTAGCAAATAATTCTTCATTAGCAATCCACAATTCATCCATAGTTACCTCGGGTTCATCCATGTCGGAATCACTTTCATTGGAGAGTGAATCTTCCCGGGCCATGAAACACATGTGGGCACTTTCACCCTTCTCATCATCGGATTCGCTTGATCAGTCTCCACTTGAGTCATCGAATGTACCGACTAGTCCTTTCTTCTAATCTTTCTTATTCTTATCGGACTTGTGGTACTTCGGAGCCTTCCACTTCTCATTGTTTCGTAGCATTGGGCAATCCTTCTTGATGTGCACTGGCTTATTACACTTAAAGCAAAGAGAGGAAGTGTTATTAGTATAATCAGATCTTTTCTTAGAGGAAAATTTACCTTTGCGAAAGAAGCGTTGGAACTTCTTCGCTATTTGAGCCATTTCATCCAAGTCCATCTCATTTTCTGATTCTTCACTATCGGAGGATGAGGAATTGGCTTTGGATGCCAAAGCTTACTTCTTGGCCTCTGAAGGCTTCATCATAGCTCGAATCATTAATCGGTCCTCCTGTCTTACTTCGTAAGACATGAGAGTGCCGATAAGGTTCACAACTGTGTAAGTCTTCAAGTCGTTGACATCATCGATGGTGATAGCTCTTCTTTCCCACTTGGAGGTCATTCCCATTATGATCTTCCTTACCTTATCTTATTGGGAATAGACATGTCTGAGAGCTTCAAGTTCATTAGTTATATCGGTAAAACGTCCATACATCGATGCTATGCTTTCATTTTCCTACATATGAAACATATCGAAATTTTGCACGACAACATAGAGTTTAGAAAATTTTACCTTGTTCGTTCCCTCATGAGTAACGACGAGATGGTTCCAAATTTGATATGCACTCTTACATGTGCATATCTTGTTGAACTCATCTGGGTCTAACGCACAATGAAGAGCGTTCATTGCTTTTGCATTGTTGACTTCGGCAGATTTCTCGAAAGCCGTCCATTTTTCGAAATCCTCTTCGGTGGGCTCAACGTTTTCCTTGTGGAGGGTTCTCCAAAGGGAAGCACTCCTTAGGAACGTCTCCATCTGGCATTTCTAATAGCCGAAGTTCATACCATTGAAACGCAGAGGACGCACCGTTGATTGTCCTTCGAAAACTGTGGACGCTCCATCACGACCATGATTGTTGTATGAAGTCTATGGAGGAACGTTGTTGTTGTTGGATGCCATAGCTTGAAACTTGCGCTCTGATACAATTGTAAGGTCCCTGGCTATGAGAAAAACACTAGAAGGGGGGTTGAATAGTGTTTATGTAATTTAAAAAGATAGTTACACCAAATTAAATTCCTAACCAACAAATAGTGCGGAATAGAAATATACCCAAAATGAAACAAATACAAACACAAGGATGTTTCAAGGGTTCGGATTACCCAAGTCACTTCCTGACTTGTTCCCAGTAATCCTACGTCCCTTCCACCCAGTTAACAACCGGATACTCAAGTTAGAACCCTAACTTGAGGTTTCCTTAAAAACCATTTGTAGCAATCCTACTAGGGAAATCGAAATACAATCGATTAACCTTGACTACCACAACTTGGGAGCAAGCAAACCACTCTCACAAACCGAGAGTAAATCAAATAACTAAAGTTATGAAATTTGAAATTCAGCAACACTTACAGTCACCTATGCCTTGAAGTAGAACTTGAAGGAGAAGTGTGTTGTATGTTGAAAGACTCTCTTGGAAGAGAGGAAAGCCCTTTCTCTTGATTGCACCAAATGCCTATAAGATTTCTCTTTGGTTCTTGGTTGAAGAGCAAGAGATGAAAGATAGGAATTCTAGGCCTTTTGGATTTTGAGAGCTTTGATCTTTAAAATGAAAGCTTTATTGTTTGAGCAAGAGATAATCAAAGTGTGTATCAATGGAACAATAGAGGCTTCTTTTATAGGTTTCTCAAACCCTTCAAACTGAATCACCAAAAACCCCTTAAAAATCCGTGAGAAAAAACCCAACGGATAGAATCTGCACCCGAGACAGTCGACTACTGCATAGTGACAGAGGGTAGGTGATAATTCATAACGGTAACTTACCACGTGGACAGTCAACTGATGAGGCATAGACAGTCGACTGTTGGAGTAACATGCGACTGTAAATCCTACTACAGGTGACTGGCCGTAAGCTGGATAAGTTGAGGAAATCCGAGAGAAGTCTAGGAGAACAGGACATGCGACTGATAAAGATACGACAGTTGACTGTTAAACTAAACAGGCAACTGTAATTCCTTCAACAGGCGACTGTCAAGACCCTGAGATTTTTCAGAGAGTTGAGTCATCAAATAGGCTCAGAGACAAACGACTGTTGTAGCATTAATAATCGACTGTTCCATTAGATAGTCGACTGTAAAAACAAAAATAGTCGACTGGCCAGATTAAACAGAGAAATAGAATTTGGGTTGAAGATAGACATGCAACTGATTAACAAAACACAGTCGACTGTCTCTTGGACAGGCGGCTGTGAATCGTTCATAAGTCGCCTGTGAGAGTTAAAGCTAAGAAGCCCAAAACTAGACTGAAAAAGTTTGTGCATAACAGGCGACTGTAAAAAAAACACAGTCGACTGTTTTGAGACAGGCGACTGTAAATTGTTCAGCATTCGACTGTTAAAATCATGACATGCACAATCTAGATAGAAATGAATTGGAGTCTATGGAAGGTTGATCTAATGATATCCTAAGACTGAAATGAAGATGTGTGTGTGCTCTAACCAAGTTCAACTTCCAAGCTACATACTATAAGAGAAACAAGAAAGTTACATTTGACGAACTCTCTCTTCTATCCAACGCTTGAGCTTGAAGTCTTCTAGGAGCTTCAATCACCATCTACGATCATCCAAACAACTTCATTTGCTTTCAATGATCTTTGAGTGTCATCCATTGCAAATAGATCTTCATAATAAGCTTAGGCAATGGATTAACTGCAAATAAGGGATTAGACAAAAGTATTTATGTTTGCTCATCATTAACACCAAGTAGGGAGAAGTCCAATACTCAACACAGTTATGACATGGCAGTTATAACGAATTAAAAGTAAGCACTGTAAACATGGCAATCCTAATGTGCGAGCAAGTGACAACGATTATTACAATTATAATGCAATGCTTTTTATCATGCATAGGGTTCACGCCTTTAGGTCGTGATGAGTGAGTCGTTCTTCACACGGGGGCTTACCATTGTTGGCACTAACCCACCGCTGCGGGTGGTGCCCTTGAAGCGAGTACCCTTTCATACGCCTAGTGGCTGCTCAATCCTAACCCCACCAAAAATGTTGTGCTGGACACGATCCAGGCGCTAAACCGACATATACTGGAACACGAGCCAGACTCGTCATATGTGACCCTACTGAAACACGAGCCAGACTAGTCACACATGACCGACGGAGTAGCCATATTACAAGCACAAATTTGTCAACTCACATGACATCACGAAAGTCACGAGTTCGCCTTCGAGGCACACGATTTCACGATGTCACACGTTTGTTAATTATTCCAAGACATGCAACAATTTAACAATATCATCATGTATTTTTATACAACATTTTTCATGATTTCAAGAGTGTCGAGCAACATTTACAACAAGTTAACAAAAGTGCTGAATATAAGAATTTACCGAATATGTTACGGAAAGCAACTTTCTTTGCTATTATTCTAAACTAATGTATATAAAGTTATATGCCGTTGGATCACATTTTTAGTCAAGAATGGCATGGTAGTAATTTCACGTGTCATTTCATGTGTAGATTTTGAGTTATACAACTTTACATACAAAAGACTAAATGAGTATCTGATCGCGTCCGGATGTACACCCGAAAAACGACTTGTAGTTTTACCGCAAGCGCACGGTGTAGCGACGAGCAGGTATCGAACTCAGGAAGGACAAATAACAGTGTCTTATTCAAATCACCTAGCTATCAAGAGAACAAGAATAGTTTGGTGTAATAGTCACAATCGTTCAAGTATCAAGAACATATCAATATAATAAAAAGCGTCTAGGGATAGGAAATCCCCACTACGGACCGTCTCTCATCCTTGTGATTCATAAATTTCATTGTTGCTAAGCTTGAATATAGGCGAACTAGTCGCAACTTAATGTGGAACCAAGCTCACGCTCTCTCGCTATTGCCGGTCTATAGCAAACCTAGGATAGGGCCCACTCTCGTGCAAACCCTAGCCTAAGCCACGAGTGTGAAGAACGACAACATTGTTCAATCGTATCTCGAGCCCACTCTCGTGCAAAATCAAGCTACGACCTAGGTTGTGATAGTTCTTATTCGTCCAATCTCTTGCAAACGAATATTAGTATAGATTCACAATTAAAAATCCTAGCTTTGGTCCAATCTCTTGCAAACCAAATCTAGAGAAATCCAATTGTCAATCTAAATCGAATATCTAGGCCTTCCTATCAATTGGAATCCAATCTCTTGCAAATCCCAATCGATATGAATTCCTAGCTACCCGTAATCAATCAATCACAACATAACCATTATCAATTCTAGCAACAAATCTACAAATTCATCACAATTCAGAGATAGGGTCCATAAGGTTCATCCCCATGCCGTAGAACGACGGTAGTACTCACTAAGCATCAAGAAAATCTCAAAAATAACAACAATGATCATGGCACAATTCATTGCAAAAGAGAAATAATGCATAAAAAATGAGTTCTTAATAAAAATAGACAAACCAATGTCGACGCCAACGATCTCCAGCTGAGAATCACAAAAGAGTAGCCGTCAAAATCCTAAAAGAAAGTCTAAAAAATATAGTTCAAGTCTCTCCTAAACCAGGGTAAAAACAGGTTTTAAATACCCTCTAAAATCGTCCAGAAAATCGTGACCAAACTGTCCCTGCGCAGCCTAGAATTCGCAGCCCAAACAGCAGTCGGAGAGGGTCACTCGGCCGAGTGACCCTTTTCACTCGACCGAGTGACAAACCTTGTAGAAAAACAGTAACTTCGGGGGTCTCAGGGTCTGTCTTCGGGGGTGGCTCGGTCGAGTGGACTTCTTCACTCGGCCGAGTGAGCATTCATGCTCGGCCCAGAGGGCCTCCTCAGGATCTCTGAAAATTCCAGTAACTTGGACCTTTCTCTGGACGAATTCCCTGTACCACTCGGGCGAATGAACTTTCTCACTCGGCCGAGTGGGCTACCTTTGCTCGGTCGAGTATACGCTAAAAACATCGTGTGCGTATCCGTTCTGTTCGGTCGAGTAGGGCTTCTTGCTCGGCCGAGTGAGTGGTTTACTCGGCCGAGTGGTGTGCTGTTGAGCTCATTTCTTCTTCTTCTCGCCTCCTCATCACTCCTATTGATTTCCTTCTTCTTCCGCTCATCCTATATCGCTGATAAGTCCTCGAATGAGCCATGGGAGACACTCCTAAGCGCGTGCAAATCCTTTGATCTCAAATTCTCTCCAGATCGCTCCATATTTCCTGAAATACGACAAAAACAAGAAATAGTGAAAAGCAACACAATATCGTCGAATAATCGTGAAAAACGTGATATGAGCGATCAAAACGACATGCAAACATGCAGAAAAAAGGTGTAAAATATGGAGTGATCAAAATCCCCCAAGCTTACCTCTTATTCGTCCTCGAGGAAGATGAGTAAAAGGCGAACTCGACGGATAAAATTAATGAAAGGGAAAAGAAAAAGGAAATAGGAAAGAAAACAAAGAGAGAGATGTGCTAGATTATTTTTTCAGGACGTGGGTTTTGCTTACTCATATAGCACACGTCGAATATAAAACACATGCCAAAGATTTTTATCTCGATATCATAATATAAGGATGCATTCAAAACAGAAAACCCAAGAATATCCAAACAATATGAAATATGGAATCATTCTAGGATTAACATCGTCTGAAGAATCTAAAACGGTATACATAGTCATAAACCACACACTTTTCAATTGAATGCTTTCTATTTGGAGTATAAGATGTATCACACAATAAGAAGCAATAGGAATTGAAAGAAGTGGTTTTCATGAAATGCATGCTCAGTTTCAATCCCTGGATTTCGTAAAACTTTTAGTAATCTCACCGAGTATAGAAAATTACCTAGCTTAGGTTGTCATGCACAGTCAAGTAGTCACTCTCTCACACATCATTGGATCCTCTCCCCCAAGCTTATCTATAAGCGTGGTGGCATTAGAGAAATCAGTAAGTACATTCCCCATTTTTGGAGCTCCAATAAAAATAAAAACAAAAGAGGGAAGAAAGAGAGAAAGAGTATGAGATGGGATCATGTATAAGATTCTTTTCTATTTTCTTTTATTTTTTTTATTTCTCTTTTTTTCATAGCATATATACATCTGAGATCCCAAATCAAAAGATTGCAAGATATTCATGTATTTTTTTTCTTTTTGATTTTGGGAGTATTGGAGCATGGAATTTAATAGCGGGGGAAATGCCAATATAGGATCCGCTAAAGGGAGATTCACCAATGAATATAAGTATAGAAATAATGCTCAAGATATGTGGAGAAAGAAATATATGTAACACTCGGTTCACTCTATAAGACGTGCACGACAACTTTCAGCAGAGTAATATAATCTACTCAGTTTAATCTCAGAAAGTAAACTAATCAAGTTATATCAACCTAGCATACATTCATTCAACCTGAAAGTGAAGCGTACAATTTTCATGCAATAAGAAGTGATATAAGAAAAGAAAGTAGTACTCCAGATATAAGCAATCAATGCGTGAAGCTTGGTGTGTTTTCTACGAAGAGTATACATATAAATTATCAGACTCAGCTAATAAAAGAATTTCATCCATATTCATACATGAAAGTGCGGGTTACTATTTCAAATGCATAGCAAGACATAGCATATGATATCTGAAATAAAAACTATGGCATGACAAGATAGTATAAATATAGAGATAAGCTAACACCACGTCTTCATCATCACGGAAAAATCATCTCTAGCAAAAAGATGCAAGAAATAAGGATAAAAGAAAATAAAAAACTACTGTACAATGCAGCACACTCGTGAAATAAAAAAAACGTGATGCATAATAAAAGAATGAAAAAGTGGGTGAAAAGGTGTAAAAACGAAGAAATGTGAGAAAACAAAAATAAAAGGCGACAAAAAAATGAAAAGTGTGAGACCTCACTCCCCCAAGCTAAAGTGCAGTGTCCTCAATGTGCGAAGTGTGGCACGCGGAGAGACAAAATATGGGTGGGGAGGGTGAGGATGCATGCATGATGGAAAAAAAATAAAAGAAAATGAAATGAGAATGCAGGTGATGCATGCAGAGATCAAAATAGTGCAGATATGGGTGTCCCCAAAAAGTACTCCCTCTCTCCCAAAAAGATATAGACAGATCAAACCAAAATGTGACCAAAACAGTGTGTGGAGGAGGGGTGCAAAATCAGCAGGCTCAAAACATCGGTAGAATAACATCAAAAATATGGAAGGCATCCAGTGTGTGCCTAGGGGGTGGTCGTGATCCAGCACCGTTCTGTGCCGGAGGTGGTGGTGGGCGTGGTGGCTGTTGGGTGGGTGTGGGTGACAGAGGCAGACACACAAGAATCTGATTCAGGCAAGCCTAAATACTAGGAAGTATAGCGACGCGGGTCTGGACAGCACTGACGGTGGTGGAGAGAGCCCTAAAATCTCCTCTGAGTCCACTAACTGCCCCCTCAAATCTCCTCTGAGTCCACTAACTGCCCCCTCAAGAGCACGGATGCTCTGAACAAGGGTGTCGGGAGGCGGTGGAGCAAAGGGTCGAGCAGGTCGAATAGGTGAGGAACGGGGCTGTCTCACACGGCCACCATAAAGAATAGGTGCAGCTATGGGGTGGTGCTGGGGTGTTGTGCTCGCTAAGTGATGCCCAGCCTCTGTGGGAGGCTGAGACACAGGAAGAGTAGACGAGGATGGAGCGGCAGCTGAAACGGAAGTGAAAACGGACGACGAGGCAGGCAGAGAGGTCAGTGACACAGAAGTGGGGACAGACGTCACGACGCTCTCAGAGAAAGCAGCAGCAGTGGGAACAGACATGTCAATGGATGGGGGGGCCGTGAAGGGCCCAGAAAGTGACTTCCCAGGAGTCGAGAATAAAAGTGAGGACAGGGCCGCCACTGCGGCGGTAAAGGAGGTCTCGCCGCTCTCTAAAATGTTTGTGGGACTCTCAGGGCTCATGGTGGTGATGGGGTCTATAGAAATGGGCACATCGGTGGTGGTGTGGGTGGACTCAACTGAAGTGCTCCCGATACTAACAGAAGTGTGGACAGAGGTGTCGGGAGGTGCAGACGAAGCAAGGGCAGGCTGAGGGATCACGGGGTCAAGTGCTGGAAGGAGGGGCTCTTGGTGAGCACCCTCAGGCTCTAGCACGTATGCGGTGGGGATAAGGAGATCCATCGCTGGAATCCACTCTCCGCCCACGGGTCCTATATGCATCCGAGCAGGGATCGACAGAATCATGTAATCTGTAGCGAAAGGACCGTGGAGCCACACCCAGTGCTGACGACCATGAGGACGCAACATCCTCATCCGGGTCATAACGTCTATCGAAAGAGAAGGGGGGCCCGGTGGTCGAAGCAAGTCAGCAGGTAGGTCGACGCTGGTCATAAGGGCCAATAGGGTAACCAGACCGTCGCAACAGATAGGCGTCCGAGCGCCGATAGAAACAATGATGCAATCGATGTACCAACTGGCAATGTCAATCTCGACGGCGGGGACCAGAACGTCACTACCCCTAGTGAAGACCCTAGGCCGTGTCATCGCATAGAGCATGTAGAGCTCTGGCGTCGACAGTGTCCCGGGCTCGTACCTCACAAGAAAAGTGGTCGCCATAAGGCGCTGTGCAATGTGGAGGCGGGGGTGGAGAATGGCAGATGCCTTGGCCCTGCTAGGGTAAAAGGCGAGTGGTGATCCCGTGATTCGTGTTTAAAAGGCGTGCGTGTCAAACGACGGGGGTAGGATGTGCACGGGAGCGTAAGCTCGGTCTGGGACCGGTACAGCGGGCCACTGGAAGAACGCTCTAAGCATGTCGAGAGTGACCTCACACTCTCGATCCATCAGTCGAAAAGAGCATCCCCCAGGGGTCCGGGCAATGGAACTAAGGACCTCTAGTGTCGGGCGGATATAAGTGTCCGCCAACACCGACAAAAAGTCACGCCATCCCACGTTGTCGTACAATGTGAGCAGCCCCTCGAGTACCCCTAGGCGGTCAAAGTTAGCTAGGTGCATGAACCTAGAGGGTACAATCGAGCGGTGGGAGGTACGCTCAAATCTGGCGCGGCGTGCGTCATCCCTGAACGTAATCCCCATCGCATCGATAGCGGGGACGGGCTGTGCAGGTGGTGGAATGGGATCGGCAGGAGGAGGCGGTGTAGGTAGGGGTGGAATGGGTGCGGTAGGAGGGACTGTGTAGGTGGGGGTGGGCTAGGTGGCGGGGAGTTCGCCCTAGCGGAAGCGGGACCAGGATCGCCTGACCTCTTCCGCTTGGAAGCAGGTCCCCGAGTGCGTGTCCTACGGCGTGGCAGCATGTGTGCCGCGAGTCATGCCTACCCAAATAAAAATATACGACGTGCTTAAATAGATAGCGAACGAGTGTACCCGAGCACGACGTGAGAGCAAAATATGAAGTGTGCGAAGAAACGCCTCCTCCGCGAAGCTCCGAGTGTGTCCAAAACCTCCCCCAAGCTCCCCCAAGCTAACCTGAAGCACAAAAAATCAAATCAGCGAATGATAATCAATATACATGGCGAAGATAGGGGATAATAGATATATATATATGTGAATTAATTTGAATTTGGGACACAATGGACGTACGGATTGGGAGAATGGAGAAGAAAAATGAATTTGGGGCGAAATGGGGATGACCGACGGTGGGGGAGGCGGCACCGGTGATGATCGACGGCGGGGTGACGTCGGCGACCGGTGGTGGTCAGCGGTCGTCGGTCGTCGGTGGAGTGGCGGCTCGGGCGAGGGTAGGCGGAGATTCGGGTGAGGGAAGCTGAAGAGGCTCGGGCGCTGCCGCGAAAATTTGGGAAATTTGGGATTTTTGGAATTCGCGCAGCGCCCGCGGCTTATATGGGGATGTAGCGACTCGGCCGAGTGACAAGTGCACTCGGCCGAGTCAGATTTTGTAAAAAATTTCGAAAAAGATCCCACAACATACGACTCGGCCGAGTAACTTTTCCCATTCGGCCGAATGGAAAAGTTCGACTCGGCCGAGTGACAAGGCCACTCAGCAATTTTTAGAGCGTGGAGGGTATCAGATTCACTCGGTCGAGTGACAAGTCACTCGGTCGAGTGACAAGTCACGGTCGAGTGGCAAATTATACTGTAAATCACAGAAAATAATAGATAGTTGGTCTGTAGGATCTTCCCTGATTGGTACTCTACTCGGCTGAGTAGAGTCTTTGCTCGACCGAGTGACATATGTCACTCGGCCGAGTGGCTTCCTGTTTTCTGCAATGGCTCTCTATTTTCACGCCACTCTCTGTTTTTCTTCCTCCCGTCAGTCTCTTCCTTCTTCTGGGGCCTGAGCGCATTTCTGGAGCACTCTCCCTTGCCATGGCTATCCTCCATATGAATGATTTCTCGTTCTCCATCTCCTGTCATTAAAAATAGAGCCTGTTGTCACGATTTTTATAGACGCTAGACTCTAAACACTAAGAAAAATCTAAAATAAAAATAAAAATCAACTAAGAATGATATAAAACCGTCGGGTTTATTCCCGACAAGCGCTCATTTAAGGTCATGAGCTCGACCCCTTATGATTTTTGTTTAGTGCGTGATATTGGGTGCATGCGAGATGCGCCCGTCAAATTTGCCGGGAAGGCCACTTGGATTTGGATGTTGATGCTCGTGGGCTTTCCTCGACGTCCCCTCATCATGGGTAGAGTTGGGGGATAGGTCCCCCAAGCTTGAGCTAGTACCAATCTTTTTCTTCACTGGTGACGCCGATCTTTTATCCGACGGAGCATTCTTTAAATTGTTGGCCATGGAGAGCTTGCATAGCTCCCTAATCCTTGCGACATCAGCGTCATCTTTGTCATCGGCCATAGAGCTATTCAGAGGGTCCTCCAACATTCCTTCACCACTAGAATATTGGCCTTCTTCAAGACCGTCATCATTTAGAACACCAATAGAATGTGGAATGGCTTCATCGATCACCTCATCAAGGAGGTCCACATAGTCCAACTCCTCTTGGTAGGGCATATGCTTCATAGCTTTAGGGATATTGAACTCAACCTCGATGTTTCCAACATTCAAAGATAAAGTACATTCTCTCACGTCGACTATCACGCCGGCGGTGGCTAGGAAGGGACGTCCAAGTATAAGTGAAGTATCGCCCACCTATTTGATGTCCATAATGACGAAGTCGCACGACAAGCATATTCCTCCCGGAACTTGCAGCGGTATATTCTCTGCAATTCCCACTGGCCTAGTAATCCGACCATCCGCAAGTTGTATTCTCATGTCCGTTGGCTTCAAGTTGGTCCCCGTATTCAATTTTCGAAACATGCTAAGGGCCATTAGGCTTACCCTTGCTCCCAAGTCTACCAAAGCCTTTTGTAGTGGGACTCCTCCAAGTGTGCATGGGATGCGAAAGCTTCCGGGATCCTTGAATTTCATAGGCTCCTTTTCCCTCCAGGTGAACCAAGTTCCTTGCTCGGCAAGCATTATTTTCTCCTTCCTTTTCTTTCCCGATATTAAGTCCTTCAAGAACTTGGCATATGACGGGATCTCTACGATAGCATCCAAGAAAGGTATGTTGAGGCGTACTCCCCTCAAGTATTCAAGGAACTTGGCGAGCCGCTTTTCAATCTTGGCTCTTGCCAACCGTTGTGGAAAGGGCACCAGTGGCATGTAGGTGCGCTCCTCATTTAGCTTCTTAACTTCAGAATTTCCACCTTCTCGCGGCTCTTTTGTGCTCTCCTCCTCAATTGCCGGCTCTTTGTCGTCCAAAATCTCTTCCACGGGCTCCTTGGGTTGGACGATGGCAGGAGTGGTATCCTTCCCGCCCCTAATAGTAACCGCCACCACCACATTTATGTGGCCGGTATTGCTCCGTGGATTGGGCTCCGGTTGATCCGGTAATTGTTGAGTGTTTTTGTTAAGCAACGCAAGTTGCTCTCCTCGTTGCGCAACGACGGTATTGAGCGAGTCTTATTGCACTATCATTCTAGCATTTATTTTTCTTTGCTCCGCCATGAATTCCTCCACCCTAGCTTCATGATCCGATCTCGGTTGTGCTTGTGGTGGGTTCGTAGCTCTCCAACCTTGGTTATAACCCGGCGGCCTGATCACTCCTTATTTTACACCTTTTTCCCGCATGTTTGCATGCCATTTAGATCGCCCAAATCATGTTTTTCACGATATATCGATGATATTTCGATGCATTTCACGATTTGTTGTTTTTGTCGCATTTCAGGTGATTTGGCGCGATTTGGAGTGATCTCGAGATGCGCTTACTCTAGACGGTCACCGACGACCTCCACGAGGGGTATTTTGCTGTTGGAGAGGAGCGGAAGAAGAATGGACATCGCAGGAGCGACGAGGAGGCCAAAATAAGCAATCTGGGCATTTTTTGTGTCTCACTCGGCCGAGTGGAGGAGCCGCTCGGCCGACCAGCGAGACACCGCTCGGCCGACCAGATCAGACACGATTTACCTGTGCACTCGGCCGAGCAACGGAGACCACATCGGCCGAGTGACGACATCACGTCCGCCCGAGTGGCGCCCGGACGAAGCCCTTCAAAAATCTCCAAGTTTCTGTTTTTCGGCTGCCTGAGCTTCAGAAGACCCACTCGGCCGAGTGGCTTATCCCGTCTGCCCGAGTACAATGAAGCCATCGGCCGAGTGACGACAACTCACTCGGCCGAGCCGCCCCCGAAGTAGAGACCCCTGAAGGCCCCGACTTACTGGAAAATTACAGGGTTTTTCACTCGGCCGAGCGACATTTGTCACTCGGCCGAGTGCGATGCGCTGCCTGTAGCGAAAACTGCGGAAAATAGGCTGTGCAGGGGTATTTTGGTCACAGTTTTTGGACGATTTTGGGGGCTATTTAACCCCTGTTTTTACCCTAGTTTTGGGAGCTTCTCCTTAGATTTTTTGCAGCTTTTTAGATCTACTTTTTAGCTTTATTTTGGAGATTGGAGAGAAGACAATTTTTGATTTTTGTTGGATTAATTGAAGAACTCCATTGGTTTGTCCATCTCTACTCTAAAAATTCTATTTTTTATTACATATCTCAATATTGTGATGAATTCTATTGCTTATTTCATTGTTTATTCTTGTGATCTTGCTATGAATTGTGAGTAGTCTCCACGTCTTGGGGCGTGGGGATGAACCCTACAAGCCCAACTTCATATTTGTGATGAATTAGTAGAAATTTTGCTAGAATTGATATTTAGAGATTAGGTTGGGATCGATTTACTACGGATAGCTAGGAGTTCATACCGATTGGGATTTGCAAGAGATTGGATCCCAATTCGATAGGAAACCCTAGAAATCTGCATTGGGTTGGAATCGAATTTCCATAGTATCGGTTTGCAAGAGATTGGACCGATACTAGGGTTTTCGGTTGCAATTCCGTGCCAATACCTGTTTGCAAGAGATTGGACGGGTAGGAACTATCCCAATCTAGATCGCGAGCCGAGTTTGCAAGAGATTGGGCTCGGGGAGCGATTGAACGATGATGTTGACCCTAATGCTAGCTTTCATAGGCTAGGGTTTGCAAGAGATTGGACCCAAACCTAGGATAGCTATAGACCGGCAACAGCGCGAGAGCGTGAGCTTGGTTCTACATTCAGTTGCAACTAGTTCATCCAAAATCCTAATCTTGCAATTTTGATACCGATGAACGACATTTATGAGATACGGGGAGTAGCGGGGATTCCCCATTCCCTAGACGTTCTTTATTTGATTTGATATTTCTGCGCTTTGTCTGACGATTGTGACAGGATCGCCAAAGGCAAATCTCTCTTCTTAGATAGCCAGGTTGATTGGAACAAGCACGGTCATTCGTCCTCCCTGTGTTCGATATCCCGCTCGCCGCTACATCATGCGCTTGCGGTAAAACTACAACCGTCGCCTCGGGCGTGTATCCGGGGTGCGATCAAGTTTTTGGCGCCGTTGCCGGGGAGGCGATTGCGTTTGATTCTTTCTCACCCTAGCTATTTCTATTTTTTTAATTATTATTATCATTATTTTTATTTCTTATTTCTTGCCTAACCCTTCCACGGTACTAATCATTTCTTTGAAACTCTGTTTCCCCTGTGCATGTACACGAGATCTACGGCGGATCCTGCAGCTATCTTATTTGATCCCGAGATCGAACGTACCACGCGGAGACTTAGAGCGGAAAGGAGACAAAATCCGGAAGGGGGGTTTATGACCAACCCGGAAACTGCGGATCAATTGGCGGCAAGAATGGCGAGGATAATTTCTATTCGAGATAGGCTTCGGCCTAAGACCTCTTCCACTACCTCATCAATTGCCATGCCGGAGTTGGCGGCTGACAAGAACTTCGAGCTAAAGACTGGATTAGTGGTTCTGATGCAGCAGGATCCATTTCATGGGAATGCCCATGAAAA
This sequence comes from Scilla litardierei, assembly GCA_030789695.1. Classification (NCBI taxonomy): domain Eukaryota; kingdom Viridiplantae; phylum Streptophyta; class Magnoliopsida; order Asparagales; family Asparagaceae; genus Scilla; species Scilla litardierei. The sequence continues at coordinate 294,127,760 of CM061141.1, forward strand.
TCCTCATTACCACATACAATTGTTCTTCTTGAAGTGCGCCACATTCCAGATGCCGGGGGTCTCCATCGATGCCATCAGACTGCGCCTCTTCCCCTTCACGCTAAAGGACAAGGCACTCTATTGGTTGAGGACGCAAGCTGAGGGTGTTTTCACCACTTGGGACGAGTTGGCGAGTGCATTCATCGACAAGTTCTATCTGCCCTCCAAGATGGTGAAGATTCGGAGCGCTCTTATGTCCTTCAAGCAAGGACCCCAAGAGACGCTCTATGAGGCTTGGGAGCGTTTTAAGGATCTGCAGCATCAATGCCCGCACCATAGTATAGAAGATTGGGAGCTAGTGCATAGCTTCTACAATGGTCTCCAACCGGGGACCAAACAAATTATTGATGCCGCGGCGAATGGTGCTATCTTGTCAAAGACTCCCGAAGAAGCTACGGCCCTAATTGAGGAGATGGCCTCAAATAATCAACAATGAGGCGATGAGCGAGGACACTCTACGTCCTCCTTAAAGCCGACTAGTATTTATGAGGCGAAGGCCGTGGCGGAGCTTACGAGCAAATTTGATTCTCTCCACAAGGTAGTGGAGAGATTGGAGAAGTTTATCACGGATCCCCAAGGAGCCCCATCCACCTCCGCACCGACCAACCAAATGTGTGATTGGCAAGACCAATCTCAAGCCATGTACGTGGGAGGAGAGCAAGGAGAAGGATCCTTAGAGCAAGTACAATATGTCGCGGGAAACCAAGGATATTGGGCCAATCCGGCCGCAAGAAATCATCCCGGATTCTCCTACGCAAACAATGAAGGAGCTTTGAACCCGCCACAACCACCACCTCAACAAGCTCGACCACCACCACCCCAACAACAAAACTATCCACCGAGGGGGCCTACTCAACAAAACTTTCAACCAAAGCAACAAGTTCCACCATATAGGCCGCCCGGATACAATCAAGGGTGGAGGAATCAAAATCAAAACCCTCCACAAGCTCAACAACGATCCGACTTCGAAGCTAGAGTGGAGGCGTTCATGGTCGAGCAAAATAAAGTCAATGCTACATTGAAGGCGGGGCAAGACTCTCTTAATACCGTTGTGGCTCAAATATCGGAGAAATTGGCGTTGCTCAATCGGAACACTCAACGATTGCCGGCGCAACCCGAACAAAACCCACGGGGCAACACCGGCCACATCAATGCCGTAGTTGCCGTTACTACTAGAGGCGGGAAGGACACCACCCCCGCCATGATCCCTACCGAGGAGCCCGTGGAGGAAAGTTCGGAGCCGGTTGAGCCGGTAGTTGAAGTTGATAAGGAGAAGGAGCCACAAGAAAGGGAGAAATCTAGAACAGAGCAATTGATCGAGGAGAGGCGCTTCATGCCGCCGGTCCCATTCCCCCAAAGACTAGCGAGAGCGAAAATGGAGAAAAGGCTAGTGAAGTTCCTCGAGTATCTAAGAGGAGTTAGCCTCAATATTCCCTTCCTCGACGCCATCGTGGAGATCCCCACATATGCTAAATTCTTGAAGGACTTGATTTCGGGGAGAACAAGGAAGGAGAAGATCATGCTTGCCGAGGAGGGCTCTTGGTTTACCAAGAGAGAGAAGGAGCCGGCCAAATTTAAAGATCCGGGGAGTTTTCGGATTCCTTGCACCTTGGGCGGCGTCCCTCTTCAAAAGGCGTTGGTTGACCTAGGGGCTAGTGTGAGCCTCATGCCTCTCTCCATGTTCTTAAGGCTAAATACCGGGACGAAGTTGAAACCTACCGACATGCGCATTCAATTGGCCGATGGGCGAATAACAAGGCCGGTAGGGATCACCGAAGACATACCGCTCCAAGTCCCGGGTGGAATATGCTTACCATGTGACTTTGTGATCATGGACGTTAAGGAGGAGGGCGATACGTCATTGATACTTGGACGCCCGTTCCTCGCCACCGCCGGAGTAATTATTGACATGCGCGAAGGGACCCTTACTTTAAACGTCGGCAACATCGATGTGGAGCTCCACATTCCTAAGGCTATGAAGCACATGCCTTACCACGAGGAACTTGACTACATGGACCTCCTTGATGAGGTGATAGAGGAGGCGATCCCTCACTCAATTGGCTCTCTTTTTGATGAAGATTTAGAGGAAGGCCCGGATTTAGGCCACGATGAGAAGATAGATGATTCCCCCGACCTCTCCGCTGAAAATGATGAAGGCCACGCTGATGTCGCAAGGATTCGAGAGCTCTGCAAGCTCTCGAAATCAAGGTCTCCGAAGAAAGCTCCGCCGGTACGGAAACCGGCGTCACCGGAGAAGCCGTTGACCGGAGCAAACGCTAGCTTGGGGGAGCCCCCCCAACACTACTCGAGACGGGAGACCACCGAGGGAGAACACGCCTCAACTTCCAAATCCAAGCGTTCTCCCCGGAAAGTTTGATGGGTGCATCTCATATGCACCAAACATCCCGCGTTAATTGAAAATCATAGCGGGTCGAGCTCACGACCTTAAACGAGCGCTTGTCGGGAGGCAACCCGACGGTTTTTGCTTTATTTTCACTTTTTCTTTATTTTCGTTTTAGAAATTTTTAGTGTTTTGAGTCGTTCGCCCAAAATTTTTTGTGATAACGGGTCCTATTTTTCTTGACAGGAGAGGAGATAGGTAGATCCATCATGAGGAGGATGAACGAGACGACGAGGAGCGCCCCAAGAAGGCGCTCGACGCTTAGGAGGAAGATGGAATCGACTGGAGGAAGAAAGACGGAGTTTAGAGCCCAAACGAAGACAAACAGCAGAACACAAGGCTCACTCGGCCGAGCATACTAGTCACTCGGCCGAGTACATAAGTTCGTCCGGCCGAGCCGCTCACGAACGAGGGAAGTCTGCTGTACCCAACTCTCTGTTTATTTTCCTGATTTCAATATAACTGCTACTCGGCCGAGTATATATTCCCACTCGGCCGAGTAAAACGGATACCCTCCTAGGGCGAGTCTTGCCGAGTAGCTTGAGTCACTCGGCCGAATGGACTTACTCCACTCGGCCGAGGCTGGCAAGGCCACTCGGCCGATGCGTAAGCGGGGAGGAATTTACATTGATTCCACTCGGCCGAGTGACCTAGTCACTCGGCCGAGTCGTAACTTCTGCTATATAAGAGGTCGAGGGGGGACACGATTTTCGAAACGCTGAAACCGCTCGCACCCCCGACCTTTCAGCTTCCCTCGCCCGCTCGCACCCCCCCACTCGCCCGACCGCCGTTGCCACTCCGCCGCTCGGCCAGCCACCGCCGACCGACCACTCGCCGCACTTCGCCCGAGTCGCCGCCGGCGGCCGTGTCTCCGGCCACCTCCGGTATCGCCTGATTTGCCCTTTTTCTCCTCTTTTTGAGTATTTTTTGAGGATCCATGTGTTAAACGACCCCCAAACCCAAATCAATTTCTATATCTATCTGTTATACCCCTAATGCCACATAAGTTTTGAATATTACCCGCTGATATCTCCATTTCACGCGCAGGTTGTTTTTGGGAGCTTAGGGGAGCCCAGGGGAGCTTCTCGGGACTGATTTGAGCTTCGCGGAGGCGCGGTCTTTGCACGCTTCCACTGCTTAGCACTCGCGGCGTGTCGGGGTACACTCTTTCCATTATTTTGCACATGCCACACTTTTGACGTTTTTCGGCGCGCTCGGGGCCGATATGCCGCCCCGGACACGGCCGCGGACGAGGAGACCTTCCGCCAAGCGGAAGCGGTCGGAGATGCCGGCCCCTCCCACGAGGTGAAAGGGTCTCCTCCTCCTTCCCCCACACACGCCGTCCACCCAGCACAGCCTGCAGGCCCCGCACACCCCGCACAGCCTGCAGCGCCCGCACAGCCCGCACAGCCTCTCCCTGCCGCTCCACAGCCACCACCTCCGGCTCCGCTGGTCGGGCCGCTCGGGATTACGTTCCGAGACGACGCACACCGCGCCGTCTTCGAGCGTATCTCCCAGCGCTCGATCGTACCCTCCAGGTTTGCACACCTTGCTGACCTAGGACGCCTGGGGGTACTCGAGGGGATGCTCACGTTGTACGACAACGTGGGCTGGCGAGATTTCTTTCAGGTGTCGGCGGATACGTTTATCCGCCTGACACTTGAGGTTCTGAGTTCGATCGCCCGGACCGACGAGGGATGCTCATTTCGGTTCATGGACCGGGAGTGCCAGGTCACTCTCGATATGATGAGAGCATTTTTCTCGTGGCCTGCTGTCCCCGGAGCCGATCGCGGTTACGGCCCCACCCATATCCCCCCACCTTCCTTCGACGCAGGTGCCTTCTGGGCCCGGATTGCGGGTCTCCACGCTGCCTTTGACCCTAGTAGGGCCAAGGCCTCGGCCATTGTCCATCCCTGCCTCCGTATTGCTCAGCGCCTTATGGCGACGACCTTTTTGGCCAGATATGAGCCGGGCACGATGTCTACGCCAGAGCTCTACATGCTCTACGCGATGACACGTCCCAGAGCTCTATCTAGGGATGGCGATGAGCTTGTCCCCGCCGTCGTGATCGATATCGCGGCATGGTTTTTAGACCGCATCATTGTATCGGTGGGCGCTCGCTCACCGATATGCTGCGGCGGCCTGATCACCTTGCTTGCTCTTATGACCGGTGAGGATTTCCCCGACGACCTGCGATGAGTATCGGGCCCCACTTCTTTGTCGATCGATGTTATGGCCCGGATGAAGATGCTTCGTCCGTATGGTGAGCGTCACTGGGTCTGGTTGCACGGCCCTTACGGTGCCGATTACATGATTCTCCCGAGCCCAGCTCGGACTCAGATTGCACCAGCCCACGTTGACTGGCTCCCTGCGATGGATTTCCTCATCCCCGCTGCTTACGTGCTCGAGGCCGAGGAGGCCGAGCAAGCCCACGCTGCCCCTGTTGACCCTGTTGCCCCTGCCGAGCCTGCTGCCGTGCCTGTTGACCCTGTGGCCCCTCAGCCTACCCCCGATGTTTCCGCCGCTCCTGACACCCCTGTCGGTGTTGGGAGTACCTTAGCCGAGCCCACTTCCACCACCCCCGCGGCTGTCACCACCACCACCGGCCCTCTGTCCGTCGAGCCTCTTTGCTCTGCTCTCCTCGAGCGCCCGCCGACCTTTGTTGAGAGTGGAGAGCCCTCGTTTACCGCGGTCGTAGAGACCATGGCTAGCATGATCTCCGCTGGGGTTGCACCTTTTGGACCACACACTTCCACCCCAGCGGTAGTCACCTCTGTCTCCACCCCTGCTGTATTTTCTGAGAGCGTCGTGGCGTCTGTCCACACTTCTGTGCCATCGACCTCTCTGGCCGCCTCGCTGCCATTTTTGCACTCTTCTTTCGCTGCTGCCGCCTCCACTTCTCACCGCCCGCCCCGGCCTCACACTGAGGCCAGGCCCACATTTGCTGGCGCAGCACCTTTTGTACCCTTCCCCGCTGAGCCCGTCACATACGCGACCCGAGTACGCCAGCCCAGACCTGCCCAGCCCCGCCAGGTGCGTCCCTCTGCACCACCTCCCCCTGACACAGTACTTCAGAGCATTCGTGCTCTAGAGTGGGCGGTGAGTGGTCTCAGAGGCGACCTTCGGACCCTGTCCGCCACCGTCTCTGCGATGGCTGGCTGCTTCGACCTGCTCCCGCAGATCCACTACTGTCTTACCCAGGTTCTGGAGCGTCTCCCCCGCGTACCACCACCCACCCATCAGGTTCCCACTCACACTTCCACACCCACTCAGCCTGCTGCCACTCCCACACCCACCCCCGCTCAGCAGCCTGTCCAGCCAGCACCACCCACACGACCTCCGCCTCAGGACGGAGACGGCGCAGCACCACCTTCTTAGGCACCCTTGATGCCATCGATTATTCTTTTCCGTTGTGCTGCCCGTTTCTGCTGGGTCCTGTTGCATTTTTGTCCACCCACCCTCCCTTCACGTCTTCTGGGATTCTCATTTTGCTCGTATCTTTATATATCTTTCCTGGGAGAGAGGGAGAGTTTTTGGTGCCACTTATATATCTGTATCACTCCTATTTGTGCATGCATCATGTCCGCATCATATTTTAATTTCTTTATTTTTATTTTTATTTTCATTTTTTTCATCATGCATGCATCCTCACTTGCCCCTCCCATTTCTTGTCTCTCGGTGTGCCACACTTTGCACATTGAGGACACTGTGCCATTTAGCTTGGGGGAGTGAGTTCTCACGATCTTTTTCGGTTTGCCACCTTTATTTTTAGTTTTTTTATTTCACACCACTTTTTTTTCGCTTTTGCACTTATTTTCACCACTTTTCTTTTATTTTACCATGCATCACGTTTTTTTATTTTTCTATGTGCCTCATTGTAAATAGTTCTATTTTCCTTTTATCTTTATTTCTTTTTATTTTTCATCTCATGCTAGAGATGACTTTTCTGTGATGATGATGACGTTGGATTTAGCTTACTCTATATGCATGCTATACTTGTCATGTCTTAGATTTTATTTCTGATATCATATGCTATGACTTGCCTTGCATCTAGAGATAGTAACCCACACTTTTACCACATGAAAATGGATGAAATTTTATTATTAGCTGAGTCTGAATATTCATATGTATGCCATCACAGAAAACACACCAAGATTCACGCATTGAATGCTTATATCTGGAGTACTGATTTCTTTTCCTATATCACTTCTATATGCATGAATTGTACACTTCACTTCAGGATGATTGAATGATGTTAGCTATGATAAATCTGGATTAGTTAGATTTTTTTTGTGATCGAAACTGAGTAGATTAGATTACCCTGCTGAAGTTGTCGTGCATGTCTTATAGAGTGAACTGAGAGTTATATCTATTTCTTTCTCCACAAATCTTGAACATTATTTCTCTACTTTTGAAATCATTGGTGAATCTCCCCTTAGTGATTCTATTATATGGCATTTCCCCCGCTATTCATGCCTAGCTCCAAATCTCTATTGTCTAAAAAAAATAAATAAAAGAGAGAAAAATATTCTTGTATATCATTATCTCTCTTTGAGTTGGGATCGTTGTGTATATATGCTATGTCAAAAAAAGAGAAAAAGAGGAAAAATCCTCAATAAAAGATCCCATCTCACTTTCTTTCTTTCTTCTTTCTTTTTATCACTTTTTGGAGCTATATAAAAATGGGGATGTGAATATTTTTTTATGCCACCATGCTTATAGATAAGCTTGGGGGAGGGGATCCATTGATGTGTGAGAGAGTGACTACTTGACGTTGCACGACAACCTAGGCTAAGTAATATTCTATACTCAATGAGATTGTTTTTAGCTTTACGAAATCCAGAAATCTAAGCCTAGCATTCATATCATGAAATCCATACTTTTCTATTCTCTCTATTCTATTGTGTGATACTCTTATACTCCGGATAGAAAGCATTCAATTGAAAAGTGTGTGATCTGTGATTCGTATACCGCTTTAAATGTTTCAAACAATGCTAATTCTAAAATTATTCCGTTTTTCATGATTATATCGTTGTTCGTGGGTTTTCTATTTCTACTTGCACTATTATACTATGATATCAAAATAAAATTCTTTGACATGTATTTTTCATTCAGTGCATGCTATATGAGTAAGTGGAACCCACGTCCTGAGAAAATAATCTAGCAACCTACCTCTTCTCTTCTTTCTTTCTACTTTATTTCATTTTCATTCTTCTTCGTTTTTCATTTTTCGTTCTTCCACCGTTTTCGTTTTCCAAAACCACCGGGTTCGCCTTTTACTTATCTTCCTCGAGGACGAGTAAGAGGCAAGCTTGGGGGATTTTGATCACTCCTTATTTTACACCTTTTTCCCGCATGTTTGTATGCCATTTAGATCGCCCAAATCATGTTTTTCATGATATATCGATGATATTGCGATGCTTTTCACGATTTGTTGTTTTTGTCGCATTTCAGGTGATTTGGCGCGATTTGGAGTGATCTTGAGATGCGCTTACTCTAGACGGTCACCGACGACCTCCACGAGGGGTATTTTGCTGTTGGAGAGGAGCGGAAGAAGAATGGACGTCGCAGGAGCGACGAGGAGGCCAAAATAAGCAATCTGGGCATTTTTTGTGTCTCACTCGGCCGAGTGGAGGAGCCGCTCGGCCGACCAGCGAGACACCGCTCGACCGACCAGATCAGACAAGATTTACCTGTGCACTTGGCCGAGCAACGGAGACCACATCGGCCGAGTGACGACATCACGTTCGCCCGAGTGGCGCCCGGACGAAGCCCTTCAAAAATCTCCAAGTTTCTGTTTTTCAGCTGCCTGAGCTTCAGAAGACCCACTCGACCGAGTGGCTTATCCCGTCTGCCCGAGTACAATGAAGCCATCGGCCGAGTGACGACAACTCACTCGGCCGAGCCGCCCCCGAAGTAGAGACCCCTGAAGGCCCCGACTTACTGGAAAATTACAGGGTTTCTCACTCGGCCGAGCGACATTTGTCACTCGGCCGAGTGCGATGCGCTGCCTGTAGCGAAAACTGCGGAAAACAGGCTGTGTAGGGGTATTTTGGTCACAGTTTTTGGACGATTTTGGGGGCTATTTAACCCCTGTTTTTAACCTAGTTTTGGGAGCTTCTCCTTAGATTTTTTGCAGCTTTTTAGATCTACTTTTTAGCTTTATTTTGGAGGTTGGAGAGAAGACAATTTTTGATTTTTGTTGGATTAATTGAAGAACTCCATTGGTTTGTCCATCTCTACTCTAAAAATTCTATTTTTTATTACATATCTCAATATTGTGATGAATTCTATTGCTTATTTCATTGTTTATTCTTGTGATCTTGCTATGAATTGTGAGTAGTCTCCACGTCTTGGGGCGTAGGGATGAACCCTACAAGCCCAACTTCATATTTGTGATGAATTAGTAGAAATTTTGCTAGAATTGATATTTAGAGATTAGGTAGGGATCGATTTACTACGGATAGTTAGGAGTTCATACCGATTGGGATTTGCAAGAAATTGGATCCCAATTCGATAGGAAACCCTAGAAATCCGCATTGGGTTGGAATCGAATTTCCATAGTATTGGTTTGCAAGAGATTGGACCGATACTAGGGTTTTCGGTTGCAATTCCGTGCCAATACCCGTTTGCAAGAGATTGGACGGGTAGAAACTATCCCAATCTAGATCGCGAGCCGAGTTTGCAAGAGATTGGGCTCAGGGAGCGATTGAACGATGATGTTGACCCTAATGCTAGCTTTCATAGGCTAGGGTTTGCAAGAGATTGGACCCAAACCTAGGATAGCTATAGACCGGCAACAGCGCGAGAGCGTGAGCTTGGTTCTACATTCAGTTGCAACTAGTTCATCCAAAATCCTAATCTTGCAATTTTGATACCGATGAACAACATTTATGAGATACGGGGAGTAGCGGGGATTCCCCATTCCTTAGACGTTCTTTATTTGATTTGATATTTCTGCGCTTTGTCTAACGATTGTGACAGGATCGCCAAAGGCAAATCTCTCTTCTTAGATAGCCAGGTTGATTGGAATAAGCACGGTCATTCGTCCTCCCTGTGTTCGATATCCCGCTCGCCGCTACACCATGCGCTTGCGGTAAAACTACAACCGTAGCCTCAGGCGTGTATCCGGGGTGCGATCACGGCCTATATGGTCCCGCTTGTTGCCTATGTTGGAAGCAACGATCTGGGATCTTGGTTTGATGATGACAAACGTGTCGTTATATCTGACGTGTGTGCTTAGTGTGTTTCAGGATTGGCGAAACGATACATCTTTCCCTATTTGGAGGAGTTGCTATTCACATAGCTATTTGGGTGTGAGGGAGAGCTTTGGCCTAAGCAAAGTGGACTTAGTCCAATTTTTGATGTGATGGGATTTCTTGACTTGGTCAACATAGCAAAAATGACTTGGTCAAGATGAAGAGATGAGGAGAGACCAATTCAAATCAAGTTGGGATTAGACCAAATCAACTTTGGATGTGATCGCATCAATTATCAAAGTTTTGGGGCTATCCAATTCCTATTCAAATATATTATCTTGTTAGGATTCCTATACAAAGATGGCTTTAAATCTTTCCTAAATCCTAGGGATCCTATCATTATCAATACATCTCCCTATACCCTATATAAGCACTCCTCTCAACCCTAATGATTTCAATGCGGCTGACCTCCCCAAAAGAAAACCCTAAGACAATATCTCCAACCTTTTATAGAGCCGCACCAAAGGCAATACAAAAAAAATTTCAAAGGGGCGTGCGGCAATCACCAAAAGGAGAGAGGTTATAAAAATTGTGCGGCATCAAAAGATTCATGTGACAGCCTAACCCCAAAAGCTCCTTAAGCTCTGTCATCCCCAAGGCCAAAGCACTGTACCCTATCCTTGCCACAAGCCAAGAGGTCCTTCAGTACATCATCGTCTAGCCACGAAGCCCAAGTGCCGTCGGAGCCGTCGAAGAAGGAGTGCCATCGAGTTGCATTCGTCGGTGATCACGTCGAGATGAAGAAGTCTGCAGCGGCCATCATCTTCAACGCTGCATGAATGCCCATCGCTGTTGAAGATCAATGTAGCACTCGAGTCTGCTGTCGAGTCTTTCGTCGCCATGCCATTGAAGCCCTTGTCGCCGCTGTAGAAGAAGAGCCAACGATCGCTGGAGAAGTCGACATCCTCAAAGCTGCCGTCGACATCATCAAACGTCCGCTGCTATTCAAACATCCACATGACAATGCCAAGCTAACGATGTTCGCTTCCTCGTCGGAGACTGCCGTCGTGAAGCAGCTGTTGTTCGAAGTCCACGTCGTCGGAGCCATCGAAGAAGCTGCTGCTGCTCTCATCATCCGCACGCCGTATTGAGTCACCGTTGAAGAGGAGCTGTGTCGAAAGTCTGCTACCGTTCGAAGGCGCTACATTGGAGAACACTCTCATCGCCATCCCCTCATTTTAGAGTTTGAGTCGATGCCGCCGATGAGGGCCTCGCAGTCGCTGTCACCGAGGAGTTCGCCGCCGTAGAACGAAGCTACTCTCCCGATCACCGCTCGCCGTTGTCACTGACGTGGCGACCGCTGCATGAAAATGAAAGCAACGAGCGAAAAAAAAAATCGCAGCGGTCACAAATTTTGGAAGCTAACGTGGGCTGAGGAACCATGTGAATTCGAAACGAAATCGAATTCGTTTGCCTTGCTGACGTGGCACTACAAGTTAAAGGAAGTTGCTCTGCGCATAGGCTTCTTAATCAATTGAGCTGAATTGATTTACTTTGTGCACCGACCAGTTTTTAAGTGAATTGTTGTGCGCACCGACCGCTTATATTTAAGGATTGAACTGCAATTGCTTTACGCACAGACCAGTGCACAACTTGACATCCAGGAGTCGGATTGAGACACCGCTTGCGTCAGATTGGAGCTGACGACGTGCTGATTGACAGAGACGCCTACACGGACACGAACTGAGCATTTCTAAACCCTTAAACTCTTTTATTCGTTTCTTAGTGTAACGTTCTCTATAGGGGAAACTTTACCTATTTTGTGACTATTTTGGGACTTGTTTGGTTGGGGCTAGACAAGTGGGACCCAGCTAGTTTGGGACTAGCTGGTAAAAAGCGTTACTAGGATTGATAGTGAGAGAAAACACTGTGTGTGGGGTACTGAGAGCCTGGCGAGTGTAGAGACGTAGAGGGTGCTCTGAGCGTGCTCTAACTTGTGGTTTTGTACCTATTGCGCTATTCAATACTAGTATCTGCTTTGGGGACTGGAGTAGGTCGAAGGGTCGACTGAACCAGGGTAAATCTGCTATGTACTCTGTGTCTGCTTTTTATTTACCCTGTTGCTGCTATAATTGCGTGTGCTTATTCGTGGGTTGCACGAATTATTTTTTTATAAGCCTATTCACCACCCCCCTCTAGGCTAGGATCCAGATCCAACATGTGGTATCAGAGCAGGTTTTAGGATCTAGCCTAGGATTGACCATGAATAACCATATGGATAGTGCTTTTGATGAGGGTCAGTCTGTTTCCCGTCCCCCTAGATTTAATGGAGGTGATTATGCTTATTGGAAAAGTCGAATGAAAATTTACCTCATTTCTGTATATTACTAGGCTTGGCAAATAATTGAAAAAGGATATAAACTGCCTGTAATTAAAGTAGATAATGTTGAGATTGATAAACCAAATGACAAATGGGATGAGAATGATTGGAAATCTTATTCTTTAAATGCTACAGCTATGAATGCTCTTATTTGTGCACTTGATCAATCTGAATATAATAGAATCTCACATTGTTTAACTGCGCAGGAAATATGGCATACTTTAGAGGTGACGCACGAGGGAACGTCACAGGTAAAGGAGTCTAGACTGTCTCTTTTAAGTACAGAGTTCGAGGGATTTTGCATGCTACCATCAGAGAGCATATCAGAGATGTATGCGAGGTTCACCAACATAGTTTACAAGTCTAGCTCGCTTGGAAAGCCATATGATAGCCTCGATCAAGTGAGGAAGATCCTAAGAGCATTGCCAAGCTCTTTCGGACCAAAGGTCACCGCCATCCAGGAAGCAAATGTATTGTCTCAATTAAAGGTGGAGGACCTTATTGGTAATTTGATGTCCCATGAGTTGGAACTGAAATGTTGAAGCAAGAGAGAAACCTGAGGAGAAAGAGAAAGCCATAAAGCCCCTTGCTTTGCAAGCTAGCGAAGAAGAGGATGATGACGACGATATAGCGCTAATGGTAAGAAACTTCAGAAAGTTCATCAAGACCAAGCATGGGAGAAACGAAATGGCACCCAGGTTTAATCGTTCTAACTTTAATAATTCTTTCAAGCAATTTAATGATCAGAAATCTACTGATAGAATGCAATGTTTTAAATGCAAGGGAAGAGGACATCTGATGAAGGATTGCCCAAATGAAACTACTCAGCTCGCTAAAGGAAAAGGAAAAACGAATGTATTAACATGGGATATGGATAGCGAAGCTAAAAGCGAGGAGGAACATGAAGCCCATTCTTGCATGGCTTTAATGAGCATCCAAGATGAGAAACCGTCAGGTAGCAAAGCTGAACTTCTTAAAATTTGTGAAGAAATGCAAAATCAAATAGTAGATCGTGAGTTCACTATTGAATGTCTCCAAAATCAGAACTATGACATGCAAGTTAGAGATGATAAGGTGTTTAAAGAGAATGAAAAGCTTAAAATTGAACTTAATGCATGTAAGTCTACTATTGAAATCATGAAGAAGGAAAAAGCTAGGTTTGATGAAATTGCTCCTTGTATTTCTTGTTCCTCATTATTAAATCAAAATAGCATGCTTAAACAAGATTTAATGAAGCTCAAAGCAGAAAAAGAATATGAAATAAGAGAGCTTAAGGATAAATTTTGCTTGCTTGATAACGATCTTAAATAGAAAACAATTGAATATGAAAAGAAGGAAAAAGAAAACAAGTTGGCTTTCGTTAGTAAATGCACGATGCTTGTGGAAGAAAATAAACAATTAAAAATCAAAGTCTCTCATCTTGAAGTGGCCATTAAGAAATTCTCTATGGGAAAACAATCGTTGGACATTATTTTAGAGAATCAATTATATGGCAATAATAGAAGAGGACTTGGTTTTGGTCTGAAAAACGTTGAAAAGCAAAAATTCAAGAAATTCCACAATGTACCCTCTATTGCAAAGAACAAATATGCAAAGTGCTTTACTTGTGATAGTGTAGGCCACACTTCATATTATTGTAAATTTAGGAACACAAATATCAAGTTTAAACAAGTGTGGGTTCCTAAAACAATAATGGCTAACACTAGTGGACCTTGTTGGATTTCAAGGTCACACTTAACACCTTTCATGTAGGTAAGGTGGAGATTTGGCGAGGAGCAAATTTTTTCAATGTCTCATTCTTTTAGCTCCTTCGTCAAATAGAGACGAGAAAGTATAATTTTTATCCCTCTTTGCATTTCATTGCATACCTTCATAGATTGTTTTTGTGTGCTTGTTTTTATTTTGCTTTGTGTGCTTGCTTGCATGATTTATAATTTTTTTATTTCTGAAAAAACAAAAAAAAATTGAAAAACCAAAAATAAAAAAATTGGTCTTAAAAGAATACCCTTTATGTTTTATCCTAAGTGGTATTGTATGAATGATCAAATCTATCCCTTGTAGAAGTCAATTCATTATTGTTGTAGCTACATGAACATGATGTTATTCTTTTTAGTAGCCATGACATGTCTCATAAGTTTTAAACTTGACTTCTACACCTACATTTGCACTTGCACAATAATTGACTTTTTAGTGCTTTTGGAGATTCTTTTGAAGAATAATGGAAAGTGAATGTAGGAATGATTAATTTCTGATTTTTCTAAGGGATATGATGTGTCTAGCCATGAATAAAAATTGAGTACAAAAGAATTGCAATTGAAAAAAATACTATATTTGCTCCGTATGAAAAATGGATACACTTCATGGCTAATACACAACCCACGGGTATCCAACTTATGCTACATGGGTAATCATTAGCGTTGGTGTATATTACTCGTCAAGCAATGCCGCCCCACATTTAAAAGTCCTTTTAGGCCATGTTTTGGGGCTTAGTAACTTGAACTCATCTTTGATGAGGAGGGAAAAATCAATCCTAGTGATAATCATGAAAAATTGGAAAATGTGGATTGATTTGGTTGATTTTCTGAAATTGAATCTCCTCTTGTACTTTATTGTCTGAAAATGTGGAGAAGTCTTGTTATGAAATCCTATGAGCTTGGATTGTCTATTTTGTGGAAACTCATGCAAATTGCACGCTACATTTAATAATGGTTTATTTTTGCATGGAATATTTTTGTGACTTCATTAATCAACTTTTGGTGAGTACAAAGGGGGAGAAAGAAAAGATTTGAAGGGGGGCATGAAAAAATTACTTGAATAAATGTTGAAGGGGGAGCTTGAGAGAAGGGGGAGCATGCCTTTATATTTGTTATAATGTTGTGCATGCTAGGTTGTAATACTTGAATATCTCATTTCATGATTCATATTGTATTACACCCTTCAACACACTTCACACACCCATACTTATTGCTCCAATCTTTTATGGGTTTGTCATCACCAAAAGGGCGAGATTGTTGGAAGCAACGATCTGGGATCTTGGTTTGATGATGACAAACGTGTCGTTATATCTGACGTGTGTGCTTAGTGTGTTTCAGGATTGGCGAAACGATACATCTTTCACTATTTGGAGGAGTTGCTATTCACATAGCTATTTGGGTGTGAGGGAGAGCTTTGGCCTAAGCAAAGTGGACTTAGTCCAATTTTTGATGTGATTGGATTTACTGACTTGGTCAACATAGCAAAAATGACTTGGTCAAGATGAAGAGATGAGGAGAGACCAATTCAAATCAAGTTGGGATTAGACCAAATCAACTTTGGATGTGATCGCATCAATTATCAAAGTTTTGGGGCTACCCAATTCCTATTCAAATATATTATCTCGTTAGGATTCCTATACAAAGATGGCTTCAAATCTTTCCTAAATCCTAGGGATCCTATCATTATCAATACATCTCCATATACCCTATATAAGCACTCCTCTCAACCCTAATGATTTCAGTGCGGCTGACCTCCCCAAAAGAAAACCCTAAAAAAATTTATCCAACCTTTCATACAGCCGCACCAAAGGCAATACAAAAAAAATTTCAAAGGGGCGTGCGGCAATCACCAAAAGGAGAGAGGTTATAAAAATTGTGCGGCATCAAAAGATTCATGTGACGGCCTAACCCCAAAAGCTCCTTAAGCTCTGTCATCCCCAAGGCCAAAGCACTGTACCCTATCATTGCCACAAGCCAAGATGTCCTTCAGTACATCATCTTCTAGCCACGAAGCCCAAGTGCCGTCGGAGCCGTCGAAGACGGAGTGCCATCGAGTTGTAGTCGTCGGAGATCACATCGAGATGAAGAAGTCTGCAGCGGCCATCATCTTCAACTCTGCATGAATGCCCGTCGCTGTCAAAGATCAATGTAGCACTCGAGTCTGCTGTCGAGTCTTTCGTCGCCGTGCCATTGAAGCCCTTGTCGCCGTTGTCGAAGAAGAGCCAACTATCGTCGGAGAAGTCGACATCCTCAAAGCTGTCGTCGACATCATCAAACGTCCGCTGTTGTTCAAACCTCCACATGACAACGTCAAGCTAATGCTGTTCGCTTCCTCGTCGGAGACCGCCGTCGTGAAGCAGTTGTTGTTCGAAGACCACGTCGTCGGAGCCATCGAAGAAGCTGCTACTGCTCTCATCATTCGCACGCCGTAGTGAGTCACCGTTGAAGAGGAGCTGTGTCGAAAGTCTGCCACCGTTCGAAGGCGCTACGGCGGAGATCACTCCCATCGCCATCCCCTCGTTTTAGAGTTCGAGTCGCTGCCGCCGTCGAGGGCCTCGCAGTCGCTGTCGCCGAGGAGTTCGCCGCCGTAGAACAAAGCTACTCTCCCGATCACTGCTCGCCGTTGTTGCTGACGTGGCGACCGCTGCATGAAAAAGAAAGCAACGAGCGAAAACAAAAATCGCAGCGGGCACAAATTTTGGAAGCTCACGTGGGCTGAGGAACCACGTAAATTCGAAACGAAATCGAATTCATTTGCCTTGCTGACGTGGCACTACAAGTTAAAGGAAGTTGCTCTGCGCACAGGCTTGTTAATCAATTGAGCTAAATTGAATTTACTTTGCACACCGACCAGTTTTTAAGTGAATTATTGTGCGCATTGACCGCTTATATTTAAGGATTGAACTACAATTGCTTTACGCACAGACCAGAGCACAACTTGACATCCAGGAGTCGGATTGAGACACTGCTTGTGTCAGATTGGAGCTGACGATGTGCTGATTGACAGAGACGCCTACATGGACATGAACTGAGCATTTCTAAACCCTTAAACTCTTTTATTTGTGTCTTAGTGTAACGTTCTCTGTAGGGGAAACTTTACCTATTTTGTGACTATTTTGAGACTTGTCTGGTTGGGGCTAGACAAGTGGGACCTAGCTAGTTTGGGACTAGCTGGTAGAAAGCGTTACTAGGATTGATAGTGAGAGAAAACACTGTGTGTGGGATACTGAGAGCCTGGCGAGTGTAGAGACGTAGAGGGTGCTCTGAGCGTGCTCTAACTTGTGGTTTTGTATCTATTGCGCTATTCAATACTAGTATCTGCTTTGGGGGCTGGAGTAGGTCGAAGGGTCGACCGAACCAGGGTAAATCTACTGTGTACTCTGTGTCTGCTTTTTATTTAACCTGTTGCTGCTATAACTGCGTGTGCTTATTCGTGGGTTGCACGAATTATTTTTATAAGCCTATTCACCCCCCTCTAGGCTAGGATCCAGATCCAACAGCCTAGGCGGGTAGCTTTGTTGTGGTGGCCCCCTCGGTTGGTAATGAGGTTGTGGAGGTTGAGGCCTAGCTTGAGGTTGTTGCGGTGGCGGGTTTAGAGCTCCATCATTATTCATATACGAAAATCCCGGATGATTCCTTGCGGCCGGGTTGGCCCAATAACCGGTGTTCCCCGCAACATATTGCACTTGCTCTAAGGCTCCTTCTCCAGGCTCTCCTCCTACGAACATAGCTTGAGATTGGTCTTACCAATCGCTCATATTGCCTCCGGACATAGATGTGGCGGGAGCTCCATGCGGCTCGATGATCAACTTTTCCAATCTCTCCACGACCTTGTGGAGAGAGTCAAACTTAGTGGAAAGCTACGCTACGGCCTTAGCCTCGTATATGCTTGTTGGCTTCAAGGACGTAGAAGATTGCCCTCGCTCGTCGCCCCATTGTTGATTATTAGAGGCCATCTCCTCTAATATGGCCGTAGCTTCATCCGGTGTCTTGGATAGAATGGCTCCATTGGCGGTTGCATCTATGATTTGCTTAGTGCCCGGTTGGAGCCCATTATAAAAGCTGTGTACTAGCTCCCATACTTCAATGCTGTGATGGGGCACTGATGCTGGAGATCTTTAAAGCGCTCCCATGCCTCGTATAGAGTCTCATGAGGTCCTTGCTTGAAGGACAAGAGTGCTCCTTATCTTCACTGTCTTGGATGGTGGGTAGAATTTATCAACAAAAGCACTAGCCAACTCATCCCACGTAGTAAAGATTCCCTCCGCTTGCGTCCTCAACCAATATAAGGCCTTGTCTCTGAGGGTGAATGGGAAGAGGCGCAATCGGATAGCATCGACGGAAACACCCGGCATTTGAAAGGTGGCGCACTTTGGACAAGAATAGCTGAAGATGATAATGTGGATTCTCATGGGAGTTCCCATGGAATGGGTCTTGTTGCATTAAGACCACTAGTCCCGTTTTGAGCTCAAAATTCTTATCTGCCGCCAACTCCGGCATAGCGATGGAAGAAGTAGTGGAGGTAGTCTTATGTAATGCCCTGATAGCTACTGTACAAGTATTAAAGGGGGGTGAATAGTACTTTAAAATAATCAAGAGTAATTATTCCTAATTATCGTGCAAACTCAACCAACAATGCGGAATGAAAATATTGACAACAATAAAGACAAGGCAAACAAACGATGTAACGGGTTCAGATCCACCCAAGTCTCCCCGACTTGTTCCTGGTGATCCTACGTCCTAAACACCCGGATCCCCTCCAGCTACTTGAGTTAGAAACCACTAACCCAAGTTTTGCACTAAGAAATTCTTGTAGAAAACCTCTACAAGATCAAATCAAACACAAATCGAAATGTGACTCCCACAAACCGGGATCACAAACTTCTCTCACAATCGAGAGAAAAACTTAAAATCAAAGTAAATGAAACAATGAAAAACTTACCAACAAAATCATATGCCTTGAGTAAACTTACGATTTTAGGGCAAGGAGGATTTTGAGGAAGAAGAAGGCACCAAACCATAGCTCCAAGAAGATGAACAACGATTGAAGGCTAGGATGGAGTTGGTGACCTTGAATCATGCTCTTGGCTTGAAGGGCTCACAATCAATAAGAATCTCTCTTGAGGAATAAGAGTGAAGGGAGAGATTCTTAAGAGAAATGAGTGAGCTTGAAAATGAGAATTAAATGCTCTCTCTTTGAACTCTAAAACTCAATAATGGCAGCCTTGAATGCTATGAAGAAGCATCTCAAGATTATATAGGAGAGAGAGGAGAGAGAGGAAAAATTCGTGCATTTAATGCTCCAACGGATCTATTTCTGAAGCAGTCTAATCGGTCTAAGAAGGATCACTGACCGATTAGTTTCTCAACTAGTCGGTCGGTGATTCTTCTTGGACCGACTAAATGGTTCACAGCCAATAAAGTGAATTCAAGGAGATTGAACTAGTCGGTCTAAGAAGACTTGCCAACCGACTAGTTTGACAACTAGTCAGTCGGTGAGTGTTCTTTGACCGACTAAGAGTTGAAATACAGTAGGTTGAATTCAAAGAGAGCTAATCGGTTTAAGAACAAATTCCATCCGACTAGTTTCACAACTAGTCGGTCGATGGTTATTCTTGGACCGACTAACTGTAAACAGTAGCTCAGGCTGAAAAGTGAAAGACATAACTAGTCGGTCTAAGAAGGATTCCTAACCGACTAGTTTGACAACTAGTCGGTCGGTGAACCTTCTTAGACCGACTAATTGGTCAACAGTGAAGAGGCTGAATTGAGCAAGGAGATCTAGTCGGTTCAAGAAGGATTATTGACCGACTAGATGACAATCTAGTCGGTTGGTTCTTCTTCTTGAACCAATTAAGATGCACCAGAAGCCGCGAAATGAAGCGTGAAGCTTCGGGAAAGAAGCTAGAATATTATAATGTAAGTCCTACTCAAGGCTTAACATTCTAAGATAATCCTAACTCTAAGATATGAGCGTTAAGAAGATTATAATGTAAGTCCTACTCAAGGCTTAACATTCTACGAAAAGAAGCTAGAAGACTATAAAATAAAACTAGACGAACCGTCTTCAAAGCTTCAATCCGAATCTCTTGGCTTCAATAATGCTCCTAGAGCTTCAACAAAGCTTCAGGCGCACGATCACGCGCTTTGAGAAGTCTTGAGACATCGCTTTTGATGTACGTAGAATTTTGGCGACGATCTCCATAACTGCGCTCACAAAGAGTTAGTTCACGATATTTATGTTTGTTCATCATCAAAACCAAATCCGGGGAATCAATACTCAACATTCTCCCCATTTTTGGTGATGACAAACTAACATAAATAATAAACAATAATAATGATTCAAATGAAATTTACTTACTCCCCCTGCATTGATGACACGTTAATTCCAAATTAAATAATAATCATACGCATCAAGCAGATGAGGAAAGAATAAAATGTGAATCCAATTATTGAAATATCGGATTTGAAATCCATTTTTATATCTTAACTCCCCCTGAATCTAACATATCAAATTAGATTCACGGTAAATTGGTTTATTAGCACATCTTCATTATTAATTCTCTCCCCCTTTGACATTAGCAAAAAGAGTGGGAGGAGAACAACAACAACAACAATGACTAAAAATAAAAGCACGAAAGTCGAAGAATACGACCACGGTCCAAATGACACCAAAGTAAAATCACGAAGAAAATCAAAGCGTGCCAACGAGACCATAGTCGAAAATCGAAAAATGAAATCATCAAAACTCAAATCAATTTCACATATTGAGTTATGGAACATACTCTCCAATATCAACATTCTTGGTGAATTTAGTGCATGGAAAACAATTCTATGCTTTCATAGAAAGAATTCTATTTAATCAATATAATCGTCGAGCGACGAAATCAACATCAGAGACAAAAATATAATGTGCACACAGAAATAAATGGCAACACGATGTATATACAATATATATAACAACAGGATACATCAAAAGTATACATCCGCCAACACTAATATAAATGATCATCAGATCGTAGCACATCATACAACATGTCTCAACAGACATCAAAATGAACATACAACAAAATGTATCATCAAAACATCCAAAAATACATCAAAATGACATCACCACCCAACTATCCTACCCCCACACTCTCACGACAAAAATATCATCCATGTGCACATGGGAGAGTCCCCCAACACAAGCTAAGGAGGCGAAGGCAGGCTCTGCAGAAGAGGGGTGGTCTCGGAAACGACCGGAGTGTCAACCGAAGGGAGAGTGGCAACAGGAGCGGTCTCGGGAGCACCAGCAGAAGTATTAGCAGCAGACGTACCCTCGGGGGCACGAGCAGGAGATCCAACAAGCTCCTCGAGATCAACCTCATCCATTTCCTCCTCGTCAGAAACTGAAGGAGGAACCTCAATGCCCAAGTGAGAATAGATGCGAGCAAGCATCTCCTCACAACGAGCAATGCGAGCCTCCTGACGGCTCTGAGAAGCAGAAGAGTCAAGGCGTGAAGGTGGAGGAGGAGCTGAAGGGGTAGTCCTCTGAACGTGATGCAGCGCCGCAAGAGACTTCTTGACGGCAGTCGCGTTCAGAGGAGGACCTAAAGGACGCTGGTCATCAGGAGGGAGAGGGATGCCGAAGTGACGGAAAACGAGAGTCAATAGGCAGGGATAAGGAATGTGAGCAGACTTGGTGGATTTCCTTATGCACTCAAAGGAATCCATCTTGTCGAGGATGATCCGGGCCCAATTAATCTCGCTTCCCATGAAAAGAGCGTAGATAAGCTTGAGATAAGGCTGGGAGGGCAAGCTAGAGGAGCCGTACTTCGGTAGGAGGCACGACTTCAGGATGAGATTAAGAGCCCAATCATTAGGCTTAAATGATTTGGAGGGAACGCCAATCATGGCGGGAGGGATGACATGGAACATCTCAGAAAGCATCGACTGGTCAAGATCGTGGATATTATCCACGGAGATATCAGCAGGGAGTTGGCTAGAGGATGAGACACCAATCAACTCCCCTAAAATCTCTGTCGTGAGGACAATAGGTGTCCCCAAGACAGTGGTCTCAATGGAGTGGCTGTCATCATACTCACCCCGGACTCGATTGGCATAGAACAATTTGACGAGTCGGGGATACGGATGAGGGTTCGCCTTGGGGTCATGGCGAAGATAGTCTAATAGGCCGCTATAGGAGAGAAGATCGGCGAGATGTGGAAAGTCAGAAAACTGGACGAAGTGCTCTAGGATCAAAGGACAGTGCTCAATACAGTTGTAAGCCGCGAGACACAACGGGTCATCGTGACACAACGAGACATCGACACCACCCAAAGGCATGGGGGCCTTTCCCTTAGACTGACGAGACGAAGTACGAGGAGGAGGAGTAGGAGCCTTCTCGGTAGGCTCAGACTCAGGAATATACTCTTCGTCGGAGTCATTAGGAGGAGAGGGAGCATAGAAGGGGCCTGGAGTCAAAATCTTTTCTTTGTCCTTGGTTCGGGGCTTGGGTTAAGATTGGGATTGGGGTTTGGGCTTGGACGTCATCTTCTTCTTGAGGGGAGGCGAGGAAGAAGAGGGTTGAGTGGTTTTAGCTCGACGTTTGGGTTGAGGAGGGGCGGTAGGAGGAGACTCGACGGTCATGGGAGACAGACTGGAGGGACTGATAGGGATACGTGTCTTCGCCATGATCATGAGACGAGACAACACAAAAGAACAAACGAGATCGAACGAAAAAAAAATCGACAGTGAAACTAGAATGAAACCCTAGTACGAAATTAATCGAAATCGATCAGAAAAGAACCCTAAAAGCTGAGAGGGAGAGAGAGCTATACCCTAGGACGGAGGATGGTGGTCGGCGACAGCAGATGGTGGCCGGAAACGATGACACACTGCGGAGGGAGGAGAGGAGACGAGGGGGTTTAGGGCTGAGGAGAAGTTTTTGCACCGATTAGAATGAATTCTAATCGGTGCGGGGGTTATAAAATCGACTTGGAGAGAAAAAGACGTAACTGCACCTGCGAAACTAGTCGGTCTAAGTTCAAGTGCTGACCGATTAGAATGCAATTTAGTCGGTCGGCCAATGAGCTTGGACCGACTAACAGCAGACAGTAACTGAATTCAAAAATAGGGCATGAGTTAGTCGGTCTGAGTTCATTCAATGACCGACTAGAACTAAATCTAGTCGGTCGATGACTGAACTGGGACCGACTAAAAGAGTCCAAAAGTTTGAAAAATCGAAATTTTGAGTTCTTTCCTAAGCGCACTTGGACGAAACATCGAAATACTCTCATACATCATTATTCTACCCCATAAAACATCAAAAATCATAAATACGACGTGCATGAATATATCTAGCATAAATTCCGAAAATCCAACCATAATCCAGAAAATCCCAACAATTCTAGCATGAGCATATATAAAGAAAATTAGTATCATGCAACATTATTGAACATATGAATCCTAAATCTCGGATTCACCCATAATCCCAAATTCTCGACGTAACTGCACAAAGGAGTCTTCCTTGAGTGGTTTTGTGAAAATATCGACGATTTGCTTCTGGGTTTCAACGTACACTAAAATGATGTCCTTTCTAGCAACATGATCATCTAAGAAATGGTGACGGACATCTATGTGTTTAGAACGGGAATGGTGTATCGGATTCTTAGAGAGACATATTACACTTTGGTTGTCCACCATGATAGGGCAAGTATCACAGTTTATACCAAAGTCTTTAAGAGTGTGTCTCATCCAGAGAACCTGAGCACACGCAGCACCGTCGGCAATATATTCTGCCTCGGTGGTTGAAATTGATACGGAATTCTGCTTCTTGGAAAACCAAGAGACAAGAGAATTTCCTATAAAATGGCAAGTGCCACTAGTACTTTTCCTGTCGGATTTGCATCCAGCATAATCTGCATCACTATATGAGATTAACTCATATGTGCTAGACTTTGGATAAAGTAATCCGTAGTCGAGTGTGTAACGTAAATAATGGAAAATAAGTTTTACCGCTACTAAGTGAGATTCCTTAGGTTGAGACTGATGACGAGCACATACACATACAACAAACATAATATCGGGACGACTGGAAGTAAGATATAATAAACTACCTATCATACCTCGATATAGACGAATGTCTACATCTTTGCCGCCCGTATCTTTATCAAGATGTGTAGTAGTGCGCATTGGAGTCTTCTTGCCTGAGGCATTCTCCATTCCAAATCGCTTTATCAACTCCACCGTGTACTTGATTTGGTGGATGAAGATTCCATCGTGCATTTGGCGAATTTGGAGACCTAAGGAATATTTGAGCTCACCCATGTGGCTCATCTCAAATTGGTCTTTCATGACATTAGAAAACTCTTCGCAAAGATTGAAGTTAGTAGCACCGAAAATGATATCATCAACATAAATTTGAACTAAAATAATATCATGATTCGAATACTTAACAAATAGTGTAGAATCAACTTCACCCATTTTAAAACCCAAATCCAAAAGAAAGTTGTTTAGGCGGTCATACCAAGCTCTTGGAGCTTGTCTCAAAACATAAAGTGCTTTCTTAAGTTTGAAAACGTGATTTGGAAATTTTTCATTTATAAAACCCGGAGGTTGAGAAACATAAACTTCCTCAACGACATCTCCGTTTAAAAACGCACTGTTTACATCCATTTGAAAGAGTTTAAAATCTTTATGGCATGCAAAAGATAACAACAACCTAATAGATTCTAATCTAGCTACCTGAGCAAAGGAATCTTCGAAATCTATACCTTCCTCTTGCCGGTAGCCTTGAGCTACTAGCCGAGCTTTGTTCCGAACGATGTTTTGGTTCTCGTCGGTCTTGTTCTTGAAAATACACTTCGTTCCTATAACGGTGTGGTTCTTCGAAGGCATTGGAACAAGCTCCCAAACCTCATTCCTCTCAAATTGAATGAGTTCTTCCTCCATGGCTAGGATCCAAGCACTATCTTCGCATGCTTCGTTAATATTCTTTGGCTCTATTGAAGAGGCAAAGGCACAATGAGCGAAGTAGTTGACTTGAGATCTCGTCTAGACACTATCAAGTATGTTGCCAATGACTTGCTCATGGGGATGGTCACGAACTGTATGAAGCCGTTTGGGAATTCCCAGATCACTAGGAACATTCTCAAAAGACTCATTAGTAGGGTTAGTATCAATAGAATCAATAGAATTAGAATTACCAATAGAATCACATAAAACATCCATGGAGTCATCATCATTGGTAATTCTAGTTGGGACAAAATTTTCATTGAATGAAACATGAAGAGATTCCTCGATCGTTGAGGTTCTTGTGTTGTATATCCGGTAGGCTTTGCTACGGGAGGAATATCCAACAAATATCCCCTCATCGGATCATGGATCAAATTTGTCCAAACTACCATATGTGTTTTTAATAAAACATTTTGCACCAAAAACTCGAAAATGTTTAACTTGAGGCAATCTACCAAACAACAATTCATAACAAGTTTGTTTGGTGCCGGGCCTCAAAAGTATCCTATTAAACACATAGCAAGCGGTATGTACCGCTTCCGCCCAAAATTGATGGCCAAGTTGGCTATCATCAAGCATAGTGCGAGCACATTCCACTAGCGTCCTATTCTTTCTCTCATCAACACCATTTTAAGGATGTGCAAGAGGGAAGGAAAAGGTGTGAGTAATACCAACTTCTGTAATGCCCTACCAGCTACTGCACAAGTACTAGAGGGGGGTGAATAGTACTTTAAAATAATAAGGCGTATAATTCCAAATTAAATTGCAAACAACCACCAAATCAATTTGCGGAAGCTTAAATTGAATGACAACAATGAAATTAACAAAGCAAACAAACGATGTTAATGGGTTCGGATCCACCCAAGTCTCCCCGACTTGTTCCCGGTGATCCTACGTCCCAACCACCCGGATCCCCTCCGGATACTTGAGTTAGAAACCCTAACTCAAGATTTCCACTATGAATATCTTGTGAAAAACCTTCACAAGATCAAATCATACATGCAATGGCAAAGTGAATCCCACAACCCGGGATCACAAACTTCTCTCACAACCGAGAGAGCCAATAAGCAATATAAAGAGTTTAAATGAAATAAATACTCTTACCACAAAATCCTATACCTTGAGTTTTTCTTACCCAATAGGTGGAATGAAGGATTTGAGGAAGATGAAGTCACCAAGCCCTAGCACCAAGGAAATGAGCAGCAATGGGTGCCTAGGGAAGAGTTGGAGACTTGGATCAAGCAATAGCTTGAAGAGCTCACCAAGAACAAGCTTCTCTCTAGATCTAGAAATGAGAGAGAATGGGTTTCTTGTGAGGAAGAGAGCTTTAGATTTGAGGGAGAATAGCTATCTCTTTAGAACTCAATGAATCTCTTAATGGCAGCTCTGTTGAAGATAGAAATGACCTAGGTTCGTATTTATAGGGTCCCATAAAGACAAGTTAGGCCATTCTCCAACGGATAGAAATCTGTGAGAATTAGTCGGTCAAAGAACAATCACTGACCGACTAGTTCATCAACTAGTCGGTCAGTCAAACAGCATGGACCGACTAGGAGCAGATCTGAGAAGAGATAGAATTTCAGACCTAGAAAACTAGTCGGTCCAAGAACACTGTCTGACCGACTAAGAGGCAAAACAACATAGTCTGAAGGCAAGTTGACTTAGTCGGTCCAAGAACAAAAGTTGACCGACTAGATTGACAACTAGTCGGTCATCAAACGTTCTTAGACCGACTAACGGAAAACAGTAGCTTAGGAGAATTTTAGAGTGAACAGTAAGTCACAACTAGTCGGTCAAAGAAGCATCACTGACCGACTAGTTCACAAACTAGTCGGTCGGTGAGTCAACGTAGACCGACTAACTGTAAACAGTAAAGTCCAAGAAATTAACTGACAGAAACTAGTCGGTCCAAGAACAGTGGCCGACCGACTAGATCACCATCTAGTCGGTCAGTACTTGTTCTTGTACCAACTAACATGCACAACAAAGTCCGAATCGAAGCGCGACGCTTCGAGGAAGTTAGAGTGAACTTGTGCAAGAATCCTAGAGCTACGAAATGAGCGAACTGAAGATAGAAACGTAAGATATACTCAAGGCTTAACATTCTATCAATCGAAACTAAAAGACTATAAATAAAACCTTAATAAACGGTCTTTGAGAGCTTCGATTGAATCTTCATTACTTCCAAAGCGTTGCAGGAGCTTCAACGAAGCTTTAGGCTTGAATACGAGCTTTTGGAAGTGTTGAGATGTCGCTTTGAATATTCTCGTGAAATTGGCGACGATCTCCAATACTGCGCTCACAAATTGTTAGTTCATGAATTATTTATGTTTGCTCATCATCCAAAACCAAATCCGGGGAGTCCAATATTCAACATTCTCCCCCTTTTTGGTGATGACAAACCAACATAAATAATAATCGAAAATAATAATTCAAATGTAAAATACTTACTCCCCCTGCATTGATGACACGTTAATTCCAAAATGAATACAAATGAATTGCATCAAGCAGACGAGTAAGATAAATAAAATGAATTGATTTTTGAAATATCGGATTTTGAAAATCCTTATATGTATCTTAACTCCCCCTGAATCTAACATATCAAACTAGATTCTTGGAAATTGAGTTAAATTTTTCATTTGCGCTATTTATTATCATTATCTCTCCCCCTTTGGCATTATCCCAAAAATGGGGGGCATACAACGACAACAATTAGGAAATGTAAAATCCAACATCGGGAGTCGTAGACGAAGACAATGGACCAACTTGACACCAAAGGAAAAATGTGGAAATCAAAACAAGGTGTGTCAAATTTTCCATTATCAATAAAAAGAAATCAACGATAATCAAAATCATCAAAAATACCAAATGTTTATTCATGTCTTGAATAAAGAAACATACTCTTCAATATTCAA
The DNA here is from genome assembly GCA_030789695.1 of Scilla litardierei. Classification (NCBI taxonomy): domain Eukaryota; kingdom Viridiplantae; phylum Streptophyta; class Magnoliopsida; order Asparagales; family Asparagaceae; genus Scilla; species Scilla litardierei. The sequence goes on from CM061141.1 coordinate 294,155,446, forward strand.
TATTCTTGGTTAAATTTGTGCATGGAAAACAATTCTATACAATTATAGAATTTAAATCTATTTAACCAAGTTTTCATGCGTCGAGCGACGAAATCTCATTTCAAATATATTCAACGAATATTAAAATTTGCACGACGAATAAAAGACAAAGTGAACGATGATGAACATATATATATATGCAGAGACAACATGAGTAAATCCAAAAAGATATCACATCGAATATATGAGATACATCATATCAAGCGCTACATATCATTAAAAAAAGGAATACATCAACATCATCGAGACAATATACCCATCAAAAGGAAATACATCATCATCATCATCATTCTCATCAAAAATAAATACAACAGCAGCGACGTCATCCAAAATACATCAAAACATAATAACCCTCATGCCCTATCTTAACCCAAAATACTCTCGCAGAGATATATCATCCAAAGCGTATATGGAGAGTCCTCGGAACAACGATCACGAGGAGGAGGCAGGATCTGCAGCGTCCGTGGGTCCAGTCGACGGAGTGGACTCAGGATCTGCAGGGAGTAGAGGCGTCTCAACAGATGGAATCGACGGTGCAGGAGTCGAGATCTCAGCAACAGGCTCAACAGCAGCAGGAGTCTCGACAGAAGCAGCAGCAGCAGATACATGAGCAGGCTCGGAAACAGGGTCAGCAGCAGATGGCTCTGGAACACCTGAAGAGGTGGCAGCTCCAGGAGCAGAAGAGTAAGTACCAGCAGCAGCAGAAGTGCCCTTGGGGGCACGAGTCGAAGCACGACAGATCTCCTCAACGTCCTCCTCATCCATCTCATCCATCTCCTCTCCCTCAGACACGGAAGGAGGAAGCTCAACACCCATCTGACGTGCCATACGGCAGACCACTTCCTCGGTACGAGCCAAGCGGGACTCGTAACGAAGAAGTATCCGGACGACGTCATCAAGGGTGGCAACGGGAGTAGCAGAGGCACTGGCAGAGGCAGGGACAGACGCTGAAGGTGTCGTCCTCTGAACGTGACGAAGCGCCGCAAGAGATTTCTTGACGGCCGTCGCATTCAGGGGAGGACCGAGGGGACGCTCATCGTCACGAGGCAATGTGACACGAAAATGACGAAACACGAGGGTCAACATGCAAGGAAAAGGAATATGAGCCGATTTATTGGACTTTCGAATACACTCGAAAGAATCAATCTTATCGAGTATAATTCGAGCCCAATTAATCGAGCTCCCCATGAAGATCGCATAGATAAGCTTCAAAAATGGCTGGGATGGTAAAGATGAGGAGCCGTACTTGGGAAGCAAGCACGACTTCAGAATCAGATTTAGGACCCACGCATTAGGCTTGAAAGATTTAGAAGGCACGCCAATCATGGCAGGAGGGATCTGATGGAAAATCTCTGAAAGCATATCCTGATCAAGAGAAGAAATATCATCTATCGAAATATCAGACGGAAGAAGGCCAGACGAAGAGATACCCAAAATCTCTCCTAAGATTTCCGCAGTGAGGACTATAGGAGTCCCCAAAACGGTCGTCTCAACAGAGTGGGTCTGATCGTACTGACCCCGGATCCTATTCGCATAGAAAAGCTTCACTAATCTAGGGTAGGGGTGAGGATTCGCCTTCGGGTCATATCGAAGGTAATCGAGAAGACCCGACGACGACAGAAGATCAGCTAACCCTATGAAGTCGCTAAACTGGACGAAATGCTCCAGAAGCAGCGGGCAATGTTCGATACGGTTATACGCCGCGAGACACAAAGGGTCATCGCGACATAAGGAAATATCGACACCGCCCACCGGCATCGGACCCTTTCCCTTAGGCTTTCGAGTAGACGTACGAGGGTGGGTGCTAGACTCGGGATGAGTAGGAGGAGTGGGTTCCCTATGAGTCTCGGTCTCGGGGTTATACTCCGTATCGGAATCGGTAGGAGTATGGAACGAAGATGCAGAAGCAAGAATTTTGGCCTTGGGCTTAGGCTTGGGTTTGTGTTTCGGTTGACCTCTAGGTTTAGCGGTCGTCGTCCTCTTCTTCTTGAGAGGAGGCGAAGACGACGAAGGATGGGTGGTCTTGGCTCTACGCTTCGGAGGGGTTGGATGCTCGGGATCCGAAGAGATTGGATCAACGGTCATCGGAGAGGGGCTAGAGGGAGTGATCGGAATGCGTGTTCTTGCCATAGTCGAAGTAAGACACGGGACAAGGAGATCAAACGAAGAAGCCCTAGCCGAAAAAAATAAACCCTAAGAACCCTAAGAACCCGAGCAAGCCCTAGCTCTAGGAAATGAAATCTAACCCTAGGAGGAGAGGAGATCACCTAGAACGAGGGGCCGACGGAGGAGATCGACGGAGATGGCCGGAAAAATGGCCGGAGATCGATCGGAAGTCGAAGGGTTTCGAGGGAGGTCGGGGTTTTGAGCGGAGAGAGAAGAGATTTCGATCGATTAGAATGAAAATCGATCGACTAAACTGAGTTTAAGTCGGTCGATTTCGCAAAGGACCAAACAGACCCTGGCACAACTAGTCGGTCACAGTTCAAGCACTGACCGACTAGATCACGATCTAGTCGGTCGGTCAATGAGCTTGAACCGACTAGTTGCAAACAGTGGCTGAATCCAAGAGTTACTGACAAGATTTAGTCGGTCTGTGTTCATTTACTGACCGACTAGATCTCAATCTAGTCGGTCGGTCACTGAGCATGAACCGACTAAAGAGTTCAAGATGGAAAGGAAACTCAATAAGCTTGAGTTAGTCGGTGTAAGTTCTTCTACTAACCGACTAGATGAACATCTAGTCGGTTGGTGGTTGAACTAATACCGACTAACAAAGTCCAAAAAATGATAATCAAGTTCTCTCCTCAAAACACTTGGACGATATATCGTAAAACTCTCAATACTCATCTAAACTACCCCATTAAACGTCGAAATCTTAAATAGACATTGAGATATGATTTCGATCATAAATTCAAACAAATCACATAAAATTCTCAAAAATTCTATAAATCTATCATGATTGAAATAACGCGAAATATAGAAGCATGCGAGATAATTGAATGAAATATGAATCCTATATCTCGGATTCACCCATAATCCCCAATTCTCGACGCAACCGCACAAAGGAGTCCTCCTTTAGGGGTTTCGTGAAAATATCGGCGATTTGCTTTTGGGTTTCAACGTACACTAAAATGATGTCCTTTTTAGCAACATGATCATCTAAGAAATGGTGTCGGACATCTATGTGTTTCGATCGGGAATGGTGCACCGGATTCTTTGAAAGACAAATAGCACTTTGGTTATCCACCATGATAGGGCTAGTATCACAATGAATACCAAAATCCTTCAATGTGTGTCTCATCCAAAGAACCTGGGCACAAGCGGCACCGGCGGCAATATATTCTGCCTCGGTGGTTGAAAGTGAAACCGAATTTTGCTTCTTGGAAAACCAAGAGACAAGAGAATTTCCTAGAAAATGGCAAGTGCCACTAGTACTTTTCCTGTCGGATTTGCATCCCGCATAATCAGCGTCACTATATGAGATTAACTCATATGTGCTAGATCTCGGATAAAGTAATCCAAAATCTAAAGTGTAACTTAGATAGCGAAAAATACGCTTTACCGCTACTAAGTGAGACTCCTTAGGTTGAGACTGATAACGAGCACATATACATACGGCAAACATAATATCGGGCCTACTTGCGGTAAGATAAAGCAAACTACCAATCATACCTCGATATAAACGAATGTCTACATCCTTACCGCCCGTATCCTTGTCAAGATGCGTAGTCGTGCTCATTGGAGTCTTTTTCCCGGAGGCATTCTCCATTCCAAATCGCTTTAGCAACTCCACCGTGTACTTCGTTTGGTGGATGAAGATTGCATCGTTCATTTGGCGAATTTGGAGACCTAAGAAATATTTGAGTTCGCCCATGTGGCTCATCTCAAATTGTTCCTTCATAACATTAGAAAACTCTTCGCAAAGAGTGAAGTTAGTAGCACCGAAAATGATATCATCAACATAAATTTGTACTAATAAAATATCATTATTCGCATGCTTAATAAAAAGTGTTGAATCGGCTTCGCCCATTTTAAAATTCAAATCCAAAAGAAAATTCTTTAGGCGATCATACCAAGCTCGAGGAGCTTGTCTCAAACCATAAAGAGCTTTCTTTAGTTTAAAAACGTGATTTGGAAATTTTTCATTTATGAAGCCCGGAGGTTGAGAAACGTAAACTTCCTCAACTACATCTCCGTTTAAAAATGCACTTTTAACATCCATTTGAAATAATTTAAAATTCTTATGGCACGCAAAAGACAAAAGTAATCTAATTGATTCTAATCTAGCTACCGGAGCGAAAGATTCTTCGAAATCGATACCTTCCTCTTGACGATAGCCTTGAGCAACTAACCGTGCTTTGTTCCGGACGACGACTTGGTTTTCGTCGGTTTTGTTCTTGAAGATCCACTTTGTCCCTATGACGGTGTGGTTCTTCGATGGCAATGGAACGAGCTCCCATACCTCATTCCTCTCGAATTGAATGAGCTCCTCCTCCATGGCTAAGATCCAAGCGCTATCTTCGCATGCTTCATTAATATTCTTTGGCTCTATCGATGAGACAAAGGCACAATTTGCGAAGTGGTGAACTTGCGATCTCGTCTTGACACTATCATAGATATTGCCAATGACTTGCTCATGGGGATGGTCACGAACCGAATGAAGCCGTTTGGGAATACCTTGATCACTAGGAACATTCTCAACAACTTCATTAGTTGGGTTAGTCTCAATAAAATCAATAGAATCATTAGACTTAGAATTATCAAACGAATCACATAAAACATCCAAAGAATCATTATCATTTGAAATTCTAGTTGGAACAAATCCTTCATTAAATGAGACATGAAGCGACTCCTCGATCGTTGAGGTTCGTTTGTTGAATATCCGGTATGCTTTGCTACGCTTAGAGTATCCAACAAAGATCCCCTCATCGGATCTTGGATCGAATTTGTCCAAACAACCATATGTGTTCTTAATAAAACATTTCGAACCGAAAACACGAAAATGTTTAACTTGAGGCAACCTACCAAACAACAATTCATAACAAGTTTGTTTAGTGCCGGGCCTCAAAAGTATTCTATTAAACACATAGCAAGCGGTGTGTACCGCTTCCGCCCAAAATTGATGGCCAAGTTGGCTATCATCAAGCATAGTGCGAGCATACTCCACTAGCGTCCTATTCTTTCTCTCAACTACACCATTTTGAGGAGGTGCACGAGGGAAAGAGAAGGTGTGAGTAATACCAACTTCATCACAAAATGTCTCAAAAGACTCATTCTCAAATTCACCTCCATGATCACTACGAATAGTGACAATGGTGGTTCCTAAGAGATTTTGTACTTTCTTAACAAAAATTGTGAAGTTTTCAAAAGCTTCATTTTTATTACACAATGAAAATACCCAAGTAAATCTTGAATAGTCATCTACGATGACAAGTCCATACCTTGCATTTCCTAAGGAAGCTACTCTAGTTGGCTCAAATAAATCTAGATGTAATAGCTCTAGTGGCCGTTTTGTAGAGATGCTTTTCTTAGGTTTAAATGAAGATTTAGGAAGCTTGCCGCGTTGACAACAATCACAAAAACTTTTCTTTTCAAAAACAAGCTTCGGAAAACCTTTAATAGAATTCAATTTTGAAAGCTTATATAGTGTTCCAAAGTTCACATGTCCAAAGCGTCGATGCCATAAGTGTTGTTCACTTGTGTTGGCAACGAGACATTGTTCATATGACTTAGGAAGATCCAAAATATAAATGTCTTTACGACGAGTTCCGGAAAATAATAATTTTTCATTATCCTTTCTTAAAATATGACACAATCCTTTCGCAAAGCTAACTTTGTAACCTTTGTCACAAAGTTGACTTATTGAAATAAGATTATGATTTAAACCACTAACAAGATACACATCACTAATTAATGGTTTAGAAGGGTTACCTACATTACCAACACCTATGATGGTTCCGCTCTCGTTGCCTCCAAATACGACGCGGTTTCCATTCGCAATGGGAACCACTCCGGAGAGCAAACGAGCGTCACCCGTCATGTGTTTGGAACACCCGCTATCGAGTATCCAATTCCCTTTGGAGCTAAATTCAAATTTGTTGCTCCTTCCCTTTTTCTTTTCCTTGAGTACCTAAAGATAGAAACTTCCATATCATGGTACCCAAGGTCATTGGGTCCAAGGGATTAGACCTTTGGAAGCCAAGTCCAAGTGGACTTAGACTTCCCCACATAATTCTTACTATGCACAACATCCGAAAAATAAGCATTCATGTACATTTGTTTTTCGTACATGCTTGTGTCCTTTGGGCTCCAAATAGTGAATATTTTGGGAGCCATCATCCTATTGGGTGCATGCATGCGACGTTGATTTCTACGTGATGCATGTTGTGGATAGGCATACGGGACATGATGGAATGGTGCACGATGAGAATTATTCATATGATGCGGTGTGTGATCATAAGCATGTGTGGGAACACGTGCGTGAGGGTGTCTCACATGGTGTGCACGTGCCCGAGAATGTGTTGCATAAAAATCATCATATGTGTGAGATGGTGGAGTAGGACGTGTGTTCCTACGTGGCATGGTATTGGTGTACATATAAGCATGCCCCTTCTTTGGAGGTCCACCCAAAGTGGGTTTCTTTCCAAAAGAGGGCGTGGACGAAGTGGAAGCATCATTGGTAGATGAACTATCAATAGAGTGTTTGCTACCACTCGTAGAGTCACCGGAAGTTGGCCTAACAAAAGTAGTGGCCGCTTTGGATGGACATCCCATCGTATACCCCAAACCAATGTGGTGATTGGCCGGAAGTAAGTCACTTAGGATTTTATCCAAATGGTCCTTACCTTTGTTGAATTTGTTAATTCGGCCCAATGTGTTCTCATATTTCTCTTTGAGAGAACGCATAGAAGTATCCAAATTGGATACTTGCGATGTGAGCACAAAAACACGAGATTTAAGATTCTCGTTCTCAATACTCAAAGTCGAGTTTTGAGAAGTTAAATCCGTTATCCTATGTTCTTCCGGATCCTCGATGCTAACATGTTCAAGTTTAGATTTGAGATTAACAATCTCATTTCTTAACTCTTCAACAACGGTGTCGTTGTTGGTGATGATAGTCTTAGGCGATGTTTGAATGCTAGCTAGGTCATCTTTTACCTTAGTATATCTATTTACTAACTTAGTGTATTTTGACCAAAGTTGAGAGTTAGCATTTCTAAGATCATCCATTGTTACCTCATCGCTTTCGTCATTACTATCATCGGAAGAGGAGGATCCTTGATCGTTCTCCTCTCTTGCCATGAAGCACATATGTGCTTGCTCCACTTTCTCATCATCCGACTCTCCGCTTGAGGAATCCTCGGAGTCGGTGAATGTTGCTCCGACAAGTCCTTTCTTGTACCCCTTTTTGTATTTCTTGGACTTATCGAATTTTGGCGCCTTCCACTTCTCCTTTTGTTTGTTGAGAGGACACTCCGCTTTCATGTGTCCTGGCTTATTGCACTTGAAACACAAAGGAGAGGAAGAGGCGTTAGAAGAACCAAATTTACCTTTGGTCTTGAAGTTACCTTTCCGGAAGAAACGGTTGAACTTCTTGGCCATGAGTGCCATGGACTCCAAGTCCAACTCGTTTTCCGAGTCTTCATCATCGGAAGATGTGGATGAAGCCGCCTTGAATGCAATCGCCTTTTTCTTAGGCGCATCTAGGTTCAAATATGACTTCATCTTTTCTTGTAGCTTTACCTTGCTATCTTTGCGTACCTCGTATGACATCAAAGTACCCATTAGTTGAACTACGATATATTTGTTCATGTCATTACCTTCCTCGATGGCGAAGGTACGTTTTTCCCAAGAAGATGGAAGTCCTTCAATAAGCTTTAGGCACTTCTCCTTTTGAGTGTAGATCTTGCCGAGGGCCTCTAACTCGTTTATTATGTCAACGAAGCGAGCGTAATATTCTTTCATCTTCTCGCCCTGTTGCATATGAAACATTTCGTAATCTTTTGTTACGACTACGAGTTTAGAGTCTCTTACCCGACTCGTCCCTTCATGTAGTATGAGGAGAGAGTTCCAAATTTGATATGCACTCTTACATGTGCATATCTTATTGAAGTCCTCGGGCTCCAATGCGCATTGCAAGGCGTTCATTGCCTTGGCATTGCTTACCTCCGCGGCGACCTCCGCGGTAGTCCATTTCTCAAAATCTTCTTCTTCGGGCTCGGTGTACTCCTTCATTGTAGTCCTCCATAAAGATGCACTTCGGAGGAAGGTTTCCATCCGACACTTCCAGTACCCGTAGTTGGTACCGTTGAAGAATGGAGGCCTCGTAGAGGAATGTCCTTCCATCACGGAAGATGCTCCTTCACGGTTCCTGAAGGTGTCATAGTTGGAAGGTGGACGCACGGTCTTGTTGTCGTTGGCAGACATAGCTGAGAATCTGGCTCTGATACCAAATGTAATGCCCTACCAGCTACTGCACAAGTACTAGAGGGGGGGTGAATAGTACTTTAAAATAATAAGGCGTATAATTCCAAATTAAATTGCAAACAACCACCAAATCAATTTGCGGAAGCTTAAATTGAATGACAACAATGAAATTAACAAAGCAAACAAACGATGTTAATGGGTTCGGATCCACCCAAGTCTCCCCGACTTGTTCCCGGTGATCCTACGTCCCAACCACCCGGATCCCCTCTGGATACTTGAGTTAGAAACCCTAACTCAAGATTTCCACTATGAATATCTTGTGAAAAACCTTCACAAGATCAAATCATACATGCAATGGCAAAGTGAATCCCACAACCCGGGATCACAAACTTCTCTCACAACCGAGAGAGCCAATAAGCAATATAAAGAGTTTAAATAAAATAAATACTCTTACCACAAAATCCTATACCTTGAGTTTTTCTTACCCAATAGGTGGAATGAAGGATTTGAGGAAGATGAAGTCACCAAGCCCTAGCACCAAGGAAATGAGCAGCAATGGGTGCCTAGGGAAGAGTTGGAGACTTGGATCAAGCAATAGCTTGAAGAGCTCACCAAGAACAAGCTTCTCTCTAGATCTAGAAATGAGAGAGAATGGGTTTCTTGTGAGGAAGAGAGCTTTAGATTTGAGGGAGAATAGCTATCTCTTTAGAACTCAATGAATCTCTTAATGGCAGCTCTGTTGAAGATAGAAATGACCTAGGTTCGTATTTATAGGGTCCCATAAAGACAAGTTAGGTCATTCTCCAACGGATAGAAATCTGTGAGAATTAGTCGGTCAAAGAACAATCACTGACCGACTAGTTCATCAACTAGTCGGTCAGTCAAACAGCATGGACCGACTAGGAGCAGATCTGAGAAGAGATAGAATTTCAGACCTAGAAAACTAGTCGGTCCAAGAACACTGTCTGACCGACTAAGAGGCAAAACAACATAGTCTGAAGGCAAGTTGACTTAGTCGGTCCAAGAACAAAAGTTGACCGACTAGATTGACAACTAGTCGGTCATCAAACGTTCTTAGACCGACTAACGGAAAACAGTAGCTTAGGAGAATTTTAGAGTGAACAGTAAGTCACAACTAGTCGGTCAAAGAAGCATCACTGACCGACTAGTTCACAAACTAGTCGGTCGGTGAGTCAACGTAGACCGACTAACTGTAAACAGTAAAGTCCAAGAAATTAACTGACAGAAACTAGTCGGTCCAAGAACAGTGGCCGACCGACTAGATCACCATCTAGTCGGTCAGTACTTGTTCTTGTACCAACTAACATGCACAACAAAGTCCGAATCGAAGCGCGACGCTTCGAGGAAGTTAGAGTGAACTTGTGCAAGAATCCTAGAGCTACGAAATGAGCGAACTGAAGATAGAAACGTAAGATATACTCAAGGCTTAACATTCTATCAATCGAAACTAAAAGACTATAAATAAAACCTTAATAAACGGTCTTTGAGAGCTTCGATTGAATCTTCATTACTTCCAAAGCGTTGCAGGAGCTTCAACGAAGCTTTAGGCTTGAATACGAGCTTTTGGAAGTGTTGAGATGTCGCTTTGAATATTCTCGTGAAATTGGCGACGATCTCCAATACTGCGCTCACAAATTGTTAGTTCATGAATTATTTATGTTTGCTCATCATCCAAAACCAAATCCGGGGAGTCCAATATTCAACAACTTCATCACAAAAATTTGAGAAAGACACATTCTCAAATTCCCCTCCATGATCACTATGAATAGTGACAATGGTGGTTCCAATGAGATTTTGTACTTTCTTAACAAATATTGTGAAGTTTTCAAAAGCATCATTTTTATTACTTAAAGAAAATACCCAAGTAAATCTAGAGAAGTCATCAACGATGACAAGTCCATATCGAGCATTCTTTAATGAAGCAACTCTGGTTGGCCCAAAAAGATCTAGATGTAAAAGGTCTAGAGGCTGTTTAGAGGAAATGTTTTTCTTAGGTTTAAATGACGATTATGGAAGTTTGCCTCGTTGACATGAGTCACAAAAGCTTTTCTTTTGGAAAGTAAGCTTAGGGAATCCTTTAATAGAATTTAACTTGGAAAGTTTGAAAAGTGTTCCAAAGTTCACATGACCAAAACGTCGATGCCATAAGTGTTGTTCACTTGTGTTGGCAATGAGACATTGTTCATGTGACTTGGGGATATCAAGAATATATATATCCTTATGGCGTGTGCCAGAAAATAACAAATTATCATTATCTTTACTAAAAATATGACACATTCCTTTCACAAAGCCAACATTGTAACCGTTGTCACAAGGTAAACATCACTTATTAGAGGTTTAGATGGGTTACCAACTTTACCAACACCAATGATGGTTCCGCTCTCGTTGCCTCCAAAGACGACTCGGTTCCCATTCGCAATGGGTACCACTCCGGAGAGCAATTGAGCTTCACCCGTCATGTGCTTTGAACACCCGCTATCGAGTAACCACCCATCCTTGGAGCTAAATTTGGATTTGTTGCTCCGTTTCTTTTTATTGAGTACCTAAAGATAGAAATATCATTCCATGGTACCCAAGGTCATTGGGTCCTAAAAGATTAGACCTTTGGAAGCCAAGTCCAATTGGACTTAGACTTCCCAACATTATCATCATTGTGCACGACATTCCTAAAATAGGAATTCATATATGCTTGTTTTTCATGCATGTTAGTGTTCTTTGGGCCCCAAATAGTGAATATTTTAGGAGCCCTATTCCTATTGGGAGCATGCATACGTTGTTGATTTCTACGTGATGCATGTGGCCTATGAGGAGGTGGCCTAGGAAATGCATGTCGTGGATAAGCATATGGCACATTATGAAATGGTGGTGGCGACATATGATATGGTGCATGATGATAATTGTTCATATGATAGTGATGTGGATGAACATATGCATGTGGAGGAACACGTGCTGAGTGTGTCTCACATGCTGTGCATGTGCTCGTGGATGTGGAGCATAAAAATCATCATATGTGTGAACATGTGGAGTAGGAGGTGTGTTACTACGTGGCATAGTATTGGTGTACATAACTGCATGACCCTTCTTTTGAGGTCCACCCAAATTGGGTTTCTTTCCAAGAGGGGGTGTGTACCTAGTGGAAGCACCATTGGTAGAAGAACTACCCATGGAGTGTTACTCCCACTAGTTGAGGCTTCGGAAGATCGCCTAACAAAGGTGGTGGACGATTTGGATGAATTTCCCATCTTATACCCCAAGCCAATGCGATGATTGGCCGGAAGTAAGTCATTTAGGATATTATCCAAATGGTCCTTACCCTTATTGAATTTATTAATTCGGCCTAATGTGGACTCATACTTCTCGGTGAGAGAAAGTATTGAAGCATCCAAAGTGGACACTTGAGTTGTGAGTACACAAACACGAGACTTGAGATTCTCATTCTCGATACTCAAATTTAAGTTTTGAGAAATCAAATCTGCTATCTCATGTTCATCTGATTCCTCAATATGAACATGCTCAAGTTGAGATTTGAGATTTACAATCTCATTTCTCAAACCTTCAACAACGGTGTCGTTGTTGATGATGATAGGCTTCGGCGAGGTTTGGATACTAGTTAGCTCATCTTTAATCTTAGTATATCTATTTACTAATTTAGAATACTTAGACCAAATTTGCTCGTTAGCTAATCTAAGGTCATCCATAGTTACCTCATCGCCTTCATCCTCGCTTTCATCGGAAGATGTCTCTTGATCATGTTCCTCTCTAGCCATGAAGCGCTTGTGTGCTTGCTCCACTTGCTCATCATCCAACTCTCCACTTGAGGAGTCCTCATCGGAGTCAGTAAATGTCCCGATAAATCCTTTCTTGTACCCTTTCTTGTACTTTCGAGACTTGTCGAACGTTGGCGCCTTCCACTTCTCCTTTTGTTTGTTTTGAGGACAATCCGCTTTGATGTGTCCTGGCTTGTTGCATTTAAAACACAAAGGAGCGGAGGCATTAGTAGAACTAAACTTAGATTTATTCTTGAAATTACCTTTCCGAAAGAATCGGTTGAACTTCTTTGCCATGAGGGCAATGGATTCCAAGTCCAACTCGTCTTCCGATTCTTCATCATCGGTAGATATAAATGGAGCGGCCTTAAACGCAATCGCCTTTTTCTTTGGCTCGTCTTTCTTCAAGTACGACTTCATCTTGTCTTGCATCTTTATTTTACTGTCCTTGCATACCTCATAAGACATCAAGGTACCCATTAGTTGAACGACAGTATATTTATTCATATCGTTACCTTCCTCGATGGCGAAGGTATGCTTTTTCCAACAAGAAGAAAGTCTGTCAATGATCTTTGAGACTTTCTCATTTTGGGTGTTTGTCCTTCCAAGTGCCTCCAACTCGTTGGTAATGTCAACGAAGCGAGCATAGTACTCCTTCATCTTCTCACCCTGTTGCATGTGAAATAATTCGTATTCTTTATTTACAACAGTGAGTTTGGAGTCTCTTACCCTACTCGTTCCTTCATGCAAGATGAGGAGTGAGTTCCAGATTTGATATGCACTCTTAGATGTGCATATCTTGTTGAAGTCTTTGGGCTCCAATGCATACTGCAAGGCATTCATTGCCTTGGCATTGGTTACCTCTGCGGCGACCTCCGCGGTATTTCACTTCGCGAAATCTTCTTCATCGGGCTCGACATACTCTGTCATCGTAGCTCTCCATAGTGAGGTGCTCCGAAGGAACGTTTCCATCCGGTATTTCCAGTACCCATAATTGGCACCGTTGAAGTAGGGAGGCCTAGTTGAGGAGTGTCCTTCCATCACCGAAGAAGCTCCTTCACGGTTCCTGAAGGTGCTATAGTCTGAAGGTGGACGAACGTTCGTGTTGTCGTTGGTAGACATAGCTATGAACTTGGCTTTGATACCAAATGTAATGCCCTGATAGCTACTGCACAAGTACTAGAGGGGGTGAATAGTACTTTAAAATAATCAAGAGTAATTATTCCTAATTATCGTTCAAACTCAACCAACAATTCAGAATGAAAATATTGACAACAATAAAGACAAGGCAAATAAATGAAGTAACGGGTTCGGATCCACCTAAGTCTCCCCGACTTGTTACCTGTGATCCTACGTCCCAAACACCCGGATCCCCTCAGGCTACTTGAGTTAGAAACCACTAACCCAAGTTTTGCACTATGAAATTCTTGTAGAAACCGCTACAAGATCAAATCATACACAAATCGAAATGTGACTCCCACAAACCAGGATCACAAACTTCTCTCACAACCGAGAGAAAAACTTAATATCAAAGTAAATGAAACAATGAAAAACTTACCAACAAAATCCTATGCCTTGAGTAAACTTACGACTTTAGGGCAAGGAGGATTTTGAGGAAGAAGAAGGCACCAAACCCTAGCTCCAAGAAGATGAACAGCGATTGAAGGCTAGGATGGAGTTGGTGACCTTGAATCAAGCTCTTGGCTTGAAGGGCTCGCAATCAATGAGAATCTCTCTTGAGGAATAAGAGTGAGGGAGAGATTCTTGAGAGAAATGGGTGAGCTTGGAAATGAGAATTAAATGCTCTCTATTTGATCTCTAAAACTCAATAATGGCAGCCTTGAATGCTATGAAGAAGAATCTCAAGATTATATAGGATAGAGAGGAGAGAGAGGAAAGATTCGTCCATTTAATGCTCCAACGGATCTATTTCTGAAGCAGTCTAATCGGTCTAAGAAGGATCACTGACCGATTAGTTTCTCAACTAGTCGGTCGGTGATTCTTCTTGGACCGACTAAATGGTTCACAGCCAATAAAGTGAATTCAAGGAGTTAGAACTAGTCGGTCTAAGAAGACTTGCCAACCGACTAGTTTGACAACTAGTCGGTCGGTGAGTGTTCTTTGACCGACTAAGAGTTGAAATACAATAGGTTGAATTCAAAGAGAGCTAGTCGGTATAAGAACAAATTCCAACCGATTAGTTTCACAACTAGTCGATCGATGGTTGTTCTTGGACCGACTAACTGTAAACAGTAGCTCAGGCTGAAAAGTGAAAGACATAACTAGTCGGTCTAAGAAGGATTCCTAACCGACTAGTTTGACAACTAGTCGGTCGATGAACCTTCTTGGACAGACTAATTGGTCAACAGTGAAGAGGCTAAATTTAGCAAGGAGATCTAGTCGGTTCAAGAAGGATTACTGACCGACTAGATGACAATCTAGTCGGTTGATTCTTCTTCTTGAACTAACTAAGATGCACAAGAAGCCGTGAAATGAAGCGTGAAGCTTCGGGAAAGTTTGTATGGGCTTCTAAGATAATCCTAGCTCTAAGATATGAGCTTTAAGAAGATTATAATGTAAGTCATACTCAAGTCTTAACATTCTACGAAAAGAAGCTAGAAGACTATAAAAATAAAACTAGACGAATCACGTGCTTTGAGAAGTCTTCAAAGCTTCAATCCGAATCTCTTAACTTTAATAATGCTCCTAGAGCTTCAACGAAGCTTCAGGCACACGATCACGCGCTTTGAGAAGTCTTGAGACGTCGCTTTTGATGTACGTAAAATTTTGGCGACGATCTCCATAACTGCGCTCACAAAGAGTTAGTTCACGATATTTATGTTTGTTCATCATCAAAACCAAATCCGGGGAATCAATACTCAACATCTTAGGCCAAAGCCTATCTCTAATAGATATTATCCTCGCCATGCGTGCTGCTAATTCTTCCGGTGTCTCCGGCCGGTTCATGCAATCGTCCTCTATGTTAAGTCTCTTCTCGGCTCTAATCCTCCTTTCGGTACGTTCGATCTCCGGATCAAATAATATATCCTCTGGATTCGCCGTTGATCTCGTGTACATGCACTGAAAAATAGAGCTTTGATGGAATTGTTAGCATGTTAGAGGAGTAAAAAGATAAAAAAATAATAAAACAAAAAGAAATAACTAAGTAAAGAAAATAAAACACTGTCGCATCCCCGGCAACGGCACCAAAAACTTGATCGCGTCCAGATGTACACCCGAAAAATGACTAGTAGTTTTACCGCAAGCGCACGGTGTAGCGGCGAGCAGGTATCGAACTCAGGGAGGACAAATAATCGTGTCTTATTCAAATCACCTAGCTATCAAGAGAACAAAAATAGTTTGGTGTAATAGTCACAATTTTTCAAGTATCAAGAAAATATCAATATAATAAAAAGCTTCTATGGATAGGAAATCCCCACTACGGACCGTCTCTCATCCTTGTGATTCATAAATTTCATTGTTGCTAAGCTTGAATATAGGTGAACTAGTCGCAACTTAATGTAGAACCAAGCTCACTCTCTCGCGCTATTACCGGTCTATAGAAAACCAAGGATAGGGCCCCTCTCGTGCAAACCCTAGCCTAAGCCCCTAGCGTGAAGAACGACATCATTGTTCAATCGTATCTCGAGCCCACTCTTGTGCAAACTCGAGCTACGACCTATGTTATGATAGTTCTGTTGGGGAATTGGCGGTCCCTTAGGGCACAAAAACTCTAGTCCCGTCCTAAGTCGGACGGAACATAGACAGAGAAGAGAATTGCAGCGGAAGAAAAACAGTTAATCTAAATTAACAAGCAGTTAAAACATTTTTAACTTAGCCCTAAGGTCCAAAACCATATGCCAAGATCTATGCCGACTTGGGATGGATCTGACCATCCCAAGAAGGATCTAGCCTACTGCGATTAAACTAAACTAATGCTAATAAACTACTTTAACCACATACCCGGAATCTCAACCCTGGAGCAGGCGAGATGTTCAGCGTCGTCTTCCAAGCTGCTCCCGTCCCACGCCGAGCCGCTCCTCGAACTGCTCCCCGAACCGCTCCTCAAACCGCTCCGCATCCCGAGGCGATCAATCCCCGTGCCGCCGAGCCAACCACGCGCCGAAGAAAGTTTCACGCGAGTGAAACCTCCGCCAAGATTTCAGATTCAGAATCCGAACTCCTTTGCGACTTTGCTAGAGCCCGCAGGAGTAAGGCAGAAATTTAGGGAGAAGAGAAATATTAATTTAAGCTTAGATCCGAGCGTGCTCCAACATTTACGGGAGCCGCTCAGATCTAGAGCTTGGGACGAGTTTTGAGAAAGGGGGGAGACCCCTATTTATATAGGCGGCGGACTCTCCCCTTTTCTCAAAATCCGATGTGGGACTAATTATTTGGGTTAGTTAAAATCAAGTTAGTTTACACTTCAAAAAGTGCAAACTTCCGTGAATTTTAACTCACTCACCGTTGAGCTTCAAGATCGATACAACCTATCAATACGACAAGCGTTCAACGGTGAACGCATAGGAAAAAACCGTTCGTCAATCGGAGTTCGTTTGACCCTCCAATTGAGTGTCCAAAGATCAGCCCTAGGCTAGTTTTTCACAAAAACTGAGCCGTCATTTTATTCAGCATACTTAGGGTTCAAAACCCTAGAGGTGGGGCCCATGGGTGGGCCCCACGCAACCCGCGCGCGCTGAATCCGCCTGGGCAGAGCCCAGGCCGCGCCTGGGCGCGCCCAGGCCCGCGCCTGGGCTCTGCCCAGGCGCTGGGCAGCCCAGGCGGCCTGGGCTTTGCCCAGGCTTGCGCCTGGGCTTGCCCAGGCCGAGCCTGGGCTAAGCCCAGGCTTGTGCCTGGCTAGCCCAGGCTGAGCCTGGGCTTAGCCCAGGCAGCGCCTGGGCTAGCCCAGGTAGCCTGTTCTGCCTTGTATTTACTGGGCCTGGTCTGGTCTGATCCTTTGGGCTGTTTCGGCTCTAACTTGAGCATTTGGTGTCCGATTTGGACGCCGTTCGAACCTGGGCGTAGACCGGGACATTCCCGTCTTACCCGTGAACTTTTCCTTGCGTTTATTTTATTAAATATTGTATTAAACAATTTAATACACATTTAATCGCTTTTGCATCAAATGCAAAATAGTCCCTATCTAAGCTTAAATAACCATATTGCATCAAATGCAATTATCTCTTCTTTTGCATCAAATGCAAATATTCTCCCTAACTATTTTCTACCTATTACTAGACGAAGTGTTGCACTCTGTGTGAGACCCTACAGCCTGACCCTTACAACAGGTTGGGCTCGAAGCCATATACGGCAGTGACCACGAGCAGTGGTTGCCGTCCCTGCTTCAGGAATCATCATTATGTGGTTGACTCATTGACATGAGTATTGTCGGGACCACCTGACTGTTTCCGTGATGAATTCCGTAGTTATAGTCTCTTCGTCTTAAATATGTCGTTCGGATCAAGTCTGGGGTACGGTCAAACTGTCAACCCCAATAACTTGACTCCGGTTAGTTTCTATCAATCTTTAGTCAATAAATGTTGGACTTCTTCCAACATACTCTGCGCAGAGTTTTTACTAAAGACCGAACTAACTCTACGACACTAACTCCCATTGACCGGGAGAGACGAATCCTCTCTTGGTCATTACTCGCCTCGTATGTTTCAAGTGACACCCAATCAAAAGACCTTTCGATAGGCCTTGCCTCGAAGCTAGGTCAGTTGATCTAAGTGGCACCGTTCATGCACAGGTCTGTCAAAATGACCTCAAGTCAAAGGACCAACTATCCTATCATCACTCAGAGTTATCACTGACAGATTGGTCAATATAACCATATGATAACTCTAGTGGATCGTTCAGTGAACTCATTCTAATGAGCACCTGTGTCTCGTCTTCGACTTTGCCAAGTCAAGCGATCATGAGATCATCGCCACCGCTAAACGGTGAAGACTAAGACACAATGGTCTATCCGATGTTTCGATATCCGTGTCTCGAAACATCTACGACCACGAACCATTTCAGACTTATGCTACAGTCGGTCAAATGTTTCTCCATGATCGAGATACTCATCTCGATACCCGTTTGACCTTGCATAAAGTCTCAGGACTTTACCTAAGTTGATATCTAATGTTAACTACATTACAATATAACTTAGATAAATTATTACCAAACAGCTTACTGTTATTTCGAACAAGATGTTTGTGCTATTCACACAGGAATAAATGGCCTCGAGGGCATCATATTCCTACATCTCCCACTTGCACTCAGGCCCATTTATCTCGATATCTAATATCGTTTTTACACATAAGTTTTCCCGACTTCATGTGGTAGAGCCTTCGTGAGTGGATCTGCTAAAACTGTCTACTCTATAGATTTAAGGGGTTTCTATGTTCATGTCAGACCAACCATTTGAATCTCATTCAAATAATTCACTTGGTCTATCGGAATCTATAATACTTTATTTCCCTGGATCTTATCCAGTTCATCGTATCTTACGATAATAATTTCAAATTAGTTATTGGTCATTTCAAATGGTTCATATTCATTTCTGATAAATAATCAAACTCTTTGATTACTTAATCAAAATATATGTTCCATCTCTTTGATGTCTCGTATGTAATTTTACACGCTCCCACTGACCTTGAAAATTCTCTGGCCAATTCATATAAGTTGGTCCGTCTAAATCATATTTAGAAAAACGAACTTATAAGTGAATGCTCAAATTTTCATTGTCAACATGAACGTTTTACATCGAGCTTGGTCCGAGTAGATCTGTACACATCTGCTAGCGAGACGGTTTCAACTAATTCGTTTTAAAGAAATTAGGATGAAAACCGTTCTCGTCCAACAAGATTGTACTTCACTATTTTCTTTCTGCACCAATCTTTCAACTTAAAGATTTACTTGCAAAAAGTGAGGAAACATTTTCCTTAGGCACGTAAACTAAATTCTCAAATTTATTTACGCACACGGACCTGCATCAAGTTTTAAATCGGAGTTACTACTCCGAATTTTATCCTAGAAGTTGACTGAGTCATCATCAGTTATGATGTTTAACTCGACATTTCGTCTAACGAGATTCGAGTAATAATACAACTTCCTTACGATTGATTTATTGAATATATTATTGATAATGTCCTTATAGAACATTATCAAAACCTAGGCATTACTATCTGGGACTTAACCCAGAGGGAGGACTTAACTCAGAGTCACTTACAATGGATCACACTAAATCTAATTAAGTGTGATTCATACCTTTTAACACACCGATGTGTTAACAGACTTGATCTGAGAGAAAATCACATTTTCTTTTAATTACACAAGATTTTATTTAGCTAAGTATTTGACCATTCGATCTAATCGAATTAGTTTAAATACTTTAGTCATTTCGTTCTTTATTTTATCAGACTTGTGTTTCATCAAGAACACGTGTCTTAATAAAATATACGAATAACTTATTTTGGTTAATCTAGACTCAGGTACATCAGTATGTACTAGACTGAGTTCGACAACTCATTCTCCCACTGTCTCACAGATGGGTTTCGGCCATTGTATCTAAGAGGCTAAGACTCACAAGTGTCCGTAGACTTCATAATACGAGAGGTCAGACCCCTCTTTATGTGACTTGTGAAGCTTAATCTCTTGATACGGCCTAGTCTAATTTTACCATATAAGTTTGCTACTATCTTGTGTATTTATATATTAACATTTAATATATATATAGTTATTTACAAATTACTTAACACAAAACATTACTTCAGAAGCAATGTGACGACATTCGTCAAAAATGTGTTAAACGTCTTTTGTATAACAACTTATTCCGAAATGTGACATTAAAATATGTCACGTTTTCATTTCCTCCTACGTATGCCTCTACTAATGATAAATTAAACTAACTTTCTCCATTGACTTTCCGAAGTGCCTTCTTCCTTTTCTAAATCACATTTAGATATCAACATAAATAAATAGCTATGCAAGCAACTTATGTATCCAAACGCTTGAGCTTTGCAATCTTGAGTGTAGCTCAAGAAGTTGCTTGTCTCAAGGTCCGGTTGGGATACATAGTCTTGCATCGCTCATGCACTCGTATTCGACTCAAACGGTTTGATCGAATTTTCGAACTTTGCGGATCAAAATTGTTTGTCCATACAACCTTGAGGGTAGCTCGACAAGTTGTAGGGAGAAACATACTTTGAATGTCCTATATGTTCAAGCTGCCTCATATAGAGGCGAGTGACATGTAGCTTTAATTTATTTGTTGGACCCAGAACTTAATGAAATCATATTTCTTAAGTCTGTCTTTTAGAAGGTCATTTAATGTCAATGAGAATATAGTTTAATTATATCAATTAGAATTTAACTTGATATTCAATTAATCAACTTTTTGACCAATTAACTAATTCCAATATTATCAATTGATTCTTTCGGTAAACATAGTCTTGCCCTAGTTTTAGCATATGTTCAATATTAAATATAGGTAGATTGGCTTTTATCTATCTATACCCTCCCACTATTTTTACGAACGTTTTAAAGCTTAATAACGAACGATTTAATCGAATTAAAATTAATGGGTAAGAGTTCCAATCACCTTGAGTCTAAACAACCTTGAGTGTAGCTCAACAAGTTGATTGACTCTGCGATCGGAAGATGACTCTTCATCGATCATATCGGATATGACTCTCTTAATCGGTTTTTGCCCCTAGCCATTCGTGATCATGAGTGTGCTCATCCAAATCACAATGTCTAGTCTAGTCGGACCCTTGTTTTCGTGTCTAGCCTGACTTGCCCCTCAGCTCGGTGTATGCACGACACGTTGGTTAGGGTCAGGTCTTAGACTACATCTGGGCAGACTACATCCTTGACTAAACTTGCGCCGCCGCTCGGTGTATTCACGACAACGTCGGTTTGGGTCAAGTCAAGATGTCATCTTATGTATTTAAGAAGTTGGTTCCTATAAGATTGCCAGGTTACAGCTTGAGTGTATCTCAACAACTATAACGCGGGTCCTATAGTTACTAACCCCTAAAATAAGGAGGGCTACGGCTAATCTTGAAAAAGATCATTAACGTATTTGACTTAGATATAGTCCAGGGTGTCATACAATCATGATTCGCGACATTGCGGTCCAGCGGAACTCAGCCAGGGAATTGACTAAGCCAGGATCACTACCCCTTGGACTAGCAAGGGTTGACCCAGAACTCTTAGCCAAGCACATTGACTGGATCATGGTCCATTGAATGAAGCTTGTCATTTTTGTATGTATGCCATAGACTAAACAGCTTTTATTAACAACTAATTAATCCTATCAACTAGTTGAATCCTTAAATTCAAAATTTTTAGGATTTGTTTAATAACTTTTATTAAGTCCTTATCAACTATAAGGTTCACGTGCTACCCTAATCGTTATTAGGATTTTAATAAATTTTATTAACAACGCTAGAAGCGAAGTCCTTTAATGAAAATTAATTATAACAGTTAGAATTTAACTTCATTTAAAGGACTACCCTAATCAGGAATTAGGTCTTAATATTTTTGTTAATGATTTATTAAAACATAGCATGTCATTAAAATTCAAGTAATAAATTTTAATCATTTTTAATGGCTAACCTAAAGGTTTGTCTTGTGTTATCAAATAAGGGACAAGATTAACAAGCCATTAAAATAAAGCTACACTAATTTATCGCATAAAGATAGTGCACAACTATTTAACAATTAAATATACTAATTTTATCGCATAAACAATTTTAGATTTTTAAAATCAGTTTTAAAAATATCTTATAAATTTAAAACATCACTTTTAAAAAAATTTCATGCTTAAAAAGAATTTATCAAATATATTTTTTTTGAACATCTAAAACATTTTTAAAATTTATCTCATAACTTTAAAAACATTTTAAAAAGTATTTAAAAGCATTCTTAAGTTTAAAATTAATCGCAGGCTAGATCGACTACGCAAACCTTGCTCTGATACCACTGTTGGGGAATTGGCGGTCCCTTAGGGCACAAAAACTCTAGTCCCGTCCTAAGTCGGACGGAACATAGACAGAGAAGAGAATTGCAGCGGAAGAAAAACAGTTAATCTAAATTAACAAGCAGTTAAAACATTTTTAACTTAGCCCTAAGGTCCAAGACCCTATGCCAAGATCTATGCCGACTTGGGATGGATCTGACCATCCCAAGAAGGATCTAGCCTACTGCGATTAAACTAAACTAATGCTAATAAACTACTTTAACCACATACCCGGAATCTCAGCCCTGGAGCAGGCGAGATGTTCCGCGCCGTCTTCCGAGCTGCTCCCGTCCCACGCCGAGCCGCTCCTCGAACTGCTCCCCGAACCGCTCCTCAAACCGCTCTGCATCCCGAGGCGATCAATCCACGTGCCGCCGAGCCAACCACGCGCCGAAGAAAGTTTCACGCGAGTGAAACCTCCGCCAATATTTCAGATTCAGAATCTGAACTCCTTTGCGGCTTTGCTAGAGCCCGCAGGAGTAAGGCAGAAATTTAGGGAGAAGAGAAATATTAATTTAAGCTTAGATCCGAGCGTGCTCCAACATTTACGGGAGCCGCTCAGACCTAGAGCTTGGGACGAGTTTTGAGAAAGGGGGGAGACCCCTATTTATATAGGCGGCGGACTCTCCCCTTTTCTCAAAATCCGATGTGGGACTAATTATTTGGGTTAGTTAAAATCAAGTTAGTTTACACTTCAAAAAGTGCAAACTTCCGTGAATTTTAACTCACTCACCGTTGAGCTTCAAGATCGATACAACCTATCAATACGACAAGTGTTCAACGGTGAACGCATGGGAAAAAACCGTTCGTCAATCGGAGTTCGTTTGACCCTCCAATTGAGTGTCCAAAGATCAGCCCTAGGCTAGTTTTTCACAAAAACTGAGCCGTCATTTTATTCAGCATACTTAGGGTTCAAAACCCTAGAGGTGAGGCCTATGGGTGGGCCCCACGCAACCCGCGCGCGCTGAATCCGCCTGGACCGAGCCCAGGCCGCGCCTGGGCTCGCCCAGGCGCCTGGGCACGCCTAGGCCCGCGCCTGGGCTCTGCCCAGGCGCTGGGCAGCCCAGGCGGGCCTGGGCTTTGCCCAGGCTTGCGCTTGGGTTTGCCCAGGCCGAGCCTGGGCTAAGCCCAGGCTTGTGCCTGGCTAGCCCAGGCTGAGCTTGGGCTTAGCCCAGGCAGCGCTTGGGCTAGCCCAGGCAGCCTGTTCTGCCTTGTATTTATTGGGCTTGGTCTGGTCTGATCCTTTGGGCTGTTTCGGCTCTAACTTGAGCATTTGGTGTCCGATTTGGACGCCGTTCGAACCTGGGCGTAGACCGGGACATTCCCGTCTTACCCGTGAACTTTTCCTTGCGTTTATTTTATTAAATATTGTATTAAACAATTTAATACACATTTAATCGCTTTTGCATCAAATGCAAAATAGTCCCTTTCTAAGCTTAAATAACCATATTGCATCAAATGCAATTATCTCTTCTTTTGCATCAAATGCAAATATTCTCCCTAACTATTTTCTACCTATTACTAGACGAAGTGTTGCACTCTGTGTGAGACCCTACAGCCTGACCCTTACAACAGGTTGGGCTCGAAGCCCTATACGGCAGTGACCACGAGCAGTGGTTGCCGTCCCTGCTTCAGGAATCATCATTATGTGGTTGACTCATTGACATGAGTATTGTCGGGACCACCTGACTGTTTCCGTGATGAATTCCGTAGTTATAGTCTCTTCGTCTTAAATATGTCGTTCGGATCAAGTCTGGGGTACGGTCAAACTGTCAACCCCAATAACTTGACTCCGGTTAGTTTCTATCAATCTTTAGTCAATAAATGTTGGACTTCTTCCAACATACTCTGCGCAGAGTTTTTACTAAAGACCAAACTAACTCTACGACACTAACTCCCATTGACCGGGAGAGACGAATCCTCTCTTGGTCATTACTCGCCTCGTACGTTTCAAGTGACACCCAATCAAAAGACCTTTCGACAGGCCTTGCCTCGAAGCTAGGTCAGTTGATCTAAGTGGCACCGTTCACGCACAGGTCTGTCAAAATGACCTCAAGTCAAAGGACCAACTATCATATCATCACTCAGAGTTATCACTGACAGATTGGTCAATATAACCATATGATAACTCTAGTGGATCGTTCAGTGAACTCATTCTAATGAGCACCTGTGTCTCGTCTTCGACTTTGCCAAGTCAAGCGATCATGAGATCATCGCCACCGCTAAACGGTGAAGACTAAGACACAATGGTCTATCCGATGTTTCGATATCCTTGTCTCGAAACATCTACGACCACGAACCATTTCAGACTTATGCTACAGACGGTCAAATGTTTCTCCATGATCGAGATACTCATCTCGATACCCGTTTGACCTTGCATAAAGTCTCAGGACTTTACCTAAGTTGATATCTAATGTTAACTACATTACAATATAACTTAGATAAATTATTACCAAACAGCTTACTGTTATTTCGAACAAGATGTTTGTGCTATTCACACAGGAATAAATGGCCTCGAGGGCATCATATTCCTACAAGTTCTTATTCTTCCAATCTCTTGCAACCGAATATTAGTATAGATTCACAATTAAAAATCCTAGCTTTGGTCCAATCTCTTGCAAACCAAATCTAAAAAAAATCCAATTGTCAATGTAAATCGAATATCTAGGCCTTCCTAACAATTGGGATCCAATCTCTTGCAAATCCCAATCGATATGAATTCCTAGCTACCCATATTCAATCAATCACAACCTAACCATTATCAATTCTAGCAACAAATCTACAAATTCATCGCAATTCAGAGATAGGGTCCATATGGTTTATCACCATGCCCTAGAACGACGGCACTACTCAATAAGCATCATGCAAATCTCAGAAATAACAACAATGATCATGGCATAATTCATTGCAAAAGAGAAATAATGCATAAAAATTGAGTTTTTAATAAAAATAAACAAACCAATGTCGACGCCAACGATCTCCAGCTGAGAATTCACAAAAGAGTAGCCGTCAAAATCCTAAAAGAAAGTCTAAAAAATATAGTTCAAGTCTATCCTAAACTAGGGTAAAAACAGGGTTTAAATACACTCTAAAATTGTCCAGAAAATCATGACCAAACTGCCCTTGCGCAGCCCAGAATTCGTAGCTCTAACAGCAGTCGGAGAGGGTCACTCGGCCGAGTGACCCTTATCACTCGGCCGAGTGACAAATCCTACAGAAAAACAGTAACTTCTGGGGTCTCAGGGTCTGTCTTCGGGGGTGGCTCGGCCGAGTGGACTTCTTCACTCGGCCGAGTGAGCATTCATGCTCGGCCCAGTGGGCCTCCTCAGGATCTCTGAAAATTCCAGTAACTTGGGCCTTTCTCTGGACGAATTCCCTGTACCACTCGGGCGAGTGAACTTTCTCACTCGACCGAGTGGGCTTCCTTTGCTCGGCCGAGTATACGCTAAAACATCGTGTGCGTATCCGTTCCGTTAGTCCGAGTAGGGCTTTTTGCTCGGTTGAGTGAGTGGTCTACTCAGCCGAGTTGTGTGCTGTTGAGCTCATTTCTTCTTCTTCTCGCCTCCTCGTCGCTCCTATTTATTTCCTTCTTCTTCCGCTCTTCCTCTATCGCTGATAAGTCATTGAATGAGCCGTGGGCGACACTCCTAAGCGCGTGCAAATCCTTTAATTTCAAATTCACTCTAGATCACTCCATATTTCATGAAATACGACAAAAACAAGAAATAGTGAAAATTAATGCGTCGAATAATCGTGAAAAACGCGATATGAGCGATCAAAACGACATGCAAACATGCAGAAAAAAGGTGTAAAATATGGAGTGATCAGTATCCAACTTCAAAAATTCAATATAAATTGTACACTCGCCTGATTTTAGGGTTTTGGTGTCATTGGGTTCGTCTTGACGGGTACTACGTAATGATACGTCTGGTTCTCTGTTTTGGTTAAACTTATCACTGAATTAGATTCATTTCGAGATAATCAAAATATCAAATTAATCCCTGAATTGGGTTCGTCTGATTTTATTGGGTTCTCTGGCTAGGATGATGTTTATATTGTATTATACTAACATGATACGCCTCATTTTACGCTAATATTATTACCCTAACATTATTTAACCATCATTAACATGCTGAAATTAATACTAGCCAGTTAATCTAAAAATTAATACTAACAACCTATTAACTAACCTAATACTAGCTAATTACAAGGTTAACATCACATTAAATAGGTCTACCTACTACCACATACTCTTACACATATTTTAATATACTTATTTCTAATTCTCTCTCTTTCTCTTTAACCTCTCTTTATGTTGGTTGTCTCCTCTTCTATCTCTCTGTCACTTTCTCTCTTTCTTTTTTTATTTTGTTTTGATGGCAGCAGGTCACGCAAGCAAAAAGGGGGAGGGTCTTATGCACGCGGGGAGGAAGGAAGCTGCCGACGGCGGCTTCCTCCGGTAGGGTGATTCCTGGCGGCTGTGTACGTGTGCGAACGACGCTGGAGGCGCGGGCGGCTGTCGTAGCTGGTGGCACGCGCATGGGTTCTGTAGCACGGCGGCAGCACGTGAGGGTGGCTTGTCAGAGCTGGTGGTGCATGCAACAGCGGGGGAGAGGGGCTGGTCTTCAATAGAGATGGGAAGAGAGTGAGGGGTTTGATCTTGAAGTTTGTTTTCAGATCCGAGTGTTTTTGAATGAATCTGAAGTTGTTTTCTCTCTTTTGTTTGCAGATCTCAGATCTGAATCTCCCCCCTTAAAAACTCTGGTACGGTTTGATTTGTATTTGGTGATGGTTTTTGGGAAGAATTTGGGTTTAATTATAGTTTTGGGAAATTGCTTGCTGGGTTGTGTTGATGGATTTTGCAGATTGATTTTTGCAGGAACGAAAACGTCCTTAAGAAGTTTAGCAAGGGAACAAGGATGCAGCATTTGTCAAAGATTAGGTTTTTGATTTAGACAGAATTTACGTAATCTTTTGACTAATTTGAGGGGGGGATGTATCTGGTTTAGGCAACATGTTTGTTTGAAAATTAAGCAGAGAAGTAATGCTGATGTTGAGAGGTAAGAGATGAAGATGGATTTGTATTAGGTGGTGGTTGGTTTTGACCAATGGAAGGGGAAGGTATCCGTGTTTAAGAATTTAAAACGTGAGTCTAAATTTTTGATGAAGCTGTCAACGGGAAAGGGTAATTAAGATAATAAGTTAATCAGTGATTAGCAAGTTGTAACTAGTAAGATAATTAAATTAAAGTAATTAGTTAAACATGATGGTTAATTAATGATGATACGGTAAAAACCAAAAACAGAGACGCGCTCACGTCGACTCGTAGCAAAGTACGGACGGACGAAAAGTTATCCGGATGAAAGAAATAAAATACCGGTATGCATAATCTAAAACACGTCTAAAAATACCGGCCGTTACAGTTAAGAATGAAACATTTACATACAAACACTTTAAAATTAGATACTCGGGGAATACGATCGAAGAATAATTCAAAACAAGTTTTGTTTAGAAATGGTCTTATAAGAACTTTGTTCAAGATGTAACAAGCGGTTGCAACAGCCTCTGCCCAGAAATATTTTGGTAAGTTACTATCACAAAGCATTGTTCTGGCACATTCTTGAAGAGTTCTATTTTTCCTTTCTACAACTCCATTTTGTGGTTCAGCATGTGGAAAAGAAAAATTGTGAGTAATACCATTTTCATTACAAAACTTAGTAAAGGATTCATTGTCAAATTCTCCCCCATGATCACGACGAATAGTAACAATGTTTGAGGATATGATCTTTTGAATCTTTTTACAGAAGATGGAAAATTCTTCGAAAGCATCATTCTTATTATGTAAGAATAAAACCTAAGTGTATCGTGAATAATCATCAACAATAACAAATGCATATCTACTTTTATTCAAAGAGGCTACTCTTGAAGAACCAAATAAATTCAAGTGTAGGAGTTCTAAAGGTCTATTCGTTGAGAAGACGTCCTTTGATTTAAAAGAAGATTTGTGCATTTTTCCTTATTGACAAGCATTACAAAAATGTTTGTGTTTGAATTAAATATTTGGCATTCCAATAACTAATTTGTGTTTTGAAATGTGTGCAAGATTTTTGAAATTAGTGTGTCCAAAATGTTTATACTATAAAAGTGTATCGTCTGATGAAATCATCAAACAGTGATTGTGAGTGGCAATTGGCATGCATAAGACATAAATATTATTTTTATGCTTGCCACGAAATAAAATAGAAGACATGAGTGGAAATTGACATGCATAAGACATAAATATTATTCTTATGCATGCCACGAAATAAAACAGAAGACATGTCAGAATTATAAATGATGCAGTCATGTTGTTCAAAAATAATTTTAAAATCTTTATCACATAATTAACTAATGGAAAGTAAATTATGTTTCAAACCATCAACGTGGAGTACGTTCTCAATGATAGGTTGATCGGAGTTTCCAACTGTTCTAATGCCTATAATTCTTCCTTTGTTATTATCACTAAAGGTTACTAAGCCTCAATCTTTATATTGAATGGTTGAAAGAAGGTTGATGTTTCTTGTTATGTGTTTTGAATAGCCACTATCTAAGGTCCATCTTTCTTTTCTTGGTACCTGAAAAGATAAAACATGAAATATTGGTACCCTTTTTCTTCAGGGTCCTTGGGATTAGATCTTAGGTAGCCAAACCCAAGTAGAATTTGGCTTTCTTATATAATTAACAGAATGAAAAATAGATTGCATATAATCAGAAATGTATGATTTTCTATTATCTAAACATGTATCCTTAGGAACCCATATACTAATTGTATTAGGTTTCTTGGGAGATGCAATTGAAATGTTTGAAACATTTCTCTGTGAAGAAGATGTAGAAGTGTTTACTATCTTCGTGAAGATGAATGCATGATTCTTCTTTTGTGGTTTTACAAAAGTTCTCTTTCCAACAGATGAAGATGTGTTAGAAGGTTTGGATATATCCTTATTGGAATACCCCAACCCTTGCCTATGATTTGCAGGATATTGAAATTGAAGCAAATCATTGAGATTAATCTTGCCTTTGTTAAATTTATTAACATTAGAAGACATCTCATCGTACTTCATCTTTAGTGATGAAATACTATTATCCATTTTGGATATTTGTGCATGCAATTCTTGATTCTTAGTTTTGAGAAGATTATTCTTTTTGCTAAGATCCAAGATTTGAGAAGATGTATTCTCGGTGTTTTTTGCATCAAATGAAGTGTATTTTGATGTTAACTCTTGATGTTCAAGAATAAGATCATCATTGCTTTGTTTCAAAGACTTCTGTTGTGCATTTATTCTTTTGAAACGAACAAAGAGATCATTAAATGCATCTAATAATTCTTCATTGTCAATAGTACTTACATCGCTTTCATCATTTTGTGCCATAAAAGTACATGTTAGCATTCTCTTCATTGTTGTCTTCTTCATCTGAAGAATCCCATGTTGCTACGAATGCTTTCTTCATTCTATCAAACTTTCTTTCCTTCTTGGAATGCTCATTGTTGTAATTGTTGGAAGTTTTGTACTTTGCTTTGAGGAGTGGACAATCCTTCTTTATATGTCCTGGCCTATTACAATTAAAACAAAGAGAAGGATTAGAATTTTTAGATTTGACATTGTTATACTTACCTTTTCTTAAGAATTTCTTGAAATTCCTTGTGAGGAAAAGAAACATCATCATCATCCATTTCTGAATCTTCAACATCTGATGAAGCTTTGAAACCAAGTACTTTCTTCTTTTGGTGTGTTTCTTCTTTATCGTCTTCCAATTGAACTTCAAAAGCCATTAGATTGCCAACAAGACTTTCAACAGATAAAGTTGAGAAATCATTGGCTTCTTCAATTGCTGTGATATTTGGACGCCATTCTGGAGTTAAGGCTTTAAGAATCATGCGAACCTGTTCAAGTAAAGTGTAAGTTTTTCCAAGAGAATTTAAAGAATTTATAATGTTAGTAAACCTGGTGTTCATTTCTCCAATTGTCACTTTGTCCTTCATCTTGAACAACTCAAATTTGTGAACCAAAACTGAAATCTTAGTTTCCTTCACTTTATTGGTTCCTTCATGAGTTACCTCGAGTATGTGCCAAATATCTTTAGCAGTTTTGGCCTGAGATACTCGATTAAACTCATTCTTATCCATGGCACAGAATAGAGAATTCATAGCCTTTGAGTTGTTGGTTGTTGCAGTTTTGTCGTTGGCAGTCCAATCAGAGAAGGGAGTTGTTGGCTTCTGATATCATGTCTCTATGATGTTCTATAACACACAATTCACACTTTGGAGATGAATCTCTATTCTAACCTTCTAGTATGAATAATTGGAACCATCAAGTAGAGGAGGACGAACTTGAGAGTTGCCTTCTGGATATTGTGATGAATAGTTGTGTGGTACTGCTGTCATGTTCTGTTCTGCCATCTTAATCCTGCATTGACACCAAATGTAGGATCACCTGTACAAACAAATAGACAAGAAGGGGGGTTGAATAGTGTATTATAAAAACTTGTTGCAAATAAAAAGTTACTAGAATTTGCAAAGATGGAACAGAAATTAAATGAAAAGTAGTGAAAATAAACCAATCGCAAACACAATGATGTATCTTGGTTTGGATCCTTTTGATCCTACTCCTGTCCTCTACTCCCCGTAGAGATTTTCAATCCACTATAATCAATTGCCCCGCAAGCATCAACTTACAAAAATGGCGAGACTCCCTGTGTCCCAAACTTTGTACAATCTCTACAACTAGAGATTTAAACTTTCTTGAAGAAATAAGGAAATAAGAAAACATATATAGCCTTGGTATGAATATCGAAATGAATTCAAAGGAAGGTGTTGAAAATGAGAACTTCAATGTTTCTAAATGTGAAATTTGCAAAACACCCTTGAAATTTGTTAGTTCTCAAATGAAGAAAGAGATCAGCATTTCTTCTTACAAATGAGAACACAAACAACTTTTTCCAAGAGAATTAAAGCCTTAATTTCCACAACTGAAAACAAAAGAAGAGGAAAAGTGTGAATGAAAAGAGAGGGGATACCCCTCCTTTTATAGTGCTCAGAAACGGTTATGGAGGTAGTTCCAAGCGGATAGAAACTGTCCAGAAAATTTCGGACTCAAACGGACAAAAAACGGTTTAGTCGACTACGAAAAACTGTAGGTCGACTAATTTTAAAATGGTCATAAACGGTCCATTTGAGGATGGTGACGTGGATCAGGCAACGGATAGATCCTTGTCAGAAATTTTCAGGTCAAAAGTAAAAAAAATATTTTTAGTCAACTACGAAAAATCCTATTCGACCAAATATGAAAAATGGGAATTTTGACTTAGGAACAAACGGGTTGGAAGATAATGTAATTTGGAGCTTAGGGATATATGATATGTTATAGCCAAGGCCCTGAAGCTATCTAAAAATAAAATTACATCATTCCGAAGATATGTCTTCTGAGCGAAATACGAGTAGCGAAGCTTCTTTTGCAGAGAGTCTTTATAAACTGATCATATGAATAGAATAGGCTGTAAGTCTACACATCCGCATAGATAGAGTTAGTAACAGACTCTATATTGATTGTCACATCAAAACCATATGGAATTGAAGATGGAATATACCAAGTTCCAACATCATGCTCCCTCCGGATGTTGGTGTGTTGGGCACTCCTATGACTCGCACATCCTCTTTTCAATTCTTTTAACAACATTAGAGAGAGAGTCAAACTTTGTGGTCAACTCGATCACTGCATTTGCTTCATAGATACTTGTCGGCTTCGATGATGATGATGATGGGCCCCTATCATTAGCCCATTACTGATTGTTGGAGGCCATCTCCTCTACCAACGTCGTGGCATCCTCCGGTGTCTTTGATAGAATAGCTCCGTTGGCAATGGCACCTATTATCATCTTTGTGTCCGGCTGCAATCCATATTAGAAACTGTGAACAAGCTCCCAATCGTCGATGCTATGGTGGGGACATTAATGTTGGAGATCTTTAAACCACCCCCTCGCATCATAAAGAGACTCTTGGGACCCTTGCTTGAAAGACATCAAAGAGTTTCTTATCTTCACGGTCTTGGATGGCGGGTAAAATTTGTTGACGAATGATAGGTCCATATTTTACACATTTTTTGTGCATATTTTCATGCCATTTTGATTGCTCATATTGAGATTTTAACGATTATTCGACGATATTTCATTACTTTCCACTATTTCTCGTTTTCGTAGGATTTCAGGAAATATGGAGCAATCGGGAGCAAAAATGAACTTTAGGGATTTGCACGCGCATCAGAGCGTCGCCCATGGCTCTATCGAGGAGCTAACAGCGCTAGATGATGAGCGAGAGAAGAAGAGATCAACAGAATCGACGAGGATGCAAGGAAAGGAAGGAAAGATTCGAAAAACAGGCCACTCGGCCGAGTACACAATCCAATCAGTCGAGTGAAGCCGCGTACTCGGCCGGGTATGACTGATACAAAGACATCTGCATACCTGAGTGCCACAATGCACTCGGCCGAGTGGTGAATTCCACTCGCCCGAGTAGAGAATTCCACTCGCCCGAGAGAGTTAGAATTTCTGAAGAAAATCAACGCAAACTCTCTGGAATTTTAGGAGAACAGTAGAAGACCCTAGTAGGCCGAGTAGAGAAGTCCACTCGCCCGAGTGAAGAATCCCACTCGGCCGAGTGATGCCGATGATACGAGGGCCCATATTTTTAGACAACCTTCCACTCTTTTGAAATCTATTGTCATTTCAGTGGTCAAAGTATTTTTCTCATATTTTTTATGGATATTAGACTTCATGACGGTTCTAACTCCACTAAGAACGCACCAATCGAAGGTCGGATGAAATCTGGAGAATTTCTGCAAGTTGATGCTGCAGTGCTGGAATTCGCATATCAGTGTCACTCGGCCGAGTGATACTTTCACTCGGCCGAGTGAGCTTTCCACTCGGCCGAGTAACCAGTTTTTGACAGTATTTGACAGAGTGCTGTTTTCTGGAGTTTCTGCAGGAATTCTTACTCGGCCGAGTGAGCTTTCCACTCGACCGAGTCACTGCCAGCCCAAAACTTAAGTTACGCACAGATCTGATTTTGGGCACGGGTTTCAGAGGGGTTTTAGGGGTTATTTTCTAGTGTTTTGGGGGCTATATAAGAGGTTTGTAGCCGTCATTAGAGCGGAGTTCCATGATGTTTTTCTTAGAGACTATTTTAGAGGTTAGGCCATGCCCTAGGCCCCTCTTGGATCTAGACGCTTGTATTTGGATTGAAGTTCTTCATAAAAGCTAAGTAATTTGTTCTTATTATTTAAATCAGTGTTTTGATATCCTTTTATATGCAAGCAATGGTTTTTATTGGTTCCTATATCGTTATTGCTATGCTTGAGTAGATTCGTTGTTCTAGGGCATGAGGATGAACCCTATGGATCTAATTTCAGATTTGTGATGAATGTGTTCATATGTTGCTAGAATTGCAAAAGGTGTTAGCTTGTGATTGATTTATCACGGATAGATAGGAATTTCCATCGATTTGGGGTTTGCAAGAGATTGAATTCCTATCAATGGGAAGGCCTAGATATTCGAATTAGGTTTGTAATTGAAATCCACTAGACTTGGTTTGCAAGAGAATGTTTCAAAGCTAGCATTTTTATTATAAATCTATACCCATATTCGTTTACTAGAGATTGGACAAATACGAGCTATCACAACCTAGATCGTAACTCGAGTTTGCACAAGAGTGGGCTCGAATGGCGATTGGACAATTATGTCGATCCTAATGCTAGTGGTTTAGGTTGGGGTTTGCACAAGAGTGGGCCTTAACTTAGGTTGCTATAGACCGGCAATAGCGTTAGAGTGTGAGCTTGGTTATCTATTCAGTTACGACTAGTTCACCTCAATTCAAGTCTTGCAACATTGAGATTCGTGATTCACAGAAATGCATGACGATCCATAGTGGGGATTCACTAGCCCTAGACACTTTTATTATATTAATTTTGCATTGATATTTCACCGACATCTTTATTACCGACACCGACAGCCATCACCATTGTCATTACATCATACCATAACCATATTCACCAATAAAACATTCGTAGTCGAGCCGACCTACGATAGATTGGAACTAACACCACCTCCTCGTGTTCGATACCCGCTCGCCACTTGACCGTGTGCTTGTGGTAAAACTACAATCGTTCTCCGGGAGTATATCCGGGGCCGATCAAGTTTTTGGCACCGTTGCCAGGGAGGTGTTTCCCGTTGGGTGCCAATTTGTCACAATTAGGTTGATTAGACAACAGAAAAAACTTTTTTTAACAAAAGGAAATTTTCACCCCCGCCACCATTATTATCATTTCTATATTCTTTTGTGCCACTGATATTTTTCTCCAGGTACTTATCTTTGTTGATCAGTGTAGGATCCTGCCAAAACAGAGTTAGGATCGATAAATGAAGTTGAGACTTACGCTTGCGTATGCTGCACGGTAGTCTACGAACTTCGCCTTCGGATTCGCCACGACGGATCGAGTCTTCTCACGAACGGAGTAAGGCTACTAAATCCACAATCTAAATCTCTACTTTTAGATTAAGAACTTGGATAAAGAGAGAAGAAGGATTTCGGCAGAGCTTCGCTAGAAAGAAATGCATGCAAGAATGCCATGCAAAAGTGTAAGGAAATGGCTAACCCTTGGATCTTATTTATAGCCCCCAAGGTAGTTATTTTAGGAGTAATTGTTCCTTTGGAACAATTTAACTAAGGTGTACCATCGTACATGGCATATTATAAGCTTAAGTTGTACCATATGCATGGTACAATATAAGCTTAAGATATTACCCCTTTATTAGCCATATGTCGCATGCACTTATGCACATATAATGTGACTTTCCCATCAATCTAGAGATCCTCTCCGCAAGGGAATATATTCCCTTTGCACACGACTTCGTGTACGCGACGTTCGAGGACCGTATTCCCTCATACATCCCCTACAAGGGTGTACTAACGTCTTCCATATCCAACATCTCCCACTCACACTTGAGGGGATTGTAAGAGAACGTCTTTCTCTTAGTTCTTTCATCTATCATACCGAGAAATAGGACCGTGCCACCGTCATGCGTGTAGAGTCTGTTGTTGTGCACTTGTTAGAGATACACAACGACCTCGAAGGTGCAAAGTTGAGTAGTTCAACGCATGCTTTACCCTAGATTATTTCTTCACATTTCTTATACTTTATATTCAACAATTGAATCCCATCTGGATCACAATTGGCTGGCCAGCTTTGAATCATTAAAGTCCAAATGTGAATATGAAATCAATCTTCCTCTTCTTGCGAACCTTCTGATCTTGACTAGACTCGCTTTTCTAACGTGCCCCGCCGAGCCGAATTATCATAGCCCATAAGTAAACACGCTAAGATAGTGATCATCTCGTCAAATCTAAAGGAACCAATTGGAGTCCTTGAGGGTAAGAGTTAAGGCACATATGGCCTTTTGAGTCTCACATAATAGCAAACACTATTGCTACTAACTCAGTGGTCGAAATGCATACGTGGTATGAACACGTATTACAACATCGCTCCTTTCCCAGGGAGTGTATGTCTCAATGATGTTGTAAGGATGATGATCAGACACCACAATGTCTGACTTTGAGTCCCTTATTCTACTCAAATAGTCCTTTGGACTCACATCCCGCATTTAGACAGATAGGATTTCTAAAAAAATCCTCTTAGATCTTTTGTAAGCATCCATATGATGCAGATCTCTCATGCGACCATTTTGTTTAAGTCATGACTCTTAAATCATCCGTCTGATGATTTTGACTTCAAAACCGGTCTCATCTCTATTCCATCCATCTGATAGAATAAGGCGGTTGCTCATGTGAAAAAGCCAACCTCAATCTGTCCGACATACTAGAATTCTGCTGAGATTTCAAAAATGTACACAAACATTTCTTAAGAAATTCATATGCAATGTTTGAAAAAAGAACTTATTCTTTTATTAATTTTGATCATATACAGACATGGGAATTTACATTGGTACAACTCAGCTCTTACGCAATCCTTGAGATGATAAGTGTTTGTAAAACACATCTCTGGGGATAGCCTTCGTAAGCGGATCCGCTATCATCTCATGCGTAGATATGTACCTTATGTCTACCTTCTTGGTCTTATCATAGTCTTTTGCAAATTTGTAGCGGATATCTATGTGTTTGGTCTTACAATGGAATTTCGGATCTTTGACATAGGCTATAGATGCTTGACTGTCGCTGTGTATGGGTACAGCACCTGAGTCATTTGCATTAATTAGCCTGTCTAAGAACTTCCTAAGCCAAACAGCCTCTTGGACTGCCATGCTAAATGCTACAAACTCGGCTTCCATGGTTGAAAGTGCGATGCAGGATTGTTTCTTGCTACTCCAGGATATTGCACCAGATCTGAGTAGAAAAACATATCCTGAGGTCGATCGTCACTCATCGAGATCACCCGCCCAATCAGCATCAGTGTAGCCTTCGAGCCTCAAGGCATCTCCTTGATAGCATAAAGCAAAGTCTGCAGTTCCTTTGAGATACCGCATTATCCTCTTAACCGTTTTCCAGTGTACTTGCCCTGGGTTGGATTGGTAACGACTTACCATTCCAACGGCAAAACAGATGTCCGGTCTTGTACACATCATAGCGTACATTAGACTACCAACTGCACTGGAATATGGAACTTTTTCCATAATCTCCTTCTATTTTTGGTTCTTCGGACATGATTTCAGACATAAATTGTCGCACTTGCTTATTAGAGTATTAATGGACTTGCAGTCCTGCATATTAAAACGTTCTAGAACCTTCTTTATATAAGTCTCCTGTGAAAGAGAAAGAAGTTTCTTCGAACGATTCCTTGAAATCTTAACTCCAAGGATATATGCGGCTTCTCCCATGTCTTTCATCTCAAAAACTGATGAAAGCCAAGCCTTGATATCCATCACAAAGCCCTTGTCATTTCTGGCTATTAAAATGTCATCTACATATAGAGACATAATAACATACTTGTTCTTATTCCTCTTGATATATACACAGTTATCTTCATCAAGCATGGAAAATCTATTTGATAAGAAAACCTCTTGAAATCGTATATACCATTGCCTCGAGGATTGTTTAAGACCATATATGGATTTAAGAAGTTTACAAACCTTATGTTCGTTTCCTTCTTTTACAAACCCTGTTGGTTGTTCCATATAGATCTCCTCATCCAATTCTCCATTGAGAAAGGCAGTCTTTACATCCATTTGATGTAATTCAAGGTCTAAGCAAGCTACCATTGCCAGAATCAGGCGAATTAAGGTAAAACGAACAACAGGTGAGAAGGTCTCTTCGTAGTCTATCCCTTCCTGTTGCGTAAAACCTTTCGCGACAAGGCGAGCTTTATATCTGTCAATAGAGCCATCAGCCTTATGCTTGATCTTAAGAACCCATTTGTTCCCAATAGCTCTACGTCCTCTGGGTAAGTCAACTAAGTCCCAGACTTGGTTAACTTTCATGGATTCTAACTCCTCTTGCATCGCTTCCATCCATTTGTCTTTAGCAGGGCAAGATACGGCCTGTTTGAAAGTAGCAGGCTCGTCATCTTCTTGTAGTAAAGTCATAAAGGTTTGCGGAAATTCATCCTCAAATCTTAGAGGAGCCAACCTTGTACGACTACTACGTCGTATTTGAGATTCTTCAAGTCCTTGTTGACTTGAGTTTAGATCAATTCTAATATCACTCCCACTTGGAATGTCGTTAGAATTGCTCCCACTTGGATCATTATTCCCGTATGGAATAGGATAATCGT
This sequence comes from Scilla litardierei, assembly GCA_030789695.1. NCBI lineage: Eukaryota > Viridiplantae > Streptophyta > Magnoliopsida > Asparagales > Asparagaceae > Scilla > Scilla litardierei. Next base: position 294,193,524 of record CM061141.1, read on the forward strand.
CATTCGTATAATCCATTGGTGAAGGTTGAAACGTATTTTCGTTTTCACCAAGAATTCTCCCACTCGAATGAGGTAATCCTTCTTGATCATAAATCTCAAATAGAGAAAAGTCCTGACTTATCTCGCCCTGTCTTGGAAACTCGTTTTCCAAGAAAGTGACATCCCTCGATTCAAACTCAATTAGCCCACCATTGTCTTCCTGACTAACAAAAACATAACCTTTGGAGTTTTCTGCGTATCGTATAAAGATACATTTCCTTCCCCTTGGCCCAAGTTTGCCATACTTATGGGAGGAAATATGTGCGTAGGATGCACAACCCCAAGGTTTTAAAATGTTTAAGTCAGGAGACCTTTGGTTCCACAACTCATAAGGAGTGGAGCTAACTGATTTCGAGGGTACGCGGTTTAAAATGAAAGCGGCCGTCAATAATGCATCACCCTAAAAGGTGATTGGCAAGTTAGCTTGCGCCATCATTGAACGGACCATTTCCATTAAAGTCCTATTTCTCCTTTCTGCAACACCGTTTTGTTGAGGAGTATAAGGCATAGTTACCTGATGTACTATGCCTTTTTTCATCACAAAGTTCCTTAAAACTTATTGATTGATATTCACCGCCCCTATCGGTTCGCAAAACCTTAATCTTGCGATCTAATTAATTCTCCACTAAACTCATATAGTTTTTAAAGCAAGCCAAAGCTTCACTTTTGTGGGATATCAAATAGATATGTCCGAATCGGGTGAAATCATCAATAAAAGTGATGAAATAGGACTTTCCGCGTCTTGTCTTGACATTCATCGGACCACATATGTCCGAATGGATAAGCTGTAATGGAACCTCGGCCCTTGTGCCGGTTCCAAACGGCTTGCGACAAGATTTCCCCACAAGGCAATGTTCGCAGGTCGACATTTCAACCTTTGAAACATTGGATAGAAGGCCACGTTTGGCAAGTCTATCCATACGCGTTGGTCCAATATGACCAAGCTTTGCGTGCCAACAAATCACATCAGACTCATAAGTCTTAGAATTTGCAATAAGGAAATTTTCATTACATGAGGAATCATACATTGTACTCATTACAATAAATCCTTTAAATACAAACCCAGTACCAATAAGAGTATTATTACAACTTAAGTCCACATTACAATCATGAAAAAACCAGTTATAGCCAAGACCCATTAATACGACCACAGAAATTATATTCCTTCGAATATCTGGAGCGAAGAGGACATCATGAAGTAGGAGAGTGCGGCCGTTGTCCAAGACTAGCTTGCAAGTCCAACGCCTTTCACTTCAACACGTGTGTTGTTACCTACATAGATCCACTTCGTTCCTTGGGGTATCCGGTGAAACTCCACGAAGGACCGTCTGTCCCTTACTATGTGGTCGGTGGCACCTGAATCAATTATCCAAAATGGATTAGATTCACAAGAAATATTGAACTAGAAACACATATGTAACTAGTATATTTACAAGTTACCTCGTCGCCTCCACTCGTACACGAACGAGCATAGTGACCGAGCTTGTTGCACTTGAAGCACTTGATCCTCTTCAAGTCTTTCTTCTTGTGCCATTTCTTGTGCCCCACCCTTATGTTTGGGTTTCTTGGTAGACTCAGGTTGTTTATTACGTTCATTAGTGAACTTCGAACGATCTTTCCGTTTCTTTCCCCCGTGTGAGGATCTAGCAACCATGTGCACTTCTGCACTTGGCTTGGCAGCCGCAAGCCGCTCTTCCTCTAATTCGAGGTGCTTGGAAACGTCGCTGAAGGTCTTGATGCTCTCATTGTGAGTGAGATGCATCTTCATTCGATCCCACCCATTTGGTAGGGAACGTATAACTGCTTGGATTTGTTGCTCATCAGTGAGCACATGACCTGCGTCCTTTAACTCCGAGATAAGGTTCGCCATATGTCGCAGATGTTTCCCCATGGAATGATCTGGACGTTTCTTATATGTATCGAACCTTATAGTTAAGGCACGAAGTTTGGACACCGATGTGCCACCGAACTTCTCCTCTAACTTGGACCATATGTCCATGGCTAGGTCATGTTCTCGGAAGATGCGCATTATGTCATCAGCCATACTGCTTAATAACGTAATGCGCGCTATCTTGTTCTTCCGAGACCAAGCATCAAAAGCTTCCTTGTCTCGTCGGTGTTGGGCCGTAGTGCCCAACTCGGGTTCAATCATAACGTTCTTTAGAGTTTCGAGCACTTCTTGCTCCTCTAGAACGTATTGTATCTTGATGGACCAAAGGTTGTAATTATCGCCGTTGAGTTTTTCACCTCTGTTTAACTCAGCGACGATATTCTTTGAAGCGGAAGACATTTTACTTTTAAAATGCTGCAAAAAACATAAAAACCGAAGGTTTGATCAAAACATTGCATAAAAATTCTTAAAATATAACTCCCACTTGAAATGATAATAGAATATCCCATTTGGATAGTTCTAAAAATTCAAATCCCACTTGGAATTATATTATATTTGATAAGTTACTTTCGAAAAATATTGAAGATGTTGTTCTAGAATCGAAAAGGTCTCTATGATTCCAATCACCATCTAGAACAACCTTCAATATTCCCCCATCACTTATCAAACAATCGTACTCTTATAGTACTTCGCAGCGGAAAATTACTTTTGAAAAACATATCTTTCAAAATGGAATAGGTGAGAGTTTGCGCAAAGAATTTTAGCTCAACAATTGCCAAGCCACGAGACCTGTTCTACACACCCATGGGTTAGATAACCATGGCCGGATCGTGGTAGGACTTGGAATTCTAAATTGCGCTATCCCGATTAAGGACGGGACATAACCTATTTGAAAACATCTTTTTCAAAAAAAAATTTAAAATACATTGGCTAATCTCCGTAGAGTAGAGCACAACGTCATAAGTACATTGGCTAATCTCCGTAGAGTAGAGCACAATGACATGGCTAATCTCGCATGAAGTAGAGCACTATGGCTAATCTTCAAGGAGTAGAGCCCAAGGAAAAACTTCATTAAAATGTTAGCCCCGTATGGGCTAGTAGGCACTGTGGTTAGCCCCGTATGGGCTAATCGGCACATTCGAGTTTGACCAAGGCCTTTTGTCACCCCGTATGGGTCAGTCGGCAAGTTTGCGATCGACCAAGACCTTCTGCCGGATTGGTCGACCAAAACAACCAAATTGGTCGACCAATTATTTGGTCTGCAACTTCTCCCGGCCAGGGCCTCTGCCCTGGCCGGCCAGGGGCCCTGGCCCCCTCGGCCAGGGCCTCTGCCCTGGCCGAGGCCGACCAGGGCCGGCCAGGCCCTGGCCTCTGCCAGGGCCGGCCAGGCCGGCCCCTGGCCTTGGCCGGGGCCGGCCACTGCCGGCCTGGCCTTGGCCAGCCACTGCCGGCCTGGCCATGGCCGGCCATGGCTTGGCCATGGCCGGTCATGGCCAAGGCCATTTTTGCCTTGGCCGGCCATGGCCCTTTGGCCATGGCCGGCCTCCCCTTGTGTGGGGTGGCCGCACACCCCCGCCGGTGGGGGTTGCCGTGGTGGTTATTGGCCGTAGCCAACCCCCTCCGCATGGGGAGGGGGGTGCATGGCCTTCATAGCCCATTTGGCCATGGTGCACATGCACTAAAATTCATCTTCCCCGATGGGAATAACCACCACCTTCTTCCTCGATGAAGCACCCGTTCGTCGATGAAGCACCCGTTCGTCGAGAAAGTGGTTATTTTCTAATGGCCGTGTGCCAAAAATGAAAAATAACATACTACGTGAACGGTCGGGTTCTTCCCGTCACGGAGAGTTCCTACCATATCCGTAATGATAGGAGACCCTAACGTGAAAAGAACAACCGCCTGCGTTCTCTCCGTCATGAAGCGTTCCTACCATATCCGTAATGGTAGGATACCCATTTGTGAAAAGACAATGACTCGTTCATAGTTTCGACGGGGCGGCGGTTTGACCGGGGCGAACCCGTATGGCTCTGATACCAATGTAGGATCCTGCCAAAACAGAGTTAGGATCGATAAATGAAGTTGAGACTTACGATTGCGTATGCGGCACGGTAGTCTACGAACTTCGCCTTCGGATTCGCCACGACGGATCGAGTCTTCTCACGAACGGAGTAAGGCTACTAAATCCACAATCTAAATCTCTACTTTTAGATTAAGAACTTGGATAAAGAGGAGAAGAAGGATTTCGGCAGAGCTTCGCTAGAAAGAAATGCATGCAAGAATGCCATGCAAAAGTGTAAGGAAATGGCTAACCCTTGGGTCTTATTTATAGCCCCCAAGGTAGTTATTTTAGGAGTAATTGTTCCCCGCCACCATTATTATCATTTCTATATTCTTTTGTGCCACTGATATTTTTCTCCAGGTACTTATCTTTGTTGATCAGGTGTTATGGATTATACTATGTGGACCACAGATTTTGATCAGAGTGCTCAGATGGGAGAATACTATTTTGATCAGAGTGCTCAGACAGAATAATACTTTTTTGATCAGATGCATGCACACCAAGTTGAAATACAAGCCAGGCTTGATAAGGGCGACCTTCAATTGGAATGGGTGAAGAGGGAACTTGAAATGAATGCTCTCATGCTTAAGGTTGCAGGGATGTCCAAAGATATCAGTTCTGCTTCTTCATATTATAGGAAAGAAGCATCGCCAGACATACTACTAGAGCCAGAATGTGCCGTCATCCTACGATACAGCTATTGCATATGAAGAATGGATGGATGAAGATGCAGTGGAGGAAGCAGAAATTGAGTCATATGCGCACCCAGAGGAGTACACATTTCAGAGATTATTGGAGGGCCTCTTGGAGTCTGTGAGGTTCACCGGTTCAGATAGCATTATAGCAGGTGATGCATTTGAGCTACGATTTGCAGATTTTGTTATGAACCGTGTTTCAGCTGCAGGAACAATTGAGGAGGACATCCATGTCAGTCTTGAGGGGGATAGACTATATTTTTGAATTGCTTACGGGCATTCCCCTGCACATGATACATCCCCAGAAGTTGACACACATGAGCAGCCAGCATCACCATTCCAGAAAGTGCCTACAATGATATTTGACGAGAAGGCAAAAGAGCACACTGTCGAGCCAGAGCATATTGACGAGGAGGCCTCACATGCGGAGCCAGAGCATGCTTTTGACGAGGCCTTACACATGGAGCCAGAACTTATCATCGAGGAGGTCTGTATTGGGACGAGGACACAACCATTCATGAGGATCCCGAGCACTACCCTCCTCTATTAGAGCTCCTGCAGACACCTCGTCCTTCCACTAACGTCGAGGACTATCCCACAGAGCTTACTGCTCCCACTCAGGGAGATATTTTTACACATCCCATTTCTGAATCATGTATTCCATTTAATATTTACTTTGATTCGGATATTTTTGACACGTCGTACCTTTTGCAGTGCACGTACGATTATGGAGCGGAGGTATGCTTGAACGTGTCACAGTTTGACGAGCCTGTCGAGGAGGTCCACACCTGTGATCTAGATTTACCTGAGCAGCTTAGAGAGAACACCATGGAGACAACTATCGCAGCACAGGAGGATATTGGATTATTTCCAGGGAAGTATCGTCCACCATTATTTATTCCATATATTTCTATAGCCAATCCTCTTTGGAATACTATTATTATGAGGGTGAATTTTTTGCAGCGAACTGATGCATCCTATTCTCTGTAGGGTACAGGTGGAGTACTTGTGGGAATGCTGGAGGATGCATTACTGGAGTTTGTTGGTGTTCGTGGACACATGCGCCTGGCAGAGCCACGGAAAGAGCAATTGGAGCAGTTGCCTGCACCGACAAAAATACCGGATCCGCCTTTTGCTATAGGTGATATCAATCCAGTATTGTAGCAATAGCGTAAAATTTTATGCTTTCAATAAACACAAATCCTCTCGACAGCGAGAGGACCGTATAGATTTGTTTGAATAAATATCACCTCCTATGACGGCAACAAAAATTTTTACACCCAAACCCATTATATTTATTAATTGCCCGCTTCATATTTTGATGTGTCACACCCTTTTTGCTCACCACCCATCAAGAAACTCTTTCAAATGAATACTCACATTCTTATTCGTTTGACTCGATCTCGCTTAGCAAAGCCGTGATATTTTTGATCGAGACATTTGAATAGGATTGTTTGGTTTAAGCTTGGAGGAGGGCGCTCTCATGAATCATTATATGTGCATGTAGTTGCATCAGGATTTCATGTCATTCATTCCATCATTTTTCATCCCCCCATATTTATCGTTGTTCCTCATATTCTTCCATTATGATCACATTGAGGACAATGTGAAGTTTAATCTTGGGGGAGTGCATTTCCATGCCATTTAGTTGCACTTTTACTCTATTTTTTGGGTTTTTAGAATTTTTCAAAAATTTGGCATCATCTTTTTGATTTTTCCATCTTATTTTCCTTTTATGTGTGTTCATGCATCATATTGTGTGCTTGATTTTCTTTTCTTTCCACTCTTTTATTTTTATTTCTTTATTTTCCTTTTCTCTTCTTCCGCTAGATTAATTTCGTGTGATGATATCTCTTATTGCTTTAGCAACCTTCACGATGCTTATTATTCCTTGCCATGCTACTTTGAGTATTCCATAGTCTTGCTATCCATGTGCTTGTTTATATATTCTTTTGATGATTCCTCTATATGAATGCATGATATTAATTGAAGCCAAATGTATGGATTAGTGTTTAGTATGCTTTTGTTGAAAGTGCACCAAGATTCACGCATCATTAGTATATCTGAAGCATTAGTTTTATTATCTTATTCACCTTCTGTTGCATGCCTGATATGATTGTAAACTTTACTGCTTGACTTCACTATTTATTGAAATGATTGAGAATATCCATTCTTATATATAAGTTTAGTTGATATATTATTTTATTGAACCATTTATGCACATCTTAGAGTGAACCGAGTGTTACATTATTTCCTTCTCCACATATATCTTTTTATTCTCTACATATCACTTGAGTTCACCTCATAAAGCTACTTATATCGCATCTATTTCCCAAAAATCCCCACAAAAGAAAAAGTTAGCTCCAAAAAGTCCAAAGAGCCAAAAAGGAGCCAAAAATCAAAATTCAAATCATGTAGCTCCTACAAAAATCCAAAAAGAAAAATAAGAAACAAAAAGTTCAAAAAGAAAAAGAAAGATATTTCTCTATCTCATTATTGGAGCCACAAAACACTTGGGAAACCCAAGACAAAAATCCCATTTTCCACAATCAAATTCCTTTAGATGCGATGCCTCAAGCTAAGCTTGGGGGTGAATTCACTTGACTATATGAGTGAGTGCAACATTAGAGTGGAGAGGTGCACGAATGGGGAAGTTTGATAATGCTGAGACTTAGCGAATTACTTTAGCTATGGAGATTTCTTAGGAATCGATATGAAATCGTGAATGATATGTCTCTTATTCCATTCTCTATTGCATGCTTGGTATGACTCTTATATGCTTCTGTTATAACTCTTGATTGTAAAGTGCATCGCCATCATTTATATATTAGATTCTATGAAATGCGTGATGTGGATATGAATTGATTGTATGAATTTAGAGAGTCCCTTTTGTTGTTCTTAAAAGCTTGCAAGTACCATGTTTAAGTAAGATATGAAATATTTATAGCATGTGATTCATATTTTCTGAGTTATTGTGATGTATAGCTTATGGCTTAAGATCTAAGAGAATAATCTAGCGACCCCTTCCACCTCGTGTTCTTTCTTTTTCATTTCATTTCCTTTGTTTTCATCTCCCGAGTTCGTCTCTCTACTTATCTTCCTCGAGGACGAGTAAGAGGTAAGCTTGGGGGATTTTGATCGGTCCATATTTTACACATTTTTTCTGCATATCTTCATGCCATTTTGATTGCTCATATTGAAATTTTCACGATTATTCGACGATATTTCATTACTTTCCATTATTTCTCGTTTTCGTCGGATTTCAAGAAATATGGAGCAATCGGGAGCAAAAATGAGCTTAAGGGATTTGCACGCGCATCGGAGCGTCGCCCATGGCTCTATCGAGGAGCTAACAGTGCTAGATGATGAGCGGGAGAAGAAGAGATCAACAGAATCGACGAGGATGCAAGGAAAGGAAGGAAAGATTCCAGAAACAGGCCACTCGGCCGAGTATACAGTCCACTCGGCCGAGTACGCAGTCCACTTGGCCGAGTGATGCCACGTACTCGGCCGAGTATGACTGATACAAAGACATCTGCATACCTGAGTGCCACAATGCACTCGGCCGAGTGGTGAATTCCACTCGGCCGAGTTGAGAACTCCACTCGCCCGAGAGAGTCAGAATTTCTGAAGAAACACAAGGCAAAATCTTTGGAATTTTGGAAGAACAGTAGAAGACCCTACTTGGCCGAGTAGAGAATTCCACTCGCCTGAGTGAAGAATCCCACTCGGCTGAGTGACGCCAATGACACGAGCGCCCAGATTTTAAGACAGACTCCCACTCTTTTGAAATCTGCTATCATTCTAGTGGTCAAAGTATTTTTCTCATATTTTTTATGAATATTAGACTTCATGACGGTTCCAACTCCGCTAAGAACGTGCTAATCGGAGGTCGGATGAAATCTGGAGAATTTCTGTAAGTTGATGATGCAATGCTGGAATTCGCATATCAGTGTCACTCGGCCGAGTGATACTTTTTTCCGGTCGAGTGAGCTTTCCACTCGGCTGAGTGACCAGTTTTTGATAGTGTTTGACAGAGTGCTATTTTCTGGAGTTTCTGCAGGAATTCTCACTCGACCGAGTGAGTTTTCCACTCGGCCGAGTCGCTGCCAGCTCACTCGGCCGAGTCGCTGCCAGCTCACTCGGCCGAGTCGCTGCCAACCCAGAACTTAAGTTACGCGCAGATATAATTTTGGGAGCGGGTTTGAGAGGGTTTTTAGTGGTTATTCGCTAGGGTTTTGGGGCTATATAAGAGGTTTGTATCCGTCATTAGAGGGGAGTTCCATGATGTTTTCTTAGAGACTATTTTAGAGGTTAGGCCATGTCCTAGGCCCCCTCTTGGATCTAGACGCTTGTATTTGGATTAAAGTTCTTCATCAAAGCTAAGTAATTTGTTCTTATTATTTGAATCTTTGTTTTGATATCCTTTTATATGCAAGCAATGGTTTTTATTGGTTCCTATATCGTTATTGCTATGCTTGAGTAGATTCGTTGTTCTAGGGCATGAGGATGAACCCTATGGATCTAATTTCAGATTTGTGATGAATGGGTTCATATGTTGCTAGAATTGCTAAAGGGGTTAGGTTGTGATTGATTTATCACGGATAGCTAGGAATTTCCATCGATTTGGGGTTTGCAAGAGATTGGATTCCTATCGATGGGAAGGCCTAGATATTCAAATTAGGTTTATAATCTAAATTCATTAGACTTGGTTTGCAAGAGATTGGACCAAAGCTAGCATTTTTATTATAAATATATACCCATATTCATTTGCAAGAGATTGGACGAATACAAGCTATCACAACCTAGATCGTAACTCGAGTTTGCACGAGAGTGGGCTCGAGGGGCGATTGGACGATGATGTTGATCCTAATGCTAGTGGCTTAGGTTGGGGTTTGTACGAGAGTGGGCCCTAACCTTGGTCGCTATAGACCGGCAATAGCGCAAGAGTGTGAGCTTGGTTATCTATTCAGTTACGACTAGTTCACCTCAATTCATGTCTTGCAACATTGAGATTCGCTATTCACAGAAATGCATGACGATCCATAGTGGGGATTCACTAGCCCTAGATACTTTTATTATATTGTTTTTGCATTGATATTTCACCAACATCTTTATTACCGACACTGACATCCATCACCATTGTCTTTACATCATACCATAACCATCTCCACCAATAAACCATTCGTAGTCGAGCCAACCTACGATAGATTGGAAACAACACCACATCCTCGTGTTCGATACCCGCTTGCCATTTGACCGTGCGCTTGCGGTAAAACTACAATCGTTCTCTGGGTGTATATCCGGGGCCGATCAACGAACACGCTCGCTAGCTCATCCCAAGCAGTGAATGTCCCATGAACTTTCGTCTTTAGCCAATATAAATCTTTGGCACGAAGAGTGAAAGGGAAGAGACGCAACAAGATATCATCCTTTGGCACATTCTGCATCTAAAAAGTGGCACACTTCACCAAGAACATTTGTAGGTGATAATGCGGGTTCTCTTGAGAATTCCGATGGAAGGGATCTTGTTGCATTAGTACAATAAGTCCCGTTTTCAGTTCAAAGTTCTTGTCGACCGCTAACTCTGGCATGAGTATGGAAGACATAGTAGCCGAATTGTTCGGTGTAAGCCTATCCCGTATGGAGACAAGCCTAGCGGTCCACCGCAATCGCTCATCTCTAGTTTACTCTGCCATTTGGTTCTCCTTTATAATTGATCTTTTTCTACTCTCAGTTTCCTTGCCGTGCACTCGATCTTAGGATTAAATAGTATGTCTTCTTTGGATGCCTTCAACCTCGTGTTCATGCACAGAAAAAGAGAACCTAGAAAGATTCGTTAGCACAATAGAGGAATAAAATAAAATAAAAATAAAATAAAGAAACAAAAATAGCTAAGTAAGGAAAATAGACTGCCGTTGCCACCCTGGCAACGGCGCCAAAAACTTGATCGCTCCCGGATATACACCCGGAAAACAATGTAGCTTTACCGCAAGTGCACGGTTAAGTGGTAAGCGGACATCGAATCACATGGATGACTAATGACAATACTCTATTTCAATTACTAAGCTATTGGGTGGAAAATCGTTTGAGAATGGATGGTGTAACGATCGTTCGAGTATTAATGCAAATTCAGTATAATAAAGATGTCAAGGGCTAGGGAATCCCCACTATGGATTTTCAGGTCATCAACGTGAGTTACGAACAACCATGCAATCAAACTTGGTTAAAGGTGAACTTGCCGGAACTCTATGGAGAACCGACTCATGTTATCGCACTTTTGTAGGTCTATAACAATCTAAATTAAAGCCCCGCTGTCGTGCAAGCCTCACTCAAACCGCTAGCATTAAGATCGGCAATTATGTCCAATCCCAACTCAAGCTCGCTGTCGCGTAACTTGGGTTCGGATCTAGATCATGATAGTTCGTATTCGTTCTCTGTCATGCAATGAGTATGAGTATAGAAAAACAATAAAAATGCCAGCTTTGGTCACTGTCGCACACCAAATCTAAGGAATTTCGATTGTAAACCTAAATCGAATATCTAGGGCTTTCCTTAGATCAAGATCCTCTGTCGAGACCACGAGATCCAAGAGAAATCCCTATCTATTCGTAGTAATTCAATCAAGACCTAACCTTTCTAACAAGCCTAATAGCATGGCACTTCAATGGATCTCACAATTCAAACATTAGATCCATAAGGTTCATCCCTTTGCCCTAGAGCAAAGGAACTACTCGAAAATCATATTAGAAATCGATAGAGAGACCAGATCAACAATAGAATTCGTCTTGCAATCAAGATTCAATAAGAGATATAGCATAAATCAAAACTTGCAAGAGATCAAAATAAACCAATGTCGCCAAAGAAGCTTTCAATAGAAAATTAAGATCCAATCTTCGATCTCTCGCCAATACAAAAGCTAAAACTATTATTAGAAACTCAGGAAAAATAGTTCTAAGAAGTCTATTTGGTCTCCCCTGGGGCTGGAGACAAATCTGAACTTAAATACATGCCCAAAAGAACCAAAAAATATAGACCAAACTGCCCATGCGCCACCAGAAACCCTAGTTTTCCCGACTGGCGTCTGCGCCACTCAACCGAGTGGGAATCTTACTCAGCCAAGTAAGAATTCTACTCAGCCGAGTATGGCAGTCTGCAAATTGTCCATAAAAACATAGAAGTCAGCTTGGCTCTCCTCAAAATCTTGGGGCGAGAGGAGTTCTTACTCGGCCGAGTAGAATTCACCACTCGGCCGAGTACATTATGGTACTCGGGCTGGTAGATGTTGTCGTGTCAGTTTTGCTCGGCCGAGTAGGTTGCTTCAGTCGACTGAGTGAGCTACCTTGCTTGGCCGAATGGCCTGTTTCAAAGCTCATTTCTTCTCCTCCTCGCTTCCTCGTCGATTCCATCGCTGCCCTTCTTCTTCCACTCATCCTCCAGCGCTGTTAACTCTCTAATATGATCATGAGTGACGCTCTGGCACGTGTGCAAGTCTTCTAGGCTCCAAATTGCATCTGCTTGCTACATATCTCCTGAAATCAGACAAAAAATAAGAAATAATGAAAAGTAACGAAACATCGTCAAATAATCATGAAAATCGCGATATGAGCAATCGAAATGGCATGCAAATGTGCAGAAAAAAATGTAAAATATGAGCCTATCAACCGACGACGTATTGCACTTTCTCCATGGCACCTTCATTTTTCTCGCTTCCAACAAAGATGACTTGGCCTTGGTCTTGCCAATCACTCATGCTCCCTCCGGATGTCGGTTTGTTGGGCACTCCATATGACTCGCACATCCTTTTTTTATTCCTCTCTACAACTTTGGAGAGAGAGTCAAACTTTGTGGTCAACTCTGCCACTGCCTTTGCTTCATATGTACTTGCCAGCTTCGAAGATGATGATGATTGGCCTCTCTCGTCGGCCCATTGTTGATTATTGGAGGCCATCTCCTCTAGCAATGTTGTGGCATCCTCTGGTGTTTTTGATAGAATAGCTCCATTGGCAGTGGCGTCAATTATCATCTTTCTGTGCGACCATAATCCATTGTAGAAACTGTGCATAAGCTCCCAATCGTCTATGCTATTGTGGGGGCATTGAAGTTGGAGATCTTTAAACCGCTCCCACGCTTCGTAGAGAGACTCTTAGGACCCTTGCTTGAAAGACATCAATGAGTTCCTTATCTTCACGGTCTTGGATGGCGGGTATAATTTGTTAACAAATGCACGCGCTAGATCTTCCCAAGTAGTGATTGTCCTATGAGCTTGCGTCCTTACCCAATATAAAGCTTTATCACGAAGAGTGAAAGGGCAGAGACACAACCGAATAGCATCCTCTGGCACATTCGGCATCTGAAAAGTGGCGCACTTTGCCAAGAACATGTGTAGGTGGTAATGCGGGTTCTCTTGAGAATTTCCATGGAAGGGATCTTGTTGCATCAATACAACTAGTCCCGTTTTCAGTTCAAAGTTCTTGTCGGCCACCAACTCTGGTATAAGTATGGAAGATGTAGTAGCCGAATTGTTCAGGGTAAGCCTATCCCGGATGGAGACAAGCCTAGTGGTCCGTCGCAATCGCTCATCTATAGTTTACTCTGCCATTTGGTTCTCCTCTATAATTGATCTCTTTTCTGCTCTCAGTTACCTTGTCGTGCACTCGATCTTAGGATCAAATAGTATGTCTTCTTCGGATGCCTTCGACCTCGTGTTCATACACAGAAAAAGAGAACCTAGGAAGATTCGTTAGCATAATAGAGGAATAAAAGAAAATAAAAATAAAATAAAGAAAGAAAAATAGCTAAGTAAGGAAAATAGAATATCGTCGCCTCCCCGGCAACGGCGCCGATATACACCCGAAAAACAATGTAGCTTTACCGCAAGTGCACGGTTAAGTGGCAAGCGGGTATCGAATCACAAGGATGACAAATGAAAATACTCTATTTCAATTACTAAGCTATTTGGTGGAAAATCGTTTAAGAATGGATGGTGTAACAATCGTTCGAGTATTAATACAAATTCAATATAATAAAGATGTCAAGGGCTAGGGAATCCCCACTATGAATTTTCAGGTTATCAACGTAAGTTACGAACAACCATGCAATCAATCTTGGTTAAAGGTGAACTTGCCGCAACTCTATGGAGAACTGACTCACGTTGTCGCACTTTTGTAGGTTTATAGCAATCTAAATTATAGACTCGCTGTTGGCAAGCCTAACTCAAACCGTTAGCATTAAGATCGGCAATTATATCCAATCCCAACTCAAGCTCACTGTCGTGCAACTTGGGTTTGGATCTAGATCATGATAGTTCGTACTCGTTCACCATCGTGCAACGAGTATGAGTATAGGAAAACAATAAAAATGCTAGCTTTGGTTGTTGTCACGCACCAAATCTAGGGAATTTCGATTGTAAACCTAAATCGAATATCTGGGGCTTTTCTTATATCGTGATCCTCTGTCGAGCTCACGAGATCCAAGAGAAATCCTTATCTATCCGTAGTACATCAATCAAAACCTAACCATTCTAATAAGCCTAATATCATGGCAATTCAATAGATCTCATAATTCAAACATTAGATCCATAGGGTTCATCCCTTTGCCCTAAAGCAAAGGAACTACTCGAAAATAATATTAGAAATCGATAGAGAGACAAGATCAACAATAGAATTCATCTTGCAATCAAGATTCAATAAAAGATATAGCATAAATCAAAACTTGCAAAAGATCAAGACAAACCAATGTCGCGAAAGAAGCTTTCAATAGAAAATTAAGATCTAATCTTCTATCTCTCACCAATACAAAAGCTAAAACCATGATTAGAAACTCAGGAAAAATAGTTCTTAGAAGTCTATCTAGTCTCCCCTGCGGCTGGAGACAAATCTGGGCTGAAATCCATGCCCAAAAGAACCAAAAAATACAGACCAAACTGCCCATGCACCACCAGGAACCCTAGTTTTCTCGACTGGGCGTCTGCGCCACTCGACCGAGTGGGGATCTTACTCAGCCAAGTGAGAATTCTACTCGGCCGAGTATGACAGTATGCAAATCGTCCAGAAAAACAGAGAAGTCGGCTTGACTCTCTTCAAAATATTGGCATCCACTCGAGCGAGTGGAGTTCTTACTTGGCCGAGTGGAATTCACCACTCGGCTGAGTACATTGTGGTACTCAGGCTGGTAGATGTTATCATGTCAAATTTGCTCGACCGAGTAGGCTGCTTCACTCGGACGAGTGAGCTGCCTTGCTCAGCCGAGTGGCATGTTTTAGAGGTCATTTCTTCTCCTCCTCGCTTCCTCGTCGATTCCTTCGATGTCCTTCTTCTTTCACTCATCCACCAACACCGTTAACTCTCTGATATGATCATGAGCGATTCTCTGGCACGTGTGCAAGTCCTCAAGGCTACAAATTGCACCCGATTGCTACATATCTCTTGAAATCAGACAAAAACAAGAAATAACGAAAATTATCGAAACGTCATCAAATCATCGTGAAAATCACGATATGAGCAATCGAAATGGCATGCAAATATGCAGAAAAAAGTTGTAAAATATGAGCCTATCAACCGGCGACATATTGCACTTGCTCCATGGCTCCTTCATTTTGTTCTCTTCCAACAAACAAGACTTGGCATTGGTCTTGCCAATCACTCATGCTCCCTCTAGATGTCAGTGTGTTGGGCACTCCATATGACTCGCACATCCTTTTTTCAATCCTCTCTACAAGTTTAGAGAGAGTCAAACTTTGTGGTCAACTCTGCCATTGCCTTTGCTTCATATGTACTTGCCGGCTTCGAAGATGATGATGATTGGCCTCTCTCTTCTGTCCATTGTTGATTGTTGGAGGACATCTCCTCTAGCAATGTGGCATCCTCTGGTGTTTTTGATAGAATAGCTCCATTGGCCGTGACGTCAATTATTATCTTTATGTCCGGCCGCAATTTATTGTAGAAACTGTACACAAGTTCCCAATCGTCTATGCTATTGTGGGGGCATTGAAGTTTGAGATCTTTAAATCGCTCTCACGCTTCGTAGAGAGGCTCTTGGGACCCTTGCTTGAAAGACATCAAAGAGTTCCTTATCTTCATGGTCTTGGATGGCGGGTAAAATTTGTTGACGAACGCACTCGCTAGATCGTCCCAAGTAGTGATTGTCCCATAAGTTTGCGTCCTTAGCCAATATAAAGCTTTATCACGATGAGTCAAAAGGGAAGAGATGCAACCGGATAGCATCCTCCGGCACATTCGGCATCTAAAAAGTGGCGCACTTTCCCAAGAACATTTGTAGGTGGTAATACAGGTTCTCTTGAGAATTTTCATGGAAGGGATAATGTTGAATCAGTACAATTAGTTTCGTTTTCAGTTCAAAGTTCTTGTCGGTCGCTAACTCCGGCATAAGTATGGAAGATGTAGTAGCCGAATTGTTCAGGATAAGCCTATCCCAGATGGAGACAAGCCTAGCGGTCCGCCGCAATCGCTCATCTCTAGTTTCCTCCGCCATTTGGTTCTTCTCTACAATTGATCTCTTTTCTCCTCTAAGTTTCCTTGTCTTGCGCTCGATCTCAGTATTAAATAGTATGTCTTCTTCGGATGCCTTCGACCTCGTGTTTATGCATAGAAAAAGAGAAACTAGTTAGATTCGTTAGCGCAATAGAGGAATAAAAGAAAATAAAAATAAAATAAAGAAAGAAAAATAGCTGAGTAAAGAAAAATTAAATACCGTCGCCCCTGGCAACGGTGCCAAAAACTTGATTGCTCCCGGATATACACCCGAAAAACGATGTAGCTTTACCGCAAGTGTAAGGGTAAGTGGCAAGCGGGTATCGAATCACAGTGAGGACGAATGACGGTACTCTATTTCAATTACTATGCTATTTGGTGGAGAACCGTTTTAGAATGGATGGTGTAACGATCGTTCGAGTATTAATGCAAATTCAATTTAATAAAGTCGTCTATTGTTATGGAATCCCCACTATGGTTTTTCAGGTTAACAACGTGACTTACGAACAACCATGCAATCAAACTTAGTTAAAGGTGAACTTGCCGCAACTCTATGGGGAACCGACTCATGGTGTTGTGCTTTTGTAGGTCTGTAGCAATCTAAATTAGAGCCTCGCTGTCGTGCAAGCCTAACTCAAACCGCTAGCATTAAGATCGGTAATTATGTCTAATCCCAACTCAAGCTCGCTGTCGTGCAACTTGGGTTCGGATCTAGATCATGATAGTTCATACACGTTCACCATCATGCAACGAGTATGAGTATAGTAAAACAATAAAAATGCTAGCTTTGGTCGATGTCGTGCACCAAATCTAGGGAATTTCGATAGTAAACCAAAATCGAATATCTAGAGCTTTCCTTAGATCAAGATTCTCTGTCGAGCTCACGAAGTCCAAGCGAAATCCCTATATATTTGCAGTAAATCAATCAAGACCTAACCTTTCTAACAAGCCTAATAGCATGGCAATTCAATAGATCTCACCATTCAAACATTAGATCCATAGGGTTCATCCCTTTGCCCTAGAGCAAAGGAACTACTCGCAAATCATATTAGAAATATATAGAGAGACAAGATCAACAATATAATTCATCATGCAATCAAGATTCAAAAAGATATACATCATAAAAATCAAAACTTGCAAGAGATCAAGACAAACCAATGTCACCAAAGAAGCTTTCAATAGAAAATTAAGATTCAATCTATAATCTCTCGCCACTACAAAAGCTAAAACTATGATTAGAAACTAAGGAAAAATAGTTCCAAGAAGTCTATCTGGTCTCCCCTAGGGCTGGAGACAAAACTGGGCTTAAATACATGCCCAAAAGAACCAAAAATTACAGACCAAACTGCCCATGTGCCACCAAAAACCCTAATTTTCCCAACTGGGCGTCTGCGCCACTCGGCCAAGTGGGAATCTTACTCAGCCGAGTGAGAACTCTACTCGGCCGAGTATGAAAGTCTGCAGATTGTCCAAAAAATAGAGAAGTCGGCTTGGCTCTCTTCAAAATCTTGGCCTCCACTCGGGCGAGTGGAGTTCTTACTCGGCCAAGTGGAATTCACCACTTGGCCGAGTACATTGTGGTACTCAGGCTGGCAGATGTTGTCGTGTCAGTTTTGCTCGGTCGAGTAGGCTACTTTGCTCGAACGAGTGGCCTGTTTCAGAGCTCATTCATTCTCCTCCTTGCTTCCTCGTCGATTCCTTCAACGCCCTTCTTCTTCTACTCATCTTCTGTGGCCGTTAACTCTCTGATATGATCATGAGCAATGCTCTGACGAGTGACGCTCCGGCACGCATGCAAGTCCTCTAAGCTCCAAATTTCACCCGACTGCTACATATCTCCTGAAATCAGACGAAAAACAAAAAATAGTGAAAAGTATCGAAACATCGTTAAATAACCGTGAAAATCGCGATATGAGCAATTGAAATGGCACACAAATATGCTGAAATAAAGTGTAAAATATGAGCCTATCATCATGCTGCAAAGAATAGAACTCCTAATATTAGTATATGTTCATAATTATTTAAAATATAATAAGATTGGCTTTTATTAAATTATATCCTCCCACTATTTTAAAAAGCACTTAAGCCATAACACAATTAAACATTTAGTGGAAGAGGGATCCAACAACCCTGAGTCGTCCGACTTTGAGTGTGCTTAACAAGTTGTTTGACTCTGCAGTTGGTAGATGAACTCTTCATCAGTCATATCATATATGACTGCCTATATATTTTACCCATAGCCACTTATGATCTTGAGTGTGCCCATCCAAATCATAATGACTAGCCTAGTCAAACCCTTGTTTCCGTGTCTAGCTTAACTTACGCTGGCGCTTGGTGTATTCACGACTTGACGGTTTGGGTCAAGCCTAGACTACATCAGATGTATTAAGAAGTTGGTTTCTATAAGGTTGACATGTTATAGCTTGAGTGTGCTCAACAACTGTAACATGGATCCTATAGTTGCCAAACTCTAAAACAAGGAGGGCTACGTTTTATCTTGAAAAAGATTATTAACGTATTAGACTTAGGTAAAGTCGAGGGTGTTATATAATCATGATTCACGTCATTGCGGTATAGCAGACACGGCCAGGGAATTGACTAAGCCAGTATCACTTATCCCCAATCTAGCTAGGGTGATCCAACAAACTTAGACAAGCACATTGACCGGATCATGGTCCATTGAATGAAACTTATCATTTTTATATGCGTGCCATAGACTAAAAGGATTTTATTAGAGCTAGTTAATCATATCGACTAATGAATCCACAAAATTCGAAATTTTATGGATTTTTAATAACTTTTATTAAGTCCTTATCATAAGGAATGATTTATTGAGGTGCTATCCTAATCGTGCATTAGGCTTTTAAAACAATTTTAAATCATAGCAACAACAATCTAAAATTATCTCATAATTATGAGACAGCTTTTTAATGACTAACCTAAGAGAGGTTTCTTGTTGCAAATCAAATAAGCAAGAATAAAACATAGCCAATTAAAATTACAACTTAATAACATCACATGAATTAAGTTCATAATTATCAGATAAATAATTTTATGTTTCTATCAAACATAACATGCAAATCATATTACTTTTGCAGCATTAGATCAGCGTAGATTAGGCTCCGATACCAATGTTAGGTTTTTCAAGGACCCTTATGGGATATTTCTTTGCTCGTCCTACGTCGGACATACATTAGAATCAAAAACATGCAGCAGAAACATTATTAAACACTTTAATAATAATAACCCTAAGGAATCATACACCCTAGCCAGGATAATCTACTAACTAAGGGTTGGGTCCGACCAACCCAAAAAAAGATCTAAACTACTGCAAATGAAAATAATACTGACTTACCTGGAACTTTGCTTGCACCGGTAAAGTGTACCGAACCATGTCCCGAGCCGCACCTCGCCCTGAGCTGAACCGGTTCCCGAACCGCACCGCACCTTCGAGCCAATCACTTGCTGAAGAGGATTTCACTTGAGCAGACCCAGGTCAAACACTTCTGGATCAGATGCAAACCTCCTTGGCGTCTTGCTAGGACTCGATTGGAGGATCAGAAAAAATATAAGTGAAGGAATAATTTTGTCTTAATACTGAGCGTGCTCAAAATTATAGATCTTCTCAAATCAGAGACTTGGTGCAATTTTCTAAGGAGTGTCGACCCCTATTTATATAGGGAGTCAGACCCCCTTGCTCATCGCACGAGCAATGTGGGACTATTAAAATTTAGGAGATTAAATTAAGTTAGTTTGCTTTTCTCAAAGGCTAAACTTCAACTAATTTTATCTCCCTCACCATTGAGCTTCAGAAGTAATACAACCTATCATTTCGAAGAGCTATGAATGGTGAATGCATAGGAACAAACGGCGATGAATTCTGAATTCGTTTGACCCGTCAAACAATTGCTCAAAGTTGAGCAAACAGTCACATTTCCTAGCCGTCAAGGAGGGTTTCAAAAAACCTAGAAACTGGGCCCCTAGGTGGGGCCCACAGTATTGTAGGCGTGCTGAGTGTGCCTGCCTGGGGGCACCTACCTGCTTTGTAGGCGGGCCCTGCATCAGCAGTGCAAGCGCGCTCGCCCGCCAAGCGGGTGGGCCCCGCATCAGCCAAGCAGGCGCCCCCGCCCGTCAAGCGGGCGTGCCCCGCTGGGCCACAACGGGCGCACCTGCCCGCCTAACAGGCAGGCCCCCTGGCCCTTGCGGGTGGGCTGGAGAGCGGGCGGGTAGGCGTCCCTGGCCCCCCTGGCCCCGCTATGTTTTTCTCAGGAAGTCCACTTCGATCCCAAATGCAAAACTCTTTAGCTTTAATCTGACAACTCATTTGTAAGGTCAATTACTCCATTGCATCAAATGCATTCCTTTTAACATTCTTTCTATTACTAAGACGTTAATACTACTCGGTGTGAGACCCTAAAGCCTGACCCTACTATAGGCTGGGACTCGAAATCCCTAGATGACAGTAACCACGAGCAGCGGGTATCGTCCATGTTTCGGTATCATAATTACGTGATTGATTTGTCAACAAAAAGTGTCGTCGTGATCACTCTTAATGTGTCTGTGATGAATATCGCAGTTTTATTTCCTTCGTCTTAACTATGTCATTTGCATAGCCTAAGGTATGGTAAACTGTCAACTCCACTAGCTAACACTGGCCAATATCATTCGGTCTCTGGTACATACATGTTGTACTTCATACAACATACCATGGCCAAGATTTTACCAAGAACCGTACTAAGCCTACGATACTAACTTCCCATTAATGGAAGAGACAAATCCTCTCTTGATCACTACTCACCTCGTATGCTTCAAGTGTCACCTAACCTAAGACCTTGCAGCAGACCGTGCCTCGAAGCTAGATCATAGATCTAAGTGATATTGTGCACACACAGGTTTTACAATGATCTCAAGTCCTAAGGACCAACTTGCCTATCATTAGTAGAGAGTTATTAAAAACAATTAATTAATGTTTAACCATTTCATAACTCTTTATTTGGTTGTTCAGTGGACTCATTCTCTAATGAGCACCCATGTCTTCCCGACTTCACTAAGTCGCATGATTATGAGATCATCAAGACAAAGGTACAATGGTCTGTCCGATGTGTCGATATCCCTATCTCGACGCATCTATGACCATGAACACTTTAAGATTCATGCTCCTATCGATCAGACATTTCTCATAATCACGATCTATATCTCGAAATATGTATGACCTTACTATGATTCTAACGAAATTATCTAAGCAACATATCAATAGAAAATTACTCAGACAATTGATACCAAAAAGCATACTTTCATTCATGAACAAGATGTTTTCATAGATACATTGCTTCGAGGGAATACATCTCTCAACATTTATAACTTGAATTTTCGTGTATTAATATTTAATACAAAATCGTTATACATAGCATTTGATCACTCCATATTTTACACCTTTTTTCTGCATGTTTGCATGCCATTTTGATTGCTCGAATCGCGCTTTTCACGATTTTTCGGCAATATTGCGATGCTTTTCACGATTTCTTGTTTTTGTCGAATTTTAGGAGATTTTGAGCGATTTGGAGTGATTCTGAGATGCACCCACTCCGGAGTGTCACCCGTGACTCCTTCGAGGGGAATTTTGCTATTGGAGAGGAGTGGAAGAAGAAAGAACGTCGTAGGAGTGACGAGGGAGCAAAAATATGAAGTTTGGGCATTTTCAGCATGTCACTCGGCCGAGTGAAGGAGTCACTCAGCCGACCATCAAGAGCCCGCTCGGCTGACCAGATCGGACACACAACAGACTGAGTATCAGCGTGCACTCGGCGGAGCATCGCCAGCCCACTCGACCGAACCATGGAGACCCCACTCGCCCGAGTGGCATCAAGACGACGGAAAGCAGAAGTCCAGACTTACTGTAATTTTACAGTCGATCCCCGAGTTCCGACTCGGCCGAGTGAAGAAGTCCCCTCGGCCGAAGCAAAGAAAGTCACTCGGCCGAGTGACTCCCGAGGGGCCGACCCCCAAAAGTCCGAACTTACTGGAATTTGTCAGGGTTTGTCACTCGGCCGAATGACATTTGTCACTCGGCCGAGTGAGCCGCACTGCCTGTAGCGTAAACTGCGATTCTGAGGCTGCGCAGGGGCATTTTTGTCACAGTTTTTTGGGCGTTTTTGGGGGGTATTTAACCCCAGTTTTTAACCTAGTTTAGGGAGCTTTTTCAGAACTTTTTGCAGCCTTTTTTAGATTACTTTTAGGAGATTAGATTTAGTTCTTTAGGGAGGAGAGAACAGTGTTATTTTGTTGGATGCCATTGGTTCTTCATTGGTTTGTCTCTCTCCCTATCAAAAACTCCAGTTTTATTGATATATTGAATATTGCAATGAATTCTATTGATTTTGATTGTGAATTTCTATTGTATTTTATTATGAATTGTGAGTAGTTCTATCGTCTTAGGGCGTAGGGATAAACCCTACGAACCCTATTTCTAATTTGTGATGAATTGGTGAAATTATTGCGAGAATTGATTTGGGTTAGGTTGTGATTGATTTAATACGAATAGTTAGGGATTCATACCGATTGGGATTTACAAGAGATTGGATCCCAACTCGATAGGAAGCCCTAGAAATTCGAATTGGGTTACAATTGGATTTCTCCGGAATCGGTTTGCAAGAGATTGGACCGAAACTAGGGTTTTCGATTGCAATTCTATACCAATACCCATTTGTAAGAGATTGGACGGGTAGGAACTATCCCAACCTAGGTCGTAGCTCGAGTTTGCACGAGAGTGGGCTCGAGATACGATTGAACGATGATGTTGTTCTTCACGCTAGCTTGCCTAGGTTAGGGTTTGTAAGAGATTGGACCCTACCCTAGGTTTGCTATAGACCGGCAATAGCGCGAGAGCGTGAGCTTGGTTCTACATTTAGTTGCAACTAGTTCACCTGAATTTCAAGTCTAGCAATTGTGACACCTACGAATCACAATGACGAAATACGGTTTGTAGCGGGGATTCCCTACCCCTAGGCGTCTTTATTAATTTGATATTTCTTTTATACAATTGAACGACTGTGACCGCTTTATAGCGAATATTTCTCGACTTTTCATATAGCCAGGTGGATTGAAGAGGACACTGTCATTTGACCTCCTCGTGTTCGATACCCGCTCGCCGCTATACCGTGCGCTTGCGGTAAGACTAGCGAGTCGCGTGCCCGGGTGTGCATCCGGGCCCCGATCAAGTTTTTGGCGTCGTTGCCGGGGAGGCTATTTTGACGGAGTTCGATTTGGATCACCCGGTTATTTTTTTCAATTTTTTTATTTATTTCTTCATTCTTTTCTAACTCTGTTTACAGCCCTATTTTACAAGCTCGCCCGAACTTTTCCACAAGATCTTAACAGGTAAAATGGGGGATGCAATTCCAATGACTGAGTCTGGCCAGGGAGATGATGAATCTTTTGCGGAGCTCCTTAAGGAACTTGTTGATGAGGTCCACACTACCGGAGCTTTTGCTATTAATATCGAGGACCCCGTCGAACAATTGTTTGCTATCTTTGTGATGGATCAAATCTCCCCGGATGGGACTATTGGGTGCGATATCAGAGTTGATGTGAGGGACGACAAGCTCTATTTCGAAAGCGGTAGAACATGCGTCGAAGAATACTACACTCCTGAGGAATCCTTCGAGCAAACCGATATTCAGGGAGTTACACTCTACGACCCCCACTCTTGCATTTATGAATCTGCTGACAAGTTTCTTGATCTCAGGTATGAACCGGAGCAAGGTGGTGGTCCTATCGATGCAAGCGCAGAATTGGAGAGCGTCTATTCCGATGCACCGTCCTCACTAAGAAGCAAATCTGAGCCTCCACTCGAGAGTGAGCTAAACTCAGATGTTGAAGGAGAAGCCAAACTCACACAAGATGACGAAGCAGAGGGTACGGCACCCTTTGAGGTAGAGCTTAAGCAATTACCACTGAACCTAAGGTATGCTTTCTTGGGTAGTAAATTGACCTTCCCGGTGATTGTTAATGCCCACCTTGGCCAAGATCAATTGAAAAACTATTAGAAGTCCTTAAGGATCACAAGGATGTCCTTGGCTACACTATCTCTGATCTTAAGGGGATAAGCCCTAGGCTATGCACGCATAGGATCCACTTGGAAAACACTGAAGCCACTTCTATTGAGCCTCAAAGGCGGTTGAACCCGAATATGAAAGAGGTAGTGAAAAAGGAAATCCTTAAATTGCTTGAGGCCGGCATTATTTATCCAATCTCAGACAGTAGATGGGTTAGCCCCGTTCACGTCGTCCCCAAGAAAGGGGGGATGACCGTTATAAAAATGAAAAAGGAGAGCCCATTTCTACACGCACTGTCACGGGATGATGGATGTGCATTGATTATCGAAAACTGAATAAAGCCACCCGAAAAGACCATTACCCACTACCCTTCATAGATCAAATGCTTGAACGGCTTGCTAAACATAAATACTTTTGCTACTTGGATGGGTATTCGGGGTTTTTCCAAATCCCTTTGCATGAAGACGACCAAGAAAAGACTACTTTTACTTGTCCTTATGGCACTTACGCCTACCGTAGAATGCCCTTTGGTCTTTGTAATGCACCCGCCACCTTTTAGAGGTGCATGACCTCCATCTTTTCCGACTATATTGAAAATATTATGGAAGTTTTCATGGATGACTTCTCAGTTTATGGAAGTGAGTTTGATTCTTGTTTGGCTAATCTTACCAAAGTTCTTAAAAGATGTCAACAAAATAATCTTACTCTTAATTGGGAGAAATGTCACTTCATGGTCACCGAAGGGATAGTGCTTGGCCACCTTGTCTCCTCAAGAGGGATTGAGGTTGATAAGGCGAAGATTGAGGTAATCGAGAAACTCCCTCCTCCTATTAATGTTAAGGGCATTAGGGGCTTTCTTGGTCATGCGGGGTTTTACCGCCGTTTCATCAAGGATTTCGCCTTGATTGCACGGCCCCTTACCTCCTTGCTTGCTAAAGATGCTCCATTTGTTTTTTCAGGAGAATGCTTGCGGGCGTTCAACACATTGAAGGAAGCACTAATTTCTGCGCCCATCATACAACCACCGGATTGGAGCCTTCCCTTTGAGCTCATGTGTGATGCAAGTGACCAAGCCATTGGAGCGGTGTTAGGGCAAAGGAAAGATAGAAAGCTTCATGCAATATTCTATGCAAGCAAAACGTTGGATGACGCACAGAAAAATTATACAACTACGGAGAAAGAGCTTCTGGCAGTCGTTTATTCCATTGAAAAGTTCAGCTCCTATCTCCTTGGATCCAAGGTAATTGTCCACACCGACCATGTGGCATTGAAGTATCTTCTAAACAAGAAAGAGGCCAAACCTAGGTTGATTAGGTGGATACTTCTATTGCAAGAG
Source organism: Scilla litardierei (assembly GCA_030789695.1). Taxonomy (NCBI): domain Eukaryota; kingdom Viridiplantae; phylum Streptophyta; class Magnoliopsida; order Asparagales; family Asparagaceae; genus Scilla; species Scilla litardierei. The sequence goes on from CM061141.1 coordinate 294,219,093, forward strand.
TTTGATTTGGAAATCAGAGATAAGAATGGTACGGACAACGTTGTGGCGGATCATTTGTCTAAGCTTATTCGTGACAAGGAGGACGAAAGCTTGCCCATCGATGACTCCTTTGTTGATGAGAGGCTATACGCCATAAGGCCCGGGGAAGTTCCTTGGTATGCGGACTTTGTCAATTACTTGGCTTGTGGGATTAAACCATGCGGGATGCCCACACATCAAAAGAGGAGATTTATGCATGAAGTCCGTAGCTATTTTTGGGAAGATCCGTATCTCTTTAAGATATGCAAGGACGGGGTTATCCGGAGATGTATTTCTAAGGAGGAGGCCACCTCCATCATCTTGCATTTTCATGGTATGCCATACGGGGGACATCACGTCGCTTCCAAGACTACAGCTAAGATATTGCAAAGTGGATTCTTTTGGCCAACCATGTTCAGAGACACGCACGACTTCGTCAAGGGGTGCGATATATGCCAACGGACCGGGAATATTTCCAAACGAAATGAGATGCCAATGAAGCCCATTCTAGAGATTGAGCTATTTGATTGTTGGGGAGTGGACTTCATGGAACCATTTCTGTCAAGCAAGGGTAACAAGTATATCTTATTAGCCATGGACTATGTCTCCAAGTGGGTAGAAGCCATCGCCACCCCTACCAATGATGCGAGGGTTGTCTTCAAGTTTTTCAAGCAGAATATTTTCCCACGCTTTGGGGTGCCTCGAACTTTGATAAGCGACGAGGGAAGCCATTTTATAGAAAACAAATTTGAAGCCATGTTGAAAAAGTACGGGGTAAACCATAGAATTGGCATGGCCTACCACCCTCAGACGAGCGGACAAGTGGAAGTTTCAAATAGAGAAATCAAGCAAATTCTTGAAAAGACCGTGGATCGATCTAGAAAAGATTGGTCCATGAAGCTAAACGATGCCCTATGGGCATATCGCACGGCCTTTCGCACTCCCATTGGCACCACGTCGTTCCGACTTGTTAATGGGAAAGCTTGTCACTTGCCGGTAGAGTTGGAGCACCGCGCATATTGGGCCATCAAGACCCTCAATTATGACTATAAGAGTGCGGCGGTAAGACGGCTCCTAGATATTAATGAGCTTGACGAAATTAGAAGAGATGCCTATGAGAGCTCAAGAATTTACAAAGCAAGGACCAAGATTCTCCACGACGCCCGCATAACTGTCACGGACTTCAAGGTCGGAGACAAAGTCTTGCTATATAATTCCCGACTCCGACTATTCCCCGGGAAGTTAAGGTCACGGTGGTCCGGACCTTTCACCATCAAGCACATACAACCGGGAGGAGCTTTTGAATTGGAAGGGAAAGACGGAGCCACGTTCAAGGTGAATGGGCAACGGATAAAGCATTATTTCGAAGGAGTCCCTATGGGTGAAGTAAATAAAATATATCTACTCAAGGGATGGCCGGATGACCTTTCATACATCCTCGATGAGGTCATTGAAGAGGCTATCCCCTACTCCATCGGTGCACTCCATGATGATGGCTTCGAAGAAGGCCAAGATTTGGTCGAAGAAGAGAAGATGGAGGACTCTCCCAATAGCTCCACGGCGAATGATGATGGCGACGCTGATGTCGCGAGAATACGAGAGCTTTGCAAGCTCTCGACATTGAAGAACCCAAAGAAAGCTCCACCGATTCGAAGATCGGTGTCACCGACGAAGCCAAGGACCGGAACAAGCTCAAGCTTGGGGGAGCCATCCCCCAACATTGCCCATGTGAAGGGGCGCTGAGGAAGGCCACTCACCACCACGATCCAAATCCGAGCGGTCTTCCCGACAAGTTCGACAGGTGCATCGCATATGCACCCAACATCAAGCGTTAATTGAAAATCCAAAGGGGTAGAGCTCAAGACCTTAAACGCACACTTGTCGGGAGGCAACTCGACGGTTTTTGCATACTTTTTATTTTGGTTTTTTATTTTGGTTTTAGACTTTATTAGTGTTTTGAGTCTTTTTGCCCTTAAAAATCTTGACAACGGGTCTTGATTTCTATGACAGGAGAGGAGAAAAGGAGATCTCTCATATGGAGGAAGATAGAGGCAAGGAAGAGCACTCCAGGAATGCGCTCAGGCCTTTGGAGGAGGAAGAAACCAATTGGAGGAAGAAAAACAGAGAGTAGAGCGAAAACGGAGCCCCGAAGCAAAAAACAGCACGACACTCGGCTGAGTATCATATGTGACTCGGCCAAGCAAAGGAACCCATTCGGCCGAGTGGGGCACCAACAAGGGAAGTATGCTGAACCCAACTCTCTGTCTTTTTTGTGCATTTCGTATTAACTGTCACTCGGCCGAGTACGTTTAGTCACTCGACCGAGGGAAACGGATACCCTCCTAGGCTGAATCTTGCCGAGTAGCTTGTGCCACTCGGCCGAAGGAGTTTTCTCCCCTCGGCCGAGTGACAAGAAGCCACTCGGCCGAGTCGTAAGTGGCGGGGAGAAATTTAAATTTTTTCTATCGATACGTCACTCGGCCGAGCAACATCATCACTCGGCCGAGTCGTATCTGCTCCTATATAAACCGCTTGGGCTCGGCGTGAACTTCGAAGCGCCTATTTTCAGTTCTTTTCGCCCGAGCCCATGACCTTTCGACTCCCTCACCCGCGACTGCACTCCCCTCGCCCGATTCACCTCGCCGCCGGCCCCGATCGCTGACCACCACCGGCGATCGTCCGACCACCTACGCCCCGACTCCGGCGACACCTCCTGCCGTCGGCTGACCCCCCTATCACCTTGGTTTGCTCCCAAACGCCGTTTTTCTCCTATTTTTCTTGATCCGTGGACCCGTTGAGCCCAAAAATAAAATTAAATTGTTTATCTATCTATTATACCCCATCTCCCCCCTGTATTTTGAATATTACCCGCTGATATCGTTGTTTGATTTGCAGGCTATCTTGGGAGAGCTTAGGGGAGCTTCAGGATGCATTTTTCGCTTCGCGGAGGCGGTGCTCTTCACACGCACTTGCTGACTAGCTCTCGCAGCATGTACAGGTACACTCGTTCCTTTTATTACGCACGCCGCATTACACTTTTATTGGGTAAGCACTCGCGGCACACATGCCGCCCCGCACTAGGCCATGCACACGGGGAGCCTCTTCCAAGCGGAAGAGGACCGATGATGCCGGTCCCTCTCACGCTAGGGAGGACTCCCCTCCACCTAGTCCACCGCCCCCCACACAGCCGCTTCCCGCCGACCCCATCCACGCACAGCCCATCCCCGCCGATCCTATCCCACCACCGGCTCCTGTTGTCGGGCCGCTGGGGATCACGTTTAGAGACGACGGACAGCACGTCCGATTTGAGCGTATCGCCCAGCGATCTATAGTGCCCTATAGGTTCACACACTTAGCAGACCTGGACCGCCTAGGGGTGCTAGAGGGGATGCTCACGTTGTACCACAACGTGGGTTGGCGCGATTTTTTGTCTGTGTCGGCGGACACCTACGTCCATCCGACACTTGAGGTGCTTAGCTCCATAGCCCGGACCCCTGGAGGCTGCACATTTTGCCTTATGGATCGAGAGTGCGAGGTCACTCTCGACATGCTTCGTGTATTCTTCCAGTGGCCCGCTGTCCCTGTCCCCGACCTAGCCTACGCACCTACTCACATCCCACCACCATCTTTTGACACTTCCACGTTCTGGACACGTATCACGGGCTCCCACCACGGCTTTGACCCTAGTAGGGCCAAGGCCTCGGCCATCTTACACCCCTGCCTCCGCATAGCACAGCGCCTCATGGCGACCACCTTCTTGGCGAGGTACGAGCCTGGGACGATGTCTACGCCTGAGCTCTATATGCTCTACGTGATGACTCGCCCCAGAGTTCTCGATAGGGATAGTGATGACCTGGTCCCCGCCGTAGAGATTGATATTGCTAGCTGGTTTTTAGACCGCATCATCATTTTGGTGGGCGCTCGCTTACCGATTTGCTGCGGCGGTCTGATTACTTTGCTAGCCCTGATGACCGGCGTGGACCTACCTGCTGACCTTAGACGAGCCCCGGGCCCCACTGCACTCTCGATTAACGTCATGGCTCGGATGAAGATGCTTCGTCCCCACGGCCAGTGGCACTGGGCGTGGTTGCACGGTCCTTACAGTACCGATTACATGATCCTCCCGAGCCTAGCTCGGACACATATAGGACCGGCCTACGAGGATTAGATCCCAGCGATGGATCTCCTCATCCCAGCTGCCTACGTACTTGAGGCTGAGGGCGCTGAGCAGGCACACCCTGCACCTCCTGCTGACCCCGTGTTCGCTCAGCCCGAGCCTGCACTTTCTACACCTCCCGGCACTTCTGTCCCCACTTCTGCCAGTGTCGGGAGTACCCTTGCTGAGCCGTCCACCACGTCCACCCCCACCCCCACCACTGCTGTGCCTATCTCGGTTGAGCCTATTTCCTCACTTCTTCCCGAGCGTCCACCCACCATACTCGAGTGCAGCAAGCCTTCCTTCGCTGCCGTCGTGGGGACCCTGTCCGGTTTGATGTCCGCTGGGGTGTCACCTTTTGGTCCTTACACTTCCTCCCCAGTGGTTGACCCTTCTATCTCCACCACAACCGTCCTATCCGAGAGTGTCGTGACGTCTGTCCTCACTTCTGTGTCATCGACCTCTCTTGCTGCCTCGTTGCCGATTTTTTCTTCCACCACCACTGCTGTTGCCTCCTCGTCCCAGCCTGCGTCCTAGCATTGCACTGAGGCTGGGCATCCACTAGTGAGCACAACACCTTTTTCACACCTACCTACTGGCCCGATTACTTACACTGCACGTATAAGACAGCCCCGACCTTCACAGCCTAGACCTGTCCGTCCCTCCGCTCCACCACCCCCTGACGCCTTAGTTCAGAGCATTCGTGCTCTTGAGGGGGTGGTGAGTGGACTCAGGGGCGATTTTAGGGCTCTCTCTGCCGCGGTCAGTTCCATGGAGTCCCGCGTCGCCATGCTTCCCGATATTCAGGCTTGCTTGAATCAGATAGTGGCGCGACTCCCTCCGCTACACCCACCCACCCAGCAGACACGTCCACCACCCACCCAGCAGACACGTCCACCACCCCCCCCCCCCCCCCACCACACCCCCCACCTCTGCCACAGGACGGAGATGGTGCAGCACCACCAGCTTAGGCACACCTAGATGCCATCGATCCTTTTTGTCGTTATGCTGCCCATTCTCTGCTGGTCCTGTCGATATATTGTTTTTGCCCACCCCCCTCCTCCCCTCACTATTTTTGGCCCTATCTTGATCACATCATTACATATCTTTTTTGGGAGAGGGGGAGCGTTATTTTTGGTGACACATATCTACATCACTCCCATCCTTGCATGCATCACTTCGTCATCATATTTTCTTTTTTATTTTTACCTTTTTTATCATGCATGCATCCTCACACTCCCCGCCCATTTCACGTCTCTCGGTGTGCCACACTTTGCACATTAAGGACACTGTGCACTTTACCTTGAGGGAGTGAGTTCTCACACTTTTTACTTTTATCACCTTTATTTTTAGTTTTTTCACGTTTTTCCGCTTTTGCACCCATTTTTTCATCACTTTTTCATTTTTTTACCATGCATCACGTTTTTCTTATTTTCTTTGTGTGCCGCATTGTAAATATTCTGTTTTCTTTTATCTTTATTTCTTTCATATTTTGCTAGAGATGATTTTTCTGTGGTGACGATGACGCAGTGTTAGCTTTTCTCTATATGCATGCTAATTTTGTCATGTCATAGCTTTTGTTTCTGATATCATATGCGATGTCCTGTTTTGCATTTAGAAATAGTAACCCACTTCTTTTTCGGTATGAAAATGGATGAAATTCTATTATTAGCTGATGTCTGATGATTCATATGTATGCTATCGTAGAAAACACACCAAGATTCACGCATTGATGCTTATATCTGGAGTACCGCTTTCTTTTCTCATATCACTTCTTATTGCATGATTTGTACGCTTCACTTCAGGTTGATTGAATGTTTGCTAGCATTGATATATCTGGACTAGTTTGCTTTTTGAGATCAAACTGAGTAGATTAGATTACCCTGCTGAAGTTGTCATGCACGTCCTATAGAGTGAACCGAGAGATATTTTTATTTATTTCTCCACATATCTTGAACATTATTTCTCTATTTTAAATTCATTGGTGAATCTCCCCTTAGCAATTCTATTATTGGCATTCCCCCGTTATTATATCACATGCTCCAAATTCCCCAAAACCCAAAGAAAAAAATACTTGTTTATCCTTCTCTTTGATTTGGGATCATTTTGTTGGATATTGGACTCCCCGGATTTGGTTTTGGATGATGAACAAACATAAATATAATATGTACTAACACTTTGTGAGCGCAGTTATGGAGATCGTCGCCAAATTCACATGAATAACAATTACGACGTCTCAAGACTTCTCAAAGCACGTGATCGTATGCCTAAAGCTTCGTTGAAGCTTATGGACCTTTTTAGAAGTCATGAAGATTCGATTGAAGCTATTGAAGACGGTATCGTCAAGTTTAATTTATAGTCTTTAAGCTTCTTTCGTAGAATGTTAAGCCTTGAGTAGGTCTTACGTTTTAAATCTTCATAACGCTCATATCTTAGCTCTAGGATCTTAGTAGAAGTCCATACAATTCTTCCCGAAGCTTCGCGCTTCGATTCGGGACTTCTTGTGCATGTTAGTTGGTTCAAGAAGAAGAACTGACCGACTAGATGGTGATCTAGTCGGTCAGCCAAGCTTCTTGGACCGACTAGTTCTTCTCAGTTAAATCATAGCTCTTTACTGTTTACAGTTAGTCGGTCTAAGTTGACTCACCGACCGACTAGTTTGTGAACTAGTCGGTCAGTGATGCTTCTGTGACCGACTAGTTGAGCTTTCCCTGAACATGCACATTTTCACTTGAGCTACTGTTTATCATTAGTCGGTCTGTGCTCATTGATCGACCGACTAGTTGATGAACTAGTCGGTCAACTTTTATTCTTAGACCGACTAGTTTAGTTTACTGTTCATGCCAAATTTTTCACCATACTTACTGTTTATTGTTAGTCGGTCTATGTTCATTTGGTGACCGACTAGTTGGTGAATTAGTCGGTCAACATTTGTTCTTGGACCGACTAAGTCTAATTCTTCTCAGACTTCAGTTTTATCTGTTAGTCGGTCCACGTTGAGTAACCGACCGACTAGTTGTGAAACTAGTCGGTCAGTGACTCTTCTTAGACCGACTAGTTCCATGTGTCTGTGCTTTGATCTTTTCTCTGTTCACCCATTAGTCGGTTTAAGTTAATTGACCGACCGACTAGTTGATGAACTAGTCGGTCGGTGATTGTTCTTTGACCGACTAGTTGGGTTCAGAAAAGAGCCGTTGGAGCCCTAGTTGAAACGTTTTTCTCTCTCTCTCTCTTCATTCCTATAAATACTTGTTGGGCTGCATTCATTGCTGCCAAAGGCTGATATTTATGCAAGTTTAGAGTTCAAGAGAAATCAATCCAAGCTCATTCAAAGCTCATTCCCTCCATTCATTAATCTCTCCTAACTCTTACTTCCAATGAGAGATTCATTGAGTGTGAAGCCTTCCAAGCCAAGTGCTTGATTCTAGGTCACCAACATCACCAAAGCTCTCCATCACTGTTCTACATCTTGGAGCTAGGGTTTGGTGCCACTTCTTCCTCAAAATCATCCTTGCCCTAATTCGTAAGCAATACTCAAGGCATAGGTATTTTGTTCGGTAAGAAGTTTCTTTATTTCATTTCTTATTTGATTTGTAAGTTTCACTCTCGGTTGTGAGAGTGTGGTTGTGATCCCGGGTTGTGGGAGTCACAAATTACATTTTGTATGATTTGACTTGTGGAGGTTTTTCACAAGTATTTCATAGTGGAAATCTTGAGTTAGGGTTTCTAACTCAAGTATCCGGAGGGGATCCGGGTGGTTGGGACGTAGGATCACCGGGAACAAGTCGGGGAGACTTGGGTGGATCCGAACCCAGTAACATATTGTGTTAGCATTGTTATTATTGTTGTTGTCATTCAATTTAAGCTTCCGCAAATTGTTTTGGTAGTTGTTTGCATTATAATTAGGAATTATACTCCTTGTTATTTTTAAAGTACTATTCACCCCCCCCCCCCCCCCCCCCCCTCTAGTACTTGTGCAGTAGCTTGTAGGGCATTACATTTGGTATCAGAGCCAGATACACAGCTATGTCTACCAACGACAACAAGACCGTGCGTCCACCTTCCAACTATGACACCTTCAGGAACCGTGAAGGAGCATCTTCGGTGATGGAGGGACATTCCTCTACGAGGCCTCCATTCTTCAACGGTACCAACTACGGGTACTGGAAATGTAGGATGGAAACTTTCCTCCGAAGTGCATCTTTATGGAGGACTACAATGAAGGAGTACATCGAGCCCGAAGAAGAAGACTTCGAGAAATGGACAACCGCGGAGGTCGCCGCGGAGGTAAGCAATGCCAAGGCAATGAACGCCTTGCAATGCGCATTGGAGCCCGAGGACTTAAATAAGATATGCACATGTAAGAGTGCATATCAAATTTGGAACTCCCTCCTCATACTTCATGAAGGGACGAGTCGGGTAAGAGACTCTAAACTCGTGGTTGTAAACAAAGACTACGAAATGTTTCATATGCAATAGGGCGAGAAGATGAAGGAGTATTACGCTCGCTTCGTCGACATCATAAACGAGTTAGAGGCTCTTGGCAAATCCTACACCCAAAAGGAGAAGTGTTCGAAGCTTATCGAAGGACTTCCTTCTTCTTGGGAAAAGCGCACCTTCGCCATCGAGGAAGGTAATGACATGAACAAGTACACCGTAGTTCAACTAATGGGTACTTTAATGTCATACGAGGTACGCAAGGATAGCAAGCTCAAATTGCAGGAAAAGATGAAGTCCTACCTAAAGCAAGACGAGCCAAAGAAGAAGGCCATTGCTTTCAAGGCCGCTCCATCCACATCCACATCAACCGATGATGAAGACTCGGAAAACGAGTTGGACTTGGAGTCCATGGCACTCATGGCCAAGAAGTTCAACCGTTTCTTCCGAAAAGGTAACTTCAAGAATAAAGCTAAATTTGGTTCTACTAACGCCTCTTCCTCTCCTTTGTGTTTCAAGTGCAATAAGCCGGGACACATGAAAGCGGAGTGTCCCCTCAATAAGCACAAGGAGAAGTGGAAGGCGCCAAAGTATGACAAGTCCAAGAAGTACACGAAAGGAAACAAGAAGGGACTTGTCGGAGCTACCTTCACCGACTCCGATGATTCTTCAAGCGGAGAGTCGGACGATGAGCACGTGGAGCAAGCGCACATGTGTTTCATGGCAAGAGAGGAGCACGATCAAGGATCCTCCTCTTCCGATGATAGTGATGAAGAAAGCGATGAGGTAACCATGGATGACCTTAGGAATGCTAACTCTCAATTATGGTTAAAATACACTAAATTGGTAAATAGATATACTAAGGTAAAAGATGACTTAGCTAGCATTCAAACCTCGCCTAAGACTATCATCACCAACAACGACACCGTTGTTGAAGAGTTAAGAAATGAGATTGTTAATCTCAAATCTAAACTTGAACATGTTAGCATAGATGATCCGGAAGAACATAGGATAGAGGATTTGACTTCTCAAAACTCGACTTTGAGTATTGAGAACGAGAATCTTAAATCTCGTGTTTATGTGATCACATCGCAAATATCCACTTTGGATATTTCTTTGCGTTCTCTCAAAGAGAAATATGAGGACACATTGGGCCGAATCAACAAATTCAATAAGGGTAAGGACCATTTGGATAAAATCCTAAGTGACTTACTCCCGGCCAATCACCACATTGGTTTGGGGTATACGATGGGATGTCCATCCAAATCGGCCACTACTTTTGTTAGGCCAACTTCCGGTGACTCTACGAGTGGTAGCAAACACTCTATTGGTAGTTCATCTACCAATGGTGCTTCCACCTCGTCCACGCCTTCTTTTGGAAAGAAACCCACTTTGGGAGGACCTCCAAAGAAGGGGCATGCTTATATGTACACCAATACCATGCCACGTAGGAACACACGTCCTACTCCACCGGCTCACACATATGATGATTTCTATGCAACACATTCTCGGGCACGTGCACACAATGTGAGACACCCTCATGCACGTGTTCCCTCACATGCATATGTTCACCCACAACATCATATGAATAATTCTCATCGTGCACCATTCCATCATGTTCCGTATGCCTATCCACAACATGCATCACGTAGAAATCAACGTCGAATGCATGCACCCAATAGGATGAAGGCTCCCAAGATTTTCACAATTTGGAGCCCAAAGGACACAAGCATGGACGAAAAACAAATGTATATGAATGCTTATTTTTCGGATGTTGTGCATAGTAGAAATTATGTGGGGAAGTCTAAGTCCAATTGGACTTGGCTTCCAAAGGTCTAATCTTTTGGACCCAATGACCTTGGGTACCATGATATGAAATTCTCTATCTTTAGGTACTCAAGGAAAAGAAAAAGACAAGGAGCAATAAATTTAAATTTGGCTCCAAGGGAAATTGGATACTCGATAGCGGGTGTTCAAAACACATGACGGGTGACGCTAGTTTGCTCTCCGGAGTGGTTCCCATAGCAAATGGAAACCGCGTCGTATTTGGAGGCAACGAGAGCGGAACCATCATAGGTGTCGGTAAAGTGGGTAACCCTTCTAAACCCCTAATTAGTGATGTTTATCTTGTTAGTGGTTTAAATCACAATCTTATTTCAATAAGCCAACTTTGTGACAAAGGTTACAAAGTTAGCTTTGTGAAAGGATTGTGTCATATTTTAAGAAAAGATAATGATAAATTATTATTTTCCGGAACTCGTCATAAGGACATTTATATTTTGGATCTTCCTAAGTCATATGAACAATGCCTCGTTGCCAACACAAGTGAACAACACTTATGGCATCGACGCTTTGGACATGTGAACTTTGGAACACTCTATAAGCTTTCAAAGTTAAATTCCATTAAAGGTTTTCCGAAGCTTGTGTTTGAAAAGAAAAGTTTTTGTGATTGTTGTCAACGTGGCAAGCTTCCTAAATCTTCATTTAAACCTAAGAAAAGTATCTCTACTAAACGGCCACTAGAGCTATTACATCTAGACTTATTTGGGCCAACTAGAGTTGCTTCATTAGGAAATGCTAGATATGGACTTGTCATCGTAGATGACTATTCGAGATTTACATGGGTATTTTCATTATGTAATAAAAATGAAGCTTTTGAAAACTTCACAATTTTTGTTAAGAAAGTACAAAATCTCTTAGGAACCACCATTGTCACTATTCGTAGTGATCATGGAGGTGAATTTGAGAATGAGTCTTTTGAGACATTTTGTGATGAAGTTGGTATTACTCACACCTTCTCTTTCCCTCGTGCACCTCCTCAAAATGGTGTAGTTGAGAGAAAGAATAGGACGCTAGTGGAGTGTGCTCGCACTATGCTTGATGATAGCCAACTTGGCCATCAATTTTGGGCGGAAGCGGTACACACCGCTTGCTATGTATTTAATAGAATACTTTTGAGGCCCGGCACTAAACAAACTTGTTATGAATTGTTGTTTGGTAGGTTGCCTCAAGTTAAACATTTTCGTGTTTTTGGTTCGAAATGTTTTATTAAGAACATATATGGTAGTTTGGACAAATTCGATCCAAGATCCGATGAGGGGATTTTTGTTGGATATTCTTCGCGTAGCAAAGCCTACCGGATATTCAACAAACGAACCTCAACGATCGAGGAGTCGCTTCATGTATCATTTAATGAAGGATTTGTTCCAACTAGAATTTCAAATGAAAATGATTCTATGGATGTTTTATGTGATTCACTTGATAATTCAAAGTCTAATGATTCTATTGATTCTATTGAGACTACCCCAACTAATGAAGTTGTTGAGAATGTTCCTAGTGATCAAGGTATTCCCAAACGGCTTCATACCGTTCGTGACCATCTTCATGAGCAAGTCATTGGCAACATCCGTGATAGTGTCAAGACGAGATCGCAAGTGAACTACTTCGCTCATTGTGCCTTTGCCTCCTCGATAGAGCCAAAGAATATTAATGAAGTATGCGAAGATAGCGCTTGGATCTTAGCCATGGAGGAGGAGCTCATTCAATTCGAGAGAAATGAAGTTTGGGAGCTTGTTCCATTGCCATCGAAGAACCACACCGTCATAGGGACAAAGTGGATCTTCAAGAACAAAACCGACGAAAACCAAGTCGTCGTCCGGAACAAAGCTCGGTTAGTTGCTCAAGGCTATCGACAAGAGGAAGGTATTGATTTCGAAGAATCCTTCGCTCCGGTAGCTAGATTAGAATCAATTAGATTATTATTATCTTTTGCATGCCATAAGGATTTTAAATTATTTCAAATGGATGTTAAAAGTGCATTTTTAAACGGAGATGTCGTTGAGGAAGTTTACGTTTCTCAACCTCCGGGCTTCATAAATGAAAATTTTCCAAATCATGTTTTTAAACTAAAGAAAGCGCTTTACGGCTTAAGACAATCTCCTCGAGCTTGGTATGATCGCCTAAAGAATTTTCTTTTGGATTTAAATTTTAAAATGGGAGAAGCCGATTCTACACTTTTTGTTAAGCATGTGAATAATGATATAATTTTAGTTCAAATATATGTTGATGATATCATTTTCGGTGCTACTAACTTTGCTCTTTGCGAAGAGTTTTCTAATGTTATGAAGGAACAATTTGAGATGAGCCACATGGGTGAGCTCAAGTATTTCTTAGGTCTCCAAATTCGCCAAATGGACGATGCCATCTTCATCCACCAAACGAAGTATACGGTGGAGTTGCTAAAGCGATTTGGAATGGAGAGTGCTTCCGGGAAAAAGACTCCAATGAGCACGACAACGCATCTCGACAAGGATACGGGCGGTAAGGATGTAGACATTCGTCTATATCGAGGTATGATAGGTAGTTTACTTTATCTTACCGCAAGTAGGCCTGATATTATGTTTGCCGTATGCGTATGTGCTCGCTATCAATCTCAACCTAAGGAATCTCACTTAGTAGCGGTAAAGCGTATTTTTCGCTATCTAAGTTACACTTTAGATTTTGGATTACTTTATCCGAAATCTAGCACATATGAGTTAATCTCATAGAGTGATGCCGATTATGCGGGATGCAAATCCGACAGGAAGAGTACTAGTGGCACTTGCCATTTTATAGGAAATTCCCTTGTCTCTTGGTTTTCCAAGAAGCAAAATTCCGTATCACTTTCAACCACCGAGGCGGAATATATTGCCGCCGATGCCGCGTGTGCTCAAGTTCTTTGGATGAGACACACACTTAAAGACTTTGGTATAAATTATGATACTTGCCCTATCATGGTTGACAACCAAAGTGCAATATGTCTTTCCAAGAACCCGGTACACCATTCCCGTTCGAAACACATAGATGTCCGACACCATTTTTTAGATGATCATGTTGCTAAAAAGGACATCATTTTAGTGTACGTTGAAACCCAAAAGCAAATCGCCGATATTTTCACGAAACCCCTAAAGGAGGACTCCTTTGTGCGGTTACGTCGAGAATTGGGGATTATGGGTGAATCCGAGATATAGGATTCATGTTTCATTCAATAATTTTGCATGCTATTATATTTGGCAATATCTCATTCATGCTAGAATTATTGGATTTTTCGGAATTTATGTGATATTTTTGATTTTTCGTTCGATTTGTGCGTAATCGTCAAATTTTAAGTTTTCGATGTTTAATGGGGTAGTTTAGATGATTATTGAGAGTTTTGAGATATATCGTTCAAGCGTTTTAAGGAGAGAACTTGATTATCATTTTTTGGACTCTGTTAGTCGGTATAGGTTCAATCACCAACCGACTAGATGTTCATCTAGTCGGTTAGTAGAAGAACTTAGACCGACTAACTCAAGCTTATTGAGTTTCCTTTCCATCTTAAACTCTTTAGTCGGTTCATGTTCAGTGACCGACCGACTAGATTGAGATCTAGTCGGTCAGTAAATGAACACAGACCGACTAATTCTTGTCAGTTAACTTGGATTCAGCCACTGTTTACAACTAGTCGGTTCAAGCTCATTGACCGACCGACTAGATCGTGATCTAGTCGGTCAGTGCTTGGACTGAGACCGACTAGTTGTGCCAGGGGCTGTTTGGTCATTAGCGAAATCGACCGACTTAAACTCAGTTTAGTCGATCGATTTTCATTCTAATCGATCCACTGTCCTTCTCCCTCAGCTCGAACCCCCGATTCCCCTCAAAACCCTTCGACTTCCGATCGTTCTCCGGCCATTTTCCGGCCGTCTCCGTCGATCTCTGCCATCGGCCCCTCGTTCTAGGTGATCTCCTCTCCTTCTAGGGTTAGATTTCCTGTCCTAGAGCTAGGGCTTGCTCGGTTTCTAGGGTTCTTAGGGTTTATCTTCTATTTTTTTCGGCTAGGGCTTCTTCGTTTGATCTCCTTGTCCCGTGTCTTTCTTCGAATATGGCAAGAACACGTATTCCGATCACTCCGTCTAACCCCTCTCCGATGACCGTTGATCCAAACCCTTCGGATCCCGAGCATCCAACCCCTCTGAAGCGTAGAGCCAAGTCCACCTTTCCTTCGTCGTCTTCGCCTCCTCTCAAGAGGAAGAGGACGACGACCGCTAAACCTAGAGGTCAACCCAAACCCAAGCCTAACCCTAAGGCCAAAATTCTTGCCTCTGCCTCTACGTTCCATACTCCGACCGATTCCGATTTGGAGTATCACCCCGAGACCGAGACTCATAGGGAACCCACTCCTCCTACTCATCCCGAGTCTAGCACCCACCCTCGTACGTCTACCCGTAAGCCTAAGGGAAAGGCTCCGATGCCGGTGGGCGGTGTCGATATTTCGTTGTGTCGCGATGACCCTTTGTGTCTCGCGGCGTACAACCGTATCGAACATTGCCCTCTGCTTCTGGAGCATTTCGTCCAGTTTAGCGACTTTATAGGGTTAGCTGATCTTCTGTCGTCGTCGGGTCTTCTCGATTACCTTCGATATGACCCGAAGGCGAATCCTCACCCCTACCCTAGATTAGTTAAGCTTTTCTATGGGAATAGGATCCGGGGTCAGTACGATCAGACCCACTCTATTGAGACGACCGTTTTGGGGACTCCTATAGTCCTCACTGCGGAAATCTTAGGAGAGATTTTGGGTATCTCTTCATCTGGCCTTCTTCCCTCTGATATCTCGGTAGATGATATTTCTTCTCTTGATCAGACCATCCTTTCAGAGATTTTCCATCAGATCCCTCCTGCCATGATTGGCGTGCCATCTAAATCATTCAAGCCTAATGCGTGGGTCCTCAATCTGATTCTGAAGTCGTGCTTGCTTCCCAAGTACGGCTCCTCATCTTTACCATCCCAGCCATTTTTGAAGCTTATCTATGCGATCTTCATGGGGAGCTCGATTAATTGGGCTCGAATTATACTCGATAAGATTGAATCTTTCGAGTGTATTCGAAAGTCCAATAAATCGGCTCATATCCCATTTCCTTGCATGTTGACCCTCGTATTTCGTCATTTTCGTGTCACGTTGCCCCGTGACGATGAGCGTCCCCTTGGTCC
The DNA here is from genome assembly GCA_030789695.1 of Scilla litardierei. Taxonomy (NCBI): domain Eukaryota; kingdom Viridiplantae; phylum Streptophyta; class Magnoliopsida; order Asparagales; family Asparagaceae; genus Scilla; species Scilla litardierei. The sequence continues at coordinate 294,234,709 of CM061141.1, forward strand.
TCCCCTGAATGCGACGGCCGTCAAGAAATCTCTTGCGGCTCTTCGTCACGTTCAGAGGACGACACCTTCAGCGTCTGCCCCTGCCTCTGCCAGTGCCTCTACTGCTCCCTCTGCCACCCTCGATGAGGTCGTTCGGTTGCTTCGTTGTCACGAGTCTCGCTTGGCTCGTACCGAGGAGGTAGTCGACCGTATTGCTCGTCTGCTGGGTGTTGATGTTCCTCCATCTGTTTCTGAGGATGAGGAGTTAGCTGACATGGCTGAGGAGGACGTTGAGGAGCTCTGTCGTGCTTCGACTCGTGCCCCCGAGGGCACTGCTGCTGGTGCTTCCACTTCCGGTGATGCTGTTGCTGCTTCTTCTGCTGGTGCCCCCGAGAGCACACCTGTTGCCGCCACTCCAGTGGTGGATACTCCGACTGGTGCTCCCGAGGCCACTACGGTTGCTGCCTCAGAGGTTGCCACTTCAGCCGTTCCTCCTGCTGATCTTCCGGACGTCTCTGCTGATCCAGTCACCTCTTCTGCTCCTGCTGAGCCTGCAGTTGCTTCCGTTCCTCCCGTTGCCTCTTGAGTCTCTTCGAGGCCTCTCCTGATACTCATTGGATGATATATCATGTTGTGAGAGTTGTTGGGTAGGATAGTGTGGGTGGCTGTGTCGTTTCGATCATTTTGATGTTTTTCTTTTTGATATATGTGATGATGTATTTTTGTTGACACTCCGATATTTTGTCTTATGATGATGTATTTTTGTTGTATGTCGGTGATGTACTTTGCTTCATTTCATATATATATATGCATCGCAGTTGACATTTCATTATATTGTGCAAAATCTAATTTTTAATGTCTCTGATGTGTGAATTCGTCGCTCGACGATATTAACTTTGTTTAATAGAAATTTCTTCTATTGAAACATAGAATTGTTTTCCATGCACTAAATTAACGAAGAAAAGTTGATATTGGAGAGTATATTCTATAACTCAATCCGTTAAAAAGATTTGAGTTTTGATGATTTCGTTTTACGATTTTTCGACGTTGGGATCTTTGACACGCCTTGATTCTATTCTTATTTTTCTCTTTGGTGTCACTTGAACCTTCATCGCATTCTACGACTCCCGTGCTTTTTACTTTGAGGCCATTGTTGTTGTCGTTGTTATCCTCCCGCTCTTTTTGCTTATGCCAAAGGGGGAGAGATATAATAATAACGATGTGCCAAATGAAAATTTAAAGCATTTTAACCAAGAATCTAACTTGATGTGTTAGATTCAGGGGGAGTTAAGATATATAAATGGATTTTCAAATCCGATATTTCAATAACCTTCATTTGGTATTTCAATAATTCAATAATCGATTCTCATTTAATATACTTCACTCGTCTGCTTGATGCGTATTATTTTTGTTTAAATTGGATATTAACGTGTCATCAATGCAGGGGGAGTAAGTAAATTTCATTTGAATTATTATTTTTGATTATTATTTATGTTGGTTTGTCATCACCAAAAAGGGGGAGAATGTTGGATATTGGACTCCCCGGATTTGGTTTTGGATGATGAACAAACATAAATATAATATGTACTAACACTTTGTGAGCGCAGTTATGGAGATCGTCGCCAAATTCACATGAATAACAATTACGACGTCTCAAGACTTCTCAAAGCACGTGATCGTATGCCTAAAGCTTCCTTGAAGCTTATGGACCTTTTTAGAAGTCATGAAGATTCGATTGAAGCTATTGAAGACGGTATCGTCAAGTTTAATTTATAGTCTTTAAGCTTCTTTCGTAGAATGTTAAGCCTTGAGTAGGTCTTACGTTTTAAATCTTCATAACGCTCATATCTTAGCTCTAGGATCTTAGTAGAAGTCCATACAATTCTTCCCGAAGCTTCGCGCTTCGATTCGGGACTTCTTGTGCATGTTAGTTGGTTCAAGAAGAAGAACTGACCGACTAGATGGTGATCTAGTCGGTCAGCCAAGCTTCTTGGACCGACTAGTTCTTCTCAGTTAAATCATAGCTCTTTACTGTTTACAGTTAGTCGGTCTAAGTTGACTCACCGACCGACTAGTTTGTGAACTAGTCGGTCAGTGATGCTTCTGTGACCGACTAGTTGAGCTTTCCCTGAACATGCACATTTTCACTTGAGCTACTGTTTATCATTAGTCGGTCTGTGCTCATTGATCGACCGACTAGTTGATGAACTAGTCGGTCAACTTTTATTCTTAGACCGACTAGTTTAGTTTACTATTCATGCCAAATTTTTCACCATACTTACTGTTTATTGTTAGTCGGTCTATGTTCATTTGGTGACCGACTAGTTGGTGAATTAGTCGGTCAACATTTGTTCTTGGACCGACTAAGTCTAATTCTTCTCAGACTTCAGTTTTATCTGTTAGTCGGTCCACGTTGAGTAACCGACCGACTAGTTGTGAAACTAGTCGGTCAGTGACTCTTCTTAGACCGACTAGTTCCATGTGTCTGTGCTTTGATCTTTTCTCTGTTCACCCATTAGTCGGTTTAAGTTAATTGACCGACCGACTAGTTGATGAACTAGTCGGTCGGTGATTGTTCTTTGACCGACTAGTTGGGTTCAGAAAAGAGCCGTTGGAGCCCTAGTTGAAACGTTTTTCTCTCTCTCTCTCTTCATTCCTATAAATACTTGTTGGGCTGCATTCATTGCTGCCAAAGGCTGATATTTATGCAAGTTTAGAGTTCAAGAGAAATCAATCCAAGCTCATTCAAAGCTCATTCCCTCCATTCATTAATCTCTCCTAACTCGTACTTCCAAAGAGAGATTCATTGAGTGTGAAGCCTTCCAAGCCAAGTGCTTGATTCTAGGTCACCAACATCCCCAAAGCTCTCCATCGCTGTTCTACATCTTGGAGCTAGGGTTTGGTGCCACTTCTTCCTCAAAATCATCCTTGCCCTAATTCGTAAGCAATACTCAAGGCATAGGTATTTTGTTCGGTAAGAAGTTTCTTTATTTCATTTCTTATTTGATTTGTAAGTTTCACTCTCGGTTGTGAGAGTGTGGTTGTGATCCCGGGTTGTGGGAGTCACAAATTACATTTTGTATGATTTGACTTGTGGAGGTTTTTCACAAGTATTTCATAGTGGAAATCTTGAGTTAGGGTTTCTAACTCAAGTATCCGGAGGGGATCCGGGTGGTTGGGACGTAGGATCACCGGGAACAAGTCGGGGAGACTTGGGTGGATCCGAACCCAGTAACATATTGTGTTAGCATTGTTATTATTGTTGTTGTCATTCAATTTAAGCTTCCGCAAATTGTTTTGGTAGTTGTTTGCATTATAATTAGGAATTATACTCCTTGTTATTTTTAAAGTACTATTCACCCCCCCCCCCCCCCTCTAGTACTTGTGCAGTAGCTTGTAGGGCATTACACATTTGTGTATATATGCTATTAAAAAAAGAGAGAAAAAGAAAAAGAAAAAGAAAAAGATTTGAGAATAAGAAAAGAAAAGAGAAAAGAAGTTCGAAAACGATCCCATCTCATATCCTCTCTCTTTCTTCCCTCTTTTGCTTTTATTTTTGTTTTCTTTGACTTTTGGAGCTTCATAAGAAACGGGGATGTAAATATTGTTTTGTATATGCCACCACGCTTATGGATAAGCTTGGGGGAGAGGATCCTACGATGTGTGAGAGAGTGACTACTTGACGGTGCATGACAACCTAGGCTAAGTAATATTTTATACTCGGTGATATTGCTAAAGTTTTACGAAATCCAGAAATCTATGCTTAGCATTCATTTCATGAAAACCACACTTTTCTATTCTTACTGCTCTATTGTGTGATATCTCTTATACTCCTTATAGAAAGCATTCAATTGAAAAGTGTGTGATCTACGATATTGTATACCGCTTTAGTTGCTTCAGACGATGCTAATTCTAGAATTATTCCATTTTTCATACTATATTGATATTCTTGGGTTTTCTATTTCAAATACACCATTATACTATGATATCGAGATAAAATTCATTGACATGTGTTTTACATTCGATGCGTGCTATATGAGTAAGCAAAACCCACGTCCTGAGAAAAATGATCTAGCGGCTTCCATCTTCTCTTTCTACTTTGTTTTTCGTTTTTCATTTTCCGCTTTTCCATCGTTTCTCTTTTTTCTTTATCCACCGGGTTCGCTTTTTACTCATCTTCCTCAAGGACGAGTAAGAGGTAAGCTTGGGGGATTTTGATCACTCCATATTTTACACCTTTTTTCTGTATGTTTGCATGCCATTTTGATCGCTCGAATCGTGCTTTTCACGATTTTTCGGTAATATTGCGATGCTTTTCACGATTTCTTGTTTTTGTCGAATTTCAGGAGATTTCGAGCGATTTGGAGTGATTCTGAGATGCACCCACTCCGAAGTGTCACCCGTGACTCCTTCGAGGGGAATTTTGCTATTGGAGAGGAGTGGAAGAAGAAAGAATGTCGTAGGAGCGACGAGGGAGCAAAAATATGAAGTTTGGGCATTTTCATCATGTCACTCGGCCGAGTGAAGGAGTCACTCGACCGACCATCTAGAGCCCGCTCGGCCGACCAGATCGGACACGCAACAGACTGAGTATCAACGTGCACTCGGCCGAGCATCGCCAGCCCACTCGGCTGAACCACGGAGACCCCAATCGCCCGAGTGGCATCAAGATGACAGCAAGCAGAAGTCCAGACTTACTGTAATTTTACAGTCGATCCCCGAGTTCCGACTCGGCCGAGTGAAGAAGTCCCCTCGGCCGAAGCAAAGAAAGTCACTCGGCCGAGTGACTCCCGAGGAGCCGACCCCCAAAAGTCCGAACTTACTGGAATTTGTCAGGGTTTGTCACTCGGCCGAATGACATTTGTCACTCGGCCGAGTGAGCCGCGCTGCCTGTAGCGTAAACTGCGATTCTGAGGCTGCGCATGGGCATTTTCGTCACAGTTTTTTGGGCGTTTTTGGGGGTATTTAACCCCAGTTTTTAACCTAGTTTAGGGAGCTTTTTCAGAACCTTTTGCAGCCTGTTTTAGATTACTTTTAGGAGATTAGATTTAGTTCATTAGGGAGGAGAGAACAGTGTTATTTTGTTGGATGCTATTGGTTCTTCATTGGTTTGTCTCTCTCCATATCAAAAACTCCATTTTTATTGATATATTGAATATTGCAATGAATTCTATTGATTTTGATTGTGAATTTCTATTGCATTTTATTATGAATTGTGAGTAGTTCTATCGTCTTAGGGCGTAGGGATGAACCCTACGAACCCTATTTCTAATTTGTGATGAATTGGTGAAATTATTGCTAGAATTGATTAGGGTTAGGTTGTGATTGATTTAATACAAATAGTTAGGGATTCATACCGATTGGGATTTGCAAGAGATTGGATCCCAACTCGATAGGAAGCCCTAGAAATTCTAATTGGGTTACAATTGGATTTCTATGGAATCGGTTTGCAAGAGATTGGACCGAAACTAGGGTTTTCGATTGCAATTCTATACCAATACCCGTTTGCAAGAGATTGGACGGGTAGGAAATATCCCAACCTAGGTCGTAGCTCGAGTTTGCACGAGAGTGGGCTCGAGATACGATTGAATGATGATGTTGTTCTTCACGCTAGCTTGCCTAGGTTAGGGTTTGCAAGAGAATGGACCCTACCCTAGGTTTGCTATAGACCGGCAATAGCGCGAGAGCGTGAGCTTGGTTCTACATTTAGTTGCAACTAGTTCACCTGAATTTCAAGTCTAGCAATTGTGACACATACGAATCACAATGACGAGATACGGTTTGTAGCGGGGATTCCTTACCCTTAGGCGTCTTTATTAATTTGATATTTCTTTTATACAATTGAACGACTGTGACCGCTTTATAGCGAATATTTCTCGACTTTTCATATAGCCAGGTGGATAGAAGTGGTCACTGTCATTTGACCTCCTCGTGTTCGATACCCGCTCTCCGCTACACCGTGCGCTTGCGGTAAGCTAGCGAGTCGCGTGCCCGGGTGTGCATCCAGGCCCCGATCAGCATTCACATGGAGACATTGCTTTCAGAAGCAAAGTGAAGACATTCTCCAAAATGTGTTCTCCATTTGTATAACAATTATCCTGAAATCGTGACATCAAATATGTCACATTTTCAGGTCCTCCTACTTTTGCCTTTTCTTATCATAGTTGTTACTCCCTAAAAACCGACATAGTTGATAAAGGCCCACTCAAATAACCCCTCAACAATCCTCATCAATGAGGACCAGTTCGCCAAGACTAAGAAGAGCTCGTCGAGGCTCAGAGCAGTGCACCCTTGCGGACCGCCAAACTTGTCAACCAATCCCAAGTCTTGGCCCGTCGAATCTCCATAATAACACCTAGCTTGCCTCAGAGTAGCTCGCCCGGAAGCATCTTGCCTACCTCTTTGCCCCAGAAGAAGCTCGCCTACCTCGCTGCCCCGCAGCAGTCTGCCAATGAAGGAGGCGACTCACCACATACACCACTGCCAGTTTCAGTACAGACAAAGTCTGACAAAAGCGCACCTGGCCGCTTTGCTACCTGACAGCTTACCGAAAGCACGCCTTGCTGTTTTGCCGCCAGACAGCCTGACAAAAGTGCCACCTGACATTTATGGCTCTGATGCCCTGACAAAAGCACGCCTGATGCATTCGGCCTGACATCAATGGTCGAATCTTTGACGCCCTGACACCGCCATCTCAGCAAAAGCAACCGACTCCAGCAGCCTATAAATATCCCCTCTCCTCCAAGCGAGGGTGGGGGGTAGGTTGGATGGTTGATAATATGTAAGCAAATCCTTACACCTCTACTTACATTCAAGGTTGAATATCCTCCATATATTCATGCCTTTCACACTAGTTTACCACGCAAGTGCCGATCTGCCTTTAAGATTGCCCTTCATGTCCAACATTCTCTCATCAGTCATTAACTGACTAAAGCATCGGAGGGGCTGCAGGTTGACAGCAGGTCTAGCCTTTCTGACGAGCTGCTCTTCTTGTAGGAAGTTTGCCCAGCAGCCATCGAGCGTGCGACCTACGACATCCTTCTCCATCGGTCGAGCGACCTTCACCAATCAGCAGGCGACGTACTCCGATTGATAGGCGACCATGAGATCCTCACCTCCCAATTGTCCACAGATCGTGATTAACCTCGTCTTTCCCCCCAAACACTTGCAACCATTGTTCCCTTGGTTCCCCACTTCAATACAAATTCATTATGAGTGGATTCTACCCTGCAACAATAGTCAAAACTTTTTCTCAACCAAATTTCCACAATGCCTTCTCTGTTCTAAATCACATTTAGACACTACTTTTCCAACAAAAATATTAGCTGTGCAAGCACCTCACGTATCCAAACCCTTGAGCTTCACAATCTTGAGTTGACTCAACAAGTTTCTTGACTCAAGATCTGATTTGGATACATGGTATTGCACCGCTAGTGCACTCACTTTCGAGTCAAACAGTTTGATTGAAGTTTCAGATCTTGCTGATCGAAACATTTTTCCATACAACCTTGAGTTGACTCAACAAATTGTATGAAGAAACTTGCTTTGAACATCAGTATGTTCAAGCCTCCCCTCATAGAGGCGAGTGACAGTTAGCGTTCTTTTATTTTGTTGGACACAGAGCTCAAGAAAATCATTGTCCATAAGCTTGTGCTAGGAAGGATATTTTAAGGTCAGCGAGAACTTGGTTTAGACTGTCAAAATTTGATCTTGGGTGGATATTCCTTAAACAATCATCTTGACCAATTAACTTATTCCTTTAGGATACTATGTCTTGGATTCCTTCTGGTAAAACATAGAACTATCCTAGTTCAGCATATGTTCAATGATTTTTTTAAATATAGTTAAAATGTATTTTTATTCGACTATATCCTCCCACTATTTTAGCAATCATCTTAAGTCATATAGATGAATGAAAAATAATATTTATTGGGAATGGGACCCGACCACCATGAGTCTCACAACCTTAAGTTGGCTCAACAAGTTGCTTAACTCTGTAATCTATAGATGACTTCGTCAATCACGTCGTATGTGATTCCCTTATTGGTTTTTACCCATAGTCACTTATGACCTTGAATTGGCTCAACAAATCATAACGACTAGTCTAGTCAGACCCTTGCTTCATTGTCCAATCCTAACTTACACCGGCACTCGGTTATGTTCACAACGTGACGGTTTGGGTTAGGTTGAACTACACTCATGTTTAATGGAATTGGTTCCCAAAAGATGGCCCATGTTACAACTTGAGTTGACTCAACAACTATAACAGGAATCCCTGGTGTGCAAAATCCAAAAGCAAGGAGGGCTACGACTAACCTTGAAAAAGATTTATAACGTAATTGACTAGATGTAATCGACGGTTTCACATAAGCATAATTGGCATCATTGCGGTCCAGCGGTACATGCCTAGAGATATGGCTCGGCCAGGATCATTATCCCTAGTCGAGCTATGGTGATCCACAACACTAGTCAAAAACACTAGACCGGATCATGGTCCATTGAAGGAAACTAATTATTCATATTTGTGCCATGGACTAGAAATGGCTTCTTTAAAACTAGTTAATACTATCAACTAGTTGAATCTTAAAATTCGAAATTATTAGGATTGGTTAATAACTTTTATTAATGTCCTTATCAAATATAAGGAATCAATTTTAGGGTGATATCCTAATCATGTATTAGGCATTTAAACAAGTTTAAATTATAGCATGTGCATCAAAAATTATCTTAAAATTTTCAGAAAGCTTTTAATGGCTAACCTAATAGTTCTTCTTGTATTATCACATCATAATAAGAAATATTATATAACCTTTAAAGATACAAAAATTTTATCACATAAAATATTGGCATTAACACTTGCAACTAAAATTATCTCATAATAAAGTTACAACAATAATTATCATATAATTATCCAAATCTAATTTTCAAAATTAACACATGATTTTTAAAATTAGATCTAATTTTAAAAAAACAATTTTTTTTAAATTCATCACATGAAATCGACAATTTAATAGTTTAATTAAAACCTCCATCTGATGGAGAAACATGATGTATCATATACATTTTATAATTGCAAAAACTATGGATCAAGTAGACCTAGCTATGATACCACTATATGGTTATCTGGGTCCTTAGGGCCATAAAATCGACGTTCGGCCCAAGTCGGTCGGACAACGAAACCATAAAAGCAGCGAAAAACAGATCTAAAAACATTTTCTAAATCAAGCCCTAAAGATACAACCCGAGCCAGAATCTTTACTATCCATGGGTTGGGTCCGACCAACCCTTACAGATAGATCTATTAACCTATTTGCAATTATAAACGCATGTTTAAATAAACTACATACCTTTCACTTCGTTTTCGCAGAATATGAAGCGTCGTTTTCAGCAACATTTCTTTGGCCCCGTGCCGCTTCTCCCAAGTCGAACCGCGTCCCGAGCCGCACCTCGTCCCGAGCCGAACCGTTTCCCGAACAAAACTGCGTCCCAAGGCGAGAAACACCCTTGTTGCCGAGCCAACCACGCACCGAAGAAAGTTTCACCTTGAGTGGATCATTCGTCAAGACTTCGGATTCGATCTGAACTCCTTCATAGCTTTGCTAGAGCCCGGTCAGGAGCAATGAAGAATTTTGGGAGAGAGTGAATAATTAATTTAAGTCTTAATCCGAGCGTGCTCAAGACTTTTGGGAGTTTTTCGGATTTGGAGACTTGATGCTAGCTTCAAGGAGAGGAATTGACCCCTATTTATATAGGCGGCAGACTCCTCCCTTTCTCATCATATCCGATGTGGGACTAAAGTTTTGGAGGAAAAAACTAATTAAAGTTTACCTTTCACAAGGCCAATATTTATCGAATTTTTCCTCCCTCACCGTTGAGCTTCGCAAGTGAAACAACCTACCAAATTGAAGAGCGCTGAAAGATGAACACATAGAAATAAACGGGACTCAATTCAGACTTCGTTTAACCCCTCAAACGTAGTCAAAAAGTTGGGCAAAAGCTGTAAAAAACTGATTTTCACAACAGCCTTCAGGTTTTCCAAAACCCTAGATGTGGGCGCCACAAATGGGGTCCACAGGACAGCTGGGCATGCCCAGGCCGCTAGGCAAGCCCACCCGTGCGGGCGGGTCTGACCCACCCACTGGGTGGGCGGGATCGAGCCAGAGCCCGCCCTGGCGGGCTTGACCCGCCCGCAAGAGCAGGCGGGCTTAGCTCGCTTGGCGGGCTCGCCCCACCCGTAATTGCAGGCGGGCTTAGCCCGCCAGGCTGTGCGGGCTTAACCCACCCACCCAGGCTGGGTGGGCTAGCCCAGCCCGTATGGGCTGGGCTAACCTAGGTCAGAACTGGGCAAAAGCCTAGGTCTGGCCATTTGTCCCTTTACTGGAGCCTTTTAGCTCCTATTGAGCTCCGATTTGAGTGCTATTTTTTCCGTGACATTCGTGAAAAAACCCTCTTCATTTTTATGCCTTTATATAATAAATAGGCTCGCAAACAATTTGCGATGTATTTAAAAACTATTGCATCACATGCAATTTAAACCCACATCCTTAATATTCTAAACCTTTTGTCACAAACATTTTGTGACGTATTAATTCCCTTTCATTTAATGCATGATCTCCTCAATTCTACCTATTACTTGACAAAGATCTCACTCTGTGTGAGACCCTACACCCTGATCCTACTACAGGTGGGGCTCGAAACCCCAGACGGTAGTAACCACGAGCAGTAGGCGACGTCTTTGTATCATACTTATGTGGTTAACTCATTGAAATGAGTATTGTCAAGACCATCTTGACTATGTCCGTGATGAATACCACAATTTTAGTCACATCTCAATACTATGTTTCTTAGTGAAGCCTAGGGTACGGTCAAATTGTCAACCCTAATAGCTTGAACTTGGTTATCTCCATCGGTCTTTAGTCAAATAATGTTGGACTTTTTCCAACATACTTTGGCCAAAGTTTTTCACTAAAGACTAAACCAACACATGCGACACTAATCCCCCATAACAGGAGAGGCGAATCCTTTCTTAGTTATTACTTTCCTCGCACGCTTCAAGTTTCACCCAACCAAAGACCTTTCGACATGCGTTTCCTCGAAGCTAGGTCAGAGATCTAAGTGACACCGTTCACGTACAAGTTCGTACAATGACCTCAAGTCTAAGTACCAACTAGCCTATCATCACAGAGATTTATCACCGATAGATTTGTATTGTTAACCATGTGATAATTCTCTTTGGGTCATTCAGTGAACTCATTCTCCAATGAGCACATATGTCTCGTCTTCGACTTTGCCAAGTCGAACGACTATGAGATCATCATCACCATTCTATGGTGATGATAAAGACACAATGGTCTATCCGATATTTTCATATCCTTTTCTCGAAACATCTATGAGCAAGAATGATGTTAGACTTAAGCTACTAACGGTCAAACAATCCTTCATGATCGAGATCCTCATTTTGATACTTTTTAACCTCGCATTAAGTCTCAGGACTTTACCTAAGTAATAATGTCGACTACATTATTATTAACTTAAGTAAATTCTTACCAAATAGCTTACTGTTATTTTTAACAAGACGTTTGTACATTTACACAGAGATAAATTGCCTCGAGGGCATACCCATCTCCCAACACCCTATTCACCCCTCCCCCCCCCCCCCCCTCTAGGGTGTTTTTCAAGCTGGGAATGAATCAGGTGACATCCCTATCCATCGGCCCCTCGATTCAGGAGCATTATTTTTGAAGTCGATCAGTCCAGTTGATCAGGGATAGTCGAAGCATCGTGCCAGTTCAATATCCTCCCAAGTTCGTCTTCATGTCTCTCTACGTCTGACCCTGAGGAGTAACTCGGGTATGCCATGTCAAGACAAAATATGAGGGTCCATTATCAATAATATTGTAGATGATACCCCCAATAGGGGCCCACAAGCAGTGGGGCATCTGTAAGCTAGACAGATGGGACCTGCCAATGACCATGTGTGTCCCAACAGACCACACGGTTTGTCTCAACAGACCACGCAGTCTCAGATGCAAGCTAGACCAGACCCTAGCAACAGCCGGTATTCTCATTCTGCAACACATCCCAGCAAGGATGACCCCGAAAGGCTATCTCATTCGGCAGCTCAACTCTGGGGGGTTGATCTCCAGCAGGTCGGCCCCCTCAATGGTGGCTCTCCATAGGACGACCCCTTGAGGCTGGTCCGCTCAACTCCACGATCGAAGCACTCGTTCACCCGACCAGATCAGCCAATGCACCACGGCATGATCTCGGGTGAGCTATTTTTCTCTCCAAGCTGTTATCAGTGGGCCCACCTCATGTGCATAATTGTCAGCTTTATCATTGAAGAAGCGTGGCTTGTCTCGTCAGACGGTGTGTGGTCAGTCTTACCAGAAGCGACTGCTACCAGTTTGTTGGGTAGCACGCAGCCAGCTTTTTCAGAGGAGTGGTTGTGCTAGGCATCTCATGTCCCGATGAACCTCTGAGGGGTTGGTTACATAGTGATGTGGAGAGTCTGCTGACGTTCCGAAGCCGTCCCCCCTAAGTCTATACATATGGCAGAAACCTCATCTATCAGTTATGCTTAATTTTCATAACTAAACCCTAGTTTCTCCATCTCTTTTTCCATCTAATAACCCTAGTAGTGGACCTCTAGCTGACGCCCCCTCCTTCCTCTACTTGATACTAAGGTAAGCATTGGAGGCGAATCGGAGGGCTGCCACCCTCCGGTTCTGCTAACGATTTTTCTAACTGTTTTAAGCGACAACGAAGGATCTTCCCTCTCATCCCAGTAAAACCATCATGTCCAGGCTCCTCTGTTACATGAATACTCGTCCTCGCAGTCTGATCTGGGCCTAGCGAGATTTTGTGCATTAACACTAGTTTAGTAAATATTTTCCTCTTTAACATTTGACCTTTATTTTTCGTACTTGAAAAAGTGACTAGCAAAAACATGCACATAGCTAATGGAGCATCTAGAGGGCGTGTTTTTTGTTGTTATTTTTTTATTGCTACGAGGAAGAAGGTTGCCATGGGATTGCCATGGCCCTTGCCGACCCCACACAAGCACACAATATCACATCGTGTGGTATACGACTCTACATTTTCAAAACCAAGGGCAGAGCCAAGCATTCGAGGGCACCCAGGCTGTAAGTGCCACCCAAAATTAATCTAGGAAGTAAGGTAGTTGCAACGCCAGAACGATGGTTGGAGCACAGACATGAGCAAGAAGCGGAGCCAAAAATAACCCGGATAGTAGGCTGGGTACATTAATACATGGGTCTGACCATGTTCAAAACCACACCCAAATATTACAACAAATGCTTAGGACAGTGTAACTACAATCTTTCTCCTTGGATATATAATTTATCATGTATAAGGAGGAAGAGATGCCCTCTGCAGATGCGAAATAAAAAGTAAATAAATTAATGTATAAATTGATTTTAGGGAATAGTTTGATTTCTACTCAGAAGTTGGGGCATGCATACAGTTAGCTGTACATATGCCGAAAGTTTAAACTCTTTTTGTAAAATGTAAATTTCATTACAGAATAATGTAGAAAAGGTGGCACCTGATCTAATAGATCAGGTGCCAAGCTACAAAAGGCTAGAAAGTACAAGTCTCACATGGGCTTGTACTTTGTGTGGGACCCGCCTTTTTGTGTCTTGCACCTGATTTATTAGAGCAGGTGGCACCTAATATACATGACTCTCATTTAATTAATTGCAAACCAAATCTACATTGATCTAAACCACGAGTATGATGAAAATGAGAAGCAAGAACATGAGCATGATAGCACGTGCAATTACTGAGCACATTGGCAAACACCGAGGGGAAAACATGCAAATAAAAATCGATGATGGGGTTGCAATATCTTTGATTTTTTAAGTTTAGGGTTTAGAATTTAGTAAGGGTTAAGGATGGAGGTGGTATGGTGATTGAGGTGAGCAAAGAGAGAGTGAGAAGGGAAATAAGAAAATTGATTTTTTCCCATAAATTAATCCAAATTAATGTCAAGGCCAATTCAAGATAAGTGTGATACACCTCCGCTTGAACTCTAATTACCATGTGCATGGGTCCATATGTCAGCCTAGCTGGGAGTAAACACGATGGACTGACTACATGTGAGCCAGCTTGAAACAAGCTGCCATTTGTAGGGGAGACAAGTCCATGCCCGTTCAAGAACAAAGAGCCAGTGTACTTGTATGCCCAATGGTAGCCTCCTCGCATGCAAAGGCAGGGGGCTTGAACTGCATCATACGGATTTGCACCTTCTTTTGCTTCACACTTAGTGGACAACTCATACTTATGTTCCCTAACATGGCTCTCTTTTCCCAAACCTACAACACAGCCACATCATGCATGCTTCCATTGCAAAAGATAATAGGAAAGCAATGATCACAGGGACACGCCACACTTGTGTGTGATAATGTTGTCCATGGTAACAAAATCCACATCTTATAAAAATGAAATGAAAATAGAAAATATTAATCTAGGTTATGTTACTGTGTTTGAGATGAAATAAAGAAATGTTGGCCAAGGCCATGAATAAGGACACAGGGTGCATGCAAGCTCCATGTGAGGAGCATGATGGTGAGGATCAGTGCTGTCTTTTTTCCTTCCTTTGTCTAATTCCCAACATCTATAGATGGCAGCCATATGCTTTATAGGGACCTTTTGCACAGTGCCTGAGTCGTTAGTCCTCATTATGCATCTCATTACTTAACTCTTTGAATGTTTGTGTGAGAATTATATGACCTTATGCACAGTGCCTGGGTATAAAATCATGAGCCTGGCCATTTGCTACTTTTAAATAAATAGTTGCATTCCTGTAGGAGATAGCTATGAGTATATGTAGCCCAAAAATATTGTGAGAAAATTGTGACATTATTGTATGTGGACAACAGCTAAGGAAGAAGAGAACAAGATAGGCTAACAGTGCTAAAAGAAATGGTGGCATGTGGGGTTGGCCCCAATTTGTTTGGAAACCGGAGTTTGCATCCTTAGTCCACTACCACTATGTGAGTAATAATTCCTGCTCGCTTGTTTGTGGCAACTTGCATCAATCTTGCATCCTTAGTCCACTACCACTATGGGAGTAATAATTCTTGCTCTCTTGTTTGTGGCAAACTTGCATCCGTAGTCCACTTCCGTTCCCTACCGCAGTAGTATCGCTGCAGGTTAAAACTCAAAATCCACCCCTTATAGATGTGTGGTTGTGTGGTTCTCACCCGCAACACACACACACACACACACACACACACACACACAGTCCATCTGCCTCCCTCTCCGGCCCTGGCACACACACACACACACACACACACACACACACACCCCCCCCCCCCCACCCCCCCCCCCCCCCCCCCCCCCCCCCCCCCCCCGCCCCAAAACCCCAAAAACCACACAACACACGCACAGCCCATCTCCCTCCCTCTCCATCCATCTCCCACACAGGAACCCTCTGTCTCTCTCTGGATGTTTTCCAAAAGCAAAGGAAAACTATGCGAGAAAAGCATCTGTTGATTTTTATATTAATTTTTTGCCCGAATGCGAGGGAACCCATATTTTGTTTTTCATATTTATTTCCTAGTCTTCTTGGTACAAGCGGCAACTCCATTCTGATTTTCTTTCGATCAACCGATCAACCAGACACGAAGTCATTCACGAAGCCATTGAAAAAGTTTTTTCTTTGGGAAACTTTTCAGCAAAGATCTTCCATGTTACTATGTTGTTCAGACTGTTGGGGATAAAAATTGAATTTCTATGGTGAAAACCGGAAATATTCCTATTAAAGTATTGAAAAAATATGGAAAAATTACGATGAAGCGTACCTCAATCTATGATAATTAATACAATAAATCAGTGTTGTTGGTCTTTCAGATCAACATGAATCAAAGTGATTAGTCGACTAACCAGTGCTTAAGTCGACCAATGATATAAGATTCATCGACTATCTATGCCCAACCTTTCTTCATTTGAGTTGAAATGTTTGCAACTCTACGATCATTTCTCTTATGCACTCTACTCTTTGTGAACCGTTCTGTCCTCTCGATGTTGATCACAACTCTTGCGATTGATACCATGTATACCATATATACATAAAGCTTTTTCATTCGCCTTTCTTGAGAGGTCGTCATCTATATGAAACTCTAATCGCCTGATTCCAATTTTAACAACGAAACTATCACATCATATCCTTTCGATTTTCTTTCGATCAACCAAACACGAAGCCATTGAAAAAAAATTTCTTTGAAAACTTTTCGACAAAGATCTTCCATGTTACTACAATATTCATACTGTTGGGGATAAAAATTGAATTTATATGGTGAAAACCATCACCAAAATATATGAAATATTCATATTAAAGCGCCTTGAGAAAATACTGAAAAATTATATGGAATTTACATGAATCCATGTGAATTAATACCTTAAATCCGTATGGTTGGTCTTCCAGATCAACACGAATCAAAGTAATTAGTCAACGAATAAGTGATTTAGTCGACCAATGATATAACATTCGTCGACTATCTATGCACTGCCTTTCTTCCTTTGAGTCGAAATGGTTGTAACTCTTTACGATCATTTCCCTCACGCACTCGCAACTCTTTGTGACGCGTTCTCTCCTCTCAGTGTTGATCACAACTCTTGCAATTGATACCATGTATACCATATATACATAAAATTGTTTCCTTCACTTTTTGTGAGAGGTCATCATCTTTGTGAGACTCTAATAGCATGATTCCTATTTTAACAGCGACATGATTACTTCGTATCCTTCATTTTGGACCAATCATTAACTGGTTGGTATATACTGAAATCTCTTTTACCCAAGACATGGACCTAATAGTGATAGCTTACAATGCAGTCTGGTCCCTTCTGTTGGAGATTCCGAGATGGCAAATAAATACTAGAAGGGTGAATAGTGTTATACAATAAAATACTAACTTAAAATTTACACTCTGTAAGTTTACCTAAGAAATCAATTGGAGTTACCCAACTTGATTCTTAATCAATAAAGCTCAAGTATTTAAAGTATGATATGCAACGAACAGGGGCAGAACTACGTGGTAGTTGCCCTGGGCAGCTGCCCATGGCAACAAAATAAAAAATACCCATTAGTATTATTATCAACATTTCTTTGTAACCAAGTGGTTAAGGTGTTTAGTTGTTGGACTGAAGGTTTTGGTTTCGATTCCCAGTGAATGAATTTTTCATTTCTAACATATTTTGCATACAATAAGCATAATGTTCAAAGAATATTGGAGAGAATTAACCATGGCAACAAGCCATGGTGATTTATTTATAAAAATTACTTAGGCAACCCAAAAGACTAGGATACCAAAAGTCTCCACCACTTAATGTGGTGGAGTAAATGGGTGGATAAGTGGTGGGGAGGCCAAAGGCCTCCCCCACTCACAACACTCCCCCTTATCCATCCATTACTTTGGTCTTAGCGTATTAGGCTAAAAAGGGGGTGGGTACTTCTGGATCCTGAGTAATTGTGTTTGCCTCTTTAAAACCTTAGCTGTGAAAAAACCAGTGGGAAAAACCAACAGGTTAAGGGGAAAAAGTATAACACACAGGTTACTCCCCCTCATCCGTACAAGCTTCAGGCTTGTAGGTCTTTCGGTTGTCTCATACCGATTCCTTTTACAAGTTTTACAAAAATACATTTTGGTAAAGATTTGGTAAAAAGATCAGCTAAGTTGTTGCAGGACTGGATCTGCCGAACTTCAATCTGCTTGTCCTCCTTAAGCTCGTGTGTCCAGAAAAATTTGGGAGATATGTGCTTCGTCCTGTCGCCCTTGATGTAGCCCTTTTGAAGTTGAGCAATGCACGCAGCGTTGTCTTCAAATAGGACAGTAGGCTCCAAATCACTGGTCTTCAGGCCAGTGGATTGAAGAATGTTGTGGACGACGGATCATAGCCAATAACACTCTCTGCTCGCTTCATGGATCGCAATGAGCTCTGAATGGTTGGATGACGTAGCTGATGTGATTTGCTTTACCGATCTCCAGGAGATAGCAGTACCTCCGTAGGTAAACACAAAACATGTCTGTGATTTTGCCGTGTGTAGATCTGAAAGATAACCTGCATCGGCATAACCAAACAATTTGGGGGAGGTACCTCTCTGGTAGTAAAGTCCTAGATCAATTGAACTCTGGAGGTATCGCAGAAGATGTTTTACTCTGTTTCAGTGGCGCTTTGTAGGCGTAGCACTGTGTCTGGCTAGGAGATTAACTGTAAACACTATATCGGGATGCGTACTGTTAGCCAGTTATAGAAGTGCTACAATGGCACTGAGGTAGGGTACTTCAGGACCCAGTATCTCCTCCCCTTCTTCCAGAGGCCGGAAGGGGTCCTTATGTACATCTAGTGATTTTACGACCATAGGAGTACCTAAAGGATGACATTTATCCATATGAAACTTACATAGAAGTTTCTTTGTATAATTAGATTGGTGTAATAGGATTCCACCTCTTAGGTGTTCTATCTGTAAGCCAAGACAATACTTTGTTTTGCCTAGGTCTTTCATTTCAAAAGTATGTTTTAGGCTCTCAGATATCTCATTGATCTCTGCAGGAGATCCAATGAGATTTAAGTCATCCACATATACTGCTATGATGACGAATTATGTTCCCTTTCTTTTGATAAAGATACACGGACAGACTTCATTATTCGTGAATCCTTACTGTGCAAGGAAATCACTAAGTCTGCTATACCACATCTTTCCCGATTGCTTTAGACCATATAATGATCTATGCAGCCTTACAGAGAATACGTCCCGAGGTATCTCTTTCATCTCTGGGGGTAGTTTAAACCCATCAGGAAGTCTCATGTAGATATTTTTATCTATATCGCCATATAGATATGCAGTCACAACGTCCATGAGCTGCATTTCTAGGCTTTCCAGATAAGTTAGACTTATTAAAAATCGGAATGTGATCGAATCATGACCGGGGAATACATATCTTCGTATTCAATCTCCGGTCTTTGGGAAGCACCCTGGGCTACAAGGCGTGCCTTGTAGCGAACGATCACATTATTTTCATTTCTTTTTCTTATGAAAACCCACTTATATCCTACAGGCTTTACACTTACTGGTGTTTGGACTACTGGTCCAAAGACTTCACGTTTCAAGAGTGAGTCTAGCTCTACTCTTATTGCCTCGTCCCACTTTGGCCAATCATCTCTGCGTTTACATTCCCGCTAGAGATCGTGGTTCGACGTCATCGTCATATTCGGTGACGTGAACGACAATATCAAACGCAAAATCGTAGATGACGACTGTGCTATATCTGTCCAGTACCTCTCCAGTACGTACAAAATTTAATGATGTTTCTCCTATTGTCTCCTCTGCAGGGGAAACAAGGAGTGGAGAAGTAGCTGGTCTGAGCTCAGCATCCTGTGGAGGGATAATCTTATTATCTCTAGGAGTCTTCCTCTTGCGAGGAACTTTATCTTTTAAACCTGGTGGGCATCCTCTTTTCAATTGAGGTACATCCAATTCTGCTGCCGGTGGATTACATCCATCTATGGGGATGTCAATCCTAGCTGGCGTATTAGCAGAAGGGACGTGTGAACGGACAATCTTCTGGTTGTCCGTGAACTTATCCGGTAAAAGGTGTACTGTATTCTGAATGTGAAGGATCTTCAGGATCTCATCTTCACACAGATTAGTACGCGGATCATATATGGACAAAGACTTCTGGTCCCAAATAATGGTCACAGTAGCTTCAGGCTTCTCAGATTGTGTGCCTAGTTTAGGAAAAAATTTCTCATCAAATTCACAGTCAGCAAAACGTGCCTTGAATGCATCCCCCGTTAGGGGTTCAAGGTATCTAATAATAGAGGGCGAATCAAACCCAATATAGATACCTAGACGACGCTGAGGACCCATTTTGGTCCTCTGAGGTGGTGCTATTGGGACATATACCGCACAACCAAACACTCTCAAATGAGAGATATCCGGAGGCGCGCCCTATGCAAGTTGCATCGGGGATAATGTATGACCTCCAAATGGCATTATCCTAATAAGTGATGCGGCATGTAAAATAGCATGCCCCCAAGCATCCACCGACAACTGGGATTGCATAAGCAATGGATATGCAATCCATTGGAGTCTCTTTATAAGGGACTCAGCTAATCCGTTCTGGGTGTGAACATGTGCTACAGGATGTTCAACTTCAATACTTGTTGCCTGGAAATAGCCTTCGAAAGACTTGTGAAGTAAATTCGCCTGCATTATCAAGACGTAGTTTCTTGATATAGTTATCGAGGAAATGAGCACGCAACCTTATTATTTGTGCCAATAGCTTTGGAAAAGCTAGGTTGCGGGTGGACAAGAGGCACACATAAGACCATTTGGTTGATGCATCAATCAGTACCATGAAGTATCGAAATGTGCCACGTGTTGGATGAATAGGCCTGCAACTGTCACCATGGATTCTCTCAAGGAAGCCAGGAGACTCTAATCCCACTTTCAGGAGGGAAGGTCTCGTTATAAGTTTTCCCTTGAAACAAGGCGGACAAGGAAATTCACCCTTATGAAGAATCTTCATGTTCTTCAATTTATGTCCACGGGATTCAGTGATGATGCGTCGCAGCATTGCTGATCTAGGGTGACCAAGTCTATTGTACCAGAGTTGGAACTCTGGTAGTGATTGGCATGTCTGGTGCTCAGTCATATTGGCTTCTATTGGTTGAATGTATGTATGGTAGAGACCCGACGGGAGTCCCTTGAATCGCTTGCAGATGATCTTCTGGTCATCTTTTTGACGAGTTACATACAGATATTCAACCTTATTTTCATCTCTGGTTTCTAAGTGATATCCATTTAAACAGAAGTCCTTGAAACTTAGGAGATTCCTATTTGATTTAGGATAGCATAATGCATTTTTTATTTGAAGTCTTGTGTTATTTGGGAGCAATATAATTGCTTCACCAGATCCTTCAATTATTTGGGACAGTCCTGAAATTGTGATAACAGGACCGTTATATTTATTTATGCTATTAAAATAGAAATATTCGCGAAGGATTGTGTGCGTCGAGGCACTGTCCACTTGGCACTCATACTTCATCTATATAAGCAAAAACGAAATTTTATTTGAGTAAAATGTAGATGACATTCAAAAATAAAAGTTCGCACTAAAGCAAATAAAATATGAAGATACATCGAATTTTAAATGTATAGATAACGGATGATACTCAATCGAGCAGGTCGTCGTTCTCGAAGTCTTTTGCAGTAAACATCATTAGCGGCTGAACAACCGCCAAGTTTGTTTCAGGTAGAGACTTCTGGCTCGCCCGATATAGATCCTGGAGGTGGCGAGGAGTGCGGCAGTTTCTGGACCAATGGCCAGTCATGCCGCATCTATGGCATTTATCCTCCTAGTTCTTCTTAGGAAGTGACACTTGGTCGGTGTTCTTTTGCTTCCATGTGAAGTTTCTCTTTTCCTTATTGTTTTTGTTTGTCTGGGGTGCTGCACCTCTTGGTTGCTTCATTACAGTTTTTCCTTTGTTGTTTTTAGCCTTCTTCTTGTTTTTCCACTTCTGGGGAGAAACGTGGTGGGCTTCAGGGATAAGGGCAGTGCCAGCTGGACGTAAATTATGAGTGGCAAGTAATAAGTTTCGATTTTACTCTGCCCTAAGTAGGCATGAGATCAGATCAGAGAATTTCGTGAAGTTGCGTTCACGATACTGCTGCATGAGGATTGCATCTTTCTCGTGAAACGAGGTAAATGTCTTTTCCAACATGCGTTGTTCTGTCACTTCTTCACCGCACAACTTCAGGCATGAGGTGATGTTATGAAGTGCATAATTATACTCAGCGATGGACTTATAGTCCTGAAGTCTGAGGTTTCCCCACTCATAACTGGCACGCGGTAATATAACATCAATTTGATGTTTATATCGTGCCTTCAGCACTGTCCACAGTTCCTTTGGGTCCTCTACCGTTAAGTATTCTGCATTTAAGGTCCGATCTATATGTTTCCTAATGTAGATTATGGCTTTTACCTTATCTACATCGGAGACAGTGGTAGGAGTGCTGCTGCTAGATGTAGCAAAAGCATCGGCCGCTGCTGGGACCGATGAAGGAGCCAAAATGGACCCAAGGAGGGCCATCGAACGCAAGTGGAACTGTAGGTCCACTCGCCAACTCAGATAATTTTTCACTGCAGAGTCAAGGACTTCGAAATTGACGCTTGCCAATTTTTCCATTTATCTACGCAATTTAAAATAAGCATGAATTAATTTAAAATTAAAATTCACACATTAAAAATTAAAATAAGTAAAATATGGGGATCGGCCAGATACCCAAATAAATACAAAGTCCAAAGTCCGAATATACAGTCCGTAAACAAAAGAAAAATACAATTTGAAAACCTAGATTGGGTCCCTATATTTTCCAATTTAAGCATCCATCTTCAGTTGTCGGTACACCGGTCTTTTGGAATAAATACATATAATCCACACTTACAAATTCCTCAAAAAGAAAATAAAATAGCAAGGAATATAAAGGGTATCAAATTGGCCGATCCCAAAAATCACATTTTAGCTTATATAAACATCCACGTAGTTTATAAATGCTACAGGCACAAAATAAACAACCACGCATGTATATAACACATGCATATATAATATGGAAAAATAGACTATAAAATATAATAATCTCTCGGGCCACTGGGAGACGTCATACACAGTTAGGTTAATTGACTAAAGGCAGGGGGTTGGCCCTGCCCCAGAGCCTGGAGGGGGGATCGAGCGCGTAGCTCGGCCCATGCCCTTTTTTGGTTTGGGTGGCTAGGCTTGGCCCTGCTCCAAAGTCTGGAGGGGGGAGTGAGCGTGTAGCTCAGCCCGTGCCCTTCTCTGGTTTGGGTGGCGAGGGTTGGCCCTG
This sequence comes from Scilla litardierei, assembly GCA_030789695.1. Lineage (NCBI taxonomy): Eukaryota > Viridiplantae > Streptophyta > Magnoliopsida > Asparagales > Asparagaceae > Scilla > Scilla litardierei. The sequence continues at coordinate 294,257,582 of CM061141.1, forward strand.
CCCCAGAGTCTGGAGGGTGGAGCGAGCGCGTAGCTCGGCCCGTGCCCTTCTCGGGTTTGGGTGGCAAGGGTTGGCCCTGCCACATAGTCTGGAGGGGGAGCGAGCGCGTAGCTCAGCCCGTGCCCTTCTCTGGTTTGGGTGGCGAGGGTTGGCCCTGCCCCAGAGTCTAGAGGGGGGAGCGAGCGCGTAGCTCGGCCCATGACCTTCTCTGGTTTGGGTGGCGAGGGTTGGCCCTGTCCCAGAGTCTGGATGGGAGAGCGAGCACGTAGCTCGGCCCGTGCCTTTCTCTGGTTTGGGTGGCGAGGGTTGGCCCTGCCCAGAGTCTGGAGGGGGGAGCGAGCGCGTAGCTCGTCCCGTGCCCTTCTCTGGTTTGGGTGGCAAGGGTTGGCCCTGTCCCAGAGTCTGGAGGGGGCGAGCGCGTAGCTCGACCTATGCCCTTCTCTGGTTTGGGTGGTGAGGGTTGGCCCTGCCCCAGAGTCTAGAGGGGGGCTAGCCCGTAGCTCGGTCCGTGCCCTTCTCTGGTTTGGATGGCAAGGGTTGGCCCTGCCCCAGAGTCTAGAGGGGGGAGAGAGCGCGAAACTCGGCCCATGCCCTTCTCTGGTTTGGGTGGGGAGGGTTGGCCATGCCCCATAGTCTGGAGGGGGGAGCGAGCGCATAGCTCGGCCCGTGCCCTTCTCTGGTTTGGGTGGCGAGGGTTGGCCCTATCCCAGAGTCTGGAGGGGGGAGCGAGCACGTAGCTCGGCCCATGCCCTTCTCTGGTTTGGGTGGCGAGGGTTGGCCCGGCCCCAGAGTCTTATGCGTTTGAACTGAAATACTCAAGTGGAGACATCAAGGTTTGAAACTGTGCGGAAAAGAAAATATTTTATTAAAAAGACTCACAATTACTGATAGTACTTTAGTAAGTGCTCTGCGTTTCAGGGGTGTGCTAGTTCGCTTCCGTCCAGGGCCGCCAGGATGTGCATGGCTGGCCCGACGATGTCGACGATCTTGTATGGTCCCTCCTATTGGCTGCCCACTTCCCTCGGCGAGCGGTCTCGGGCTAGAAGGCGGCGTCTCTGAGGACCTAGTCGCCATCTCTGGGGTCCGCTTCTTCACCCGGGAGTTGTAGTGTCGATGGAGACAGTCTTGCCCTCATCCGTCGCCACGGACACCTCTTCGACTTCCTCAGCGGGGGTCAGCCGTTGGTCGCAGAAGCCCTCTCTTTCATTAAGGAGGTCGATCGGTAAGGCCTGCTCTGGACCCTTATTCTTAGTCGACCCCACGTAGCAGCTCCTGGATAGATTCTGACTCCCCCGTACCAAACCCACCCCTCGCGGAGTTTGGAATTTCACCATCTGGTGGAGCAGGCTGGGGAGCGCCGCGATGGCCGTCATGTAAGGTTGCCCAATGATCCTGTTGTATGTCGACGCAATGTCGACGATAATGAACTGCGTCATGCGAGTGACAACCTTGGGTTCCTCTCCGAGTGACACCGGTAAGGTGATCACCCCCACAATGGAAACCGAGTGGCCAGTGAAGCCGACGATGGGGCCCGTACAAGGCCTCAAGTCTGCCTGCTGCAGTCCCATCTTCTCAACCGTTGACATAAACAAGATGTCGGAGGAGCTCCCCATGTCGATCAGGAGGCGGTCGATGATGGCCGTCCCGATCTGAGCCTCGATGACGATGGCGTCGTCGTGCGGTAGCTCGACTCCTTCAAGATCCTCATCGGTGAAAGTAATGGGGGGTCGAGCAACCCTCCTATGCTTCGCCTCACCACCGAGGCCCGCCGCCATCACCTGTCGGGCGTATGCCTTTTTGCCTGACGACGACGCTCCCCTGAGGACGGTCCTCCGCATATCACGTCTATGCGCATGACCGCCCTAGAAGGACGGGGATCCTCCTGTCCGTTGTCTGGTGGTAGGTCCGGCCTCCACGCTCCTCGTGGGGCCCTCTCCTCCTGGGTCGGCCTGCTGTCCTACACGAAGCCTCCCAGGTGTCCAGCCTGGATCAATCACTCGATCTCCCTCTTGAGGGTATAGCAATTGTCGGTATCATGACCGTGGTCCCGGTGATACCGACAATACTTCCGGAGATCTCGCTTCGTCGGGTCGGACTTCATTTCCTTGTGTGGGTCCGGCAGCAATTCGGACCACGCCACCGCGGCCAACACCTCTATCATTGGGGCGTTAAGCTGTGTGTACTGGGCCCGCAAAGGTCCTTCCAGCCTTGGGATCGCTCGGGCAGACTCTCGGGGGGGAGCGAACTCTCGCACCGGGCCTGGGCGATCTTGCGGGTGACGTCCCGCGGGGTCGTGCCTTGGTTGAATCGTCTGGTCGCGGCCTCGGAGACCGTCTTCTTGCCTCGGCCCGGGATAGGGCCAAGGCTCGCCCTGGGACGATCTCGCCGAGGCGACTGGTTTCTTAACGCCGAGCGTCTCCTTGCTCAAAGCATACCTTTCCGCCTGAGCGATCAGTGCGTCGTAGTCGACCGGCGGATCTCGGAGCAGGGATTTGTGGAGGCTCCGATTCTGCAGCCCCGTCTTGAAGGCTAGCATGAGCACTTCGTCGCTGCAGGCCACCACCGCCCGCCTCTCATCCTGAAAGCAGCATAGGTATTTCCCAGTCGTCTCTCCTTCCACTTGGACTATCGTGCTGAGGTAGTCCAAAGGCTTCTTCTTGATGCGCCCGGCCTAGAACTCCTGGCAGAACCTGTGGGCCAACTCGTCGAAGCTCCCGATGGATCTTGCGGGCAAGTCGTAGTACCACTCCAGCGCTGTGTCCCGCAGGCTCTGTGAGAAAAGTCGGCACATGAACGCGTCATCCACATCCTGCGCCTCCATCGCCCCCCGGTATTGTTGTACGTATGAGAGGGGGTTGCCTCATCCGTTGTAGGTGGTTAGCGGGGGGGCCTTGAACCTTGCGGGTCTCTGGGCCGACGTGATCCATCGCGCCAATGGCATGGCCTCCTCAGGGTAGGCGGGGCGCTTTGGCGTGCTCCCTCTTCGTCATTCTGGGGTTCGGCTTCGGTCCCGCCTCGGCTGCCGACGGTCATCATGCCCTGGGGAGTGGCAAAGCGGTCGTCGGGGAGGACTCCTTCCGCGTGTTGGGGATTCGACGGGCGGTGGACTGCGGTCATTCCAGTATTGTCGGCCCACAGCCGTAGCCTCCGGGATCTCTCTCCGCTACTGATTCTCCATTAGGAGCCTTTCGTGCTCTGCGGCGAGGAAGCGAAGTTGTTGACGAACGGCTTCCTCGCCCAGACGATCTCGGGAGAGACGCCGACGGGGTGGACTTTGCCCCCGAGGTGGGGACCTGGCGAGCGACAGGCTACGCTTGTTCATGCATCACCGGCCCATCGTATACTCCTCCGGGATCTCCCGGTTCTCCTCATTCTCCCTCCGGAGCCTTTCGCATTTCGCGATAATGAAGCGGAGCTGGCATCGGGCGGTCTCTTCATCGAGGAGGGCTCGCCGGGCGGCCTCGGCCGCTTCATCCAGATGCCTCTGTGCAGCGGCCGCTTCCTCCTGGTGCCTTCACAGCCGCATGATCTCCATTTCTTCCTCCAAGAGCTTCTGTTGGGCCGCTATCTCCTTGGTGAGCCATTTGTCCCCTACTTCTTCGCTGAACTGAGGGTGGATGTTTCGCCTCACGTTCGGGGGCTCTGAGGGGCCGGGGGGCGCTCCGGTCCTGGCTGCATCGAATCCCGCCATCATCTTAGTGAAGGCTTCGAAGCTCTGCTGTACCGCATGAGCCGAGGTCTGGACTGTCTCGGCCTCCACCAAGGGGGTGGATTAGTCGCAGGAGTCATGGGATGAGAGTGCGATTCTTGGTCAACAGGATCCTTGCCATGGTCAGGATTTCGGTTGATTGGTATGGGATCTGATATGGGTGTGACCCTTCGTTCCCACAGACGGCACCAATTGTTGCGGGGTAGAACTCGTGTACAATGAATTTGTATTAAGGGGAACCAATGGCACGATGGTTATGCGAACAACGAGATTAGGATAGGCTATTTGACAGGTGATTAGTGGGATGATGAGGCTAAGCTTGTTGTGGACGCTAACCACTGTATCGAATCAGGTAGGATGTTACGGAGGGGCCGAACTGCCTAGGTTGAAGGCGAGCACGACTGGTGGTGACGAGCTCACCTGCGCAAGGAGCAACTTGTCAGAAAGGTCAGGTTGTGGTCAAACCCTTAGCCTCTCTGATGTCTAAGTCAGTAATAGGACTTAAAATGGGGGCTAGACACGCAGGTCGGACTGAAGGTGAGTCGACCGTACGTGAAGAGCTATGAGTGGAAGAACAAAGATATGGATGACCTTTGCTCTTGTGTGTGAGTGATAAGATTGAGAGTGAATTTGCCAACCCCCTCACCGTTGGAAGCGAAGGGATATTTATACCTAACTGGAGGCGGTTAGGTGGGGCTGATCTGACATGCTGACTCGGCGTGCTGAGCTAGCCCTACTGTCAATGGAAGCTTCGTTCGAGGATGTCAGGAACAGGAGTGTCAGCCACGCTTTTGTCAGATGGTGCAACGACCAAGGGCGCTTTTGTTAGGGTGTCAGGGCCGAAAGCATTAAGTGTCAGACGGCGCAACGGCCAGGGGGTGCTTTGTCAGATGGTCGGGTGGCGTAAGTGTCAGCAGCGTCCTTGTACTAGGTTGTTTGTCGTGTCCAATGTGCCAAGGAACCGTCGGAGCGCTTCCCAGGGGCAGGGCCCGTGACGGGTCACCGGGCCAGCCGGGACTGAGGCAGAATGGTTCGGGCGCACACTTTGCATGCTAATCCTAGCGGACTGGGCGGAACGGATGCGCATCCTGCTGGGATCGTGTCGGAGAGCGCCCCCATCAGCGGTCGGGGTGGGATGCGCCCTTCTCCCTGTCGTGTCGGACTTCTAGGATCGACAGGCGCCCTGCGGGCCCTTGAAGTTCGGACGTGGAGCGCCCCGTCGCTGGGTTAGCCGCCCGTTCAGAGGGGCGAGCAAGAGTGGTATTTTGGCGGTTTAGGACAGAATGTCGGACTATCACGGCCTTCAGGTCGTAACAGTATGTATAAACAATTTCTATAGTCAAATTTTTTAGTCAAATTCTATAATATTTTCAATATTTAAAATTTGTGTTTAAATCATGAAAATAATCTTACATAAGCAGTGCCAATTCAGTAGTCAATATTTTTCAGGAAACTCACAGTGAAGATGAAGCTATACCCACGCCTGAGCACGTTGCCCAGGTAGAGGCTTCTTCTCCACATCATCTTGATGAAGTCATCGGACATGAACATCGCCTCCTCGGAGAAATCAAGGCCCTCAGTCACGAGCCGGTAGCAATGGAGCCCCAGAGCCTTGCACCTCTGGAAGGCCATTTTATCCACTGCCATGAGAAGCAGGTGGTCGATGAGGAACTCGGTGCCCTCACCCTCGTAGAAGCTCCTGAGAAACAGGTCAAGCAAGCCATTCTCCTTTATATAGGCTTCTTTCAGTAAACTGATAATTACAGTCTTGTTCGACATGGAAGCTCTCCGTAGGGCCATTATCCTCGGCATAGGCTTCATTCAGTATGGCAACGGCGTCGACGACCACCTGCCATGCTTCCGCTTGAGGCGGCCGTCGCCGCCGAGGTACCGCTCGTCGCATGCGTCGATCAGGGCCGATGTCGCACCCTCGCTCCAGCTGTCGTCGCGGCCTCCCCCAATGCCGACGTTGGAGGGAGATGGGGATTGGATGAGGAGGGCCATGGTTAGGGTTTGTGAGTGGCGCTGGGGGACGGTGGCGACGGTGGATAATGTGGTGAGCGGTGGCGGGGTTCGGGAAGGGGAAGGGGATTGGGGGTCTTTGTCGTTGACAGCGGTGACGACGTCATCCATCGAATTTAAAGAGAGAGGAGGGAGAGGGAGAGAGAGAGAGAGAGATTTGGGAATCTAAGAGGAGGGTGAGAGAGGCGATTTGGGAATCAGAATAGGAGAAGTGGAGAAGCTACGGTCTGGGGATAAGGGGCGAACGAAAACGACGGGGGAAACATTTGTGAAGCCCACCCTTGCGAAATTCTTGAGCTCTTTGATCTATAACAGCGCTTGCAACAAGACAAAAATTATTTATTGTCAAACCTATAACAGCGCTGGCAGAAAGAAGCGATGTCTATTATCTGACCTTTAACAGTGCTTGCAAAAAGAAGCGCTGTCTATTATGTGTGCCTCTAATAAACAGCGCTTGCAGAAAGAAGCGCTGTCTATTATCCGACCTTTAACAGCGCTTGCAGAAAGAAGCGATGTCTATTCTCCTACCTTTAATAGCGCTTGCAAAAAGAAGCGTTGTCTATTATATGTGCCTCTAATTAACAGCGCTTATAATTGGCAAGCGCTATTAAAGGTGTGCTATTAAAGGTCCTTTTTGTAGAAGTGAAGGCGTGGCTGATCCAACCGTGTAGTTGAAGTATCACTTACAATTGTGATCAAAAGAAAGCTTTTAGGTGTCGGTTCCAATTTGTATTGAGACCTCGCACGCAAGTTGCAATTGGCTATAGAGAAAATATAAGTGTTTGCCCCCAATCACGACAAGTGAACGGAGAATTTGTTTGCTTAGGCAAACATGTTAAATTTCTTTTTCACCCAAAAATAAAAAAATGAATGGCATGCACGACGCGAACACACAAGTCAACAATAGCGAAAATGAGTCACAATGTTGAAATGGTTGATCTCTTCTGTTGGAATTGGGTACGCCCATGACGGGTTTTAACCCAGTGGTAAGTCATAAATATAATATTAATTAAGGGGTTATATGTAAATTGAATTAGGCTTGGTGGATAATTGCAATTTACAGAAGTTCAGGGTTCCCAATGCAAATTTGTTTTAATAACTACCCTTACGTTATTTTGTTAACGTTGAGTTCTTAAAGGTAGAAAACTGCTCCCCTTAATTCCTATATAATCCACTGATTGTTGTGAGAATATCATGGAAAAGAATTCACGTTCTCCTCTCTCCAAACCCAAATAGTAGAAGAACAAAGTGGTATCTTGGTGGTGAAAACAAATTGGATTTCCTTCGGGTGATTTCCAATACGATCCAAGGAGATGTGTTCTCATCCCTATTTCTAACATCTTCCAAATGCAAACCTTCGAACAAGCTATATGGCTTCCACTCATATACTCAAGGAACTGAATTTAGGAGTGGGTGCAAGTAAAAGATATCAATTTTCTAATTCGACTATGATAATGGCCCATGCGATTTATAGACCCAACTATGATTACAAGTTAACTTACGTGGCACATGGAACCCAGCCATAAGCATGGCAAGAGCGGCATATGACCTTAATATGGGATGGTTTATTTTTCTTACCGAGTGATATTACATATTGGACATGGAGTGGGCATGGATGTTATGCTATTCCTATTCGTTTTATTTTTGAATATTGATTGAATATGGATATTTAGTTTAGTACTTATATAATTTAGAGTCGGATACAGTTATTTATCGGATATTAGCCAAATATAAACATATATAATTGAAAATATACGTTAAAAAGGTTAATCATGACATTAATGATAATTTTGTTATGTTAAAAAGTTATTTATGTTATAAACGGGCTTTGGAGGCCCAACCCGTTAGTGGGTATCCACCCATTATGTAACCCTATTACTATAAATATAGGGCTACGGGGTTCCGTAGCCACCATGGTTTACAACACGTTATCAGCACGCTCGAAGCTAAGCCGAACCCCTGCCGACGGACGAACCCGACGCGAACGGGCTTCCTTCACCGAACGTCGCTAGATCCGGCGGGTAGGATCTAGAGGTAATCCTGAAACCCTAGATCTAAAATTTCATATGCGCATATGTTGAGATCCAATTTCCTGGATCAATCAATGAAATTCTCATCGTTTTTATTGCTAAAAATCAACTTTTTACAATAAAAAACGACTTTTTTGGAGATAAAAACACTTTTTTTTATTAAAAATTGGATTTTTATCCCCAAAAACCATGAAACCCTAGGGGATCTTCTCGCCGGAACGCGAATCCCCCTAGATCTCGCGTCAAAACCCTCGCCCGCCGCCCGAAGCGGCGGCAAACCCACCCCCTCCCGCCGCTGCGACGGCGGGCTCGACCCGCCGCCATCAGCGGCGGGCGGCCCCGCAGCCGCCGCGGCCGTCCCCCCCCCCCCCCCCCCCCGCCGCCGGCAGCGGCGGGTCCCAACCCCCCGGCATCCGCTCGTTTCGGGCCCCACCCGGTGCGCGCTCATGTCCGGAAACCCTAGCCACCTGAAGCGGCAATCCGCGCGACCAAAACCCGAACTAGGGTTTGACCCCGAAATTTTTTTCGATTTTCAAATCTTTTTCAGATTCAATTGCGATTTTTTTCGTCAAAATCTGGACAAAATTACATGTGATTTTATTCATCGCTCTTTATTCGGATAATATGATTTTTCTAAACGTTTAAAAATTAAGAAGATCCTGCGACCGCTCTGCCGTTAGTCAACTAACCTAACGGTATATGACGTTGCCTAGTGGTCCAATAATTTTTAAACGTAATATTTCATTTTCCTTTATAAAATTTCTGTGATGATTAAATGCATGTGTAGAAAATTATATGCCTGCCGCATATTTAATGATTCTGTGGTGTATAGCATGCTAAAATCACTATGACATAGTTTAATGCCTATAGCAAAACTGTATGTCTGCGATAAGATTATTTAAATACCTGCATCATATAAATAGCATGTGTATACATCATACTTATGTCAATTTTGGTTAATTGAGCACAACTTTTTAGTTTACTAGATTTACATTATATGTATGATGCGCTCATGATATGACAACATTTTATGTCAACAAACCAATAATGATTTCAAAAATTTTAACATCACATCCTAGTTGACAAAATGAACCTGGAGTTCAAAACCAAAACGAACCTGAATTTCAAAATCAAATCAAAAGTCAACCCCCTTTCACACTAATAAAAATTAACAAGTACGATGGATTATACGAAAAACATTTATGCGTTTTCTTTTAAATAGATCTCTCAGATCTACAGTTTGTATAAACCAATATTGACACCAGCAGTTGTCATAACACCACCAAACTCTTTTGAGTACTCTCACCTTACAATGTATGATTCTTGAATCTAACCTTATTTTTAAGCATACGCCCGAAGTCGTGGCTTAATGGATAAGTGAGAAATTATAAAATTCGTACCCACGTAATTGTTCCCCCTAGAGTATGATTCTATATCCACACAATACTTGAATAACTCAATAAAAATGGCCTGAAGACCATACTTGAGTGTTCAAATAGACTTTTAAAAGTCTCTCATTAACTAGAAAAGTGGAAAAATAAAAACTAACTCATTTCCGTTGTAAAACCAATAATCATTCTTCCTTATAAACGACAATAAGGACGACTGAAAACAGGGGAAGTCTTGAATAAAAATGAGAAAGGGAAGATATGATGTACCTCGATATGGAGTATGCAATGGCAACCCAATATCAGACCAGAAGTTCTGACAAGACCCATAATGCTTTTTGCAAAATGAATGGGCATTAACCAATACCATATAAAAATATATACATATCTAGTCTAAACGACGAAAGTCAAATTGACTATATGTATATTTCGCTACTCCACGAGGACAAATAAATTTTGAAATCAAATATAATCTGTTGTCATAACATAAGTCTAAAATGAGCACAATTGTGGACGTATATTTTATAGAACCCACATCATACTATGAAACTTGTTGCTGTAACATAATTATTAGTAGTATTCTCTTGCAGTATATATGTGCTTTTTACGCATTTTAGTTTACTGTAAATGATTTGTCATCCGGAATACTCCTAAAAACGAGGATGCCATGTACTCTCTGAAACTTATAAAGTTTCAAAGGATTTTCGTCAAAATGATATCCCTAATGACTCAAGAAACCAATAAAGCCTGAAGCTTTATCCAACTATGATCCGCATAATAGTCATTGTGAAGATGTAATCCTTCACAGTTTGAACAGAGTTCACCTATTACCGGACAAAATTAACTTGAGCATTTTAATGGACGTTCAAAAGTCCCACATAAATTCGAACAGAGGAATTAATTTGGAACACCAGAAGTGTCCAGAATCGACCAACTTTGGATCGATGTCACCCTGGATTGATGATGCAAGACATCATTAACCAGACGAACCCGAAGATTCTTCAAAAAAGGGTGAAACTCTCATTATCACATTCAAAAGGGAAAAATGATTACGAGATCATCTCCATTCACGTGGACATTGATTCTCCTCACTTCCTCAAACGAATTTAAGATGATATACTATCATTAGAAGAATGAGACCTTTAGGCCTCTTGAGAGTATTTGAGGGATAAAAGTGGACTCACACACTCCCTACATATGGCTGATGATGTACCTTAGAGTACTCATCTATTTATCCTCTTAAAATGGTCATAATCAAAACCTTGTTATCCAACCGCAGTCCAGATTATTATTAATCACAACGGACATATTACATTACTGGGATATTGGTTGGGCTTTTACTTACCCTCATACCACCCTCAAAAATGCCGCAATGGAACTTATTCATCGGGACTAACCCTCCTAGATGAATATGTTCCGAGATCCCCAAACGGGGAGGCATTAGAGCACATCTTATAGATGGATCCTTGATGGGTTCATATCCCTAGTTCTATGCTCAACTTCATTGAAGTCGAGCTTATTGCGGATTTTTGGGATAACACTGGGAAATCAATTTAACAACTGGAAGAAAATTGAACACCCTGAAGCTTTGTGTTCACACCCAGTAATGGGTTATATGTAAATCATTAAAATGATTTAAATGGATTACTTGTCCACTAGAAATCCAGTTGTAGGTGACCGTATGGGAACATGCAAACCATCAGAACGCCTCCTTAGAAACTATTTATATGAGCCTGATCACCTCATATAAACAGTTTCCGAGAACCCCTAACGGGGGAAGCGTTTAGTGCACATCTTATCGATGGAGTCATGATGAGTTTACATTCCCATATCACCACTATGGACCAATTAAAACATTAATACCTATGATCCGATTATCATGAATAGTGATGAGATCCTGACGATCCACACTTATGAAACTGTTAAACAGTTATCAGACATAGCTATTGACAATATAAATATTGTCAAATTCACACATCCCTGCTACTAAAAATCCAGCTAGGATTGACATACCAACTATAATGGATGCAATCTACCAGTAGCAGAAGTGGATATCCGCAATGGATGAGAGGACATACCACGAGACCCTAAAACAATACCACCACAGGAAAGTGAGCTCATCTCCATATCCTCTCCCTTTCCAGAACCTCCGGAAGAGATAAATCTGGAATAAATTGAATAATGTACGTACACGGAGAGGTATTTGGATAAAACACACTTGTCGACAATTACTCACATTTCATTTTGCCATTGATATCGTTCACAATCTCCGTTTCCTGAAGCAAACGCAGAAATTTGGCCAAATTACGTGGAACAAGGCAATAATAAGTTGAGCTGGACTCACTTATGAAATGTGAAGTGTTTGTACCTGAAATCCTGATATCAAAAGATATCAAACCTGTGGGCTACCGAGTATTGTATAAATAAATAAAATCGTATGCTATAAGCAAAACGCTATAGCCTTAGAGGTTTATTTCGCAGAAACCAGGAAGTAACCATGTAAGATGAGTTTAACTCACTTACACAATTAATCAAACTGATGCATCAGGCTCCCTGGTCATGATTGCGAAACACATGCGATTAGCAAAGATAATTTTAGGCTATGTTGCTATGGATGATGTGACAACATACCCTTATGAATAATCATCCTGAAGATGAAACCTTCATCCTGAATATGAATAATCATCCTGAAGATGAAACCTTCATCCTGAAGATGAATTATCATCCTGAAGATGAATTATCATCCTGAAGATGAAACCTTCATCCTGAAGATGAATAATCATTCTGAAGATGAATAATCATCCCGAAGATGAAACCATCATCCCGAAGATTAATAATCATCCCGAAGATGAAACCATCATCCCGAAGATGAATAATCATCCAGAAGATGAATAATCATCCAGCAGATAAATTACCATCCAGAAGATGAAATTATCATCCAGTCGATGAAGAAACATGGAAAATTGCAATCCACCAATACATCTACTGGTTGTATGAATGCACATTAAGACCCCTTCCGTTCGCTGGAAGAGGGGAAGGATATCCTAGGTCCTGAAGTGCCTTACTCGGCCTGGGAATAGGCGGTGGATAAAGCGGACTTGATGCCCCGCCAGTATGCCAAATGTCTTTTGTACACTCCTTTATCTGGCAGTAAACACTTAAACCAGATACAGTGCAGCGCCTACAGCGCACCACTGGACCAGAGATATGTAGCTTCTGCGCTATCTCCAAGGGTCAATGATCATACAACATGTTAAATGTGTTTGCAGATACAGGTTACAGATCATCGCGATGAATGCAACCAAGAAGCGACCAACTCCTGGAGACCAGCAAAGCATACTTCCAAGGCAACATCAATCCCACCATGCTGAGAGGCTCATCAATCCAAGAAGCAAATCATAAGTACGCACAGCCAGGTCCTGCAGTACCTCGCAGACACAGTGAAGACTGGTCAGAGACGTGATGCTACCTACCGAGTCTGCAGACCACTCCTCCTCAGAAGAGATCCCTCAGATTCAGTAACTGCCATAGATGAGCGATGTCTTGTATAGGTGAGCGATGCCTTGTACTTTGTATTGGAACACTGTAAGAGATTGATGTATAGTTGCCTAGGAGATCTGCAAGCCTGCAGCTTGTACAGATCAGGGGGAGTCAAATCTAGTGTTGTACTCTTTTCCCTTGGCTATTGGTTTTTCCCACTGGGTTTTCCATAGCTAAAGGTTTTAACGAGGCAACCTCATTGACTCTGGATCCAGAAGTATCCACCCCCTAAATACTCCCACTAATCAGGGGAAGTTACGGAAACTGTACTCTTTTTCCTTGGCTATTGGTTTTTCCCACTGGGTTTTCCATAGCTAAAGGTTTTAACGAGGCAACCTCATTGTCTCTGGATCCAGAAGTATCCACACCCTAAATACTCCCACTAATCAGGGGGAAGTTACGGAAACTGTACTCTTTTTCCTTGGCTATTGGTTTTTCCCACTGGGCTTTCCATAGCTAAAGGTTTTAACGAGGCAGTTATCCCTAACTTATGATCCAGAAGTATCCACCTCTAGTGATATCCATCGATCAGGGGAAGTTACATAGACTTGTACTCTTTTCCCCTAGCCATTGGTTTTTCCCACTGGGTTTTCCTTGGCAAAGGTTTTAACGAGGCAAGTACTCTTAAACTTGGGATCCAGAAGTATTCATAGACCCATGATCAGATAAGCTCTATGAACCATGAAGCGTTCATCACGGCTTACAACAATGGATGGATAAGGGGAAGTGTTATAAACGGGCTTTGGAGGCCCAACCCGTTAGTGGGTATCCTCCCATTATGTAACCCTATTACTATAAATACAGGGCTACGGGGTTCCGTAGCCGCCATGGTTTACAAAAATTTATAAATTCACATGAGCTTATTATTTTTTGTTGCAAAAATATCTCATCGTGCAATGCTCTATATGCAAGTACATATGCATTGGGACATAGTCAATATATCGGGATGTATTGCAGATACTTTTTATCATTTCCATATCTATGGCACATTTTACAATGGATATCCATAGTCAAAAAATCAAATACAACCATCAAATATGAAACATATGTATCATATTTGTTTGCACCCTATAAATCAAGGTTATGATGCTAAATACCGGCATGCACTTCTTACACCCTATGCATGCTATTGCAACCGAAGTCCTCGGACATATGCAAAACTACCCTTCAATTAACATTACTGCCATTATGACATGGTTCTAAATTGAACATCAGATGGTTTTGAGTTGAGTGTCATACTTATAACTTCATCCAACTCTTTTTCGTTCGTGCAGATCCAAGAATATACATGTTTGTTCACCAAGAATTCGTATCGTTTACGTATATGTTTAAAACTTATTGCAGCAATTTATTATGATGAGATCTATCCATATGTTTCTCTCTTTCCTCTTTTTATACTCCGGGCATACATCTATTCAACTTGCTAGCTCAGGAGGCAATATATGGTCCCGGGGGGGCCCTTTTGCTAGGATATTGTACTAATAAACAAAATCAGAAGCATGAAAGGTAGACAGATCCAATATAGGCAACACCACATGGGTCTTGTACTTTGCAAAGATTTAGCAACGCATCCCCAACTTCATCCTGACATTACAGTTCAACAACTAATGCCCAATTCATCCATTCTTGAACATTCTCCCACCCTTTGAACCTGCTAAGCTGGCATAGCCATTTACAGTAACTATTCTATTTTGGATATACTCCTTAAAATTTATGTAAGTATTCCTTCGTCGAGAACTCTGTGTTGATGTAATGAAAATGTAGGCACTAAAAATTGAATTTTATAATCCGGAGATCAATAAAAATTTACAAAAACATAATAACATCAACCACGCTAAGCATCAATCTCATCTTGTTACACTCCCATCCGAGAAAAAAAAAACTCTATTACCTTCCGAATTCATCCATCTTGATCGCGATGAACGGACCATAACAGACCTCCTCTCCGTCTCCCTCTCCCTCGTCGTCGTCGCTGTAAACTTTGTTGTTGCCTACGTGTTTCTCTTCATTCTTGGCATCCATTTCGAATTTCCCACCCTCGGCGCACGTTAGCAGCTGGGCCCGACTGGCCTGGGCGTCCCAGTCGGTGGTCCCCAGCACATACATCATCAGCCCGGCACAACAAATCTGGGCTGCAAGGAGGCCTATCCAAAGGCCGCAAAACCCGACATCGAGCCCGAACGCGAGCCCGACAGCCACCGGCAGCCCCACCAGATAGAACGCGCCCAGGTTCACATGGGCCGCGTGGGCGGGCCGCGCGGTCCCTCTCAACACCCCGCATCCGACCGTCTGCGGACAGTTTCCGAGCTCGCACAGGCCCACAATCGGCAATGCGGCCGCCGTCAGCCGCAGGATATCGCCGTCGTCGGTGAACATCCGGCCCCAACGGTCTTTTATCCCGGTGGCGAATCCCATCGCAGCGAATCCAATTAGACCGGCAAGCACAACAGCCACCCCCGCGGAGTTTCGGGCCCTAACGGGCCGGTTGGCGCCAAGCTCGTTGCCGACGCGGGCCGAGACCCCGAAGCCCAGCGAGGAAGGGAAGACGTAGAGCAATGCGGTGGTCTGGATGAGGACGCCCATGGAGGCCACAGCCGGCCTCGGGTCCGGCAGCAGGCCGCACAGTATTATCATGAGCTCGTACCACCACCACTCCAGGCACACCGACACGCAGCTCGGCCCCGCCAGCCTGGCCAGCGGGCCCCACCCGGCCAGGCATTCCCTCGTGGGCGGCGGGGCCTCCGTCCGAGACAGCAGGAAGAGCAGGAAGAGCAGCAGCAGAAGGTTCGACGCCGCGGAGGCCGAGGCGACCCCCGCGGGCCCGAGCCCGAAGCCAGAAACGAGAATGCAGTTCAAAGGCAAGTGCAGGGCGGCGGCGACGGCGGCGGCGATGGTCAAAGGGCGGGTGATGCCTTGGGAGCGGAGGTAGATTCGAATGGGGTGGATGATGGAGAAGGAGAAGAGATCGGGGAGGGAGTAGAGCAAGTAGACCTGAGCCAGGTCGGCGATCTCGGGATCTTGGCCGAGGAGGACCATGATGGTGGACATGTTGAGCCAGAGGAAGGAGATGGGGAGGGAGGAGGAGAGCAAGAAGAGGACGGAGCGATGGAGGGTGAGGGAGAGGAGCTTGGGCTGGTTGGCGCCGAAGGCCTGGGAGCAGAGAGGCTCCATGCCGAGGGAGAGGCCGGAGAGGACGGAGTAGCCGGTGATGTTGGCGAAGGCGATGGCGAGGGAGCCGGCGGCGAGGGGGAGGTCTCCGAGGGAGCCGAGGAAGAGCATGGAGACGATGGAGCGGGAGTAGAGCAGCAGAGCGGTGATGGCAATGGGGAATGACAATCGACAGAGGGAGAGAGCTTCGGATGTGAAGCCCTCCTCTGTTTCATCTTTCCTCTGTTGTTGCCCTGTTGTTCTTGTTGTTGGCAATGTGAAGGCAATGTAGAGATGGGGAGGAGATGGCTGGATTTTCTCCATGGGAGGAGTCGAGGTTTTTGTGCTTTGATTGCACATGAATTTTTTTTTTTTTTGGTTGGATATTTTTGATGCAACAGTGATTGGAGAAGGAGATGGAAATGTTTGTGTGAGAGGTCACGATGTGGGACTATTAATAGAGTGTGAGGGGGCGGAGGAGGGGGCAACCTTTTGCCGTTATATTTAAAATGGGAATTTAGTGTGATTTATAAATAGCTTTTTGTGTGGGGGAAAAAGGCAGGAATTGGGAGAGAGGAGATGATAAAGGGTTTTTATTTTTTATTTCATTTTTATTTTTGGGAAGCTCTTTTTAAAGGGAGACGGTATAGTAATATAAAAACGTTGGCACCAGCTAAAAATGCTTCTTATAGACGGGCATGGAAGTCAGTCTTCACACTATGTTTCATTTAAAATCACCATATGTTAAACGCTAATATTCCCAAGGATTTGCTCGTTGATCTAATTTAACGGTTTCGCAATAATGCAACTTTTTTTCACAACTAGATCGAAGATCAAAACATGTGTGATTCAATATATATTCAGTGCATCAGGATCTAGGGTATAAAAGCTTTAAAAAATTGAACTTTTTACGATGAAGATGAGAGAATTCCCCTTTAAAGATAGTTATCATAACAAAGAGTAAATTTTTCAAGATATATTTCAAGATACCTTTAGATATTGTAGATATCGTTTTTGATTGGGGACTACCAGCCGTGGGGACCTAGCAGAGCTAGTTAGACGGGACCCACCACGAGCTACCCTTGCCATTGGGGACCTCCTTACTTCACCTTAAGGAGGTCAGCCTGACCTGGCCTCCGCATTGCTCTACAAGGGTGACCCCTAAGGTCGACTCCCTTTCGCTCTGAAGAGAAGGCCTCTGCCGGGTCGACTCCACCACCACCCCTCTTCACGAGGTCGGCTCATTCAGCAGCCAAGCCTATTGCAAGGACGAACTCTCCACGCAAGGTTAGCCCGTCATCATCATACTCCCACGCTCTCCCACGCTGACCCATCATCAACATACTCCCATGGGGACGGTCTCACTACCTAAGGCCGACTTCCTCTGCCATATGGGCCCTAGCGCCTGCCCACTTAACAGGCCCAGCCTGCTCCATCTATGCAGCGCAAACTCAGGCGAGTGGGCCTTCGTTTCTACAGGCCATTACATACGGATCCATTCAGTACGTGCGTAGCAGCTAGCATTGTCATGGGACATATGACATCTTTGTGCCATGGAATTTACTGGCCATCATGCCCATGCTTTATCCATTCATGGCGCAATCAAATGAGTCATTTATGCCTAGGGATCCACGATCCTGCCACGTGGTGTAATAGCCTCAAAACCATATATGAACATCTGATCATCTCCATTATAAGGTATCTCAGAAAACACTAACTCGAGATGGCTAAACTTATACGCCATACACACATACGTGCTATGTTACGCACATCACCACCTTTGCACCACCATCGCATGACTTAGTCATTGGAGGGTAGTCGGTGTTTCAGGATGTTTTCTCACCACGGTTGTTGATGGAAGGAAGTCCGAAGTGTGCAGCTGAGTGGCAGACGTGGCCGGCCTTCGAAACGTCGGCCAAGCTAACTCTGGGAAGAGCGAACTCCAGGTCAAGCAGTGGATACCGAGCAGAGCGTCAGCTGAATGATCTATTCGGTGATCTACAAGGCAGGCAGCTCGTCAGGGGGGTCAGGTCGCCACTAGAGAATACTCGATGGAACTGATTCCGACCTGTTAGGTGGTCGTTCACTAGTTCTCAAACCAAGCTATATGGAGAAAGAAATATATTTGGTGGAGCAGATCTTAAGAGTATAGGTGTACCTGAGTGTCAGATATCGGATGTCCACCTTAGCCACATATTCATTGGGCTATTTGTAGGTGAGCGTTTTGTCAACGCTCTCCTCCCAAGACGACAGTGCATTCAGGGCATTTATTGCCTCCCTGTTGTGATGTCTACATTGATGGCAGGTAATGGGCAATCAATAACTGCTCGGATTAAGGAACAGATCCCTTAATCGTGGGTTCTCAATGGTCAACCAGGCTGTTGCCATGAATGGATGGAGGGTGACCCGCACATGAGGGTTATTGGGCCCAAGCACTGGGATGTATTAGGCCACTCAGCTACTTGCGGTCAGCTCGACGGCCTTTGGGCCTGCAAAGTGTTGTATCAATGGCCACCATCACCCGACTTAGACCGACATGATGGTTAGGGTCGTGGGATGTGACATGTATGGATTGAACTGGCACGACAGTCGAGTCGGTGGATTTAATGTTGGTTGCCAGAACTCCATGCCCCAGGACGTGGGCCCCAAAATGGAATTGAATTTGAAGGGTCAGCATTGCCAGATGTCAAATCGTATTCCCTATCAGGCAGTCTGGATTAATGCAGCCACTCGCATAAGGTAGTATTTTGGAGAAAGAAGTAGGGCTCCTGCTTTGCATTCAGATGGTTCCACATCCATCCTACCCCCATGGGTGATTTCGCCTCCGTCTGAGTGAGGTAATTCCTCTCCTTCGTAAACGTTTCCCTTCTTGTCATTTGGTCAACATGTTGAGAATCAGTGATGCTGATGTGTTCATTTTATATTTATAACCGCAAGTGCACGGTGTCAATGAAGCACTTACGACTCGATCCACAGGGAGATTATCTACTTGAGTACTAGCCACTCCTAGGCTATAGTTAGCTACATGGGTATTTTTATAAGAGGGAGAAATAGAGCCAGAAGAAAGGCTCTAGGGCTAGGTATCCCCTATACTGTGGTTTGAATATTGAATTAAACTCTTTATCTAGCAATCGAATTAATCCTAGGGTGAGGTTGTTACACCTAAATTTGTCACCTACCCCCCACAGTCGTAATGCTATGATAGGACTACTTATCGTATGTCTAAGCCAACTGTTGTTGGTCATCGTCACACGATAAGTTCATGACGCTCAACAAAATTCTCCAACCTTCCTTTATGTCATTATCGTCGATAGAAGTTAGGTCATTGCGTGGAGGGCTTTAATTTACACCCAATTGTGGTTGGCGATATAAATAGTACAAATCTATGAAGAGATTGAAAACCCTAGAGTAACCCAACTGTCATAGGTGCTTGTTTGTGGTCCATAAGCTCTCAAATTTGTATAGCAAGCATACGGTATAGTTGTAACTATATCAGATCGTCCAGTGGGAGGCAGATGTTGATTATTGGTTTCTCAGACGGTTATTAGCAACGCGATCGATAGATGTCTAAAGAGTATGAATACTAAGAAGAAATACCAATATGGAAAAGCTCTAGGACCCAGGTATTCCTACCATTGGATTAGAGTTAGGATTGAATTGGATTTATCGATTGTTGAATTTAAGGGATTAAGGAGAGGTTGTCTAACCTAAGGGCATCCCCCCCCCCCACTTCTGTGATACAATGATAGGATATTCCCTTATGTTAACCATACCCCCACTCTTGTGATGCCATGATATGACTATATATCCCGTATCGAAGCCAACTTCTGTTGGTGCATCGATATGCGATAGATGCATTACGTCGGACAAATGTCCTCAATCTTCCTCTGTGCCACTTCTGTGGATTAGGAATCGGATCTATGATAGGAGGGCTCTAATCCATGCTTGACTCCAGTCAGCCGCATGGATAGTATGAATCAATGTAGGGATTGAAAACCTTAGATTAGCCCCAACTCCTGCTTTCGACTAATATATTTATCCATAAGCGGGGAGATCAATGTGCATTGATAGGAATCATCCTAGCATACCCCTAAATCTCCAATTATTCAACAATGAATAAATATTCATCAATCCATAGCCAAATCCAATGGGGTTCAACCCCTAGCTATAGATGGGTGACTACTCATGATCCATAGAGAAATAGACAATCAAATTCATGAATCGAGACATATTAGCAATGCAAACAAGATAGAGATTCGAAATCAAGCAATCCACAATGATAGAGATGAAAGAAAACAATTTTATTGCAATAATAAAAGTCAAAATCCAAGAAAACAAAGAGAACAATCAAAAATTACAGAAGAATAATAGAAGAATGCACTGATAAAGGTCTGAAAAAAACTGAAAAATACAGAAAAAGGCATCCTTCTTTGCAGAGGAAGAAGAAATGTTTATATATGTCACGCCCCGCTCCCCAGAATACTCGGGAAGTACGAATCCATCCCAAGTAATACATGAAGCTACGGGTGTGATAAATAAAAGAGAAAGTGAAGGAGAAAACGCAAGCTAAAAGAAACAGGTCCATTGCCCATTATTGGGATAGTACCTATAATGTTCCAAAAAAACAACAACACAGAGACTGTAACAATACTAAAGAAAAGAGCCAATACTATACCACTAAAACAACTCATAGAAAACCCCAAAAACAACATCTACTATAGAAAATGACATGTCCTTTACACTATCCTTTATACATCAAAACCACTTCCTAAACCGAAAAACCCAAAGCCAATAAAGAAACCCAAACGTACAAGTCTCCCAAACTCATCTCAGCCCCAACCCACACACTCTCTAAATACCTCAGCTCAACTCCATATCTCCTGCTTCCTACCACCCACTCTGGCTACCTGAAACCACAAGGTGGGACACGTCAATGCGTGCCCCAGTAGAAAACCTAACTAGTGCTGGAATATTAATTTGGGAATGTTGTTCTTAGACATAATAATAGTGCAAGGCACAAAAGGAGCCACAGTTATATTAGACCAGGAAGGTAGAAAATCAGACATTGCTATCAGAAAGGATGTTATAACATGCAACATAACATTAAGGATGTTATAAAGGATGTTATAAAGGATGTCATAAGGGATGTTATAACATGCAACATAACATTAAGGATGGTATAATAGATATCATAAAGGATGTTGTAACAATACAACATAACATTGAGGATGTTATAAGGGATGTCATAAGGGATGTTGTAACATGCAACAAATCATTAAGGATGGTGTAAATGAAAAATTCAACTTAGCAATTAGGTATTTAAATAATCTTTGTCTTGAAAACCTGGGTACGTCGTTGAATATGAGGAACTGGACCTCACCCCAAGATGGGGTGGTAAAGAGCACCCGCCAGCGATACACGAGCATTGTTTACTTAACGAGGGCTTCTCACTCCCCCAACTCCCCCATGCCAGAGTGCGAGTGAGGAAACTCCACAACATCACCACAAAGTACCCGAAACTGAGCAAGGTACTATAATCACCACCAAGTACCAGAAACTAAGCAAGGTACATCAATGACGTGTGTTTATATTTCATATATTCATGCACGTCTTCTTTTGTGTTTTTCCGCTATTTTCCGCCGTCTTGTATTCGTTTTCTCGTGTTTTCTTGTTTTCTTTCACTTTTCCGTGTTTTTTGTATTTTGCAGGAGTTTACCGGCGTAGGGGACATATAACGAAGATATCATGAGTCCGAAGAGCAATGGGAGGAGTCACGCGTGATCCAGGGGGCCAAACGATGAAGATAGCATCTTTCAGCCCCTCACCCGACCGGTTGGTCACTTCCAACCGATCGGATGATGCACACGTGCACTACCCGGACACAAGCTGGAGCGGGCAGAAAGTCAACCGGTCGGTTCAGAGACCGGTTCAAACGTCCCAACTCTCTGGAATTTGATGCTGAATGCCAACCGATCGGATGACCTTCACCTGATCGGTTCATATGTAGCCAATTCTCCGAAGCCAAGACACGGAGAGCTCAACCGACCGGTTCACCCGACGGCACGAAGATCCAACCGATCAGCTTCAACCCTCAACCGACCGTGCCATATGACCGGGTGAAGTCCCGTGCTGAGCTGCCGAAGAAATGAAGCAGGTCACCCGATCGATTGACTTTTCAACCTATCGGGTGATATCATATTCTATATATATGACCCCTAGGTTTTCCAGAAACGGGAGTTGTTATTTTTTGCTGTTTTTTCTCTCTCTTGACGGCTGTAATTTTTCAGATATTTGTAAGTTTTCCGATCTTTACCAAACTTTAATATAGTGTTATTAGCATTTCTCTTACTGCTTTTCAATCGCTTGATCATGTTTTTAACGGTCAATTTTGATTTAGATCGGTTTTTAGTAAATATGTGTGAGTAGTTCCCAAATCTGGGATTTTGGTGGAAACCCCTTCGTGGGTCCTCCCCGATGCATCCATATGACTAGGAAATCGATAGGGATTAGGAATCTACCGGTTATGCGAGGTGTTTTATTGTCATCGGCGGGAAAAAGACCGCCTTTGACCGTTGGGCCAAGGGGGAATAAACTTGGCGGTTGACTCCCTAGCCGTAGCTCACGCCCTTAGCGTAGACGTCGAATCCTAGCGCGCGGGCGTGACAGGATGAGACATTGGGAGTTATTGTTGCGAGCTTAGTGCTCCCAGAGTCGGTCAGTGTTAATGGACATGGGAATGCCCACTGACCAAACCCGGGAATTTCGGCGTATCATCCTGGGCACCGACCGGAATATCGGGCCCATGGGACGCTGGTACCACTCTTAGAGGCAACGTCTCACCATTAGACCCTAATTCCGATCGCTATCCTACCCGTATGCCGTATCGGCGAGAGTCGCACGATAGGGTGGAAACCGAAGTCCCGGGTTTCCCTTCATATTGTTTATCCCTCGCATTCCATTTTCCGTGACAACCAATCATCCGATTCAGGCTAGCTCGCCCATGGGGTGAATCCGATCCTTCTTGACACAAGCACAACCACGCCTCCCTGAGTTCGACCCCCAAGCCACACTACAACACCGTGCGCTTGCGGTTATAAATATTTAAATCTCACGCCCCCAATCATATATTGCACACATCTGACGCGCGCAAAACGCGGGGGGACGTCAATCAACACTGCCACAACATTGCCCAGTCCTTATACTCTACCAGGACTCAGTTTTCCCCCAAACCTCTTCTAGGGTGATCACCCGCCATGTGGCGGACCAAGGCTTCCTAGAATTTAAGTTTGTTTTATTGAATTAAGACGAGAACTAGAGGGAATAAACAACACTAACCATAAAGCAGTAAAAGAAAGTAAATGACATAAAGAAAACATAGAAGATTATAGGACGTCTAAACTACACATGCTAGTATGCAACATTTAATTGACATAAAAGAAAGGGGCCATAATTAAAGTAAGCATTACCATTCCACATAGGGTCATGCATCTACTTGTGCATACCCTTTGCCTCATTCCACAACACATCGGGTGAATCCATGCCAACCATACATCCAAGCCCACTTGGTCATGGAAATACACCCCACATCATGTCTTCACCCGCCAACATTCAAGTCCAACATACCCATGCCTTTCACATTTCACATTTGCATATAAGTTAAGTAAGTTAACATACAACATTAATGATGTTATGAGAGATGTTATAACAGATGTTATAACATACAACCTTAAGCCAACATACAACATTTAAAGGATGTTATGAAGAATATTATAACAGACGTTATAACATAGAACTTAAGCCAACATACATCATTTAGAGAATGTTATGAAGAATGTTATAACAGACGTTATAACATACAACATTAAGAATGTTATAAAGGTTGTTATAACTTAATTCATACCAACATATAACCTTAGCAACTCTAGTAATTAAAATACAAGCATTATGGAACATTAGTAGTGCATCTTGAAAATATCCACTCAAGGATTTACGATAGAACATGAACTTGACTTAGAGTTCCTAAGAATTATACTTGGAGCATGATTCTAAATAAAGGGTTAAATCCTTGGCATAAGGTGTATGTTTCTTAAAAGTGATAGCTTGCATGAAAGATTGAGTATTTGGCATAATTAGGTTATATTTCTTATGAAAAATACTAGCTTTAAGGGAAGCACTTAAAGAACCAATTCAACAATGCAAGCTTCACGGTGGCTACTTAAAGATTCATTTTCAAAATACTGTCTTTAATGGAGCTACATAAAAAATCCCTCTAACAATGAAACTTTAATAAAACTATAACTTAAAAATGTTAACTTTAACATAAAACACAAATTCTTCTATAAAAATAGCTTTTTAAACAACAACCAAACTAAAACAACACCCAATTTAAGCTTCCTATACTTAGTTGAGATCCTACCTTGTTAAGATGTGGATGAACCCCTCCTCCTTTTCCTTCTTCTTTCTATTCTTCTTCTTTCTTTTTCCTCCTCCTCTTTTCCTTTGATCTATTTCTTTCTTTCTTTTTTCTCGTGAAATTCGGCCCAAAATGAAAAAACAAAAAGAGAAAATGAAAATTGAAAAGAGAAGAGAGAGTGGAAGAAGGAAGAAGCTTTTAGAAGGTGATGGAAAGAATTAAAAATATCTCCTCCCCTTCATTTACAAATTTGCCCTTGCCAAAAGTGGCAAACTTCCTCTCACACCCACTTCCCTTTATTTACAACATTGCCATTTTTCAAAAATGAAAAGATCCACATCATAGTATCTCTACCACTTATGTTATAACATCTCTCACTTATATTATAACATCTCCCACATCTCACACTTATGTTATACCACTTATGTTATAACATCACACTAATAACACTAATACCCACTGTTAATCGTAGGAGTCCGACTCCCGCCCAGAACCATTGACATACCTCTTTGACTCACCCCTCTGCAAAAGGACCGCCGGCCCGGAGGTCCAAGGCTACGTGGGAGTGGGTGCACCTGGCGGCGCCCCCCTCCCAGCCTAGGCATACAACCGCATTCGCTCGGCCCGTCAAGGGCAGTGCGCCTGGGGAGCACCCAGACGGTGCCGCCTGGGATGCTGACAGAAGCATGTGCATATCCCTCCTTGCCAGCGGCCCATGACCCGTGACCGAAAAGGTGCGCGGCCGGGCTGGACAACCCCCGAACAGGTCGACCTGGCGGGTCCCCACGAACCCCGCCACCGGGAATAGCATTACCGGACCTGTAGCTCATCACGCACGAAAAACGATCCAGTGTAAGGACACGACTGACACTAACGCCGCCTGACCATCTGACAAAGCGCCCCCTGGCCGCTGAGCCCCCTGACACTTAATGCTTTCGGCCCTGACACCCTGACAAAAGTGCCCCTGGCCGTTGCGCCGTCTGACAAAAGCGGGGCAGACACTCCTGTTCCTGACATCCTCGTCCGAAGCTTCCGCTGACAGCCGAGCCAGCTCAGCACGTCGAGTCAGCATGCCAGGTCAGCCCCACCTAATCATCTCCCTTCAGGTATAAATACCCCCTCACTTCTTACGGTGAGGGGGTTGGCAAATTCCTTCTGAATCCCCTTATTCACACACGAGAGCAAAGGTCGTCCATATCTTTGTTCTCCCACCGATAGCTCGTCACGTACGGTCGACACACCCTCCGTCCGACCTGCGTGCCTAGCCCCCGCTTTAAGTCCAGTTACTGACTTAGGCATCAGAGGGGCTAAAGGTTGGATCCCAACCCGGCCCTTCTGACGAGTTGCTCGTTGTGCAGGGTAGCTCGCCCCTGGGTCGACATCCGCCTTTGGCTCCCGCCGCCCGATCCTCCACCGCCGCGTCCAGCGAGATTTGGCTCTGTGGCCTCCCCTGGCGGCAAGCTCAGCCTCTTCACCCCACTAATCACTTATTAAGTAGCCCATCCAAATCCTCTTATCAATATAACCACCGTGCCCTTGGTTCCCCATAATACAAATTCATTGTACGCATGTTCCACCCCGCAACAATTGGCACCGTCTGTGGGAACGAAGGGTCACACCCATGTTAGACTCCTTGCCGATCCCTCGGAACCCTGACCACGGCAAGGATCCCGTGGGTCAGGAGCCGCTTTCTATACCGATCACCCCGGCGACTGACCCCCCTCCGGGGACAGGCGCCGAGACAGTCCAAACTTCGGCCCGCGCAATCCAGAAGAACTTAGAGGCCGTTACTCAGGCGATTGGGGGCTGCGCCACGACGGGAACAGAGGCGCCGCCCGGCCCCTCGGAGCCCCTGAACGTGAGGCGAAATCTTCACCCTCAGTTCGAGGAGGAGGGGGGGACCGGGGGCTCGCCAAGGAAATCGCGGCCCAGTAAAAGCTCTTGAAAGAGGAAATGGAGGTCGCGCGGCTGCGTAGGCGCCGGGAGGAGGCGACCGTCGCGCAAAGACATTCGGACGAAGAAACCACACGCCACCAGCTCCGCTTCATCATCGCGGAACGCGAAAGGCTACGGAGGGAGAACGAAGGCAACCGGGAAATCCCGGAGGTGTCGGCGATGGGGCGGCGGCCCTGGGACGGGCGCGGCCCGCTGTTGGCCAGATCCCCACCGGGAGGAGGGAGCCTGCCTCGCCAACACCACTCCCCTGATCACCAGCATGAGGAAGCCGTTTGTCGACAACTACGCTTCCTCACCGCCGAGCGCGAAAGGCTTCTGCGGGAGAATCAGGAGCGGATGGAGATCCGGGGGAGGTGGCCGGAGGGCGATGGCACTGGGGGAACCGTAGCCCGCAACCTGTTGAATCCTCAACCCAGGGAAGGAGTCCCCCCAGGCGGCCGTCACGCTACTTCCCGGGGCGAGAGGACCGTCGGCAGCCGAGGCGCGACCGGAGCCAGACCCCCGAATGGCGAGGGGGGTACGCCTGAGCGCCCTACCTACCCCGAGGAGGCCACGCCACTGGCACGGTGGATCACGTCCGCCCCAAGGCCAGTAAGGTTCAAACCCCCCCACCTGGCCACCTACAACGGAAGAGGCGACCCCCTCACTCACGTGCAACAATGCCGGGGGGCCATGGAGGCGCAAGATGTGGATGCGGCATTCCTGTGTCGGCATTTCTCGCAAAGTCTGGGGGACACAGCGTTGGATTGGTACTTCGGCCTACCCGCGAGGTCCATTGGGAGCTTTGGCAAACTGTCCCACAAGTTCTGCCAAGAGTTTCGGGCCGGGCGGACGAAGAAGAAACCCTTGGACTATCTCAGCACGATAGTCCAAGGAGAAGGGGAGACGACAGGTAGATACCTGCGCCGCTTTCAGGATGAGAGACGGGCGGTGGTGACCTGCGGCGATGAGGTGCTCATGCTGGCCTTCAAGACGGGATTGCGGACCCGGAGCCTCCACAAATCCTTGCTCCGAGATCCGCCGGCCGACTATGAGGCGCTGGTTGCTATGGCGGAGAGGCATGCATTGGCCGAAGAGACCCTCAGCACGAAGGCCCTATTTCCCCCGGTGAAACCGCCTCGAGGCGAGCCCAGATCACCCCCTCGGCCTAGGCAGGAAGAGGGGCATCGGGGCCGCGACCAAAGGGCCCGATCGAGGCGCGACACGATGGGGCGTCGCCCGCAGGATCGCCCTAGCCCGGACTGAGAGTTTGCCCCGGCCCAAGGGGCCACCTGAGCCATCCCAATACAGGAAGGCCCCCTGCATGCCCACTATACACAGCTCAACGCCCCCATGTTAGAGGTCCTGGCCGTGACGACGAGGGCCGGACTGCTGCCGGAGCCTCCCCGGGGGATGAGGTCGGACCCGGCAAAGCGAGATCTTCGGAAGTATTGCCGGTATCACCGTGACCACGGTCACGATACCGACCATTGTTACACTCTTAAGAGAGAGGTCGAACGGCTGATCCAGGTAGGCCACTTGGGAGGCTTCCTGGGGGACAGGCGGGCGATACAAGGAGAGAGGGCCCCCCAGGAGGCACGAGGGCCGGAGCCGCCAGCGGACCACGGTCAGGAGGAGCCGCGCCCCCCGGGGCGATCATGCGCATTGAGATGATAAGCGGGGGCCACCCCCAGGGGGTACGTCGCCCATGATCACGGAGGCAGGTGCCCGACAGGTGATGGTGGCGGGCGCCAACAGCAGGCCGAAGTGGAGAAGGACAAACTGGCCCCATATCACCTTCACCGAGGGAGATCATCGGGAGGTTGGGAGTCAGCACGATGACGCCCTCGTCATCGAGGCTCAGATCGAGACGGTCGTTGTCAGCCGGCTCCTGGTTGACACCGGGAGCTCCTGTGACCTCCTGTTCCTGTCAACGGTCGAAAGGATGGGGTGTGGGCACGTGGACCTAAGGCCCTACGCGGGCCCCATTGTCAGCTTCACCGGCCATACGATCCCCATGGTGGGGACAATCACCCTGCCGATGACTCTGGGGGAGGAACCGAGGGTCGTCACCAGGGGGACA
The DNA here is from genome assembly GCA_030789695.1 of Scilla litardierei. Lineage (NCBI taxonomy): Eukaryota > Viridiplantae > Streptophyta > Magnoliopsida > Asparagales > Asparagaceae > Scilla > Scilla litardierei. The sequence continues at coordinate 294,285,849 of CM061141.1, forward strand.
CGGTTCGTCGTCGTCGACATCGCGTCGGCATACAACGGAATCATAGGGCGCCCATACATGACGGCCATAGAGGCGCTCCCCAGCTTGCTACACCAGATGATGAAGTTCCGGACCCCGCGGGGGGTGGGACTGGTGCGGGGAAACCAGGAGGTGTCTGGGGGCCGCGACAAGGGGCCAGACGGGCGCAGGAGTCCGAAGCGGGCCGTGACGGTCCTCATCCCCGACGAGAGGGAGGACTTTTGCGACCAGCAGCCGACCCCGGCCGAGGAGGTCAAGGAGGTGCCCGTAGCTGCAGAGGGAGAAAGAACCGTCTCCATTAGGACGAAACTCCCGGCCGCCCTAAGGGCGGCCCTCGTCGGCATGCTCCAGGAAAACGTGGATATATTCGCCTGATCACCCGCGGACATGCCGAGGGTTGACCCGACGGTGATCTCTCATAGGTTGAACGCGGACCCAGAAGCCCGACCGGTCCGACAGAAGAAGAGGAGCGCGGGGGGCGAAAAGAAGAGGGCAGCCGAGGAAGAGGTAGAGCGGCTCCTCAAAGCCAAGTTTGTCCGGCCTGTGGACTACCCCGACTAGCTCGCCAACGTCGTTTTGGTGAAGAAGCCCAGTGGAAAATGGCGCATGTGCGTCGACTTCATCGACCTTAACAGGGTGTGCCCAAAGGACAGTTTCCCCCTCCCACGGATCGACCACTTGGTGGACCAGGCGTCCGGTTACGAGTTGTTAAGCTTTATGGATGCCTTCTCGGGCTACAACCAGATACCGATGGCAGAGGAGGACGAGGAAAAGACGTCCTTCGTCACCGATAACGGCACCTTCTGTTACACCAAGATGCCCTTTGGGCTGAAGAACGCCGGGGCGACCTATCAGCGGATGGTAGACCGAATATTCAGCCCACAGGTGGGGCGAAACTTGGAGGTATATATCGACGACATGCTGGTAAAGAGTTGGAGGGCCCCAGACCACCTCGCCGACTTACATGAAACGTTCCAAAGGGTCCGCCGATACAACTTAAGACTGAACCCCGTGAAGTGCATCTTCGGCGTGCAGTCGGGGAAATTCCTAGGCTTCATGATAACAAAGCGGAGGATCGAGGCGAACCCGACAAGGTGACGGACCTCATCAATATGGCGGAACCCCGGACGATCCGGGACTTGCAACGACTGAACGGCCGGATCACTGCTCTGGGGCAATTCCTGTCGAAATCTGCGGAGAAGTCGCTCCTCTTCTTCAGGGTCTTACGCACAGCCTTTGGCGAAGCTAAGGACAAAAGGAAGGTGATCCCATGGGACGATGACTGTGCACGGGCATTCGCGGAGCTGAGGGCTTACCTACAAAGTCCGTCGCTCCTCGCACGGCCGGAAGAAGGCGAACCCCTAGGGTTGTACTTAGCAACCAACGAAGAGGCCGTTCGTTCCGTCTTAATCAAGGAGGAAGGGGCGTGCATCACCCTGTATACTACGCCAGCCGGATCCTCCGGGAGGCGGAGACTTGCTACAGTCCCATCGAGAGAGCCGCCTACTGCCTGATCACTACAGCTCGAAAGCTCCGACCATACTTCCAGGCCCATCCCATCGCCGTCCACACCGACATGCCCCTCGAGAAAAACCTGAAGAGGTTAGAGCGGTCGGGGAGGATGCTCAACTGGAGTGTCGAGCTCAGCGAGTTCGACATAACATACAAAGCCCGGACGGCGATCAAGGACCAGGCGTTGGCCGACTTCGTGGTGGAGTGCACTGCAGGGGGCGCCCCGGGGGACCAACCAGAGCCCCCATCGGCGACCGTGTCCCCATGGGGGGCCGGGGGGCAGAATCCTCAGAGCCCTCCCGGATGGACGTGGGTGAATTATGGACCATCCACATCGATGGCTCCGTGACGGGATCCGGGACAGGGGCGGGTATCGTCATTCAAACCCCCGACGGGTGCTCGTTGGAGTACGCCCTGCGCTTCAACTTCCCGGCAACCAACAATGTCGTGGAATATGAGGCCGCGGTCAACGGGCTGAAGCTCGGTAGGGCGGTTGGGGTGACGAACGTGTTGCTCCTTAGCGACTCACGGCTCGTCGTCCAACAAATCCAAGGAAGCTTCGAGGCTCGAGAAGAAACGATGAAGCGCTACCTTAAGCGCATCCAGATCGAGCTCCGCAAGTTCAAGAAGGCGGACGTCCAGCACCTACCCCGCTCCAACAACCTTCGGTCGGACGCCCTGTCTAAGCTGGCTTCCTCCTCCGCGACCGAAATCGGGAAGGCCATCTACGTCGAAAGCCTATTAACCCCAACCATTGACGAAGAAGAACTAATGTGTGTGGGCACAGTGACGACGTGGATAACCCCCATTATGAATTACTTGGAGACGGGAGACCTGCCCGAGGAGCGGATGCTGGCTAAAAAGGTGGAGAGACGGGCCCTGTCATTCGTACTCCTCGACAGAGTGTTGTACCGCCGCCGCCGTGCCAACTTCGACGTCATGCCCTATCTAAAGTGCCTGGGCCTGGAGCAGGCAGAGCAAGTCATTCGTGAAGTGCACGAAGGCTTCTGCGGAAACCACCATGGCGGTCGCACCATCGCCCACAAAATAATGCGCCAGGGGTACTATTGGCCGACAATGATCCATGACACGGTTCAATACGTCAAGAGGTGCGAGGCGTGCCAGAAATTCTGCAGACGGACGATTGCCCCTCCGGCTAACTTGATGCACATTGTGAGCCCGATCCCATTCTCCAAATGGGGACTTGACATCCTTGGGCCCTTCCCGAAGGCCTCCGGGGGAAGAAAATATCTAGTCGTCGCCGTGGACTACTTCACGAAGTGGGTGGAGGCCGAGCCGCTAGTGCGTATCACGTGGACAGACTTGAAGGGCTTTATCTGGCAGTCCATTATATGTCGCTTTGGGATACCCCACTAGATAGTCACGGATAACGGAAGGCAGTTCGATTGCGAAGGCTTCCGTGACTTCTATTCGGGCTGGGGGATCAAACTCCATTTCGCGTCAGTTGCACACCCGCAGTGCAACGGAATGGCGAATGCTGCAAATAAATGCATCTTGAACCCTATGAAGAAAAAGGTGGACGCCACCCTTGGGGCATGGGTCGACGAGCTGCCGGGAATTCTATGGTCCTATCGCACCACCCACAAGGCCTCGACCGGAGAAAGCCCGTTCATGCTGGCATACGGATCGGAGGCGGTCGTTCCCGTAGAAATTGGAGAAGAGACGCTCCGGTTAAAACTCTTCGATGAAGAGATCAATGGAGAGGGGCTCGGCCTCAGTCTCAAATTGGTGGACGAGATAAGAGACCGAGCCCTGACGAACCTCGTCAGGAACAGCCAGAGGATGGCACGACACTACGACTCCCGGGTGAAGCAGCGGACTTTTAGGATCAGCGACTTGGTCCTCAGAGACGCCACCTTCAGACCCGAGACCGCCCTTCGGGGAAAGCTGGCCGCCAAATGGGAAGGGCCCTACAAGGTCATCGATATCATCGGGCCAGCCACATACATCCTGGTAACCCCGGACGGGTGTGAGCTAGCCCATCCTTGGAATGCCAAGCACCTGCTAAAGTTCTACCAATAGTTGTAAGTTTTTCTTTTATATATACAAGATACACATCTACCCACTTTCCCCAACTTAGTTGTTTCCACATGAGTGTTTCAGCGTGAACCTCCGAACCTCTGGGGCAGGGCCAACCCTAGCCACCCAAACTAGAGAAGGGCACGGGCCGGGCTATGCGCCTGCTCCCCCCTCAAGACCTCTGGGTAGGGCCAACCCTAGCCACCCAAACCAGAGAAGGGCACGGGCCGGGCTACGCGCCCGCTCCCCCCCTCAAGACCTCTGGGGCAGGGCCAACCCTAGCCACCCAAACCAGAGAAGGGCACGGGCCGGGCTACGTGCCCCCTCCCCCCTCAAGACCTCTGGGGCAGGGCCAACCCTCGCCACCCAAACCAGAGAAGGGCACGGGCCGGGCTACGCGCCCGCTCCCCCCTCAAGACCTCTGGGGCAGGGCCAACCCTAGCCACCCAAACCAGAGAAGGGCAAGGGCCGGGCTACGTGCCCGCTCCCCCCCTCAAGACCTCTGGGGCAGGGCTAACCCTCGCCACCCAAACCAGAGAAGGGCACGGGCCGGGCTACGCGCCCGCTCCCCCCCTCAAGACCTCTGGGGCAGGGCCAACCCTAGCCACCCAAACCAGAGAAGGGCACGGGCCGGGCTACGCGCCCGCTCCCCCCCTCAAGACCTCTAGGGCAGGGCCAACCCTAGCCACCCAAACCAGAGAAGGGCACGAGCCGGGCTACGCGCCCGCTCCCCCCCTAAGACCTCTGGGGCAGGGCCAACCCTCGCCACCCAAACCAGAGAAGGGCACGGGCCGGGCTACGCGCCCGCTCCCCCCCTCAAGACCTCTGGGGTAGGGCCAACCCTAGCCACCCAAACCAGAGAAAGGCACGGGCCGGGCTACGCGCCCGCTCCCCCCCCTCAAGACCTCTGGGGCAGGGCCAACCCTCGCCACCCAAACCAGAGAAGGGCACGGGCCGGGCTACGCGCTCGCTCCCCCCTCAAGACCTCTGGGGCAGGGCCAACCCTCGCCACCTAAACCAGAGAAGGGCACGGGCCGGGCTACGCGCCCGCTCCCCCCCTAAGACCTCTAGGGCAGGGCCAACCCTAGCCACCCAAACCAGAGAAGGGCACGGGCCGGGCTACGCGCCCGCTCCCCCCCTCAAGACCTCTGGGGCAGGGCCAACCCTAGCCACCCAAACCAGAGAAGGGCACGGGCTGGGCTACGCGCCTGCTCCCCCCTCAAGACCTCTGGGGCAGGGCCAACCCTAGCCACCCAAACCAGAGAAGGGCACGGGCCAGGCTACACGCCCGCTCCCCCCTCAAGACCTCTGGGGCAGGGCCAACCCTAGCCACTCCAGACCTCCGCGACAAGGCACAGGCCTCGCCGCATGACCACACCCCAGACTTGGCAGACCCGTGATCCTTGAAAAGTCGAACCTGGGAAGGAGGACAAGGGCACATGAACCGGGACAAACGAGGCATCAGTTCCCGAGGAGGCAGCCCCGCTGTGACTCAACGAAACAAAAGGACACTCGAGAAATACGCCACCAATAATGATACACTCCAAAAGAGGTTCCATAAGCGCCACCTGGCAAAAGCGGTTTCCAACGGGCGTGATTCCGAGGAGCCCATTAATAATTCCAGCTCATCGCAATAATTAGGGAGGAAACCGTCAACAAAATCCCCCTATAAAGACACCACTCACTCTCCCGAAAGAGAGAAGAACAAAGATTCGGGAGATATGAGAAATCGTCCCCGATACCCCCCACCCACTGGGAAACGGGCCGAGATGCCTCGCCCTAACAAAAGGGAGGTCACCGGCCACCAGTGGTTCCCTCCTCCCTGGGCGGCGGTCGCTGCCACTCCACGACCTCTGATAGGATATTCCCCTTACAAGCGGGTCGCCTATTGGGTATTCCCCTTGCACATGGGAAGCCCCGCCTGCCAGCCTTCCTTCGGCTCTTAGCCAGATGAAATAGCCATTTCGAAAGACTAGCAGCGGGCCGCCACACCCCAATTGGCATCCGCACCACGCCGATCCCCACGGGGTGTGCGGGTGGAAACCCCCAACGGGTTTCCCAACGACCCACCTACCGGCCCGCCAGACACCCCCCGGGAGGGTGACGCTACCACCGCCACCTCGTCCTCCGCCCCCTCCAGGGCTCCCCCTCGATGTACGGGATCCCTGGAGAGGCTGGGCAACCATCCAGCATGGCGACGGCGAGACATAATACGATGAAGCAAGGGAAGGGAAGTAGGCCCGCTCGACAAACAGGGATCCGCTCACCCCGATGCAGTAGGTGACGTGTTAAAACAACCTCCCGACCCGCCCACGGGTTTGATCACACCTGTCCTATTGTTGTAAATACCATCTAGATCTCCTGTAAAGGCTGTCGAATAATATTCCTCCGAACAGACTCCTCACCCCAAGCCCAAGCGCAAAATAGCTAGGAATTTCACCAGACAAAGGGCGGCTAGAGCCCCGCAAAAATAACAATCACGTTCGGTAAACACATCACAACGAAGGCCATGGCCTTCTCGATAAAGCAGGGTTCCCCCAAAGTCCGACCCGGCCGCCACACACAACGGCACGTCGTTAAGGGGTAACGCCCCTCCCCAAATCGCAGTGTCCCACCTCCCCGCTTTGCTCCCACTCAGGACGAGATCTCGCGATCCCACAACAGCGGGAAATACTCCGCGGGAGCCGCGTTGCACTCCTGAGTGCGGACCCAAGTCCGAACCATGTTAGAAGGGAGGTAGTGTTACGTCATCCGAGCCGAGCCAGGCCTCCGCCTTGCACTCGAATGCCGGGGGCAATTGTTAATCGTAGGAGTCCGACTCCCGCCCAGAACCATTGACATACCTCTTTGACACACCCCTCTGCAAAAGGACCGCCAGCCCGGAGGTCCAAGGCTACGTGGGAGTGGGTGCACCTGGCGGCGCCCCCCCTCCCGGCCTAGGCGTACAATCGCATTCGCTCGGCCCGTCAAGGGCAGTGCGCCTGGGGAGCACCCAGACGGTGCCGCCTGGGATGCTGACAGAAGCATGTGCATATCCCTCCTTGCCAGCGGCCCACGACCCGCGACCGAAAAGGTGCGCGGCCGGGCCGGACAACCCCCGAACAGGTCGACCCGGCGGGTCCCCACGAACCCTGCCACCAGGGATAGCATTGCCAGACCTGTAGCTTATCACGCACGATAAACGACCCAATGTAAGGACACGATTGACACTAACGCCGCCCGACCATCTGACAAAGCGTCCCTTGGCCACTGAGCCCCCTGACACTTAATGCTTTCAGCCCTGACACCCTGACAAAAGTGCCCCTGGCCGTTGCGCCATCTGACAAAAGCAGGGCAGACACTCCTGTTCCTGACATCCTCGTCCGAAGCTTCCGCTGACAGCCGAGCCAGCTCAACACGTCGAGTCAGCATGCCAGGTCAGCCCCACCTAATCATCTCCCTTCAGGTATAAATACCCCCTCACTTCTTACGGTGAGGGGGTTGGCAAATTCCTTCTGAATCCCCTTATTCACACACGAGAGCAAAGGTCGTCCATATCTTTGTTCTCCCACCGATAGCTCGTCACGTACGGTCGACACACCCTCTGTCTGACCTGCGTGCCTAGCCCCCGCTTTAAGTCCAGTTACTGACTTAGGCATCAGAGGGGCTAAAGGTTGGATCCCAACCCAGCCCTTCTGACGAGTTGCTCGTTGTGCAGGGTAGCTCGCCCCTGGGTCGACATCCGCCTTCGGCTCCCGCCGCCCGATCCTCCACCACCGCGTCCGGTGAGATTTGGCTCTGTGGCCTCCCCTGGCGGCAAGCTCAGCCTCTTGACCCCACTAATCACTTGTTAAATAGCCCATCCAAATACTCTTATCAGTATAACCACCGTGCCCTTGGTTCCCCATAATACAAATTCATTGTACGCGTGTTCTACCCCGCAACACCCACCTATGATAATCATATCATTCAAATACACACAAGCATGGTACTTCACCCATAGGGGCATTACATCCTACACACCTTAAAATAAAGTCCGTCCTTGGACTTTCTAGGTTAAGTGCCAACTTAGGGGTGGTCAGGTCTAGGCATCAAAGGTCACTCTACCCCGGGCATACATACCCTCATATACCCTTAATATTTCCTAACTCCACACATCCAAAGATGAATTCATACACCTCACTACCATATGCACATACATTACACAACATACACACGTATATAGGTATTCACAGATATACCCTTACAACTACACCCCTCAATAGGCATACAATAGGAAAGCCCCACACACTAACTACAAATATATATGCATATTTATATAAGCATCCAAAAGTAAATTTCTTAAATACCCTCACCAAGCCTCCCTAATCACCTAAAATCACCAAGGAAGGACTGAAGAGTTCTGCCAAGTGTTAGAAGGAGAGGGGGGAGAGCATGTGAGGTAAATGAAAAAGGGTCTCTCCAAATTGCTAGAACCTTCTCATCCTTTCCTCCAAAAGAGAGCACCTAAACTCAATGGTACATACTACTCCTCAACAATTCTAGGGACTATACTTATGCCATTATACACAATACCCCTCCTACTAAGCACCTCTATAAAACTACCCCACACCAACATTATACAATATAAATATATAAATCTCACATGCTCCTCTACATTATGCAACCAATACATACATATATGATGCCAAGGCAAGTACATGTCTATGTAGGATTCCGTATACAATTGAACACACCACACATATAACTAATATAACCAAACATGAACATCCAAGTTATACACACACCAACATATAGGTATATATCTATATACGTGTGTATTTATATAGCATCTCATTATGATACATATACCCATACACACACATTAGTACTACAATAGAATGTTAAAACGATACTCTAGTACAACACAACACCCATAGCTACATACCACTAACGATACATGACTATGCCTCCAATACATCCAAGGCAGTCACACTACGCATATACATACATTTCCACTACACTGTAAGGACCCTGGCTATAAGGAAAACAATAGATGGGGGTTTGAATAGTGTTTATAAAATTTAACTAAGAAATTACGCCTAATTAAATTCATAATCCAATAAAGATGTGGAAATAAGAATTAACAATAATGAATCAATGCAAACAATAAGATGTTTCAAGGGTTCGGATTACCCAAGTTAAACCCGACTTGTTCCCAGTAATCCTACGTCCCTTCTACCCGGAAACCTCTGGATACTCAAGTTAGAACCCAAACTTAAGGTTTCCTTTAAACCCACTTGTAGCAACGCTACAAGTGTAATCGACCTACAATTGATGTCCTTGAATACCACAACTTGGGATCAAGCAAAACACTCTCACAACCGAGAGAAAGACTTAATAATGAAAATTATGAAATTATGAAATTACAACACTTACAGTCTCATATGCCTTGAAGTAGAACTTGAAGGAGTAAGTATGTTGTGTGTTGATGTCTCTTCCAAGAAGAGAGAAATCACATTCCTCTTGTCACCACCAAATGCCTAGAGGATATCACTTTGATTCTAGGTTGGAGAGCAAAAGAGAATGAGATTCCAGGGCTTGGAGAGAATGAGAGCTTGAGAGATTGAAGATGAATTCTTGAGTTGTTAAGAGAATGACTAAGAGGCTCCAATGGAACAATAGAAGCCCCTCTTATAGATTCTCCAAAACCCTCAAACAGGATACCCAAAACCCCTTTGAAATCCATGTGGAAACAGCCAACAGATAAAATTTATTCTACAGACAATCGACTGGTGAAGAAACCACAGTCGACTGCTACACTGTGTCAGAGGGTAGGTGAGAATTCAAATGGTAATTTACCATGTAGGACCGTCGACTGATGAAGGCTGGACAGGCGCCTGAAAACCATCATGCGACTGAGAAACCTTCTGCTGACGACTGATGTGTAAGTTGTAAAAACAAAGAATTATGGGTATACTAGGACATGTGACTGATGTGGAATCCACAAGCGCATGTACCATGGGCAGGCGACTGGAAAACCAACATCAGTCGTGTGTTGCACAAATGAATAACTTGCCAAAATCAAAGTTCTGGGCAAGTATTGGACATGCAACTATAGAAGCATATACAGGCGCCTGTGACATGGGCAGGCGCCTGTAATTCCTTCTTGCATCGGTTGCAGGGGCTAGTGTGAAAGTTGACAAACTTTAAGAAGTTTGGGCAAGATGAGACAGGCGATTGACTAACAATTCACATGCACCTGTAACTGGACATGTGCATGTACTTTGTACATCAGGCGCCTGATGAAAGTAAAGAACTAAAAGCTCAAAAATAAATTCAAACAGAGTGTGCATAACAGGCGACTGAAGAACAATTCTCAGGCGCCTGTATGGAAACAGGCGCCTGTATAATGTTCATCAGTCGCCTGTTGAAAGTCCAAAATGCACATTAAAGGGAAATCAAAGATAGAGCCCTAGGAAATATAATCTAAAGAAATCCTAGGCTAGAAATAGTGAAGTGTGTGAGCTCCAACAGTAAACTACTTCAAAGCTACATTCTAATAAGAAAGAAAAGAGAATAAAAATATTACATATGTTTTAGCTTCTCTTCTTTCTCTTGAATGATCTTGAAGTCTTCTTGAAGACTTTAAAGCTCCATTCTTTATCTTTGATCACCCAATCTTCAACTTTGAGCTTTGATTGATCCTTGAGTGTCATCCATTGCTATTAGATCTTCATGATAGGTTTAGACAATGGATTTACTGTATGGAGGGGATTAGTCACAAGTATTTATGTTTGCTCATCATCAAACCCAAGTAGGGAGAAGTCCAATACTCAATATTCTCCCCCCTTTTGGTAATGACAAACAAACATAAACAAAAAAATAAATAATTATACTTAAAAATACTTACTCCTCCTACATAGATACCAATCAAGTTAGACAATTAATATACAGACATCTAATGATTAAATTAAAGCAATAGTATGATATATATGAATGAAATGAATTCAAGCATTGGAATTTAGGATTTTTGAATCCAAATTAATTATATCTTACTCCCCCTGAATCTAAGGCAACTTCAATCTTAGATTCAAAGTTAGCTTGTAATTAGCACAAAATTATGATTTGTTTATTTCTCTCCCCCTGTGGCATTATCCAAAAAGGTGGGAGTAGAAAAACAACAACTATAGTGCTAACTAAACTAAAACAATCATGGGAGTATAAAGAATGAGATATGTATTTCATGTGATACCAACGGAAAATCGAGAAAGCACGAAAGTGTATCACATAAATACTCATCAAAACTCATCAAAACTAGAAAAATTTAGTTGACTAAATGAATGGAAGTCCAATAGAAACATGAATTATGCAATTCATCTCAACATTCAATTAATACAATTAATAGCGCACGAGAAAAAAAATTGCACAACATTCACATGAGAGTACAATGAGTCAAACAGATCATCGTATAAATTTGTGCAAAAGATACATGGAGTTTACAAAAAGATAGCCAACTCCATGTACACAAAAGTATATGACGAACATATACAACCATCCAATGTGCCACAAGCACAAACACTACCAGACAAAACATCTATATATGACACCATATATCCATTACACCTCAATACAACAGACACCGACTCTCAACCCTAAAAAATCTAGGTCCTAGGGTGAGGAGTCATCATGAAGCATCAGTCCAGCTGAACGATGGTGGAATCCTCAGAAGCTCTCATCTCAACATGAAAGTCCTAGGTCTCTGACTCTACAGTCGAAGCAATAACAGTAGTAAGGATGTCATCATGTGAGGTCTCAACAACAGGAGCAGCCTCAGTAGGCTCATCAGCAGTAGAGGACTCTGGAGGGTGAGTGACGGTAGCAGGAGGAGGCAGTGTGATGTCAACAAGAGGAGCCTGAGCATCACCGGGAGTAGAAACAGCAAGCTGGAGGTATGACTGGAGGGATGCAGGGATGGGAAACCCATGGTGGTGAAAGGATACATGGAAAATCTCGAATAAAACAGATACCTTCTTGTCCAACTCGACAAGAAGGGGATCAGGAGTAGGTGCAGATGACGACGAGGGGATTGACGAATCACCAGGATGAGCAGATGACGACGAGGGGCCAGAAGCAGTCTGTCTCTTCTTGGAGGCCGTCTGCAGAGCCGAAGAGGACTTTGACTTTGTAGAAGCATGAAGAAGAGGTCCAAGAGGGACAAACTCTTAAGCATTCAGATCAATGCCAAAATGGCGAAAGACATTAGTGAGGATACATCTATAAGGAATATATGAAGAGGAGGAGGTGATCTCGATATGGTCCATCCTGTCAAGTATGACCCCTGCCCAGTTCACCTCCATCCCTGAGAATATCGCATACATGCATTTGAGTATCTCATGGAACTGGTCAGAAGATTCCTACTTAGGCAGGATGTTAGACTTGACCAAATGGTGGATAGCCTAACCTCTAAGAGTGAACATGGAGGATCTGACGCCAGAGGTGAGGATACGAAGAATCTCACAGAATATGCCCCGAAGGATGACCTTATCAAGATCAGCAACAGAAGAGATGGAAATGTCAGTAGGTAAGGATTCGGTGGAGGGAATCGTAAGAATAGTCCCTAAAAGTTTGGGTTCAAGCTTAATTGGGGTCCCATGAACAATATTGTCCAAAATACCAGATTCGGAGTATTCATCGCGAATAAAGTTTGCATAGAATAGCTTTACAAGCATGGGGTACAGACGAGGAGAATCATCATGAGAATACCAGAAGAGATCGACCAATTTGGTCGTCGTCATAAGCTGGGATAGATTCTCAGATGTGAAAGTATGGTATGAGATTAATTGCTCATTGAAGATTTTGACATTGCATATGAGATTATATTTCCCTAAACACGTGTCGTCACGACACATGGGGATATGAGAAGCAGTAGCTGAAGGAGGAGCACTAGCAGGATTTTGGCTTTCGGTAGGAGGATTTTCAGGCTCATCATGAGGCTCAGTATGGGTTTCAGCATGGGTTTCTTCCTCATGTGGAGTGGAGATCAAGGCTAGGGGCTGATCATCAATGTGAATGCCATAGGAACGAGAAAGTCTGTGCCTACGCTTGGGGGGGAATCACCTCACCAGATGATGCAGACTCTGACCCAGATTGCGGCATGGCCAAGAACTCAAAAGCATGGGTAGCAAATTTGGTACGAGGTTTCTTGCGACCTTTAGAAGAAGTGGGCTTAGGAACCCTAACCATAGGCTCCTTAGGAAGCTTAAGTGACTTGCCCTTAGCAGAAGAACTGGTCTTGGGTGCCATGAACAAGATATCGATAGGAAAAGTTAAACTAGGGCTCTAATCGTAATTAACAAGAGAAAGACATACCAATCCGATGGTGGAGGAGGAATCTAAGGCACGATCGAGTGACTGGAAGGAGAATCAACGGCTAGGAGGTTCGAATCGACAAAGGAAAGAGGATCGGAGCTCTCATTTGAAAGAGGAAGACGAGGGAGTTTCAATCAGACGAGAGAGAAAAAGAAGAGGGGCCATAATCTATATGTGAAGGGTTGGGAGAGATCTAGGCCGTTGGAAAAATAACGGCTCAGATCGTAGGCTACGAACCACCAAACTCGGTGGACAGGCGACAGATGCACATCGTGCTGTCGCCTGTCAATCCCTAATAAAAAATTACTCAGAAAGCAGGCATGCGTCTGTAGAAGAAAATACAGTCGCTAGGATTTAGACAGGCGTTTGTGAAATGACTTACATGTGCCTGCTGAACACTCAAATTTTGAAGAAATTTTGAGCCATCTCTTGGGAAAATTGGTGACAATTTGGCAGGAGCCTGATGAACAAAATATAGTCGCTTGTCGGATGACCAGTCGCCTGTAAAATGACCATCAGTCGTCTATCATGAATAAGAGTTATGAAGGCTAAAAGATGGAGATTATGCAGTCGACTGTAGAAGAAATGGCAGTCAACTGTCCTGGTTCTGAAATCCAGAATTGAGTTAGAATTAAGGATTTGAGACTTCTCATCCTTAGACATGTACTCTAACTATTCTAATAACATCATAATCATAATCATAATCATAATCATTTAGATTAACATAAAACTCAAGCATATTAATCTAATCATCAAATCATCAAAAATCTCCAATAAATATTATTGAAAACAAATGTGAAAGTATGACATATACAAGATGAGACATGGAAATGATCAAATGAGCTAAAAACAGGTTATAACATATAAAAATGAGCTCCTAAATCTCAGATTCATCTTTTATCCCTAATTCTCCACGCAACCTCACAAATGAGTCTTCTTTTAAAGGTTTAATGAAGATGTCGGCGATTTGTTTTTGGGTTTCAATGTACTCTAAGATGATGTCCTTCTTAGCTACATGATCATTAATGAAATGCTGTCTCACATCTATGTGTTTGGTACGAGAGTGGTGTACCAGATTTTTGGAAAGACATATTGCACTTTGCTTATCAACCATGATAAGACAAGTATCACAATTGACACCATATTCTTTGAGAGTGTGTCTCATCCAAAGGACTTGTGCACTTGCAAGACTTGCGGCAATATATTCTCCTCCGATCATGGATAATGATACGGAGTTTTGCTTCTTGGAAAACCAAGAGACAATGAAATTTTCTAAAAAATGGCAAGTGCCACTAGTACTTTTCCTGTCTGATTTGCATCGAGCAAAATCATCATCACTATATAAGACTAGCTCATATGTAATAGATTGAGGGTAAAGTAACCCATAATATAGTGTTTGATTGAGGTAACAAAAAATTCGTTTAACCGCAATCAAGTGTGATTCCTTAGGTCTAGCATGATATCTAGTACAAAGACATAGTGAAAACATGATATTGGGCATACTAGCAGTTAAATAAAGTAAGCTACTGATCATACCTCGATATAGACGAATGTCTACATCTTCCCGTTTTCATCCTTATGTAGGTGGGTGGTCGTACTCATGGGAGTCCTTTTGCTTGAAGACGATTCCATCCGAATCGCTTGATAAACTCCCTAGGTGTACTTGGTTTGGTGTATGAAAATCACATCCTTCATTTGCCGAATTTGAAGACCTAGAAAGTAGTTAAACTCACCTATGTAGCTCATCTCAAATTCTTCCTTCATAGATTTAGAAAATTCTTGGCAAATGTCAAAGTTAGTATATCCAAAGATAATATCATCTACATAAACTTGAATAAGGCTGATGTCATTTTCATAATCTTTAATGAAAGAGTTGAATCAACTTCACCTATTATAAAACCTAAATCCAAAAGAAAGGTTTTGAGTCGATCATACCCAGCTCTAAGAGATTTTCTCAACCCATATAATGCTTTCTTAAGTTTGAAACATGATTAGGAAATTTTTCATGTATAAAACCGGGTGGTTGAGAAACATAAACTTCTTCATTAACTATGCCATTTAAAAATGCACTTTTAATATCCATTTGAAATAATTTAAATTTCTTATGAGATGCAAAAGATAAAAGAAACCTAATAGCTTCTAATCTAGCTACATGGGCAAAGGATTCTTCGAAATCAATACCTTCCTCTTGCCGGTAGCCTTGAGTTACAACCTTACTTTGTTCCTTCTGATGACATCGTTCTCATCCGTCTTGTTCTTAAATATTTGTTTGGTCATAAGGACTTGGTGACCACTTGGAAGAGGGATGAGCTCCTAAAGTTCATTTCTTTCAAATTGCATGAGCTCCCCTTCCATTGCAATGATTCATGAGCTATCTTCACACTCTTCTTGGATGTTCTTTGGCTCAATGGTAGAGAAAAAGGTCCAATGAGAGAACTCACCAATCCTTGACCTTGTTCGGACACCCACACCAATATCTCCAATTATTTGGTCATGGGGTGGTTACAAACGGTCGGATAAGCTTTGGGAATACCAAGATAACTTGGAACATTCTCAACATTTTCATTAGCATTGTTAGTCTCAATAATATAATCGTTAATTTTAACATTACTAATGGAATCACATAAAACATCTACACTATCAACAACAATATGAGGAAAGTCAAAATCTTCATGAAATGAAACGTGCAGTGATTCCTCGATCGTTGAATATGTTTTGTTGTATATCATGTAGGCTTTGCTACGTGTGGAATATCCAACAAAAATTCCTTCATCGGATCTTGGCTCAAAATTTTCTAAATTACCAAATATGTTATTTATACAACATTTTGAACCGAAAACTCAAAAATACTTAACTTGAGGCTTTTTATCGTAAAATAGTTCAAAACAAGTTTTTTTTGTTCAGGGCCTCACAAGGATCCTGTTAAGCACATAACATGTTGTGTGCACCGCCTCCACCCAAAATTGATGTCCCAGATGACTATCATTGATTATGTTGCGTGCACACTCAATAAGAGTCCTATTCTTTCTATCAACAACAACATTTTTATGGAAAAGCGCGAGGAAAAGAAAAATTGTGAGTAATCACGTTGTCATCACAAAATTTAGAAAAAAGTTCATTCTCAAATTCCCCTCCATAATCACTATGAATAGTGATAATGGTGGTTCTTAAGAGATTTTGAATTTTCTTTGCAAATTTGGTAAACTCATCAAAGGCTTCATTTTTATTAGTTAAAAATGATACCTATGTAAATCTAGAAAAGTCATCTACAATGACTAATCCATAATGAGCATTTCCTAAAGATGCTACTCTAGTAGGCCCAAATAGATCTAAATGAAGTAATTCTAGGGGCCTCTTAGAAGTTATGCCATCTTTACTTTTAAATGAAGATTTACGAAGTTTACCTAGTTGACATGAATCATAAACGCTTTTCTTATTAAAAGATATTTTAAGAAATCTTTTAACTAACTCATGCTTATCTAATTTGTATAAATGCTTAAAATGAACATGCCCAAAACAGCGATGCCATAATAATTGTTCATTAGAATGAGCAACTAGGCAATGTTCAAAAGATTTAGGCATACTTAAAATATAAATATTTTTATGTCTAATGCCAGAAAATAAAACATGTGAATCGTTATCAACTATACTACACAAACCTTCTCCAAAGTTAACCTTGTAACCTTTGTCACAAAGTTGACTTATAGAGATGAGGTTATGAAATAAACCTTCTACTAAATAAACATTATCAATTAAAGGTTTGGATGGGTTACCGACTTTACCTACTCCGATAATGGTTCCCTTTTGATCACCTCCAAAGGTGACCGTTGCACCATCCTTGATGCGGATCACTTCGAAGAACAAGAATGGATCTCCTACCATGTATTTGGAGCAACCGATATCGAATATCCATCCTTTCCTTTTAGAGCTAATATTTCTTTTATTGCTGTTTTTCTTGTTCTTGGGTACTGATATGCTCATATTTTACACTTTATTTCTTCATTTTTACATGCCATAACGATTGCTCATATCGTGATTTTAACATTTAAATGATGATTTTACGATATATTTCATTATTTCTTTGTTTCGTCCGATTTCAGGAAATATGGAGCACTCGAGAGCAATTTGGAGCTATGAGCGCTTACACGCGTACCGGAGCAGCAATCACGATGATATCGGAGAGCTAACGGTGCTAGATGATGTAGAGAAGAGGAAGAAAGGCGAGAAAATCAAGAAGGAAGCGAGAAGAATGAGTTTTGAGAAGAGAAACAGGCGACTCGGCCGAGTGACGCAGCTCACTCGACCGAGTGAAGCTTATGCGTCCAATTCCAGCCTGAATAAGAGAAGCAATGTACTCAGCTGAGTGATAATCCCACTTGACCAAGTGAGAATCCCACTCGACCGAGTGGAGGTAGGAAATTCAAAGAAATTCATTGGGAGATCTCTGTTTTTGGGAGAATCTACAGTCAGTCCACTCGACCAAGTGAGAATCCCAATTGCCAAAAATCTCAGTTTTTCGACAGAGTTGTCACTCGACCGAGTAAGTAGCTCACTCGGCCGAGTGCACCGTCGGCCCAGTTTTGAAACTAGGGCTTTGTAGCAATCCAGGGACAGATCTGTCAGGATTTTTTGGACTTTTTGGGTGGTTATAAATACCCAGTTCTGTGGGCAGCCCAAGGAGAGACACTTTTGATTATTTTTCTTAGGAACAAATTTAGTTTTAGTTTTCTTTTGGCGAAAGGATTGGAGAGCAAGATCTAAATTTTCTTTTTCTTTGGAGCTTGAACTCAATTGGTTTGTCTAAAATTTTGCAAGTTCTTATTTTTATGATATATTTCTACTTAGACCTGAGTTTTGTGATGAATTCTCTCGCACATCTTATTTCTATTGCTTTTTCTATGATGAATTTAGAGTAGTCTCTTTGTTTTAGGGCAAAGGGATGAACCCTATGGATTTAAAGTATGATATGTGAGATCTATTAAATTTCCATGTTGCTAAGCTTATTAGGGGTTAGGTTGTGATTGATTTACTACGGATAGCTAGGGATTTCTATTGGATCTTGAGAGCTCGTGAGAGGATCTTGATCTATGGGATGCCCTAGATATTCGATTTAGATCTATAATCGAGATTCCCTAGAATTGGTGTGTGTGAGCGACCAAAGCTAGCATCTTTATTATATTTCTATAATTATATTCGTTTGTACGACGGTAAAATGGATACGAACTATCACGATCTAGATTTGAATTTAAGTTGCGCGAGAGCAATCTTGAATTAGAATTGGATAATATTGTCGATCTTAATTCTAGTAGTTTGAACTAGGCTTGCGCGAGAGCGAGGCTCTAGTTTAGATTACTATAGTCTTGCATAGCGCGAGAGCGTGTGTTGGTTCATAACATGGTTACGACAAGTTCACCCTAAACCAAGAATAGTAATATGTAGATTCGAGTTTCACATTGATGCTTCAGATCTATAGTGGGGATTTCCAAGCCCTAGACATTCTTATTAATTGAATTTACAAACAACACCTTACACGATTGTGACACCGACATTTCTTGACTATTATTTCACCTCTACCTAGTAATCTATATAGATACCAATAGTTTCTCCCCGTGATTCGATATCCGTTCACCACTTAACCGTGCGTTTGCGGTAAAACTACATTGTTTTCAGAGTTGTATTCTAGGATGATCAAGTTTTTGACGCCGTTGCCGAGGAGGCGACAGTATTCTATATTTTTACTTAGCTATTCTTTTTCTTTTATTCCTCTATTGTGCTGACACTTCTTTGCAGATTCTCTTTCTCTGTGCATGAACACATAATCAGGACTACAGAGGGAGCTATATTATTTGATCCCGAGATCGAGCGCACCGCAAGGAAACTAAGAGCAGAGAAGCGGCACACTTCAAAAGGGAGATCAAATGGCGGAGGGATCAAATGGCGGAGGAAAAATTCCACAATGAAATGCCAGGCTTATTTCCATCATAGATAGGCTTACTTTGACCAACTCTGCTACTTCATCCATCCTTATGCCAGAGTTACCGCCGGACAAGAATTTTGAGCTGAAGACATGATTAGTTGTGTTGATGCAACAAGATCCTTTCCATGGGAATGCGAATAAGAATCTGCATTACCACATCCAGATGTTCTTGGCGAAGTGCACCACCTTTCAGATCACTAATGTACCATAGGATGCCATCCGCCTGCAGCTTTTTCCCTTCACCCTTAGATATAAAGCACATTATTGGTTGATGACACAAGCAAATGGCACATTTACTAATTGGGACGATCTTGCTAGCACCTTCGTCAACAAGTTCTATCCACCATTAAAGACCGTCAAGATACGGAATTCTTTGATGTCTTTCAGGCAGGACCCCTAGGAATCTTTGTATGAGGCGTGTGAGTGCTTCAAAGATCTTCAACATCATTGCCCCCACCACAACATAGACGATTGGGAGCTAGTATATAGTTTCTACAATGGTTTGAAAGTAGATACGAAGATGATCATTGACGCCACCGCTAATGGGGCGATATTATCAAAGACACCTGAAGATGCTACTGCACTACTAGAGAAGATGGCCTCTAACAATTAGCAGTTGGCTGATGAGAGGGGCCAAACATCATCATCTTTGAAACCGGTAAGCATATATGAAGCTAAGGCAGTGGGAGACTTTTGTGGGTAAATTTGACTCTCTATCTAGAGTGGTGGAGAGACTTAAGAAGAAGCTGACTGAGCTGTATGTTGTGCCTGACAAATCGACATCAAATGGGCACATAAATGATTGGCAAGGCCAAGTCACGTATGTTGGCAGCACGGCACATGAGGATCCTGTTGAGTAGGTTCAATATGTTTCTGATTACAAGCCAGGTGGAGCAAATAATGGGTCTTGGGTGAATCCAGCTTGGAAGACTCACCCCAGATTTTCCTATGCAAACATTAATGGAGCCTTAACCCCTCCTCCTCAACAATCACAACAACAACAACAACAAGCCCCCCTGCCACCTCACAGCAGTCCTACCGACCAAGGCCACAACAACAACAGTTTCAGCAGAGGTAACAAGCGGGGCCTTATAGACCCCCCGGTTACAATCAAGGTTGGAGGCCACAAAACCCACCGTCGGTATCGCAAAGATCCAAATATGAGACAAGAGTTGAGGAGTTTATGGTCGAACAAAAGAAGATTAATGCTAAAGTATCGACGGGCCAAGATAGCCTCAATATCATAGTGGCGCAACTAGCGGAGTAAATCACCTTGCTAAATAAGGCCCAAACTCAATTATCGGCTCAACCGGAGCCAAATCCAAGGAGCAACACCAGCCACATCAATGCGGTAGTGGCGGTGACTACTAGAGGCGGGAAGGACACTACTCCCATCATGGTTCAAACTCGTAGCCCAAGGGATGACGTTTCGGTTGAGAAAGAGGGAAGCAATGAAGAGGAGAAGCCTATGGCAACGATAAATGAAGAGGAAAAAATCTGAAGTTGATGAGCCTCAGAAGGAGAGAGTATATGTGCCACTGGTACCATTTCCACAACGGTTGGAAAAAGGCTAAATTAGAGAAGAAATTTGCTCGATTTTTGGAGTACTTGAGGGGGATAATCTTAAATATCCAGTTCCTTGATGCCATAATTGAAATCTCGACATACACAAAATTCCTTAAAGACTTGATCACGAGAAGGAAAAGAACAGAGAATATTATGCTTGCCGACCAAGGTACATGGTTTGTCAAAGAAGATAAGTTGCCGAAGAAATTAAAGGACACCGGAAGCTTTAGAATTCCATGCACACTTGGCGGAGCCCCCCACAAAAGGCTTTGGTTGATTTGGGAGCGAACATGAGTCTCATGCCTCTCACGAAGTTCAAAAAGATGAATACGGGGACCGATCTCAAGTCCACCGACATGAAGATTCAACTCGCCGATGGCCGTATTACTAGGCCGGTTGGGATCGCTGAAAATGTGCCGCTACAAATATCGGGAGGACTTTGCGTGCCATGTGACTTCGTCATCATGGATGTGAAAGAAGAAGGAGACATATCGCTTATACTTGGGCGCCCCTTCTTATCGACCACCAGAGTCATCGTGGCGTGAGAGAGGAAACATGGTCACTCAACGGTGAAAATATTGAAGTCGAATTCCATCTCCCGCTTCCCATGAAGAACTCGCTGGAAGAGAACGACTATGTGGACCTACTTAACGAGGTCATCGATGAAGCTATGCCATACGCCATTGGATCTTTGCATGTGGATAGTCTTGACGGAATGTCAAATTCTGAAAATGGCAACTAACATGGAGGTACCCCGGATCCTCTCACCGAGGAAGAGGAGAAGACGCTGACATCGTAAGGATAAAAGAGCTTTGCAAACTCTCTTTGGTGAATCCAAGAAAGCATGAGCCACCTGCGAATACTTCATCACCACCGGGAAAGAAGAAGGAAGTCAATAGCCAAAGCTTGGCAGAGTCATCCCTCACCATCATTAGAGAGGAAGCGCTCATATAGGAGGCCAAACAAGAAGAAGCACACCATCTGATTCCTACCAGCCTCCTCACAAAATTTGATACACGTATCTCATATGCACTGAACATCACATGATCAACGTAAAATCATAAGGGGTCGAGCTCAAGACCTTAAACGAGCGCTTATCGGGAGGCAACCCGACGTTTCTATCCTATGTTTTAGTTGAATTTTAGTTTTCATTTTTGTTTTAGATTTTTATTAGTTTATTGGGTCAGGAGTTTAGAAAAATCTGACAATGGGTAACATTTTTTATTGCAGGAAGAAGATATGAGGACGCTATTCGAATGGAGGGTAGCCATAGCGATGGAGAGCAACCCAGGGACGTGCTTAAACGATAAAGGAAGGAAGAAACTGAAGGGAGAGTGAGAAACAAAAGAAAGAGAAAAACATAGAGCTGAGAGCTGAAACAGACAGCCTACTCGGCCGAGTGATATTCTCACTCGACCGAGTGAAGAATTCACTCGACCGAGTGAAATACTGAACATGGAAGTCTCAAAACTTTTTCCGAAATTTTTATGCCACTCAGTCGACTGACTATGTCACTCGACCAAGTGAACCCTGTAGCAGACGGCTCAAATTTCATGCTCTGCAAGGCTCTTCACTCGGTCGAGTCATTAGTTCACTCGACTGAGTGGAACTTGTCACTCGCCCGTGTGACGTGAACCACTCGGTCTAGTCACTCGAATCGGCTGATTGCCAAAATTTCAAAATTCTTAGCAGTCGGACCACTCGACCGAGTGACGAAAATCACTCGACCGAGTGACGAAAATCACTCGACCGAGTGACGAAAATCACTCGACCGAGTGACTTAAAGTCGCCAGCCTAGATAAAATCCCAATTCACTTACCCGAATCCCCAAACACCGAAATCGAGCACCCCCTCTCGAATTTGCTTGCACTCGCCTGCATCTTCCCTCGACTCGCCCGAGTAACTCACCTGACTCGACCACGGTGCCACCCTCCAGCCACCTCGGGTCACCTCCGGCAGCAATTCTCCGGCCATCTCCGACGATCTCCACCCCCATTCAACTCTATTTCACCCCCTATCTTCCCATATCCATCTCGTAAGCCCAAAGGCATCCCACAATCCTATTCAACCTTATTAATCGTCGATTTCTCTTGATCAACCCCAAATTTTATGAATTCTTAACGCTAATTATCTATTTTTGTGCAATAGGAAAGCTTGGGAAAGATCTTTTGCCGATTTAAAGCTTAGGAGAGCCGTCTCACACTTATCTGCTTGCTTGGAGTTGCATCATGCTTGGTACATTCGTTCCATATCCTATTTTGAGCATTTTATTAGCGCATTGCTTAGTGTGCGTCATTTCATGGCATCCATCGATGCCTTCATGCACCCGTTCTGGTGGCAGGCAGGCATCTGTCAAGAGGAAGAAGACTGGATACCTTGTTCCTTCTTCCTCTGGGACAGTGCCCCCACCGCATAGCGACCCCATAGCAGTGCTCCTAGCATCCACTGCACCTACTGTATCACCACCAGCACATCCTTTCCCACCGATTAGACGTACGTGATCACTTTCAGAGATGACGCACATCGCGTCAAATTTGATAGGATCTCCAGATGCCAGATCATACCCACTAGGTTCTCCCACATCGATACACTTGAGCACCTAGGGGTATTTCAGGGGTTGCATCAGTTGTATGAAAATATAGGATGTGGTGACTTCTTATCTGTGTCGGCGGACACCTTCGTTTGCCCGACACTCGAGGTCTTGAGTTCTATCTATATGACTCCTAGGGGCTACTCATTCAGGCTCATGGACCAGGAGTGCGAGATCTCGCACGACATGGCCCGAGCATACTTCCATTAGCCCCTATCCCAAACCCCGAACAAGCTTATGGTCCCACACACCACACACCCTTTGTCTTTGCAGCTGATGCATTTTGGGACACGATCACAAGCACAAACCACTTCGACCCTAGCAAGGCGAAGGTCTCTTCCATCATCCACCCCTGCCTGTGGCTTGCACAATGTCTTTTGGTGATCACCATACTAGCCAGGCCAAAGGTTGGGACCACGTCCATGCCCGAGCTATTCATGCTCTGGGCGATGACCATGGAGAGTGCCCTTGAGGCTGGTGGGGACGTCTTAGTCCCCACCATTTCTATTGATATCACCAGATGGTATTTTGACCACATCTTTTCCATGATCGCCTCTACCAAGGCGATATGTTGTGGCAGTCTGATCACCCTCTTTGCACCTATTTTCGACATCCAGCTTCCCGCTGGCCTACACTATGTTACGGGCCCCACCTCCTTATCTGCCGATGTTTTGACCCGCATGCACATGATCCGTCCTCATGCACATCGTCATTGGGTCTGGTTACATGATCCATTCGCTGCAGACTATATAGTGCTTCCGAACCCCGTTCGGACCAACGTTGGAATAGCATGCGTGGAGTGGAGGTTCCCCATGGACCTCCTCATTCCGACTGTCTATGTACTAAAGCCTGATGACGAGGACCAGCAGGCGCACCCAGTCGAGCCTGTTCACCATGTGATCCCCATTTCTGAGCCTGCCACCGTTCTGCTCACTGGACCCAACACTTCTGTCCCCACTTCTGCTAGTGCTGAGGGCTCCAATTCTGTAGCTGTGTCTGATCCCACCCATGTTGCACCGCTGAGAGTTGATCCTATTTCATATATAAGTTCTGAGATCACTGTGCCCACCATTTTTGAGAGAGCTGACCTTCCTCTTCCACGATCGTAGAGACCCTCGACACACCTAATTTCTCGACTCATAGGGTGTCCTTATCTTTCGATTTCACGGCCACCCCACCTGTCGACATTCCAGTCTCTACCGTCACCGTATATACCGAGAGTGTCGTGGTGTCTGTCACCACATCTGTTGACGCGACCTCTGCTCCTACCGCATCCTCTATTGATATTCTGATCACCTTCTCCATTGCACACATTTCTGAGAGCATTCCTGTGTCTCAGCCTCACTTGGTGGCTGAGCGTCATGTCGTTAGCTTCGCTCCCCACCCACACCCTATAGTGGCCCCACTAGTTTTTGAAGGCCATGTCAAACCTGCTTGTACACCTCCACATTCCCCTACCTCTACCCCTGACAATAGGGAGCTACGCCTCCGTGCAGTCGAGTCGATAGTGGCTAGACTTAGAGTTGATTTTATAGCTCTCACGGCGGCCGTCACTACCCAACAGACCCATATAGCCATGATTCCTGGTATTCAGCTCGCGCTGAACCAGATTCTTCAGCGCCTACAGCAGCAGCCAACCCCTCAGCCGCCACTGCCCCCACCATAGGGAGGTGATGGCGATGCACCAGAGTAGGCATGTCTCTTAATGCTTGTTGTATTTTTGCTTCACATCTCACCCCATTATTTTGCATGCCCATCTATCTTCACCTTATTACAGGGCCCTAAATATTTCAGCTTAGGGGAGAGTACGTATTTTTGGCCACCATCATGCATCCGTCCATCATTTTGCATGCTTGCTTTGCACATATCCTTTGCATATACAATCATATTTTTTTTTTCTTATTTTCTTTTATTTTGCATCATACTAGCATCCACACCCACCCACCCCTATCTGATATGTCCTAGTGCCACACTTTACACATCGAAGACAATGTGATGTTTAGCATGGGGGAGTGAGTGTACTCAAGATAGGCTCATATGTTACACCTTTTTTCTGCATATTTTAATGCCATTTCGATTGCTCATATTGCGATTTTCACGATTATTTGACGATATTTCGATATTTTTCACTATTTCTCGTTTTTCTTCTGATTTCAGGAGATATGTATCAATCAAGTGCAATTTGGAGCCTAGAGGACTTGCACGCGTGTCGAAGCATCGATCATGATCATATCGGAGAGCTAACGGCGCTTGAGGATGCGTGGAAGAAGAATGACGTCGAAGGAATCGACGAGGAAGCAAGGAGAAGGAGAAATGAGCTCTGAAACAGGCCACTCGGTCGAGCAAGGCAGCTCACTCGGCCGGGTGAATCAGCCTACTCGACCGATCAAAAATGGCATGACGACATCTGCTAAGCCTGAGTACCGCAATGTGCTCGGCCGAGTGGAGAATTCCACTCGGCCGAGCAAGAACTCCACTCGCCCGAGTGGAGGCCAAGATTTTGAAGAGAGCCAAGCCGACTTCTCTATTTTTCTGGACGATATGCAGACTGTCATACTCGGCCGAGCGAGATTTCTACTCGGCCGAGTAAGTTCCCGACTCGGCCGAGTGGCGCAGACACCCATTCAGGAAAACTAGGGTTTCTGGCGGTGCAAGGACAGTTTGGTCTGTATTTTTTGGTTCTTTTGGGCGTGTATTTAAGCCCAGTTTTGTCTCCAGCCCCAGGAGAGACCAGATAAACTTCTTAGAACTATTTTTCCTTAGTTTCTAATGATAGTTTTAGCTTTTGTATGAGCGAGAGATTGAAGATTGGATCTTAATTTTCTATTAAAAGCTTCTCTGGCGACATTGGTTTGTCTTGATCACTTGCAAGTTTCGATTTTTATGCTATATCTCTTATTGAATATTGATTGCATGATGAATTCTATTGTTGATCTTGTCTCTCTATTGATTTTTAATATGATTTGCGAGTAGTTCATTTGCTCTAGGGCAAAGGGATGAACCTTATGGATCTAATGTTTGAATTGTGAGATCTATTGAATTGCCATGCTATTAGGCTTGTTAGAAAGGTTAGATCTTGACTGATATATTACGAATAGATATGGATTTCTCTTGGACCTTGAGAGCTCGACAGAGGATATTGATCGAAGGAAAGCCCTAGATATTCGATTTAGGTTTACAATCGAAATTCCCAAGATTTGGTGCACGACAGCGACCAAAGCTAGCATTTTTATTGCTATCTTATACTCATATTCGTTGCACGATGGTAAACGAGTACGAACTATCATGATCTAGATCTGAACCCAAGTTGCACAACAACAAGCTTGAGTTGGGACTGGACATAATTGCCTATCTTAATGCTAGCGGTTTGAGTTAGGCTTGCGCGACAGCGAGGCTCTAATTTAGATTGCTATAGACCTACAATAGCACGACAGCGTGAGTCGGTTCTCCATAGAGTTGCGGCAAGTTCACCTTAAACCAAGTTCGATAGCATGGTTGTTCATAACTCACATTGATAACTTGAAAATCCATAGTAGGGATTTCCTAGCCCTTGACATCTTTATTATATTGAATTTTTCATTGATACTCGAACGATTGTTACACAATCCATTCTCGAACGATTTTTCCACCCAATAGTTTAGTAATTGAAATAGAGTTTTGTCATTAGTCCTCCCTGTGATTCGATACCCGCTTGCCACTTAACCGTGCACTTACGATAAAGCTACATTGTTTTCCAGGTGTATATCCGGGAGCAATCAAGTTTTTGGCGCCGTTGTCGAGGAGGCGACGGTATTTTATTTTCCTTACTTAGTTATTTTTCTTTATTTATTTATTTTATTTTATTCTTCTATTGTGCTAAGGAATCTTTCTAGTGTCTCTTTTTCTGTGCATGAACACGAGGTCGAAGGCATCCGAAGAAGACATACTATTTGATCCTGAGATTGAGTGCACGACAAGAAAACTGAGAGCAGAAAAGAGATCAGTTGTAGAGGAGAACCAAATGGTGGAGGAAACTAGAGATGAGCGATTACGTCAGACAGCTAGGCTCGTCTCCATCCCGGATAGGCTTACCCTGAACAATTCGGCTACTACTTCTTCCATACTTATGTCGGAGTTGACAGTCGACAAGAACTTTGAACTAAAGACGGGACTCATTGTACTTATGCAACAAGATCCCTTCCATGTGAATTCTCAAGAAAACCCACATTATCACCTACAAATGTTCTTGGCGAAGTGCGCCACTTTTCAGATACCGAATGTGACAGAGGATGCTATCCAGTTGCGTCTCTTCCCTTTCACTCTTCGTGACAAGGCCTTATATTGGCTAAGGACGCAAGCTCATGGGACATTCACTACTTGGGACGAGCTAGCGAACGCATCCATAAACAAATTCTACCCGCCATCCAAGACAGTGAAGATATGGAATTCCTTAATGTCTTTCAAGCAAGGGTCCCATGAGTCTCTTTATGAAGCGTGGGAGTGGTTTAAAGATCTCCAACATCAATGCCCCTACCATAGCATCGACAATTGGGAGCTTGTTCACAATGTCTACAATGGATTGCGGTCGGACACAAAGATGATAATTGATGCCACGACCAACGGAGATATTCTATCAAAGACACCGGAGGATGCCACGACATTGCTAGAGGAGATGACCTCCAACAATCAGAAATGGGCTAATGAGAGGGGCCAAGCATCATCATCATCGAAGATGGCAAGTATCTTTGAAGCAAAGGCAGTGGCCGAGTTGACCACGAAGTTTGACTCTCCCTCCATGGTTGTAGAGAGGATTGAGAAGAGGATGTGCGAGTCATACGGAGTGCCCAACACACCGACGTCCGGAGGGAGCATGATTGATTGACAAGATCAATGCCAAATTAAGTTAGTTGGCAGCGAGCAAAATGAAGGAGCCATGGAGCAAGTGCAATACGTTACCGATGGGAGTAACAACGGTTATTGGCTGAACCCGGCTTCCAAGGGTCACCCCAAATTTTCTTATGCCAACAACGAGGGAGCCTTGACTCCCCCTTATCAACAACCACCACCGCAACAACAAAAATCCCCGCCCCCTCGACAAAAACAACCGTATCAATAAAGGCCGCCCCAACAACAATAATATCAACAAAGGCAACAAGCGGGGCCTTATAGACCCCCCGGATATAATCAAGGATGGAGATCACAAAACCCACCGCTGGCACCACCAAGATCCGAGCATGAAGCAAGAGTTGAGGAGTTCATGGCCGAGCAAAAGAAGACCAATGCGAAACTAACGGCAAGCCAAGATTCTCTCAATACTATTGTGTCACAATTGGCGGATCAAATTGTCTTGCTCAACAAGGCTCAACAACAATTACCGGCTCAACCTGAGCAAAACCCGAGGAGCAACACTGACCACATAAATACGGTAGTGGCGGTGACTATAAGAGACGGGAAGGATACCACTCCAGCCATGGTTCAAGATAAAGGCCCAAGGGAGGAAATTCCGGTTGAAAAGGATCAAGTCAATGAAGACGAGAGCCTCAAGATGGCAAATAACGAAGAAAAATCTGAAGCGGACGAACCTCAAAAGGAGTGAACCTACATGCCACCCATACCGTTTCCTCAACGGTTGGTAAAAGCCAAGATGGAAAAGAGGTTCGCCAAATTTCTGGAGTACTTGCAAGGGATTAACCTAAACATCCCATTCTTGGATGCGATAATTGAAATCCCGTCGTACGCCAAGTTCCTCAAGGACTTAATAACGGGGAAGAAGCGAACGGAGAAGATCATGCTAGCCGAGTTGGTTTGCCAATAAGGAGAAGATGCTAAAGAAGATGAAAGACCCCAGAAGCTTTCGGATTCCATGCACCCTTGGCAGAGTCCCCCTCCAAAAGGCTTTAGTAGACTTGGAAGCGAGCGTAAGCCTCATGCCATACACTATGGTTAAGACGCTCAACGCAGGGACCGAACTCAAAGCCACTGATATAAAGTTCCAACTGGCCGATGGGAAAATTACTAGGTCAATGTGGATTGCCGAGAACGTGCCACATCAAATACCGGGCGGTCTTTGTGTACCATACGACTTTGTCATCATAGACATAAAAGAGGAGGGCGATACATCGCTTATACTTGGATGACCCTTCTTATGCACCGCCGAGGTCATAGTGGATGTGAGGGAAGGAACGTTATCTCTCAAAGTTGGCAACATAGCGATTGAATTCCATCTTCCTAAGATGATGAAGCAAAGACCTTGGCTGGAGGAAGCGGACTATGTGGACCTTCTTGATGAAGTAATTAATGAAACCATGCCTTATGCCATTGGAGCCTTGCACATGGAGAGCCTTGATGGAGCCACAAATACCGAGGACAACATCCCAAATGGAGAACCACCGGATCCTCCCATCAAGGAAATAATCACGCTCACCAATGAAGATAAAAACGATGCTGATTTCGAGAGGATTAGATAGCTTTGCAAGCTCTCTACGGTGAAGCATGTGAAGAAAGCATCACTGGCGAACACATCTCCACCGTCGGGAAAGAGGAAAGATATGGAGAATGCAAGCTTTAGGGAGTCACCCCTCAACACCATTAGAGAGATGACACACACTAGGGAATCCAAAGAAGAGCTAACGCTACATCTGAACCCTGACGGCCTTCCCAGGAAATTTGACATGCGCATCTCCTATGCGCCGAACATCACACATTAAACGCTAAATCTTAAGGGGTCGAGCTCACGACCTTAAACGAGCGCTTGTCAGGAGGCAACCCGATGGTTCTACGTTAGTTTTTAGTTGAATTTTACTTTAATTTTTGTTTTACATGTTTGTTAGTCTATAGAGTCAAGAGTCTAGGAAGAATCTGACAACATGCTACATTTTTCATTTCAGGAAGAAGATGATAGGAGTCCATATGAATGGAGGACGGCCATAGCGATGGAGAGCACTCCAGGGATGCGCTTAACTACCATAGAAAGGAAGAGACTGACAGAAGAGAAAGAAACAGAAAGCATCGCAAAACAGAGAGTCTGGAGCTGAAAAGAACGGCCCACTCGGCCGAGTAACTATTCTTACTCGGCCGAGTGAAGACCCTACTCAGCCGAGTGGGGTACTGTATAGGGAAGTCTCGAAAACCCCCTCTCTGGAAATTATATGCCACTCGGTCGAGTGATTTTGTCACTCGACTGAGTGAATTTGACACAATCAGCTCTTAACATGCTCTGCGAGGCCTGTCTACTCGGTCGAGTAACTTTGTCCACTCGACCGAGTGACGATTTCTACTTAGTCGAGTCGGAGACCGATGCAAAATTTTTGAAAATCGTTTCTAATTGCGACTCGGCCGAGTGATAATCTTCACTCGGCCGAGTGACTTAAAACCATCTCAGCCCTATAAAATTCGAATCGATGCTCGGGGTTTTAAAATCCCCAATTCCCAGCGCCGCTCCATCTCTCTCCCGACTATCCCGAACACCCACCCACTCGACCAAACCGCAGGCAACTTGCCCGAGTGGCACGACCCCGCTCTCGTGGGAGCAGCCTCCGCCGTCGTCCCTCTCGACGCCGACCGGCGATCGGTATCCCTCCGAGCCGTTAATAGCCCCTATGTTGGAATTTTATAATTCCATATTTCTATTCTCATATGGTTTTAATATGACAAACACATTCAGTGCTACTAACTCTATCTATGCAGATACAAATACATGCTGAGTTCCACACATTCCGATATCTTCATGCATATTCAAACGGATATATCATAGTTCATGAAGTTGGAAAGGCAAAGGCACCTACATCCATGACTTGGATATATAATCACTTGATAAGGATCCCCTGCAAAGAAGCTTCTCAGATTCAGATGCAGATGCAGTCTTATCTACGGCTTTTATGTAATCAATATAAAATTTACTTTTTTAGAGTAACAAAGCCTTGTGATACTATATCTTAGTCTCCTAGGTTCCATTACTCAGATTTCTACACTTCCCAATTTCGAAAATTCGTACCTAGAAAATTGGCAGACCAATTTCCAAATTGGTCGACCAATTTTAAATCTTCGAATTTGACTATGGGATTTCTTGAGCAAACTCCCTTAACCATGTAGATTCTGAAACTACCTTCCAACGGTCAAAATTCCTTCTCTAAATTTTGGTTGACCAATTTTTGGTTTTGGTCAGCCAATCACAAAACTAACCGTTTGATGCCCAAACTTCCCAGAGCGGTTTATGACCGTTTTCCAACGTCATTAACACTTCTCAACCATTCCTAAACACTATATATAGAGGGGTAGACCCTCTCTTTCAAGACACACACTTTCCTCTTCTTTACTTCTATTTTTGTTGAAATCAAGCCTCTGATTTTCTTAAGCATTCGGCCATTAGTTGTTCTTTTCTTATTTGTAAGAAGAAATCATTAAATTTCTCTCTTCGTTTAAGAGCGGAAGAACTTGGATTTGAACACTTTTTGGGAAAATTGTTCGTTTCTTATTTGTAAGAAGAAATCATTAGATTTCTTCCTTCGTTTAAGAACGGAAGAACTTCAATTGTGTTTCACCATTATATATCTTGAAACATTGAAGTTCCTTTTTAAAACACCAATCCTTTGAATTCATCCTTGATATTCATACCAAGGCTATAGGTGTTTTTCTATTTCATTATTTCTTTAACAGGTTTGAATCTCTATTTATTGAGATTGTACAAAGTTTGGGACACGGAGAGTGTCGCCATTTTTGTAAGTTGGTGCTTGCGGGGCAAGTGATTATAGTGGATTGAAAATCTCTACTGGGAGTAGAGGACTGGACTAGGATCAGGAGGATCCGAACCAGGATACATCTCTGTGTTTGTGATTGCTTTATTTACATACTTGTCATTCATTTCTATGCCATCTTTGCAAATATCAGTAACGTTTTATTTGCAACAGTTTTTATTAAATACACTATTCACCCCCTCTAGTGTATTGATTCATACATGCTAAAATTTCATTTGGTATCAGAGCAAGGATAAGATGGCAGAATCAAACATGAATGTCGTTCCACACAACTACAACACAAATCAACATCCTGAAGGGCACTCTCAAGTTCGTCCTCCTATATTTGATGGTTCTAACTACTCATATTTGAAAATACGAATGGAGATTCATCTCCAAAGTATGCATTATGAGATATGGGACATCGTAGAGACAGGATACACTAAGCCAACAACTCCTGTTGATGAATGGACCGCTAACGACAAATCTGCAAAGACCAACAACTCAAAGGCCATGAATGCTTTATTTTGTGCCATGGATAAACATGAGTTTAATCAGGTATCTCAGGCCAAAAGTGCAAAGGAGATTTGGCACATACTCGAGGTAACTCATGAAGGAACCAATAAAGTAAAGGAAACTAAGATTTCCTCTTTGGTTCATAAATATGAGTTGTTCAAGATGCAAGACAAAGAGACAATTGGAGAAATGAACACCAGGTTCACTAATATTATTAATTCTCTTAATGCTCTTGGAAAAATTTACACTAATCATGATCAGGTACGCAAGATTCTTAAAGTACTCTCTCCAGA
The DNA here is from genome assembly GCA_030789695.1 of Scilla litardierei. Taxonomy (NCBI): domain Eukaryota; kingdom Viridiplantae; phylum Streptophyta; class Magnoliopsida; order Asparagales; family Asparagaceae; genus Scilla; species Scilla litardierei. The sequence continues at coordinate 294,318,402 of CM061141.1, forward strand.
ATGGCGTCTAAAGATTACTGCTATTGAGGAAGCCAATGATCTTTCCACATTAACCATGGAAGATCTTATTGGTAACCTAATGGCCCATGAAGTTACATTACAAGATGAGAAAGAAGAATCAGATCAAAAGAAGAAAGTACTCGCCTTCAACACTACATCAGAAAATGAAGACTCAGATGATGATATGGCATTCTTTGCCAAGAACTTCAGAAAATTCTTTCAAAAAGGTAAGTATAATAATAATTTCAAATCTAAGAATACTGATTCTTCTCTCTACTTTAATTGTAATAGGCCTGGACATATGAAGAAAGATTGTCCACTTCTCAAGGCTAAGTTCAAAACTTCCAACAACAATGATCAATCTAGAAGAGAAAGGAAGTTTGACAAAATGAAGAAAGCATTTGCAGCAACATGGGATGATTCTTCAGATGATGAAGATGATGATCATAATGAAAGGGCTAACATGTGCTTTATGTCACAAGATGATGAAGATGATGTAAGTTCTTTTAATAACGAAGAATTACTAGATGCATTAAAAGATCTTTATTCTCGTTTCAAAAAATTAAATGGACAACATAAATCTTTGAAACAGACTAATGATAATCTTCTTCTTAAATATCAAGAATTATCTTCTAAAAGCACTACACTAAATTCTATACATATTGAGAATACATCTTCTCAAGATTTAGATCTTAGTAAAGAGAATGATCTTCTCAAAACTAAGAATCTAGAATTGCATACACAAATATCCGAAATGGATAAAAGGATCTCATCACTAAAGATGAAATACGATGAGATGTCATCCAATGTTAATAAATTTAACAAAGGAAAGACAAATCTTGATGATTTGCTAAAAATTTAATATCCAGCAAATCATAGACAAGGACTGGGATATTCTCATAAGAATGCACCCAAGTCTTGTAACACTAGTGTGGAAAAACAATTTTTGTTAAACTACAAAAGAAGAATCACACATTCATCTACACGAAGAAAGTAAACATTCCTACTTCTTCTTTACAAAGAAATGTTACTAACATTTCAAAACCATCTCCTAGGAAACCTACTACGATTAGTATATGGGTTCCTAAGGATTCATGCTTAAAAGATAGAAATAGTTATATTTCTCATTATATACATTCTATTGTTTATTCTAGTGATTATATTAGAAAGCCAAATCCCACTTGGGTTTGGCTTCCAAAAATCTAATCCCAAGGACCCTCAAACAAAGGGTACCAATGCTTAATGTTTTATCTTTCAGGTACCTAGAAAAGAAAGATGGATTTTGGATAGTGGATGTTCAAAACATATGACGGGAAATGTCAACTTGCTTTTAACCATTAAATATAAAGATGGAGGCACAGTTACCTTTGGTGACAACAACAAAGGCAAAATCATAGGCACTGGAACAGTTGGTAATTCAAATCAGCCTATCATTGAGAATGTTCTCCTGGTTGACGGTTTGAAACACAATTTGCTTTCCATTAGTCAATTATGTGATAAAAATTACAAAATAGTTTTTGAACAAAATGATTGCATCATTTATGATTCTGATATGTCATCTATTTTATTCCATGGTAAGCGTAAGAATAACATTTATATCTTATGCATGTCTGTTACCACTCATAATCATTGTTTAATGATTACATCAGATGATACACTTTTATGGCATAAACGTTTTGGACACACTAATTTCAAAAACCTAGCATATATTTCAAACACAAGTTAGTAAATGGAATGCCAAATATTTCTTTCAAACACAAACATTTTTGTGATGCTTGTCAACAAGGAAAAATGCACAAATCTTCTTTTAAATCAAAGGACATTATCTCAACAAAGAGACCGTTAGAACTCTTACACTTGGATTTGTTTGGTCCTTCAAGAGTAGCCTCTTTGAATAGAAGTAGATATGCATTTGTCATTGTTGATGATTATTCAAGATACACTTGGGTTATATTCTTACAAAATAAGAATGATGCTTTTGAAGAATTTTCAATATTTTGTAAAAAGATACAAAAGATCAAATCCTCTAACATTGTCACTATTCGTAGTGATCATAGGGGAGAATTTGAAAATGAATCTTTTACCAAGTTTTGTAATGAAAATGGCATTACACACAATTTTTCTTTTCCTCGTGCTCCTCCTCAGAATGGAGTAGTAGAAAGGAAAATTGAACTTTACAAGAATGTGCAAGAACAATGCTTTGTGATAGTAAATTACCAAAATATTTTTGGGCTGAAGCTGTCGCAACTGCTTGCTACATTATGAATAAAGTTCTTATAAGGCCATTGCTTAATAAAACTTGTTTTGAATTATTCTTTAATCGTATTCCTCGTGTATCATATTTTAAAGTGTTTGGATGTAAATGTTTCATTCTTAATACTAAAGATGCACTTGACAAATTTGTTTCAAAATCTGATGAAGGTATTTTTGTTGGATACTCAACACGTAGCAAAGCTTACAGAGTATATAACAAAAGAACTTCAACCATTGAAGAATCACTACATGTCACCTTTGATGAGAACCCCTCATCTAATTCTCCCATCATTGATGAAGAAGAGAATATATTACCTTTATCTAATTATTTAGATAATATTAAACTTGATGATATTGATGCTACTAAACCCTCTGTTGAGTCTAGTTCAGATAATACAGATCTTCCTAAGGCATTTGCACAAGTTCCAAATCATCCATCAGAATTAATCATTGGAGATATTACAGATGGAGTGAGAACTCGTCGTCAAATAGAACAAATGGTGCATTGTGCTTTCCTTTCAACCATTGAACCAAAGAACATCAAAGATGCATGTGAAGACAGTTCATGGATTATTGCTATGCAGGAAGAACTCAATCAATTTCAACGGAATGATGTTTGGGAATTAGTTTCCAGACCATCAGATCATTCAATTATTTGTACCAAGTGGGTATTCAAAAATAATTTGGATGAATCTGGTCAGGTAATTAGAAACAAGCCATGATTGGTTGCACAAGGTTATAATCAAGAAAAAGGTATTGATTATGATGAAACCTATGCACCAGTTGCACGTCTTGAATCTATTAGGATGCTATTATCATTTGCATGTTTTAAAGATTTTAAGTTATTTCAAATGGATGTCAAAAGTGCCTTTTTAAATGGTTTTCTTAAAGAAGAAGTTTATGTGGAACAACCTCCTGGTTTTATTCATGAAAATTTAGAAAATCATTTTTCAAATTGAAAAAGGCTTTATATAGTCTCAAACAAGCACCTCGTGCTTGGTATGAAAGACTTAAAAGCTATCTTTTAAATTCAGGTTATTCAATTGGTAAAATAGATTCCACTTTATTTATTAAAACCTTAAAATTTGACATAATCATTATTCAAATATACGTTGATGATATTATTTTTGGTTCTACTAATGAATCTCTTTGTCAAGATTTTTCTAACATTATGCAGAAAGAATTTGAGATGAGTCACATGGGTGAACTCAACTACTTCATTGGTCTTCAAATCAAACAAATGAAGGAAGGAATCTTCATTCACCAAAGCAAGTATTCAAAAGAACTCATCAAGCGTTTTGGTTTAGAAAGTTCTGCAGAAAAACGTACTCCAATGAGTACATCTACTTCCCTCGACAAAGATTTAAATGGTAAGAGTGTTGATCAACGTCTTTACAGAGGTATGATTGGCTCCTTACTTTATCTAACTGCTAGTAGACCAAACATCATGTTTTCAGTATGTTTATGTGCACGTTTTCAGGTAGATCCTAAGTTTTCACATTTAACTTCCGTAAAAAGGATTATTAGATATGTTAAGCATACTTCTGATTTTGGTTTATTTTATCCTAAAACAAGCACATTTGATTTAATATCATATAGTGATACAGACTTTGCTGGTTGCAAATCAGATAGTAAAAGTACCAGTGGTACATGCCACCTTTTAGGACATGCTTTAGTTTCTTGGTTTAGCAAAAAGCAAAACTCTGTTTCATTATCACAACCGAGGCAGAATATATTGTCGCCGGTTTAGCATGTGCTCATATTTTATGGATGAAACAAACTATTTCAGACTATGGTATTGATTGCTCAACATGCCCTATTATGTGTGATAATACTAGTGCTATTAATCTTTCTAAAAATCCTGTGCATCATTCACGTACAAAACATATTGATGTATGACATCATTTTTTAGATGACCATGTTCAAGAAGGAGATATTGTTTTAAAATTTATATCTACTGAACATCAAACTGCTGATATTTTGACAAAACCTTTGAAAGAAAAGACTTTTATTAGGCTTCGAAAAAATTTGGGAATTATTAGTGAATCCGACTTATGAAACATTCTTATAATAAATTTAAGAATTTTTTCAAATTTTTTCAAATTTTTTTGCCTATTTTTTAAAATTGGTCGACCAATTCACAAATATTGGTCGCCAATTGCCTATTTTCAATTTTTCGGTAACTGCTTTGTCTTCTCGCTTATTTTTTTGGTTAACAGTTCCTTCCACATTTTTGTATCCAACGGAACTCATCCATTCATTTTCAAATTTGTATTGGTTCAGTTTTCCAAACTGCTCATGCCGATTGCAAAAATACCCGTTCCCCAAAAATCTCTCACAACGTCCCATAATTGAATTATTCTCTTTCTTATTTAATTCCCTTAATCACTAAGGCAACTCATCTCTTCATTTTCCAACGCCTCATCCCATTCCCCAAAGCACCCCGTTCCTTCTTCCCAAAATCGACAGACTCGCCGGCCCTCCGCCCCAAAATTTCGCCGGCGACGCCCCAAGTTCGACGGAAAATCGCCGATTTTCCCGTCGATCCCACCGATTTTCCCCTCTCCGCCTCAAAATCCCATGGACCCCCTTTACCTAAGCTTCGTCCCGATGACTTTTTCGGCTAAATTTCGCTCTCCAGCGACCGCCCAGAAATTTCAACTCCTGGGAACCTGCCGTTCACTCCGGAGCGCCACGTCGACTTCTCCGACCATGGATGCTCTCGGATCTTCGACCCACTTCATGCCACAGGCCTCGTCGCCCTCTGGTCCATATCCAATCGTACGCCGTACTTTCCGACGCTGGTTCACGAGTTCTACGCGAATTTGGACTCCTCTAAGAAGGATGGTTTTCTCTCAATCACTACTGTCGTTAATGGTTTCTATTTTCGTCTCACAGGTCCAATGCTTTCCATGATCCTCAATCTTCCTTCAACTCATGTTCATCCTCTTCCTGATGTCCTCTCTAACCCTGCCATTAAGCAACGATTATCCCCAGATTTTTGCCCAAAATGATCGGCCGCTGATCTCCTTCCCCCTGATCGTTTGATGGTAAAAATCATTTTGTTTAATCTAGCCCCTAAGATTGGTTCATTAAATTATGTTAGTACTAAGATTGCCCGCTGTTTGTATTCTCTGATGGGTCATCTCCCAATCGACCTTGAATCCTTAGCCAAACCGGTAAAGACCCACATTTTCATGTCGTCCCTCATCACCTGCATCCTAGAGGCTTTTCAAATCCCATTTGCTGATTCAATTCAAGTCTTCAATCCAATAGACTTTAATTCCAAAACTCTCAGCCATATGCAACTTGTCCTCTCTGATACTTCCGCTAATTATGATGATGATGATTCCTCCCATGCCCCCACTCTCGACATGCGTAGACCCACCCCAGATTCCTCCACTCCCCAAACCCGCACTCCTGGTTTTTCCTCTCGTGCCCACAGTCGCATCCCTACCCGCAAGCGTTATGCTCGCTCAGGTCATTCCCCTAGTACTCACGCTACTCCTCCTTCGGCCCCTGGTGATATTGATTTAGTTGCTGAGATACGTGCTCTTAGGCACTCTATTACTAAGGGATTCGATTCGCCAAGAAATGCACGATGGTTTTCAGGGCATTCAATCTCATATTAGTGCCGGAGATGTCACACTGCAAGAGCATAATAGAATGATGGATGCTCTTCAGATTGCGGTCGCTCAACTTCTAACTCATTTTGAGTCTCTTCACTTCCGTGTTCGTCGCGCATCCTCTCCCTCTCAGCCCGGCCCGTCCAATCCCCCATAGCTGTTGTTGTCGTTGGTTTCCTTTGCCTAGGATCAGACTTTAGTTGCTGTTTTTGCTGGTTGCTTGGTGTTAATACTTTGTTAGTGATGGTTTCATGAACTTTGCCAATGTTGTGTTTTGTTCTTTTATAGTGATAATTCGGTTTTGTCAAACTTTGGTTTGTACTTGATAATATGTACTTTGTTTTGGTTATATAATGTTTGGGTTCTATTCTGTAAACTTTACCTTGGTTATATCTAGTGTGTTTTAACATTGGTGCTATATGTTCCTCTATGGCTCAGTTGCCTCATTTGTTGCAATCTAAAATCTGTTCTATTATTTGCTCTTTACATCAACAATGATTCTGTATTTTTAAGGTTGTTCATTGATTCCTGGCTGTTATGAAGGACAGCCTCAAAATTTCATTTTTTTAAAAGCAATGAAATTATACACTTGCAACAGAATTTTAAGGCCCATATAATGCATGTCTGCTTCCGTCCATGACCATAGGCTATTTCCATGATATAAACAGCATCTTAGTGGTTTAGTTCCAATCACCAAAAGATATTTACTCCAATTTTTTCATCAATAATATCTAGCATTATTCTTCTTAAATAACACAACTATTATTTTTTCCTCCACACCTGTTTTCATCTGTTGGTACGATGGGCACACATACACAAATCAAATTGTTTCATATCGCCATTACGCGCACATAAAAACAGACGTCATACATGTGTCATCATTCTAATTTTTTCCACACTGCTATATGATTACTGTTTTTTATGAAGTCCGTGGCTCTATATATGCTGACCTTCAACCATAAGATGCATTCCTTAAATGATACGAGACGTCAATTAGCTCTTATTGCTTTGCCATGTATCATTCATTATTTTAATGGCTTGCTCATTTTTCCGACCTATTCACTCTCTCTTTGGCCTACAAATCCTTTTCCAGCGATGGCCAAATTTTGTTCATTTATAACTCCCTTTTTTACTTAACTGCCTCTTCCTTACCTCTTTTTGAGGATTCCAAAGGGGAGAATATATATCATCTACTTAGGGGGAGTATTCACATAACTTCCACATATTCAGGGGGAGTATACCATATATGTCCAAATTTAAAGATATATATTTACATGTTTTTCATCATCAAAAAGGGAGAGAATGTTGGAATTTTATAATTCTATATTTCTATTCCCATATGGTTTTGATATGACAAACACATTCAATGCTACTAACTCTATCTTTGCAGATACAAATACATGCTGAGTTCCACACATTCAGATATCTTCATGCATATCCAAACGGATATATCATAGTTCATGAAGTTGGAAAGGTAAAGGCACATACATCCACGACTTGGATATTAATCACTTGATAAGGATCCCCTGAGAAGAAGCTTTTCAGATGCAGTGCAGATGCAGATGCAGTCTTATCTACGGCTTTTATGTAATCAATATAAAATTTACTTTTTTAGAGTTACAAAGCCTTGTGATACTATATCTTAGTCTCCTAGGTTCCATTACTCAGATTTCTACACTTCCCAATTTCGAAAATTCGTACCCAGAAAATTGGCACACCAATTTCCAAATTGGTCGACCAATTTTAAATCTTCGAATTTGACTATGGGATTTCTTGAGCAAACTCCATTGACCATGTAGATTCTGAAACTACATTTCAACGGTCAAAATTCCTTCTTTAAATTTTGGTCGACCAATTTTTGGTTTTGGTCGACCAATCACAAAACTAGTCGTTTGATGCCCAAACTTCCCAGAGCGGTTTATGACCGTTTTCCAACGTCATTAACACTTTTCAACCATTCCTAAACACTATATATAGAGGGGTAGACCCTCTCTTTCAAGACACACACTTTCCTCTTCTTTACTTCTATTTTTGTTGAAATCAAGCCTCTGATTTTCTTAAGCATTCGGCCATTAGTTGTTCTTTTCTTATTTGTAAGAAGAAATCATTAGATTTCTCTCTTCGTTTAAGAGCGGAAGAACTTGGATTTGAACACTTTTTGGGAAAGTTGTTCTTTTCTTATTTGTAAGAAGAAATCATTAGATTTCTCTCTTCGTTTAAGAATGGAAGAACTTCAATTGTGTTTCACCATTGTATATCTTGAAACATTGAAGTTCCTTTTTTTAAACACCAATCCTTTGACTTCATCCTTGATATTCATACCGAGGCTATAGGTGTTTTTCAATTTCATTATTTCTTTAACAGGGTTGTATCTCTATTTATTGAGATTGTACAAAGTTTGGGACAGGGGAGTGTCACCATTTTTGTAAGTTGGTGCTTGCGGGGCAAGTGATTATAGTGGATTGAAAATCTCTACTATGAGTAGAGGACTGGACTAGGATCAGGAGGATCTGAACCATGATACATCTCTGTGTTTGCAATTGCTTTATTTACATACCTGTCATTTCATTTCTATGCCATCTTTGCAAATATCAGTAACGTTTTATTTGCAACAGTTTTTATTAAATACACTATTCACCCCCCCTCTAGTGTATTGATCCATACAGGCTACAATTACACCCTATTCTCCCTTTTCCATTTCATAAGCCCAATTCACCCCGAATTCCAAATTGAACCCAATTTGTGCCTATTTCTCTTGATCAACCTCTCGATTATGTGATATTCATTGCTAATCCATTGTTTTTGTGCTTTAGGAAAGCTTGGGGGAGATTGAGCGTAGGTTTGGAGCTGCAGGGGAGGCATCTCTCGTTCAGATTGCTTACGAGGAGTCGCATCGTGCTTGGTACACCCGTTTCCTATTTTATTTTCAGCACGTCGTGATTTTCCTCGCATCTCATGGCACCACGATGCCTCCACGCACTAGGTCTCGTGCACGGCAACCCGCTTCTAAGCGGAAGAGGACCGACGACCCCGGTCCCTCTAACGCTAGAGCGGACTCCCTGCCTCCTAGCGATCCACCTCCCACACTCCCGGCTCCCACTTCACCCATTTCACCCCCACTAGCACAGCCCACCACGATGATCGACACGATGATGATCACTTTCAGAGATGACACACACCACGTCAAATTTGAGAGGCTTTTCTAGCGTTCGATCGTCCCCTCCAGGTTCGAGCACATAGATAACTTTGAGCGCCTAGGGGTATTTTAGGGGCTACTCCAGTTGTACGATAATGTGGGGTGGCGTGACTTCCTGTCGGTGTCGGTGGACACCTACGTCCGTCCGACCCTCGAGGTCTTGAGTTCTAACCGTAGGACTCCCATGGGGTGCACCTTTCGCCTGATGGATCAGGAGTGCAAGATCACTCTCGATATGCTCCGTGCTTACTTCCATTGACCCCCTGTCCTTGACCCCGATCGTGCTTATGGTCCCACACACCACACCCCTCTTCCTTTGATACCCACACGTTCTGGACCGTGATCACTGGATCACCTCTTCCCTTTGACCCAAGTCGGGCGTTCTCTATTGTCCACCCTTGCCTTTGGATTTCTTAGTGCCTTTTGGTGACCACTATTCTGACGAGGTATGGGCCTGGGATGATGTCTATGCCAGAGCTCTATATGCTCTACGTGATGACTAGAGCGAGAGACTTTGAGGGCGACGTCTTAGGCCCCGCCATTTCTATTGATATAGCTAGCTGTATCTTGACAACATTTTTTCCTCTATCACAACTAGGACGGCGATTTGTTGTGGCGGTCTGATCACCTTGCTTGCTCCTATGTACGAGATTGAGCTCACTGCTGGCTTGCTACGACCTACATGCCCCACTTCACTTTCTATAGATGTTATGGCCCGTATGAGGATGTTGCGTCCTCATGGTCAGTGCCACTAGGTTTGACTACAGGGTCCATATTTAGCAGATTATATGGTGCTTTTAAGCCCTGCTCAGACCCACATTGGACCCGCAGGTGGGGAGTGGAGACCAGAGATGGAGCTGCTCATCCCAGCTACCTATGTACTCGAGCCCGAGGACGCCTAGCAGAAGCCCCTTCTCGGCCCTCTTGCCCCAAAGATCCCTTTCCCACAGACTGCCCCTGATCTGGTTCGAGCTTTTGGCACTTCTGTCCCCACCTCTGCCAGTGCCGAGAGCTCTGTCGCTGTGTCTGTCACCACCACCGCCGCCTCTGTGCCGCTGAGTGTTGATCCCATTTCCTGTCTGAGCCTTTAAAGCATCGCCCCCGCAGCCTTTGAGAGAGGAGATCCTTCCTTTCTTTCGTCGACCGAGACCCTATCCTCACTCGACTTCTTAACCCTTGAGGAGTCATTTTTTATTGCTTCATGACCTCCCCAATCATCGACCCTTCAGTCTCCGCAGTCGCGATTTTCACCAAGAATGTCATGACGTCTGTCCCTATTTCTGTGTTCATGACCTCTCTACCTACCTCTTCCTCCATCGCTGCCTCATCCTCCTCTGCCACTGCTCACACGTCTGAGAGCATTCCTGCATCTCAGCCTTCCACCGAGGCTAATCGTCTTCTAGCGAGCACTGCCCCTCACCCTCACCCATTAGTGGCCCCACTGGTCTATGGTGGCCGTGTGCGACAGCCCCATCCTCCTCCTGTGCGACCCTCTGCCCCTGCCCCCCGACACCATTGTCCAGCATCTCCGTACTGTAGAGGGGGCCGTGAGTGGGCTTAGAGCGAATTTTTGGGCTCTCGTCGCCACCGTTAGCTCAGTACATACGCATATCACCTTTCTGCCTGCTATTCAGCACACGCTGAACCAGATCCTTGAGCGCAGCCTCAGCTTCCACCACCAGCACCCCGACCCATCCCACAGCCTGCACCTCCGCCACCACCGCCCCCACCACAGGGAGGTGATGGCGCTCCACCACCAGCCTAGGCACGTACACCTGATGCCTGCCATGTTATCACTGCTCTACCTCTCGCCCCATTATATTGCCTTTATTTTGTATACTGACATTTTTTGATCTTCTTTTGCTTGGCACTATTCTATATATCAGCTTGGGGGAGAGTGTGCACTTCTGGCCCACATTTTTGTCTCCTTTTTGCACTGTCCATTCATCATTTGCACGCCTGCTGCATTTATGATTTGCATATACCATGTCATATTTTACTATCTTTATTTTTTTATCATGCATGCACCCACACCCATCCACCCCTATCTTTTACGTCCTAGTGCCACACTTAGCACATTGAGGACAATGTGATGTTTAGCTTGGGGGAATGAGTGCACACATGCACTTTTTAATTTTTCTTCATTTTACCTTTATTTTTCACCTCTCTACATTTATCACTCACTTTTTCATTTTTTTTTGCCATGCATCACGTTTTCTTACATTTGGAGTGACTTGCTTATGCATAGTTAGTTTTTTTATCTCTTCTTTATTTCTCCTACTTTCTTTGCTAGAAATGAATTTCCTATGATGACTATATCTTGGTGTTTGCTTTTCTCATATGCACGTATTCTCTTGTCATGTTATCGTTATTATTTCTGATATCATATGCGATACATTGATATGCATTTGAGAAAAAGAACTTCCATCGCTTGTTATATGAGTTTGAATGAAATTTTAGCGGTAACTGAGTCTGGAAACTATTATTATATACCCTACGTAGAAAACACACCGAGCTTCACGCATTGATTGCATATGCATAAAAAAGCTTTGCTTTTTCTGTTATCACTTCTTTTTGCATGAAATGTGCTTTGAACTTCTCGGTTGAATGAATGATTGCCATTTGATATGATTGGATTAGTTTAGTTTTTTTGTTATCAAACTGGGTAGATTAAATTACCATGTTGAAGTTGTCGTGCACATACAAAGAGTGAACCGAGCGTTATGTATATTTCTTTCTCCACATATCTTGAACATCACTTCTATACTTATAGCCATTGGTGAATCTCCCCTTAGTGAATCTAATATTTCCATCTTCCCCATGCTAAAAAGATTACGCTCCATAAATCCAAAAGAAGAAAAATATTTATATCCTTTAATTTTATTTGGTATTGTTCTCGTGTATATTAAAAAAAAGAAAAAAAGAGAAGAAAAAAGGGATAAAAATGGAAGATCCATTGTATATACACCATCCCATCTTTCCTCCATTCTTTCTTCTTATTTTTCTTTGGAGCCACAAAATTTGGAGAAAAGACGTATTTATATATTTGATACCACCATGCTTACAGATAAGCTTGAGGGAGGGGATCCAATGGCGTGTGAGAGAGTGACTACCTATATGTGCATGAAAACCTAAGATAGGTAATTTTTGATACTTAGGGAGACTACTTAGAGTATAACGATGTCTATGAATTGAATATCGGCATGAAATTCATGAAAACCATCCTTTTCTATTCTTATCGATTTGAAATGTATGATATCTCTTATACTCCAAGTAGAAAGTGGTCAATTGAAAACTGTGTGATCTATGATTGTGTATATCGTTTTACATGCCCTTGACGATGTTGATTCTAAAATGATTCCATATTTCATATGATTTTCAATGTTCTTTGTTCTTCTATCAAAAGCATCTATATGGGATGGTATCGAACTGAAAAGCTTTATCATGTTTATATTCATTGGTCATGCTACTTGATTATGCAACTCCAAGTTCTGAGAGAATGATCTAGCATCTTCACCTCCCATCTTCTTTTTCGTTCATCCATTTTTCTTTATTTTTATTCGCCGAGTTCACCTTTCTACTCATCTTCCTCAAGGACGAGTAAGAGGTAAGCTTGAGGGATTTTGATAAGCTCATATTTTACACCTTTTTTCTGCATATTTGCATGCCTTTCGATTGCTCATATCTCGATTTTCACGATTATTTGACGATATTTCGTTACTTTTCACTATTTCTCGTTTTTCGTCTGATTTCAGGAGATATGTAGGAATCAGATGCAATTTGGAGCCTAGAGGACTTGCACTCATCCCGGAGTGTCGATCATGATCATATCAGAGAGCTAACGACGCTGGAGGATGAGTGGAAGAAGAAGGGCATCGAAGGAATCGACGAAGAAGCAAGGAGAAGGAGAAATAAGCTCTGAAACATGCCACTTGTCCGAGCAAGGCTGCTCACTCGGTCGAGTGAATCGGCCTACTCGGCCGAGCAAAACTGGCACGACGACATCTGCTAAGCATGAGTACTGCAATGTACTCGGCCGAGTGGAGAATTCCACTCGGTCGAGCAAGAACTCCACTCGCCCGAGTGGAGGCCAAGATTTTAAAGAGAGCCAAGCCAACTTCTCTGTTTTTCTGGACGATCTGTAGACTATCATACTCGACCGAGCAAGATTTCTACTCGACCGAGTAAGTTTCCTACTCGACCGAGTGGCGCAGACGCCCAGTCGGGAAAACTAGGGTTTCTGGCAGCGCAAGGGCAGTTTGGTCTGTATTTTTTGGTTCTTTTGGTCATGTATTTAAGCCCAGTTTTGTCTCAAGCCCCAGGAGAGACCAGATAGACTTCTTATAACTATTTTTCCATAGTTTCTAATGATATTTTTAGCTTTTGTATGAGCGAGAGATTGAAGATTGGATCTTAATTTTCTATTGAAAGCTTCTCTGGCGACATTGGTTTGTCTTGATCTCTTGCAAGTTTCGACTTTTATGCTATATCTCTTATTGAATATTGATTGCATGATGAATTCTATTGTTGATCTTGTCTCTCTATTAATTTTTAATATGATTTGAGAGTAGTTCCTTTGCTTTAGGGCAAAAGGATGAACCATATTGATCTAAGGTTTGAATTGTGAGATCTATTGAATTACCATGCTATTAGGCTTGTTAGAAAGGTTAGATTTTGATTTATTTATTACGAATAGATAGGGATTTCTCTTGAATCTTGAGAGTTCAACAGAGGATCTAGACCTAAGGAAAGCCCTAGATATTCGATTTAGTTTTACAATCGAAATTTCCTAGATTTAGTGCACGACAGAGACCAAAACTAGCATTTTTATTGTTCTCATATACTCATATTCGTTGCACGATGGTGAACGAGTACGAACTATCATGATCTAGATCCGAACCCAAGTTGCGGGACATCGAACTTGAGTTGGGATTGGACATAATTGATGAACTTAATGCTAGCGATCTGAGTTAGGCTTGCGCGACAGCGAGGCGCTAATTTAGATTGCTATAGACATACAATAGCGCGACAGCGTGAGTCGGTTCTCCATAGAGTTGTGACAAGTTCACCTTAAACCAAGGTTGATTGCATGGTTGTTCATAACTCACATTGATAACTTGAAAATCCATAATGGGATTCCCTAGCCCTAGACATCTTTATTATATTGAATTTTGCATTGATACTCTCACGGTTGTTACACCATCCATTCCTGAACGATTTTTCCACCCAATAGCTTAGTAATTGAAATAGAGTATTATCATTAGTCCTCCCTGTGATTCGATACCCGCTTGCCACATAACTGTGCACTTGCGGTAAAGCTACATTGTTTTCCAGGTGTATATCCGGGAGTGATCAACTCACACAATTTTTATTTTCTTTATTTTTATCTTTAATTTTTTGCACTTTTCTTTATTCTTCACTTATTTTCACACTTTTTCATTTGTTACCATGCATCATATTTTCCTTAGTGTTTGGAGTGCTTACATGTGTATAGTTAGATTTTATTTTATCGTTACCTCTTTTACTTTCTTTGCTAGAAATGAATTCGCTATGATGAATATAGCTTGGATTTCACTTTACTCTTATGCACATATCTCTTGCCATGCTATTGTTTTTTATTTCTGATATCATCTGCGACGTATTCACCATGCACTTGAGAAAAAGAACTTCCAATGTGTTATTATTTGTCTATGAATGAATTTTAGCGTTGACTCGTCTGAGAATTACTTTATTGTGTACTTTTTGTAGAAAACACACCAAGATTCACATATTGACTGTATTATACTTGGAGTACTGCTTTGTATCTCAATATCACTTCTTATTGCATGAATCGTGTATTAAACTTCCAGGTTGAATGAATTGATTGTCGTTTTATATGAATAGACTAGTCTACTCTTAGAAATCAAACTGAGTAGATGACGTTACCCTGCTGAAGTAGTTATGCACATACAAAGAGTGAACTGAACGATATCATATATTCTTTCTCCACATATCTTGAAAAAAATATTTCTATACATGTGATCATTGTTGATTCTCCCCTAAAGTGAATCTCATTATTCCCATGCCAAAAAGAAATTAGCTACATGATCCCAAAAACTCAAAAGAAAAGAAATATATATATATCTTTGCATCTTTCTTTGGAATTGTTCTAGTGTATATAAAAAAGAAAAAAAAGAAAAAAAGAGAAAAGAAAAAGAAAAAGAAAGTTTCATTGTATATACACAATCCCCTTCTTTACTTCTTTACTTTTTCTTATTTTTCTTTTAATATATGGGGCTACAAAAATTTGGGAAAAAGTTTATATTCTCTATTTTGATGTCACCACGCTTATAGATAAGCTTGGGGGAGGAGATCCAATAATGTGAGAGAGTATGACTACTCATATGTGCATGACGACCTAAGCTAGGTAATTTCTGATACTTAGGGAGATGACTTTGAGTATAACGACATCTATGAATTGAAAATTTGACATGAAATTCATGAAAACCATATCGTTCTATTCTTATTGATTTGAATTGCGTGATATCTCTTATACTCCAAATAGAAGCAATCGATTGAAAAGTGTTTTATCTATGATTATGTATATCATTTTCAATGCCTTAGACGATGTTTGATGCTAAAATGATTTCATATTTCATATGATCCACGTTGTTCTTAGTTTTTCTATCAAGTGTACACATATGTAATGATATCGAACTAAAATCTTTACTGATGTTCTATTCATTGTTCGCGCAATTTGAGTAAGCAAACCTGAGTTCTGAGAGAATGATCCTCTTCATATTCTTTCTCATCTATTTGATTTTTCTTTATTTTATTCGCCAATTGCACTTTTTACTTATCTTCATCGAGGATGAGTAAGAGGTAGGCTTAGGGGATTTTGATATGCTCAAATTTTACACTTTATTTCTGCATTTTTCCATGCCATAACGATTGCTCATATCGCGATTTTAACGTTTAAACGGCGATTTTACGATATATTTCACTATTTCTTTGTTTCGTCTGATTTCAGGAAATATGGATCAATCAGGAGCAATTTGGAGCCATGAGCACTTACACGCATGCTAGAGCAGCAATCACGACGATATCGGAGAGCTAACGGCACTGGATAATGAGGAGAAGAGGAAGAAAGGCGAGATAATTAAGAAGGAAACGAGAAGGAGTTTTGAGAAGAGAAACAGGCTACTCGTTCGAGTGACGCAGCTCACTCAACCGAGTGAAGCTGACGCGTCCAATTCCAGCCTGAAGAAGAGCAGCAATGTACTCGGTCAAGTGAGAATCCCACTCGACCGAGTGGAGATATGAAATTCAAAGAAATTCATTGGCAGATCTCTGTTTTTTGGGAGAATATACAGTCAGCCCACTCGACCGAGTGAGACCCCACTCGGTCGAGTGAGCAGACCACTCTGTCGAGTGGTCTGAACGTTCCAGAACGCCAAAAATCTCAGTTTTTCGGCAGAGTTATCACTCGACCGAGTAAGTAGTTCACTCGGCCGAGTTCGTCGTCGGACCAGTTTTGAAATTAGGGTTTTGTAGCGATCCAAGGGTAGATCTGTCAGGATTTTTTGGATTTTTTGGGCGTCTATAAATACCCATTTTTGTGGGTAGCCCAAGGAGAGACTCTTTTTATTAATCTTCTTAATAACAACTTTAGTTTTAGTTTTCTTTTTGCGAAAGGATTGGCGAGCAAGATCTAAATTTTCTTATTCTTTGGAGCTTGAACTCAGTCTAAACTTTTACAAGCTTATACTTTTATGATATATTTCTACTTAGACCTGAGTTTTGTGATGAATTCTCTTGCACATCTTATTTTTATTGCTTTTTCTATGATGAATTGTAAGTAGTCTCTTTGCTCTAGCGCAAAGGGAAGAACCATATGGATTTAAAGTATGATATGTAAGATCTATTAAATTCCATGTTGCTAAGCTTGTTAGGGGTTAGCTTGTGATTGATTTACTATGGATAGCTAGGGATTTCTATTGGATCTTGAGAGCTCGAGAGAGGATCTTGATCTATGGGAAGCCCCAGATATTCGATTTAGATCTATATTCGAGATCCCTAGAATTGGTGTGCGAGAGCGACCAAAGCTACCATCTTTATTATATTTCTATAATTATATTCGTTTATACGATGGTAAAATAGATACGAACTATCACGATCTAGATTCGAATTTAAGTTTTGCGAGAGCGAGCTTGATTTAGAATTGGATAATATTGTCGATCTTAATGCTCGTAGTTTGAACTAGGCTTGCGAGAGAGCGAGACCCTGGTTTAGATTACTATAGACTTGCGTAGCGCGGGAGCGTGTGTTGGTTCATAACATGCTTACGACAAGTTCACCCTAAACCAAGAATAGTAATATGGAGATTCGAGTTTCACATTGATGCTTCAGATCTATAGTGGGGATTCCCAAGCCCTAGACATTCTTATTAATTGAATTTACTGTCACACCCCGCTTCCCAAAACTACGGAGGTGAAGCGTAACTAAGGCCCGCTTGGGCCGGAGCTGTGAAGCTCAGACCCAATAAGCGTCTGTGTGGTACTCCAAGACGAAGGAACAGGTCCCTGCAGAAAAGTACGGAACAACAAAAGTACTAATAGAGATGCATTCATTTTATTCAACAGATATCCAGAAAGTATGGGGAGTCTAAACAAAAGCCAACACGGCTACAAACAGCTGAAAGTAAACTAATGGTGCAAGCACCCAACCTAGACAGAAAGTAAACGGTGCTACACACCCAACTAAACTGCAGTGAAACCTCTGAATCAGCAACACGAAGATCTCTAGCTCTGGTCCTCCTCGGGCACGTACTCTGGGTTTGCATCCTCCGGCTCTACGTACTCTGGCAGGTCTGCCTCGTCTACGTACTCTGGCTCCACACCTGACGTACATCACCCAAAAGAAAGGAACTGTACGTCAGGTAAATTCTACAAAAAGGGTTAGACTCTACTACAAGTGTACCGAACTATTAAACAATGGTTTATTGGTTGATTAACATGCTGGGGTTATAACAGAGTGACGAAAGAAAGTAAACGCAGCAGGAAAGTAAAGCGTAGCAAGCAGTAGTCGTAGCGTGTGCTACAGACTACGAGACTAACCTAAACGGGTCGTGATAAGACGTGACAAGACAATCAAGACAGGACAGGACGAGACAAGACAAGACACGTGTGACTCGAAGGGTTCACGCCTTACGGTTCGAGGGGGATCAGACCCTCTTCCCGTGCGCACGCTCAACCCTACCCCAACCCAAGTCCACAAGACAAATCCGTACAAGGGATCACTCAGAGAGTGTCCTATTGCCCGCAAGCTGTGTATCAGTACAAGGGATCACTCGGAGAGTGCCCTATTATTGCCCGCAAGCTGTGTATCAGTACAAGGGATCACTCGGAGAGTGCCCTATTGCCCGCAAGCTGTGTATCAGTACAAGAGATCACTCAGAGAGTGCCCTATTGCCTGCAAGCTGTGCAAAACAAGACACGACGTGACATGACAGGAATGGTTCTTCTAGGGGGTCCACACTCACGCACACACAAGATAACCCTACGGTGTCAAAAGTTGTTGTTGTCAAGTTTAGACTTCGTCATCAAGTCTAAGCCGTCGAGGGTGACCCGGACGCTATCATTTCACATCCGGTTTTCTTTGTTCACAGTTTAATAGTTCTAGCAGTCTAAGGCCTAGGCACGGCCGAAAGAGCCAGTGAATACACTTGTCTGCGGTGGCGAGCGTGTCGTCTGTCCGGAGCGTCTCGTCCAGGCGTTGCGTCCGCGGTAGTCCGTCTGAAATAGGTCACGTCGACAGTGTCAGGTCGCGTTTTTCAATAAGTCCTATTAGGGTCTGTTTCTAGATTGTCGGGACTACCCTATTCGTCAAAGTCACATTTTTGGTGTTTCATTCAACCTAGATCGACTACTACCCTATGTGCACAGAAAGTTGTCCGATTGTCGATCTTTCTACGGTGAGCAGTGTTTTACAAGTACTGAAAGTTAATTTAGTTCAAGTTGTCAAATTTTAGTTTAGGGTTTGATTTTGATACGGTGTGGGTTTGCTACGAGTTCGGGGGACCAACCTCTCCGGTGTTTGATGTAGGATGGACGTAGCGTCTGTACAATAGGAGATCTGCGTCGTCTACGGCGTCTCAGCTACGGGTATCGTAGCCAGACACGTTCTGGCAGCGACCGAAAGTAAGGGCAGCGACGGGAAAAGCAGACAGTGAAGACGAGCCCTGTAGCGGTCTCTAGGAGTCGTTGGCGGCGTCGAGAGTCTACGAAACAACGAGCAAGTGGAAGTAACGGCTAAAACAGCGAGCAACGGGAAAACAACGGCCATGGAGGCAAAAACAACGAGCACGGAGGCGAAAACAGCGATACGACATTGTCGGAACACGGCTGAGAATTAACGTCAGCTTGGAGGAGCTGTCGAAGGGGTTTCTCGGCCTAGGGGCTGACATAGGGGGGTGTCGCCGGCCTGAGGGTGGTCGGACGTGACCTAGGGAGGTCACGGTGGCCCTTGCTTCTCGTCGGTGGCCAGAAAAGATCGGATCACGACAGCAGTTGCTACTGCAATTCGCAGCAGCGACCAAAGTCGCTGGAGGAGGGCTCCGGCAGCCTGCACGCTCCTCCGGCGGTCACAGAGGGTCTCGACGGCGACTAGGGGACCTCCGGCGACGACCGTGCGGTGGCTGGCGTCGGAAACACGCAGCAGCGGCGGATTTCGCTGCTGCTGTCGCTACCGTGTGTGGGGAGAACGGCCGGATGAGGGCTTCTCCGGCGTCGGGGCGGCTGCGCGACGAGTTGCGGCACTGCTGGCCGTCGGCGGGGTCCGAGAGCGAGGGAGGAGGTGATGCGAGGGGGGAAAGAATGAGGTCTCGGGTTCTTGTGGGTTACGGCGGCTGAGAGTAAATGAAAACACAGCCCTAGGTCACATGAATAAGAATAATAGGTGTTAGGGTTAGTTTATAAATAGATTTAATTAGCTATATAGCTATATGATATTTGTTATTTGGGAGAGAGAGATAAAGATAGAGGGTGTACAATTAGGGGAAAGTCTAGGGAACAATAGAGGGTGATTATTCGGAAAGATACGTATGAAGATACTTAGGGATTTAAATCAGATCTGATATCAATTCGAAATTTGAATTTGATTAGGGCTAATCAACGGTCGAGATTTAACCGGAAGATATCTCTCGCTACGGGAGTCGGAAAATTAATTTGAAAATAACGGAACGATCGTGGAGATGAGACGCACGGAACTAAGGTGGCTGATCGTGCGTAACACCCACCAAGAATTTACGTAAAATCGGGAACCGCGTTTTGAGATAAAAGACTAAAACGCCCCTATCACTCCAAGTCGTTTTGCGAGAAAACGAGCCGTGAAATGGCGTTCCCAAAAATTACTATAAAATTCTACACTCTCATACGGTCACAACGGTATATCACATCGCATATATCGGAATCCGGAAAGTGCCAAATAAAATACGTGCACGATAAAGCACGTGCACGCAGAAAACCCATAAGGTCGGAAAGTGAACGTTACATTTACAAACAACACCTTACACAATTGTGCCACAGACATTTCTTGACTATTATTTCACCTCTGCCTCGTAATCTATATAGATACCAATAGTTCCTCCTCTTGATTCGATACTCACTCACCACTTAACCGTGCGCTTGCGATAAAACTACATTGTTTCCGGAGTTGTATTCTAAGACGACCAGGTACCTACATAGTATACCATAAGCTCATGGTACCCAAGCTTGTTGAGTTCAAGGGGATTAGCCCTTTGGAAACCAAGTCCAAGTGGACTTTGGTTTCCCTACATTGTTATCACTATTTATCACATCAGTAAATTTCGAACTTACATATGCATTCCTATCATTTGTGCTAGTGTTCTTGGGACCCCAAATAGTGTATAATTTAGGAGTCCTCTTCCTAGTTGCATGCACATTAGGGTGAGCTCTACGTGGTGCATGGCACTTAGGAGTATGAGGTCTAGCCAATGAAGGTGGAGGAGGATATGCATGCGTCATATAAGAATCATATGCAAAAAGTGGAGCATGCAAATTATATGGTGGCCTGTTTCTGGAAGCGACTCTTCTCCTCCTCGCCTCTTCGTCGATTCTATCGATCTTCTTCTTATTCCGCTCATCATCCAGCACTATTAGCTCCTCGATAAAGCCATGGACGACGCTCTTGTACACGTGCAAGTCCCTTAATCTCATTTATGCTCCCGATCGCTCCATATTTTCTGAAATCCGATAAAAACAAGAAATAGTGAAAAGCAACACAATATCGTCGAATAATAGTGAAAAGCGCGATATGGGCGATCTAAATGGTATGCAAATATGCAGAAAAAAGGTGTAAATATGGACTGATCAAAATCCCCCAAAGGTGTAAATATGGACTGATCAAAATCCCCCAAGCTTGCCTCTTATTGGTCCTCGAGGAAGATGAGTAAAACGGCGAACCCGGTGGATAAAAATAAGGAAAAATGAAAAAGAAAGATAGAAAAGAAAACGAAGAGGGAGGTGCTAGATCATCCTCTCAAGACATGGAGTTGCCTACTTAAATAGCGCACGATGAATAAAAATTGCTAAAGATTTTTACCTCGATATCATATCATATATAGGTGCATTCGATATAGAAACCAAGAACATCAAAACGATACGAAGTATGAAATCATTCTAGAATTAGCATCGTCTAAGGCATTCAAAACGATATACATAATCATAGATTGCACACTTTTCAATTGATCGCCTCCTACTTGGAGTATAAGAGGTATCACACATTATGAGGCAATAAGAATAGAAAGAGATGTTATTCATGAAGTGCATTCCAAATATTCAATTCATAGACTTCGTTATACTCTAGAAATCTCCTAAGTATTAAAAATTACATAGCTTAGGTCATCATGCACATATAAGTGGCCACTCTCTCACACATCATTGGATCCCCTCCCCCTAAGCTTATCTATAAGCGAGGTGGCATCAAAACAAACAATACGAATTTTCCCATTTTTTGAAGCTCCATAGGAATAAATGGAAAAAAGGAAAGAAGGAAGAATTGTGTATATACAAATGAACTTCCTTTTGTTTTTCTTTTCTCTTTTTCTCTTTTTTCTTTTGTGTTTTTTTAATATACACAATAACAATTCCAAATCAGAGATGGAAAGGTATGCATGTATTTTACTTTTGATTTTGGCGTAACGGAGCTTGGACATTTTAGCGTGTGGAAGATGCAAGTATAAGATTCGCTAATGGGAGATTCACCAATGATTTTAAGTATAGAGATGATGTTCAAGATATGTGGAGAAAGAAAAATATGTAACGCTCAGTTCACACTTTTGTATGTGCCCGACAACTTTCAGCGGGGTAATGTAATCTACTCCGTTTGATTTTAGAAAGTAAACTAATCTAATTATATCAAAAAAGCATACATTCAATTAACCTGGAAGTTGAGCGTACAATTTCATGCAAATAGAAGTGATAGCAGTTAACAAAGTAGTACTCGAAGTTTAAGCAATCAATACGTGAAGCTTGGTGTGTTTTCTATGAAAAGTATACGATATAAATTTTCAGACTTAGCTAATGCTAGAATTACATTCACAATCATATAATAGAGATGAAGGTTCATATTCTCAAATGCATGGTGATGTATAGCATATGATATCTGAAACAAAAACGATGGCATTGCAAGAGAATATGCGTATAAGAGTAAGCTAACTCCAAGTCATCGTCATCATAGAGAATTCATTTCTGGCAAAAAGGATAAAACGAATGATGGATGTAGTGGGCACTCAGATCATGGGAGCAAAATATAAAGGCCCAGAAATACCACCTCTCCCCCCAAACACACACACACACACACACACACACACACACACACACACACACACACACACACACACACACACACACACACACATATCCCTGCAAAAAATTGATCAAAATATATGGGCGAGAGGGGGTGCAAAATCAGCAGCAAAAATATCAACCAAAACATAGGCAAAAAATATCAGAGGCATCAAGTGTGTGCCTAAGCTGGTGGTAGGGCATCAGCACCTCCCTGTGGTGGGGAGGGGGGTAGCAGTGGTGCAGGCTACTAAGAGATGGGATGGGGTGTGACTGGTGGAGGCTGTGGCATGCGTGCAAGGATCTGGTTCAGGGTGACCTGAATACCATGCAGAAGGGCGACGCGTGCCTGCACAGAGCTAATGATGGCGACGAGAGCCTGAAAATCCGCTCTGAGTCCAGTCACAGCCCCCTCTACAGCACGGAGGTGCTGGACGAGGGTATCGGGAGCGGGGGCAGAGGGTCGCACAGGTGGAGGTCGGGGCTGACGTAAACGGACACTGTAGATGAGTGGATCCACTAGTGGGTGTGGGTGAGGGGCGGTGCTTGCTAAAAGACGCTCAGCCTCTGTGGGAGCTGAGACGCAGGAATGCTCTCAGGAGTGTGAGCAGCAACAAAAGATGAAGCAGCGACAGAGGGCAAGACAATCAGAGAGGTCATATATACAGATGTGGGGACAGACATCACGACACTCTCTGTAACAGAGGGTGAGACAAGCAGAGAGGTCGTAGACACAGATGTGGGAACAGACGTCACGACACTCTCGGTAAAAATAGCGACAACAGAGACAGAAGGGTCAACAATTGGGGAGGTCGTGAAATCAACAGAAAATGACTCCACAGGGGTCGAGAAATCTGGTGATGATAGGGTCTCAGTCGTCGAAACTAGGAAAGGCTTACCGCTCTCAAGTGCAACAGAGGAGGTGCTCTCAAAGCTTACGTAAGAAATGGGATCCACACTCGACGGCACGGAGGGAGGAATGGTGGTGGTGGCAGACACAGTAATGGTGCTCTCGACACTGACAGAAGTGTGGACAGAAGTGCCGGGAGCTAGAATCAGATCAGGTGTAGGCTGTGGGATAAGGATCTTCGGGGCTAGAGGGTCGAGGAGGGGCTCCTACTGAGCGCCCTTGGGCTCGAGTACATATGCAGCTTGGATGAGGAGGTCCATCTCTGGTCTCCACTCCCCACCTGCAGGTCCAATGTGGGTCTGAGCTGGGCTCGGAAGTACCATATAGTCTGCAGAAAATGGACCGTGTAGCCAAACTCAGTGGTGCTAACCATGAGGATGCATCATCCTCATACGAGCAATAACATCTATGGAAAGGGAAGTCGGGCCCATGGTCGAAGCAAGCCACAGGGAGCTCAACCACGACCGCCGCAACAAATCACCATCCTGGCAGTGGAAGAGGAAATGATGCGGTCTAGATACCAGCTAGAAATATCAATCTGAATGGCAGGGACTGAGACGTCCCTGTCGCCCTTGAAAGCTGTTTCTCTCGTCATCGTATAGAGCATATAGAGCTCAGGCATAGACATCATCCCAGGCTTGTACCTTGTAAGAATGGTGGTCGCCATAAGGCACTGAGCAATACGGAGGCAAGGGTGAACGATAGAGGAGGCCTTGGCCCGGCTAGGGTCAAAGGCAAGTGGTGATCTCGTGATCAGGGTCCAGAATGCATGTGCATCAAAGGAAGGAGGGGTGTGGTGCACGGGACCAAAAGCGAGATCGGGGTCAGGGACAGGGGGCCAGTGGAAATGGGCTCGAAGAATGTCGAGAGTGATCTCACACTCACGGTCCATCAGGCAAAAAGTGCACCCCCTGGGAGTCCTACGAATAGAACTCAGGACATCGAGGGTTGGATGGACGTAGGTGTCCGTTGACACCGAAAGAAAATCGCGCCACCCCACGTTGTCATACAACTGGAGTAGCCCTTGGAATACCCCTAGGCACTCAAGATCAGCTATGTGTGCGAACCTAGAGGGGACTATCGAACGATGTGAGATTCTTTCAAATCTGGCGTGGTGTGTGTCATCTCTGAAAGTGATCCACATCGTGTCGACGGCGGGGGCGAGCTGTGCTGGTGGGGGTGGAATGGGTGCAGTAGGAGGCGGAAGTGTGTGTGATGGGTCGCTAGGAGGCGGGGAATCTGCTCTAGCGGAAGAAGAACCAGTGTCGCTGGTCTTCTTCTGCTTGGCAGCGGGCTCCTGCGCATGGGACCTAATGCGTGGACCCATGGTGATGTCCTGAGACGTGTAAACTACCGTGAAGTGCTAATAAATAATATGGAAAGAGTATACTAGAACATGATGAGGCTCCATGCTAGTAATTCGGGCAAAGAGGCACCTCCCCTGAAATTCCAAATCACCACTCGATCTCCCCCAAGCTATCCTAAAACACAAAATCAATTGATTAGCAATGAATATCGAAAAAAACGAGGGGTGGATCAAGAGATATAGTAGTAAATAGGGTTTAATTTTGCATTCGGGGCAGATTTGGGCTTACGAAATGGGAAAATGGAGATTAGGAGTGAAATAGGCGTCGGAGGGCTGCCGAGCGCCAGCCGACGGCGAAGTGCACGACGGTGAACGGGCGGTGGTGCTGGTGGGGTCGTGCCACTTGGGCGTGGCGGCTACGGCTCAGGTGAGAGATGGGGGGCTCAGGCGATTCAAAGGGAAGCTCGGGCGTTTGATGGAAATTTGGGGGTTTAGGGAGTTAGGCCGTGAGTTTGGGTTAAATAGGGTTGGTCACTCGATCGAGTGGCGGTAACCACTCGGCCGAGTGGCAACTGTTCAGATATTTCAAAATTTCTCATTTAAGTTTCGACTCGGCCAAGTAGAAACTATCACTCAGTAGAGTAGACATAGTCTTTCGACCGAGTGGATAAGCCACTTAGTGAAAAAATATGTCTGACTCACTCGGTCGAGTGACAAAGTCACTCGATCGAGTGACATATAATTTACAGAGAGAGGATTTTGAGACTTCCATGTGCAGTACCTACTCGACCGAGTAGGGTCTTCACTCGGCCGAGTAAAAAAGTCACTCGGTCGAGTGGGATGCTGTTTTTAGCTCCTACTCTCTATTTGTTATATTTTCTCCCGTCAGTTTCTTCCTCCCTTTGGCATTTGAGCACATCCCTGGAGTGCTCCCCATCGCCATGGCCGTCCTCCGTTCATATGGTCTCCTATCGTCATTTTCCTGAAATAAAAACTGTAGCCCGTCGTCAGGTTATTCCTAGACTATTGACTCTATACACTAATAAAGATCTAAAAAAGTGAAAGGAAAATTCAACCAAAACTGGGATAAAACCGTCGGGTTGTCTCCCAACAAGCGCTCGTTTAAGGTCTTGGGCTCGACCCCTTAAGATTCACGATTAGTGATCGATGTTCGGTGCATGGGAGATGCGCATGTCAAACTTACCGAGAAGGCCACTTGGGTTCACTTGTTGCTTTTTGTCGGCTTTCCTTGGCTGCGCCTCATCATAGCTAGTAGTGGGGGATGACTCCCCCAAGCTTGAGCTCTTGACATCCTTTTTCTTGACCAGCGATGAAGATTTATTCGCCAGTGGAGCTTCCTTCACGTGCTTCACCATAGAAAGCTTGTATAGCTCTCTAATCCTAACGACATCAGCGGTGTTCTTCTCTTCATCTGTAAGAGGATCCGGTGGGCCTCCCATCATTTTGCCATCTTTGGTATTTAAGATTTCATAAAGACCGTTTATATGCAAAGCTCCAGTGGCACGGGGAATAGCGTCGTCAACGGCCTTCTCAAGTAGGTATGACAGATCTTGGGACCAACCTTTAAGAAGGTGTATGCTATTTACTTCACCGATGGGGTCTCCTTCTGAGTAATGCTTGAGCCTTTGTCTATTTACCTTAAATGTGGCACCGTCTTTTCCTTCTATCTGAAAGGGTCCTCCCGGTTGTATGTGTCGAATGGTGAAAGGTCCCGACCAACATGAGCTTAGCTTTCCAGGAAAGAGGCGAAGTCTAGAGTTGAATAATAAGACCTTATTTCCGACCTTGAAATTTTTCACGGTGATGCGGGCCTCGTGGAGGATTCTGGTCCTTTCCTTGTAAATCCTAGAGCTCTTATAATCATCCCGTCTAATCTCGTCAAGCTCATTGATATCTAGATGTCGTCGCACCATAGCACTTTTATAGTCGTAATTCAAAGTCTTGATTGCCCAATAGGCGCGATGTTCCAACTCTACCTGCAAATGGCATGCCTTCCCATAAACTAGCCGATATGGGGTCGTGCCGATGTGGGTTTGAAAAGCCGTGTGATATGCCCACAATGCATTGTTCAATTTCATGGACCAATCTTTCCTTGATCTATCAACTATCTTTTCTAGAATTTGTTTGATCTCCCGGTTTGACACTTCCACTTGTCCACTCGTTCGAGGGTGGTATGCCATCCCGATTCTATGATTTACCACATACTTCTTTAGCATGGCTTCTAACTTGCTTTCTATGAAATGGCTTCCTCCTTCGCTTATCAATGTTCTTGGTACTCCAAAGCAGGGGAATATGTTTTGCTTAAAGAATTTGGAAACCACTTTCGCATCATTGGTTGGTGTAGCGATGGCTTCTACCCATTTCGAGATATAGTCAATGGCTAATAGAATATATGTGTTTCCTTTGCTTGATGGAAAAGGCCCCATGAAATCTACTCCCCAACAGTCAAATAGCTTAATCTCCAAAATAGGCTTCATCGGTATCTCATTCCGTTTGGATATGTTTCCAGTCCTTTGGCATCTATCACAATACTTGACGAGGTCATATGAATCCTTGAACATGGTCAGCCAAAAGAATCTGCATTGCAATATCTTTACGTTGGTTTTGGAGGCAGCATGATGTCCCCCGAATGGCATATCATGGCAATGTGAAATGATAGAAGTGGTCTCTCCTTCGAAACGCATCTCCGTATAATCCCATCTTTGCATACCTTGAAGAGGTACGTGTCTTCCCAGAAATAATTACGGACTTCGTGCATAAACCTCCTTTTTTATTATGTGGCCATTCCATACGGTTTTATCCGACACACCAAATATTTCACATAATCTGCATACCAAGGAACTTCTCCAAGTCTAATGGCGAATAGCCTCTCGTCAGCAAAAGTGTCATCAATAGGCAAGCAATCATCCTTCCCATCACGAACTATCCTAGACAAGTGATCCGCCACAAGGTTGTTTGTGCCCTTTTTGTCCCGGATCTCCAAGTCAAATTCTTGAAGAAGCGGTATCCATCTTATTAACCTTGGCTTGGCTTCCTTTTGCTCAATAGGTACTTCAATGCCACATGGTTGGTGTGCACAATCATTTTTGATCCAAGGAGGTAAGAACGAAACTTCTCAATGGAGTAGACCACTGCCAAAAGCTCCTTTTTGGTGGTAGTGTAATTCTTTTGTGCCTCGTCCAGGGTTTTGCTTGCATAAAATATTGCATGAAGCTTTTTATCCTTCCTCTGTCCTAACACTGCCACAATTGCTTGGTCACTAGCGTCGCACATCAACTCGAAAGGCAGATTCCAATCCAGCAGTTGTATGATTGGAGCGAAAATGAGGGATTCCTTCAGTGTATTAAAAGCTTGCAAGCAATCTCCTTAAAAGTCAAAGGGAGCATCTTTAGCAAGTAAAGCTGTAAAAGGTCGGGCAATTCAGGCAAAATCCTTGAAAAAACGGTGGTAGAACCCTGCATGGCCAAGGAATCCCCTAATGCCCTTAACATTAATAGAAGGGGGAAGCTTTTCTATTACCTCAATTTTTGCCTTATCAATCTTGATTCCCCTAGATGAGACAAGATGCCCTAGAACAATTCCATCGGTGACCATGAAATGGCATTTCTCCCAATTAAGCGTTAAATTATTTTGTTGGCATCTTTTAAGGACCTTAGTAAGATTAGCCAAACATGAATCAAATTCGCTGTCATAAACAGAAAAATCATCCATAAAGACTTCCATGATGTCATCAATATAATCAGAAAAGATGGACGTCATGCACCTTTGTAAGGTGGCGGGGGCATTACAAAGATCGAAAGGCATCCTACGATAAGCATAAGTACCGTAGGGGCAGGTGAAAGTAGTCTTTTCTTGGTCATCTTCATGTAAGGGAATCTGAAAGAATCCCGAATACTCATCAAAATAGCAAAAGTATTTATGTTTGGCGAGGCGTTCTAGCATTTGGTCAATAAAGGGAAATGGGTAATGGTCCTTCCGGGTGGCTTTATTCAATTTCCTGTAATCGATACACATCTGCCAACCCGTGACGGTACATGTGGATATAGATTCTCCCTTATCATTTTTTATTACGGTCATTCCCCCCTTTTAGGAACGATATGAACTGGGCTAACCCATCTGCTATCAGAAATAGGAAAGATGATATCGGCTACAAGCAGTCTAAGGATCTTCTTTTTAACCACCTCTTTCATGTTAGGGTTTAACCGCCTTTGAGGTTCTATAGAGGTGGCTTCAGTGTTTTCAAGATGGATCATATGCGTATATAGCCTAGGGCTAATCCCCTTGAGGTCAAAAATGCTAGAGCCAAGGACATCCTTATGGCTCCTAAGGACATCTAAAAGACTCTCTAGTTGATGGAGGTTTAGGCCAGCATTAACAATCACCGGATAGGTTAGTTTATCCCCCCAAAAAGAATATCTTAGGTTATGAGGTAATTGTTTCAGTTCTACCTCAGGGGGCGATGTACCCCCTGCCTCTGTTTCCTGTGAAAGCATGGCGTCTTCGATCGCATATGTGTTTAGTTCCTCCTCAGAGGGTAGGCTCTCGCAAGCTGACTTAGAATCGCTGCTTGGCGAGGGTGGTGCATCGGAGTAGATGCTATATGACTCTGCTCTCATGTCAATGGGACTACCACTCTCCCCTTGTTCATACATGTCATTAAAACATAGGTCAGTGCATACATCGATTTTGCAGAAAGGATCGTCAAGTATACTTCCCAGAACGTCGGTATGCTAAATAGACTCTTCCCAAGCATCGATCTCCCCGTTGCATGCTTCTATGCCTTCCTTTATTTCAAGTAGAGGGATCCCGCCAGCTTCAAAATGCAACGTATCATCCCTAATGTCGACTCTAATGTTGCCCTTGATAGTCCCTTCTGGGGAAATTTGATCAATAACGAAATTAGCAAACAATTGCTCAAAGGGGTCCTCCACGTTGATGGCCAAGGCCCATGTAGATTGTGTAATGCACTGGAAGCTACTGCACAAGTACTAGAGGGGGGGTGAATAGTACTTTAAAATAATCAAGAGTATAATTCCTAATTATTTTGCAATCACAAACAACTATGCGGAATAAATAAGAACAACAATAATAACACACACAAACAATAGATATAATGGGTTCGGATTCACTCAAGTCTCCCTGACTTGTTTTTGGTGATCCTACGTCCCAGACACCCGGATCCCTTCCAGCTACTTGAGTTAGAATCCACTAACTCAAGGTTCACTAAACGACTTCTTGTAGAAACTACTACAAGATCAAACAATACAACAATTCGTATCGTGACTCCCACAAACCGGGATCACGAGCTTCTCTCACAAACCGAGAGATAAACTCAATTAATAAATTTAATGAAATAGAAAACGCTTACCACAAAATCCTATGCCTTGAAAAATACTTACGAATTTAGGGCAAGGAAAGATTGTGAGAAAGGATGATCTCGAAAACCCTAGCAACAACATGATGAGCAGTTGAAGATGGCTAGGTTGAAGATCTTAATCATGATTCAATCGTATGATCGCTCAAGATCTGAAAGTCTCCTTGAGAAATTAGGTCACAAAGGAGAGAGAGAGAGAGATTTTCGTGAGAAAGAGAGAGAGCCTTTCAAAATGATAATCGAATCAATGAAAATTAGATCTGAATCCCTTCTCATATTAGAGAAATTTCCATGTTTGAAACGAGTCAAACAGATATGGAAAGAATCAAAACAGATCAAGAGAAATCGTGGAAATAAAATCTCCAACGGCTGGAAAATTAAAGCAGGTTAATCGGTCTAAGAAGGATCACTGACCGATTAGTTTGAGAACTAGTCGGTCGATGAACCTTCTTGGACCGACTAGATGGTCGACAGAGAATTTAGTGAAATAAGGAGGGTAAACTAGTCGGTCTAAGAAGAAACACTAACCGAATAGTTTGACAACTAGTCGGTCGGTGAACCTTCTTGGACCGACAAATTGGTCAACAGTAAATATGCCAAAATTCACAATGATGACTAGTCAGTTCAAGAAGAATTTCCAACCGATTAGATCGTCATCTAGTCGGTTGGTCCTTCTACTTGAACCAACTAAGATGCACAGAAAACCATGAAACGAAGTGATAAGCTAAGGAACGCATCCTAATGGCTTCTAAGGCAATCCTAGAGATAAGATAGGATAAATAAGAGGATAACTTAGGCAAGTACTACTCAAGGCTTAACATTCTAGAAGACAATAAAAATAAACATGACAAACCGTCTTCAAAAGCTTCTACGTGAGGATTCTGAATCCCTTGACTTCATTAATACTCCTTGAGCTTCAACGAAGCTTCAGGCACAACGATCACGCGCTCTAAGGAAGTCTTGGGACGTCGCTTGATATCTACAAAGTAATTTGGCGACGATCTTCATAACTACACTCAAAGAGAATTAGTACCCAATATTTATGTTTGTTCATCATCAAAACCAAATCAGGGGAATCAATACTCAACAGATTGGACCTCATCCACAAGTTCCTCCAGAAGGGGTACAAAGGTGTCATCATATTACGGGCTAGAGTTTGTTCTTATCATCGTGTCCCCCAGGTAACTTGTTAAGAACCAATTGAAAAATCTGGAAGGGCATGTCAGTAAGAGCGTTAAATAAAAATAAAAGAATGATAATAGATAAAAGGTAGCCAGGTGAGGAAAAATAAAATACTGTCACCTCCCCGGCAACAGCGCCAAAAACTTGATCGCTCACGGATATACACCCAGAAAACAATTGTAGTTTTACCGCAAGCACATGGCGTAGTGACGAGCAGGTATCGAACACGAAGAGGGACTAATGACAGTACTCTATCTTAATCACTAATCTATTGGTGGAAGGGCGATTTTTGGAATGTTGTTGTCACAATCATTCAATTAACAATTCAAATTCAATATTATAAAAGTGTCTAGGGCTAGGGAATCCCCACTACGGATCGTCACTCGTCTCTGTGAATAGCGAATCTCAATGTCTTGAATTGAGATGAACTAGTCGTAACTAAATAGAGAACCAAGCTCACGCTCTCGTGCTATTACCGATCTATAGCAACCTGACGCACCCAGAAACTATACCTAGATTCCACCTAGCGGTGTCACGGTCGCTAGGCATAGTATGGCCCCTAGGTGTCAATTCCGGGCTCTATCTGCAAGCGGACGGTGTCAAATTATAGTATAAAAGATGTCGGATCCCATAGGGATGGTGACAATGTATTTGGGGCCTCAGTTTATTTTTATATCTCGGAGTGAGATAGCTGTCCATTGAGAAAGTTTGTTTTTGATGTTTGTTGTTGATTTAACAATAAAAAGAACTAGGGTTTTAGGGATCACCGCCAAGACTGTCGGGGATCGATGTTGGAATAGGATCCTTACGTTGCATTAGGATTAGGCGATTAATCCCTCAATTCATGCCACTCTTATGGGTTATAATTGCGAGGTATTTCGGTGGCTTTCATTGATGCAATGGCGGTAGCCGTCAATGTAGCGATATAGTTCGTCGGTAGATCACCTCAAGGCACGAGCCGGGCATGGGCATGAGCCTTGGTTGGATCCACCGATTTCCCTATTCAAATTCCAAGGATACCCCTTAAGCGCATCAATTTCACAGACCGTGGGCATGATCTCAATGCGAGTTATCCTAGGGATCCGGTAGGATCGAACGAAATACTCCCCTTTATTCCTAATTCAACCTAGAGATCCAGCTCTACATCTCCCCCTTAAAGTCTTAGGGCTAACCCATCAACCCTAGAGGAAACTACTCACACATAGTGATATTGACAGATAAAAATATGATTTTTATAGGAGAAAACATCATAGCGAGCTAATCAAATAAAGATTGAATGGCTTACGTACCAAAGACGAAGAAAAGCAATAACCAAGAACAATCCCAAGAATTACGCAGATTCCAAGGCGCCGAAAATAATAGATCTCCAAAAGCAATTCAATAATCTCCAAAAAAATAGGTTTTAGATATAACAATGTTTCTAATCTCCTCCTCTCTCCAAAAGTATTCAAAATTACCAAAAAGAATGAACTCTTTTCTCTCGCATAAACCAGATCCACACTTCACTCCCAAGCGCGCATCAGACGGCCACGCAAACTTCCGAAAATAGCCTTCATTGTCGCCAACCGAGTCAGTGACTTAGTCGAGCAGAGGCTTGCTCGGTCGGGCAGCTCGGTCGGGCACCCCTCCTGCTCTATCGAGCACATCAGTGAGCCGCACTTCTCCAAAAATTGCCACTCTATCTGCTCGGCCCGAGTCAGCCTTGCTCGGTCGAGCAACCAACTGACTCGGTGGCCCTTAGATCTGCTCGGTTCGAGCAAGAGGTTGATTGTGCTTCGAAGATAGGATCTGCTCGACCAAGCACCATGGGTGCTCGGTCCGAGCATCCCGCGTGTCAGCTCCCATTCTTTGTCTTGCCTCTGCTCGACCGAGCAGGTGCTCTGCTCGGTCGAGTCACCTGGGAAATCCTGAGCTACTTCTTTGCAGCTTCTCCTCCACTCCTAGCAATCTCCTCTGCTCCTCCCGTAGGCTTCCAAAACTCGGTGAACTCCTGTAGAGCTATGCCAATGGGCTCCAGGGTATGCCGAATGTGTCCATATCCAAAATGGGTTCCGAATCGCTCCAAAATCCCTGAAAATCCATAAAGCTCTACAAAACTTGAATATGGTGTTAGAATTGCAATATAGTAGGAAAATATGGGATTTGGATGCGAATATGGCATGAAATAAAATGAAATGAAGCTATGAAAATATGGAAAATATGGACACATCAAAATCCCCCAAGATTACATCTTACTCGTCCTTGAGGAAGACGAATACTAGGTACGCCGGGAGATAAACAAAAGAGATAAAAATAAAAAAAAAGAATGGAGATGGATGGAGGGTGCTAAGATTGTTCAATCAGATCTCACGCCGCAGTAGTATGTCACGATGCTTCGAATGGTAAAAACACATGCTATTGGTATTTTCAAGTTTTACTAATCATATGTCTAGCATGCAAATAGAGACAAAAATAGGGATCTTCTAAAATAATGCCATCAACTCATTTTAATCTCATGCAATCTATAGAGTCTAGTATAAAAAGAGTTGGCAATGCACTTTTCAATCAATAGATACAAGTGGAGCATATAAAAGTCACATCAGCATGCAATAAAGAATGGAAAGGAGTCATGCTATTCAAATATTCATTTTGAATTATGAAAAAAATCCAAAAACTAAAATATTTCGTAAAGTTCAAGCATTATCTAATCTCCCCGTTGTGCACCGTCTCCACTCTAAGGGTATACTCACTCATATGATCAATTGGTTCACCCCCCAAGCTTATGTAACGACCGGTTCTTACCGGTGTTATTATCTGTTTTTATCTAGCGTAATTTTTGCCCGTATCCGTAATTAGTCTATCTATTCTGTGCATGTGCCAACTTCTTCATATTAATTATTCCTATTATTATCAGATGGCACTTAGTTATTGTTCTTATTATCATTATTATTACTATTATTATTATTATCATTGTTGTGACACTTAGTTATTCATCATTGTTATTATTATTATTATTATTATTATTATTATTATTATTATTATTATTATTATTATTATTATTATTATTACTGTGACACTTGGTTATTTATCGTTATTATTATTGTTATTATTATTTTTTTCTATTATTTTGTACCTCCTATTTAATATTTCCTCTTAAACACTTTAAATCAAATTGATGGCTTGATTTTTCCTACTTAACATTTTGTAATCACTTTCCATACTTCTTCCTTCCTATTATTTGTTCCTCTTAATCTTATCTTTCAATCTTTTCCTATTTGAATTAAAAACCTAGTCTAAATCCTTGCACAACCGCAACATATTATCCTAGGCCTATTTATTTTATATTAACCTAGGCCTACTTACCTAAAAGCCTGCTCTATATTTGCACCAAACCCAACCTCAGCCAACCTAAGTCACGCATCAGCCCAATACCACTTTTTTTTATTTTTCAACTAAGGCCCAACCCAGCTCACGCAACAAGTCTACACAGCCCAACCCTACACTATTATATATTTTAAAAGCCTAACCTAAAGCCTATCAAAACCTAGGCTATTGGATAAATCCCCACAGCCGCAACAAATATTTCAACCCAACCTAACCTAGGCCTAGTACAGCCCTGCCCCCCTACATTTTATAAAACCATATGATATTATATATTATAAAACCCTATAACACTCACGTGTGAACAGCCCTCTACACTTCATTTTATAAAACCCACAGCGACCTATATTTTTATATAAACCCCAACCAAACCCTACCGCAGCTGCTACTTCCTATTTAATCAACCCTAGGCCTATATTTATAAACCCTAGAAACAACCCTAGGTCTTTTCACCCTACATCACACAGAAACACATCCGCCGCCAGCCCGCACTCCTCCCCCTCCTCCTCTTACGGCAGCAGCATCTCCAGGCCCCCTCCATCTCCTCCACACGCAGGCTGCTTCTTCCCCACACCAACCCACAGCCCTCACGGCGCTTCCCCCTCGCAAACACCAACCCACAGCCCCAAGCACCCTCGCATGGCCCCCCTTGCCGAGAACCACCAGCACCGGCCAGTCCCCCATGCCCGTGAGCAGACAAACGTCGGCGCCCCACCGGTACTCCCATTGCCGCCTTCCTCCTTGATTCGACCCACAGAATCGCCGGCCTCGCAACAAGCCGAAGGGACCACCTCCTCCTCTTGCAACATCCCAACTCACGCCCGACGACGCACGGATCAGAGACTGACCCGCTGCCTCCTACCTTCTCCTCTGAGAACTCAACGCACGCGGCCTCCCTCTGACGTAGTCATGCTACCCATGGTCACCGTGCGCTGCCAATGCTCCGCGTCCCAGTCCCGCCGTCGTCGTCTTCGTTGCGCCACGTTCATGCATCGGATGCTCGGAAGGTGAATGCTTGTTGTTTACATTAATATCATCACCTGTAGACAGTGCATAGGTTATATTATTATTTAAAATAGGGTGTTAGGGTATAGAGTAATGTTATTATATAATGGGGAAAGGTTACAGTGTCTGTTGTTGTTACAGAACTAGTACATGTGAGTTGGTGTATAATAATAATAACAAGATGACCCTATTGATTTAATTCACAGGAAATATACTTTGGCTGATTGATGAATATGACTTCAGTGATATATCGATATCTATACCTAGGTTGGATTATGGGGGTCAGTACTTGTCAGTGCGCTTTTAAGCTATGTACTTATGTGCGTACAATTTGTTATATAGGAAAGGATTTTATTACCCTGAAGCCCTGTAGCTTATATGGTAAGTACATGGCGCAGATTTATCACGCCTCTCACCGTGATCACCAGGACATCAGAAACACTCCATACAGGTAAGTGTGCAATTAAATATGAATTTTTGAAGTTGATGAATAATTGCGTCTTTTTGCTTTAATGTGTATATCTTGCAAAACGTACTTATAATGCCGCATGAAAATGTCTTTATAATGTTCTAGACTAAAATGTGACACTTTGACGTATAACTCGACGAGAATCAAATTTTAAAACATTGGCGAAGTAAATCGTTTACTGTAAATTGTTCATTAAACCAACCTGTTCGACATCCCTTGTATTTATTGTAAACGTTGTAAAACGAGAACATTGACAACATCTAATTCATGTACATCTTACTTGAGAGTGGCATCGTGAAATCGTGCGCCTCGAAGGCGAACTCGTGATATCGTGATGTCGTGTGAGTCGACTAGGCCGGCTCGTGTTCCGGCAAAACTTTTGGGTGGGGTTAGGGTTGAGCGGCCACTGGGCGTATGAAAGGTACTCTCCTCAAGAGCACCACCCGACGCGGTGGGTTAGCGTCAATCGCTGTAAGCCCCCGTGAGAGGAACGACCTTCTCATCACGACCTAAAGGCGAGAACCCTAGATTAGATGAGAATTCTTGACATGGACATTGCAACGCTAACTTGGACATCTTGAAATTGAAATGCTAACAAACTCAGTGAAATCTTAACTTTAATCTTGCAACTGTTTAGAACCGCATGTTAGTGATGTCGTTTCCGTTTATATAAATTGTTAAATGTTAAATTGCTGCAGTCACTTTTCTTAAAATATTGATGCTTCTAAAATACATATACTTGTCATACACTTTGCCTTGGGATGCTAACTTTTCTTGCAGACCCCTAGCTGACATACATTCATGTTTGTGGATGTATGTCAGGTTCAGAGCTTGTGTATACCAGGAGGACCGGTACGAGACGCCAGAGTTGGTGAGTCAGGAGTTCGCACCTGACGCTTTCTGCGGAAGACTAGAACCTTCGTCACTACTTTGAGTTTGTTTTAGTACCTTGTAGTAGGATTAGCGCTTTGTTATAGTTTCCTTTTTGGCCATGCTGAGGCCCAGTTGTCTTATTTTCTTGTATGAATAATTCTGGAAGTGTCCTTTTAATTTAATGAAATGTTTTCTGATTGTTCTGATACGCAAATGCAAGGACCCTTTTTCTGTGTTTTTATCACAGACGATTATTGAACTCGAGCTTCACCGCTCCAGTTCAAGCGGACCGCGTAACGCTATCGCTTCCGGTGTCTTTTGGGAAGCGGGGCGTTACAGGTTTTAGTGGTGGCCCATGCAGGTCATGCAACTGCAAAATTCAGAACAATGAGAACACTTTTCATTAGCCAAAACATCCAGAATTAGTTCGTACGCGAAATTACTCGAATTCCTTGTCTCAGCATGATAGGAACCCAATGTCAGGATGATAGGAAGAGCTAGCTAGATGCTTGTGCTCATTAGTTAGACACCCTTGCCTCAACTTCGTATTATAATCTTAGGAGTCACCCTAGCTTTTCTCTGATCGTATTAGCTTCATTAGTCGTTCGCTTAGATTTATCGAATCTAGGGCCCAACCGACCGTAGCGACCGTCGCCAAGCCAGTCGAACCTGAGACGACTGCAATGAGTAGACTTCGAGACGTAAGGCATCCCAGATCCATAAGATCCCGACCTTGATCCTCTATGAACTGCCACCTCAGCTTCCCTATCACAGTCTAGTTCTTTGAAAAACCTTAGTGCTAAACCTTAGTCGACCCAATGACCATTTACCCCCTGATATTATTATTTTTACAATCACTACACTTCCATGTT
Source organism: Scilla litardierei (assembly GCA_030789695.1). Lineage (NCBI taxonomy): Eukaryota > Viridiplantae > Streptophyta > Magnoliopsida > Asparagales > Asparagaceae > Scilla > Scilla litardierei. Next base: position 294,356,693 of record CM061141.1, read on the forward strand.
AATGATCGTAGAAAGTCACCGTAGCGTATTCACAGAGTTACTTCTTAGTCGTCCTTACGTCTCAATCGTCGAACCTGATTCTTGTCCCCGATTCACATCAACTCTTCATATCCGCCATCTTTAACCTTGAACCTCTCCTCCTGAAAAGTATTTTAAATATTTCATTTATTGAATTCTTCACTAAGTTTAAAATTTTTCGAAAGCTTTCACTTAGATTCTCTACACTTCAGTCGACTTAAACCCAATCTTGATTTGAAACTCTTTTGATGCGACCTTTAAATTACTAACTTATAACGATTTCCTCACATACATCTTTCGCACTTCTAATTCATATAACTACTCCATTTTCCTCAGACAATGAACTTTTTAAAAACCTTTATTTCTATTTTGCTAAGTTCAAAATACCATCTTTTCTTACCAACATATTTCAAAAACATTCATTCCTATATAGTTTTATATATATATAGTGTTTAACAGTGTTTTGTACTCTTGTGACAAGATTGGAGGCAGGAAGTTAGAAACGAGCATGGTTCGGGAATATGAAGAATGCATTAGCAAATGTGGACTCCAGGGCCTGAAGAACACGGGGAATAGATTTAGCTGGTGTAACAACCGGTTTGGGCAAGAGCGTATTGCGGCACAGCTGGATCGGGTTTTCGCAAATGCAAATTGGATAAACTTATTGCCAGAATCCTATTTTGAATATCTGGAGGAGGGCACTAGCGACCACTACCCCATGGTCGTCCATCTACATAGTCAGGTACTACCTAAGCCCAAGCCTTTTAAATCCTTCAACTTTTGGTCATCTTGCCCAGGATATAAGGAGGTCATTTGCTCTCATTGGAATCTCCTGGAAGTGGGCACCCCTATGTTCCGGCTTGTGCGGAAACTGCATAATCTGAAACCCAAACTTCGTGCCTGGGCAAGAGATTTCAAGGCTGATAATTTGGTGGCGAGGAACAGGATCTCCCTTGAAATGATCGGGCAAGATCCTCGAATACATGTTGACTTAGACTTGCAAAGGAAGGAATCCCTCTGTATTAGAGAATTGTCTAAGGCGCTAAAAATGGAGGAGGACATGTTCAGACAAAAAAGCCGCCAGAATTGGCTCACTCTCGGAGATCAAAATACTAAGTTTTTTTACACTCATATGAAGGCTAGGATATGTAGAAACAATCTGCTGCATCTGGTTGATGGGAAGGGTGAAAAGAACAGGGTTTATGCAAATTTGATGGAGGACGCTCCTGCTTTTTATGAAAAACTCTTCAACCTGAACAATTATCAAACTTCCTTTCAAAATTTGATCCCCAAACGCATATTAACTAAGGATGCGGCGGCTTGGCTTTGTAGAAGGGTCTCTAATGAGGAAATAAAGGAGGCTGTTTTTCAAATTGGTCCTGACAAGGCCCCAGGTCCTGACGGTTACAACGGATACTTCTTCCAATATAACTGGGATCTCATGGGACATGATGTCACTGCAGCTATAAAATCGTTTTTCTCGTCTGGATCTCTCCTCAGACAGGTGAACCACACTTTCCTTACTCTAGTGCCGAAAAATTCAAATGCTAGTTGCCTGGGAGACTACCGTCCCATTGCCTGTTGCAATGTCCTCTATAAATGCATCAGCAAAGTTATCTGCAACAGGCTTAAAGAGGTGATTCACGATCTGATTTCCCCTAACCAAGCTGCGTTCCTCAAAGGCAGACTTCTTTCAGACTGTTCTCTCATCGCTCATGAGCAAATAAGAGATTTTAGTAACCATATGGGGGGGAGAGCCTGTTTAAAATTGGATCTTCGGAAAGCGTTTGACAGTGTTAACAGAGATTTCGTCCTCTACCTCTTACAGTTGCAGGGGTTTCCAGATAAATTTATCTCATGGATTCGGGAATGCATCTTCACTCCCACATTCTCAGTTATGGTAAATGGGGCTCCTTATGGCTATTTTGGCAGCAAAAGAGGTCTTCGCCAAGGGGACCCACTATCTCCGTTTCTTTTTGTTATAATCATGGAGACTTTTTCTATACTGATGGACAGGGCAATCATTTCACATAAGATCCATCCTATGAGGCGAAGTGGATCCATCTCGCATCTCCTATTTGCAGACGACTTATTGGTATTTTGCAGGGCGAATAGGGAGTCATTCTTGGGCATTAAAAATTTACTGCAGGATTTTGCAGGATATACGGGCCTAGAGGTTAATTGGGACAAGAGTTCAGGATTATTTAGCAAGGGAGTTAAAAACAAATCGGTGCTGGCAGATTACCTGGGATTATCAATTGCTACAACTATCACAACATATCTCGGGTTACCTCTCTCTATTAAGTACCCTACGACCCCTAATTACAAGAGGTTAATTGACAAGTGTAAAAAAAGAATGGGGGGCTGGTCTTCTTCGCTCCTCTCCACAGCTGGGAGAATTGAGCTTGTCAGATCTGTGATTTACGGTATGGTGGCCTTTTGGATGCATGCGTTCCATATCCCAGTGAGCGTCCTGAGAACAATTTCTGCGGCTTGCCGTCGTTTCATTCTCGGTAATTCCAGATCCTGGGCTTGGGAGGATTTGTGTAAACCAAAGACTGAAGGGGGAGTTGGTATTCGAATGTTAGAGGAGCTTAACATTGCTGCGGGGGTGAAGCTCACCTGGAGGTACTTGACTTCTAAGAGCATATGGGCAAATTTCATGCGGGCGAAATATGAACCTCCAGGAGGAATCTTTGCGGCATCGGTCTCCGTTCTGGAATCCGGAAGCTGGAAAAGATTGCTGCGCTGCAGGTCGGCATCTCAGACGCTTATGAGGAGGGTGGTTCGGGATGGCCGGACAACCTCATTTTGGCATGATTGGTGGCTCGACTTCGGACCACTATCTCATCATTTTGATATCCCGCTGGGTGCTTCGCATCATGTAGTTGCGGACTACTGGGCTGTGAATGGCTGGAGTATGGATGCGGCCCTTGACCAGGTTCGTCACCTACTTGGCAATATCCGGCTCTCTTCTGGACCTGATTCCTGGAAATGGATTCGGGGGGACGGGTTCACATTTAAAGAAGCGTGGGAGGGGATTCGTAGTAGGGGACAGGCTTTTCCCTTGCACAAAATAATTTGGTATCCTAACAACATCCCGAAGATGTCTCTCACCCTCTTACGAGCTCTCCGAGGTAAACTTCTTACTAGAGACAAGCTTTGCAGGTGGTTGCCTAACACTCCTCCATATTGTGTCTTATGTGATGATAACACTGTTGAGGATATCGGACATCTGTTCTTTGGTTGCAACTACTCGGGTTATATTTTTCGCAGGGCCATGCTAAAGCTTAGGGTCCCTTCCCATGTCTCTTCCTTATCTGATGTGGGGGAGTTCTTCCAAGCGCACTATAGTGGAAAGGACTGTTTAAGCTTGCTTTCCAAAATCACTTTGGCCTGCGTGGTTTGGCACGTTTGGCAGGAAAGGAACAGAAGGATTTTTGAAGATGTGAAGAAATGCAAGACAATCTTATTTGAAGATATTGCTGCGGATATCAGATTTTCTCTTCAGGATCAGGAACCATCATCTGTTGAAGAATTGGAAATTTATTCAAACTGGGAGTTTAGAGATAAAGGGTGATTTCTGTAAGATAATGATAGGGAGAGAGTTTGCTAGTGGGGAGTGACGACGCCTGTGTCCTCTCCTCCCTCTATCGAATCCTTTCCCTATATGTTTTACAGCTGTATGTTTCCTATGCATATTCAATAAAATAACACGCTTACCTTTCAAAAAAAAATATATATATATATACCTTACTAAGTTAAATAAGAACGTCAAAACCTTGTGTGTCAGTTTCAAAAATCATTGCCTTCACTTTTTTTAAAAACCCATTTCCACTTGGAAAACAAGCACCACATCACTAAGCCCGTACTACTCTTCACCTATTTTTTGACTAATCACATTTTACATTTTTAACTTATACCTTATGTTCGCTATGTTACGATGTTATTATCTTCTTAACTATTTAATTATTCTTAAATATTTTACGTCACCCGACCAAACTACTCTCTTAACCATACCATCTCCGGTAACGTCCATCACAACATTAGTTCGTCGCATCATTCAACTCTAAATCCTACACCTTTGCTTAGTTGTCATATTAGTGCTTATCTTTGCTTATGTCAGCTTTAGTTTAAGTATAGTGGGACCATTAGCTTGATTGTGGTATTGTGGTGCATGTATATAGATAGTGACTGTGGACCCGCATATGCTAATCTCTATATATCACCCATGCATGAGTGTGCCTTCCCTTAGTATATTAATATGGCGTGCTTATCTGTTGTGCTGTATGTGCATGAACGGTAAGTGCGATATATATGTATATAGTCGAGTGTAGAGTAGTAGTGTTATATTTATACTTAGTCGAGTGATGGGCTATATCACTGTGAGAATATCTGAGCGTATTAGATTTAGTTTTGGTTAGTCACTAGGAGTATATGTACCTCAGCCGAACTTGTTAATAATTGTAATTATACGCTGATGTAGTGATGTGCATGTTAGGTACAATGGTTGTGTGTGCAGATTTATTGCGTGATTTGTGTGTTAGTGTGTATGGTGTGTACTCACGCGTATATATGTACGTGGTTAGTTACAGGTATGTATGTATGTATCTATATATATATATATATATATATATATATATATATATATATATATATATATATATATATATATATATATAGGTAAATCTTCATGTGAGAACATTTCGCACCGTGCGAAAATGTTTTTAGTTTTTTTTTGAAATTTTTTTTTTCAAAAATTCTTTTTTCCACCCTCATTATATGTTGTTATACCCTTCTCAAAAAATAATGGTTGAGAAATAATGTCATTTGGCCTTCGATCAAGGCATTTCATCAAATTCGCACGTTTTGAGACCGTTAAATTTGTAACGGGTGGATGGGTGCTCTAATGCCCAACGGGTTCACCCATTATTTTCCCTGGGGTATATAATTGTATGGATTAAACATCAAAAAAAGAATTTTTGAAAAAAAAATTTCAAAAAAATAAAAAAAAAGTTTTCTCCCGGCTTTCGCACGGGATTTTTCGCACCCGAAGATTGCCATATATATATATATATATATATATATATATATATATATATATATATATAATATTGTATAAATGAGTGTGTTGTATGCATAGTAAGATTATAAATTTTACCCCTACGGGATGATGTGTGGCATGTGTATACCAGAAGGTATGCGTAGCCGTATGTTTGTGACTACGTATATGTGAATGTATGAAATAGTATACTTACCTATGTAGATTACCATGGTTGGGTATGTCAGTGAGTGTATATGTGACCTATATAGATGGAGATAAGAGCGGAGTAGTGTGAGTATGTATACGTATGCGATATATGTATGGAAATTTGAAAGTGTGTGCTATATGATTAAGTGTGTGTATATGGATGTATATGGTTTCTTTATAATGTATGTGTGTCCAAGATAACACGACTTTAGTGTCTAAGTCCCCCACCTCTACGTCGGCCTATTTAAGGAAGTCAGGAGACGGACTTGATCCTAAGGTGGGTAGATTTCGATGACCCTAGTGCTAGGAGTAAGGCTTGTATAAATCTGTGTGTGGTGTAATGTATTACGTGTATATATACGTGTAGTGATTTGTATTATTATGTGTGTATATGGTGATATGCGGTATGTAAAGTAGTTGTACGATTGAAATGTTAATTGACTAAGCATGGTTGTATTTTGCATTAGTAGTGTGTCTAAGTGACAGGTGGTACTATATCACTATAGGTTGTGGGTGTATAAGATATATGGTAATACATTTGGTGTCGATACGAATATTAGAAATACTATTTGGATATGCCATGGTGGTTGTTTACGGTGTAGGCATTGGAAGATGAGACGAGAGAGCGTTACCCCAATCTGTCCCCTGGTCAGTGATGGTTAGGAATTCAGAGGGCGGAATTTTCTTTAAGGTGGGTAGGATGTAACGACCGGTTCTTACCGGTGTTATTATCTGTTTTTATCTAGCGTAATTTTTGCCCGTATCCGTAATTAGTCTATCTATTCTGTGCACGTGCCAACTTCTTCATATTAATTATTCCTATTATTATCAGATGGCACTTAGTTATTGTTCTTATTATCATTATTATTACTATTATTATTATTATCATTGTTGTGACACTTAGTTATTCATCATTGTTATTATTATTATTATTATTATTATTATTATTATTATTATTATTATTATTATTATTATTATTACTGTGACACTTGGTTATTTATCGTTATTATTATTGTTATTATTTTTTTTTTATTATTTTTGTACCTCCTATTTAATATTTCCTCTTAAACACTTTAAATCAAATTGATGGCTTGATTTTTCCTACTTAACATTTTGTAATCACTTTCCATACTTCTTCCTTCCTATTATTTGTTCCTCTTAATCTTATCTTTCAATCTTTTCCTATTTGAATTAAAAACCTAGTCTAAATCCTTGCACAACCGCAACATATTATCCTAGGCCTATTTCTTTTATATTAACCTAGGCCTACTTACCTAAAAGCCTGCTCTATATTTGCACCAAACCCAACCTCAGCCAACTAAGTCACGCATCAGCCCAATACCACTTTTTTTTATTTTTCAACTAAAGCCCAACCCAGCTCACGCAACAAGTCTACACAGCCCAACCCTACACTATTATATATTTTAAAAGCCTAACCTAAAGCCTATCAAAACCTAGGCTATTGGATAAATCCCCACAGCCGCAACAATTATTTCAACCCAATCTAACCTAGGTCTAGTACAGCCCTGCCCCCCTACATTTTATAAAACCATATGATATTATATATTATAAAACCCTATAACACTCACGTGTGAACAGCCCTCTACACTTCATTTTATAAAACCCACAGCAACCTATATTTTTATATAAACCCCAACCAAACCCTACCGCAGCTGCTACTTCCTATTTAATCAAGCCTAGGCCTATATTTATAAACCCTAGAAACAACCCTAGGTCTTTTCACCCTACATCACACAGAAACACATCCGCCACCAGCCTGCACCCCTCCCCCTCCTCCTATTACGGCAGCAGCATCTCCAGGCCCCCTCCATCTCCTCCACACGCAGGCTGCTTCTTCCCCACACCAACCCACAGCCCTCACGGTGCTTCCCCCTCGCAAACACCAACCCATAGCCCCAAGCACCCTCGCGTGGCCCCCCTTGCAAAGAACCACCAGCACCGGCCAGTCCCCCATGCCCACGAGCAGACAAACGCCAGCGCCCCACCGGTACTCCCCTTGCCGCCTTCCTACTTGATTCGACCCACAGACTCGCCGGCCTCGCAACAAGCCGAAGGGACCACCTCCTCCTCTTGCAACATCCCAACTCACGCCCGACGACGCACGGATCAGAGACTGACCCGCTGCCTCCTCCCTTCTCCTCTGAGAACTCAACGCACGCGGCCTCCCTCTGACGTAGTCATGCTACCCATGGTCACCGTGCGCTGCCAATGCTCCGCGTCCCAGTCCCGCCGTCGCCGTCTTCGTTGCGCCATGTTCATGCGTCGGATGCTCGGAAGGTGAATGCTTGTTGTTTACATTAATATCATCACCTGTAGACAGTGCATAGGTTATATTATTATTTAAAATAGGGTGTTAGGGTATAGAGTAATGTTATTATATAATGGGGAAAGGTTGCAGTGTCTGTTGTTGTTACAGAACTAGTACATGTGAGTTGGTGTATAATAATAATAATAACATGACCCTATTGATTTAATTCACAGGAAATATACTTTGGCTGATTGATGAATATGACTTCAGTCATATATCGATATCTATACCTAGGTTGGATTATGGGGGTCAGTACTTGTCAGTGCGCTTTTAAGCTATGTACTTATGTGCGTACAATTTGTTATATAGGAAAGGATTTTATTAGCCTGAAGCCTTGTAGCTTATATGGTAAGTCCATGGCGCAGATTTATCACGCCTCTCACCGTGATCACCAGGACATCAGAAACACTCCATACAGGTAAGTGTGCAATTAAATATGAATTTTTGAAGTTGATGAATAATTGCGTCTTTTTGCTTTAATGTGTATATCTTGCAAAACGTACTTATAATGCCGCATGAAAATGTCTTTATAATGTTCTAGACTAAAATGTGACACTTTGACGTATAACTCGACGAGAATCAAATTTTAAAACATTGGCGAAGTAAATCGTTTACTGTAAATTGTTCATTAAACCAACCTGTTCGACATCCCTTGTATTTATTGTAAACGTTGTAAAACGAGAACATTGATAACATCTAAGTCATGTACATCTTACTTGAGAGTGGCATCGTGAAATCGTGCGCCTCGAAGGCGAACTCGTGATATCGTGATGTCGTGTGAGTCGACTAGGCCGGCTCGTGTTCCGGCAAAACTTTTGGGTGGGGTTAGGGTTGAGCGGCCACTGGGCATATGAAAGGTACTCTCCTCAAGAGCACCACCCGACGCAGTAGGTTAGCGTCAATCGCGGTAAGCCCCCGTGAGAGTAACGACCTTCTCATCACGACCTAAAGACGAGAACCCTAGATTAGATGAGAATTCTTTACATGGACATTGCAACGCTAACTTGGACATCTTGAAATTGAAATGCTAACAAACTCAGTGAAATCTTAACTTTAATCTTGCAACTGTTTAGAACCGCATGTTAGTGATGTCGTTTCCGTTTCTATAAATTGTTAAATGTTAAATTGATGCAGTCACTTTTCTTAAAATATTGATGCTTCTAAAATACATATACTTGTCATACACTTTAACTTGGGATGCTAACTTTTCTTGCAGACCCCTAGCTGACATACATTCATGTTTGTGGATGTATGTCAGGTTCAGAGCTTGTGTATACCAGGAGGACCGGTACGAGACGCCAGAGTTGTTGAGTCAGGAGTTCGCACCTGACGCTTTCTGCGGAAGACTAGAACCTTCGTCACTACTTTGAGTTTGTTTTAGTACCTTGTAGTAGGATTAGCGCTTTGTTATAGTTTCCTTTTTGGCCATGCTGAGGCCCAGTTGTCTTATTTTCTTGTATGAATAATTCTGGAAGTGTCCTTTTAATTTAATGAAATGTTTTCTGATTGTTCTGATACGCAAATACAAGGACCCTTTTTCTGTGTTTTTATCACAGACGCTTATTGAACTCGAGCTTCACCGCTCCAGTTCAAGCGGACCGTGTAACGCTCTCGCTTTCGGTGTCTTTTGGGAAGCGGGGCGTTACAGCTTAGCTCGAGGCGTCGCATCTAGGAATAGGACATGAAAGTTTTTTTTTGTATTTTCCCAAGTAATTATGATAGCTTCTAATAGAGGAATATGAAACAATTTTATTTCTTTCTTTTGTTTCTTTTTCTTTTCTCTTTTTTTCTTTTTTTCTTTTTTTTATTTTGTTTAGAAACTATATTTTTTTCTTTTGGGATTTTTGGGAAGTAGGGTGCGGTACGGGTAGCTGTGGGGGTGAAACCAACTGATATGTAGAGAATCATAAAGATATGTGGAGAAGGAAAATAATGAATTACTCGGTTCACTCATTAGATGTACACAACGGTTCAATATGATAATATTCTAACTAAACTCATAACTAGCATGGATATTTTCATTCATCTAGATGAATACTGGAAAGCATGCAGTAATAAGCACAATAACATCAAGCATGCAAACAGAAATGAATGAGGTAACAAGCAGATGCTCCAAGTGTTCTAGTGATGCATGAACTTAGGTGCATTACCCAACATAGCGGATACTAGATACTATTTCATGCATTTGATTTTCAATTCATAACATGCATCAATTCAGATAGATCAGCAAAAGAATATGCACGCATATAGAAAGTAAAACTGATACTACCCTAAATAGCATGTCATCAAAAAATAAGCATCGTGAGAAGCTACTGAGGGCAACGAGAAGTATCATCATGCAGAACAACCTTAGCAAAAAGAGAAAAGGGTGGAGAAAATAAAAGAATGAAAAACAGACATACATGCATGGAAAAAATGAAAAAACATGATGCTGAATGAGAAAAAAGATAAAAAGGTGGAAAATGGGTGGAAAAGTAAACTAAAAAGCTGAAAAAGGAAGAAAAATATAAAATAGAAATAGAAATAAAGCGGTAGCGCTCATCCCCCAAGCTAAACCCTGCAGTGTCCTCACTGCTAAGAAAACACTAGTATACGGGAGATGATGCTAGAAAGGGTGGATGGGTGGGGGTAGAAAATGAATGAGAAATAAAACTGTACAGAAGAAAATAAAACGTTATATGATGCAATGCTGAAAAGATGATGCGTATGCAAGAATTATGCATGGTGGGTCCTCCCCCAAGCTATGTAAGACCAGGGCCCCAAAAAGACAGATGGGCACAGTATAATATGATGGAGGCAAAAAATGAGTATGGACATAATCAAGCAGGGGCACCACCCTTTGGAGGTGGTGATGGGTCCTGCTGCTGTGGACCAGAAGATGTGGGTGGTGAATATAGGACAAGAGCAGTGGTGGACTGGACTGGGGTGACCGACTCAGGTGGGGAAGAAGCAGGCTCTGCAGAAGCCTGAGAATGTGGAGCACTGAGTGGTGCAACGGTAGTCACAGAGGCTGGCCAGGGTGGAGGGTCGGGAGCGAGGATCACGGGTGGTGGGCCACGTGTCCGAAGCAGGTCAATAATGGAGGCTAGGTCTGCCTTGACTCTCTCATGATGTGTCGCCGTCGAGCGTACGAAGATGTCAAAATCCTGCCGAAGGCGAGAAGTCGACTCCCCCAACGCCGTCAGACGACCGTCGGTGTACGAGAGTCAAGGGGAGGGCAAGATACGTGACTGTGAGACACCACTCTCGTAAAACGGTCCCGTGCAGAGGATACACTGTGCCTAGGCTGAAAAGTCGGACAGGGTGCACTCGACGGGATCTCAGCAGTGGAGGTGTGCAGTGTAGTATGGCTGAGATCAGGAGAGACCGTGGCAGAAATATGGGCAGCAGAGGATAGAATAGTCGTCGACACAGATGTGTGGACAGACGTCAAGACGCTCTCTGTAAGGACAGCTGCCACTGGTGACGGAGAGGTGCCAACTAGTGGAATGTGGGATCCTAAAGAGATGGGCAGTGAAGCAATGAGGTCCCTAAGAGGTGGAAGTGCGGTGGCTGGATTGTGCTCAGGGAAGTCCAGAGCAGCAGGCTCCGGAGCAGACAAAATCTTAGTGCCCTCAGGCACGGGTACGGTGGAGACAGTGGTATGAGCCTCGGGGCAAATAGTGGAGACAATCCCCGAGGACTCGACGGTGGTAGAGGTGGTGGATACAGAGGTGGTAGAAGAAATGGCTCCTGGGGGTGGTGGGTGTACGGGCAAAGCTGGAAGGGCGGCCACAAGGGCTGCCAGGTCGTGCTCCTCGTACTCAGAGGAGCGAGGAACCGGGTCATCGACGACTGCCTCGACGGGTGCTCCAGGGGGCTCGAGTACGTGGAGAGCTGGCAGTGGGTGGATCCTATAGATGATCCAACTCTGCTGGACGAGGGCAATGGTGGTGAGGTGAGGGGCAGGAAGGACGAGGTGGGATGTGTGGTGTGTGCCAACAAGGTAGGTCCTGTGATAGGCCCCATAAGCTTTGATGATATGCATATGCTCTAGAATGCCTAGAGTCAAGCGTGTGGGGCCAGCAGGGGTCACTAGATCATCAGGAAGATCTATACCAAGCATATGTGCAAAGATGGTGAAAAATCCGTCGCATCAGATATCGGTGGCATAGTGGGTTGTGGCGATCTGCAAAAGGCGATGACACAGCCAGTGGGCTACGTCAGAGAGCACAAAATGGGCGGGGGGAGCCGTCTGGGTGGAAGCGCATCGGTCGGGTCATTCCCATAAGATGGAAAAGCTCGGGAAGGGACATGGTCCAAACCTCTGGCCTATAAAAGATGGTCGTGGCTAGGTGGCACTGTGTGTAACGAAGGCAAGGATGCACGATGCATGATTCCTTCGCCCGACTGGGACGGTAGTGGTCCAGACCTGATATGCGATGCCAGAAACCTGGGGCATCGAACGTGCATATGTCGTAATCTGGGGAGAAGGCGGCTCGTGGGTCTGGGATGGCAGGGAAATGGAAGTGGGAGCAGATCATGGCATGTGTGATCATGATGTCATGATCCATGAGGCGGAAGGTGATGCCATCACCTGCCTGTGTACGGGTGATGGAGCTGAATGCCTCGAGGGTGAGGTGAGAGTATGTGGGGGCGTGGACGACTAAGAGCCGCTCAAAGCCAATCGTGCGATAAAGCCAATGGACTCCCTGCAGGAGTCTAAGGGATCAGAGGGTGGGGACATCTATGAACAGTGTGGGGACGAGACGACGCTGCGAGAGCCTGACGAAGCACTCGCGGTGTGCGTCGTCACGGAAAGTGATGCCGAACATCTGCACACGTAGCGAAAGAGCGACATGAATGGCGGGAGGTACAGGAGGTACGATAGGTGCAGTGGTGGGGATAAGTGCGGAAGTGGTGTGTGTGTGTGTGTGTGTGCGACGTAGGGGAGAAGAGTTGGATGCGGACGACCGATTGCCCGCGTGCTCCTCCTCGGAGGAGGGGGTAGTGGTACAGTGTGGGTGTCACGAGGGTCCAGAAGAGGAGGCAACAGTGGCCTTCCTCTTCCCACGACCCGCAGGTGTGTGGGCCCCTCTAGTGCGAGGCATCGTGAAAGTGGCAGAATGATGTGTCGGTATAAAAGTAGATAGGGGGAAGAGTGTACCGACAGAGCTATCGCAGCAAAAGTCTCCCCCAAGATAATCCCGGTAGTGTTCCCTGACATAGGCGAAGAGTACCTGAAATAGAAACAAATAGAACATCAGTATATGAAAGTTAAAATAGGGGTAATGTGCTGAATTGGGGCTGCTCGACCGAGCAGCTGTGCTGCTCGGTCTAGCAGGTCGGATCGTTCGAGAATTCCTGACCGAGCATCAACTTTGCTCGGTCAGCTGGGTCATTCGTGACCAAGCATCAAATGGGGGGAGGTGAGCTGCTCGCTCAAGCACCATGGGTGCTCGATCGAGCAACGGGGATGCCCTAGGGCAGCAGAGGAAGGGAAATGGGGGGGTTGTAAGGGGGCGGAGGAGGGGGGAATGTCGGGGGGGTTTTAACAGAAAATGGGGGGTTTTTTGTGGGGGGGCGGCGCCATCGACATCAGTGGCACCGGCGGTGTCCGTCGGCGATCGGAAAGGGGAAATGGGAATAGGCAGGAGGAGAGAGAGAGAGAGAGAGAGAGAGAGAGAGAGAGAGACTGAGAGAGAGACTGACGGGAGAGGGAGAGGGGCCGACTGTACGGGCGGTGCAGACGGCGGCGCGTGCGATGGAGGGGTGAACGACGACGGGGGAGGGCAGATAGAGTAGGGTAGGGGTGTTTGCTCGGGCAGTAGTTTAGGGTAAGAGCGCTTAGTGTAAAAAATGAAACAAGTTGGGTTTTAATAACCTAACTCGTTTGGAAGTGGGGCCCAAAGAATTAGGATAAATCGACTCGATCGAGTAGCGAAGCTGCTCGGTCGAGTCGGACATACAAAAAAAATAGTTTAGAACACTCTCTCTTATGCTCGATCGAGCATGGTCTGATCGGTCGGGTAGATCGATACTCGGACCGAGCAGGGGCTGCTCGGGCCGTGTAGACAGAACGTCGTTTTTTTCCAAGTTTTTTAGAGCCTGCGATGCTCGACCAAGCAGGGGATGCTCGGTCGAGTCGGTGTCTGCTCGGACCGAGCAAATACTGCTCGGGCCATGTAGACAGAGTACTGTTTTTGCTCTTCTTTCTCGTGCCTGCGCTGCTCGACCGAGCAGAGTGGCTGCTCGGTCGAGCAACCTGTGTCCCCTTTTGCTCTTCTCCTTTGATCTGCTCTTCAAATTTTCTGCTCTCCTCCAGCTTTCCTCCATTTAAAACGTCAATTTGCGTACCCCTTCATGTTCAACCTATAAAGAGGAAGAACCCATCAAATTTTTATGATTTTGTGTTTTTTCAGAGAAATAAACATCCTTTTTTATTTGGTTTTCTTAAATAGATAAAGTTAAAAATAAAAAATCGGAAAAGATAATCCAAGATATAAAAGATTGGCTTGCCTCCCAATAAGCGCTTATTTTGAGTCATGAGCCCGACTCCCTTTGTTTCATCAACAGTTGTTTGGTGCATATGAGATTTGTGCATATTTCCTACCAACAATACTGTGTGGTGGTATCAGGCATCCTTCCATTCCAGGCTTCTCCTTGGCGTAACTAATGGCCTCCGGCTTTTCGTAATGCGCTGAATGATCCAAGATCTCCTCATCCAACACTTGGATATAGGCGACGACCGCTTTGTGGTAGGTTGGGTCGCCGTCGTCGTCAACACCTGTTCTTATCGGGTCCTTCATGACCCCCTCAAAAGTATAATCTCCTACGGTCTCAGCTTCTAAGCGCTCCAAATATCTAGCTCCTTCCTCTCTGGCATGCACCCTCATTGGTTTCTGCAGCCTGAATTCAGCTTCAATGTTACACACGTTCAATGAAAGAGTCCCTTCACGGACATCAATCAAGACGCCGGCCGTCGCCATGAAGGGGCGGCCAAGTATAAGTTGGGAGCTCCCTCCCTCAAGCATATTGATAATAACAAAATTAACTGGAACACACAACCCAGGAGGTATCTGCAGAATAATGTCCCTGGCAATGCCCACCGGATATGTAATCGAATGGTCTTCTAGCTGTATGGACCTGTTCGTCGGCTCCAATTCGCTTTTGGTATGCAATCTCTCAAATATAGAAAGTGGCATCAAGCTGATACTTGCTCCTAGGTCGATCAAAGCACGACTGATGGGCATGCCTCCGATAGAGCATAAAACAGTGAAGCTTCCTGGATCCGGTAGCTTCTGCGGGAGATGATTCATTATAATGGAGGTAGAGTCCTCCATGAGCTTTATCTCTTCGTTCTTCCTCTTCCCTGTGATCAGGTCCTTTAAAAATTTGGCATAAATGGAAATCTCAGTGATGGCATATATGAATGGGATATTGAGCTGGATGCCCTTCAGAAGCTCCGTGAACTTAGAGTATTTCTTCTCCATCTTAGCTAAAGCCAATCTCTGTGGATATGGCAGGGGAGGTCGGCTTACTTTGTTTCTTGTGACATCATTAGGAGACGACGTCGCTGTGGGTGTGGTAGAGAGTGAATCTGCTTTCTCCTCATTCTTTGTAGGCTCTTCTATAGCCTCTTCTCTATCACTACCAACAATGATCTCCTCAGTTATGACTTGTTCCTTATTCACAACTGGAACCATAACGGGGTCAGTTGCCCATCCTCCACGCGTGGTAACAGAAACCATGGCGTTGGCTTGAGCCCTCGGATTTGGCTCCGGTTGCGAAGGCAACCTCCCTTGATTCTTAAGCAGCTGGGACATCTGGCCCCTTAGCTCATCGAGCGATGTATTTATATTCTTGAACTGGGCAGAAGTATCCTGGTTGAACCTGGCCTGCCCACTCATAAATGTTTCCAATGTGGCCTCCAGATTGGATCAAGGCAGATTTGGTGCATAGCCATGCTGAGGTGGGCGATTGAACTGATATCCTGGTGGTCAATAAGGCCCAGCTGGCCTAAACCCACTCTGCTGTTGATTCTATGGCTGCACTTGTTGTTGTTGAGGAGGGGATGGCAGTGTCTGAAACTACGGAGGTTGCAGCCCTCCACTCGGGTTTCTATAAGAAAATTCCGGATGATTTCTAGCAACCAGGTGTTGCCATTGGTTGCGTAACTCTCCTTGGACATATTGCACGGACTTAGATGATTCAGCACCATCATAATGTCCTTCATTCGAAACATAACTGAGCCCTCCATATTCCTCCAAAGGATGGTAAGCAGAGGTACTGGTGGTCGTTGGAATGGAGTCCGAACGTTGTTCAATTCTGGCCACATGTTTACACAAAGTCTCGAGGTGAGAATCAAGATGGTTGGCATCTTTGACCTTGCGGGTCTTGGTCACAATGGTTCGCTCTTCGCTCCACTGCTGATTATTTTCCGCCATATGCTCAAGCAGGTCTATGGCTTCTTCAGGAGATTTGTCCAGCAATGCACCTTGCACGACAGAATCAATTATCATTTTGGTGCTGGGCTGCAGCCTATTATAGAAGCTCTGAACCAAATCCTAAGACTGGATCCCATGATGAGGACACTGATGTTGAAGGTCCTTAAACCTTTCCCTGGCCTCGTAAAGAGATTCTTGTGGAAACTGTTTGAAATTTGAGATAGCCCCCTGATCCGCACCGTCTTGGAGGGTGGGTAGAACTTGTCCACAAAAGCGAGCGCCAATTTCTCCCATGTGGTAAAATGGTTGGGTGGATGGGCCCGTTGCCAGTAAGAAGCTTTATCCCTTAAGGTGAATGGGAAAAGCCTCAGCTTGATGGCATCATCACTCACATCCTTAGCCTTAAAGGTATCGCACTTTGCCAGGAAAGTGTCGATGTGGTGATTGGGGTTCTCATGAGGATGCCCGTGGAAGGGATCCTGCTGCATTAAATTTATAAGCCCCATCTTTAGTTCGAAGCTAGCTGCCGCCAGTTGCGGTCTCAGGATGGAAGAATTGTTCCCAAATGTAGGTTTCATGTGGTCTCTGATGGACCCGATGCAAGGTGGGGCAGCGGTATTGTCTGCCATCTAAGCAGAGGGAGATTGATTTCTACTTGAGGCCCTCAGAGCCCTTGCCTTTTATCGATCTCAGTGTCAAATAATAGTTCTTGATTAAATGCCCCGAAGCGAGTGTTCATGCACGAAAACAACTCAGAAAAATACCATTAGTAGCAAGGTAATAATTAAAAGAATGAACAGGGTGGATAGATAGGGAATGGTAAGATTTGCTAGCAAACTCTTCGAAATAAAAATAAACTGTGAAACACTATTGCCGTCCCCGACAATGGCGCCAAAAACTTGACGCACCCGGAACCTACACAAAGATTCCATCTAGCGGTGTCACGGTCTCTAGGCGTAATATGGCCCCTAGGTGTCAATTCCGGGCTCTATCCACAAGCGGACTGTGTCAAATTATAGTATAAAAGATTTCGGATCCCACAGGGACGGTGACAGTGTATTTGGGGCCTCAGCTTATTTTTATATCTCGGAGTGAGATAGCTGTCCATTGAGAAAGTTTGGTTTTGATGTTTGTTTTTGATTTGATAATAAAAAGAACTTGGGTTTTAGGCATCATCACCAAGATCGTCAGGGATCGATGTTGGAATAGGATCCTTACGTTGCATTAGGAGTAGGGGATTAATCTCTCAATTCATGCCACTCTCGTGGGTTAGAATTGCAAGGTATTTCAGTGGCTCTCATTGATGCAATGGCGGTAGCCGTCAATGTAGCGATATAGTTCGTCTGTAGATCCCCTCAAGGCACGAGCCGGGCATGGTCACGAGCCTTGGTTGGATCCACCGATTTTTCTATTCAAATCCCAAGGATACTCCTTAAGCTCATCAATTCCACAGACTGTGGGCATGATCTCAGTGCGAGTTATCATAAGGATCCGGTAGGATCGACCGAAATACTCTCCTTTATTCCTAATTTAACCTAGAGATCCAGCTCTACATCTCCCCACTAAAGTCTTAGGGCTAACCCATCAACCCTAAAGGAAACTACTCACACATAAAGATATTGACAGATAAAAATATGATTTTATAGGAGAAAACATCATAGCGAGTTAATCGAATAAAGATTGAATAGCTTACATACCAAAGACAAAGAAAAGCAATAACCAAGAACAATCCCAAGAAATACGCAGATTCCAAGGCGTCAAAAATAATAGATCTCCAAAAGCAAATAATAATCTCCAATAAAAAATAGGTTTTAGATTTAAGAGTGTTTCTAATCTCATCCTCTATCCAAAAGTATTCAAAATTACCAAAAAGAATGAACTCTTTCCTCTCGCACAAACCAGATCCACACTTCACTCCCAAGCGCGCATCAGACGGCCATGCAAACTTCTGAAAATAGCATTCATTGTCGCCAACTGAGTCAGTGACTAGGTCGAGCAGAGGCTTGCTCGGTCAGGCTATTCGGTCGTGTAGCCCTCCTACTCGGTCGAGCACATCAGTGAGCTACACCTCTCCAAAAATTGCCACTCTGTCTGCTCCACCTGAGTCAGCCTTGCTCGGTCAAGCAACCATGACACGGTGGCCCTTAGATCTGCTTGATTCAAGCAAGAGGTTGATTGCGATTCGAAGATAGGAGCTGCTCGACCGAGCACCATGGGTGCTCGGTCCGAGCAGCCCGGTGTTAGCTCCCATGCTTTGTCTTGCCTCTGCTCGATCGAGCAGGTGCTCTGCTCGGTCGAGTCACCTGGGAAATCCTGAGCTACTTCTTTGCAGCTTCTCCTCCACTCCTGGCAATCTCCTCTGCTCCTCATGTAGGCTTCCTAAACTCGGCGAACTCCTGTAGTGCTATGCCAACGGGCTCCAGGGTATGTCGATGTGTCCATATCCAAAATGGGTCTTGAATCGGTCCAAAATCCCTGAAAATCCACAAAAATCTACGAAACTTGAATATGGTGTTAGAATTGCAATATCGTACGAAATTATGGGATTTGGATGCGAATATGGCATGAAATGAAATGGAATGATGCTATGAAAAGATGGAAAATATGGACACATCACAACCTAGATTAGGGCCCACTCTCGTGCAAACCCTAACCTAAGCCACTAGCATTAAGATCGATATCATCGTTCAATCGCCCCCGAGCACACTCTCGTGTAAATTCGAGTTACGATCTAGATTGTGATAGCTCGTATTCGTCCAATCTCTTGCAAACAAATATGGGTACAGATTTATAATAAAAATGCAAGCTTTTGTCCAATCTCTTGCAAACCAAGTCTAGTGAATCTCGATTATAAATCTAAATCGAATATCTAGGCCTTCCCATCGATCAGAATTCAATCTCTTGCAAACTCCATGTCGATAGAAATTCCTAGTTATCCGTGATAAATCAATCACAATCTAACCTCCTATCAATTCTAGCAACATATAAATTCATTCATCACAAATCTGAAATTAGATCCATAGGGTTCATCCATATGCCCTAGAACAGCGAATCTACTCATAATTCATCAAAGCAATAACAAAATCAATGAGGCAATCATATTGCAATTCAGATTTAAAAGAGAAAAATTCATAAAAGTGCAAATATTCAAAGGAATAGACAAACCAGATCTGAGTTCTTCCTCAGACGATAGCTTTACCCCGATGAAACGGATCGGACGCCAGCTAAGGCCTTCTACCGCAGCGGACCCACAGGCCAATGCCAATCTCTCAGGGCAGGTTCTCTTTCATTCGTCTTTCCTAAGGTGTGCATCTCCATCTACTAAAAGTCTTCAAAGCTCAAATTACAATTAGAAATAACCTAAAATCTATTTTCTGGTCTCCCCCAAGCTAGGATGAAAACTGGGCCAAAATACATGCCCAAAATGGCCAAAAAGTCTTGACAGAATTGCCCCTGCGCAGCCCAGAACCCTAGTTTTCGACACAGGCTGGCGGCGCTACTCGGCCAAGTGGAAATCTCTCTCGGCCGAGTGACAGATCCAAGTAAAAACAGAGAAGTTGGGGGTTTGGGTGCTCTAGCACTCTGCGTTACTCGGCCGAGTGGGACTTATCACTCGGTCGAGTGGACTTCCTACTCGGCCGAGTGGGTCTTTTGCTGTGCTCTCCAAAATTCCAGAGAGTTGGCTTCGATTCCCTTCAAAAATTCTAACTCACTCGGGCGAGTGGAGCTCTCTACTCGGCCGAGTTGAATTATCCCCTCGGCCGAGTACATTGTGGCACGAGATGTTTTGGTATCAGCTCTGCTCGGCGGAGTACGCTTCTTCGCTCGGCCGAGTGGCCTGTTTCTGGAAGCGACTCTTCTCCTCCTCACCTCTTCGTCGATTCTATCGATCTTCTTCTTCTTCCGCTCATTATACTGCGATGTTATCTTCTCGATAAGGCCATGGGCGATGCTCCGGTACGCGTGCAAGTCCTTTAATCTCATTTATGCTTCCAATCGCTCCATATTTCTTGAAATCCAATAAAACCCAGAAATAGTGAAAAGCAACGCAATATCGTCGAATAATCGTGAAAAGCGCTATATGGGCGATCTAAATGGTATGCAAATATGCAGAAAAAAGGTGTAAAATATGGACCGATCATCCACCAAATAAAGTACACTGTGGAATTAATCAAGCGCTTTGGGATGTGATCCTCTTCATCCAATCGTACTCCAATGAGCACAACACATCTTAATAAAGATGAACATGAAACGGATGTTGACATTCATCAATATCGAGGTATGATAGGTAGCTTACCCTATCTTACCGTAAGTATGACAGATATTATGTTTTCAGTATGCTTATGTGCACGTTATCAATCACTACCATAACAATCACATTTGATTATTGTCAAACGGATTTTCTGTTACTTAAACTAATCACTTGACTATGGTTTATCTATCCTAAGTCATTCTCTTGTGAGCTAGTTTCATTTAGTGATGCCGGTGTTGCCGGATGTAAATCTGATTGGAAAAGTACTAGTGGCACTTGTCATTTCTTAGGAAATTCCCATGTGTCTTGGTTTTCCAAGAAACAAAACTCGGCATCTATTTCTACAACCAAAGAGGAATACATTTGTCACGCCCCGCTTCCCTAAAATGTAGGCGAGACATGAGAAGGTCCGCTCAAGCGTGGAGCTGTGAAGCTTCACGCCCGATAAGCGTAAATTTAGTATAAGCAGGTCCCTGTAATTGCAAACGAAACAACAACAATAATAATAATATGAGACGGATATGAAATACCAATCCCACAGTTTGTCCACAAAATATTCAACATCACAGAAAAGCCACCAGGCTAAAAGGAAGAGTCTAAAGGCCCAGAACAAGGCCAAACAAAAAAAACAAACATAACATAGTATTAACTAGGTGCCACGCACCGACAACTTAAACAATCTAACAAAACTAGACGTAGACACTAAGACTGATCTCCAGTGTCTACGAAGTCCTCGACCAACACGGGCTCAAGCTCGGCGTCCGCAAACACCTCGCCCTCAGTAAGCAACTCAGGCTCATGGTCTAACATGCGTCACCCAAAAGAGAAAGGGGCACATGTCAGCAAGTCTGAAAGACTTGAGCAAGGAAACTGAAAGTAACTAACAACCTAGCACTTATAATATTAAGCAATGACATGGCAGTTAAGTATGATGCAACAGTTTAAAGGAAGAGACAAGCACGCACGATGTGGCAAAAGCTACCAAATCACTAATTCACGAATCACTTATCACGATTATCACTTATCACGATTATCACTTATCACTAGAGATTTCGCCAGCTGGCCGGAGTGGCGGATCAGGCCAACTCGGGGCTCAGGTGGCCGCTTATCTCTTACCCCACCCATATGTGTCGAGCGTTGGGGTTTCCAACTAACTGAGCTCGCTTCTGGATCACGAGCCAGGAAGTGTATTTGGCATAGGGGTGCACCTAGCCGATATCCGAGCGTTGGGGTTTCCAACTACAGGGCTCGCTTCTGGAACACGAGCCAGGAACATACTATTGTAGCGTGTGCTACGCAATCACGATGAATAATCACTATGCAATAACATGAACAGATATTTGCGTACCGTTAATTGAATTTAAACGTGACATACAAGCATGATGAAGGTGACTGACCAAGCTTCGTTGTCAAGCTAAGTCAATGGCGTCTAGACGGCTATCCTTTCACCGTCTAGTCTCTTTTACGCTAAAGCAAGGAAATGGCCTAGGACATGGCCCAAATCAAGAGATGCAAGTTTCACTTGCCTGATACCGGGGTTGACGAGCAATGAAGATCGTCACACAAGCTAACTACGGAATAGATCGCTGTTATGGCAAAACAATCATTAGAACAATGATTCTAAATCGATTTCTTATTAGAATCCTAACTTTCTAATAATCCATTTTATTAGGGTTTCACAATGTCAATGGGGGTTATGCTAAAACTAAAGGAATCGAGTATTACCGTGAAGAGGCGGATGAGCGATGCCGAGCAACCACGGCAACGGAAGAACGATCCGGCTCAGATCTGGAAATGAGGGAAAAATCTGGAGAAATGGGTTTGGATGTGGATTTTGGGGGTTTGATGAAGGTTTGGGGAAGATGGAAGGTGGGTTGTGACAAGGGAGGGTTTGGATGATGAAGGATGAGCTTGGGATGAAGGATCAATGGCTTGAGGGAGATGGGGGCTCAATGGGGGAGAAACTAGGGTTTTAGGTCATGAGGAAGAAGAAGAAAATGTTTGGAGGGGTATTTATAGAGTTTGGTGGCGGCTAGGGCAAAACTAGGGTTTACAGCACTGGTTAGTCGGTCAAAGAACAACCACTGACCGACTAGTTTGACATCTAGTCGGTCGATTGACCAACGCAGACCGACTAAGTGTAAACAGTAACCCAGACGAAAATTAGGATCTAGATTTAGTCGGTCAAAGAACAACTACTGACCGACTAGTTTGACATCTAGTCGGTCGATGAACATTCTTAGACCGACTAAGAGTAAACAGTAACTAGTGTCAAAAATAGTTAATGAGTTAGTCGGTTAAAGAAGCATTGCCGAGCGACTAGTTTGCAACCTAGTCGGTCAACCAACGTTCTTAGACCGACTAACGACAAACTGTAACTCCTGAACATTTAACAAAGCTCACTAGTCGGTTCAAGAAGGTTTTCGACCGACTGGATCATCATCTAGTCGGTCGGTGCCCCTTCTTATACAGGCTAATGAGCACCAAAAGTTCTGAAATGGAGCGAGAAGCTCCGGGATGGTTTCCTAAGTCTCTTAGGCTCGTTCTAACTCTAAGATATCGACGTTATGAAGCCCGTCACGAATGACTTACTTCAAACACGCCGACCGACGGAAGAATCTAGAGAATCACGACGAAACGAACGAAAATGAAAACTACGGAGACGGAAATGGAAATCACAAAGAAGGGAAAGCAACAATTAATATTATATATATAATAAAATCCATACATGAAAAACCAGTCGTTACATCCTCCCCAACTTAAGAAAAATTCCGTCCTCGGAATTCCCAACACTCACGTGTCCGGAAACAAAAGTGGGTAGCGCTCTCGCATCTCATCTTCTCTCTCCCAAGTAGACTATCCCGGTGAACCGTGTCGTCACATCACCCGAACGAGATCAACGATCTTGTTTCGAAGTGACTTCCGACGCCTGTCCAGTATCCGCACCAGATGCTGGTCATACGTCAAATTTGAGCGAACGGTAATCTCCGAGAAATCCACGGCATGAGACGGATCGCTGATGTATCGACGAAGCCGCGACACATGGAAAACATCGTGAACTCCTTCCAAGGATGGCGGCAAGGCTAAGCGGTAAGCTACCTTGCCAACCCTCTCCAGAATATCAAACGGTCCAATGTATCGCGGGCTCAACTTCCCTCGCTTCCCAAAACGAATCACTCCATGATTCGGGGAAATCCTCAGAAACACATGATCGCCCGGTTGAAACTCCAAAGGACCACGTTTAGCATCCGCCCAATGCTTAAAACGGTCCTGAGCAATCCTCAACCTCTCCCGAATGTTCCTAACAACATCCACGGCCTCCACAATCATCTCAGGTCCCAACAGCTCCCGATCGCCAACGTCATCCCAACTCAATGGCGATCGACATTTCCTCCCATACAAAGCGGCGAAAGGCGCCATGCCAATAGACGCCTGGTAGCTGTTGTTGTAAGAGAACTCTACCAAGTGTAGATGGTCCTCCCACGAACCCTTGAAATCCAACATGCACGCTCTCAGCATGTCTTCCAAAATCTGAATCGTCCTCTCGGACTGGCCATCCGTCTGCGGATGATACGCCGTGCTGAAACTCAGACGCGTACCCAAACTTTTCTGCAAACTCTGCCAGAACTGAGATGTGAATCTCGTGTCTCTGTCCGACATGATACTCACTGGGACCCCATGAAGTCGCACGATCTCCTCCATGTATCTCCTCGCTAGCGCCTTAGTGGACTGTCCTACTCAGAATGGTATAAAGTGTGCGGATTTGGTCAATCGATCTACGATCACCCAAATCGCGTCATTCTTCTTCGGACTCCGAGGTAGTCCAGTCACGAAATCCATAGTGATGTGTTGCCATTTTCACTCCGGAATTGGAAGTGGTTGTAACAACCCGGTCGTACGCTGATGCTCCGCCTTCACTTGCTGGCAAACCAAACACTTGGCTACACTCCGAGCCATACTCCTCTTCATGCCATGCAACCAAAAGTTCAGACGAAGATCCTGGTACATCTTGGTCCCACCAGGATGCACAGAATACGGTGAACTGTGTGCCTCCACCATCAACTCCTCCCTAATATCCCCAGCTGGCACACATAACCTGGCTCCAAACCTCAGTGAGCCATCCTCATGAATCAAAAAGTCAGTCCACAGACCAGCTTCAACCTGCCCTCGAATCCTTACCAATTTCGGATCCCCGGCCTGACTCGCCTTAATCTGATCCACAATCGTTGACTGCACCTGCATGTACATCAACGAAGAAGCCTCCCCGGGAAGAACAATCTCTACATTGGACCCGCAAAAATCATGCTGCAACCTCCACTGCGAAGTCAAAATCATCACCGCTGGAAGCCTACTCAAAGCATTTGGCACCACATTCACCTTGCCAGGGTGATACTGCAAATCAATCTCGTAATCTGCCATAAGCTCCAACCATCGACGCTGTCGCATGTTGAGCTCCTTCTGGGTAAAAATATACTTCAAGCTTTTGTGATCGGTGAAGATTTTCACTTTCTCACTCAGCAAGAAGTGCCTCCAAATATTAAGAGCAAACACAACGGCAGCCAACTCCAAATCATGCGTCGGGTAATTCTTCTCATGAACCTTGAGCTGACGTGACGCATAAGCCACCACATGTCCATGCTGATGCAAAACACATCTGAGACCCTTGCCAGAAGCATCGTAAAAGATCTCGAATCCTCCACTGCGGTCAGGCACAACAAGGACAGGAGCAGACATCAAACGCTCTCTCAGAACACCAAAGGCATGCTCACAGTCACCCGACCAAACAAAAGCAACATCCTTCCGCGTCAACCTGGTCATCGGCTCGGCAATACGGGAAAAATCCTTAATGAAACGCCGATAGTAACCAGCAAGCCCAAGGAAACTCCGAATCTCAGATGCTGACGACGGAACAGGCCACTCTCTGATGGCCCTGATCTTCTCGGGATCCACTGAAATACCATCTCCAGTCACCACATGCCCGAGAAAAGCAACTCTGTCCAACCAAAACTCGCACTTCGAAAACTTAGCATACAACATATGCTTCCTCAAAATCTCCAACACCGTCCTCAAGTGCGAGGCATGCTCTTCCTCCGACTTCGAATAGATCAGAATGTCGTCAATAAAGATAACGACAAACTTATCCAAAAATTCATAGAAAATCAGGTTCATCAGATTCATGAAAACTGCGGGTGCGTTAGTTACGCCGAAAGGCATAACCACAAACTCATAGTGTCCATACTTCGTCCTGAACGCTGTCTTCGGCACATCATCCTTCTTCACCTTCAACTGATGATAACCACTCCTCAAATCCAACTTAGAAAACACCCTCGAACCTCCAAGCTGATCAAAAATATAATCGATGCGAGGCAACGGGTATTTATTCTTAATGGTCACCGCATTCAGCTCCCGATAGTCCACGCACATGCGATGTGAACCATCCTTTTTCTTCACCAACAACACCGGTGCTCCCCACGGAGACACACTGGGATTGATGTAACCCTTCTGCATAAGCTCATCCAGCTGCTTCCGCAATTCCTCCAACTCTGTTGGCGCCATACGATATGGTGCCTTCGAAATGGGCTGCGCACCTGGAATAAGATCGATAGAAAACTCTAAAGCTCAATTAGGTGGCAATCCAGACATCTCCTCGGGGAAGACATCATCAAAATTTCGCACCACAGCTGGCCTCTCCAACTCCACCTGCATAGCCACAACCTCCACTGGTCTGGTCCGAAATCTGACAGGACCAAGCGAACTGCTACCACGGCTGAACTCAAACACTGGGTGTCCGGGAATCTCGAACACCACCTTCTTCTTTCGACAGTCAATCGTGGCATAGAAGCTCGCAAGCCAATCCATCCCAAGGACCGCATCGTAGTTGGTGATGTCGTGGATAATGAAATCAGCACAAAGCTCACGTCCACAAACCACCAACGGGCAAGAATTGCACCCACGATGCACCGAGACCACACCGTTCCCTGTGACGATATTCCAACTCTTAGGAAGAGAGGACGTCGACAAGGAATGATTCTCCACGAAGCTCCGGGCCAAAATGCACATCGACGCGCCTGAGTCAAAGAGGACTCGGGCAGGGAACGTGTAAACCAAAACCACACCTAACAAACAGTCTAATCAATCAAATCTTACTCTAGCAACATTCATACACAAGCAGCCAACATAATGTAACAATCAACTAATTAAGAAAGGAACAGCTAGATTGGAAGTTACCTGCAATGACCTCATCCATGGCCAAAATCTCCTCCTCGGTCATCAGAAATGCCTGCCTCCTCGGCAGAAAGCCCGTCGAAAAGCATGCCCTTGTGGAACAAGGGGTACCCCACAACCAGCGGGCACCGGGGCTCGCTGTTGCAACGGTGGGACAGCAATAGGTGTCCTCCAAGGTTGCTTCAACTTCAGGCACTCCCTGAGGGCATGGGCAGGATCTCCACAGGCCATACATTGCCCCAAGAACCTCCTACACGATTCCTTGATGTGGCCCTCCTTGCCACAGAAATGGCAAACCTTCTGAACAGGCCCTCCCGGCCTCTTAAACTGAACAGGCAGGTTCGGCCTGAATCCGGGTCTAACCACAGCTCTCGCCTGTTCCACAGGCCTCTTCCCAGCACCAACAATAGACCCCCTCCTCTGGTTCACAAGCAGCTCCTGCCTCTTGGCTGCTACTAGAACCTTCTGATAAGATTCCCGGTCAAAAGAGGTCACAAAACTCTGGAGCTCCGAAGCAAGTCCCTGTAGGAACCTCTGAGCTCTCTCCTCAGCGTCCTGCACCATCTTCGGTGCAAACCGACTCAGACTCATGAAGTCTTGGTGGTACTGGTCCACCGACGAGCTTCCTTGCTTCAGATCGATAAAACGCTGCAGCATCTCTTCCCTGGCAGCTTTTGGGAAGAACTCACCATCAAATCTGGCCTTGAAGGTAGCCCAGACGATCGGTTCCACCAACATCTTCTCTTCAGCATCCCACCAATTTCTGGCGTTATCCCTCAGCTGGCGCTTCGCCAAGTCAACCCAACTAACTTCGTTGACCTTGGACATCTTCAGATTGTCCTCGATATTCCTCATCCATTCATCAGCAGCTAGTGGACCTTCGGTTCCATCAAAATATGCAGGACCCAGCTCTCTGAACTGCTTCGCTCCAGGCTCAGGGCGAGGGGCTTCCACTACCCGAGCAGCTCGAGCCACCGGAGCATTCTGCACCTGCAGAAGCACACCCTGCTGAACCTGCATCATCTGCATCATCATCCTCATCATCTCTCCACTAGTGGGCTCCCGCTCAGGCTCCTTGTCATGAGGGAGCGCACCACTACCACCACCACGGGTGATTCGCCTTCCTGCCATCTAATGACACAGAAAACTAACAATTAGACTCATAGCTTAGGGCTCAGATGTCAAACTTATTTATTGGACAATCTTATATTATTATCGTTATCCCGGTAATTGCAGTTACAGAAGGACCTGCATGGGCCACCACTAAAACCTGTCACGCCCCGCTTCCCTAAAATGGAGGCGAGACGTGAGAAGGTCCGCTCAAGCGTGGAGCTATGAAGCTTCACGCCCGATAAGCGTAAATTTAGTATAAGCAGGTCCCTGTAATTGCAAACGAAACAACAACAATAATAATAATATGAGACGGATATGAAATACCAATCCCACAGTTTGTCCATAAAATATTCAACATCACAGAAAAGCCACCAGGCTAAAAGGAAGAGTCTAAAGGCCCAGAACAAGGCCATACAAAAAAACAAACATAACAGAGTATCAACTAGGTGCCACGCACCGACAACCTAAGCAATCTAACAAAACTAGACGTAGACACTAAGACTGATCTCAAGTGTCTACGAAGTCCTCGACCAACACGGGCTCAAGCTCGGCATCCGCAAACACCTCGCCCTCAGCAAGCAACTCAGGCTCAGGGTCTAACATGTGTCACCCAAAAGAGAAAGGGGCACATGTCAGCAAGTCTAAAAGACTTGAGCAAGGAAACTGAAAGTAACTAACAACCTAGCACTTATAATATTAAGCATTGACATGGCAGTTAAGTATGATGCAACAGTTTAAAGGAAGAGACAAGCACGCACGATGTGGCAAAAGCTACCAAATCACTAATTCACGAATCACTTATCACGATTATCACTTATCACTAGAGATTTCGCCTGCTGCCCGGAGTGGCGGATCAGGCCAACTCAGGGCTCAGGTGGCTGCTTATCTCTTACCCCACCCATATGTGTCGAGCGTTGGGGTTTCCAACTAACTGAGCTCGCTTCTGGATCACGAGCCAGGAAGTGTATTTGGCATAGGGGTGCACCTAGCCGGTATCCGAGCATTGGGGTTTCTAACTACAGGGCTCGCTTCTGGAACACGAGCCAGGAACATACTATTGTAGCGTGTGCTATGCAATCACGATGAATAATCACTATGCAATAACATGAACAGATATTTGTGTACCGTTAATTGAATTTAAACATGACATACAAGCATGATGAAGGTGACGGACCAAGCTTCGTTGTCAAGCTAAGTCAATGGCGTCTAGACGGCTATCCTTTCACCGTCTAGTCTCTTTTACGCTAAAGCAAGGAAATGGCCTAAGACATGGCCCAAATCAAGAGATGCAAGTTTCACTTGCCTGATACCGGGGTTGACGAGCAATGAAGATCATCACACAAGCTAACTACGGAATAGATCGTTGTTATGGCAAAACAATCATTAGAACAATGATTCTAAATCGATTTCTTATTAGAATCCTAACTTTCTAATAATCCATTTTATTAGGGTTTCACAATGTCAATGGGGGTTATGCTAAAACTAAAGGAATCGAGTATTACCATGAAGAGGCGGATGAGCGATGCCGAGCAACCACGGCAACGGAAGAACGATCCAGCTCAGATCTGGAAATGAGGGAAAAATCTGGAGAAATGAGTTTGGATGTGGATTTTGGGGGTTTGATGAAGGTTTGGGGAAGATGGAAGGTGGGTTGTGACAAGAGAGGGTTTGGATGATGAAGGATGAGCTTGGGATGAAGGATCAATGGCTTGAGGGAGATGGGGGCTCAATGGAGGAGAAACTAGGGTTTTAGGTCATGAGGAAGAAGAAGAAAACGTTTGGAGGGGTATTTATAGAGTTTGGTGGCGGCTAGGGCAAAACTAGGGTTTACAGCACTGGTTAGTCGGTCAAAGAACAACCATTGACCGACTAGGTTGACATCTAGTCAGTCGATTGACCAACGCAGACCGACTAAGTGTAAACAGTAACCCAGACGAAAATTAGGATCTAGATTTAGTCGGTCAAAGAACAACTACTGACCGACTAGTTTGACATCTAGTCGGTCGATGAACGTTCTTAGACCGACTAAGAGTAAACAGTAACTAATGTCAAAAATAGTTAATGAGTTAGTCGGTTAAAGAAGCATTGCCGACCGACTAGTTTGCAACCTAGTCGGTCAACCAACGTTCTTAGACCGACTAACGACAAACTGTAACTCCTGAACATTTAACAAAGCTCACTAGTCGGTTCAAGAAGGTTTTCCGACCGACTGGATCGTCATCTAGTCGGTCGGTGCCCCTTCTTATACCGGCTAATGAGCACCAAAAGTTTCGAAATGGAGCGCGAAGCTCCGGGATGGTTTCCTAAGTCTCCTAGGCTCGTTCTAACTCTAAGATATTGACGTTATGAAGCCCGTCACGAATGACTTACTTCAAACACGCCGACCGATGGAAGAATCTAGAGAATCACGACGAAACGAACGAAAATGAAAACTACGGAGACGGAAATGGAAATCACAAAGAAGGGAAAGCAACAATTAATATTATATATATAATAAAATCCATACATGAAAAACCAGTCGTTACAACATTGCCACAGGATTAGGTTGTACACAAGTCCTATGGATGAGACAAACACTTAAGGACTATGGTATTGATTATGGTACATGTCTAATCATGGTTGATAACCAAATTGCTATTTGTCTCTCCAAGAACCCGGTACAACACTCCCGTACCAAACACATTGCTATTAGACATCATTTCATTAATGATCATGTCCTCAAGAAGTATGTTTGTCTAGAGTACATCGACACCCAAAACCAAATTACCGTTATTTTCACCAAACCACTCAAAGAAGATTCCGTTGCGACGCTTAGGAAAGAATTAGGTAGTATGGGTGAATCTGAACTCTAGAAGATCATTTTCCTTATGAGTAATATATTCCTCTCATGCTATGATATGCTCATGTTTTTAATCATTTCTTTTAAGTATATATCTCACTTTCATATCTGATTATTTCCCTCATGGGATATATATAAGTCTCGTATGCTTCTATTGAGCATTATGCATTTGATTTAAATGGATATCATATGTGGTAATTGTATATGTGACTAACATTAATAAATTCTTAGTTAAGATGTTGTATCTATTGCTTAGCTTGATAACGCTTATAGAAAATCCTCTAGGTTCAATCCAAGCTTTCTGATATATGTCAGATGCCTGGTGTAGTCGTACCAGACATCTAACGTATCAGATATATATGTCTCTCAGATTTTTCCATCTGACCAAACGTCTGCTGTTGTCCTACTAGATGCATTAACCATTGTTTAGACACATGGACATTGAACTACAGAAACCTAGTAATAGAAATGTCCGTCTGTCAAATTTTTCTTGAGAGCAATCATATTCTGATTTCACAAAATCAGACATCCGATGTTGACTTATCAGAAGCATGGATAGTTCGTCAGGCACCTGATTGATCTGCTACGAACGACTGATCATCATAACTTATGATTCACATCTACTATATACTTTCGACCAGACGTCTAATACTCTTGATCCAGACACCTAGCTCAGTATAATCTCATACGTCTCTTCAATTCTCTAAACGCCTGGATACTTCACTCCCAACGCCTGTCAAAGGATTTTATGCCAGATCAATTTTTGATCCAACGACTGAGATTTCTTGTCTAATCAATATAAACCCCGATTCGCTCGATTAAGCCTTAAGAAAATTACTTCTTTCATCTGCTCTTTTGTTTGTCATTACGATTTTGTCAAACTTCCGATAATCTCTTGTCTGAGTTAAGGTAACACAAAACTCATTTCTTTCCACCGATCATCTCGGTATCTAGGTTTTTCGTTTAAATTCACATCTTTCAATTACAATCTCCTAGGGTTTCAACATGCCACAAACAAAATGTTCTCACAAGACACCAATCTCCATTGCTAAGGCATTTATGCGATCAAGGAGTCGAGGAGTCTCTCCGTCCCCATGGGATCACCTCAGTTCGTTTATCCCTTATTTTACTATGTCCCTTGACTGACACATACTTCCGACCCATCTACGTCTGAGCTACGAGAAGCTCATAAGGAAGTCCATAACGTTTCTGACTCTCCTTTCTTTGAAGATCCTTTTAAGGAGATCAGATCCAGAATTTCCCTTTTTGTCAACGAAAATATTTGCATGAATGATAGGCAGATATCCTTTGGTGCTGACCTACAGAGAATTGGGGAGTTTGTCCTAAGGCTTGACCAAGATCATGAGCTCATATTTTCCTCCCTTATGTGTCTCCAGGATAGTTTGAGGGTTCCCTCCAACTCTTCATATTCAGCTTAACTCCCTAAGGATCTTACTCGACGTTTGGGAGAGTATGAGTTTAGTCTCTCTGTTATTTGGAACAACGTTTGTATGCTCTGTGATGATCTTACTTTTGTCAAAGGACAGGTTAAATCTATAAGCTCCAACACAAGGACTCAAACTCTTCAGACTCAATAGTTCTTCACCTTGTTTATAAATATCCAGGAGAAACTGGACATTCTTTTGCCCACTCCCAGGGATGTTCTAGCTTTTGCCCCCACCAAGACCGAGTGTGCCTCGATCACCACTTCCTTCTATTGTTTGATGATGTTCTGGACTACCACAAGCCTCTCTCCATCCTTGAAATGTACTTTTGAACATTTCTTGAGAAGAGTGCTTGTAAGGATAATTTTTGTTACTTTTGGTTTATAGAGTAATCTATATAGGTATTTTGGGATCATGGGGGGTATACTTGTGAGTATACTGTTGTCACATCTTTATGTGACTTTACTTGTGAATGATGTCACGTTTTGTTGTATATGACATATAGGTTTATTTTGTCTTTCGATGAGCGATGACGTTATATTTTGTAATATCGCCGTCATTATATTTAAATGGAAGTTTAACGCTTATTGGAAATGTGCCATTGTCTTCTTAAATATTCTATTTTGCACCTGAAGTATGAATGGTGAATACTATTATCTACATATGTGATTTAGTGCTACAAGCTTAGATAAATGGTTGAATGAGAACACCTTCACTTATTTATTCTTCACTTATTTATTCTCGTATCTTTTGACCATTCATTATTTTCATCTCTCTTAGGACTAATTGTTGTTGTTCTCTTCCTCCCACTCTTTTTAGATTATAACAAAGGGGGCGAGAAATAACCATAGGGTGAATAACCATATGGTAACTATAGGGTGAAGAGGGTGAAATTTTTTGAAATTATCATAACTCCATGAATCATATCATTTCTATAATCTAGTTTTGAAACTTCTGTATGATTCAGGGGGAGCTTTGAAATTCATCTTTTACTTCACCCTTGAAATTGGTTTCAATAAAATTGATTGACTTGATCTCCCTATTCATGCTTCACCTTTCTCTATGTGCATCAGCATATGCTACATGCCTTGTGTATTCATGGCTTTAATAAATATAATACACAAATTCATGTGATACACATATCATTAACTTGCATTGTTGATTCACTCTTAATATGATTATTTGGACTAAATTGTTTGGCATCAATGCATGGGGAGTAAGTATTTTTTTAATTTTAGCTCAATTATTGTTTATGGTTATGTTTGTTTGTCTTCATCAAAACGGGGGAGAATGTTGAATATTGGATCCCCAATGTGGTTTTGATAATACACAAGCATAATTAATTAAGACTAATCCTCATATTTTGTAGTTAATGAAAGCATCGTCAATATTGATAAAGTCATATCAAATGAAGACGATGGCTCGGATCTTTGATGCAAGGACATCAATCAATGAAGCATGGAAATCAAGGAATGATCGCAAGGAAATCAAAGTGTTGGACTCAACAAGCTCAATGTAAGTCTTCAAGGAATTCAATAGGAAGTGAAGAGGATTAATAAGTAAATCTTTCTCTTTCTTTACTTCATTGTTGAATTAGCTTATTAAGCCTTGAATAGACTTGATAGAATATCATTCATAACACTCACAACACTTTAGACCATATATCATTGAGTCTCATAGGGTTAGAACTTGCATAAGCATGATGTAAAGCTTTTCAGCTTACCCATTCGCCTGGTGGTTGGTCTCCAGACAATTGGTGTTTATGAACTGTCAGTTCTCCTAAACACTACCCTGTACAGATGATTCGTAGTGAAAAGTGTATATTTAAACCCCCTAACTACACCCATCTTGTGCTTATAACTCATTGAATTATGCTCACTTAACTATATTTGCACCAATTCATCATCTTTTAAGCATATGATTTTATTTCAGCACATTTTCACTCTCCAAAGCTTTATAAACATGAATTGTATTTTCACATATTTTTCTGGATTTTTCAGGAGTCCCGAAGGGGACAAAATCAAGTAATTGGAGAAGTGAACATGGGGCCAGGACATTCAACTGTCCTTACAACGACAGTCGCCTGTTATCTCGACAGTCGCCTAGAACAAGCCAACGTGCAACACAGTCGCCTGCAGATGGATTGACAGTCGGCTGTACAATTATGTAGTCGACTGTTTCATCTCCTCCCAAAGGGCGAAGGAAATCCAACTCTCTGTCGATTTGAAGTTTCTGCAGCAGGCGACTGAAGCACAAAAGACAGTCGCCTGTTTTATTTACAATCGACTGTGATTTTCAAGACAGTCGACTGCCCCTCCTTTGGAAGCTACGCTGCCTGACCAATGACAGGCGACTGACGTTTGTTCAGCAGTCGCCTGTTGCGAGTTTTCCTGGCAGATCTGGGTTACGAGAAACGGGTCTTTCTTAACCCTATTTCTCCCCAGTCGATGTGGGCCGTTGGATGCTTCTTTAGAGGGTTAGGATGCAATTCCCTAGGGGTTTAAAACCACTAAACTCTGATGTAATGACGAGAGTTTGGCCTAGGCATTTTACTGTTCTATTAGGGGATTTTAGACTCCCTCTTCTTTCCCAAGGGCTAGGGCTAGGGCTTGTAGGCCATTGGAGGCTAGGAGAGCTTGGAGGAGGAGCAAGGAAGGGGAAAGCTTGGGGTTTTAGGGCTTCATTTGGTTATCTCTTTTCCCTCTCTTGTAAACATTTGGTTGCTATTAATTTGTATGAATATTTGGATGATTGTTGAATGAGAGTGAGACCCATTTGATAGTTGTTTGATTAATTGTTTGTAATGAAGATTGGTGTGTTCATCTTGCATGATCATTTCCCTATTTTCATTATGAAGGCCTATGGCGATTTGTGTGTGGATTAGATTAATTAGAGCTTGTGTGGTTGATTATTAATGATTCATTTCTTGCATTTGATTGGATTGGCATACCTTGATATGGGTGCTAATAGTGGTGATTGATGGGTTGTGCCATATGTTTAATTGAGTCGTGCACCACTCTTGGTGGGGCCGTAGAATGGTGGTGTACCTTAAGGGTCACACCTACATGCACCATCCCTTGCACCCTATTGACACGGATGCAAGGATTGACTCACGGGCTTAAGTTAGGGATTCCAACCCACTAATCAACATACGAATGAATCGTGCATTAACTTTGGTGGTGCCGTAGAACGACGGTGTGCCTTAAGGGCATTACCTACGTGCACAACCCCGCATACCTTGAAATGGATGCGATGGTTGATTAATTTGGAGTGAACCTATTGCTAATCAACTCACAACCCTAATGACACCCCATTCCACACACTTATCCTTGCTTGACTAGCTTCCTACTTTGGTCTCCACCCTAACTACCTTGGGCTTGGCCTAATCGTCTCACCCCACGCTTACACTTACCGTACTCATTAGTTTAGTTGGTTGTGCCAACATCTTTAGCATTTCCTTAACCAATTGAGATTGTGAACGTGAAACGAATTGTCCCTGTGATCCAACCCTGGGCTCACCAAGAAATACTACTTGACGACCTCCTATCCTTGGGAGTAGTTGTAACAACCCGTTTTTATCATTACTATTATCAGTATTTTCCCCCGTATATTTTTCCTGTCACCACTTCTATTTTGTCCCATACTTATTATTATTACTATTATCATTTCCAAAAGTTTTATTTTTAATGTCTTTTCTTACGGTTATAAATCTTCGATTCAAATTCGAATTCGAATTTGGATTCAAATCTTTTTACTTTAAAATCCAAATGCAGCCTTCCATTTTTAGGCCCTCTAAATCTATTGATTAGCTATAATTTCAAGTTTCAAAATATTTTTTTTGAACTTTTAAATTGCAGAAGAAACCTACCATGTTTGGACCCATTTAAACTGATTTGATTAGCTCTAACTTCTCCTTTTAAACCCATTTAATACAATAAATAAAATATCTTTTCCCTTCCTAATTTAATCCCCACGTTCTGGACCCTAATCCTAGGCTATAATTCCTGCAGCAACCCTCTTTTTATTCAAACCCTACATCACCTAATATATTTTAACCTAGGCTAACTCATGAGCACAGCAACCCTACCGCCTCATCCTATTCCTATATAATAAACCTATAAACAACCCAGGACCCCATTCATTCGGGTGAGCCTACACAAACCTAGGGTTACCTCTATAGCCGCCAACGACATCTCAGCCTTCATCTCCACGCAACGCAGCCGCATCCCACCTCACGCCACCGGCAACCCCACAACCCACGGCCCCTCCATCCTCTTTCTCCCTGAGATCCCAAAACCCGAGCTCCTCCTTCCTCCTTCCCCTCCCCGACGCCAGGCCGCCAGCTGCCATCAACCCACAACCCACGGCCACAGCATCTTCACCGACCCCACACCCAGTTTTCCGGCCAGCGACTCGCCGCGCCTCCCCCTCTGCGCGTCCAACTCCTCACATGTAGACACCTCGCCGCAGCTCTCTTTCGGCCTCCGACCAATCCGTCGTGCCTCCTCGCGCCGACACCGACTGCGAGATCCACAGCACCCCAGCGAACTTCTCGACACCGCCACCGCACCGCACCTCCTCGCCCAGCAGTGCACCCCCTCCACGACGCCTGCACTCCGAGAACCCATCGCCTTCAGACATCCCCGCTCCTCGCTGCACGAACAAACGTCAACAACGATGCTTGATAGGGTAAGCTATCTTATTAACGTGAACAGTTTTTTTTGCATGCACAAAGTTATAGATGAACCGTGTATAATCTTATGTTTAGATGACCTCATATGTTGACAGCATCATGTGAACAGTGTTAATAATATAGGGCCAATGTCTTTGTAGGGGGGTCTTATAATATTTTATTACTTGAGACGTGTTGGGCTTAATGTCACGAAATCCATTCTTACAGATATTTCATACTCTATTTTCCTTATAGCTTTATGAATCTATACATTCTGTAACTAGGATGAACCATTAATATTAATATTAACATACTTTTGTACCTATGTATATTGGTCGCATAACTATTAATGTTACTTTACTATGAATAACCGTTAGCTTATCATTATAAATCCGTTAACGCAGATAACCACTACTCGACCGCCGGGACACTCAACTCACCCTACAAGCAAGTATTTTATCGTGTACTAAACTTGAGAAGTAACGTACGCCTCTGGTACTGCCTAGTAACAGCTTTTATAATCGAATAATTTTAATGGACCGGTTGATATATTGGTTGTTTTAGTCTCTTAAAAATATTGCACACGAAATGATATCTTTCTTTGTTTTCCTTTTACTGTGTGATGTGCACCCTAATGGAATGTGACTTTGAGCCCTTGGGACAAACCACAGACTATTGTGCCTTAGGACAAATGTACGGACCATTGGGCCTTCGGGCAATTACGGACTATTGGGCCTTCGGGCAATTACGGACTATTGGGCCTTCGGGCAATACAGATATGGGCCCGCGGGGCATTTACAGCATGTTTGCCATACGGCAAGCATTGAACTACGGATTGACTTATGGACACTTGGGTAGGGTAATCTAGTGTAGTAGAGGCTGGAAAGATGGATTACACTCTAGTGGTGAACTTGACCGACACCTGGCCGGGTCGGTGAGTATAGAGTCACGGGTAGCTCCCGTTGACTTGGGTGTGATGCTGGTCACCTCCCCCTCAGACACTAGGCTTGTCACTAGATAGGAGATTGATTGACTGATTGATGCATCCCTTTTTACCTCTGTTGATGCTATAGAGTAACCTGCTAAAATTATTGCCACGATTAACTATTGCTGTACACACTACACCGTCACGACTATTGCTGTGCACACCACACTTGCTATACATATTGATGTACACACACACCGTCACGACTATTGCTGTATACACTACATTTGCCATGCCAGTTTACTGTACACACTACACCTTATTGCGTTGCTACTTTGCACACTATGCCACTCATGCCCCCTGCTCTACACACTACAGATGTTATGCTCACATGTTTCCATATGCTGCTATGTACCATTTGTTTTGTAAACCATATTATAACCTTGCCGAGGGTCTTTTCCTACTAATGTTTTTAAATCTTGCCGAGCGACCCTCGCTGACGTATATTTCCTTGTTTGTGAAATATACGTTAGGTTTTGAGCAGAGTTCACCGAAGAGTTCATTTGGAGATTGAGCAGGAGGACCAAGAGAACCGAGAGCACGAGATCCACTACTGAAGACGGCGGACACTGCGCAGCTTGCTACAATTTTAATAATTGTTGTTGTATTTCTTTCAGGTGTATTTTTAATTCCATGCAATTGTTGTGATGGCCATGCTATGCCTTTAATTCTTTTGTGTACATGTAATCTGGAAAAGTTAAAGTATAATGATGACACCATATTTGTGTTGTTCCGATTGTTCGCAAGCAAGAACCTGACAAGTAGTCATACACAGACGCTTATTGGGTTGGGGCTTCACCGCTCCAGCCCAAGCGGGCCCGCTCGCGCCCTCTCTCCCAGGTATAATGGGAAGTGTGGCGTGACAGGTTTTAGTGGTGGCCCATGCAGGTCGACGCTTCTGCGAAATACTCGGAACAATATAGATGTCATTATTAACTAGACTGTCTGGATAGATCTTGTACGCAAATGTTTACTTGTTTGTTGCAGCATGGCAGGAGGACGTAACACCCGACGAGGATCCGAAGCTGCTGGAGGTGGAGAGGATGACATCCGCCAGATGCTTGGAGTCATGAGAGAGATGTTGGAGGTTCAACACCATCTGGTCCAGCAAGGAAATCAGGCTGCGCCAGTTGGGCCAGCCGCACCAGTTGCACCAGCTCCAGGGGCCAAGCAGTTTAGAGAGATGCATCCGAAGAGCTTCTCTGGACGAGAGGGCCCGCTAGCGGCCGAAGAATGGCGTCAGAGCACTGAGGATGATTTGGGCCTTGCCCGAATCAATAAAGATGAATGGGTAGAGCTTGCCAAGAAGCAGTTGACAGATAATACCCGCAGCTGGTGGAATGCGGAGGAAGCCAGGCTGACCAAGCCGATTTCATGTGATACCTTCTGCAAGAGGTTCGACGCCCAGTACTTTCCCAAGTCTGCGAAGCAAATGATGGAGAGTCGTTTCATCAACCTGGAGCAGGGCGATATGACTGTTGATGAGTACGAAGCCGAGTTCACGATGCTGAGTCGCTATGCTCCTGCCATGGTGAAAGACCCTGAGGATTATGCACATCGCTTCTTACAGGGCCTGGATCTAGACATCCAGAGCGCGCTGTCCGGGAATACTTTTTCCACTCACGAGGATGTCCTGGTAGCTGTGAAGAATCAGGAGCAGATCGCTAATCAGAAGAAGGCGCGTCAGGCAGGCAAGCGTCCACAGGAGCCGCCAAAGAACGATCTCCGACCGACTCAGACCACCAATTTCAAGAAGCCTGCAACTCCAGTCGACCCCAGATTTACAGTGGTATGCTATCATTGTAACCGGGTTGGGCACGTCAAGAAGGATTGTCGCGTGTTGTTGAACCAGTGTTTGGCGTGCAGGGCACCTGATCATATTGCCAGGAACTGCTTTCGTCACACTAGTAACTCTACATCTGGGTCGACTCAACAGGGACTGTCGTTAGCCCCTCGGCGTCAGGTTCCTCCATAGGCCAATCCCGAACGTAATCAGCGCTAAAATTTCACTATGGTTGCTGAGGAAGTAAGGGACGACGAGCCAGTGATGAACGGTGACGTTTGAACCCCGACCTATTATTGCACTTAGTGATTCATATCTTGTGCTTATCTTTGTTTGTCGCTTCTTAGTTGTATCTTTTCTACTATTACTATTTCACCTACTTTTCTTGGTTATATTCTAGCTATTGTCTTGATAATAATTGATTTGATCGTAGACCCTCTTCATTTCAGAAGTTTTCCTTTCCTCTATCTGTCTCTTCCTTCCTTGATACCCTGACCCTTCATCTATCAGGCTTTTTCCTCGATCATACCTAGCTTAAGAAATTCCGAGGACGAAATTTTCTTTAAGGTGGGTAGGATGTAACAACCCGTTTTTATCATTACTATTATCAGTATTTTCCCCCGTATATTTTTCATGTCACCACTTCTATTTTGTCCCATACTTATTATTATTACTATTATCATTTCCAAAAGTTTTATTTTTAATGTCTTTTCTTACGGTTATAAATCTTCGATTCAAATTCGAATTCCAATTTGGATTCAAATCTTTTTACTTTAAAATTCAAATGCAGCCTTCCATTTTTAGGCCCTTTAAATCTATTGATTAGTTATAATTTCAAGTTTCAAAATATTTTTTTTTTTTGAACTTTTAAATTGCAGAAGAAACCTACCATGTTTGGACCCATTTAAACTGATTTGATTAGCTCTTACTTCTCCTTTTAAACCCATTTAATACAATAAATAAAATATCTTTTCCCTTCCTAATTTAATCCCCATGTTCTGGACCCTAATCCTAGGCTATAATTCCTGCAGCAACCCTCTTTTTATTCAAACCCTACATCACCTAATATATTTTAACCTAGGCTAACTCATGAGCACAGCAACCCTACCGCCTCATCCTATTCCTATATAATAAACCTATAAACAACCCAGGACCCCATTCATTCGGGTGAGCCTACACAAACCTAGGGTTACCTCTATAGCCGCCAACGACATCTCAGCCTTCATCTCCACGCAACGTAGCCGCATCCCACCTCACACCGCCGGCAACCCCACAACCCACGGCCCCTCCATCCTCCTTCTCCCTGAGATCCCAAAACCCGAGCTCCTCCTTCCTCCTTCCCCTCCCTGACGCCAGGCCACCGGCTGCCATCAACCCACAGCCCACGGCCACGGCATCTTCACCGACCCCACGCCCAGTTTTCCGGCCAGTGACTCGCCGCGCCTCCCCCTCTGCACGTCCAACTCCTCGCGCGTAGACACCTCGCCGTAGCGCTCTTCCGGCCTCCGACCAATCCGTCGTGCCTCCTCGCGCCGGCACCGACTGTGAGATCCCCAGCACCCCGGTGAACTTCCCGACACCGCCATCGCACCGCGCCTCCTCGCCCAGCAGTGCACCCCCTCCACGACGCCTGCACTCCGAGAACCCATCGCCTTCAGACATCCCCGCTCCTCGCTGCACGAACGAACGTCAACAACGATGCTTGATAGGGTAAGCTATCTTATTAACGTGAAAAGTTTTTTTTTGCATGCACAAAGTTATAGATGAACCGTGTATAATCTTATGTTTAGATGACCTCATATGTTGACAGCATCATGTGAACAGTGTTAAGAATATAGGGCCAATGTCTTTGTAGGGGGGGTCTTATACTATTTTATTACCTGAGACGTGTTGGGCTTAATGTCACGAAATCCATTCTTACAGATATTTCATACTCTATTTTCCTTATAGCTTTATGAATCTATACATTCTGTAACTAGGATTAACCATTAATATTAATATTAACATACTTTTG
This sequence comes from Scilla litardierei, assembly GCA_030789695.1. Lineage (NCBI taxonomy): Eukaryota > Viridiplantae > Streptophyta > Magnoliopsida > Asparagales > Asparagaceae > Scilla > Scilla litardierei. The sequence goes on from CM061141.1 coordinate 294,398,045, forward strand.
TACCTAAGTATATTGGTCGCATAACTATTAATGTTACTTTACTATGAATAACCGTTAGCTTATCATTATAAATCCGTTAACGCGGATAACCACTACTCGACCGTCGGGACACTCAACTCGCCCTACAGGCAAGTATTTTATCGTCTACTAAACTTGAGAAGTAACGTACGCCTCTGGTACTGCCTAGTAACAGCTTTTATAATCGAATAATTTTAATGGATCCGGTTGATATATTGGTTGTTTTAGTCTCTTAAAAATATTACACACGAAATGCTATCTTTCTTTGTTTTCCTTTTACTGTGTGATGTGCACCCTAATGGAATGTGACTTTGAGCCCTAGGGACAAACCACAGACTATTGTGCCTTAGGGCAAATATACGGACTATTGGGCCTTTGGGCAATTACGGAACATTGGGCCTTCGGGCAATTACGGACTATTGGGCCTTCGGGCAATACAGATATGGGCCCGCGGGGCATTTACGGCATGTTTGCCATACGGCAAACATTGAACTACGGATTGACTTATGGACACTTGGGTAGGGTAGTCTAGTGTAGTAGAGGCTGGAAAGATGGATTACACTCTAGTGGTGAACTTGACCGACACCTGGCTGGGTCGGTGAGTATAGAGTCACGGATAGCTCCCGTTGACTTGGGTGTGATGCTGGTCACCTCCCCCTCAGACACTGGGCTTGTCACTAGATAGGAGATTGATTGACTGATTGATGCACCCCTTTTTACCTCTGTTGATGCTATAGAGTAACCTGCTAAAATTATTGCCACGATTAACTATTGCTGTACACACTACACCGTCACGACTATTGCTGTGCACACCACACTTGCTATACATATTGATGTACACACTACACCGTCACGACTATTGCTGTATACACTACATTTGCCATGCCAGTTTACTGTACACACTACACCTTGTTGCGTTGCTACTTTGCACACTATGCCACTCATGCCCCCTGCTCTACACACTACAGATGTTGTGCTCACATGTTTCCATATGCTGCTATGTACCATTTGTTTTGTAAACCATATTATAACCTTGCCGAGGGTCTTTTCCTACTAATGTTTTTAAATCTTGCCGAGCGACCCTCGCTGACGTATATTTCCTTGTTTGTGAAATGTACGTTAGGTTTTGAGCAGAGTTCACTGAAGAGTTCATTTGGAGATTGAGCAGGAGGACCAAGAGAACCAAGAGCACGAGATCCACTACTGAAGACGGCGGACACTGCGCAGCTTGCTACAATTTTAATAATTGTTGTTGTATTTCTTTCAGGTGTATTTTTAATTCCATGCAATTGTTGTGATGGCCATGCTATGCCTTTAATTCTTTTGTTTACATGTAATCTGGAAAAGTTAAAGTATAATGATGACACCAAATTTGTGTTGTTCCGATTGTTCGCAAGCAAGAACCTGACAAGTAGTCATACACAGACGCTTATTGGGTTGGGGCTTCACCGCTCCAGCCCAAGCGGGCCCGCTCGCGCCCTCGCTCCCAGGTATAATGGGAAGCGGGGCATGACAGTAGTGCGCATCTTTTTTACTGCGTCAAGTTTTTGTCGCCGTTACCGGGGGCAACGGTTTTCACACTTACATTTTTGGTTGGTTTTGGACACTTTAGGTGTAGTACTTCCAGCTTAGTGTTGAGTCTTTTTGGTTGTTTATTTAATACTTTTTTGAGTCGTTTTTCTTTCTTTCTTTCTTTCTTTTATTTCAAAAATGTTTTGTGGATAAATTTTTTATGGATTCATTTTCAAACTTTAGCGATGCTTATGTGGAGAATTCCCAACTCCCACCGTTCTTTCACGATACGGGGTTGGAAAATCCTAGTTCATTTATGCAAAAGTTTGAAAAATGGTGTAGAAAAGAGTTTTGGGATTTGTTTGATGAGACCACTTGTGCAGACTTTATTTATTTTAAAGTGTTCTCATATACTTTGAGAGATAATGCTAAAATCTGGTTTGATGATTATCCTCGATATTCTTTTTCTACATGGCTTTCTTTTCAGACAGATTTTCATCGAGCTTTCTTTCCTATTTATTACAGGAATCAGGTACAGATGCGCCAGGCATTTGAGGAACACATGGAGAGCTTTGTCCAGTTTGACGGTGAGACTTACTGTCAGGTTTTGGAGAGGTTTGATGAGTTAGTACTTGGGTGTCCATGCCATGCTTTCACCGCAGAGGATCTACTTCGGATTTTCTACATAGGGTTGCAGCCGTCTACGCGTGACTTTGTGCAGATGAGCAGTAGCAGAGATTTCTTTGCATATACTACATAGGATGCATGGTTGTGCCTGGGAGACCTTGCGAGTGGGAGAGGACAGCGCCGTTTGGAGAGCTGTCACTTGGATATGAGGATGATGGCCAGTCCCAGTTCTACTTCAGGATGCAGAGCTGCAGGTCCAGTGTCAGTCTGAGGAGCCATCTTTGGGCTCTTTCTCTTGCGACCCCATGGTATATCTAGCAGATCAGGATGTTAGGTTGCAGGAGAGCCCGGTAGAGGATGTTGAGAGCCTACATATTGAGGATCAGGAGGAGATGGATGATGAAGTGTGTGTCACCTATATTGGAGACACGATGCAGTTTCGTTGGGTTGGTGATGATGAGATGGAGATGTGTCCAGGCAAGAGTGAGATAGATGACATCGGAGAGCCTGAGTCACATTGCCTATCTGATCCACTACCACAGTTGGAGGTGTGCGAGCATCTTGGATGGACTGCTGAGATGGTTTATTACGGTGGGATTGAGGAGGATGAGTGCACGGGATACAGCCTACAGACTACTTTGGAGCCCGAGCCCACCCTCCCTTCAGATTCGGTTTAGCAGCCATCACTTCAGACACCTCAGGCCACGCATCAGTCCGTCATCCAGGATGAGGATATTCAGGGTGGACCACAATGTCCAGAGATGACTGCAGAGGCCATTACCTTCTATGGCGAGGATTCGACAAGAGACATGACTGCGAGATGATCTACATTGAGCCTGCGCTGCCTTCTCCTCCACACTTGCCCCTGCAGCCATTTCACCCTCCTCTTGAGGAGTCGCATTAGCCAAGCGATAGCATCGCCATTCAGGGAAGTTCTCATCACACTTTTCCCTTCATTTCTGAATCTCAAGCTTCATTTTCATATACCTTAGATTCAGATTGTCGTCATACATATGCATACCCTTATTTTTATTATGACGACCCTATTTGGACTTCCTTCATTGGAAGTCTTACTTATTTTCCTTGGATTGACATAGCTTGTTTCCCACAGGACACATGAGCATATTCTAGGGAGATGTTGGGAGCTGTGTTGCTAGGATCCACGGAAAGTGGAGGAGCTTCGTTTCCAAAGCATCTGGCTGAGGAACGAAAGGATATGATTGAGCAGCTGCCTCCACCATTACACATTCGGGATCCTCCTTTTGCTAAGGTGTATTCCTTCCTTTCTTTAGTGTAAATAAAAGAAAAGAAAAAATAATTTTTTTAGTTTAGTTTGCTTTAGTATGTGTGTTTTCACTCTAGCATCGTTTAATAATATCTAGTTTCATTTCAACCATTGAGGACAATGCTCATTTCTAGTTGGGGGGAGTGAACTATGAAGTTGGATGCTAATTTTGGGTAGTTTTGAAAAAATTTGATGTTAATAAAAATTTTCTCATTCATCATCATCATTCATTCATTTTGAGCATATCATTTTGATGCCTCCTTCCTTGCCTCCATCACATTTCTTTTGCTTAGTCCCTATAGTCTTAATGCAATGCAATTTTTTCGGATTATTACTTTGGTATCAAGTTTATAGATGTTTGATTGGCGTGTTTTAATTTCTTTTCCACTTTGGAGTCAAATGTTAATATGCCATGTATGAAACGATTTTATATGTTTTGATTCTCTCTTTGAAATAATTCGAGAATAGTTTGGTGTAAGTAATTGCATGAATTGGGATGAATGGCTTAGTTTTTGGTTGGATTGGATGTGGCCATTGGTGTATGTTTTATTTTCCTCTTAAGGAGTGGGTGGATGAGTTGATAATTCATGCTTAGAATGAGGAATAATTAACATAAGTGAATGGGTTTTCTAATCAAATTGAGTAGCCGGTGCCCTACGAAACATTGGGAGGACGCCAAAAATGAGATTTAGGGGATCATTCCATCCATTTGCCTATATAGCGTCATCGCGTGTATGCAAATGTGGTCGTGTTTGCATTTCATAGCATTATTACGTGAATGCAAAACATAAACATACTAAAACAAAAAGAATACAAAAAAGAGAGAAAATGAAAAGAAAAAGAAAAATTGAATGAATAAATGATGTAATAAGCTTCATGAATGATGCAATCTCATCTCCCACCACTTAGAAGGAATTTCTTTTGGTTTTGGCCATTTCCATGAAAATTGAAAATTTTGTCATGTGCCCAGCTTCCCAAAGAATGTGATACGGTGCTTATTTCCTTATTTTTCTTGGAATTGGATTATGGAGAATATCATTTATTGTTTACTTTCATACATTGTGTATATTAGCATTGGAATCAATTGGAAATAACATATGAAGGATGCCATGATGATATTTTGAATTTGGTGCATGTTTTTCCATTTAATCCAAATTAATCGCTTATTTTGCTAGAGACTAGCAAAATGCTAGTTGGGAGGTGTGATTCGTAGGGAAAAGTGTATATTTAAACCCCCTAACTACACCCATCTTATGCTTATAACTCATTGAATCATGCTCACTTAACTATATTTGCACCAATTCATCATCTTTTGAGCATATGATTTTATTTCAGCGCAATTTCACTCTCCAAAGCTTTATAAACACGAATTGTATTTTAACATATTTTTCTGGATTTTTCAGGAGTCCCGAAGGGGACAAAATCAAGTAATTAGAGAAGTGAACATGGGGCCAGGACAGTCGACTGTCCTTACAACGACAGTCGCCTGTTATCTCGACAGTCGCCTGGAGCAAGCAAACGTGCAACACAGTCGCCTGCAGAAGGATTGACAGTCGGTTGTACAATTGTGCAGTCGACTGCTAGTTCTTCAGCAGTCGACTATTTCATCTCCTCCCAAAGGGCGAAGGAAATCCAACTCTCTGTCTATTTGAAGTTTCTGCAGCAGGCGACTGAAGCACAAAAGACAGTCGCCTGTGTTATTCACAGTCGACTGTGATTTTCAAGACAGTCGACTGCCCCTCCTTTGAAAGCTACGCTGCCTGACCAATGACAGGCGACTGACGTTTATTCAGCAGTCGCCGGTTGCGGGTTTTTCCTGGCAGATCTGGGTTACGAGAAACGGGTCTTTCTTAACCCGATTTCTCCCCAGTTGATGTGGGCCGTTGGATGCTTCTTTGGAGGGTTAGGATGCAATGCCCTAGGGGTTTAAAACCCCTAAACTCTGATGTAATGACGAGAGTTCGGCCTGGGCATTTTACTGTTCTATTAGGGGGTTTAAGACCCCCTCTTCTTTCCCAAGGGCTAGGGCAAGGGCTTGGAGGCCACTGGAGGCTAGGAGAGCTTGGAGGAGGAGCAAGGAAGGGGAAAGCTTGGGGTTTTAGGGCTTCATTTGGTTATCTATTTTCCCTCTCTTGTAAACATTTGGTTGCTATTAATTTGTATGAATATTTGGATGATTGTTGAATGAGAGTGAGACCCATTTGATAGTTGTTTGATTAATTGCTTGTAATAAAGAATGGTGTGTTCATCTTGCATGATTATTTCCCTATTTTCATTATGAAGGCCTAGAGCCATTTGTATGCGGATTAGGTTAATTAGTGCTTGTGTGGTTGATTATTAATGATTCATTCCTTGCATTTGATTGGATTAGCATACCTTGAAATGGGTGCTAATAGTGGTGATTGATGGGTTGTGCCATATGTTTAATTGAGTCGTGCACCACTCTTGACGGGGCCGTAGAACGGTGGTGTACCTTAAGGGTCACACCAACGTGGACCATCCCTTGCACCCTATTGATACGGATGCAAGGATTGACTCACGGGCTTAAGTTAGGAATTCCAACCCACTAATCAACATACGAATGAATCGTGCATTAACCATGGTGGGACCGTAGAACGACGGTATGCCTTAAGGGCATTACCTACGTGCACAACCCCGCATACCTTAAAATGGATGCGATGGTTGATTAATTTGGAGTGAACCTATTGCTAATAAACTCACAACCCTAATGACACCCCATTCCACACACTTCTCCTTGCTTGACTAGCTTCCTACTTTGGTCTCCACCCTACCTACGTTGGGCTTAGCCTGATCGTCTCACCCCACACTTCCACTCACCGTACTCGTTAGTTAGTTGGTTGTGCCAACACCTTTAGCATTTCCTTAACCAATTGAGATTGTGAACGTGAAACGAATTGTCCCTGTGATCCGACACTGGGCTCGACAGGAATTACTACTTGACGACCTCCTATCCTCGGGAGTAGTGTGCATCTTTTGTGCTGCGTCAACAGACGCCTGAAGTTCTCATCCCAGACGTCTGCACAAGTGCATCCGATTCCTGAATGATAAACTCCAGACGTATGAATAATTCTAGCCGAACTTACAGTACTCGGCCTTTACTGTCTGACAGAAATCGGACGTTTGAAGTAATGCTTCTAGACGTATATGCAATTTGACAGGCACCAGGATGATATACATCAGACGCCTGGTTATTTATAAACAAAATTTCCAGTAGCTCAAACTCTGCTGTCAGTCATGATCAGGCATCTGAAGTTGTGTTTCCAGACATCTGTATAGTTGACCAGACGTCTGGATGATGAACATCAGATGTCTATATTCGGATTATTATTTCCAAATAACTCAGTTCCTCACTTTGAGTTTGGGCAGGCACCTAATGCCTTTGAGCTAGACGTCTTAGCAGTGGTCCACGCATCTAGGAAGTCTTCTTCAGACGTCTACCAAGTGTCCGTTAGACTGCATTTTTGACCTAGTCAGAACAATACAGTAGGTGTCTGGTCTGTCTACTTCAAGCGCCTGGTGACTAGGATTTCTTCATGTTAATAGTCGTTTCCAGCATTAAATGCTTGGGATTTTTATCTAATTCTGGATAGAGTTCGGTGGGTTATTTATTTGGCTTTAATGTCTTGACTTGATATCTTCTTAGACACTATTGAATACACTCCCAAGTGATTGCAAGTCATTAATTCTTCTCTAGAGCATTCAATAGCATTCAAATCCATTCAAGCTCAAGTACTAAGTTTCAACTTATCTCCAAAGCTTTCAAGATCAAGCTGCTAGCATTAATTGCTAATCATCTTGAGACAAGTAGTAAGTGCTCATACTCTCATCATTTAGAGCACATCACAAACACCTTCTTGCCTCATTCTTAAAGGTATTATTCAAGGCATAGGTTTTGTAAATTTGTTTCATATTTCGGTTCTTTTTTCTCTTTGATATTTGAGATATACTCTCGGGTTGTGAGAGTGATCCATTCCCAGGTTGTGGAAAGTGGAAGAAGAAGGTGTATTGGTTTTACACTTGTCAGGTTTTGGCAAGTTGGTATCAGTGGAAAACTAATCACTAGCAGGTTGGCTAGTGGATTGCTGGAGTAGGATTCAAGGTGGTCGGGGAGACTCGGTGAATCCGAAACAGGTTAAATCTTGTGTTTGCTTTTGCATTCTTGTGTTGTTGCTATCTCTTTTCTATTCCACACAAAGTTTGCATAAGGGCTTTATAATTTGGCGTAATTTCCTTATTATTGTAATAAAACACTATTCTTCATCCTCCTAGTGTTTCTCCTTATAGTTTCAGATCCTACAACAGTCGGTCTCCGACACGACCGTGTCGGACCACATTTTCTGAAGGCTACCACATTTCTATGTAGGGCCAAGTAGAACCCAAATGAGGGATTATATATGGATTGATTATTTTGTTGGCTATTGAACAATGAATTAGGATTTTAAGTAGGAAGATTTATTATCAATGTAAATTAGTTGCACATTTGTGGTTAATTAGATTGATCCGCCAACGATTGTTGGGATTGGTTTACGGTTTCTAATCCCTTCGTTGATTTATACTATATTTGTCACCAACGATAGTTGGGCGTAGATTAAAGCCCTCTTAGCATTGACCTAACATCTATCTACGATAGTGGCGTAAACGTTGGTTGGGAAATATTGTCGAGCATCATGCAATGTGACGGTGATCAGCGATAGTTGACTTGGTCACACAATGGGTAGTCCTATCATAGCATCGTGATCGTGGGGGTAGGTGACAAAATTAGGTGCGACAACCACAACCTGGGATTGATTTGATAGCTAGATCAGATGTTCACCTTTATGTCCAGCCCACATTAAGGGGATACCTAGCCCTAGAGTCTTTTTTCAATATTTATTTCCTCGTTTTATAAAAATACGCATGTAGCTAACCATAGCCTATGATTGGCTAATACTCTGGCAGACAACCTCCGTGTGGATCGACCCATAAGTGCTATATTGACACCATGCACTTGTGGTTACATAATTAAAACTGACACATCAAGTTTTTGGCGTCGTCGCTGGGGAGGTTTTACGATTGATATTTTTAATCTTAGGTTCATTAAACTACATGTATATAAAATAAATAAATAAATAAATAATTCCCCCACCACCCCATTTTTTGCTATTCTCTTGTACCACTAATGCGTTTCTCCTAGTTTTCTTATTTGTTTCCTGGTGATTTTTTGAGTACAATGTGGATGCCAAACTTCAATGCCTCAATGCCACAGGGTGCTCAGATGGGAGGATATAATAATTTTCTGCAGGTTGCAGCAAGCTATGAAATCTGTGGGATGCAGGGGCACGTGATCACCCAATGCAAATATAATAACCACCCCTACAACCCACAATCATATGACTACAACCTCTACCATGACCCCTCCCATCCATATCCCCAAACATACACACCTCTACCTTCCCCAGAAAACTCTAGGCTTGAACTTTTATTAGAAGGTTACCTTTCAAACCAAGGCCAAATGATCGCTCCTTCCCCCACCACAACAATCGATACCCACCTTCAAGAAATTGCCCAAAATCTGAGTCAAATCTTCCAATCACAAGGGCAACCATAGCAACATTCATGGGCTCCGATAACTGAACAACACCTTAAATTTTTAGATATGAGATCCTCCTCTCCTGTAGGTACCACCATTGAGACACGTTTCGTCGATGACCACATCCAACACCATACCTCTGTTGATGATGAGATGGATGATGGGCCAAGCAATGGATCATGGAGGGAAACCATACTTCTCAGTAGGGATGATGACAAACATGGAGTGTGTGAGGGCACAATGGAGACTTCCACATTTAATGAGCACGAGCAAGTCTTTCCCTCTGATTGATTCCCCCATGAGACTATTCAGAGCACCGAGGAGAACATGAAGCATGTGCGCATCGACGAGGAGGGTATGCAAGCGGGCACGTATGCGACGATAAATTTTAGAGAGCCTGAAGCATTCTTACCTCCACCCTTGCCTCTATAGCTGATTTGGGGAAAATATTGCATAATTAGCCCTCAATTAGTGCCATTTTGTATGTATATGATGCTTCCTTGACCTCTAATACGACCGTATTTAAATAATTATAATTAGTAGAGCAACTTGTTGATCTATGCACAAAAATAAATTTTATTGAGTATTTCTTCCTTCTATTATATTTTTAATGTATATCTCTCAGTCTCACGATTCCAACGGCTATTTATTCGTATTTTTCTGAGATCTGTGCTAATTTCTATGAATTTTTGAATCCAGAATATCATTTAAAGGGAGAAATACGGCCTAAATACGGTCTACAATATGAAATATGTCACCGTCATACGTAGCTCGCCCCGAGCTTGGATACGTGAGCACATCCGATGCAGTCCGGCTCGAATCAGACGGCAACAGATGAGAGAGACGCGGCCCTCTCTGGGTCGTTAATCATTGATCGAACTGCTGAGGGCAAGCCAAAAGCAGATCAGATTCGATTAATCTGGGGGCACATGGCACCATCGTATTCACCTTACCATTTAAATCGATGGTGCAGATCTAGTTATGAGCGGAGCGAGTTGGCCAGTGGAACAGGGGACACGTGGCTTGTCCACGCTCAACCGCACCGAGATGAGTAGCTGAGAAATGAGCAGAGCATAGATCTGCGGGTCCACGTGGCATGACCACATTTAATCTCGATCAGATCCAATGGTCTAGGTTTGATGTGCCCATGGATTTAGGATTTTATTCAATTTGGATGCATGTTTGAACCCGCTAAGCCACCAAAACCCGTAATATAAGTATTTTAGCGTATTTCGAGTGTATTGGGGGGTATTGATTCGTGGTGAAAAGTGTATATTTATACCCCCTTACTACACCCATCTTGTGCATATAACTCATTGAATCATGCTCACTTAACTATATCACTCTTCAAAGCTTTATAAACGTGAATTGTATTTTCACATATTTTTCTAGATTTTTAGGAGTCCCGAAGGGGACAAAATCAAGTAATTAGAGAAGTGAACATGAGGCCAGGACAGTCGACTGTCTTTACAACGACAGTCGCCTGGAGAAGGCCAAAGTGCATCATAGTCGCCTGCAGAAGGATTGACAGTCGATTGTACCACTGTGCAGTCGAATGCTAGTTCTTTAGCAGTCGACTGTTTCATCTCCTCCCGAAGGGCAAAGGAAATCCAACTCTCTGTCGATTTGAAGTTTCTGCAGCAGGCGACTGAAGCACAAAAGACAGTCGCCTGTGTCATTCACAGTCGACTGTGATTTTCAAGATAGTCGCATTCCCATCCTTTGGAATCTATGCTGTCTGACCAACGACAGGCGACTGACGTTTGTTCAGCAGTCGCCTGTCGTGGGGTTTTTCTTAACGGATCTGGGTTACGAGAAACGGGTTTTTCTTAACCTGATTTCTCCCCAGTCGATGTGGGCCGTTGGATGCTTCTTTGGAGGGGTAGGATGTGCTCTCTTAGGGGTTTAAAACCCCTAAACTCTGATGTAATGGGAGGATCCGGCCAGGGCGTTTTTACTGTTCGATTGGGGGTTTAGACATATATCTTCTTCCCAAGGGCTAGGGCAAGGGCTTGGAGGCCATTGGAGGCTAGGGAAGCTTGGAGGAGGAGCAAGAGAGGGGAAAGCTTGGTTTTCTAGGGTTTCTCTTGGTGATTTTTTCCCCTCTTTTGTAGCTATTAGTTTCTAAATTATTTGTATGAATTTGTGAATGATTATTGAATGAAAGTGAGATTCATTAAATAGTTGTTTGCTCAATGACTTGTAATGAATGCTCATTAATGTTTATCATCTTGCTTTTCATTATGAAGGCCTAGAGCCAATAGTGTGTGGAATTAGGATTAGCTAGTGTTTGTGAGATTGATTAGTAATTGCTCATTTCTTGCATTTAATAGACCTAGCATGCCGTGAAATGGATGCTAGTAGTGTTGATTGATGGGTTGTACCCTAGGTTTAATTGAGTCATGCACCACTCTTGGTGGGGCCGTAGAACGGTGGTGTACCCTAAGGGTCACACCTACGTGCACCATCCTTGCATTCTATTGACACGAATGCAAGGATTGACTCGCAAGCTTAAGTTAGGGATTTCAACCCATTAATTAACACACGAATGAATCGTACATTACCCTTGGTGGGGCCGTAGAACGGCGGTGTGCCTTAAGGGCATTATCTACGTGCACAACCCCGCATACCTTGAAGTGGATGCGAGGGTTGATTCATTTAGGATAAGCCTATTGCTAATCTACCCACGACCCTAATGACATCCCATTCCACACACTTCTCCTTGCTTGACTAGCTCCACACTTTGGTCTCCACCCTACCTACCTTGGGTTTGGCTCGACATTGTCACCCCACACTTCCACTCACTGCACGTGTTAGTTTAGTTGACTATACCAACACTTTTAGCATTCCATAACCAATTGAGATTGTGAAAGTGAAACAAATTGTCCCAGTGATCCGACCCTGGGCTCACCAAGAATTACTACTTGACGACCTTGTCACGCCCCGCTTCCCTAAAATGGAGGCGAGACGTGAAAAGGTCCGCACGAGAGTGGAGCTGTGAAGCCCCAAACCCGATAAGCGTCAATAAAACATAAGCAGGTCCCTGTAACCACAAACGGAACAACAATAATAACACAAGGAGAGACAGAAATAAAATTCGCATATCTCATAATTTGTCCAACATGAAAATTAAGTCCAACATCCAGAAAAGCCACCAGGCTAAAAGAAAGAGTCTAAAGGCCCAGAACAAGGCCAACAACGCAACAAAGTATAGGTGCTACGCACCGACAACAAAACAGCAGTCTAAACAAAAGGAAAAGCTCAACGAAGACACTAGGACTGGTCCCCAGTGTCCACGTACTCCCCGTCAAACACAAGCTCGGGCTCGGCGTCAGTAAACACCTCGTCTTCAACAAGGTACTCAGGCTCAGGATCTAACATGTGTCACCCAAAAGAGTAAAGGGGCACATGTCAACAAGTCTAAAAGACTTGGGCAAGGAAACTGAAAGTAGGCAACTAACAACCTAGCAATTTTAGTATGCATGACATAGCAGTTATAGCATGAGTGCACAAGCAAGACATGGCGAGACAATAAGTACAAGAGAACAATTATCGGGACAAGACAAGAGTAGCCAAGCTACTAACAATCTCAATCATTTCACTAGTCACGTTTCAAGTTGTTTGTAGATGTTTACGCCTTACAGCTGAATGGTTTGGCATTCACGCCGATTGGCCGCTTAACACTACCCCAAATCCCAGAGTTTATGCCTTACCACTGCAGTTGCTGATCGGGCAGACTCCCAGTTGATTGGCCGCTTAACTCTTACCCCCAATACCCACATGTAAACGAGCCAGGGTCCCCGCACACGAGCTCAGTAAATGAGCCAGGGTTGCCCCGCACAGGAGCTTGTATTCTAGTTCACGATTCATAAGCATTTGGCGTAGGGGTGCACCTAGCCGGAAACAATCAATTCAGGCATTGGCTATCAACCAACACATGGCCCGCTTCTGGAACACGAGCTAGGAACACAAGCATTGTAGCGAAGCTACGCAATCACGGAAGCACATAAAGAATGCAATGACATGACAATTAATTTGCGTACCGTTAATGGAAATTAAACATGACATGGTAATTGTGCAACATGATAAATGTCGGATCTAGCTTCGTTGTCAAGCTAGTTCCTAAATTTGCGCCTAGGCGAGTATCATTTCGTCGCCTAGTCTCTTTTACGCCTACAACAAGCAAATGGCCTAAAACATGGCCTAAACCCTAAGTGGCAAGTTTCACTTGCCTAGCACCGAGGATGACGATCAACGAGGGTTCGTCTCACCGATGCTAATCTACGGGGAAGTTGCTGTCATGGGGAGACAAACATCAAAACAACCTTCATTACATTAGGGTTTCACAAAACACAACGGGTTATGCTAAAACTAAAGAATCGAGTATTACCGTATAGGAAACGGGAGAATAACGCCGAGCAACCACGGCGACGGAAGAAACGCTCCGGGGAACCTAGGGTTCAGATCTGGAAATGATTGGAGAAGTTTGAAGAAATAGGGTTTTGGGGGATTTTGGGGGTTTGATGAGATTTTGAGGAAGATGAGAGGTAGAAAGTGTTGAGGGAGAGTTTGGATGATGGATTTTGGGCTTGGGATGAAGGAATACAGGTTTGAGGAAGTAGGGGGCTCAATGGGGGAGAAATTAGGGTTTTAGGTCGTGAGGGAGAAGAAGAAAACGTTTGGAGAGGTATTTATAGGGATGGGAGGCGGCCAGGGCAAAACTAGGGTTTCCTGCACTGCTTAGTCGGTCAAAGAACAACTGTTGACCGAATAGTTTGAGAACTAGTCGGTCGGTTGACCAACGCAGACCGACTAAGTGTAAACAGTAGCTCCAGTCGAAAACCTGAACCAAGAGTTAGTCGGTCAAGGAACAACTACTGACCGACTAGTTTGACATCTAGTCGGTCGGTCGATGAACGTTCTTAGACCGACTAAGAGTAAACAGTAACTTGGCTGTACAGAAGAACTAAGAATTAGTCGGTCTGAGTACAAAACTTAACCGACTAGTTTAACAACTAATCGGTTGAAAGATGAACTTAGACCGACTAAGAGGGAACAGTAACTAGTGTCAAAAATAGTTGATGAGTTAGTCGGTTAAAGAAGCATTGTCGACCGACTAGTTTGCAACCTAGTCGGTCAACCAACGTTCTTAGACCGACTAACGACAAACAGTAACTCCTGAACAATTTAGAAAGCCCGCTAGTCGGTCCATGAAGGCTTGCCGACCGACTAAATCGTCATCTAGTCGGTCGGTTCCCCTTCTTACACCGGCTAACGTGCACCAAAAGTTCCGATATGGAGCGCGGAGCTCCGGGATCGATTCCTAAGACTCCTAGGCTTGATCTAACAATAAGATATGACCGATACGAAGCCCGTCACAAATGACTTGCTCCAAAATTGACGATCCTAAGGAAGGAACGAGAAAACACGACGAAATGATCGAAAATGAAAGTTACGGAGACGATAACCACACATAAGGAGAAAATCCACCAAAACATATAATATAATATAATAAATCCAGATACATGAAAACCAGTCGTTACAGACCTCCTATCCTTGAGAGTAGTGCACACCTTTTGCGCTGCGTCAAGTTTTTGGCGCCGTTGCCGGGGACAACGGTTTTCACACTCACATTTTTGGTTGGTTTTGGGCACTTTAGGTGTATTACTTCCAGCTTAGTGTTGATTCTTTTTGGTTGTTTATTTCATACTTTTTGAGTCAGTTTTCTTTCTTTCTTTCTTTTATTTCAAAAATCTTTTGTGGATAAATTTTTTTATGGATTCATTTTCAAACCTTAGTGATGCTTATGTGGAGGATTCCCAACTCCCGATGTTCTTTCACGGTATGGGGTTGGAAAATCCTAGTTCATTTATGCAAAAGTTTGAAAAATGGTGTAGAAAAGAGTTTTGGGATTTGTTTAATGAGAACACTTGTGCAGATTTTATTTATTTTAAAGTATTTACATATACTTTGAGAGATGATATTAAAATCTGGTTTGATGCTTATCCTTGAGATTCTTTTTCTACATGGCTTTCTTTTCCGACTGATTTCCTTCGAGCTTTCTTTCCTATTTATTACAGGAATTAGTTACAAATGCGTCAGGCATTTGAGGAACATATGGAGAGCTTTGTCTAGTTTGACGGTGAGACTTACTGTCAGGTTATGGAGAGGTTCGATGATTTAGTGCTTGGTTGTCCATGCCATGCTTTCAGCACAGAGGATCTACTTCAGATTTTCTACACAGGGTTGCAGCCTTCCACGCGAGACTTTGTGCAGATGAGAAGTAGTGGAGATTTCTTTGCATACACGACAGAGGATGCATGGTTGTGCCTGAGTGACCTTACAGAGTGGGAGCGGACTGTGCCATCTGGAGAGCCGTCACTTGGATATGATGATGATGGCCAGTCCCTAGTTCCATTTCAGGATGCAGAGCAACAGGTCCAGTGCCAGTCTGAGGAGCCACCTTTGGGCTCTTTTTCTTGGGATACCTAGCAGAGCAAGATGTTGGGTTGCAGGAGAGCCAGGTAGAGGATATTGAGAGATTGCATATTGAGGACCAGGAGGAGATGGATGATGCAGTGTGTGTCACCTAGGTTGGAGACACGATGCAGTTTCGTTGGGTTGGTGGTGGTGATGAGATGGAGATATGTCCAGGCGAGAGTGAGATAGATGACATCGGAGTGCCTGAGTCACATTACCCGTCTGACCCATTACCACACCTAGAGGTGTGTGAGCATCTTGGATGGACTGTTGAGATGGTTTACTAGGTGATATTGAGGAGGTTGAGTGCACAGGATACAACCTAAAGACTACTTTAGAGCCCGAGCCCTCCCTTCCTTCAGATTCAGTTCAGCAGCCATCACTTCAGACACCTCAGGACACACATCAGTTCGTCATTTAGAACGACGATATTCAAGGTGGACCACAGAGTCCAGGGATGACTACAGAGGCCATTACCTTCGAGGGTGAGGATTCGACAAGCGACAGTGACTGCAAGATGATCTACATTGAGCCTGTGCTGCCTTCTCCTCCACACTTACTCTTGCAGCCATTTCACCCTCCTCCTGAGGAGTCGCATCAGCCAGGCGATAGCATCGCCATTTAGGGAAGTTCTCATCACACTTTTCCCTTCATTTCTGAATCTCAATCTTCATCTCCATATATCTTAGATGTAGATAGTCGTCATACATATTCATATTCTCATTTTCATTATGACGAACCTATTTGGACTTCCTTCATTGGAAGTCTTACTTATTTTCCTTGGATTGACACAGCTTGTCTCCGCAGGATACAGGAGCACATTCTAGGGAGATGCTGGGAGCTGTGTTGCTAGGACCCACAGAAACTGGAGAAGCAGCGGTTCCAAAGAAGCTGCCTGAGGAACGCAAGGATATGATTGAGTAGCTGCCTCCACCATTACACATCCCGGATCCGCCTTTTGCTAATGTGTATTCCTTCCTTTCTTTAGTGTAAATAAAATAAAATAAAAAAATTTTAGTTTAGTTTGCTTTAGTATGTGTGTTTTCCCGCTAGCATCATTGAATAATATCTAGTTTCATTTCAACCATTGAGGACAATGCTCATTTCTAGTTGGGGGGAGTGAACTAGGAAGTTGGATGCTAGTTTTGGGTAGTTTTGAAAAAATTTGATGTTAATAAAATTTTTCTCATTCATCATCATCATTCATTCATTTGAGAATATCATTTTGATGCCTCCATCCTTGCCTCCATCAAATTTCTTTTGCTTAGTCACTACATGCTTAATGCAAAGCAATTTTTTTCGGATTATTACTTTTGGTATCACATTTATAGATGTTTGATTGGCGTGTTTTAATTTCTTTTCCATTTTGGAGCCAAATGCTAATATGCCATGTATGAAACGATTTTATATGTTTTGATACTCTCTTTGAAATAATTCGGGAATAGTTTGGTGTAAGTAATTGCATGAATTGGGATGAATGGCTTAGTTTTCGATTGGATAGGATGTGGCCAATGGTTTATGTTTTGTTTTCCTCTTAAGGAGTGGGTGGATGAGTTGATAATTCATGTTTAGAATGAGAAAGAAAATTAACATAAGTGAATGGTTTTTCTAATCAAATTGAGTAGCTGGTGCCCCACAAAACATTGGGGAGGATGCCAAAGATTAGATTTAGGGGATCATTCCATCCATTTGCCTATATAGCGTTATCGCGTGTATGCAAATGTGGTCGTGTTTGCATTTTATAGCATTATTGCGTGAATGCAAAACATAAACATACTAAACAAAAAGAATACAAAAGAGAGAGAGAAAAAGAAAATAAAAATAAAAATTGAATGAATAAATGAAAGAATAAGCAACATGAATGATGCAGTCTCATCTCCCGCCACTTAGAAGGATTTTCTTTTGGTTTTGGCCACTTCCTTGAAATTCGAAAATTTTGCCATGTGCGCATCTTCCCAAAGAATGCGATACGGTGCTTATTTCCGTCCTTTTCTTGAAATTGGATTGAGGAGAATATCATTTATTATTTAGTTTCATACATTGTGTATATTAGCTTTGGAATCAATTGGAAATAACATATGAAGTATGCCATGATGATATTTTGAGTTTGGTGCATGTTTTTCGCTTTAATCAGAAATTATCGCTTATTTTGCTAGGGACTAGCAAAATTCTAGTTGGGGGGAGTGATTCGTGGTGAAAAGTGTATATTAATACCCCCTAACTTCATCCATCTTGTGCATATAACTCATTGAATCAAGCTCACTTAAATATATTTGCATCAATTCCTCATCTTTTGAGCATATGATTTTATTTCAGCACAATTTCACTCTCCAAAGCTTTATAAACGTGAATTGTATTTTCACATATTTTTCTGGATTTTTCAGGAGTCCCGAAGGGGACAAAATCAAGTAATTAGAGAAGTGAACATGGGGCCAGGACAGTCGAATGTCTTTACAACGACAGTCGCCTGTTATCTCGACATTCGCCTAGAGAAGGCCAAAGTGCATCACAGTCGCCTGCAGAAGGATTGACAGTCGACTGTACCACTGTGCAGTCGACTGCTAGCTCTTCAACAGTCGACTGTTTCATCTCCTCCGGAAGGGCGAAGGAAATCCAACTCTCTGTCGATTTGAAGTTTCGGCAGTAGGCGACTAAAGCACAAAAGACAGTCGCCTGTGTCATTCACAGTCGACTGTGATTTTCAAGACAGTCGCCTGCCCCTCCTTTGGAATCTATGTTGTCTGACCAACGACAGCCGATTGACGTTTTTTCAGCAGTCGCCTGTCGCGAGGTTTTTCTTAGCGGATCTGGGTTACGAGAAACGGGTTTTTCTTAACCCGAATTCTCCCCAGTCGATGTGGGCCGTTGGATGCTTCTTTGGAGGGGTAGGATGTGATCTCTCAGGGGTTTAAAACCCCTAAACTCTGATGTAATGGGAGGATTCGGCCAGGGAGTTTTTACTGTTCCACTGTGGGTTTAGACCCCCATCTTCTTCCCAAGGGCTAGTGCAAGGGCTTGGAGGCCATTGGAGGCTAGGAAAGCTTAGAGGAGGAGCACGAGAGGGGAAAGCTTGGTTTTCTAGGGTTTCTCTTGGTGATTTCTTCCCCTCTTTTGTAGCTATTAGTTTCTAAATTATTTGTATGAATTTGTAAATGATTATTGAATGAAAGTGAGATTCATTAAATAGTTGTTTGCTCAATGGATTGTAATGAATGCTCATTAATGTTTATCATCTTGCTTTTTCATTATGAAGGCCTAGAGCCAATAGTGTGTGGAATTGGGATTAGCTAGGGTTTGTGAGATTGATTAGTAATTGCTCATTTCTTGCATTTAATAGACCTAGCATGCCTTGAAATGGATGCTAGTAGTGTTGATTGATGGGTTGTATCCTAGGTTTAATTGAGTCGTGCACCACTCTTGGTGGGGCCGTAGTGTAGTGCCCTGTGGTAGCTACTACACACGTACTAGAGGGGGGTGAATAGTACTTTAAAATAATCAAGAGAGTTATTCCTAATTATTGTGCATACAAACAAACAACAATGCGGAATAGACTACAATCAACAAGAATTAAACATACGCAAACAAAGCATGTAACGGGTTCGGATCCACCCAAGTCTCCCCGACTTGTTCCCGGTGATCCTACGTCCCAACCACCCGGATCCCCTCTGGATACTTGAGTTAGAAACCCTAACTCAAGATTTAGCACTATGAAATTCTTGTGAAAAACCTTCACAAGACCAAATCATACAAAAGACATGTGACTCCCACAAACCGGGATCACACCCTCTCTCACAACCAAGAGACAATCTTAAATATCAAATACGATGAAAATAAATAAACACTTACCACAAAATCCTATGCCTTGAGTATACTTACCAAATTAGGGCAATAAGGATTTTGAGGAGAGAATGCCACCAAATCGAAGCTCCACCAATAAGATCAGCGATCGAAGGCTAGGATGGAGGATGGTGACTTTGGATCAAGCTCTTGGCTTGGAAGGCTCACAATGGAGAGAATCTCTCTTGAGGAATATGGCTCAAAGAGTTGAAGGAGAGATTCTTATGAGGAAGAGAAAGCTTTAGAATGGAGTTGAATAGCTTCTCTTTGATATCTCTAAACCTCCAAAATGGCAGCCTTGAATACTAGGAAAGAACCCCTCCAAGTATATATAGGATAGAGGAAAGAGAGAGAGAAAAACGTTTCAATAAAAGCTCCAACGGCTCTATTCTAAACCAGACTAGTCGGTCAAAGAAGGATCACTGACCGACTAGTTCATCAACTAGTCGGTCGGTGATACAACGTAGACCGACTGATGGTTGAACAGCCAAAAGGTCGAAGTACAGGAGATGACAACTAGTCGGTCTAAGAAGACTTGCCGACCGACTAGTTTCACAACTAGTCGGTCGATGAATGCTCTTTGGCCGACTAATAGTCGAAATAGAGTAGGCTGACTTCAAGTTGATTTAGTCGGTTTAAGAACAAATGCTGACCGACTGGTTTATCAACTAGTCGGTCGACAAACGTTCTTTGACCGACTAACTCGAAACAGTAGCTCAGGATGTACAGAGGCAATGATAACTAGTCAGTCTGAGAAGGATTCCTAACCGACTAGATCGTCATCTAGTCGGTCGGTGACTCTTCTTTGACCGACTAATGATCAACATAGCAAGGCTGAAAAGAGCAAGGCATTCTAGTCGGTTCAAGAGGAATTGCTGACCGACTAGATCGTCATCTAGTCGGTTGGTTCTTCTACTTAAACCAACTGACATGCACTAGAAGCCGAGGGAAGAAGCGATAGGCTTCGGAAAAGTTTCTAATGGCTTCTATGATAATCCTAGCTCTAAGATATGAGCGAAATGAAGAGTATAAAGTAAGTCCTACTCAAGGCTTAACATCCTAATCTATGAAGCTAGAAGACAATAAATAATACATGACGAACCGTCTTCAAAGCTTCAATCTTCACTCTTGACTTCAATCATACTCCTTGAGCTTCAACGAAGCTTCAGGCACACGATCACGTGTATTGAAAAGTCTTGAGACGTCGCTTTTGATGTCCGTATTCTTTTGGCGACGATCTCCATAACTGCGCTCACAAACAGTTAGTTCACAATATTTATGTTTGCTCATCATCCAAAACCAAATCCGGGGAATCAATACTCAACATTCTCCCCCTTTTTGGTGATGACAAACCAACATAAATAATAATCAATAATAATGATTCAATTGAAATTTACTTACTCCCCCTGCATTGATGACACGTTAGTTCCGTATTCAATAATATTCAAACGCATCAAGCAGAAGAGGAAGATATGAAATATGAACCAATTATTGACATATAGGATCTAAATCCATTTTTATATCTTCACTCCCCCTAAATCTAACATATCAAATTAGATTCACGGTAAATTGCTTTGAATTATTAATTAGCACATTGTCATTATTAATTCTCTCCCCCTTGGGCATTAGCAAAAAGAGCGGGAGGAGAACAACGACAAAACGAATGGCTAAAACATAAAGCACGGGAGTCGAAGAATATGACCACGGTCCAAATGACACCAATGTAAAATACCGAATAAAAACAAAGGGTGCCAATGAGACCATAGTCGAAAAACGAAAAACGAAATCAATAAACCATAGGCGAAAATCGAAAAACGAAATCACCAAGTCATAGGCGAAAATCGAAAAACGAAATCATCAAACCATAGGCGAAAATCGAAAAACGAAATCATCAAGCCATAGGCAAAAATCAAAAAACGAAATCATCAAGCCATAGGCGAAAATTGAAAATCGAAATCATCAAGCCATAGGCGAAAATCGAAAATCGAAATCATCAAAACTCAAATCAATTTCACGTATTGAGTTTTGGAACATGCTCTCCAAAATCAACATTCTTAATGAATTAAGTGCATGGAAAACAATTCTATGTTTCCATAGAAGAAATTTCTTTTAAAACAAGAAATTTGTCGAGCGACGAAATCAACATCAGAGACAAATAACTCCAATGAGAATACCAAAAGTAGTAAATTGATACCAAAAGTGATATAATCTACCAATGGATGCAATTAACACACATGGATACCAATATAAATCAAAAGTAAGAATATACTTACAACATTAAGCTCCCCCTACTTTGGTGCATCACTTAAGCACCATCAACTCCATTTGAATGAAAATCCTTTGCAAATCAATGAGTTGGTAGGGTTGGTATCCCATGGTGGATTTAACCTAGAGAATATCATTTTGGTATCCAAAAATCTTTTTGGATCATATGGGTTAGGCAACAAATTTAACAAACTCAATTCAAATTATTGCAACCCATATTTCAACTAAAGTCAAGTTCAATATGAATTTAAGTTTCAAATTAATATGCACATCCAAGATCAATATGCAAATAAAAAATAAACCAATTCTTACCATAATTGCTTTGGTACCCATAAAAATGAAATTAAACTTATGGTACCAAGCAATGAAGGGTCAAAGGAAACTAACCCTTCGGAAACCAAGTCCACGAGGACCGTGATTTCCCAACATAATCACCATTCAAAATAATATCATTTATAAACAATTTCGCATACATATCCTTAGCATGCATGCTTGTGTTCTTCGGACCCCAAATAGTGTATGTCTTGGGAGTCCTAATCCTATTGGGAGCATGCATACGTTGTTGATGTCTATGCGATGCATGTCGTGGATAAGCATATGGCATATGATGCAATGGAGCATGATGATAATTATTCACATAGTCATGAGGATGAACATATGCATGTGGAGGAACACGTGCATGAGTGTGTCTCACATGGTGTGCACGTGCTCATGGATGCGGAGCATAAAAATCATCATAGGTGCTAACATATGGAGTAGGATGTGTGTTCCTATGTGGCATTGTATACATGAAAGCATGACCCTTCTTTGGAGGTCCACCCAAAGTGGGTTTCTTTCCAAATGGGGGTGTGTTCCTAGCGGAAGCACCATTAGTAGAAGAACTACCCATGAAGTGTTTACTTCCACTAGTAGAAGCATCGGACGTTGGCCTAACAAAGGTGCCGGACGATTTCGATGAATCTCCCATCTTATACCCCAAACCAATGTGATGATTGGCCGGAGGTAAGTCATTTAGGATATTATCCAAATGGCCCTTACCTTTATTGAATTCATGAGCACTCATACTTCTCGGTGAGAGAATGCAAAGAAGCATCCAAGGTGGACACTTGCGATGCGAGTGCACAAACACGTGACTTGAGATTCTTATTCTCAATACTCAAAGTAGAGTTTTGAGACGTCAAATCCGTTATCACATGTTCATCCGAATCCTCGATATGAACATGCTCAAGTTGAGATTTGAGATTTACAATCTCATTTCTCAACCCTTCAACAACGGTGTCGTTGTTGACGATGATAGGCTTAGGCGAGTTTTTAAGACTATCTAGCTCATTTTTAGTCTTAATAAATCTAGTAGTGAAATTAGAAAACTTATTCCAAAGTTGTTCGTTGGATAATCTAAGTTCATCTATAGTTACCTCATCGCTTCCATCCTCGCTTTCATCGGAGGAGGTCCCTTGATCACGATCCTCTTTTCCCATGAAACACGTGTGTGCTTTTTCCACTCTTTCATCGTCCGACTCTCCACTTGAGGAGTCCTCGTCGGAATCGGTGAAAGTGCTGACAAGTCCTATCTTGTGCTTTCTCGACTTGTCGTACTTTGATGCCTTCCACTTCTCCTTGTGTTTGTTTAGAGGACAATCCAGCTTGATGTGTCCTGGCTTGTTGCATTTATAACACACGGGAGAGGAGACATTAGTCGAAGTAAATTTACATTTACTCTTCAACTTACCTTGTCAGAAGAATCGGTCGAACTTCTTTGCCAAATCGGCCAAAGCTTCCATGTCCAACTCTTCCTCTGAGTCTTCATCATCTGTAGATGGAGCGGCCTTGTATGCAATCACCTTTTTCTTTGGCTTGTCCTGCTTCAAGTACGCCTTCATCTTCTCCTTCATCTTGATCTTGCTTTCCTTGCGTATCTCGTAAGACAACAAGGTACCCATTAATTGTACAACAGTGTACTTATTCATATCATTACCTTCATCAATGGCGAAGGTACGCTTTTCCCAACAAGAAGGAAGTCTGTCAATAACCTTTACGACTTTCTCCTTTTGGGTGTAGGTCTTCCCAAGAGCTTCCAATTCGTTGGAAATGTCCACGAAGCGTACATAGTAGTCCTTCAGAGTTTCACCATGTTCCATGTGAAACAACTCAAATTCTTTGTTAGCGACAACGTGTTTAGAATCTTTTACCGTACTCGTTCCTTCGTGCAAGATAAGGAGTTGGTTCCATACTTGATATGCACTCTTACAAGTGCATATTTTGTTGAAGTCTTCGGGCTCCAACGCACATTGCAAGGCATTCATGGCCTTGGCATTGCTTACCTCCGCGGCGACCTCCGCGGTAGTCCACTTCGCGAAATCTTGTTCGGTGGGCTCGACGTACTCTGTCATCGTGGCTCTCCAAAGTGAGACGCTCTGGAGGAAGGTTTCCATCCGGTATTTCCAGTACCCATAGTTGGTACAGTTGAAGTGAGGAGGCCTGACAGAGGATTATCCTTCCATAACTGAAGAAGATCCTTGACGATCCTTAAAGACGTTGTAGTCGTTTGTCATAGCTTTGACCTTATAGCTTTAACCTTGGCTCTGATACCAATTCTAGTGCCCTGTGGTAGCTACTGCACACGTACTAGAGGGGGGTGAATAGTACTTTAAAATAATCAAGATAGTTATTCCTAATTATTGTGCATACAAACAAACAACAATACAGAATAGACTACAATCAACAAGAATTAAACATACGCAAACAAAGCATGCAACGGGTTCGGATCCACCCAAGTCTCCCCGACTTGTTCCCGGTGATCCTATGTCCCAACCACCCGGATCCCCTCCAGATACTTGAGTTAGAAACCCTAACTCAAGATTTAGCACTATGAAATTCTTGTGAAAAACCTTCACAAGACCAAATCATACAAAAGACATGTGACTCCCACAAACCGGGATCACACCCTCTCTCACAACCGAGAGACAATCTTAAATATCGAATACGATGAAAATAAAGAAACACTTACCACAAAATCCTATGCCTTGAGTATACTTACCAAATTAGGGCAAGAAGGATTTTGAGGAGAGAATGTCACCAAACCGAAGCTCCACCAATAAGATCAGTGACCGAAGGCTAGGATGGAGGATGGTGACTTTAGATCAAGCTCTTGGCTTGGAAGGCTCACAATGGAGAGAATCTCTCTTGAGGAATATGGCTCAAAGAGTTGAAGGAGAGATTCTTGTGAGGAAGAGAAAGCTTTAGAATGGAGTTGAATAGCTTCTCTTTGATATCTCTAAACCTCTAAAATGGCAGCCTTGAATACTAGGAAAGAACCCCTCCAAGTATATATAGGATAGAGGAAAGAGAGAGAGAAAAACGTTTCAATAAAAGCTCCAATGGCTCTATTCTGAACCAGACTAGTAGGTCAAAGAAGGATCACTGACCGACTAGTTCATCAACTAGTCGGTCGGTGATACAACGTAGACCGACTAATGGTTGAACAGCCAAAAGGTCGAAGTACAGGAGATGACAACTAGTCGGTTTAAGAAGACTTGCCGACCGACTAGTTTCACAACTAGTCGGTCGGTGAATGCTCTTTGACCGACTAATAGTTGAAATAGAGTAGGCTGACTTCAAGTTGATTTAGTCGGTTTAAGAACAAATGCTGATCGACTGGTTTATCAACTAGTCGGTCGACAAACATTCTTTGACCGACTAACTCGAAACAGTAGCTCAGGCTGTACAGAGGCAATGATAACTAGTCGGTCTGAGAAGGATTCCTAACCGACTAGATCGTCATCTAGTCGGTCTGTGACTCTTCTTTGACCGACTAATTGATCAACATAGCAAGGCTGAAAAGAGCAAGGCATTCTAGTCGGTTCAAGAGGAATTGCCGACCGACTAGATCGTCATCTAGTCGGTTGGTTCTTCTACTTGAACCAACTAACATGCACTAGAAGCCGAGGGAAGAAGCGATAGGCTTCGGGAAAGTTTCTAATGGCTTCTATGATAATCCTAGCTCTAAGATATGAGCGAAATGAAGATTATAAAGTAAGTCCTACTCAAGGCTTAACATCCTAATCTATGAAGCTAGAAGACAATAAATAATACATGACGAACCTTCTTCAAAGCTTCAATCTTCACTCTTGACTTCAATCATACTCCTTGAGCTTCAACGAAGCTTCAGGCACACGATCACGCGTATTGAGAAGTCTTGAGAAGTCGTTTTTGATGTCAGTATTCTTTTGGCGACGATCTCCATAACTACGCTCACAAACAGTTAGTTCACAATATTTATGTTTGCTCATCATCCAAAACCAAATCCGGGGAATCAATACTCAACACGTAGAACGGTGGTGTACCCTAAGGGTCACACCTATGTGCATCATCCTTGCATTCTATTGACATGGATGCAAGGATTGACTCGCGAGCTTAAGTTAGGGATTCCAACCCACTAATCAACACACGAATGAATCCTGCATTACCCTTGGTGGGGTCGTAGAACAGCGGTGTGCCTTAAGAACATTATCTACGTGCACAACACTGCATACCTTGAAGTGGATGCGAGGGTTGCTTCATTTAGGATGAGCCTATTGCTAATCTACCCACGACCCTAATGACATCCCATTCCACACACTTCTCCTTGCTTGACTAGCTCCACACTTTGGTCTCCACCCTACCTACCTTGGGTTTGGCTCGACATTGTCACCCCACACTTCCACTAACCGCACGTGTTAGTTTAATTGGTTGTACCAACACTTTTAGCATTCCATAACCAATTGAGATTGTGAAAGTGAAACGAATTGTCCCTGTGATCCGACCCTGGGCTCACCAGGAATTACTACTTGACGACCTCCTATCCTTGGGAGTAGTGCGCACCTTTTGCGCCGCGTCATGTTTTTGGCGCCATTACCGGGGACAACGGTTTTCACACTCATATTTTTGGTTGGTTGTGGGCACTTTAGGTGTAGTACTTCCAGCTTAGTGTTGAGTCTTTTTGGTTGTTTATTTTATACTTTTTTGAGTCGTTTTTCTTTCTTTCTTTCTTTTATTTCAAAAATCTTTTGTGGATAAATATTTTTTTATGGATTCATTTTCAAACTTGTAATTGCTTATGAATGTGAGTTTTCTTCTCTCCATGAGTGGCTAATACCTTTATGTGTTGGTTGTGATGTAGTTATGACTATGTAATATCTGGATTTAATGTCTTTTCGCCTGTATTTTCATGTTATATCAAGTATTTCATTGATTTCTACGTGTATTATTTGTGATACGATCTTTGCGGACGTACCACGACCCTAGCGGGAGTTGATGCTTAGATTCTCTATGAAATTAATGATTTTCTTGGTTATATATGGCGTTATTTGATGCTCATTAT
Organism: Scilla litardierei; assembly: GCA_030789695.1. Taxonomy (NCBI): domain Eukaryota; kingdom Viridiplantae; phylum Streptophyta; class Magnoliopsida; order Asparagales; family Asparagaceae; genus Scilla; species Scilla litardierei. The sequence continues at coordinate 294,425,018 of CM061141.1, forward strand.
TGCTATATCTTCTGATGTTTTTATACGCTTGCCGGATGAAACGTCATGTATCTATTTAGGCTAAGCAATTGGTTCTAATGTTTTAGATCTTGATTCACACACATACTGTGAGGATTCCGAGAGGAAGATGTACTGCGAGGGTACATCTATGTGTGCATACATGGAGGGACCCAAGAGGGAAATGATCCATGAAGCTCTTCTTAAAATATTAATTGCAAATGTTACGAACCAATTGATTAACCAATAAAAGACATCAATATTCATTGATTACAGACTCCTAACGAAATCACAATCGACACATACTCCTCATTGATAACTTAGCTTCGACTTCTCCGTACTTGTTTTAGTAATATTTTCATGTTTACTTGAAACCATTGTCACGATTTCCTCACCTTCAAAAGGTGGTAGGTTTTGTCATTTTATTGCTCTTTATAGACTAATGTTTTGGTATTGCAGGACAACTTTCCCATAGATACGATACCTGACTCTCCAGGTTTACTACTTGATCGATCTCCTACACTTGGAAGTAGCGCTCACATCTTTTGATATGCCCTTGCCTCCACAACCACTCCCTCTTTTCCTAGAGGTACCGCATCCATTTGAGCATAACGATCCCATTCAGGGAGATGTTCTAAACTCCATATCTGAATCCTATGTTTCATTTCATAATACTTTAGATTCAGATATTTTTGACACGACATATCTCTCGCATGACACAGGTTTAGATGCACCAGAGGTATGCTTGGTCGTGCCACCACCTGAAGATCAGTGCATTAAGGAGAAGAGCAAGGAGTTGATAGCATCATCATCAAAGAGTAGCATATCATTCTTAGGGAGTACTCATCACCAGACTCAGTTTAACCTATCCATTTTGAGATTACCTTTTGGATACATTTATTGTGGGGAGAAATTTTTCCCATTGGATTGACACACCTCGTTTCTCGCAGGATTTAGGTGGACATCCTCGAGAGATGCTGGGAAGAGTATTATTGGGACCTGACGGAGTTCATGGTAAGCAGCTTGTTGAACCACATAAGGAGCAGATAGAGCAGCTGCCTGCTCTACTTCAGATCCATGATCCACCTTTTGGAACAGGTGTACTCTAATCCAGTAGTGTAGATTTTTATTTGCTTTCTAGTGTACATTTTTTTCATTTTTAGGATTGAAGTAAATTTCTGAATAAACCAGTCACCTCTTATGTGGCGCACACACACATTCATTATGACCCCAAAACCTGTTATGTGCTATATTGCTCACTCAGAGCCTTAGCTTTGTATATACATAACTCTAGCACCCAAGGATCCCCCACTCATTGGTCGGCATTCTTCTTCTCTTTATCATAATTAGGGTATGTTTTTTCTAGCTTCGGGGACGCATTCACATGCTTGTCATTATAGTCCCCTTATTTTCCACTCATTTTAGCATTGGGGACTATGCTTGATTCAAGCTTGGGGGAGGTGCATTCCTTGCATCATTTGTATATATATATATATAATAAATTAAGATTTCCACAACGCCAAATTTTTATATGCATGGACATTTTGGTGAAAAAATTTCAGACTTATATCTCTTTTTGTTCAATTTCTCGACGTTGGTCATGACCTATGCCTAGGATATGTCTTTAGTGTAAGATCTCATATAATATGCCTTTTATGCTTATGCTCATAATCTCTAGGATAGAAGTACTCGAAATGGCCTATGTTATATTTTTTCTTGGGAACCCATCTTATGCATGAAGCTTAGAAGCTTTAGTAAAGAATAATGGTTAGTGATCTTACTGGACTTGAATAACGACTTGACTATTCTGTACCGAGGAGTAATGTTGCCTAGATTGCTCATGTTGAGAAAAAAAAGAAAAGAAAAAAATATGCATCGTTCCTCCAGCTACATTGAGTAGCCGTGTCCTCGTGCAACAGGAAGCATTGGAGATTCACGTCGAAAGGTTTAGCTTGGGGGAGTGCATATGAACATAGATATCTTTTGTTGGTTTGAGCTAGTAGGTCTGAAGGGTCCCTCTTGGCCCAATGCCCTAAGATTGTCTGATCTAGGAACCATTGACCCAATGCTCCATACATGAACCAACTAAAATCCAAAAAATAATGATGATGAAAATAAAAACATGAACAAAAGCTAGCAACTCCACACTTCAAGGAACGATAGTGTGTCATGGGAGCCATCTTATTAATGGATGAGTAGGCCATTATACGATGTTAACTCTTCTCTTGATCCATCGCATAATTTTGATTCCCGTTCAAATAGCCTAGTTCGGGATAGAGGAAATATCCTAGGGTTTGTGCATGACCATGATTTTGTATATTGTGTGTTGATTTGTGCTAGAAATATTGCTCTAGGCTCTGTCTTGATTGATAGAGGGGAAATGACATGATCATAATTATTAAAATATGAAATTTTCACTAATCCATATACATGATTCTCAATGTTTTGGTATTCTTGATGTCATTCCCTTGCCTGCATGCATAACCCCATTCTCTACTCTCTCTTTGTCTTCCTTGAGGACAAGGAAGAGTTTAATTTGGGATATTTTGATGAGTGTTTGTTTTAAATGTTTTTGGTTGGGATTATTCCTGCATTATTTCATACAAATTCCCACTTTATATGTCACTTCATCATATTCCCGTTCCGTTTCACTCCTTGGGTGTTTATGTGCATTATAGGTCAAAACCCGACTATTCAGAGTTAATTGGAGTCAAAGAGTCAAGAGAACAAACGAGGTGAAGCGAGGAGATCAAAATAGAGTTTAATTGAAGAAAACGGGCCCAAGGCGCCAGAGAAGACCCCACACGACCATATAAACGATCGTATGGGCCATTTTATGAAGGGACTGAAGCAAGAAGTACACAGTCATGTGGCCTGCAGGAGATGGAAAAAGTCAGAAAGCTGTTTTTGAGCAATGCAAGCACACGGTCGTGTAGGTCTCCCACATGACGGTGTCAGACCACACTTTCTGAAGGCAAGCTGATGAGTGATTTTTATATTCATATTTCACACTCATCTCATATGCATTTCATATCATTTTATCCACTAATTCACCCCCATTTTTGTTTCATTTTTACTTTTTAGGCTTGTCTGATGTGTTTCAGGTGAAATCGTGGATTTTGGGAGCCAAAGAGCGTGAATATAGGCTTTTAGAGCAAACGGCGATGCGATAGGGTTCAATTTGATAGAGCATTAGGGATCTTCAGTAGTCTCACACGAACGTGTGAGATCTCTCTCACAGATCTCACACGGTTGTGTGAGAAAACACGGTCAGGGAGCAAACGAGGCCTACACACGACGATCGTATCATGCAGTCGTCTGGACCATTCTACCAAAGGAAAAAAGCTGAAACGACATGATCGTATGGATGTGGCCATCCACACGACCGTGTCACCTCGAAGCTCAAAGATGCAACAGCCGCAGAACTTACACATAGCAGTGACGCAGTCGTGTGGCCATCCACATCCACAGGACCACGTCATACGACAGTTCTTGAGGATGCGGGACTTCATCTAGACGAGGAGACCATGACATCTTCTTCAACGGTCAAGCGAATTGGGTTCTTGATCGCGTCCGGATGTATACCTGAAAAACGAATTGTACTTTTACCGCAAGTGCACGGTGTAGCGGCGAGCAGGTATCGAAATCAGGGAGGACAAATGACAGTGTCTTACTCGAATCACCTAGCTATCAAGAGAACAAGAATAGTTGGGTGTAATAGTCACAATCGTTCAAGTATCAAGAAAATATCAATATAATAAAAAGCGTCTAGGGATAGGAAATCCCCACTACAGACCGTCTCTCATCCTTGTGATTCATAAGTTTCATTGTTGCTAAACTTGAATATAGGTGAACTAGTCGCAACATAATGTAGAACCAAGCTCATGCTCTCGCGCTATTGCCAGTCTATAGCTAACCTAGGATATGGCCCACTCTTGTGCAAACCCTAGCCTAAGCCGCTAGCGTGAAGAACGACATCATTGTTTAATCGTATCTCGAGCCCACTCTCGTGCAAACTCGAGCTACGACCTAGGTTGCGATAGTTCTTATCCGTCCAATCTCTTGCAAACGAATATTAGTATAGATTCATAATTAAAAATCCTAGCTTTGGTCCAATCTCTTGCAAACCAAATCTAGAGAAATCCAATTGTCAATCTAAATCGAATATCTAGGCATTCCTATCAATTGGGATCCAATCTCTTGCAAATCTCAATCGATATGAATTCCTAGCTACCTGTAATCAATTGATCACAACCTAACCATTATCAATTCTCGCAACAATTCTACAAATTCATCACAATTTAGAAATAGGGTCCATAGGGTTCATCCCCATGCCCTAGGACGACGGCACTACTCACTAGACATCATGCAAATCTCAGAAATAATAATAATTATCACGGCACAATTCATTGCAAAAGAGAAATAATGCATAAAAATTGAGTTTTTAACAAGAATAGACAAACCAATGTTGACGCCAACGATCTCCAGCTGAGAATTCACAAATGAGTAACCGACAAAATCCTAAAAGAAAGTCTAAAAATTAATTTTCTAAGTCTCCCCTAAACTAGGGTAAAAACAGGGTTTAAATACCCTCTAAAATCGTCCAAAAAATCATGACCAAACTGCCCCTGCACAGCCCAGAAATCGCAGCCCTAACAGCAGTCGGAGAGGGTCACTCGGCCGAGTGACCCTTGTCACTCGGCCGAGTGACAAACCATGTACAAAAACAGTAACTTCGGGGGTTCTCAGGGTCTGTCTTCGGGGGTGGCTCGGCCGAGTGGACTTCTTCATTCGGTCGAGTGAGCATTCATGCTCGGTCGAGTGGGCCTCCTCAGGATCTCTGAAAATTCCAGTAACTTTGGCCCTTTCTCTGGACGAATTCCCTGTACCACTCGGGCGAGTGAAGTGTCTCACTCGGCCGAGTGGGCTTTCTTTGTTTGGCCGAGTATACGCTGAAATCATCCTGTGCGTATCCGTTCTGGTCGACCAAGTAGGGCTTCTTGTTCGGCCGAGTGAGTGGTTTACTCGGCCGAGTGGTGTGCTGAAATGCTCGTTTCTTCTTCTTTTTGCCTTCTCGTCGCTCCTATTGATTTCCTTCTTCTTTCGCTCATACTCTATCACTGATAAGTCCTCGAATGAGCCATGGGCGACACTCCTAAGCATGTGCAAATCCATTGATCTCAAATTTGCTCCAAATCGCTTCATATTTCCTGAAATATGACAAAAACAAGAAATAGTGAAAAGCATCGCAATATTGTCGAATAATCGTGAAAAGCGCGATATGGGCGATCAAAACGACATGCAAACTGGCAGAAAAAAGGTATAAAATATGGAGTGATCAAAATCCCCCAAGCTTACCTCTTACTCGTCCTCGAGGAAGATAAGTAAAAAGCGAACCCGACGTGAAAAATAATAAAAATGAAAAATGGAAGAAATAGAAAATAAATAAAGAAAGAAAGCAAAGAGAGAGGTGCTAGATCATTTTCTCAAGCCATGGGCTTTGCTTACTCATATAGCATACGTCGAATATAAAACACATGCCAAAGATTTTTATCTCGATATCATAATCATATGGATGCATTCAAAATAGAAAACTCGAGAACATCAAAACAATATGAAATATGGAATCGTTCTAGAATTAACATCGTCTGAAGCATCTAAAGCGGTATACATAACCATAGACCACATACTTTTCAATTGAATGCTTTCTATTTGGAGTATAAGAGATATCACACAATAAGGATCAATAAGAATAGAAAGGTGTGGTTTTCATGAAATGCATGCTAAGTTTCAATTTCTGGATTTTGTAAACCTTTTAGTAATCTCACCGAGTATAGAAAATTCCCTAGCTTAGGTTGTCATGCACAGTCAAGTAGTCACTCTCTCAAACATCATTGGATCCTCTCCCCCAAGCTTATCTATAAGCGTGGTGGCATAAGTAAATCAATAAGTACATTACCAATTTTTGGAGCTCCAATAAAAATAAAAACAAAAGAGGGAAGAAAGAGAGAAAGAGTATGAGATGGGATCATGTATAAGCTTCTTTTCCCTTTTTTTAACATAGTTTATATACATTCTGAGATCCCAAATCAAAAGATAGAAAGATATTCACATATTTTTTCTTTTTGATTTTGGGGGTATTGGAGCATGGAATTTAATAGCGGGGTAAATGCCAATATAGGGTCCGCTTAAAGGGAGATTCACTAATGAATATAAGTATAGAAATAATGCTCAAGATATGTGGAGAAAGAAATATATGTAATACTCGGTTCACTCTATAAGACGTGCATGACAACTTTCAACAGAGTAATGTAATCTACTCAGTTTAATCTCAGAAAGTAAACTAATCCAGTCATATCAACCTAACATACATCCATTCAACATGAAAGTGAAGCGTACAATTTTCATGCAATAAGAAGTGATATAAGAAAAGAAAGCAGTACTCCAGATATAAGCAATCAATGCGTGAAGCTTGGTGTGTTTTCAACGAAGAGTATACATATAAATTATCAGACTCAGCTAATAAAAGAATTTCATCCATATTCATACATGAAAGTGCGGGTTACTATCTCAAATGCATAGCAAGACATAGCATATGGTATCTGAAATAAAAACTATGGCATGACAAAGTAATATGCATATAGAGATAAGCTAACACCACGTCATCATCATCACAGGAAATTCATCTCTAGCAAAAAGATGAAAGAAATAAGGATAAAAGAAAATAGAAACTACTGTACAATGCAGCACACTCAAGAAATAGAAAAAACGTGATGCATGATGAAAAACAAAAAGGTGGGTGAAAATAGGTGTAAAAACGAAGAAATGCGAGAAATTAAAAAATAAAAGGCGAAAAAAATGAAAAGTGTGAGAACTCACTCCCCCAAGCTAGAGTGCACAGTGTCCTCAATGTGCTAAGTGTGGCACACCGAGAGACAAAATATGGGAGGGGAGGGTGAGGATGCAAGCATGATGGAAAAAAATGAAAGAAAATGATATGAAAATAAAGGTGATGCATGCAGAGATCAAAATAGTGCAGATATGAGTGTCCCCAAAAAGTACTCCCACTCTCACAAATATATATAGATAGATAGGACCAAAATGTGAACAAAACAGTGCGCGGAGGAGGGGTGCAAAATCAGCAGGCTCACAAAAAGTATCCAGCGTGTCAATAGCAAAAATGTGGAAGGCATCCAGTGTGTGCCTAAGGGGGTGGGGGTGCACCAGCACCGCCTGTGGCGGAGGTGGTGGGCGAGGTGGACGCTGGGTGGGTGTGGGTGGCGGAGGCAGTCGGGCAAGGATATGGCTCAGGCAAGCCTGAATACCAGGCAGTAAAGCGACCTGCCTCTCCACGGAGCTAACAGTAGCGTAGAGAGCCCTAAAGTCTCCTCTAAGTCCACTAACTGCCCCCTCTAGAGCACGGAGGTGCTGAACTAGAGTGTCGAGGGGAGGTGGAGAGGAGGGACGAACAGATGAAGCGCGGGGCTGTCTCACACGGCTACTGTAAAGTATGGGTGTGACAGTGGGGTGGTGCGGGGGTGATGTGCTCACAAAGTGACGCCCAGCCTCTGTGTGAGGCTGAGACGCAGGAAGAGTAAAAGAGGATGGAGCGGCAGCAGAAGTGAAAGTGAAAACGGACGACGAGGCGGGCAGAGAGGTCAGTGACACAGACGTGCAGACAGACATCACTACGCTCTCAGAAAATACAGAGGCGGTGGAGACAGTGAGGTCGACGACTGGGGAGGTCGTGAAATGTGAAGGAAGAGACTCCCCAGGGGTCAAGAACAAAAATGAGGATAGGGACTCTACCGCGGAAGCAAAGAAGGCTCGCCGCACTCAACTATAGTGGGGGGACGCTCGGGGCTGGCAGCATTAATGGGATCTATCGACATGGGCACAGTGGTGGTGGTGGTGTGGGTGGACTCAGCTAAAGTTCTCCCGGCACTAACAGAAGTGTGGACAGAGGTGTCGGGAGGTGCAGATGAAGCAAGCGCAGGCTAAGGGATCACAGGGTCAAGTGGTGGAAGGAGGGGCCCCTGTTGAGTACCCTCAGGCTCAAGCACATACGCGACGGGGATGAGAAGATCCATCGGTTGAATCCACTCCATGCCCGCGGGTCCGATATGCGTCCGAGCAGGGCTCAGGAGAATCATGTAATCTGCGCTGTGGGGACCGTGCAGCCACATCCAGTGGCGCTGACCATAAGGACGAAGCATCCTCATCCAGGCCATAACATCTATGGAAAGTGAGGTGGGGCCGGGTGGTCTCAGCAATCCAGCTGGGAGGTCAACTCCGCATAATAGGGCCAAGAGGGTAATCAGACCGCCACAGTAAATAGGCGTACGAGCGTCGACAGAAATAATGATGCGGTCGATGTACCAGCTGGCGATATCAATCTCTAGGCGGGGACTATAACATCGTCTCCATCAAAAACCCTGGAACGTGTCATCGCATAGAGCATGTAGAGCTCTGGCGTCGACAACGTCCCAAGCTCGTACCTCGCAAGAAAAGTGGTCGCCATAAGGCGTTGTGCAATGCGGAGGCACGGGTCGAGGACGGCAGAGGCCTTGGCCCGACTAGGGTCAAAGGCAAGGGGTGATCCTGTAATCCGAGTCCAAAAGGCGTGCGTGTCGAACGACGGGGGTGGGATGTGCGTGGGGCTGTAAGCGCGGTCTGGGTCAGGGACAGCTGGCCACTGGAAGAATGCTCAGAGCATGTCAAGAGTGACCTGGCACTCCTGATCCATCAGTCAAAATGAGCATCCTCCAGGGGTCCACTCGATAGAGCTAAGGACATCTAGTGTTGGGCAGATATAAGTGTCCACCGATACCGACAAGAAATCACGCCACCCCACGTTGTTGTACAACTGGAGTAGCCCCTCTAGAACCGCTAGGCGCTCTAAGATAGCGAGGTATGCAAACCTAGTGGGTACGATCGAGCCATGGGAGATACGCTCAAACCTGGTGCGATGGGCGTCATCTCTAAACGTAATCCACATCGCATCAATCGCGGGGGCAGGCTGTGTAGGTGGTGGAATGAGATCGACAGGAGACGGCTGTGTAGGTGGTGGAGGGCTAGGTGGAGGGGAGTCCACCCGAGCGGAAGAGGAGCCAGGATCACCTGACTTCTTCCGCTTGGAAGCGGGCTCCCAGGTGCGTGGCCTAAGGCGAGGCGGCATGTGTGCCGCGAGATGTGCCCACCCCGAATGAAAATGTGAAGTGCTATATAATGAAACGAGTATACCTGAGCACGACGCGAGTGCAAAATCTGAAGTGTGCAAAGAAATGCCTCCTTCGCGAAGCTCCGAGTGCGTCCAGAAGCTCCCCCAAGCTAACCTGAAGCGCAAACAATAAAATCAGCGAATGATAATCAATATACATGGGGAAGATATGGGATAATAAATATATATATATGAATTAATTTGAATTTGGGGTGCAATGGGCATACGGATCGGGGGAATGGAGAATAAAATCGATTTGGGGTGAAATGGGGGGTGACCGGCAGCGGGGCGGCGGCACCGGCGTAGATGAACGGCGGGGCGGCATCGGCGACCGGCGGCGGGCGTCGGTCGGCGACGCAACGGCGGCTCGGGCGAAGGAAGTTGACGGTTCGGATGCGGGAGTCGGAGCGACAACGGGCGAGTGCGAAAAGAATTGGGGATTTTGCGTTTCGAAATTTACGCTGGGCCCATTGGGATATATAAAGATGTAGCGACTCGACCGAGTGACAAGTTCACTCGGCCGAGTGGGACTTTGAAAAATTATTTCGAAATAACTCCTATAAGTTACGACTCAGCCAAGTGGTCTTTCCCATTCGGCCGAATGGATAAGTTCCATTCGGTCGAGTGACATGGCCACTCAGCAATTTTTAGAGCGTGCAGGGTATTTGATTCACTCTGCCAAGTGACAAGTCACTCGCTCGAGTGGTAAATTATACTGTAAATCGCAAAAAATAACAGAGAGTTGGTCAGAAGGATCTTCCCTGATCTGTGCTCCACTCGGCCAAATGGAGTCTGTGTTTGGCCGAGTGACATATGTTACTCGGCCGAGTGGCTTCATGTTTCCTGCAACAAGTCTCTGTTTTCGCTCTATTCTCTGTTTTTGTTCCTCCCGTCAGTCTCTTCCTTCTCCTGGAACCTGAGCGCGTTCCTGGAGTGCTCTCCCTTGCCATGGCATCCTCCATATGAATGATCTCTCGTTCTCCATCTCCTGTCAATAAAAATAGAGCCCGTTGTCACGATTTTCATAGACGCTAGACTCTAAACACTAAGAAAAATCTAAAATAAAAATAAACATCAACTAAAAATGATATAAAACCGTCGGGTTGCCTCCCGACAAGTGCTCGTTTAAGGTCTTGAGCTCGACCCCTTATGATTTTCGTTTAGCGCGTGATATTGGGCGCATGTGAGATGCGCCTGTCAAATTTGTCGGGAAGGCCGCTTGGATTCGGTTGTTGATGCTCGTTGGCCTTCCTCAGCATCCCCTCATCATGGGTAAAGTTAGGAGATAAGTCCCCCAAGCTTGAGCTAGTTCCAATCTTCTTCTTCACCGGTGACGCCGATCTTTTATTCGGCGGAGCTTTTTTTGAATTGTTGGCTGTGGAGAGCTTGCAAAGCTCCCTTATCCTCACGACATCAGTGTCGTCTTTATCATCAGTCGTAGAGCTATCCGGAGGGTCCTCCAACTTCTCTTCAATGCTAGAAGTTTGGCCTTCTTCAAGGCCATCATCATGTAGAGCGCCAATAGAATGCGGAACGGCTTCGTCGATTACCTCGTCAAGGAGGTATGAAAGATCATGGGGCCGTCCCTTGCGTAGATATACGCTATCCACTTCATCGGTAGGAGCTCCTTCGGAATAATGCTTGAGCCGTTGTCCATTTACCTTGAATGTGGCTCCGTCTTTTCCTTCCAATTCAAAATCTCCCCCCGGTTGTATGTGCTTAATGGTGAATGGTCCGGACCATCGCGATCTTAACTTTTCGGGAAAGAGTCGGAGCCGGGAATTGAATAGGAGGACTTTGTCTCCGACCTTGAAGTCCGTAACGGTGATGCGTGCGTCGTGGAGGATTCTAGTCCTTTCCTTGTAAATTCTTGAGCTCTCGTAAGCATCATGTCTAATCTCATCAAGCTCATTGATGTCTAAGAGTCGCTTCACTGTCGCACTCTTGTAGTCATAATTGAAGGTCTTAATATATGCGTGGTGTTCCAACTTTACCGGTAAGTGACAAGCTTTCCCATAAACAAGTCGGTATGGTGTGGTGCCAATGGGAGTGCGAAAGGCCGTGCGATATGTCCATAAGGCATCGTTCAATTTCATGGACCAATCTTTTCTAGATCTATCGACGGTCTTTTCTAGAATTTTCTTGATTTCTCTGTTCGACACCACCACTTGGCCACTCGTCTTAGGGTGGTATGCCAAGCCAATTCTATGATTCACCCCGTACTTTTTCATCATGGCTTCAAATTTGTTTTCTATAAAGTGGCTCCCCCCATCGCTTATCAAAGTACGAGGCACTCCAAAGCGTGGGAAGATGTTTTGCTTGAAAAATTTGGAAACCACCCTCGCATCATTGGTAGGGGTTGCAATGGGTTCTACCCATTTAGAGACGTAGTCCACTGCTAATAAGATATACTTGTTTCCTTTGCTTGACGAAAAAGGTCCCATGAAGTCCACTCCCCAACAATCAAATAGCTCAATTTCTAGAATGGGTTTCATTGGCATCTCGTTTCGTTTGGATATATTTCTGGTCTGTTGGCATCTATTGCAACTCTTGACGAGGTCATGAGTGTCCTTGAACATGGTTGGCCAAAAGAACATGCACTGTAATATCTTAACGGTGGTTTTAGAGGCGGCATGATGTCCCCCGCATGGCATACTATGGCAATGCAAAATGATTGACATGGTATCCTCCTTGGAAACACATCTCTGAATAACACCGTCCTTGCATATCTTGAAGAGATACGGATCTTCCCAGAAATAGTTTCGGACTTCGTGCATAAATCTCCTCTTTTGTTGCGTGGGTATTCTGCATGGTTTTATCCCATAAGCCAAATAATTGACAAAATCCGCATACCAAGGCACCTCTCCGAGTCTTATGGCGAATAGCCTCTCGTCGACAAAGGTGTCATCGATTGGTAAGCTTTCATCCTCCTTGTCACGAACAAGCCTAGACAAGTGGTCTGCCACAACGTTTTCTGTTCCCTTTTTGTCTCTAATCTTTAAGTCAAATTCTTGCAACAAAAGTATCCATCTTATCAATCTTGGCTTTGCCTCTTTTTTTCTTAGAAGGTACTTCAATGCCGCATGGTCGGTGTGGACAATGACTTTGGATCCAAGGAGGTAGGAACGAAACTTCTCGATGGAATAGACAACCGCCAAGAGCTCTTTCTCGGTTGTGGTATAATTTTTCTGTGCCTCGTCCAATGTTTTTCTTGCATAGAATATTGCATGGAGCTTTTTGTCTTTCCTTTGTCCTAGCACTACTCCAATTGCTTGGTCACTTGCATCACACATGAGCTCGAAGGGAAGGCTCCAGTCTGGCGGTTGTATAATGGGAGCGGAAATGAGCGCTTCCTTCAACGTATTAAATGCTTACAAGCACTCTCCTGAAAAGACAAAGGGAGCATCTTTAGCAAGTAAGGCAGTAAGAGGTCGGGTAATTAAGGCAAAATCCTTGATAAAGCGATGGTAAAACCCCGCATAACTAAGAAAGCCTCTAATGCCCTTATCATTAATAGGAGGAGGGAGTTTTTCGATTACCTCAATTTTCGCCTTATCAACCTCGATCCCTCTAGAAGAAACAAGGTGCCCAAGAACTATCCCATCGGTGACCATAAAATGACATTTTTCCCAATTAAGAGTGAGGTTATTTTGTTGGCATCGTTTAAGGACATTAGTAAGGTTAGCCAAACAAGAATCAAACTCACTTCCATATACAGAAAAATCATCCATGAAGACTTCCATTATATTTTCAATATAATCAGAACCGATGGATGTCATGCACCTTTGAAAAGTGGCGGGAGCATTGCAAAGTCCAAAGGGCATTCTACGGTAGGCATATGTACCATAAGGACATGTAAAAGTGGTCTTTTCTTGGTCATCTTCATGCAAGGGGATTTGAAAGAATCCCGACTACCCATCCAAATAACAAAAATATTTATGTTTAGCAAGGCGCTCAAGCATTTGATCAATGAAGGGCAATGGGTAATGGTCTTTCCGGGTGGCTTTATTTAATTCCCTATAATCAATACACATCCGCCATCCCGTGACTGTGCGCGTAGAAATGGGTTCTCCCTTTTCGTTTTTTATAACGGTCATCCCCCCTTTTTAGGGACGACATGAACGGGGCTAACCCATCGGCTGTCAGAGATAGGATAAATAATGCCGGCTTCAAGTAATTTAAGAATCTCTTTCTTAACCACCTCCTTCATGTTAGGGTTCAATCGCCTTTGAGGCTCTATGGAGGTGGCTTCAGTGTTTTCTAAGTGGATTCTATGCGTGCAAAGCGTAGAGCTTATTCCCTTAAGATCGAGATGGTGTAGCCAAGCACATCCTTGTGACTCCTAAGGACATCTAAGAGTCTTTCTAGTTGATTATGGTTGAGGTGGGCATAACAATAACCGGATAGGTCAATTTATTACCCTAGAAAGCGTACCTTAGATTTGGCGGTAATTGTTTAAGCTCTACCTCAGGGGGCGATGTACCCTCTACTTCCTCTCCTTATGAAAGCTTGGCTTCTTCTGCAACATCTGGGTTTAGTTCCTGCTCTGGGAGTGGGCTCTCGCATGCAGGCTCAGATTCACTTCTTGGTGAGGACGGTGCATCGGAATAGACACTGCACAACTCCGTGTGGGCATCGATGGGACTACCACTTTGTCCCGGTCCAAACCTGAGATAAAGAGATGTGTTAGTGGGTTCATAAATGTAAGAGTGAGGGTCAAAAAGTGTACTTCCCTGAATCTCGGCATGCCCAATGGACTCCTCGGGAGTGTAGTACTCTTCGATGCACGCTCTACCGTCTTCAAAATATAACTTGACGTCCCTCACATCAACTCTGATGTTGCCCTCGATAGTCCCTTCCGGTGAGATTTGATCCATCACAAAGCTAGCAAATAGTTGCTCGATGAGGTCCTCGATATCAACGACAAACGCCCCTGTGGCATGGACCTCATCAACAAGTTCCTTGAGAAGGCCCGCGAAGGAATCATCATCTCCCGGTCTAGGCTCAGTCATCAACATTACGTCCCCCATGTTTCTGTTAAGAACTTATGGAAAATACTGGGAGAGCACGTAAATTGGGCAGCAAATAGAGTCAAAAAGGGAAAATAAAGAAAGAAAGATAGATGGTAAGATTTAGCCGGGTGATCACAATCGAACACCATCAAATGCAAGCCTCCCTGGCAACGGCGCCAAAAACTTGATCGCGTCCGGATGTATACCCGAAAAACGACTTGTAGTTTTACCGCAAGCGTACGGTGTAGCGGCGAGTGGGAATCGAACTCAGGGAGGACAAATGACCGTGTCTTACTCGAATCACCTAGCTATCAAGAGAACAAGAATAGTTGGGTGTAATAGTCACAATCGTTCAAGTATCAAGAAAATATCAATATAATAAAAAGCGTCTAGGGATAGGAAATCCCCACTACGGACCGTCTCTCATCCTTGTGATTCATAAGTTTCATTGTTGCTAAACTTGAATATAGGTGAACTAATCACAACTTAATGTAGAGCCAAGCTCACGCTCTCGCGCTGTTGCCAGTCTATAGCTAACCTAGGATATGGCCCACTCTCGTGTAAACCCTAGCCTAAGCCGTTAGCGTGAAGAACGACATCATTGTTCAATCGTATCTCGGGCCCACTCTCGTGCAAACTCGAGCTACGACCTAGGTTGCGATAGTTCTTATCTGTCCAATCTCTTGCAAACGAATATTAGTATAGATTCATAATTAAAAATCCTAGCTTTGGTCCAATCTCTTGCAAACCAAATCTAGAGAAATCCAATTGTCAATCTAAATCGAATATCTAGGCCTTCCTATCAATTGGGATCCAATCTCTTAAAAATCCCAATCGATATGAATTCCTGGCTACCCGTAATCAATTGATCACAACCTAACCATTATCAATTCTAGCAACAATTCTAAAAATTCATCACAATTTAGAAATGGGGTCCATGTGGTTCATCCACATGCCCTAGGACGACGGCACTACTCACTAGACATCATGCAAACCTCAAAAATAACAATAATGATCACGTCACAATTCATTGCAAAAGAGAAATAATGCATAAAAATTGAGTTTTTAACAAGAATAGACAAACCAATGTTGACGCCAACGATCTCCAGCTGAGAATTCACAAATGAGTAGCCGACAAAATCCTAAAAGAAAGTCTAAAAATTAATGTTCTAAGTCTCCCCTAAACTAGGGTAAAAACTGGGTTTAAATACCCTATAAAATCTTCCAAAAAATCGTGACCAAACTGCCCCTGCACAGCCCAGAAATCGCAGCCCTAACAGCAGTCGAAGAGGGTCACTCGGCCGAGTGACCCTTGTCACTCGGTCGAGTGACAAACCATGTACAAAAACAGTAACTTCGGGGGTTCTCAGGGTCTGTCTTCGGGGGTGGCTCGGCCGAGTGGACTTCTTCATTCAGCCGAGTGAGCATTCATGCTTGGCTGAGTGGGCCTCCTCAGGATCTCTGAAAATTCCAGTAACTTCAGCCTTTTCTCTGGATGAATTTCCTGTACCACTCGGGCGAGTGAAGTTTCTCACTCGGTCGAGTGGGCTTTCTTTGTTCGGCCGAGTATACGCTGAAATCATCATGTGCGTATCTGTTCTGGTCGGCCGAGTAGGGCTTCTTGTTCGGCCGAGTGAGTGGTCTACTCGGCCGAGTGGTGTGCTGAAATGCTCGTTTCTTCTTCTTTTTGCCTCTTCGTCGCTCCTATTGATTTCCTTCTTCTTTCGCTCATCCTCTATCCCTGATAAGTCTTCGAATGAGCCGTGGACGACACTCCTAAGCGCGTGCAAATCCCTTGATCTCAAATTCGCTCCAAATCGCTCCATATTTCCTGAAATACGACAAAACAAGAAATAGTGAAAAGCATCGCAATATTGTCGAATAATCGTGAAAAAAGCGATATGGGCGATCAAAACGACATGCAAACATGCAGAAAAAAGGTATAAAATATGGAGTGATCAGTTCTGCAACGTACCCGCTAAGGTTTTGGGAAATTATAAAAGCACGGGAGTGTCGCCAAGCTTGGAGGATGGACCTTTAGATTAGTTTTGTCCCCTTTTTCATGTATCCTCTTAGTTTAAGGAGGAGATTAGGTTTTAAAGCTTTTCCACTTAGATTGTAAGCATGAATTGATGACTCTTGAGAAAACCAGTGTGATAAGTGTTTATTGGTCTTCTCTATTCGTTTTTATAATTTCTTCTAATTGTTCTTCTTCGTGATTATCTACGTTTATACATGCTTTCATATTGCATCTCGTGTTAATCCCTGTATTTCCATGCTCTGTAAAATTGATCTCATGTAGCTAACAATAACCTAGGATTGAACTAGTACTCGATTACCCAACCTCCCTGCAGACGACCAATATAGTGCTACGACGATAGCTGTGTGCTTACGGTTTACAACTATATAAAACCCTAGCAATTTTTTGGCGCCATTGCCGGGGAGGCTGCGATTAATCGATATTAGTTTAGTCGATTAGTTCGTTAGACTATGTGCTTATATAAAAATCATAAATAAATAAAATTTTCCCCACAACCAAATTATCATTTGTGATTTTCTCTTGTACCACTGACGTGCTTCCCTTAGCACTATATTTTGTTTGCAGGTGCATATTGGAGAATGTGGATGCCTGATGGAACGTATATCGAAAATTTTGATACCTCTGCGTCATATGGTGCTCAGATGGGAGTCCACATTGATTTTCCACAGGTTGTAGTGTTTGTATAAAGTGTGGGAGGCAGGGCCATATTTTTACCCAATACAAATAATATTCCCACCCCTATAACCCACTATCATATGGCTACAACCTGCCCCATGAACCGTCCCATCCATATCCTCAAATTTACACCCCCCTCCCCCCCACCTCCACCAAATAGAGCCTTGAGATATTATTGGAAAACTTCCTTGCAACTCAAAGCCAATGGACTCCACCACCCCTGCTTCCATCATCAAAGTCCCGCATTGAGTTGTTATCGGAGAGTTCCCCTGCAAATCAAAGCCCAATTACTCCGTCTTCCCTCTCCATTGTGATCGATGCCTAGATTCAAGAAACTGCCCAATACTTGAGACTCCGATCCGAGGCCCCGATCACTGAGGCTACACCTTCAGGGGAGAGATCTTAGACGACCTGACTACCATAATACCCACTTCTACCGATCTTCTAAAGCTTGGAGGAGGGACCACTTCTACTTCTGGGGATCAGAATGCTACCACGTCTCACGCATCGTCAATTGCCAGCTTCACGGAAGGTAACTCAAATAAATTATAGTTTAGAGATATTGACATGAGTGCTTCTTCCCATATAGGTGCCACCATTCATGAGATACAGCTTGACGATCGCCACATCTCAAATTATTTTTCTGACGATGAGATGGATGATGAACCGAGCACACACCAATGGGTGGAAACAATCCTTCTCGAAGAGATTGTTAGCGATCAAGGACCATGCGAGGGCATCAAGGAAACTTCCAAATCCAAAGCTATTCTCCCCACTCGACCGTATCCCCTATTTCATGCCATGTGAAAGCATCGAGAAGGATCTACATGTAGGCACAGACATAATGATTCATACCATTAAGCCCGATGTACCCCCACTAATGGCAAGGAATTCGCAATAGGCATCGCATCCTCTTGAGCTTATCACTCCCACTCAGGGAGATATTCTAAACTCAATGCCTGAATCTCATATTTCATCAAATAATCCTTTAGATTCAGACACATCTGACATGATGCACCCTCCACAGGACACATGTTCATATTCTACGGAGGTAGACTGGTTCATGTCAACACTTGATGAACACATTGACAAACACGGTAAGGAGTTGTTTGCGTCATCGTCGGAGAGCATTACACTATTCTCAGGGAGTTTTTGTCATCCCATTTCATATTTTCCATTTCATTTTGACGACTCTCTCTGGGATACCTTTATTTCAGGGACGAATCTTCCACATCAGGTTGATGCTTCTTTTCTTTCATAGGATTCAAGTAGATGTCCTTGAGAGATGCTGGAACGGGCATTGCTGGAGCCCGTTGGGATTCGTGGCACCAAGCTACCTGCCGAGTCACGAAAGTAGCAAATAGAGCAGCAGCATGCTTCATTACGTATTCTAAATCCATCTTTTGAAAACAGGTGTACTCGCTCCAGTAGTGTAGATAATCTCATGTTTTGAAGGATTTTTTTTTAAACTCCCCCTCCTCTCAATAGTGAGAGAAGTGTATTAGCTTTGAATTTTTCCTAGGCTCTAACAAATTTTTTTCGAATAAGGTATTATCCCCTTGTTTGGCACCTTAAATCATTAAAACCCCAGGCCCAAGGATCCAATGCCTAAAATGATGTTGGTCTTTAAAATTTTGATCTTAAAACCTTAAAATTTTGATGGATCTCAAAAACCCAAGAGCTTAAGTTCTGATCTTCATCTTTGTTGGGTTTTTATGCTGCAGGACACTCTACACAACCATTTGAATTAATCCTCACGGCCGTGTGGAAAAGGGAGACCAAGGAGGAGCAAAAGAAGATTTTTGAAGCCCACTAAGCATGAGAACCCTATGGCTGTGTTGGGTTGCCACACGGTCGTTTGCAAGCTTTGGGGAACACTTAACTAAAAGTCTATGACCAAACGGTCATTTGGGCCTATCGACGTGATCGCGTCGTGATGGCCAACTTTCTGGAAATCTGGGTTGAATTTCCAAACGACCGTTTAAAGCCCCAAGCTACCGCGTCAAAATGGACTGCAGAAGTAGCTGGCGAACTACTTTTCTCATTTCTTCCATACAGTTGTTTGGCATTCCAAACGTCCGCGTGGCCCCAACTTTGCCAGCCCAATACGCCAAGCCCATTGGAGCGACACGACCGTGTCACACGGTCATGTCAACCCCCCTAAATACCACGATTGCCCCCCAAACGGCCGATTCCGCTTTATTTCAACCCATCGTTTTGACTCTCCTTTCCTCCCTCATCTAAAATCTCTGAAACTCTGTCGACCCCAACCCCTAAGACCACCTCCATTCACTTCGATTCACCTTCCTCTCCCCCTACACTGAAACCTCTCCCTCCGCTGCCAGTCTTCCACAACCTTAATCGTCCGAATTGGGGCTTTTTGGAAAGAATCAACATCAAGTCTAACTGCTTCCAAAATTTGCAGCTTGGGAGTCCATCATCGTCTATTGCCCGATGCCTTAGCGAAGAACAACAACGATTCGGGTAATCTCGCTCCCTGCTCCAAATTTTCAGTTTTGACCCCGTAAATTTCAAATTCTTCGCTACATTCTTTCTGAAATTAGCTTATGGTTGCATTTTCCAGGTTTCCCTACGTGGTCTGTACACCATCATCACACACAAGCACTCATCATACCCCCACGCGTGAAGCACACACGGCCACCACCCCCGCAATCACAATTAGGGAGGTCCACATGTCGATGCACATCTGGCACACCTTCCAAGTCGACACAACCACCACCCTAGCTGTGCCCCACCCCAGGTAGAATCTTGGGGATTATACTTTCCACCGGGGCCCGACGAGATCGTTTCCTCACCCTATCTCGGTAGACCATTCTTCCCACGAAATTCGCGAGCATCACAGCTCTCGAAACCCTAGGGGCCACCGAGGGAGTCCAAAAGTTATTCACCAACTTAGGGTGGGAAAACTTCCTAGCCTTTAGAGCCCTCACCTATAAGAAACTCACTCTTGACTTTCTCGGTTCTCTCACATGTGTGGACTTAGGCTTAAGTTTCAGTGTCATGAACACTGATTATACCATTTCCCTCAATGCACTGAACACTCTATTTCGTTGGCCTATTGCCACAGTAGATGACTCCATAGGTCCATCTAGCGCCCACCTCGATGCATTCAATGCATCCCACTTCTGGGATCGGATCACTAGGGCAGGAGCCTTCTCTCGCATTGCAGCGAAGGCATTTTTAATCAAACACCCATCTTTACGCCTAGCCCACCGCACCTTAGCAAACACACTATTCAGCAGGGAAGGTACAGGCATAGTTACGCGGCCTGAGCTCCTATTCTTATGGGCTATGACTCAGTCCTTGGTGATACGAGCCAGTGGTGCCACTGCACCACGTAGATTATTTCATGTTGGCTCGTGGCAAGTGTATAGGCTCATGCACATTACCACAGCCACCATAGGAAAGATTTGATGTGGCAGCTTTATCACTTTGATCGCTTGCCACCCTCCTATCTCCCTTCAGATTCCCGACACTATAGCACATGTCCCTGGTCCTACTACACTTGACCTCTCAGTTAGAACCAACCTGAGAGACCGGTACCTATGATTATATGGACCATCACACACTCCATACAACATTCTACTGAACCCTACACGTGTCGAGGTGCTTACACAGTGGTCATTTAACCCTGACCCTACCTTTCCTCCTCATGTACAGCTCGAGACTGAGCCCCAGCCCATTCCTATAGATCCCTCCACTTCCACTGCACATGCCACTACGATTCCTGAGGGCACTGGGGAGCCCATTGTCACACAGGCCTTACTTAGTGGCGATGGCTCTGGACCATCTGGCCCACCTCATCCCCTCGATGTTTGTTGCACGTATACTCATATTAGATGAGAAGGTTAAGGGCATCGAGACCTCTGTAAATGATATCAGAGCTACATAGTCTAGGATTCTCTCTTTGGTCTCTGACATTCACCGGATCCATTATCCACACCTGTTGGAAGCAACGATATAGGATCTCTAGTTTGATGATAACAAATGTGTACGAACTATTTAACGTGTGTGCTAAGTGTGTTTCAGGAATGGCAAAGACATAAATATTCAAATGATGACTAAGTCAAAGAGATGGAGGAATTGCTATTCACATAGCAAATGGGCTTGGTCAAAGCGCTATACACCTAGAAAATTGGACTTGGTCCAATATGGGATGAGATGGAGAGAATCACTATGGATTTGTTCATATCAATTAGAAATTTGGGCAATCTAATATTCCTATCTCTTAGGGATTCTCTCCTAAACTCTAGCCTAACCTATATATACTATCATCTCATTAAGGAGAAGGGCGCGGCAGCAAAAATCAAAAGGGACGGGCATATTAATCTCCCATGGCTAAGTGCGGCAAACAAAAGAAACCCTAGT
This sequence comes from Scilla litardierei, assembly GCA_030789695.1. Classification (NCBI taxonomy): domain Eukaryota; kingdom Viridiplantae; phylum Streptophyta; class Magnoliopsida; order Asparagales; family Asparagaceae; genus Scilla; species Scilla litardierei. The sequence continues at coordinate 294,446,352 of CM061141.1, forward strand.
GCATCTCCAAAAAGAAAAAGGCCAGTTCAATTTTTCCACGAGGCCGACATATTGTTTTTACTCCATACTGCTTTTGTGTACTTCCTCTTGCAGGTCATCAAAGAGCGGGCTAAACAACGCATGCACCCCATCACAAAGCAATTGGCCAAAAAGTTCATTATTTTGGTGAATTGGTTAGAAGAGAGAGGCTATGTACAGAAATAAAAGGTGCTGAAAAAATTTCATTAATGGCAAAAGAGAATCATTAGTGGGGGCTGAAGCAAAAGTACACATGGCAACAAAAATCTTTGGCCAAGCAACCAATTTAATTGATTTAGTGTTTTTTTAAATCAAGAAGATGCTCTTTTGTTTCTTCTTGTGTGCAGGGAAAAAATAAAGCAAGGTCGGCCATGAGAAGAGTCATGCAACCAAATTATTAAAGGAGAGAAGGCCAACCATAACTTAGATTTTGTGCAACAAAGATTAAGAAGTTTTTGCGTAAAAGAACAAACCGATTCCCTCTATAACGCTGAAACAAAGAAGAACAGAAGAGATTCAGTAAGGGCTGAACACGTTTTTGCACAAAAGTACATGCAGCATTCAGAAATTGCAAAAAAGGACCCTACCGAGAGGAGAGCTGAGCTAGAGAGCTAGCCGACCAAGACTTTTTGTGTTCCAACAAGCTGATAGCTTCAACCAAGGATTTTCAAGTGCCGCAGGCGTCTACCTTTGAGCGAAGCCGCAACTAGAGTTGCCGAGAGAATTCTACATCTTGCCAGACGAGCTCTGGCCTGTGCTGATTGACGAAGACAATGTCGCTACACAAACTGAGCTTTCTAACCTCTCGTGTTTATTATTTTGTGTAGCAGTTGCTAGATCTTTGTAGGGAAAACTTTACCGACGTTTGTGTTCTTTTGGGACTTGTCTGGTTGGAGCTAGACCAGAGGGTCTTGACGTGTTGTAGCAGTCAAGATATGTGTTTATTAGGTTGATAGTGTTCTGCACTTTGCTGAGTGTGGTACATTCTAGGTGGGGAGTTGGAGCTAGGACCCCATTGTAGCTGTACAAAAGGAACATATTAATGCTAGTATTTGCTTGGGAGCTGGATATAGGTCATTGATGCGACCGAACCTAGGTAAATCTGTGCGTAATCTGTGATTGCCTCTCATTAACTCTGCTTGTGATTTTAACTGCATGTGATTTCTCATGGCTTGTGCGAGAATATTTTTATAAGCCTATTCATCCCCCTAGGGTAGGATCCAGATCCAACAAGTGATATCAGAGCAGGTTTTAGGATCTAGCCTAGGATTGACCATGAATCCCATTGATTGTGCTTTTACTGAGGGTCATTCCATATCACGTTCCCCTAGATTTCATGGAGTAGATTATGCTTACTGGAAATATCTAATGAGAATCTACCTTATTTCTATTGATTATAAAGCTTGGCAAATTGTTGAAAAAGTATATAACCCACTTGTCATTAAAGCCGAAGATGTTGAGATGATTAAACCTGATGATAAATGGGATGACAATGATTGGAGATGTTATTCTCTTAATGCAAAGGCTATGAATGCTCTCATTTGTTTATTAGATAAATCTAAATTCAATCGTATCTCACATTGTCTAACTGCACAGGAAATATGGCATATATTAGAGGTGACGCACGAGGGAAAGTTACAGGTAAAGGAGTCTAGACTTGCACTTCTGAGCACAGAGTACGAGGGATTTCGCATGCTACTATCAGAGACCATATCAGAGATGTTTGCAAGGTTCACCAATATCGTCTACAAGTCTAGCTCGCTTGGTAAGGCCTATTCTAGCCTTGAACAGGTGAGGAAGATATTAAGAGCACTGCCAAGCTCTTTCAGGCCTAAAGTCACAGTCATCCAAGAAGCGAAAGATCAATCACAGATGAGGGTGGAGGACTTGTTAGGTAATTTAATGTCCCATGAACTTGAATTGCAAAATATTAAAGAAAGAGAGAACCCAGAGGAGAAGGAAAAAGCAACAAAGCCACTTGCTCTGAAAGCTAGCGAAGATGAAGATGAGGAGGAGGAGATAGCGCTAATGGTTAGAAATTTTAGAAAGTGCATTGGAGATTCTTTTTATGAATATTGGAAAGTGAATGCAGGATGAATAAAAACTAAATAATCTAAGGGATATGATGTGTATTGCCATGAATAAAAATTGAGCACAAAAATAAATGAAAAAAATTATTATGAATATTGCTCCGTATGTAAAATGGATACAATTCATGGCAAATACACTACCCACGAGTATCGAACATATGCTTAATGGGTAGTCTTTAGCGTTGGTGTACTTTACTCGTCAAGCAATGCCAACCCCACATATAAGAGTCCTTTTAGGCTATGTTTTGGGGTTTGGTACCTTGAACTCATTTTAATGAGGTGGGAAAAATCAATCCTAGGTAATATTCATGTTAAATGGAAAATGTGGATTGATTTGGTTGATGTTCTAAATTGAGTCTCCCTTTTGTACTTCAATGTTTATATTATCACACTTACACAATGGTGATGAAGTGTAAACTATGATTTTCAATGAACTTGAATTGCCTACTTGATGAAAAATGACATGCAAGTGATAGATATAATCTATAATACTTTATTTTTGCATGTGATAGTTGATTGACTTCATTAATACGCTTTTGATGATAACAAAGAGGGAGAAAATGAAAAAGAAAAGATTTGGTAATATTTGTTGAAGGGGGAGCTCTAGAAATACATGTTCAAGGGGAAGCTTGAAAATAGGGGGAGCATGTGTATCACTATTGCTATAATGTTGTGCATGTTAGTAATGCTTGAACGTCTCATTGTATACATCATATGCATTACATACTTCACACACATTTCTCATTGTTCAAATCTTTTACTGGGTTGTCATCATCAAAAGGGTGAGATTGTTGGAAGCAACGATCTAGGATCTCTAGTTTGATGATAACAAACGTGTACGAACTATTTAACGTGTGTGCTAACTGTGTTTCAGGAATGGAAAAGACGTAAATATTCAAGCGTTGACTACGTCAAAAATATGGAGGAATTGCTATTCACATAGCAAATGGGTTTGGTCAAAGCGCTATACACCTAGCAAATTGGACTTGGTCCAATATGGGATAAGATAGAGAGAATCATTATGGATTTGTTCATATCAATTAGAGATTTGGGCAATCTAATATTCATATCTCGTGGGGATTCTCTCCTAAACCCTAGCCTAACATATATTTACTATCATCTCATTGAGGAGAAGGGCGCGGCAACAAAAATCAAAAGGGACGGCCACATTAATCTCCCATGGCTAAGTGCGGCAAACAAAAGAAACCCTAGTGCATCTCCAAAAAGAAAAAGGCCAGTTCAATTTTTCCAAGAGGCCGACATATTGTTTTTATTCTCCATACTGCTTTTGTGTACTTCCTTTTGCAGGTCATCAAAGAGCAGGCTAAACAATGCATGCACCCCATCACAAAGCAATCGGCCAAAAAGTTCATTATTTTGGTGAATTGGTTAGAAGAGAGAGGCTATGTACAGAAATAAAAGGTGCTGAAAAAATTTCATTAATGGCAAAAGAGAATCATTAGTGGGGCTGAAGCAAAAGTACACATGGCAACAAAAATCTTTGGCCAAGCAACCAATTTAATTGATGTTAGTGTTTTTTTAATCAAGATGATGCTCTTTTGTTTCTTCTTGTGTGCAGGGAAAAAATAAAGCAAGGTCGGCCATAAGAAGAGTCATGCATCCAAATTATTAAAGGAGAGAAGGCCAACCATTACTTAGATTTTATGCAGAAAAGATTAAGAAGTTTGTTCGGAAAATAACAAACCAATTGATCCCCTCTGTAACGCTGAAACCAAGAAGAACAGAAGAGGTTCAGCAATGGCTGAACACGTTTTTGCAAAAAAGTACATGCAGAATTCAAAACTTGCAAAAAAGGACCATACCGAGAGGAGAGCTGAGCCAGAGAGCTAGCCGACCAAGACTTTTTGTGTGCCAACAAGCCGAGAGCTTCAACCAAGGATTTTCAAGTGCCGCAGGCATCTACCATTGAGCAAAACCGCAACTAGAGTTACCGAGAGAATTCTACATCTTGCTAGACGAGCTCTGGCCTATGCTGATTGACGAAGACGATGCCGCTACATAAACTGAGCTTTCTAAACTCTCGTGTCTATTATTTTGTGTAGTAGTTGCTAGATCTTCGTAGGGGAAACTTTACCGACGTTTGTGTTCTTTTGGGACTTGTCTGGTTGGAGCTAGACATGAGGATCTTGACGTGTTGTAGTAGTCAAGATATGAATTTACTAGGTTGATAGTGTTCCGCACTTTGCTGAGTGTGGTACGTTCTAGGTGGGGAGTTGGAGCTACGACCCCATTGTAGTTGTACAAAAGGAACATATTAATGATATTATTTGCTTGGGGGCTGGATGTATGTCGTTGAAGTGGCCGAACCAGGGTAAATCTGTGTGTACTCTGTGATTGCCTCTCATTAACTCTGCTTGTGATTTTAACTGCTTGTGATTTCTCGTGGGTTGTGCGAGAATATTTTTATAAGCCTATTCACACCCCCAAGCTAGGATCCAGATCCAACAAGTGATATCAGAGCAGGTTTTAGGATCTAGCCTAGGATTGACCATGAATCCCATTGATTGTGCTTTTGCTGAGGGTCAGTCCATATCATGTCTCCCTAGATTTAATGGAGTATATTATGCTTACTAGAAAAATCAAATGAGAATCTACCATATTTCTATTGATTATAAAGCTTGGCAAATTGTTGAAAAATTATATAACCCACCTGTCATTAAAGCCGAAGATGTTGATATGATTAAACCTGATGATAAATGGGATGACAATGATTGGAGATTTTATTCTCTTAATGCTAAGGCTATGAATGCTCTCATTTGTTCATTAGATAAATCTGAATTCAATCGTATCTCACATTGTCTAACTGCGCAGGAAATATGGCATACATTGGAGGTGACGTACGAGGAAAAGTTACAAGTGAATGAGTCTAGACTTGCACTTCTGAGCACAGAGTACGAGGGATTTTGCATGCTACCATCAGAGACCATATCAGATATGTTTGCAAGGTTCACCAATATCATCTACAAGTCCAGCTCGCTCGGTAAGGCATATTCTAGCCTTGAACAGGTAAGGAACATATTAAGAGCACTGCCAAGCTCTTTCAGGCCTAAAGTCGCCGTCATCCAAGAAGCGAAAGATCTATAGTAGATGAGGGTGGAGGAATTTTTAGGTAAATTAATGTCCCATGATCTTGAATTGCAAAATATTGAAGAAAGAGAGAACCCTGAGGAGAAGGAAAAAGCAACAAATCCACTTGCTCTGGAAGCTAGCGAAGATGAAGATGATGATGAGGAGATAGCGCTAATGGTTAGAAATTTTAGAAAGTACATTTGGAGATTCTTTTTATGAATATTAGAAAGTGAATGCATGATGAATAAAAACTGAATAATCTAAGGATATAATGTATATTGCCATGAATAAAAATTGAGCACAAAAAGAAATGAAAAAAATTATTATGAATATTGCTCTGTTTGTAAAATGGATACAATTCATGGCAAATACACTATCGACGAGTATGGAACATATGCTTTATGGGTAGTCTTTAGCGATGGTGTACTTTACTCGTCAAGCAATGCCAACCCCACATCTAAGAGTCCTTTTAGGCAATGTTTTTGGGGTTTGGTACCTTGAACTCATTTTTAATGAGGTGGGAAAAATCAATCCTATGTGATATTCATGTTAAATGGAAAATATGGATTGATTTGGTTGATGTTCTAAACTGAGTCTCCTTTTGTACTTCAATGTTTATATTATCACACTTACACAATGGTGATGAAGTGTAAACTATGATTTTCCAATGAACTTGAATTGCGTACTTGATGGAAAATGACATGCAAGTGATAGATATAATCTATAATACTTTATTTTTTCATGTGATAGTTGATTGACTTCATTAATACGCTTTTGATGATAACAAAGGGGGAGAAAAGTGAAAAAAAAGATTTGGTATTACTTGTTGAAGGGGGTGCACTAGAAATACATGTTCAAGGGGAGCTTGAAAATAGGGGGAGCATGCGTATCACTATTGCTATATTGTTGTGCATGTTAGTAATGATTGAACGTCTCATTGTATACATCATATGCATTACACCCTTCACCACACTTCACAAACACATTTCTTATTGCTCAAATCTTTTATTGGTTTGTCATCATCAAAAGGGGGAGATTGTTGGAAGCAACGATATATGATCTCTAGTTTGATGATAACAAACGTGTACGAACTATTTAACGTGTATGCTAAGTGTGTTTCAGGAATGGCAAAGACGTAAATATTCAAATGATGACTAAGTCAAAGAGATGGAGGAATTGCTATTCACATAGCAAATGGGCTTGGTTAAAGCGCTATACACCTAGAAAATTGGACTTGGTCCAATATGGGATGAGATGGAGAGAATCACTATGGATTTGTTCATATCAATTAGAAATTTGGGCAATCTAATATTCCTATCTCTTAAGGATTCTCTCCTAAACCCTAGCCTAACCTATATATACTATCTTCTCATTAAGGAGAAGGGCGCGGCAGCAAAAATCAAAAGGGACGGGCACATTAATCTCCCATGGCTAAGTGCGGCAAACAAAAGAAACCCGAGTGCATCTCCAAAAAGAAAAAGGCCAGTTCAATTTTTCCACGAGGCCGACATATTGTTTTTGTACTCCATACTGCTTTTGTGTACTTCTTCTTGCAGGTCATCAAAGAGCGGGCTAAACAACGCATGCACCCCATCACAAAGCAATCGGCCAAAAAGTTCATTATTTTGGTGAATTGGTTAGAAGAGAGAGGCTATGTATAGAAATAAAAGGTGCTGAAAAAATTTCATTAATGGCAAAAGAGAATCATTAGTGGGGCTGAAGCAAAAGTACACAGGGCAACAAAAATCTTTGGCCAAGCAACCAATTTAATTGATTTAGTGTTTTTTTAATCAAGATGATGCTCTTTTGTTTCTTCTTGTGTGCAGGGAAAAAATAAAGCAAGGTCGGCCATGAGAAGAGTCATGCAGCCAAATTATTAAAGGAGAGAAGGCCAACCATTACTTAGATTTTGTGCAGCAAAGATTAAGAAGTTTTTGCGGAAAAGAACAAACCAATTGATCCCCTCTGTAACACTGAAACCAAAAAGAACAGAAGAGATTCAGCAAGGGCTGAACACGTTTTTGCACAAAAGTACATGCAGAATTCAAAATTGCAAAAAAGGACCATACCGAGAGGAGAGCTGAGCCAGAGAGCTTGCCGACCAAGACTTTTTGTGTGCCAACAAGCCGAGAGCTTCAACCAAGGATTTTCAAGTGCCGCAGGCGTCTACCATTGAGCGAAACCGCAACTAGAGTTACCGAGAGAATTCTACATCTTGCCAGACGAGCCCTGGCCTGTGCTGATTGACGAAAATGATGCCGCTACACAAACTGAGCTTTCTAAACTCTTGTGTTTATTATTTTGTGTAGTAGTTGCTAGATCTTTGTAGGGGAAACTTTACCGACGTTTGTGTTCTTTTGGGACTTGTCTGGTTGGAGCTAGACATGAGGATCTTGACGTGTTGTAGTAGTCAAGATATGAATTTACTAGGTTGATAGTGTTCCGCACTTTGCTGAGTGTGGTACGTTCTAGGTGGGGAGTTGGAGCTACGACCCCATTGTAGTTATACAAAAGGAACATATTAATGCTAGTATTTGCTTGGGGGCTGGATGTATGTCGTTGATGCAATCGAACCAAGGTAAATCTGTGCGTACTCTGTCATTGCCTCTTATTTACTTTGCTTGTGATTTTAACTGCGTGTGATTTCTCGTGGGTTGCACGAGAATATTTTTATAAGCCTATTTCCCCCCTCTAGGCAAGGATCCAGATCCAACAACACCCACCCCCCACTCCCTTATGGCAGAACTTCTTGATTACTGCACTCATTCTCCCCCACATACACATGGCCCTCATTTTCACCTCACCATCACTTTCAAGTCATATTTTTGACCTAGCTTGGGGGATATCCACTCGCCTCTCTTCCCCCTCATTTATGTCCTCACATTTTCATTGATTGTATTGCATTGAGGATAATGCATACTTCTCGCATGGGGGATGAGGATTCCATGCTTCAATTTTTATTTTTTCACCTCCACATTCATATTTTTATCCATTTGTATATATGGCATTTCCCTTTTCTTTTTGTTGTCCTTGCATCATGTTTTCTTCGTTTCTATATGCATTCAAAAAAATCAAAAATCAAAATCCTAAAAACACTTGCATCGAAACATGCATCATGCATTCTCCATGCATCATGTGTAAATATATGTTTTGAGAATTTTATGAAATCGAGCCTTATATGCATGGTATATTGAGTGAAATTTCATTTTCTACCCTTTACGCTCGATTTCCTTGATGTTGATTTGAATATATGATTAGGATATGTCTTTAGCCTCAGATCCCACTTAATATGCTAGTCATACCCTTTCTCATTGCCCCTAGTATAGTAGTACTTCAAACCGACCTAGGTTGGACTCTCCTTAGGAATCTACTTTATACATGGACCGTAGAATTGATAGTTGAGTATAATGGTTTATAATCATTCGAAACTTGGATAACGACACACCACCTAGTACTGAGGATTGATCCTGATTAACATATTCATGCCTTCAAAAAAATGAATGAAAAGTGAAGAAAAGAAAGGAAAAAAATTTTCTTTATAAATATAGAAAAAGAATAACATGTGCATTGTTCTCCCAACGACATTGAGTAGCCGGATCCCCGTGCCTTGGGAAGCATTGGGGCCTCGCGTTGAAAGATTTAGCTTGGGGGAGTGCATACGAATAAGGATCATGATTGTTTTGAGCTAGTAGGTCAGAGGGGTCCTTCTTGGCCTAATACCCTACGGTCGTCTGACCTGGGAGTAATCAACTCAACGCTCCTTACACAAACCAATTAGAATCCAAATGAAAAAGAAAAAACAACAACAATGAAAAATGGAAGCATGAATAAACATAACAATATCATGAATCAAGGGACGTTGGCGTGTTGTGAGGGCCACTTCCTCGATGGACCAATAACCCATTATCTGATACTTATCATTTCCTCGACCATTGCATAACTTCGATTCATATTCTTTCAACCTAAGGACGGGTTGGAGGAAATATCCTACGACTTGAGCATGATCATGACTTAGTATATTATTTGACGATTCGAGCTAGAAACAACATCGTAGGATTATATTCTAATCGATGAAAAGGAATTAGTGTGCTACATTTCCATGAATTTGAAATCTCCATTCAACCCACGTATATATGCTCGATATTGTGAAACTCTTAAACTTCATTCCATCATGTGTCTGCTTGCTTGCTTGCCTCCAATCTTTACTCTTTCATGTCTTCTTTGAGGACAATGAAGAGTTTAGCTTTGGGGATTTTGATGAGTGATTTTTATATACATATTTCACGCTCATTTCATATGCATTTCATATCAGTTTATCCACTGCTTTGCTCCATTTTTTTTCGTTTTTGTCTCCTTTTTACTTTTTGGGCTTGTCTGGTGTGTTTCAGGTGAAATCGTGGATTTTTGGAGCCAAAGAGTGTGAATATAGGCTTTTGGAGCAAACAGAGATGCGATATGGTTCAATTTGATGGAGTATTGAAGATCTTCAGTAGTCTCACATGACCATGTGAGATGTCTCACACATTGTGTGAGAAAACACAGCCAAGGAGCAAACGAGGCCTCCACATGACCGTATGATGCAAACATGTGGACCATTCTGTCAAAGGGAAAAATCCGTAACGACACGTTCGTGTGGCCATCCACAAGAAAATGTCACCCCGAAGCTCAAAGATGCAGCAGCCGCAAGAACTTACGTATAGTAGCGACGTGGTTGTATTGCGACTGTTCCTAAGGATGCGTGACTTCATCTAGACGACGCGACCACGTCATCTTCTCAAACGGTCGAGTCAAATCGGGTTCTGCAACGTACCCACTAGGGCTTTGGCAAATTATAAAAGCACGGGAGTGCCACCAAGCTTGGAGGAGGGACCTTTAGCTTCATTTTTGTTCCCTTTTTCATGTATTCTCTTAGTTTTAGGAGGAGATTAGGTTTAGATTAGGTTTTGATGATTTTTCCCTTAGATTGTAAGCATGAATTGATTACTCTTGGAGCAAACCAATGAGATAAGTGTTTATTGTTCTTCTATATTTGTTTTTATAATTGTTGGATGTCTTACATTGTGTTATGTGTTCTTGTAATTGTTCTTCTTCGTGATTATCTTCGTTTATACATGCTTTCATATTGCATCTCGTGTTAATCCCCGTATTTCCATGTTCTGTAAAATTGATCTCACGTAGCTAACAATAACCTAGGATTGAACTAGTACTCGATTACCCAACCTCCCTGCGAACGACCCGTATAGCGTTACGACGACTGCCGTGCGCTTGCGATTTACAACTATATAAAACTCTAACACAAGCGAAGGCCATTTTTTAAGCTTTGGAGGCACAACCATGTCGCTCGCTTAACATGGTCAGGTCGAGTCGGGTTTTACCCGATTCCTGTTAGAGTTTGGGTTTGTCTTTAAGCATTTTGTGCACCGTCACTAAGGGGAGAGCGTGATTTCTTCCCGTTTTCCTTTTTCTTCTTCCTCTGAAAGTAGTTTAGGAGTAGGAATAAGGTTAGGGTAGATTTATTTGTGTTTTCATTGGAGTTTTGTATTGTTTTGGAGACTTTTGAACCATGATGCCTTGAGATAAGTATTCATCCTCCTTATTATGTTTCCCTATGCGTTCTTTGTTATTTTTGTGATGCTCTCTCGTGTTATCTCAATGAATTCTTCAATGTACATTGAGCAGATTCTATCTAGGGCTAAGTAGAACCCTATTGAGGGATTGTATATTGATTGATTATTTTGTTAGCTATTGAACAACGAATTAGTGTTTTAAATAGGAAGATTTATTATCATTGTATATTAGTTTCCCCCTTTGTGGTTAATTAGATCTATCCGCCAACGATTGTTGGGGTGGGTTTAGGGTTTCTAATCCCTTTGTTGATTTATACTATCTTTGTCGCTAACGATAGTTGGGCATAGATTAAAGCCTTCCTAGCATTGACCTGACTTCTATCCATGATAGTGACGTGAATGATGGCTGTGGAATATTGTCGAGCAATATGCACCTGTCATGTGACAATGATTAACGATAGTTGGCTTGGTCACACGAGGGGTAGTCTTATCATAGCATCACGATAGTGGGGGTAAGTGAAAACATTAGGTGTGACAACCTCACCTTAGGATTGATTCGATATCTAAATGAGATGTTCACCTCCATGTACAGCCCATATTAGGGGGATACCTAGCCCTAGAACCTTTCTTCTATATTTATTTTTCCTTTTTATGAAATTACAAACGTAGCTAACCATAACCTAGGATTGACTAGTGCTCTATCAAACACCCTCCCTGTGGATCGAGTTGTGTGTGCTACATTGACACCGTGCACTTGCAATTACATAATTAAAACGGACACATTAGTGAGCTCTGAGCTTAGATTGCAAAGTTGAGGGTGGTTGATCCCGAAAAGGTCACTGCTAAAGTTATGATGAACTAAGGAAGCCATCACTCCCTAAATGGCGAACTTGTTCAGTGACAGTTTCCTTAGGTGTAAAAAGCAGATCGTGCAGAGGTCTCCCACCCCTAGGGTCAGTTCCAGCAGGCTCAAAGCAATGCCAGGGGTAGAAAAGAAGTTGCACTAGCTAAAGAAGCGCCCTCTGAATTCTCGTCTTTAGTAGCTTCGCATTTATAGGCTTGGGTTGTATACATCTGGCTTTGAATAAGCGACTCTTTATAAGAAATTGCATGTTGTCGCTCAGTGCCTTATCCTATAAAATCCTCGAAGGCAAAAAGACTTATCATTTAGGTAGGGCCTGTTGGGTTTTGAAGGACCCTCAGGGGATAAAATCTATGCACATCCTACGTAGGACGGACGATAGAAGCAGAAAACATGCAGCGAAATAAACCATTAAACTATTTAATGATAGCCCTAAGGATTTAATAAACCCTAGCCAGGAAAATCTACTATCTTGGGTTGGGTTTGACCAACCCCAAAGATAGATCTTAATTACTGCAACAATATATGAAAGCATAAAATGACATACACGGAACTTCGTTTTCGCAGAATACGAAGCATTTCAGCAACTTTCTTTCGCTCCCCGAAACAAGCCACCTCCACGCCTTCAAGACTGGACCACCTGAAGCGAGTTGACACCTCGCTCTGAGCCAATCACTCGTAGAAGAAAGTTTCACTTGATACGATCCACGTCAGAGACTTTGAATCAGATCCAAATCTCCTTGCCGTCTTGCTAGGACTCGAACGGATGATTGGAAGAATTTTAGGAGGAGGGAATAATTTTAAATCTTAGATCGAGCGTGCTCAAAAGTTTTTAGCGCTTCTCGAATCGGAGACTTGGTGCAAGTTTCAATAAGGAGGGCTGCCCCTTATTTATATAGGGAGTCGACCCCTCCTCCTTTGCTACGAGCAATGTGGGACTATTCATATGGGATTTTATTTTTAATTTTATAGAAGTCCAAACTTATTAAATTAACCATAAATCCATTTCTGATCTTCGACTTTGAAATAATATATCAAACCGAAGATCTCGAGACAACGATCGCATAGGAAAAAACGACATTCAATTTCGATATCATTTGAGCCTTCAAATGTTGAAAACAATTTCCAAAATCGGGTTTGCGAACAAACAACAAAAAACACGCATCGCGAGGAGAGGCTGGGCACATGCCTTAGAGCATACAGATCGTGCCATGTGGCGCGATCTGCAGGTGTCGCGTGGTGTGTGCCCTTGTTGGGGGCCGCCCGTGTGCAGTACGTGCAGGCCCCACGTGGGCCCCACGCGGGTGCTGTGACCCGCTACCTCATGGCGGGTCTGACCCACCAGGCACGGGCCAGACCTAGTAGCCCTCTAAACTCCTTTGCTTTGTTTTTTTGTGTTTCCGGACTCGTTTGAGCTCCGATTTGGACGCGGTTTCTTCATGTGGTTTTCTCAGGAAGTCCCCTTCGATCATATGCATCATTGTCAACATAATACCAAGTATTAATTATACATCATATGTAAAGTCCCCAATGCTAAACTCATTGGTTTAATCTCACAACTTGTTTGTGAGATTAATTATTCCAATGCATCAAATGCATTCCTCTTTACATTCTTTCTATTAATAAAACGTAAATCCTACTCAGTGTGAGACCCTACAGCCTGATCCTACCACAGGTTGGGGCTCAAAACCACTAAACGACAGTGACCACGAGCAGCAGGTGTCGTCCCTATTTCGACATCATAATTACGTGATTGACACATTGACTAAAGTGTCGTCGGGATCACTCTGACTATGTCTGTGATGAATACTGCAGTTTTAGTCCCTTCGTCATAAATATGTCACTACATAGACTAGGATATGGTAAACTGTCAACCCTACTAGCTAGCACTGGCCAGCTTCATTCGGTCTGTGGTATTTACATGTTGTACTTCCTACAACATATATACCTTGGCCAAGGTTTTTACCAAGAACCGTACTAAGCCTGTGACACTAACTTCCCATGAATGAAAGAGACGAATCCTCTCTTGATCACTACTCACCTCATATGCTTCAAGTGTCACCTAACCTAAGACCTTTCAGCAGGCCTTGCCTCGAAGCTAGATCATAGATCTAAGTGACACCGTTCACGCACAGGTTCGTACAATGACCTCAAGTCTTAAGGACCAACTTGCCTATCATCACTAGCGAGTTATAAATAACAGTTTAGTTAATGTTAACCATTTGATAACCTTTTATTAGGTCGTTCAGTAGACTCATTCTCCATTGAGCACATGTGTCTCGTCTCTGACTTCGCCAAGTTGAATTGATTATGATATCATCAAGACAAAGACACAATGGTCTGTCCGATGTGCCGATATCCTTTTCTCAACGAATCTATGACCATGAAAGCTTTAAGACTCAAGCTCCTATCAGTCAGACACTTCTAATAATCGAGATCTCTATCTAGATACGTGTATGACCTTACTATGAGTCTAAGGAAATTATCTAAGTAATTCAATGAAAACATCATAATAGAAATACTTAGATAATTGATACCAGAAAGCATACTTTCATTCATGAACAAGATGTTTTACATAGATAAATTGCATCGAGGGCATACATCTCTCAACAGGGCCGTCATAGGGGTTCAGGGAAGGAGATTTTTCGTAAGCAACATGAGTCTTATCATGGCACGTGGCTTGAGAATGGGCGTTGGTGCCATCATGGGCACCCTCAGTAGCCTGGGTTTACACTGAAAGGTGGGAGGAATGGGGTACAAGAAGTTTGTGTTCACCATCTTGGTGTCCTCATTAAGTATGTGATCGGCTGCTAGGGGAGTGGCCCCCAGCCTCACGGCCAATCCAAGTCTGGTCAGCCTGCTGTAGGAATGGCCCCCAGTGTTATGGTTGAACCAAGTTTTTGTCAGCTCGCTAGGGGAGTGGACCCAGCCTTACGACCAATCCGAATCTAGTCAGCCGCTGGGGGATTGGCCATCAGCCTTACGGTTGATCAAAGTTTTTGGTCGGTCTGCTCGGGGAGTGGCCCTAGACTTAAGGCTTATCCAAATTTTCAGCCAGCATACTGGGGGAGTGGGCCCCAGCCTTATGGTTGATCCGAGTTTTTGGTCGGCCCACTGAGGGAGTGGCCCGAGCCTTATAGCTGATCCAAATTTTCGGACAGCTTGCTGAGGGAGTGGACCCTAGTGTTATGGTTGATCTAAGTTTTTCGTCGGCCTGCTTGGGGAGTGGCCCCCAGCCTTATGGCCGATCCAAATTTTCGGTCAACCTGCTGGAGGAGTAGCCCCAGCCTTATGGTTGAATTGGGCTTTTGGTCGGCCTGCTGGAGGAGTGGCTCCCAACCTTATAGCCGTTCCAAATTTTTGGTCAGTCTGCTAGAGGTGCGGCCCCAGCCTTACGATTAATCCAAGTCTTTGCTATGATTTTAGCCGATCAAAGCCACAGTCTATGCGTATGTCTAGTAGTACCAAAATTGTGGAACGGGCCGATCAAATGTGAGCACACTTGTTGGGGTTTTATTAATTCGAAAAAAGGAGTACAATTTTTGTTGACGAGGAAAGAAAATGAACTAAAATGACAGGAATGGTCAAGCGTTACTTGAATGATGGAAAATAAGCAGTATGGCCCCCTAAGTCAGGCTTGTTGTCCTCCACCTTAGGACTTGTGCTTATACGATGATCTGGGTAGTGGGTTGGACAATGACACACCCCTTTTTCTCGTTCTACCACCCTTGAGGTGCCCTCTCCATGGTTCACCTTTGGGGCGTCGATGATGTTCTTCAGATACCCTAGATTGATCAGTTGCTCGATGTCCTTAGATGTCAGCAGTCCTCGGTGTCGTGCATGCGGTCCTGGTGGTACCTGTAGAATTTGGTCTCATCTCGTCGCCCAACTTTCATTTTTGAGGGTGGCTTATTGTGTAGCCCTCGTTTTAGACGTAGGCCATTACGACCTCCTTGGGGGCGTTCAGTTTTGTGAAGATCGTGTCGTTGTTGTCTGGCCGGTCCAGTGGATTCCTTTCTCGCATCCTACGATCTCATTGCTCTATGCGAGTACCTTCCTTGGGCTTAGCTTGCTTCTTAGGATCGACAAGGTTTTTGAAGGAACCTTCCACTCTGGTAGCCAATGCTTCATCTTCCATCATGAACTGTTTTACCCTAGTGAGAAGGTGATCTAGGTCTCTGGGTGGATTGTGGTGCAAGGATTTCATGATGTCCTCACACCAGAGCCCCTTCTTCAAAGCAATAATAGTGACCTCCTTGCTACAGTTTTCCACGTCTAGTCTCTCAGAGTTGAAGCACTTCAAGAAGCCCTTCAGTATTTCACCTGGCCTCTGCACCAGAGTGAACAGGTGGTCCGAGCTTCTCTTTCTCCTCTGTCCTTCCATGAATTGTTGGCAGAAAGTATGGGCGAGGCTTCTGAAGCTCCCAATAGATCAGTTAGGGATCACATTTTACCACTCCTTTACCGACTTCTGGAGAGTGGTATGGAAGTCTCGGCAGAGCAGCACATCGTCGGCTCCTTGGAGTTCCATGACCCCCTTGTAGTCATGGACGTATTCTCGAGGGTCACCTGTGCCATGTATTTCTCCAAATTGGTCACCTTAAACTTAGATGATAATTGTGAAGAGATGATCCTCTTCTTCAACAGGTTATGTTTGTCTTTCGAGCTTACCGAGGGATAGCGGTGTCGCCGGATGCCTCCCTGGCGCTTGGGTCACCCCTGCCAATCATTGGAAGCACTCAAAGAATCGCTTTCATAACCGCTAAGTTGGCAGTGGGTGTCAGTGTCGGGAAGCATCCCTCCGGGACATCCTCTTGTGGTCTATCTGAGGCCTTCGCCATGGGCTCATACTTTGTTCTCGTCGGCTTCCCGGCTGGTCGTCGTCTCGGGTGGTGAGGTTGTTGCTCGCTTACTCAGGAGGAGGTCACTAGCATTTGGAAGTAGCTGCGGACAAGTTAATTACGGTCCTCTCGCCCCTCCTCTCCTCTTCGTCTTGGGGAGAGACTGGGGTCCACGATTGTTGCAAAGACAAGGGGGCATCCCAAACCGATGCTCTAGGTTCAGAGATGCCACTTCTCAGTCTGCGACTACGGCAAAACATATTACGGGGCGTCGTCGAGGGTGGCTTGGGAATTTAGGTGGGCTTCCTGTTGGCCGGTACTGTGAACCGGTGAGCCATTCTACGACGACTGCCAACGTTTGTATGTTGGCTTTAACTTCCCTAGTGAACAGGTGAAAATGCTCCAAAGTCACTAGCTGCGACTCGGTCGTCTCTCCATTAGAGAAGGGCTGAGGTCCGTGTCGGGCGACGAATAGCTAGCCTCCTCCACGATAGTTGGCAAGTAAGGCCCCACGTTGGTGGGCTGAGCCATGTGGTGTGGAAGACGACGTACACACTGACTCGTTCCCACAGATGGCGCCAGATATTTAGGGTGTTTTCTCACCACAGGTATTGATGGAAGGAAGTCCGAAGGGTGCAGCTGATATTGTAGATGAGGCCGGCCATTGGAACATCGATCGAGTGACTGGCCCAAAATAGTGCTTCTCTCAAGCGCAAGAGTCCGTACGAGTAATATAATCTAGGAGTCCAGATGTCGAATCCTCGGGAGAAAATCTGTTGAAACCATAAAGCTTAAATCAAATAAAAAGCCAACGTAGTGAAACTAAACACTTTAAATGGTGATGGTGTGGATTGGTTTGATGGTGATTTATGAATACGTGAACAATACGAACAAGGAAAATTCGTGAAAATATTTATGAGAAGTATACACATGGTATGGGTTCGTTAGGATCAATGATTCGTATTAATTTGGTTGATTAAATATAACTCAATAAATTCCCCTTTTGGGAGCA
This sequence comes from Scilla litardierei, assembly GCA_030789695.1. Classification (NCBI taxonomy): domain Eukaryota; kingdom Viridiplantae; phylum Streptophyta; class Magnoliopsida; order Asparagales; family Asparagaceae; genus Scilla; species Scilla litardierei. Next base: position 294,463,832 of record CM061141.1, read on the forward strand.
ATTCATCGGAAAATACCCTTTTGGAGATTAAAGCACAAAATTCAATAAGGTCGTCGCTAAAGTTATATTCTTCTAAAATTAAGATATGAAACTCTCTTTTGGAGAGATCAAAACTCACCCTTGTGGGGCGATCATCACCTCAATCACGCTCTTTTGGAATATGAAAAAGTTGATTTTTAAGCCAAAGATCACAACTTTACCGACATACAATTTTAGCGCAAAAATACAACCAAACGAATACGAATCACATCTCCTAACTATGCCATACCATGCACAATAGAAATTTAGCTACTCATACTGAAAATAAACAGAGAATTCATCATATAAATCATGGTTCTAAGCAATACAATCAAAAAGAGTTCAAAATACGCTACAGAGTTCAAGAATATCACCAAATACACTAGCAAATAGACTAATAAACCCCCTCTTCTTCTTCCTCAAAGCCTCTGGAATTTTGCCTCATGTTGCCCTCTGTATTCTCCTTGAAATTCTGCAAAAATCGGCTCCAAAATCTTCCAAATACGCCAAGAATACCCCCAAAAACCCTAAGAATACACTTAAATAGGCACATTGCGGGTTTAATAGCATTAATAGGTCTCAAATTCGCATCCAAACAAACCCAAACCTGCATCACACAGCCACTCGAGATCTCGGCCGTCCGATTCGTGCGGGATCGCACATGGGGTCGCTGCGTGGCCTTAGAAAGTCGTGCGCCCTTCGTTGAGCTGCTCTTTGATCCGATTTCGCGTCGGGGACTCTAATAATCGTTGGATCGAAATCGTCCGGCCTCGATTTTGCCACTTCGAACGAAAAAAATCATGCCTACGCTTCTTCTCGCTTCAGAACGCGGGGTGTATAATGGTCGTTGGATGAGGCGGCAACTCCACGGATGCACGCCACGTGTGCTCGATGCCGCTTCCGTCTGCGTTCGTGCGGGCTGATTATGCACCGTTTGATCTCGAGCGAACGGTCTGTATGGAGCCGCGTCGCCGCTTCGATGAGCGATGCTCCTTGCCGTTGGCTTCGTAATCAACGTTCTTGATTGTGCCACGTCGCCCGCAGCGTTTGATTTCGCTCCGCTTTCGTGTGCCGTCGGATCCGGATCGGACGGTTGATAACATGCCGCGTCAGCCTCCGATTTTGCGCTGCTGCAGGCCGTTCGATCGAAATTGGACGGTCGAAAAGCTTCCACGTTGTCGCTTTTGGTCGAAGGGCGGTATACGGATTTGTATGTCGGCGCGTATTTGCGTATTTTCTTATGTATATCTCCAATTAGTATGTATTCTGCATTCAAAAATTCACAGTAATTAGCACAGATCTCAGAAAAATACAAATAAATAGTCATTGGAATCGTGAGATCGAGACCAAGCCTTGAAAAATATAAAAAGGTAGTAATACTCAATAAAATTCATACTTTGAGTACAAATCAAGTGATATCTCTAATAAGTGATGGTATACAGTATATGAACGTATTAGAGACCAATTAAACATCATTTACACATAAAATATGGCTAAATGGGGGGTTAAATATGCAATATTCAACCCGAATCACACCCCCCAACTAGCGATTTGCTAGTCTCTAGCAAAAAGAGCGATGAATACAGATGATTAATAAAACAATAAATTCTATCAATTGCTTATGGCATGGCCCAATAATACGGTTTCCAACATGATTTTGACCATCAATATACCCAATCCATTCACAAGATCAATCACTTGAGATTTTCTCTAATTTAATTTGAATAAATAACATGCAAACATCGTTTTGCGCAAACGAAAGTATAACACGCCGTTATATTCTAGTTTTCTTGTTTCCAAAGAATTGGCGTCTCAGAAAGTAACAGTTCAAATCATGGGTATTGAGATCGCTTAGTTATTCACCATTTCTTTTCTTTTATTAGTTCCGCGTAACGCGCATAAAGCAACATTTGTAGAAAAATGTATAACTTGGATTGCTCCATCAAATGAGTGAGTTTCCGGTCAATGGCTCCCAAATCAGACGATAATAGGGCATAAGGCCAAAAAGGACCCCTCAGACTGTACTACTCGAGCCAACCAAGTTATTTTTTAGTGACATACTTATTCATTTTTTTTGTTTCTTCATTTTTCTCTTTTTTTCTGTTTTTTTTCGTAAGCAACTCAACACCCATTCTTTGAATCATAAACATTAATAACAATGGCCAAATTCCTCTTCAACTTGAAGATTATTCTAATAAATCGTGTATACTTAAGCTTTTTCATCACATTAGCATGCATGAAATAAATTCAAACTATTTTGAGATATTAATCATGGAAATTGAAAGTTTTCATGAATAGCATATTAACGGTAATTCCATGAAGGAAAAATAATTAACTCAAGCCACAAACAATTTTCAGAACTCAATCAATGTATAATCATCCGTATTGAGGAATGTGAAGGAGTTTTAAAAAGATGAGGATGGTGATATAATCTTTTCTTTGCCTTTTTTAAAAAAATCCTAAGGTCTCATACACACCCCCCAACTAAAGATGGACATCGTCCTCAATGTCGAAAAGGGTACGAGTTTATTCAAAGCAAGAAACCTAGAAAGCTTATAAAAATTACACTAATGGAAAGAACACACCGTGGTCAAATGGCAGATCCCGAATCTTTAATTGTGGAGGAAGTTGTTCAATTTGCTCCTTGCGCTCCTCAGAGAGTAATCTTCCTCCAACAACTAAACTAGATCCCAGCAACGTAACTCCCAGCATCTCTATAGGATGTTCACTATATCCTGCAAGAGATGAGTCACGTCAATCCATTTTAGTCTAAGATTCTTCTTAATAAAAATATTCCAAATGTAGTCATCAAAATAGTTGAAATAAATTAAAGCAAGTTGATGACTACTCCCTGAAAGATATGCACTACTCTCGGTATGATGCTCAGTCATTGGGGAGAGGGGTAAATGATTTTGGGAAAAAACTGGAGGAGAGAATGGTTCTGGCTCCATGGCGATAATCTCAAAACCCTTGTCCCTAGTTGTGTCCTCCTCCTGTTTATCCAAAATTGCTAGCTCGTCCTCTCTTTTGCACACACTTCCTGCCATGTAGATATTTTATTTGTGTCCTCAACGGGACATGGTTCGCTCGATATACCTGCAATAGAAGATAAACTCGTATTAGATTCTTGAAATTGAGTTTCAAAAGCATTACTTTCTTCTAGGCAAGTGGCAATCAGAGTAAGATTTTCAAAGGATTTCTGAATCTGCCGATTCCGAGCAAGGAAATTCTCTTGGAATTGATGGGATGTGGCCTCCTATGTCTGAATAATTAAGTAAACTTCCTCTTTCAAGGATTGCAAAGGTACGTCTACGCTTTGCCCCCTTGATCAAGGCACGAAGGCTCCGTTGAATCGCACTCTGAAGTCTCTTTTATGATTTCCTCATTCTCTTGTAAAGACTCCATGTATCTCCACGCCTCTGTCGGCGTCATGACTCTCAAGAATTCCTGCAGCTGTGGTCGTAGTCCATCTAGGAAGGACTTCATAAGCTCATTCTTTGTGTACCCATGCTGCGGATAGCTCGATATTATGTCTGTGAACCTCCTCCAGGCCTAAAAGAAAGTTTCACAGATAGTTTGATTAAAATTAACGATCTTGAGCTTCTCCATCCTATGTTTGTGTGCATTAGCGTACTTTGCATCATACAGATTGTTTGTGCAATAGAAATTCATATACTCCATTTTTTTACAAAAATAAAAAAAAATTTATGTACAGTAAAGTTGAAAGATCTCACCAAAGCTCCTCTAAATGAAATAAACTGTGGTAACAAACCATTCTCCCCGGCAACGGCGCCAAAAACTTGACTGGCCCAAAATAGTGCTTCTCTCAAGCGCAAGAGTCCATACAAGTAATATAATCTGGGAGTCCAGATGTCGAATCCTCCGAAGAAAATCTGTTGAAACCACAAAGCTTAAATCAAATAAAAAGCCAACGTAGAGAAACTAAACACTTTAAATGGTGATGGTGTGGATTGGTTTGATGGTGATTTGTGAATACGTGAACAATACGAACAAGGAAAATTCGTGAAAATATTTATGAGAAGTATGCACATGGTATGGGTTCGTTAGGATCAATTATTCGTATTAATCTGGTTGATTAAATATAACTCAATAAATTCCCCTTTTGGGAGCAATTCATCGGAAAATACCCTTTTGGGGATTAAAGCACAAAATTCAAAAAGGTTGTCTCTAAAGTTATATTCTTCTAAAATTAAGATATGAAACTCTCTTTTGGAGAGATCAAAACTCACCCTTGTGGGGCGATCATCAACTCAATCACGCTCTTTTGGAATATGAAAAAGTTGATTTTTAAGCCAAAGATCACAACTTTACCAACATACAATTTTAGCGCAAAAATACAACCAAACGAATACGAATCACATCTCCTAACTACGCCATACCATGCAATATAGAAATTTAGCTACTCATACTGAAAATAAACAGAGAATTCATCATATAAATCATGGTTCTAAGCAATACAATCAAAAAGAGTTCAAAATACGCTAAAGAGTTCAAGGAATATCACCAAATACGCTAGCAAATAGACTAAGAAAACACATCTTCTTCTTCCTCGAAGCCTCTGAATTTTGCCTCAGGTTGTCCTCTGTCTTCTCCTTGAAATTCTGCAAAAATCAGCTCCAAAATCTCCCAAATACGCCAAGAATACCCCCCCCAAAACCCCTAAGAATACACTTAAATAGGCACATTGCGGGTTTAATAGCCTTAATGGGTCTCAAATTCGCATCCAAACAAACCCAAACCCGCATCACACAGCCGCTCGAGATCTCGGCCGTCCGATTCGTGCGGGATCGCACATGGGGTCGCCACGTGGCCTTTGAAAGTCGTGCGCCCTTTGTTGAGCTGCTCTTCGATCTGATTTCGCATCGGGGACTCTAATAATCGTTGGATCGAAATCGTCCGGCCTCGATTTTACCACTTCGAACGAAAAAATTCACGCCTACGCTTCTTCTCGCTTCAGAATGCGGGGTGTATAATGGCCGTTGGATGAGGCGGCAACTCCACGGATGCACGTCACTGTGCTCAATGCCGCTTCCGTCTGCGTTCGTGCGAGCTGATTGTGCACCGTTCGATCTCGAGCGAACGATCTGTATGGAGCCGCGTCGCCACTTCAATGAGCGATGCTCCTTGCCGTTGGATTCGTAATCAACGTTCTTGATTGTGCCACGTCACCCGCAGCGTTTGATTTCGCTCCGCTTTCGTGTGTCGTCGGATCCGGATCGGACGGTTGATAACATGTCGCGTCAGCCTTCAATTTTGCGCTGCTGCTGGCCGTTCGATCGAAATCAGACGGTCGAAAAGCTGCCACATTGTCGCTTTTGGTCGAATGGCGGTATATGGATTCGTATTTCGGCGCGTATTTGCGTATTTTCTAACGTATTTCTCCAATTAGTATGTATTCTGCATTCAAAAATTCACAGTAATTAGCACAGATCTCAGAAAAATACAAATAAATAGTCATTGAAATCGTGAGATTGAGACCAAGCCATGAAAAATATAAAAAGGTAGAAATACTTAATAAAATTCATACTTTGAGTACAAATCAAGTGATATCTCTAATAAATGATGGTATACAGTATACAAACGTATTAGAGACCAATTAAACATCATTTACACACAAAATATGGCTAAATGGGGGGTTAAATATGCAATATTCAACCCGAATCACCAAGCTACCTCTGGAAAGAGCGATCTCCGAGCCAAGCTATGGATGTCGAGCAGATCTTTAGCGTAACAATCTCTTTAGTAAACTGCAAGGCATGAAGCTTGTCAGGGGCGTCGGATTTGAGTTTCGGACCAAATTTCCTCCGATGCTTAAGTCAGGTCGCGACTAAAGAATACTCAGTGGTACTGCTTCCGACCTGTTGGGCAGTCGTTCACTAGTTCTCAAACCGAGCTATATGGAGGAAGAAATGTATTTGGTGGAACAGGTCTTAAGAGTATAGAAGTGCATGAGTGTCAGATATCTGAAGTCCCCCTTAACTACCTCTCCGTTGGGTTATTTGTAGGCGAGCATTTTGTCAATGCTCTCCACCCCAAGACGCACAGGCATTCATGGCGTTTATTGCCTCCCTGTCGTGATGTATGCATTGATGGCGATGTAATGCGCAATTATTAACCGCTCGGATAGAAGAACGCATCCCCTAATCATGGGTGCCCGGTAGTTAATCAGGCAGTTGCATGAATGGATGGAGAAGGACCTGCACGTGAGGGTTCCTGGGCCCAAGCACTGGGCCATATTTGGCCACTCAGCTAGTCGCGGTCAACTCGACGGCCTTTAGGACTGCAAAGGATTGAATCAGTCAGGGTGTCCGTCCCCCGACCTGGAAGGTTCGCCCATCGGTCCTCTGACGTCTTTGAAACGACCACTTTTCGGTCTTGTGTTTTTGTGTGTGTATGTTGTTTCGTGCGTGTGTATTCATATTTTTGTTTTATTGTTATCCTCTGTAACTCAGACGCGCGACTGAACCCCGTTTTCCTCCCAAAGGCGCGATCGCACCGGTATCTTCTTTTAATTTTAGGATATCGAGGGTGAAGTTGTTAATATCGGTTATAATTTTTAACTCAACTTTTAACACACACATAAATAAAGAACTGAACGTTTAAAACTTTCAAAACAGAACTTTTTAAACAAACCCTCTGAATTATACTGGGTTTTGAAATAAACTGTAACAAAAAAAAGTCGATTTTAAATCTTAATAGACCCCTTATGCCACGCAACCAACCCCAATTACCTCTCCCCATTTTATCCTCTCTCTACACACGTGGGAGCCCCCCCCCCCCCCATCACCTACTTTATTCTTATTTAACAACCCCTAAAAAGAACCCTAATGCTACAACTGCAGACCAACCCCCTTTCTCTCCCTCTTTACTCAAACTACCATCTCCCCTCGACCTACAACAACCCAGGCCTACATCTCATGTCGTCCCCACACTCGCAAGCCCCGACCATGCGTGACCTCTCCATCGCCCACCAACATCAGCGGCCTCCCACCTCCCACTTGCCCTATCTCTTCATCTCCTCCGCAGCCTACCCTATTATAAACTCTAGTTCTTTCTTTAACCTATAGCAGCAGTAGCCGCCCCCCTCCTATTCTCTCTTTCTTCATGCAACAAGAACCGCAGCGCCCTAGTTTCTCTTCCCACGACATCCACACTCCAAGCCGCCGGCGTTTCGACCTCAGTCCGGCCATCCCCTCCAGTCGCCATCATCCCCGCCCAAGCACCCCAGTTACTTGCCCACGCAAACATCAACCCCACAGCGGCCATCTTCTCTCAACCGCCCCCCATTCGAACGCCGACCAGCCCTACCGCGCCTCCTCTTTCGTCTTCTCCTTCGCACCACCTCCCAAGCCTCGCACACGCCGCCAGTCAACCTCCATCTTCCCTCTCGCACTTCCCTCTCCCTGTAAGCCACGGCCCCCTCTTCTCTCCCAGGCGCAACGTATTCCCTAGCCCAGATCGCTTCCCCCGCGCAGCTAACCAACACCGGAGCCACATAGCCGCCTGCTGCTCGCAACAAACGCCCAGCACACCTCAAACCTCAGGTCATCACGCGTAGAGACCCCCAAGGCTCAGACGACGCAACCCTCTCCTCCTCTCTCAGAGTTACGTCGACAGCACACCCTAGGACTCGCGCCGACAGCCGCCGTCCAACCTGCGGACAGCCCCTTCGGAGAAGTTCAGTCGTCGATGTTTTTCCCGCTGAATGCAGACCTCCGACGACCTCACTAGCCGTTGTCCGCTCCTCAAACACCGACGACGCCGCTGTTTTGGAGTTATACGTGTCACCTCTACCCATCGCTGCGTCCCGACCCTTCTCTAAACAACAGGTTAGTAGATCTACCCTTAAACAACTTATAACCCACACCGTAAATTAGAAGACCTAATAAAATTGAATGATTAGACGTCTTAGGAGCTGTTTATAATGCAATTATGATCGAAAACAGTTTAATTTGATTATATATTTTGTCAAAATAGTAATTCAAACTCAACGCAGCGTAGTACCCGTCGAGACGTTTCCGACGACACCAAGAACGCCAAAAACAGGCAAGTGTGCAATTAATTATGAATTTTTGAAGTTTGATGCGTAATACGTCACTTTTACTTATTGCTGTGTAACTTGAAAACCATACGTGAAATGACGCATGAAAATGAAGCCATGACATTCGAGACTAAATTTGTGACCCAATGGCATATCACACGACATACTATAGTTTTAAAGAACAACAAAGAAAAATTAGTTTTGTAGCATGTTCACCAAAAACTTATGTTTAACGCTATGTTTAAATTGTTGCAAATATTGTTTAACCCCTTCAACTCGTTGAAAATGTTGTGTAAACTAAGTAATTTTGATGATGTTAAATAACTACAAGTCTTGGAATGTTTAATGAGTTGGACATCGTGAAAATCGTACGCCTCGAAGGCGAAATCATGAAAATCGTGATGTCGTGTGAGTCGACTAGGCCGGCTCGTGTTCTGGCAAACTTTTGGGTGGGGTTAGGGTTGAACGGCCACTAAGCGTATGTAGGGGTCATGTCTTCAAGAACACCACCTATACGATGGGTTAGTATCAATCACGATTATACCCCCGTGAGGAGAATGACTTACTCATCACGTCTTAAAGACGGGAACCCTAGGAGTGAATAGAAAACGCGAACATGAAAATTACAACTTGTCATGCCAATAAAGTGAATGTCAGTACCTTACTTCCACAAACCTACTTAGAACTGCCATGTTATGATGTTAAATTTTGCTTCGCTTTTAAATCTGTCATCCCTTAAAATGCTGTTGCGGACACCTTAATTATATGCAAATAACTGTCATTTCTAAATTCATATTATATGCACACCTTGCCTTGGTTTCTGACCTTTACTTGCAGACCTTGCTGACATACATTCATGTCTTTTTGAATGTATGTCATATCTTGAGCCGGAGTCTCAGGAGGACCCTTTAAAGACGCCTGACTTAGCGAGCCAGGAGTTCGCCGTTGACGCCAAGTCCTTCCCTACAGAGGACTAGACCTACCCGTTGTTGTTTTCATTTGTTTACTTTCAGTACTTTCTTGTGTACGTTCCTTCATTGTACTTTGGCCCAGCTGTGGCTTTGTTGTTTAATTTCGTGTACGAACTTTTATCTCTGGATGTGGCGCTTATCTTTTGAATGTTTTCTGATTGTTCTGAAACGCAAATGCAAGGACCTCCCCTGTGTTTTTATCACAGACGCTTATTGGACTCAAGCTTCACCGCTCCAGTTCAAGCGGACCACGTATCGTTCTCGTTTTCGGTGCCTTTTGGGAAGCAGGGCGTTACAGGTTTTAGTGGTAACCCATGCAGGTCCTGCAACTGCAAAATTCAGAACAACGAGAACACTTTTCAATAGCCAAAACATCCAGAATTAGTTCGTACGCAAAATTACTCGAATACCTTGTCTCAGCATGATAGGAAACCCAATATTAGGATAATAGGAAGGGTTAGTTAGACACTCGTGCTCGTTAGTTAGACACCCTTGCCACGACTTAGTATTATCATCTGGGAGTCACCCTAGCGATTGGTCATCCAAGCTTTGACCATATCAGATTTTTGAATTTCGTTAGTCGTTTGCTTAGATTTATCAAATCTAGGGCCCAACCAAACGTAGCGGTCGTCGCATCCGTACAAGTCAAACCTGAGACGCCTGCAATGAGTAGACTTTGAAGCATAGAATATTCCAGACCTATAAGATCTCGATCTCGATCCTGAACGAAACCTTACCTCGGCTTCCCTAACGCAGTCTAGTTCGTTGAAGGACCTTAGTGCTAAACCTTAGTCGACCCAATGATCATTTCCCCCTGATTTTACTATTTCCTAATCATTACACTTCCATATTAATGATCGTAGAAAGCCATCGTAGCGTATTCACGGAGTTACTTCTTAGTCGTCCTTATGTTTCGATTGTCAAACCTATTCCTTATACTCGATTCACATAAACTCTTCAGGTCAACCATCATTAATCTCTTGAATTTTCCCCATTGCATATCCCGAATCTTTTAAAAGTACTTTCAATAGCCCTTTTATTGGATTCCTCGCCAGTTTATTTCCTTTGAAAATCTTTAGTATATACTTAGGTTTCCTACCTTCAGTTGATTTAAACTCAATCTTGATTATGAAGTTCTCTTGACAAAATCTTTAATTACTATCTCGTAACGATTTTTCTAACCTATATCATATGTACTTCTATGTTTACTCTACCTTCTTCATATAATGAACTTCATTTTTAAACCTTATTTCCATTTCGCTAATTCAATATATCATTTCTTTCCTTGCAATACTACTGAAATTCAAAACAACTTATCGTACATATTTTAAAGTACTTTTCTATACTAAATAGAACTCAAATCTTTCAAAGTGTCAGTTGGGTATTCATCGTATTTATATATCAAAATTTTTGTCCAAATCTATCTCCATTTGCATTCACAAAACAAATCACTACATCACTATGCTCATATTATTATTTTCGTCAATTATTTGACTAATCATATTTAACGTTTTACCTTATATCACATAACCGCCATTCGACTTCGGATTCTTTACTATTGCCTGGTCATCACATTAGTTTTTAGCATTGCTTATTTCGACTTTAGCAAGTCCAGCTTAAAATTTCGTTATAATCAGTTTAAATGTTACCTTCCATTTAATCCATCATCAGTGTGATAATTTTGTTATTCATTATATTATTAGAATATTAGATATGATCAATACTATTATGGGATTTTATTTACAGATATGCGCTCAGTTTGAGATTATAAAAGGTATAGTTAGGATTAGTTGATTGTGAACGCGAATAACTTAGATTACTCCAATCTATGAGGTGATAAAGAGAATGAGATTTTCAAGACTTATTTTTGATAATACATGTGCGTAACAGACCCAATAAAGTATTCTTGGTGAAAGAATTGTATACAGGAAGATGAGTAACAGCTAAGAGTGGCTATGAAAGTATAATACTATTTATGGTGACGATGATAAGGAGTAAAGTATTTAAAGGAACAAAACTTGATTATACGGGTAGAATGATGAAGGTTTTAGAAATGATACGATGTGTTGATACGAACGGATAGTTGTGTGGATGGATCTAAAATTGCTTAGTGTAAGATATATGGAAAATAATAAGATGTGATTTAATAATTCAGTAATTATGTGAATATATTTATGAGTCATCACGATGAAGAAGTATTGGGAACATAAAAATTGTTGATTGTAAATGGCGAAGTATGCTAGGCGTATTTGTACTCGTTGTCATAGAATAGTAATTGGTAGAGCATCGTTATAGCGATTGATTGATATAAGGATAAGATTGAACTTGGATGATATCATCAATTATAGTGCTACATGTTAGGTTAGACGATGAACAAGGTGATGACACGTTAATGGATAAGACGACGGATAGGAATAAACAGTTTTGAAGAATTTGGCTACGGAGGAATTATACATTAGAAATTTCCCAGGAAATATTACTGCTCTGAAAAAAAATGATAAGTGAAGAAGTGATGGAATTTACAAAAGGATATTGTTTAGTGATATTTAGTGGTGTAAAATATTGATTATTTTAAAGCGAGAACTTTGAGTTATAATTTGGGTGGTATTGATCGATCTATAGTTAAGTGTTAGGATGTGATTATAATTGTAGCATTATTCAGTGATGAGACGATTAGTGATGCCTTATTTGAGGAACGCTTGATTGAGGTTACCGGTTAGCGTTCATTAAGTCGGAACTTTGGGGTTGCAGTTATAGGTATATACTTTTCCTCTCACCCTTATCCTAAACACTTTGATGCAAATTCATTAGTAGTCATCCGTAGTTATGTTACTCGTCCACTAAGAGTTAGATCATCGACAGTGCATCGACATCCGAACCCATTTTGAATTAAATCTTGACCACCTCACCTGTATCGATTCCTGACGAAATTTCATTTCTCCGTCACGTAGTTTTTTTTCAAATCAGATTTTACTTCGTAGAAATACGACGAGATGTATAAGTATTATCGGTATCTGTCTAGGGTACTCAAAATTCTTAGAAATTCCGAGGGCGGAATTTTCTGTAAGGTGGGTAGGATGTAACGACCACTTTTCGGTCCTGTGTTTTTGTGTGTGTATGTTGTTTCATGCGCGTGAATTCGTATTTTTATTTTATTGTTATCCTCTGTAACTCAGACGCGCGACCGAACCCCGTTTTCCTCCCGAAGGCGCGATCGCACTGATATCTTCTTTTAATTTTAGGATACCGAGGGCGAAGTTGTTAATACCGGTTATTATTAATATTAATATTTTTCTAACTATAATGTTTAACTCAACTTTTAACACACACATAAATAAAGAACTGAATGTTTAAAACTTTCAAAACAAAACTTTTTAAACAAACCCTCTGAATTATACTGGGTTTTGTAACAAACGGTAACAAAAAAAGTCGATTTTAAATCTTAACAGACCCCTTATCCCACGCAACCAACCCCAATTACCTCTCCCCATTTTATCCTCTCTCTACCCACGTAGGAGCCCCCCATCACCTACTTTATTCTTATTTAACAGCCCCTAAAAAGAACCCTAAGGCTACAACTGTAGACCTACCCCCTTTCTCTCCCTCTTCACTCAAACTACCCTCTCCCCTCGACCTGCAACAACCCAAGCCCACATCTCCTGTCGCCCCCACACTCGCAAGCCCCGACCACACGCGACCTCTCCATTGCCCACCAACGTCAGCGGCCTCCCACCTCCCACTCGCCCTATCTCTTCATCTCCTCCGCAGCCTACCCTATTATAAACTATAGTTCTTTCTCTAACCTATAGCAGTAGTAGCTGCCCCCTCCTATTCTCTCTTTCTTCACGCAACAAGAACCGCAGCGTCCTAGTTTCTCTCCCCATGACATCCACGCTCCAAGCCGCCAGCGTTTCGACCTCAGTCCAGCCGTCCCCTCCAGTCGCCATCATCCCCGCCCAAGCACCATAGTTACTCGCCCACGCAAACATCAACCCCGCAGCGGCCATCTTCTCTCAGCCGCCCCCCATTCGAACTTCGACCAGCCCTACCGTGCCTCCTCTTTCGTCTTCTCCTTCGCACCACCTCCCAAGCCTCGCACACGCCGCCAGTCAACCTCCCTCTTCCCTATCGCACTTCCCTCTCCCCGTAAGCCGCGGCCCCCTCTTCTCTCCCAGGCACAACATACGCCCTATCCCAGATCGCTTCCCCCGCGTTGCTAACCAACGCCAAAGCCACATAGCTGCCTGTTGCCCACCACCAACGCCCAACACCACTCAAACGACGCAACCCTTTCCTCCTCTCTCGGAGTTACGCCGACAGCACACCCTAGGACTCGCACCGACAGCCACCGTCCAACCTGCGGACAGCCCCTTCAGAGAAGTTCAGTCGTCAATGTTTTCCCCGCTGACTGCAGACCTCCGACGACCTCACTAGCAGCTGGCCGCTCCTCAAACGCCGACGACGCCGCTGTTTTGGAGTTATACGTGTCGCCTCTACCCATCGCTGCGTCCCGACCCTTCTCTACACTACAGGTTAGCAGATCTACCCTTACACAACTTATAACACACACCATAAATTAGAAGACCTAATAAAATTGAATGATTAGACGTCGTAGGAGCTGTTTATAATGCAATTATGATCGAAAACAGTTTAATCTGATTATATATTTTGTCAAAATAGCAAACCGAACTCACCGTAGCGTAGTACCCGTCGAGACGTTTCCGACGACACTAAGAACACCAAAAACGGGCAAGTGTGCAATTAATTATGAATTTTTGAAGTTTGATGCGTAATACGTCACTTTTACTTATTGCTGCGTAACTTGAAAACCATACGTAAAATGACACATGAAAACGATGCCATGACATTCGGGACTAAATTTGTGACCCAACGGCATATCACACGACATACTATAGTTTTAAAAAACAACAAAGAAAAATTAGTTTTGTAGCATGTTCACCAAAAACTTATGTTTAACGCTATGTTTAAATTGTTGCAAATATTGTTTAACCCCTTCAACTCGTTGAAAATGTTGTGTAAACTAAGTAATTTTGATGACGTTAAATAACTACAAGTCTTGGAATGTTTAATGTGTTGGACATCGTGAAAATCGTGCGCCTAGAAGCCGAAATCGTGAAAATCGTGATGTCGTGTGAGTCGACTAGGCCGGCTCGTGTTCTAGCAAACTTTTGGGTGGGGTTAGGGTTGAACGGCCACTAAGCGTATGTAGGGGTCATGTCTTCAAGAACACCACCTATAAGGTGGGTTAGTATCAATCATGATTATACCCCCGTGAGGAGAATGACTTACTCATCACGTCTTAAAGGCGGGAACCCTATGAGTGAATAGAAAACGTGGACATGAAAATTACAACTTGCCATGCCAATAATGTGAATGTCAGTACCTTACTTCCACATACCTGCTTAGAACTGCCAAGTTAGGATGTTAAATTTTGCTTCGCTTTTAAATCTGTCATCCCTTAAAATGCTGTTGTGGACACCTTAATTATATGCAAATAACTATCATTTCAAAATTCATATTATATGCACACCTTGCCTTGGTTTCTGACCTTTGCTTACAGACCTTGCTGACATACATTCATGTTTTTTTGAATGTATGTCAGATCTTGAGCCGGAGTGTCAGGAGGACCCTTTAGAGACGCCTGACTTAGCGAGCTAGAAGTTCACCGTTGACGTCGAGTCCTTCCCTACAGAGGACTAGACCTACTCGTTGTTGTTTTCATTAGTTTACTCTCAGTACTTTCTTGTGTACGTTCCTTCGTTGTACTTTGGCCCAGCTGTGGCTTTGTTGTTTAATTTCATGTACGAACTTTTATCTCTGGATGTGACGCTTATCTTTTGAATGTTTTCTGATTGTTCTGAAACGCAAATACAAGGACCTCCCCTGTGTTTTTATCACATACGCTTATTGGACTCAAGCTTCACCGCTCCAGTTCAAGCGGACCGCGTAACGTTCTCGTTTCCGGTACCTTTTGGGAAGCGAGGCGTTACAGTCTTTCTCTCTCTTTCAGATACCAGAGAAGGGGATGGGCCGGGTGAAACCGTCCTGTCCGGACTCTCTGTTGCATGAATACTTGTCACACTAGTTGGATTTCTCGCCCCATTTACTAAATCCCTGCTCCACGAGATTTTATGCATCAACACGTATTTTTATATGCTTTGAGACAATCTGATCGGCTCGTGTTTTGCGTATAACCATCTCTAATTATTGGAATTGCTAGTTAGAAAATAATATATAAAGAATTGCATGAATATTTTCTTTTACAGTTGAATACGATATCATATTAAAAGTATGATAATAGTTTCATATTAATTAGATGTTGTAATTTATAATTGAACACGACAAACACGGAAACTTCGCTGGCATACATAGAAAAGTATATATTTGTCCTTTAAAAAGAATATGCATTGCATTACAATTAACTCATGATCATGTGCTATAACGGTAATTGCTATGAGGACAAGATTTTCCTTTTTCCTTCTAATTAATACCGTACTTTATGGTTGGATATATACACCGGTTGACTAGTGTATAAATGCTTTTTTCGGCAAAGAAATCATATCGACAGTCACCAAGGGCGGAGCCAGGATTTCGAATTCATCCAGTCTACAAGGACTACCGAAAAGTAAACCTGGCTATAAGGGTGATCCAAGAGTCGAAGTAAGACCGGAGCGAAGGCAGAATAAATGGCGGAACAAAAACGTGACATGGGCTGCTGCCCGGGTCACTTACTACATGGCTCCACCCCTGATAGTCACGTCACCCGTCATTCAACACTCTCTTACTTCTCTTTTTTACCATTTTTATCAATTCATCATTACATACACTCCCTTAGGGGGTGTATATAGTCCTTACCTTTTCATATGCCTCAAAATGATTCAATTCAACACGAAACGACAAACATGCAAATGACTCATTATTTTTTTATCCTCTGGAAAGCTGGTAAAGCGGCGCGCCGACGAGCTGGTAGCTCGGGTTTGAAACCCGAGGAATCCTACACTACTCCTAATTTTGGGTGGATAACGGGACTCGTACCCGCATCGCCACTGCGGACGCGACCGACTTACCCAAGTGAGCACCCAGCGGGTCTCGATGACTCGTTATTCAAAGTTGCTTCTTTGTCAAATACAAAAACGCATCTACACATTGATAAAATCAGTAAAATATGTCACTATATCTTTTATTACTTTTTGTTTCAAAATTTTAAAACAAATAAATATATGTTATGAATCAACTACTGGGGGAGGGAGCCCCCAGCTCTTTATTTATAGGCAATATGGAGAGTACAAAGATGGGTTTACAATGATATGGGCCTATCTCTAGGATAGCCCAGAATCTCAACCAACACGGTTAAATAACCGTTCACAACACTCCCCCTTATCCAGCCATAGGTGTGGACTCTGCTCGTGAATACTTCATGATTCTTAGCATAGGAGAGTCTCACATGGGGTGGATACTTCAGGATCCTGAGTTGGTGAGATTTGCCTCGTTAAAACCTTTTGCTATGGAAAACCCAGTGGGAAAAACCATAGTTAAGGAAAAAGAGTACAAATGCTCTTTAACTCCCCCTGACTTGTACAAGTGACTCTGCTCATGAATACGTCTGGATTCTGAGCATCACAGAGGGGTGGATTCTTCAGGATCCCGAGTTGATGTGATTTGCCTCATTAAAACCTTTGGCTATGGAAAACCCAGTGGGAAAAACGATAGCTAAGGGAAAAGAGTACAAATTCACTCAACTCCCCCTGATCTGTAAAAGCTCTTAGGCTTTCAGATCTCTTAGGTTCATCTCATTACTCCTATTTACAACATTTCGAAAATATACACAGATTACAAAGTTTTCACAATTAAGTAGCTGCTGAATCCAGAAACTCTGGAGAGGTGTGCTAAGTATCGTCGCCTCTGATGTGGTCTTCAGACTATGTGGTCAGCTCCACAATACCAGCCTCTATCCCAATCGTCACTGGGATGTGATGTAACAGCAGGCGCCCTCAAATACACCATTGGTGTGGTGAGGATCTCGGAATGATAGGGTGATGTCGCCTTCATGAATTGCTTTGCAGATCTGCAGTAGATGGCCATCCCACTGTGGGTACCCGTTCTGTGATTTCTCAGTATAGGGACCGGACCTGTAACCTGCATTTGCATGAACATTGGAGGATGATACTTCATGTTGTAAGTCCAAATCTTTCGACCCTTGGAGGAAGCGCAGAAGGCTTAACTCCGGTCTAATGGCCCTTTTAGGTGCCAACTATCTCTGGCTAATGAGTTTACTGCAATTGCTATATCGGGACGCGTGCAGTTAGCCAGGAGTGCCTGATTGCACTTAGATAAGGGACTTTAGGACCAGTTATATCCTCCCCCTCTTCCAGCGATCGGAAGGGTTCTTTTTTTCATCCATTAAGTATACTCCCATAGGTGTACTTTTGATGACAATGGTCCTTTTAATTTCTCCAACGCACTTCTGGGCGTTTTTTAACAGGATTCTATGAGCCATGACTTTATATTTGCCTAGGTCTTTTTATTTCATGTTTAAAAGTCAGTCTTGAACAGATATTTCGGTTTTCTCTTCAGGATATCCGATGAGATTTTAGTTGTTTACGACTGTGATCTCAAATCCTTCTCTTTGCTTAGATGCAAAGACAACCCTCAGTAGGAATCATTGCTTTGTCAAGCGATTCTCTTGGTTGTACATTATTTTTATTGTTTTTCTTCAATATAATAGACG
The DNA here is from genome assembly GCA_030789695.1 of Scilla litardierei. Taxonomy (NCBI): domain Eukaryota; kingdom Viridiplantae; phylum Streptophyta; class Magnoliopsida; order Asparagales; family Asparagaceae; genus Scilla; species Scilla litardierei. The sequence continues at coordinate 294,481,632 of CM061141.1, forward strand.
TCCCGAAGTCTATTCAGGCATTTAAGGAAATGTGGAAATTATCTTTACCAAGATGTCCACGAAGGTATGCCGTCACAACATCCAATAACAGCATATCCAGAATTTCCTTTGCCAAATCGTAAGGTATTCGCTTTTGATAACTTAGGGACTGATGCATCATTTATGAGTCATGCTCATTTTAATTTGTTTGATCCCTAGTTTCAGCGAAATTTGCATTGGGCTATAGGTTGTACCTTATAGCATACGATTTTGTATTTATTTTTCTTATGTATGTAATACTTTATTTTATCCACAGGTTTACACCTTTTGGTGTCTGGACTTCAGGTCCGAACATTTCACGTTTCATAAGTGAGTCCAGCTCATCTTTTATTGTCTCGTTCCACATTTGGCCAATCTCTATGTTTGCCTTCTAGCAACGGAGTATGGAACGATAATTTATAAACATCATCGCTTTTGCGATGTATATGGCAATATGATACGTGACTACATTGTCGACAATTTATGTTCTATCTGTCTAACACCTCCCCAGTACGTACAACATTAACTTTTAATTTCACTTTTTCCCGGCAATTCCTCTGCAGTGGATTCCGGGAAGGGTGAGGGTGTGGATATGAGCTCATTGTCCTGTGGTAGTATTGTCTTAAGGTCTCCAGGAGTTTTTGTCCTTGGAGCCTGGTGGTCTGCCTCTTTTCTATTGAGGATCAGCCACTTCTGCTGCTGGTGGATTGCATCCATCCTCGGGGATGTCAATCCTAGCTGGAGTTTTTGCAGCAGGAATGTATGATCTGACAATCTTCTGGTTGTCAGTAAATGAGTTCGGTAAGTGGTGAACACTGTTCTTTGGAGGATCTTCAGGATCGCACCTTCATATTTGTTTTGTTACTGAATCATAGTGGGTCAAGCTTTTTGTATCCTACGTTATAATTTGCTTCGCACCAGATTTTCCAGTATCTGGGCTTATTTTGGAGAAACTCGTCTCACAGTCTTCAAGATGTGCCTTAACTACGTCCCCCGTTTGGAGTTCTAGGTATCTCAAAAGTGAGGGTAAGTCAAACCCTGCATGGATACCTAGGTGACGTTGAGGATCGTTTTGGTCCTCTGTGATAGTGCAATGGGGATCAACACTGCGCGACCGAAGATTCTCAGATGAGAAATGTTCGGTGGCATTCCATATGCAAGTTGCATTGGAGACTCTGACCTCCAGAGTGTCTTTCATTTATGATGCAGCATGCAGAATTTGCATGTCCCCGTGCATCCATCGGCAATCGGGATTTAATGGACGTTCAATCCATTGGAGTCTACTTTTCGGTGACTCTGCCGACCCATTTTGGGTATGAACATGCGGCACTTGTATGTTCATTTTCTATTCCCGTTGCCTGGCAGTACTCTTGAATTGATCGGGAGGTATATTTCCCAACATTAACCAGACTTATTTTCTACATTTGATTGTCTGGGAAAAGTGCCCGCAACATTTTTATTTTTGTGCGAATAGCTTTGGAAAAGCTAAGTCGCGGGTCTGTAGTAGACACACATACGATTGTCCTGAGGATGCATTTATCAGTACACTGAAGTACCAAAATAGCCCACTAGGGGTGGTGGATTTTATCCACATCTATCTCCTTGTATTCTTTTTGAGGAAGCGTGGAGATTCTTTTTCAACTTTTCATGGAGATGGCCTTGCAATTAGTTTTCCCTTATAGTAAGGGATACGAGGGAATTCTCCCTTCTGAAGAATCTTCTGGTTCTTCAAGTCATACACATAGCCCATAGGATAAGATGCGGTGCATCATTAGAAATCCAGGGTGGCTAAATCCATCATGCCAGAGAAAAAACTTGGCTGATGTCGGGCACTTCAGGTGCTCCTTTTAATTCCGCTTCCTTTCTCCGAATATTTGTATGGTAGAGGCCTATAAGGCCCTCAAAACGTTCAAGTATGGATTTTACTCCTTTTTCTTGAGACGTTGCATATGGTAATTTTTTCATTCATTTACATTTGTTGTTTCCAAATGGAATCCGTTGAAACGGATGTCCTTGAAACTTAGAAAGTTTCTTTTGGAATTCGGAGGGATTTGAGCATCCTTTTTATTTTTGTTTATGTGTCATTTGGGGGCAACAGTGTTGCGTTCCCTGGATCTTCAATATGGCCCTGATATTGGGCTTTGTATTGAAAAATCGTATGTATTTATTGTCTACTAAACATTTATGAGAGCAGTTTCATCTAAAAGATGAATCGTATAGGCACATGCATATTCAGATAAACATTTATTGTCTACTAAAACATTTTCATTCAAAACAGATTGCGTAATTCAAATGCTCTCATAACATGAAATGTTCTACACAATTTTGCTAAGATAAAAATAAGAGGCTAATCAAGCAGGTCATCATTTTCGAAGTCGTTAGCTGAGAACTTGACTGGAGCATCGATGTCACCAGGTTTGTTTCAGCTTTATTTTTCTTGCTTTGTTTATACATCTCCTGGAGATGCATTGGGGTCCTACACACTCTGGACCAGTGGCCTGTCATACCACAGCTGTGGTACTGGTCTTCCCAATCCCTCTTGGGTGGGGGTGCATCATTTTTCTTGTTGTCATTTCTGCGCCAGGTGAACTTGCGCTTCCCCTCATTCTTTCGCTGCTGCTGTGCATGGCCCTTGGCTTTTTTCTGGTGTCCCCATTTCTGTGGTCTTTCTTTTCTTTTATTATCTCTCTTCTTTTTGAAGGAAGAGTTGTGGTGAGCTTCAGGTAGGGGGCAGTGCCGGGAGGGCTCATATTGTGAGTGGCAAGAAGAAGCTCTCTATTTTGCTCGGCCATGAGAAGGCATGACATCAGCTCTGAATACTTGGTGAACTTGTGTTCACGGTATTGCTGCATAAGTATCGCATCTTTTTCATAAAAATATGTATATGTCTTTTCCAGCATGCGATCTTCTGAGACTTTTTCACCACACAACTTCAGGCGTGAGGTGATGCTAAAGAGTGCTGAGTTGTACTCAGCAATGGACTTGAAGTCCTGCAGTCTCAGGTTCTCCCACTCATATCTCGCCCTTGGGAGTATAACATCTCTCTGATGTTTATACCTATCCTCAAGGGCGGTCCATAGCTCAAGTGGATCTTCGACCGTAAGGTACTCAGCCTTTAGGGTCTTGTCCACATGGCGACAAATATAGATGATGGCTTGCGCCTTCTCTATATCGCTAACATTTTCTTTTTCTGTGACAGTAGCGATGAGGGACTTGGCCCGCAGGTGAAACTTTACATCTAGCTGCCAGCTTAGATAGTTTCTACCTGATGCATCCAGCACTTCGAAATGAACGCTTGCAATTTTATCCATTTATCTAACAGAGCACAAACATGCATGAATTAATATTTAATCAAAGAAAACATTTTCATGCGGAGGCAATATTCAATGAAAAACTAAATGTGTGGATCGGCCAGTCCCATAAGAAAGAGTCCAAAGTCCATACAGTCCAAATTATACAAATTTGCAGCTTTAAAAGGGAAATACAACTTTGGAAACCCCGTGGGTCCCATATGATATCTCCAGCTTCAAATGTGGCCTCCGTCTCCATGGAAGTTGGTCTTCTTTCTTTGACATTTACATAAATTTCTCACTACAATTTCTCTCAAAAATAAAAGAAAAGTGCGGGAAATAAACTGTGGGACTTAAACAGCCGATCCAAAAACCACATTTAGCCATTCATGCAGAAATATTGTGCTCATCAACATTTTCATCAGACATTTTCATCAGACATTTTCATCACAGGCATCACAGGCATTTAATATTCGCAGAGATGGATAAATAATTTAATCACTTAATAATTATTGGACCACTGGGCAATGTCATACACCGTTAGATTAGGTTACTAACGGCAGAGCGGTCGCAGGATCTTCCTAATTATTAAGTTTTAAATATGATGCACAACCACGCATATAATATCCACAGAATAAGCCTAGTGATGTAAAGCATCTAAAGATGATTTTTACAGAAAAATCATTATGATGCAAGGGTTGTAATGAGTGGGTTTAATCAATAAAATTGAATAAGAGCCCAAAATTAACATTTTCGTTGTAGAATGAAAATGGTTTTTCCTTTTTAAATCATCCCGAATAACCCCCAAAAGTCCCCAATAAAATTCTTATATGCCCGATGATAGCCCCGTAAAATACCGTGATTTTTCACGAATTTATAGGTCCTCAGAATTAATTTTTTTAGCCCAAACGGTTCTTTTAAGGCTTATTTTAAGCCTTTGCCCCATTTTTTTTTGTTTTGGAAAATTGTTGGCCTGCGGGCCTGAAGCCCGCGGGCCGGCTGCGGGCTTCAGGCCCGCAGACAGATTTTTTTTTACTGTGTTGGCCTGCTGGCCTGAAGCCCGCAGCCCGGCTACGGGCTTCAGGCCCGCAGACAGAATTTTTTTTCAGTTGGGCCGAAAGGCCCAATATGGCTTTGGGGGCGGCGGCTAGGGTTAGCCGCCGCCGAGCCGGCGGTTAGGCAGCGGGCTGAGCCGCCCCCCGCTGCAGGGGGGATGGCGGTGGCCGCCCCCCTGCAGGGGAGGGCGGCGTGGCGAGGGGGGCGCCGCCCCCCTTCTGCAGGGGGGGCGCGGCGGGGGCGGCTCAGGAGGGGAGGCCTCAGGTGGGCCGCCGCCCCCCGCTGCCTGGGGGGACCGGCGGCCACCGCCCCCCTCTTCTGGGGGGAGCGGCGTAGAGGGTCGGTGGGGGGTCCGGTGGCTTTGCCGTCGGCGGGCAAAAATTAGGTATTACACAATATAACCCTAAAAATTTGGTTTTTGGGATGAAAAATTCGTCGTTTTCAAGGCGACAATCGATCCCCATATCGATCTTACGAGATCTAGGGGTGGGGCAATCATACGTATGATTTAAAAACATCGTTTTTAGTGTTTTACCTCTATATCCGTCCTCCGGATATAGCGACGGTTGCACGAAGCCCTACGCGGATGACGAAGCTCGATTGAGGAAGCCTTGCACCGTGCTCGTGGATCTCCCATCTCATATCGCCTTCGCCTTCGCAACGAACGAAAAGAATTTTTGTGGAAAGAAAAAATCTTAGAGGCCCGTGCTGATAACGTGTTATGAATCAACTACTGGGGGAGGGAACCCCCAGCTCTTTATTTATAGGCAATAGGGAGAGTACAAAGATGGGTTTACAATGATATGGGCCTATCTTTAGGATAGCCCAGAATCTCAACCAACACGGTTAAATAACCGTTCACAACAATATATGTATATTAAAAGAACAACAGTGTCAATATTACAAAACATGTATTTTATCCGCACAAAAAATAGATATCTATTCTTACAATTGAGGTAGACTCTTCATGGGCTTGTCCCACGTGACGGTGTCACATCACCCATGGAAAAACACCACCTCACCCAAAAAAACCCCTAGCCCACTTAATTGCAAGGTTGCTATCTGCAGAATTTACAGGTTTGCCATTCAAAAATTTACATGTTTGCCATTGAAACTTACACCCCTTTGACCCCGCCTATTTACGGGTCTGCCATTGAACTTATTCCCTATTTAACCCCCTATTTACGGGTTTTTCATTGAAACTTTTCCATCTTTTAACCCCAGACAATACCCACACTCACACCACTCTTCTCTCTCTTTTACCACTATGCGCACGTCCCACATCCTGTGGGTAAAGTTTTTTGAGTGCCGATGCACTATATGCACAAGTTATTTCTAGTAACAAGACGTGGGAACACGTAGTATACAGTGACATACCACATGTAATAAAGAAAGAATCACATTGAGGCAAAAGGTGTAATTACATTGAAAGCATATTATCCAACCTTCTTTCCATGTCCTTAAGTTCGTTTTACTATATACGCGAAGAGGGGACTTCTTTACGCACCTGTCGTTTTACTCCGTGCACATATCGTTACAGTATTTACTTGAGGTACATACCAATAAAATACTATTACTCTAGTTTTTGCTGCGCGCACAACTGAGAATACCAAAAATACCCATAAACCAACACCCTGAAATCAGTTAATACAAACATAAAACAAATTTAATATATACAGTTATCGACTGAAGGATGATCTGAATCATGATAAAAGTCTGTCAAACAAGGCTAGCGAACAAAAATGATGAAAAACAAGAGATCTGAAGATCGCGAAGAAAAATTTTAGAGCACGAACGATTTTTGCGAAGGGATATTGGTGATTCTGAGAGATATTGGTGATTCTGTGGATATGTGGTTTAGCTTTGAACTCTAATTCCCTTCTTGATCTAACTCTTTGTGAATCTTTGCTGCCCATATTATTCATCTATAATTTGTGGTTGATGCACACGAACTTTAGCATGTTGTGCGCGAAGTAATTACTGCAAATGTTATTCCTATATAATTTGTGGTTGATCCAACAAGAAAAAAATTTTGTAATCCACAACATACAAACTCACATACTGCAATTTCCTTTGCCTGCTACCGCGCACAACGGCTACTTGTAACGTCCCGGACACGGGTGCCGTCACACTCACAATAATTTTGCAGGGCTTGTAGTTACCAGTGAAGTGAATATAGTGTAAACGGGAAATATTTAACACAAAAGTAAAAATACTCATTTTGTTTTAACCTTGAAAAAAATTAGCATGAAAAATAAGCTACATCCTCAACTAGATAATACTAAAATAAATTAACTAAGAGAAAGGTAAAAAAAACTCTCCTCCTAACACGATGGTTCAGAAGTCAATGTCCTCAACCGAAAATTCAGACTCCTCGTACTGTGTAGCCTCTTCTTCAAGCTGTGCCTCACCCGATGGAATTGATCCACCATGGCTACTGCAATTGTAATTCTGATGCCAACTCCAACTATCGGCAGATGTAAAAAGAGGATGCACAAACAAAAATTACGCACGATGCACAACAGACAAAACTTTTGCATGTTGTGCGCAATGAGTAAAAAATCGATGCGCTCACCAAAATTACTTACGGGGAAAAATAGACAAACTTTTTCTTGTTGTGCCCCGTGAGTAATTTTGGCGAGCGCAGCGCATCGATTTTTACTCATTGGACACAATAGGCAAACTTTTGGGCATTGCATTGAAATTTTACTCACGGGGTACAATAGGCAAAAGTTTTGCATGTTGTGCCCCGTGAGTAATTTTGGGTATTGTATCGATTTTTACTCAATGTGCAAAACAGGTAAAACTTTTGCCTGTTGTGCACGGGTTAGCAAGGGTATTTCTGGGTTTTTTTAATGGTAAAATTACCGTAGGTGTTGTGTGCGCAAGTAAAATGGTGGATGCGCGAAGCAACTCCCTTGGGATATACTTGTTTCCTTTTTATCATTGATAATTAACTACCAAGCTTAAATCATTGATTAATGTGCAATTTTTGTTAACATCCATTGAACTATTGCATCTCTCATTGAACATCCTTGAACCATGAAACGAGCGTAGATACTTTCTGACTCAAATTGCTTTCCATTGTTTACCTCCATGCTTCTTCCCCTTTTGCTCATCTTCATCTCTCTCCTCACTTTCTCTCTCCTCCATCCCACCCTTCTTCGCCTCCGTCCTCTCTCAAACTTGCTGCTTCGCTCAAACTTGTTGATGAGAAGAGAAGAGGAGAGAGATGAGAAGCAGCAAAAGGAGGAAAAAGAAACAAGGATGGGCAAAAATGGGGAAAAAAATGTGTCGTTGGTTGTCTATGCTAGTTCCATAATTTATGGATGTTTAGAGAGAGACATGCAATAATCAGACGGTATTAGAAGAATGTATCGTTGATTAATTAATTTCAGGTTGAATGGAGCATTTCAGTCTTTGTATATTCACCAGAAAAATCATATCTCCGTTGCTTTCCGTCACAAAGTAAGTTAGGTTTTTATTCATTGAGTTCTTTGCAATTTTTGAATGATAGCTTGCTACCCAGCTACCATTTTGTTGGTCTCCCGTAGCCAAAATAACTCAAAAGAGAGACTGCTGTCATCGAGATTTTAAACAGCATTAACGCGATGTGCCTCCGTATCCAGCAAACAACCTAAGTGAGAGAGACGAGTGAGAAATTGAAGCCAATCCTAGTCACCTCCACATAGGGATGGTAATGGTGGTCCAAAGCCCGGCTGGCATGCCGAATTGGAAGCCCAATCGGGCTTTGGGCATGCCCATTAGCATCCATACATGCGACGGAATCTACCATCTCACGCGTAAGCAATTCTTGCTAGATCGAATTGATGGTGACCTCTTCCGCTGATTGAGACGCGTCGCTTGTGCATTTTCAACATCCATTGGACCATTTGCCGATTAATTTAAACAATCGCAATCATGTTCCTTACTGTTCTTCTCCTTAATACATGCTCCTTTTAGGATCAAAATGACGACAGTTCGAACTATGATGAACTTCTTTGCTTCAGTGAAGCTTATTGCTTTCTTATGTTTCTTGGTAGCGGTAGATCTTTCAGGTTCTGGCTCTCAGCTCAAACGCAAATGAGATGCGATGCGTTACGAACCAAAAGTTACCGAAAGTTTTTTCAGTAGATGTGCAGAGCCTCAGGTTGCAGCAGGCCCGCAGATTACGACATGTGAAAGACGCAGATTCAATGCAATCGATCATGATTCCTGCTGCCGCTGGCTGCTGGCTGCTGGCTGCTGGCTGCGATCGCAGCTGCAGCACAGAGACTGTGCGAGTGTGCGCTTTTCTTTCCCAAAATACGAAAAGATGTGAAAGAAAACACAAAAAAGGGATAGAAAACAAAATTGGAACAGGAAAGGGGGCAGCGGTGTGGGTCCCACTGGCTTGCTGGAGTTGTTCCGCTTTGCTCCGGCAAGCTGGAAAGCAGGGGACAGCCCCAACTTCGAGCTGGCAAGACAAATTGAATCCCATCCCTCAATTTTTTTAAAAGGCTTTGAGGGGCAAGAGCTGCAAGTTAGCAGTCGCAAAATGAGTCTATGGAAAGTGGGTCACTTTGTTCCATCTAGTTTGTTGTCGAGCATCAACCTAACAAATTCAGTTCAACATTTACCCTGGAAGTAAACCTCCAAATTCTCCACAATGAGTGCATAATCCATTAAGAAATCTAACCTGGTGACCGTAAAAATTTGGTAGGCCTATTCCATTGAGAGACTTGGAGCATGCTTCCAGCATTGCGGTCAATGTTAGGCCCTCGTGCACTATTCACTGAGAATCTGACATCATTAGCACAAAAGGTTTGAATCAAGCTACAGTACTTATCTACTGCAACAATGCAGCTCCCTCGTGGCGTCCAGGCCCCGGAGCAAGGCCACCACCGACGATGCTTGAAATGCAGAAGCAATGCCCGACAGCTACGCTTCCGGCCTCCATCTTCGCTTTTATCCCTTCCTACAGTTTGCAGCAATAGTAACAGTGAGCTGAAAGTGAGAGTTCCAGTGTCAGGGCCTCGACAACCAGCGATGCCATTCCACCATACACGACACGACTCCATGAGTGGCGTTCCCCTCCCCTTTGCATCGCACCCATGGATTGGTTCAGATCCACTTCACTTTATCATAATTCAAACGATCGGCCCCTTTAGAATCAGCACTGTATGCAAGCAGATACAAGTGTTAGTTTCACCTAAAATAAACACAAGTTTCCTCCTTGGTTTGAGTCAAGTATTATGACAAGTTAATCAATAAACAAATATTGTCGCATAGCTATTCATTTTAAAACTGTAAGATCTCTAATCTAGTGGCACGGTTGGGGGCAGCACAACACACACATATATATCGAAATGTTATGAACACAAGTTCTCAAGCGAAAAGTCAACAAATTTCAGGAAGTGGCCAAAACAATCACCATCCCTTTCGCTCTACGAAGACTTCCAGCAAATTTATCTGAACGAATTCGTGTAAAGATTGCCTGAATGATTGCTTTTCCAGACAAAACCTAGTCTCACACTCGCAAGATGAACTTTGATTCCCCCACCAAATGAAAATATTATGCATAATTAATTGATGTCCAGCTCATCGAAGCAACGAAAGGAACCTGTTCGGTTACAAGCTCAAATTATCTATCTGCATTCATGATTGCAACTTTTAAGCTCCCCGTTCTCCAACTCTCATAAAAAGCAAGTAACGTGAGCTCATAACCCAATCCAGAATCTTCAACCGGTAAGATCTACAACCTATATTAGACATCTCTATCCATGGCGAACTTCATTAGCCGAGGACGACTCAGTGGACAATAATGGAGCTATTGACGTGTAACAGAGGAGCGTGGTGGTCATTATCAACACGCTTCCAATCTTCTCCAATCTTAGATGAAAGAGATGCCGATAACTTTCCAGTGTCCACCATTGTGTCGACAAAATGATCTGATGGCTTCCCAAACCCTGGGCCAACTTAGTGAAAACATCAGAATATGACGCCAAACGCCAACGTTCTATAGTCTTTTATGATGTCTACAGTCTCCCTGCCGTATGGAACTCTCATAGTGCAAGGTTACTGAAGGCCATAATCAAGAGCTTTCCTTGTGACACCATTGCCCTCTATATGCACTTTTTTGATGATTTAACAACTAGTTGTGGGACTGATAACAACTTGTGTCTGGCATGCGCCGATTCTCATGCACTTCCAAGGTCAGCTGGCATATGTTTAACAGTTAATAAAAAATCAGAGTGATCAACTTTGATAAGAGAGCTTCACATGAATCGCACCAGACATAAAAGTTGAAACCAGATTACAGCTGAGGAAGTGCAGCACTATTACTCAACCTGAAAATTCATAAAATTAGGTCACAAAGGTTTAATGACTGTATCAACAACAGACAAAAGGTAACCAGCTAAATACTGAAAAAGTTTAATATTCAGAATGAATGGTACAACCAAAAACCAGCAGAAGTATCTACATATGGAGGCAAACACCATGCATTTCACCAACAGAGCCAAATGCGGATTACAGATAAATGTCAAGGTACCTTCAGCAAGCACCAACTCCATGTTCTTGTGGCCTGCATACATATGAGCAGACACAAGGTCACCTGCCAATCCAGTAGGAAATATGAAACATTCAATATCCGAAAGAGAACGGCAATCCTAATCAACTTTCTCGTCTTTTCACAGCCAACGTTTTGTCAGTGAATGTCGGATAATGTTAGACAGGAATCCTAACAAATTCTCAAAACCAATATAATCCAAAAGGTTTTTCTTCTTGAAAAAGTAGCTAGATCTTTTGGCTTGTGGAAATGATTAAGCTATCGCCAATCTCCATATGGCCGAACAGAAATTCAGCTCAGTGTGATATCTAAACCTACCGGCAGATACGTGACGTGAGATGAGATCTTGAAGTTTAACAAAATGCCCACTTGTATACTGGTTGAGAATCCGTGTGAGAGCACTGAATCTTACACCTCATTGAGAATCGGGTTTAATAATTCAGAGTAGTGACATAGATTAGGGTTATAGAACCTGAACCAGCATCACACTACTCTAGGGCTAATAGAGCTCGGGCTAATAGAGCTCTACTTAGGCACCTGCTCACACTACTCTAGGGCTAAAATTATTCCTTTGTGCAGCTGTGTAACCCCTCCAAGACCCCAAAAGACACATGCATCCCACTGCTGGTAGTGCGTCGTGCGTCAGTTTGTTTATTGTCAATGTGCATTTTGGGAGATGCCTCCTGCCACTACCTATATATTAGATATTCTCCCCACAGAATCTGCTGCAAATATGGAAACATGTCAATGGCACCAAATTAATTTAACAAAGATACTGCGCGTTGACCATACATGACAACGACCGTTTATTTAATTTTGACAAGAATTCTGTAAATCATGTTGCTCAACACTGCAAGCGAGATCGGTTTCTATCATGCAGTTCCAATGCATCATCACTCAGAAAATTTATTTATTTCTGTACTGACTACAGAGTTCCAAATTGAAATATATAGCTCTAGCAGTGGTATGTTTTACAATTATTTCATCTCCAACCGTGTAAATATTACCAGTTTTGGTGATTTGAGCCCAGCAATTATCCACTTGACAACTAACATATATTGATATTTCAACTCAATTTTTTTATTCTTTTTGAAAATCCCCCCCCCCCCCCCCCCCCCCCCCCTCGTGTGTGTGCGCATATGAATATAGCTTTAATATACATTTTTTTCAGTCAATATCAAATTGAGGCCATGCCAACAACAAAAAACAGTGCCGGCCATACATCTAAGGTTAAATGGGTATACAAGAAAAATAAGTTCTACGTTGTTTGGTCAGAATCTTTTTGAGAACTCGAAAATTCATACTACCAATAATAATCCTCAGCGATTCTATGGAAGCAATCTTTAGCGATTATTGGTGTTCAGCAAATATAAACACCGCAATTCATATTGGTTCTCCAGCTCTGTTTAGAGTCTAGATTATTTTTTAAAGCTATCTTTTAGCAATATCCACATGACATGCCTTTCATGCGCTTGATGGGCACAATGATGTGTTACCTACCACATGCCTCTCTTAGGCATTCAGCCTATGGATCCCGAAAAAAAAAAAATGGCCACAAAAATCAGAAGGTAGTTTTGTTTATTGTCCATACAAATTTTTGTAAGATGTTGACTTGTCTCTCAGCTAATCAGTCCTTCCCTCCAAGCACTGGCAAACAATTACTTATCCAATGTTTTCTATGATTTCAATTCTGATCCATATTATGTTTTATATGATTTCGATTCTGGTCCAAATTAAAGCCCATCAATAACCACTCCTTTGTCTAATATTTGATAGACTCTGAATCATGAATTCTCAATGCAAATAATATTACACACCCACCCCACGACATAGGTAATACCCTATGATTTTATTAATTCTTGAACATACTGAATTAATATGCCAGTTGCTAGCTAATGTAATAAGAATAGCATTATATGTAACTATTATTGGTTATTGGATTTGTTTAAGAATGAATGAATAAATAATAAAGTCATTTCTTTGATCTAAGTAATTGATTTGGTCAAAGGAATCTTGAATCATCTCGTCTAAAATGTGATGTGATGACTTGTTGGTGAGGTGATAATAATGTGGTGATGAAGTGGCAATGGCGTGACACCTTGGAATGATATGATGTCAACCAGGAAGTGACGTGGCATTCTAAATATTTTTAGTGATGAAGTTAATATGTAGCGTGTTTTAAATCATGCATACTGTTCACATTAGAAAAATTGAAAGAAGTTAATGTTCATGAATTAGAGATCGGGTAGGTACCTATATGTTTAAATTTTTAGGTTAGATGTACCTTCAATTACTAATTATGGTTTCACCAATATTAATTATAGTGCACACCCCTTTCAGTCGATACTTGTTCTACCATGGTATAAGAGGCACTTAATTCTTGAGCTAAATCTTGTAATGAATATCTGTCTTATAATAGTATCTATTTATAGGTTTCATTATTTTCGTTTATAATGGCATAGGGGATGGCATGATAGCCGTTTATCCTGTAATCCTATCCATTTCTAATGGTCTAACTTGGATATGAATCAATATGATCATGGTGAGGCCCCGATTCTAAAAACAAAAGAAAAGAAAAGAATATAAATCCAACCTCAAGGTTTCACCATGAGTTTGAGGGGATGTGTTGAGAATAATAGTAACATATCAGAAAATTGAAAGAAGTGGATGTTCATAAATTAGAGATTGTGCATCTACTCATTAGCTTTAAATTAAATACAATTTTAATTACTAATTATATATACACCAATACCAAAGATAGTGTGCCCCCCATTATATATACCCTGGTCACAAGTTATTTTTGGGTTACTTATAGAAATTTCTACAATAAAAGTTCTACAGAATACACACTAGCTATTAACATATGGAATACTTCAAAAATTCAATCATAACCATCCATTCTAAAGGAGACTTGGTGAATATATTTTAGTTTCCAAGCTTCTTGAAGAAGCTTCTAGCTATGGACATTTATAGTTTTTACTTTTGAGAATACCTAGACTTCAAAACCTAAGGGCTAAGCTACTTTGACTCAGGGTCTAAGTTTTCGACTCATATAAATAGAGTTTGATGTTTCCCTCTCATCCAAAGCAAATCCTAGGCTTAAGTGATAATGCAATAAGTAAAAGGTCGCAAGAGAATTATGAAGAAGACAGTGTCATCATATTTTGTACGTGAAAAATGCAAGTCTTGTAGTATATATGTTTCCTATGATTATTTACTACATGCATGTCTTTGTGCAGATGAATGCATGTATTTTGATTTTACAAAGATTTTATGCATGATATGGTTTCTTATTTACTTAAGCATGGTGATTTAAATATCAGATATTAGGATCATATTAGATAGCAGTTATCGGAAGATATATCAGAGATACATGGCAATATCAGATTGCTCATATTAAACATTATAAAGATACAAATCTTAATAACTAAAAAATAGTTAAAACATCATAAATATCCATGTTTGTTTATATTGCCAAAATATCATCAATATGATCAAATAAAGTTACAATTACACATTAAAATTAACAATTGCAACCAGCATACTACCTACAAAGTAATGAAATATTAAAATTTTAAATATAGCATGAATAGAAAAAGAATCAAAGATTAATAGTAAGAGTAACTTACCTCATTCTTTGCACATCTCTTGTCCGTAAACTCTTCGGCCTCTCATACGAAATATTCTTTGATGACGAATCTGATAAAAATCCTATGGCTTTCTCTTCCTCGAGCATATGCTTCTTTCCCTGCCCTTTTCCTTTTGATGATGATGTGATGGTTTTTCCTTTTTTTTAATCTTTAATCTTTTACTGGCTCTTGGTGTTGGATCAGCCCTTATCGTCTCTTCAACTTACCACCATGTTAACCTTTCTCCAAAGAAGACTTTATCATCATCCTTGACATCTAACTCAAAATAAGTATTTGCTCATTTTGAAACATATATCCACTCGATCATCTTTCCCTCTGTCATAAAACGAGCAAAAAGAGAATCATTATTTCTGTCATTAAATCTTTCTTTTGATTGAGCATTGAATTTGATATAAATGAAGTCTTTCAATTTATCAATACTTAGCTTATTCATTCATTTTATGTGAATCTATTAATTAAAAAATAGCCATCAAGAGCATTGAGTAACAGATGATCTATAAGAAAATGAATTTTATTTATTTTTTTACCATCTCAATCAAGGTTTTAGGTCTCGGTTTCGGTCTCGGTATCGCTCTTCCCAAAATTTAGGTTTCGGTATCGGTATCGTCCGTTTCGATGGTTTCGGACGGTAGTTTCGTTTCATCGGTATCGATAGTTTCAGATACTTAAAACTCTATTAAATACTATCAAATATTATCAAATATTAGCACAAATACATTTTTACTAGTTACATATTTTGTTAAAAGTATTATGCTAAATATATTACATTTTTTTTATCAACAGGATTGAAAATAAATGAGAATGGCAAGCTTTTGAATAAATGGAAGGGTTTAGTGGCTGAAAATGATAACTTTGTAAATAAATGGAAAACCTTTAGTGGCTGAATGTCAAGCTTGTAATTAAATGGAAAGCCGTTAGTGGCCAGCTCACTCAAAAGGTCAAACTTCTTAATAAATGCTAGCATGTGTTGGACAATTGCACTTGCACCGTGCAAACAAAATTTAAATTAAATGCTAAAATATGCTACCATGTAAGACCTCAAATTGCAGGAGGCGGGCTTCTTCGGGATGCGACGGGAGGCGGGTGACCATGAGGTACGTCCATCTCTTCGTTTCTTCTTCTTTTTCTGGATTTTGGTGCTGTTTCCTCCTCCTCCTCCTTCTTGTTTTCATTTTTTTAAGTTTCAGTCGGTATCGGACAAGTTTCGGTCGGTATCGACCAATACGGCCGAAACCCCGGCCGATACGGCCGAAACCCGGCCGATACGGCCGAAACCCGGCCGATACGGCCGAAACCCCGGCCGATACGGCCGAAACCGAGAAGTAACGTGTGGTTTCGGACCGGTCCCCTCCGAAGCCGATCCGAAACGGCCGAAACCTAAAACTATGATCTCAATAGTACTCCATTTTTTTCAAATCCACTTAAGCTAGTAGTTAATCCCAAAATTCTTATTGCTATATTCTTCAAATCTGGAGCCGTGCCACCATACAAAATCTACCAAGTAATTAAAAGTCAAAATACCAAATCTAACCTCCATTTAGTTAGTGTAAACTTTAAAATATTAAAAACTACTATAATATGAAATTAGACTTAGTATATTAGCTATACCCTGATAAAGTGGAGGATTTTTAGCTTACCTTTACGTTACATCTCTTCCAAAAGATCTGCTTTGGTTTTGATACAAAGGTAACTGGAAGTTAAGCTTATCATGTATCTCAGAATCATGTATCACCCAAAACATGCACTTTGTTAATCCATCTGTAAAAGAAACATGTCCATCAATCATCTCTCGTCTTTGGTAATAAAAGTAAGGATTCAACAAATGACCCATCATATACAAATGAGTCTTCAACTTCTCAATTTATCTTTTATCAATTAACATTAAGACCAACATGAATTTTTTCTTATCATGCTTCAAAGTTAATGTGATCTTGTTCTTGCACATCTCTAAATCTCCATATAACCATCACATCACATCGATGAAGTGTCGCTATCTGTCTTTCGAGAACCTTGACAATTGGCTCAAAAATGTATAATATGAGTGTAATGTTCTTCAAAAATGAATGACTATTGATGATGTTATAAACATATAAAGTTAATCAAAAATCACAATTAGTCAACTACAATAATATGCTAACTAAATTAGATTAGATATTCGATTTATATCATTTTAGCTTGAGCACTCATGGAGAACTTCAACTCTCCCCATTCGATAGAATTAACAAGACTTCAACTTGAACTTCTTCTCTTATAAGCATTGCAAGAATAAAAATACCGTAGCAAACTAAGTCACCTTGGGCCTAACAAGATCAACATCTATCTACTTTCTTATCATATCAAGAACGATCGTGTGGGCATATATGTAAACGATGACCGTTGTAGCATCTAAAATAACATTTCAAATAAGCTTGATCTTTCCAATATCATGTAACAAGAGATTCACCGTGTGTAGCATAGGGAGTCCAAAAAATAAATAGATGTCTTGTAGTTGATAACTTTGTTGCAGCCATTTTGTTAGCTACATTGTCAGTTACCACTTGCACAATAGATTATTCTTCCAATTTCTCAATTGTTGCATTCACCAAGTTAAAAATGCGGGGAACGCTAAATAGTTTGAATCTTGTGGATGAGCAAACAGAAACACTAGAGATGTGTGAATATTGTGTTATAAATTCAAAACAATATTTATAAAATCCTCCAATTTTTCTGCCTAAGAATTCAAATTGAGTTACATTAGATAAATCATAATCAATAAATATGAGAACTTGCAAATAAGAGATATATAGATATGCATCGAAAATAAAAACAATATTTGCAAGATCGCAAGAGCAACGCAAACACACCGTTATATCCTAGTTCAGTCAACCCTCACCTAATCCAATCCCCAGGTTCCACATGTGATTTCCATTATCCTCTTCCAAACCGGAAGATACTTCAAACTTTCCACTAGACTACAATCTAGTGAATGGAACCAAACACTCGAACAAACTTGAGTATCCAACGCCTCTCAACAGTTGAGAGTAAAACCTTTCCTTCTAACAAACAATGAAGGGAAAATATACTTACAACCCACTTTTGATGAAGAAAAAGTTGCATATAACCTTGCAATAAAGCTCTTGTGTAGAAGTAAGGCTATGGAATAAAACTCTACTAAGATAAAAATTTAAGCTCAAGAGATCTAGAATTTGGCCAAGAAAAACAATTGAAAACTTTGAAGCAAAGGTCCAAAAGAAGGGATTTTTTTTCTTAAAGGTTATTAAGCACTAAAAATATTTTCTCACAAAAATATGATTTTTCTTAATCTTTCTTACTTATAAAAACCAGTGAATGAGTTTCTTTTTGGACCAAAAATTGTGTTAAACAGATTACCCAAACGGACCTCAAAACGGCTAGTTATGAAAATTTTGTTTTGGCCAACAGTTAGTTATTAGTCGACTAGAGTACAAGGATTAGGCGACTAATTGGCTAATTAGTCAACTAATATATTGTCCTAGTCGACTAGTCAGTCAGTCAAAAATAGCTATCTCTCTCTCTCTGGCTGTAAATCGACTAGTATTAGTTAACTAATCATGCAATTAGTCGACTAATCATTAAACATTGATCGACTAATCTGACAAGTTGACAACTAATTGATTTCATGTTTGATTAGTCGACTAGTGTAAAAATTGTCGACCAGTATTCTAAAAAATCATTGGTTTGGCCAAGAAAATTTAGGAAAACTTAATGAAATAATTTCAAAACATTTTAAAACTTTTTCTATAATTTCCTAAGTCTGAGTGAGCTTCAGTAAGGCTTTAACATAAAATCTAAGACATAAATAAAATTACATCAAAAATTACATTTCCATAAAGCTTTCTTGATGTAGTCCTTGATGTTCATGTCTTGTCTTTGATTCTTGAACACCTTTACTCATTAGGCCTTGATTGAGCTTTATTAAGCTTGATTTTCTATTAGATCTTCTTTGTACATATAAATGCATTAATAAATTATTAGCATCCAAAATATTTGCTCATCATCAAAACTTACCTTGGTGACTCAACATTCAACATTCTCCTCGTTTTTGATGATGACAAACATATAATACATAAAACATACTTACTCCTGTAAAGATGTATATGGTTAGAATACAGGTATTAAAGCTTCACATATATCATTGCATGTTAGTAATAATCATATTTAACAATGTATCATATATATCAGTCTAAGTGCTAAACATGAGTGTCTAAGCCAAGAGTACTCAATATTATCACATCTATATGCCATAGATGTACTACAACAAATTTTAATAAATTTAATGTCTATGGAATCTAAAATATAGAATTTCAATTTATACCAATGTTACCAATCACTATATACCAAGTGCATAAACATCAATTATTATATACCAAGTGTATAAACATCAATTATTATATTCCAAATGTATATCCAATTATATTTCTCCTTAAGACCTATTTTAAGTTATCTTATTATTTGTCCCACTTTGACATTATCAAAAAGGGTGAGTTAATCTTAAAAAATATTTTCTTAAAAGTCGTCATTATAATAGATTTCAAAGTAAATTCATGAATTGCTTCATTATTATAACTTCGTATGGATGAAAACGTATCATAAGGGTGACTCGATATTAAAAATATAAACATCTTATAAAAATCATAAGCGATGTGTTACGTTCCGCTCCCCAGGATACCAAAGAAGTACGAATCTGTCCCAAGTATTCACAGAGCAGTGAGTGTGAAAAGAGAGAGAGAAGCGAGAGTACAAAAAGAACAGACATGCCACTGTGCACGTGCTGGGAAGTACACGTAATGTTCCAATCACAGAAACAACACAGAGAACTAACAATAATGTACAGAGTCCAACATCTTTTATTAATAAAAGTACATCTTACATACATCATATGTAAAGGGGTACAAAAGAGAAACAAAGAACTCCCCAAAACCCCAAAAAAGACAAAAAGGTTCACACACTATACAACGCACTTCCTAAACTACTCTTGGAAGTCCATCAGAACAAAGGTACCCGTGGTGGATTCCTCATCTATCTCGGAACTGGATATGAACTCCTGAGTCAGGGTCTGCTCCGACTGCTCTGCTACTAATCCTCAAAAATATAAATGGGACACATCAATGTGTGACCTAATAGGAAAGTCTAACTAGGCTAGATATGGTCAAGTCTCAGAACTGCCATATCTACTAAGGTCGGTCTACTAGGAAAAGACACCATGTCTGAGTATGAGTGAAGTACCATATCACAAATAAGAAATAAGCATAAGAAGAAGACACTACACTACAACAGGAACTGAGCATAAATTAAAAGTAAGTCGGCATATAGTAAACTGTGTGTGTAAAAGTAACACGAGCAGGAACATGAGTAAAAAATCACAACTTGTTAACAGAGAACCAAATTTTCCACGTATCCTTTATTTATATGGTTGCATGGATTCTAAAGATGGCTCACATGGATTCAGGAGGTGGCCCCAGTATTTCCGTGGCACGCTGGTCCATGTAGCGATTTGGTCTATATGGTGTTAATTCCATGGAATTATCATTCTTTCTACTATTACAGCGATGTTGGGATTAACCACGACTATTGAGACATAGAAACATTTCAACATTTTCATTACCAAGATTGAGTCACTTTCATAATAAACATTTCTTTCATAATAACTTCAAGATGAAGCATACTACTACCATGGTATATCAACAACAAAATAAATCCTCTCATTCCTAAACATGTAGCATTTGTAAATTCAGCATAGGAAACATAGCGATGCATAGCATTAACATGAATCTTGAACTACTTATGGCATGATAACAGCTCATATAATCATAGTTATGAAATACACCATTTAATGTATAAATCACAACATTTGGATTAAACTAAGACATATATCATATGCTAGACAACTGAGGCACACAGTCGTTTCGTGTAGCCTCACGATCGTGTGGAGCACAGCATTGAAGCTCCAAGAAAATATTATTCTCCACACGACCGTTTCACTTCTCCACACGGCCGTTTCACTTCTCCACATGGCCATTTCAATCTGTAGAAAACTAGATTACGCGCCTAATTGACACGACCGTGTAAAACATATGAAACAACAAATTAAACTACACAGCATCGACACGACCGTGTCTACGTCGACACGATCGTGTGAACAGAAGAAACTACTCGGTCATCGACACGACCGTGTCTAAGCCGACACGATTGTGTTAAACTGGGAAAACACGCAGACAATAACACGATTTAGACTCGACCGTGTCAACTGCTGTCAAGGGGTGACACGACCGTGTAAAGTCGAATACTGTCAATTTCTATAGAACTTAAGTTACTTTTCTACGCAATTCTAAAACTAAACCTACCTAATCTAGTTAGAATTCCTACCTCTGTAAGTCCTTCAATAGGTCTTTAGCCCTTCTTCTCCTTGAAGACCTTCTGATAGCTTCCTCCTTCAACTTCAATGGTGATAGCGAATTGGGTTTGTGTGACTTGGGCTTGGTTGAAGAGGGGAAGCAGCAAATAGGAGGTTTTCTATTTTTCTTCTTTTTTCTTCCTTTTTCTCTAATTTTCTTCTCTTTTAACCCTCATAATCCTCCTCATCTCACTCTCTTTCTCTCTAAGCAAGCCAATGGCTCATGAGGTGGCATGAATTAGGTGGGAATTAATGTGCTCATGCCACTTAAGAGCTCATGTGTCTTCATGTGATTATTCAATATTTAACTTTTTAGGAAAAATAGAAATACCTAAATAATAACAAATACTCTATAATATACCATGTATTTCATACAATACTTCATCCATTATAATTTAAATAATGTTTAAAAAATTATTTAAAATTAGGTGTCATTGCAAAAATTAGGGGAAATACACAAAATTATACGTTACATATACGGTCAAAAATACGTAACGTAATACCCGTACATAGGGATAGGGAGACACGGTATTACATCCTACCCACCTTAAAATAAATTCCGTCGAAATTTCAAAATTTAAGATAGAAGGAATAGCGTCTCCATATGTCAACTAGATATCGGTACCCGTGAATTAAAATCCATTATTCCAACGGATTAGTGTAGCTATTAATACTCAATACCTGATCAAGCACATGGATCAAATGCAATCTTAACAAGAAGAGAGCATGTATACTTCAGGAAGAGTTGGACGGATACAAGTAGTAATCTGATCAGTATCTTTTGCCTCTGAAGCGGTCATTTCAAAAGCCTGACATCCTTTGGAAATTGGAGGGCTCGATTCTGATGGCGCGGGAAGTAGCAACATCTGTGGAGCAGATGGAAGAGTGCTCTTCTGCGCAGACTTAGCGGCCATAGATGCTGCATGTACTGGGGAGCCGCTCCATTATGGACAAAGCTTACTAACATGTCCTGGCCCGTCATATGTATTGCATCGCTTGAGCAAGGATCTGCCATCCTTCTTCTCATGCCCATGCTTGCCATAATGCTGACAGTATATCTGTTTCTGAGAAGATGACGAGGTTCTTGTTCTCTTAACCCAGGTAGTCTACATGAGCTTAGGAAACTTCTCCAGCTGCCTTGCAGAACATCCATCAGTTACTGAAGTTTTCTCCACACTCCTCAGATAAGTTTCTTGCATCCTTGCTGCCTTTAACACCGCCTCATAAGTGGGTAGATCCAAAGTAGACATAGCTCCTCTGTACTCCGAATCTAAGCCCATGCGAAAGTGTCGAGCTCGGGTGGCATCTGATGTGACCAACTCCAGAGCAAACTTGCTTAACAAAGAAAACTCTGCATTACAAACATCTATGCTTCGGTGATTCTGGGTCAATTGCTCAAATCGCTGCCTCAGTTCATCCTTCACCGTTCTGGCAGGAACTTGGACTCAAATCATTCCTTAAACTTCTCCCACTAGATACCTGAGCAGATGACGTTCTTCTTCGTCCCACCAATCACGAGCCTGATGGGTCAATTGTCTCCGAGCAGCGCCCACCCAACCATCCTGTGGATATCCCACTGCAAGGAGATCATCTTCCGTGTGCCTTAACCATTCTTCAACTTCTAGGAGAGTCTCATTACCCGAGAAGGACATTGGATGCATCTCCCTGAACTGCTTGAAGCTAACAGTTTTCTGAGCCTGAACTTTAGCTAACATCTATGTTTGCTTGTTCAAACTCGTCTGAATTCTGTTCGAGTCCGCAATTACACGGTGTCGAGGTTTTGTAATATAGAAATATGTCGGTACCACAGGGAGGCGATTGGTTTGGGTTTTATTTCAAAGTTATATGATCTCGTCAGCTTTAGGTGTAACCAAGAGAGTTGTCACAGTTCTCTTCTCACAAATAATAACAATATAATGGAAACTAAGGCAATAGGAGTCACCACTAGGATCGTCGGATGTCAATGATAGGTTATAATTTCTAGGTTGGATTGGTTTTATAAGGAAAGATTGTCGCATCTCGAATGTGGAATTCGTAGCCAACTATCATTGTACTACTCATCTAACGTGTACCGTACTTAGCCCCACAATCGTGGATGGCCTTACACGCGATACGTGCATTACGATCGACAATTATTCTCAATCTCCTCTCACGCCACTATCGTGGATTAGAGCTTCGATCTATAATTTGATTGCTCTCATTGATGCTACTATCGTAGATCACCAATTAGTAATATAGGGCATCGGTGAAAACCATTAAAGTGCGTGTCATTATCGTGGATCACGAACTCCAATTGAATTCATTAACGAACCTAATTAAGCTTATAGGATAATATCTAGGATGTATGTCACTATCGTGGATCACAAACCCTAAATAAAATTACTACAAATTTGGCTAAATCAATCAAATCACATCCCGTATTCACCAAACCAACATAAAAATCACAATTGTACACCTAAATTCTAAGATCATAGGGCTCATTCATTAGCCCTAAAAGGAACTACGCACGATCATGGACATATAAAAATCATGCTTGCTATTGTATTGACTATTTACAGACATGAATAGAAAAATATAACATGCTTGATGTACATGATCATTGTATTTCATAACACTATATTTGACAACGTATCTATTACATGATTACTGTATTTGATAGAACATATGTTCATAGTTTATGTCATGGTACCTGATAACTGTACCTAACACGTATTTACTAAATCTAATAAAGTATTTGTTTGATATACCACATACTTATTTACTGATCCTGATAATATGTCATTGTACATGATTACCGTACCCAATTGTTGTACATGATTACATGTACACAGATCATGATACTATTCATGTTCCTTGTATTAGGCATTGTACTATTACATGTCACTTGAGAATACAAAACTCATTGTCTCAAAAGGTGCATGAGCAATAATGATCCTTACTGCAAACATGCTTTCTATCATCTAAATGGATGTATGGTTGTACTATTATATCTATATTTATCATTATCCATTAATAAAGGTGGGGTTATAACATCGTATCTATGTATTTTTTTCGTCCTTCGGGAATGAAAACATGGTTATTTATTATTGAGACCAATGGGTGTGTGTTAGATTCCATGGGCCCAAGCCCATAGCCGCCGGTAGCCGCCGGCCCCAACCCATGCGCGTGCACCCCTTTGGCCACGTAACACTAGTTTCTTCTATTTATAGGGGCTAGTCGTCGCTCGTTGAGGAGGCTTGATGATTGATATTTCTCTTGAGCGTCTTTAGGTTAGATCTAAATTAAACGAGTGCGGACGTCCTCTATTAGCATCTTGGAAGGAGAACACACCTCTTTTGTGTTCAATTATCGTGTTCTTGCTACATTTATCTATAAAAATCGCATCTTTTTGTTAGTTCCTAATAATTTGGTATCAGGGCGTGACGATCCATGGCGGCCGCGACGAGATCGAAGGATAAATTTGAGGCGTTGGAGGAAAAGTTCATGAGGGAGATTGAAGGGGTAAAGAAATCGGTGGAATTGGTGGTGGAATCCGTCGAGCAATTGAAGGCAAGTCAAGCGAAGAACGACGAGCAATTTGCAAAGATCATCTCCCTCTTGACGGTGAAATCCCAAGGTGAAGGAAACCCTAATTCGTCACCAAAGGCGGCAACTTTGAAGAAGGAAAAGGAAAAAGACAAGATTTTTACCCAAAATCAACCCTATTTCGTGGAAGAATTGGACGAGGAAGAGGATGAGGGCCCATGGAAGGTTGATTATCGCGAGGAGGTACGGCGAAAAGCGGTGGAGTTTCAAAGTGGGGTGGCGGCTCTAGCAACCTTTTCCGGACGACGCACGCAAGCGAGGAGGGGCGGCCGCCCAAAACACTTTTGGGGGCCGGCCGTAGCGAGACTGGGGCGGTGAACCCAGTCCCGCCAACTGCGGAGCTCGGCAGGGCTGGCCAGGCCCTGCCGGCCCCCGTCCAAATTGTTAGAAACTAACAAAAGATGCGATTTTTATAGATAAATAGTAGCAAGAACACGATAATTGAACACAAAAGAGGTGTGTTCTCCTCCCAAGTGTCAAAACAGGACGTCCGCACTCGTTTAATCTAGATCTAACCTAAAGACGCTCAAGAGAAATATCAATCATCAAGCCTCCTAACAAGCGACGGCTAGCCCTTATAAATAGAAGAAACTAGGGTTACTTGGCCAAAGGGGCGCGCGCTCATGGGTTAGGGCCGGCAGCTACCGGCTTGGGCCAATGGAATCTAACAGTGTGGAACCACATGACTCGTGATCCTGCTTATATCCAAATTATATATCGTACATTCAAACATGAGCTCGGTATTAGAATAGAAACACTGCAGTGACAATATTATAACGTAGCGACTACATCATGTTAGTAATTATCATGCTTAGTTTCGAATAGATTACTCATTATTGTCTATTATTATTTTGACCTTGGTAGTTAAATTTTATACTTGTAGTAATTAATGTTGCTTTTTACACATGAATGTTTATATGCTCATTATTATGACTTAAGATTATCCATGCTGATATTTACATTACTATGCATATTTTATTTAAATGTTATTCTCTTGTTAGGAAAAGCTACACAAGAGTTGACTTGCTAACAGATATTTTTTGTTTCATGTTATTGTTTATTTTTCGAAAATATCAGTTAAGCACAGTGCGTGGATACGTTAAGAAGATATTTGTTGTATATCAGGCAATCCACTGCAGGACACAGTCAGTATGTGAGTTTTTATCCTTGTTTATATTCGTTCGAATCATGTTATTGACTCCATTAAATCTCATCTTAGTCTTTTATACTTTCCTTCATATCATTCTTGTTACTTGTATACTTGTAGATTGTATATGATATTATTGTAGTTATTCATTTTAGTTAGAAACAAATGACATATAGTTTATCACATATGATTATCATATTTAAGATCAAGAGGATGATCCATATTGATCTAAATACGTTGTGAGCTTATCGCATTTCTGTTTTCTTAGACGTTTGGGAAACATGACATGATAGAACCACAATAGCTAACCACAATAGCTGACATCCATGCAAGTACATGCATATATATATATATATATATATATATATATATATATATATATATATATATATATATATATATATATATATATAATCTTAAAACACAAGGAAAGACACCTAAGAGCGGGACACATAATTTAAAAAGCTACAATTATTTCTCCAAACAATGGAGCATACAAACAAGTCAATGAAAGCACACAAAATTCTCAAAGGATAACAAGCATAAATATAATATTAAAAACTTATAATTAAAATTCCTAAATGAGCTGCCTAGGAAAATGGGGACAATCCCAGCACCTTGAAAATGGAAAATATTATGCTCCATGGAAAATCCCTGTGTGTGTCTTCAAATAACCAAAACAATGGGATTATTTTCAAAAAAAAACTGCTAGGTATTTGCATTTATAATTTTATACTACTTACAAAGAATCGTGATAAATAAAATGGAAGAAACAAGCATGCATGAAACTAAATGATGTCAGGATAAACACAAGGTATGATAAATCGGGATGTCAAGAATAAAGGAATAGTTAATATACAAGGGTCCATTTGTGGAGTTCAATAAAACATAAGCTTACTAATACACATTATCTTCTTTGAGTGAAGTTGAAATGGACATAATCCGCTTGATGCAAAATTAAAGCATAGTACCATGTGATCAAACTAGTCCTTAATTTAGAATCTCGGTCAGTGGAATTCCATCACTGCTGGAGATACGGCTCAACTTTAGACCATAATATTAGTTCAATTACATGACAGACACATGTTCTCAATATATAATCCATTGATCTAATATCGGATATCGATCACATATATGCTTGGAAAATATGATATCGAACAGCAAATATCAAAGATATATCAGAGAAATTGATTAAATATCGAAGTATTATATCATAAGCTCAAAATAGATATCATATGCATGCTATGCATGAATCTAAGTAGATATAAACTATATAAATTACATAAAAATATGTTTAGTATATACTTCGCTCATTATATCGCATTAAACTTGAATCTACCGTCAACTAGTTGGAAAATCTTTCCAATTCCTTTAAGAAGTCACGAACCAATCAAGTACCATATCTTTTATTTTTCTTTCTATTTTGTCCTATTTCTATATTCTTATAAATAAATCTTATAGAATTTATAAACGAGATAGTAATCGTAGCAGCAGTAATCAACGTCCAAAAGGACATATTTTTCTAAATTCTTTTACCGAGTTACTAAACCAAAACAACTATTAGTATTATTATTATTATTATTATTATTATTATTATTATTATTAGACTAAACTGAATTAAGAGAAAATGTAAATAAAAATCAAAGATCAATTTTTTGAAAAATTGAAACACTTTTACATCAACCACATCACAAATGAATTGATATATAAACTCAAATAAAAACTAAACCAAATTAAATTTAAAAATAAAAAAGAATTGAAAACAAAGGGTCTTTTCAAGGAGTTCTTGGAAGTAGTTTTTGTCAAAGACTAAATGTTTGCATCGTATACCTGACAAATGAAGGAGATAGGATTTGTTTTGCTGACCACCATCACCTTTACTTTATTCGAGACCAAGAGTTGTCAAAGACTAAATGTTTGCATCGTAGACCGACAACTGAAGGAGATAGGTTTTGTTTTGCTGACCACCATCACCTTTACTCACCAAAAGGAGGAATGAGTGGAAGGAGATGCTGTGATCCAAGACCGAGAGGAGAAAGACGGTGAGGAAGATCAAACCGCTACAACTGAGATCGTAGAAGCCACCAAGAGGAGGAAAGAAAGATCAACCAGTGATGAAGTCGAAATATTTTTCAACAAAATTAGGTTTGCCTATCGGATCAACCCCTACTCTCTTTCTTTTATAAGTATTATTAGCTATCGGGTCAGATCGGATTCAATGTTAATGTTAATTGGACCTGACCCAAAAAAACCTTAAAACCAAAAAACTACCGAAAAAGAGGCCCGATTCCGAAACGCCAACTGAAAATCAGAAAACCAAAATAAACAAACATATATGTTATTGCACATTGTTTTTTCCAATATTGTGACCGATATTATAGATATCGGACTAATATTTGCAACACTGGTAGAGCCTAATATTTTTGGAACCCATTGAAAAACTAAAACTGTTCCAATGACAAAATAAGGGGATGGCAGATTTCATTTTAATTGATGTTGAAGCAAATGTTGGAAGAAGCTAAATTACAATGAAATACCAGGAAAATAGCATATGCTCCTTGGCAAATGAAGGAATCAGAAATATGATACTTTAGTAACTGAGAAAAAGGAGAACTAAAAAATAAAAAAAGAAACCGAAAAACACTACATGTGTTCGATGTACCCAACTCCGTCAAACCATACACACGTCCAAAAGAAATTAAATATAATAAAAGGAAAAAATTAATTCAGCCTGATATTTGAGTAACAGAAAAAAGAGAACTGGAAAGCAAAAAAGAAATCAAACACACTGCAAATGTACCTAACTCGGTTTAGTCAATACATGATCGTATCAAAGAAGAAAACAGAAAGGATGCAGAATGGTAACTCATGCCGCAATCTAAAATATAAATAGAAAAGGTGGTGTTAGCTATATCATATGTTCATCTTCGAGAAATCCTATTTAATTCCAGATTGAAATTTTTTTCTTTCTGGTTATTTTTACGCACTCATCTTACATGGGCTCGTACAAACTTGGTTAATATTTCACTTGGAATTTTGGCAAAAATGAACTTTAAAAATGAACCAACCAAAAGAATCAATGAGCTAATTTTAATTTGCTGAGTTTATTTCTATTTCTTAGAAGTGTTGAAAAATTGCATTAAATTTGAGTTCTGAGAGTTGGCACGACCGTGCTAAGGATGGCACGCCGTGCAAGATCTATCAGGAGAGCTTGTTGCTTTACGCAAGCTGCGCACGGCCGTGTGAGACCCTGCACGGCTGAGCGGGATCTAACTTTTTGCAAAGTGTGCACCGTGGACGACCGTGCACGGCCAACAGGAGCAGCCCAGCATTATTCGCAGATTGCGCATGCCGTGCTATATACTTGCACAGTCGTATTGATGTGCAGAAGCAGATTGACGTGTTACGCAGACTGTGCACGGCCATATCAGATTTCTGCACGGCCGTGCCGATGTGCAGAAATTCGAAAACATCCAGAATTCGAACTCTAATCTGGACCGTTGATCTGTTTTGAGGTTAAATCATATGTACACGATTTAAAACGTCCTCCTCTACCCTACGAAAGACTCATATGATATAAATACCTAGAGATACACCTACGACAGCATAACAAAGAAAATTGGAGAAGAATTCCTTGTGTTTTCTTGAGCAAAGCTGATCTTTTACCGGCAACAAATGACGAAAGAGCTTTTGGTGCGACAACAAGCTTCGGAGAGGAGGTATTTCTTGTTCTAGAGTTTCTAGTAAGACCTATCCAATTGTTGTGTGCATGAGACATTGTAATTGCTAGAGTGCTAGAATTATGAGGGCTTACATATTGTTTAAAGGAGATCTTGAGTAGTCAGTGTATTTTTTTTAAGTTATCATCTCTGATCTAGTGAAACCATGACAACAGAAGGCTAGACGTAGGCCATAAGGTGGACCGAACCAATATAAATCCTTGCCTCTCGGTGTTATTGCTTGGTTTTGATTATGTGGTTTCTTGTGTTTTTTAGATTCTTTTCAATATCCTAATTCTGCATTGATTTGATTGGTGACACTTTATCTATTTATTCTGTTGTGCACACTTTGGTGTTGATTGGTATTGTGTCAGATTTCCAATAAGTGGTATCAGAGCCAGGTTGGTGAGAAAGGAGTAAAAAGTCAAGATGTCGTCTTCTACCACATCGTTCAAGATGGACAAGTTCATTATGAGAAACGACTTCAGTCTTAAGAGGTTAAAGATGAAAACTTTTCTCATGAGAGACGGATGCTACCAAATTGTCATTGAGAAAGACAGTTTTAACAAGGATACGGATGCACAGAAGTCTAAGATGGAGAGAAAGGCGTTGAGCGCACTGCAGTTATCAGTTTCAGATGAAGTGCTCAGACAGGTGTCTGAGGAGGCTACTGCGGAGAAGCGTTAGAAGAAGCTGGAGGCGCTCTACGGAAAGAAGAATCTGACGAGCAGGTTGTATCTAATGCAACAGTTATATGTGCTGAAGATGAGAGAGGGCACTCATGTTAAGGATCACATCGATACTTTCACGAAAATTGTCTGACTTCCGGAACATGGGGTGAACATCGAGGACGAGCAATTGGCGATGATATTGTTATGTTCTCTGACAGATGATTTCGACCTATTGGTAAGGTCTATGGTATATGGGCATGAAACATTATCTATGGAGGAGGTTGAGTATGCGGTACACTCTGAGGTTTTTTGCGTTAAAGTGACTGGTCGAGAGAGTAGTTATCTAGGGGATGCACTTTTCATAAGGGGACGTTAGGATTCTAGAGGCGGCCATGGTTCCAGGAAGGACAAAGGACGCTCGAGATCTAAATCACGTGGGTGTAAAGACAGGTGTCACTTGTGCAAGGAGACCGTACATTGGAGAAGAAACTGCCATAAGCTAAAGAAGAATGGAAAAGGGAAGGTCAAAGCTTATGGTTCTGCCTTGGTGGGAATTGGTAGCAAGAATATTGATGATGGTGAGATTCTAATGGCGACTACATCTACAGACGTAGGGTCTCATGGCTTTTGGATTTGGGATGCTCTTTCCACATCACACAGGAGTTGGTTCAGTTCATATTGTTTCAGGGAAGGTGACAACATGCTGATGGGAAACACATGGCTTGTAAGACAATGGGGTTTGAAGAGGTGCGGATCAAAATGCATGATGGAGTCATCAGGATGTTTACATATGTATGTCACGGAAAAGGAGTCTAATTTTTATTGGTGCAGAACGGTCATTGAAGGTGTCATATTGAAGGTGTAAGGGTTCTTGTGTCGTGATGAAAGGAAGGAGAGTACAGAACTTATATGTGCTATGTGCTATAGGGGCACACCGTGGAGGGTGAGGCTAGTATCTCTCACAGCACAGTTGGTGAAGGATTGGCAATGCTATGGCATCTTTGCCTTGGACATCCAAGTGAGAAGTCATCAGATGTGCTTCGCAAAAGGAAGCTGATAGAGGCCAGAGTTGAGATGTTGGAGTTCTACAAGAAGTGTGTCAATGGTATGCTGACAAAGACACGATTTGGGACCGCAGAGCATAGCAGCAAAGGGCCACTTGACTATGTACATTCATATGAAGTGGGCCAACTTCTGTACCTACCATTAGGAAAGCGAAGTACTTCATATCCTTCATAGATGACTACTCGAGAAAGGTGTGGATCTATCTGATGAAATCAAAAGATCAAGTCTTCGAGAATTTCAAGCCTTGGAGAGCCTTTGTTGAAATGCGGTCTGGAAGAGTCGTCAAGGTGCTGAGATCAGACAATGGTGGAGAGTATACATCGAGGATGTTCAAAGAATTCTACAGATCTCAAGGAATTTTACGGTACTACGCTATGCCTAGAGATCCACAATCAAATGGTGTTGCAGAGAGACTAAATCGTACACTGATGGAGAAGTGCCGAAGCTTGAGTCTGACTATTGGACTTTCTAAGGAATATTAGGGTGAAGCTGTGACAACTGATGTGCATCTCGTGAACAGACTATCATTACCGGCGATTGTTTCAAAATTCCTTAAGAGTTAACAAGGAAGACTGGTGACTACTCATACTTGAGGGTGTTTGGATGTCCTACATATGCTTTGCAGAAGGAAGCTAAGCAAGATTCAAAAACCAAGAAGGCCATCGTGCTTGGATACCCAGAAGGAGTTAATGGATACAGGTTGCTAGACCATATGTCCAAGAAGACGTTCACCAGTAGGCATGTCACATTTGATGAGTTGTCGATAGTTAGGCCGGAGATGACTCATTCAAATGATGGACATGGTCCTGATGAGCCCAACGCTGAGGTTGAGCCACCTACCCTGGAGATAGAGACATGAGATGCTAAGACAGGGCTGGACCCAACTACTGAGGGAGAGCAGATACAAACAGATTAGATTCAGACTCATGATGAGGTTCCTGCATTGGGTCAGCATTGAGGACTAGAAGAGCACTAGATAGACTGGGAGAGTGGATCTGCTGCAACTTTTGCATTTAATGACATGCATGCATACGCCCTAAACATAAAGCACGAAGAGTCCTTGACATTTGATGAAGCCCAGACTTCGAGCACGGTTGCAGAGTGGCAGCTGGCGATAGAATCTCTCTACAAGAATGGCACTTGGTAATTGGTAGAATTGCACGAGGACAATAAGGCCATTGGATGCAAGTGGGTATACAAGGTCAAGGAAAGGGATGGCGGCGATGTGAGGTATAAAGCTCGACTGGTGGCCAAGGGATTGCGCAGAGGAAGAGAGAAGACTACAATGAGATCTTCTCGCTTATGGTGAGACGCACGTCCATCCGTGTGTTATTGGCCGGGGTAGCAGCTCAGGACTTAGAGCTGGAGCAGCTGGATGCTAAAACGATGTTCTTACCTGGAGAACTTGATGAAGAGATCTACATGCGCCGGACTGAAGGCTTCATGATGGAGGGACAAGAGCAGAATATATGCAAGCTAAAGAAATCCTTATACGGTTTAAAACAGCCACATATGCTAGTGTCGTGGGAAGTCTGATGTATGACATGGTTTGTACATGCCAAGACTTAACCCATGCATTTGGAGTCGTCAGCATGTATATGGCGAATCCAGGGAAGGAACACTGGCAGGCTGTGAAATGGATATTGAGATATCTTAAGGGAATGGACAGCATTGGTTTGTGTTAAGACAAGGGAGATGTGGTAGTGATATCTGAATTCTACGATTCAGATTATGCAGGTAATAGAGATAGAAGGTTATCTACGACTGGATATGTGTTCAGTTTAGGAACTTCTGAGGCATCTTGGAGATTGGTTCTTCAGTCCATTGTAGCATTGTCAATCACGGAGGCGGAACTGATAACTACAGTTGAGGAGATCAAGGAATGAAAGCAACTGAGAAGTCTGCTGAGAGACTTGTAGATTCCGTAAGAAGTGACGAATATTTATTGCAACAGCCAGAACGCAATTCACTTGGTGAAGCATCAGGCATACAGTTTGAGGACCAATCATATTGAAGTGCGAAACTTCTTCCTCCAGGAGAAGAAGAAGGTGATAGCACTAAAGAAGGTCTCGACAGATCATAATCATGCAGATATGCTCACGAAGGTTGTTCCCGCAGTCAAGCTCATGCATTGCTTGAGCTTAATCTATACATGGTGAGTAGTTGATGATTTCCCGTTAGCACAAGAGTTTCGTAAATTCTAGATCTGGATAGATAGATATGATATTTGGGTAGAGTTGATGTGGAGAGCTCGGGTGTGTCATGGTTGTTGGAGGAAATTTGAAGTAGGGTAGAGTTTGTTGAAAAATTGCTTCAAATTGAGTTCTAGAGTTGGCACGGCCGTGAGAGATCCATCAGGATAGCCAGTTGCTTTACGCAAGCTACGCAAGGCCGTGCGAAACCCCGCACGACCGTGCACAACCCAGCATTATTCGAGCAGCCCAACATTATTCGCAGATTGCGCACGACCGTGCCATATACTTGCACGATCGTATCAATGTGCAGAAGCAAATTAACGTGTTACGCAAACTGTGCACGGCCATATCAGATTTCAGCACGGCCGTGCCGATATGCATAAATCCGAAAACGTCCAGAATTCAAACTCTAATCTGAACCATTGATCTGTTTTGAGGTTAAATCATATGGACACGATTTAAAACGTCCTCTTCTACCCTAGGAAGAACTCATATGATATAAATACCTAGCGATACACCTACGACAGCACAACGAAGAAAATTGGAGAAGAATTCCTGTGTTTTCTTGAGCAAAGCTGATCTTTTACCGGCGACAAATGACGAAAGAGCTTTTGGTGCAACTACGAGCTTTCGAAGAGGAGGTATTTCTTGTTCTAGAGTTTCTAGTAAGATCTATCCAATGGTTGTGTGCATAAGACATTGTAATTGCTAGAGTGCTAGAATTATTTTGTCGAGGGGGCTTACATAGTGTTTAGAGGAGATCTTGAGTAGTCGGTGTATTTTTTGAGTTATCATCTCTAATCTAATAAAAACCATACCAACGGAAGGTTGGACGTATGCCATAGGTTGGACCAAACCAGTATAAATCTTTGTCTCTCTGTGTGATTGCTTAGTTTTTGATTCTATGGTATTCTTGTGCTTTTTATGATTCTTTCACGATCCTAACTTTGCATTGATTTGGTTGGTGACACTTTATCTATTTATTCCACTGTACGTGTTGAATGGTGTTTTGTCAGATTCCCAACAAGAAGCACAATATCAATTTATGAGATAATGAATGCAGTCCTTAACTGCCATTATTGCTCATTGGTTACTCTGTAATGTAGTCGAATATCATGTGTGTGCTCCCTTGCATGGGCAGAGCGACATATGGACCAGGGGGCAGTTGCCCCCATAACCTCAAAAATTTCCCACTAATACATCGATCTAACTGGAGCCTTCGGCATTAGTGTCCTACTACAAAAGAGATATTGATTGGGCTGAGATGGGTGCATGCCTCTACACAAAAGATTAGAGAATTCTCCTCTTTGACTCCTCAAATTTGGATTGGTTTAAATAACACTAAAAGAGCCTAAATCATACGGCATCACAAAGTTATACACCCAAATTTGCACCCGCTTGTCAAGTGTAGCACAACCACCTGCACTTCTGTTCAAAATTTGAGCCCAATTGTTTATCCTAATGGAAATTATTCGCACTATTGTGTCCATGTTTCAAAAATATTTACAGAAAGCACCTCATAAATGCTTGCTTTCTAGATTAGGACCAAAAGCACAACAGTAATAAAATTAGGACTTTTGTGCCTTTCTAGTGCTCCAAATTTCCGTAAAAGAAATACTTGATTTAATTTGTTAGCATTTTAAAAATATAATTAATAAAAAATCAAATCACTTAGCTGCATAAGATTTTCCTTATTTCAAACGTAATTTACCACTCACACGAACTTTAAGATCTAACACTATATCTAAAAGTTGCAAAATTCTTTATATTCACATAAAATAACACACTAGCAATAAATAATGAAGCATCTAGTTAAAATTTATAGAGATGAAATTTGAATAAATGTTCCTCTCGATTGTTTCCCTAAATTTAAAAAATAAAATAAAAAGACAGAAAAGTCGCATGCTTTTCCTTCCTCCATATATATTTGAAATCCAAAATACATATATTTAATTGGACCAAAAGTGACGATGAAAATCTTAAAGCTTTATATATTCTGTTTTTACTAAATATCACAGTGTAGCATTAAATTAGGCTAACTTGCTCCTATAACCTTCCAGAACCCAAAACTAATCCTTCATCACAAGACCATCATTTTACTACTTATAATTGGATGCTAATCATGCCATTTTAAAAGTTACAAATTAACATGAAAAGGAAAAAGATAAAAGTTGGTCTTTGTTTTTGTGCCCCCTAAATGAAAATCCTGGCTCCGCCACTACTCTCATGTGTGCCAACAATTAGATGCGCAAGAATATTGCAGATAGATGATGTCTTTTTAACTTATAAACATGCATAGTTAGATTAGATCAAATGACTATAAATCAGCTCAAGTCAAGATCAGAATTTAATATGATTATTAGATATGATTGGTCTTAGAATTTTTAATGTTTGATAACCCATTATTGCAAGGCATATTGTTTAGCTCGAGTCCTCTAGATCCATGTTTAATTGCCTGGATAGTTGAAATAGATATTTTACATCATTGTCTGCTGTGCACAAGAATTCATAAATTTATTACCCATATTTAAAACATCACATCATATTTAGAGTAGAGAATAAAAACGAATTTCACACTAAATCTAACATAAACAACAAGATCAAGTTTCCTTTATATTTAATATCAACCAAGGTTTGAAATCTTGGTTTCGATCTCAGCACTGGCCAGTGGTTGGTAGTAAACATACCTGTTGAATCAGAAGTGTCGCAAGACATGTAATGGACGTATAAGAATTTAGGTATAGTTGGCCGTATGGCGACCCAAGTGGATGATGCAGATAGAGCTTCATCTTTAATAGGTCATTTTCCTATCAATAGATAATCTCTATCATCTAGATCAATTTCAATTTGTTTTCACTAAATAACTCCATCAAAGGGTTTTTACATTGAAAAATGTTATCTAAACCAATCACACTAGCTTCAAAACTTGTATGTATGAATTGGTTCCATATTATAATTAAAACGAACTAATCGTAAGTGTCCAAACTCAAGAAAAACAAGAAAAGTTTCATTGAAGAGTATCACCTAGTACACATCAAGAGCCGTCAGACTTGTATCACGCATACAAATTTGATTTAGAAATGTTGATTCGAGCACATACCGGTCAATTTTCAGACCTCTATTTGACTATTAAATGATATTTTTGCAACCATTATACAAATTACGTTAGAAATTTCTAAGTTTGGTACTTCGAACCTTGAATGTTCTCATGTATCAATTATCAATAGTTGGTATCAGAGATAATAATTTAGTTCTATTTTGGACAAATCACATTGTCATGCTTGAAATCGAAACAATATGAGGAATTTGTCTCAATATCAGCATAGTTTTCAAACTATAACATCAACAATGTGAAACTCATTCACGGACAAACATTTAGCTATTTAACATTTTATTTCAAATTTAGGCACCTATGTAAATTTTAAATATCTAATTCTACAACATTTGATGTGAATATGCATTAGGCTAGATAACTTGTATGCTTAAGATGATCAAACTGGGGAGAAGTGCATACTACAAATAAGATCTAGAGAGAATACGGATAAGGTAAATTATACCTACATGAAGTAAAATGCCATAAAGGCGTAAGTCAAAGAACAATAAATTGACTTGAGAACATCGTTCTAACTATCGTCCGATATATGTTTGAGGGTTTTCTACTACGACATGGCCCACAAAAAGAAGAATGTAACATTTTGGTCCATATGAGCCAATATGTTGGATACTAACTGATATGTAACGTTGATATTTCCTTGGTGAATATCAGCCAATATGGATCATATTTGGTTTACTTAAAATCGATTTGGATTTTGAAGAAAACTCAATAGTAATTTTTCTTGCTAAAACCAAAGCCTATTAATGCAGGATGTGGTGGGATTTCGGGATGTGGTGGGATTTAGGGATTTGGTGGAGGGATCTGGGAAAGAAATTGGATAAATAGGGTTTCTTGGCTTTTCACCAAGAATTTCATGTGCTTCTCACCAAGGAAGAATAGAACCTTTCACAGATTTGGGGAAATTTTTTCTTTAATTGATTCAATCATTGACTGTAAATATAACAAGTCTAATGCCTTTATACAGGTTTACAACCCAATAACTCTTCTTCACCTATCTGAGGTGGTACTACACTTCTAAAAGACTAAAACACTCAAAAAGACTCCAAAAATAACTAAAGACTCAAACTAAAATAAAATTAAAAATTAAAAAATTAAAAGTATTGATGTGATCCATACATTCTTCCCGACTTGAGAACTTCACCTCTTGGCGAATGACGACAAAAGTAGCACATCTGAACGGAAATCAATAGTCATTTGCAATTGGAGAAGATGCGTCCATAACCTTAAAGTCTAATAAGATGCAGATGGACATACGAACATCCTCTGTTAATTTTTCTAATTTATGGAAAATAAAAACATTCATCATCTGCTTGTTGGTTAGTAAATGAGGTGAAGGGTTTTGAGCATGCTTCAATATGGCTTTTCTCATCGTCAGTCCAAGACTTAATAGACGTGAGAAGCAGCGAAAGAAGAAAAATCATAAAAATCTCATTTTTACGAAAACCCCTACGGAAAGAAAAAACACTTTGCATGATCATTACTATCTAAGGAGAAGGGCGAACCAATCATGCAAAGATAGATCTAAGATTCTGCTATTAAAATAAAGTTTGAAGAACATAACTTAAGTTTTTGTAGTCACAAAAACTTTTCTTAGGACGATGTCTCGAAGCGATGCAATGACTCATCAAAAAACAACCACTTGCTCCATAAAGTTTCACCTTGGCTGGAATCCCCGCCTCAAACTTCGGATCAAATTCGGATTACCTTCAAGTTTTGCTAGAACATGAAAGAGGGAATAAAGAGGGAAAAGTAGGAAAAATTTGTTCGCCTTTAGATATAGGTTTGCTCACTTAATTAGGATGAACTCACTTGATCTACGCTTGGTGTAAGTTTAGGAGGAAGAGGATGGCCCTATTTGGGTGAACTGAGCCTTAAGAATAGTATCACATCCGATGTGGTATTAAGAATAGAATCCAAATTAACTCAAGTTTTTCCCTTTGAGGACTAAACTTTGAGTAATTAATTCTTCCTCTCCGGTAAACCCATGAATCAAAATGAAATATCATTTTAAAGATCTTCAAATGGAGATCACATAGAAATAAACGGTGATCATTTCCGATGTCGTTTGACCCCTCAAACGACTGTTCAAAGATCGCCAAAAAATCTGCCTAAAACTGCATATCTCGGGTCTGCAGACCCGTAAACCGTGGGCCCTACCTAGCTTTTCAGGTGCGCCTGTTGGGCGGGGCTCCCGAGTCGTGTGCCCCCTCCCCCCGGTTCGGGCGGGCACCTAACCCAGCGCCCGACCCGGGCGCTAGCCTGGGACCCAACCTGGGCTTAGTGCATGGGCCAGCGCACTGGCGTAGGCTTGCACCCAGCTCGGGCGTTGGCCTGGGCTTAGTGCCTAGGCCAGCGCCCAGCCCATTCGTTTGGGCGTGCTTAGGCTTGCACCTGGGCATGCCCAAGCCCAAACATGGGCCAGGGCATTATTTGGTGCCCAGGTGCGCCTGAGCTTGTGCCCGGGCACGCCCAAGCCCAAAATTTGGCCTAGCCCAAGCTCTATGCAGGCTTAGCCTGAGCTGCACTTGGGCTAGCCTAAGTCTGTGCTCATGCTCAAGCAACTGGGTCCGAGACCCTGTTTTGGATTTCTCTATGCCTTTTAAGGCTCGATTTTCGCATCACATCATATATGACCGAAATCCTCTTCGCAACCATTTGCAACCATAATAGTTTACATGCATCATATGCATATTCCTCTTATTACTTGGACGAGTATCCCAGCTTGTGTATGACTCAACAGCTTGACTTACTACAGGTGGGACTCAAACCCACGACAACAGTGACCGCGAGCAGCAGTTGTCGTTTTTGGTTCGATATCATCATTACGTGGTATGCCCCTTGACATAAACATTGTTGGGACTATCCTTGGCTATGTAAGTGATGAATCCGTAGTTTTAATCACTTCGTCAACACTATGCCGCTGCGAAGCATAGAATATGATTGGCTGTCAACCCCAAATAACTTTGCGATCAATCAACATTGTTCGGTATTAGCTTGTTTTTATTGGATTATATCCAACACACCTTGGCCCAGGATTTAGCTAAGGACCATACTGATTCTGCAACACTAATTACCCACATACGAAAGAGACGAATCATCTCTTGGTCACAACTTTCCTCGCATGCTTCAAGTGCCACCCAACCAAAGACCTTTCGATGGGACATGCCTCGAAGCTAGGGCAAAGATCTAAGTGACACCGATCACGCACGCATAGGCTCGTACAATGACCTCAAGTCAAAGGACCGACTGCCTATCATCACTTGAGAGCTACCATTGACAGTTTTGTATATGCTATCCATGTAGCAGCTCTCGTTGGGTCGTTCAGTGAACTCATTCTCTAATAAGCACATGTGTCTCGTCTCCGATTTTTCCAAATCAAACGATCATAATATCATCACCACCAATACTTGGTGATGACATAGTATACAATAGTCTATATGATGCATCTACGACTACAAACAATTTTAGACTTATGCTAAAAGCGGTTGAAAGACTTCTCATGATCGTGATCCTCATCTCGATAAATGTTCGACCTCGCAATAAGTCTCGGGACTTTATCTAAGTATAAAATACAGACAAACATTTATAATCATATTCAGATAAACAGTACCAAATAGCATACTATCATTTTGAACAAGATGTCCCAATTATAAATAATTGACCTCGATGTCATACATTTCCCAACGGGATGATTTGGGATAACAAACTAGATATGCTCAATCGAAATCAGTGGTGCTTCTTTCGACGGCTCTGGCGCAGACTCAATTGATGGATCTAGACAAGGCTATGTTTCATGTTGCAGTGCTGGATCTGTCTCTAGCTCAGAATACGGCACTGAATCAAACTCGGGTTCAGGCTCATGCTCGTGCTCCAATTCAGGCTCAGGCGCAATCTTTGTCTCAATCTCTTGTTTAGGATCTGGTTTTAGCTCATGTCCAATCTCACACTCTGCCTCAGTTGTTGGATCAATCTCTATCACGGACTTTGGCTTGAGTTTGTATGCTTGAACAAGAATGTTATGCATCTCACATATCAATTATATAGGATCCTCCGTTACTTCGGGCTTGAAGATTGCGGCTTGAAGATTGCTGGGTATCCGTGGAATATATCGAGGCTTGGAAGAATAGCGATTTTGAAGACGAACTTTGAATACTAACCATCGATGACTATGACGTGGAAGATACTTATACCAAGATCATGCTTCTCCTTTGAATACTTGATATGCATATGTATATTTTCGTTCCTTTGAAAATAAAATTTGGAGAACAAATATTCTAGATGTGATTCCCAATCATCATATACATACATGTCTTCGAAGTCAAAAAAAGTATGGGACCCGATCATACTCTATTCAAGGAGAATAAGCCTTGTAGTAATTTTTCTCGTAGTCATCATAATCTCCCATGATTTAGAACTGATCTTCTTGCAAGGAGTGTATTAATGTGTACTTGGATGAGTCAGCTACCCACTGGCGCGAATGACGCTGATTCGAGCTTCAAACGAAACCAAAATCGTCAAATATGAAAGTTGCGAAGAAATTCCTCCAAAAATATCCCAGAAAATTCGCGAAAAATGAACGATGCACTATACAGCCGTTAACCGGGCAATGGCTCCGCCGAAGCCGTTGACCGGTGCTCGAGGTTGGCTCGACCGAACCGACAATGTAGCGACGTCGGCTCGGTCAATGTTAACAGCAGATTCTGGCGAATCCGACGGCCATTCGCCCAGGTTCTTGCTCATTTAGCTTCGCCTAAAGATTCCAAGCACTTCGATGGGGTCGACGGTGTCAGCCGTCGCCGGTGGTGGCACCGGCGAAGTCCGACAACTTGTGCGGTAGCAGTTTCCGACGAATCCTGCACCGATTTTTCATCACATCTGTTGATGTAGGTGCATCGGGGGTTGGGGAGTACTTTTAGAGAATCAACGGGGCATATCATGTTGAGTATTGACTCCCCGGATTTGGTTTTGGATGATGAACAAACATAAATATCTCGTGAACTAACTCTTTGTGAGCGCAGTTATAGAGATCGTCGCCTAATTTATATGAACATCAAAAGCGACGTCTCGAGACTTCGCAAAGCGCGTGATCGTGTGCCTAAAGCTTCGTTGAAGCTTATGGACCATTATTGAAGTCATGAAGATTCGAATTGAAGCTTTTGAAGACGGTTCGTCATAGTTTATTTAATGTCTTCTAGCTTCTTTTTCGTAGAATGTTAAGCCTTGAGTAGGTCTTACGTTTTAATCTTCATAACGCGCATATCTTAGAGCTAGGATCTTAGTAGAAGTCCATACGAACTTTCCCAAAGCTTCGCGCTTCGATTCGCGACTTCTTGTGCATGTTAGTTGGTTCAAGAAGAAGAACCAACCGACTAGATGGTGATCTAGTCGGTCGGCAAAGCTTCTTGAATCGACTAGTTTGCCTCCTTCAATTCTAGCTCACTTACTGTTTACAGTTAGTCGGTCAAAGAAGGTTCACCGACCGACTAGTTGTGAAACTAGTCGGTTAGGAATCTTTCTTAGACCGACTAGTTGAGCTTCTACTGTACAGTCATAGTTACTGTTTATCGTTAGTCGGTCAAAGAACATTTGTCGACCGACTAGTTGATGAACTAGTTGGTTAGACTTTGTTCTTGAATCGACTAATTCAACTTGTACTCAGACTATTTGTTTTATCTCTTAGTCGGTCTATGAACACTCACCGACCAACTAGTTGTGAAACTAGTCGGTTGGCAAGTCTTCTTAGACCGACTAGTTCTTTAAGTCTGAACTTCATCTATTCACTGTTCACCTCTTAGTCGGTTCATGTTGTTTCACCGACCGACTAGTTGATGAACTAGTTGGTCAGTGATCCTTCTTTGACCGACTAGTCTGCTTCAGAATAGAGCCATTGGAGCATTAAATGCCACGATTTTTTGCTCTCGCTTTCCTCTATCCTATATATACTTGGAGTGCTGCATTCATTGCACTCAAGGCTGATTATTATTGAAGTTTAGAGATCAAAGAGAAAGCATTTAATCTCATTAAAAGCTTATTGATTTCATTCTTGAATCTCTCCCTCACTCTTATTTCAAAAGAGAGATTCATTGATTGTGAGCCTTCCAAGCCAAGTGCTTGATTCTAGGTCACCAACATCCACCTAGGACTCCATTGCTGGTCATCTACTTGGAGCTAGGATTTGGTGCCTTTCATCTTCCCCAAAATCCGTTTTGCCCTAATTCGTAAGTATACTCAAGGCATAGGATTTTGTCGGTAAGAATTTCGTATTTCATTTACTTTCATATTGTAAGTGTTTTACTCTCGGTTGTGAGAGTTTGTTTGTGATCCCGGTTTGTGAGAGTCACAATTTCATTTGTGTATGATTTGACCTTATAGAGGTTTCTACAAGTATTTCATAGTGCAAATTTGAGTTAGAAGTTTCTAACTCAAGTATCCGGAGGGGATCCGGGTGTTTGGGACGTAGGATCACCGGGAACAAGTCGGAGAGACTTGGGTGGATCCGAACCCGTTAAATTGCTTGTTTGCGATTATTTTCTTTGTTGTCTATATTTATATTTCCGCATTTCCGCATTGATTGGTAGAGTTTGCAAGAT
Organism: Scilla litardierei; assembly: GCA_030789695.1. Lineage (NCBI taxonomy): Eukaryota > Viridiplantae > Streptophyta > Magnoliopsida > Asparagales > Asparagaceae > Scilla > Scilla litardierei. The sequence goes on from CM061141.1 coordinate 294,524,695, forward strand.
AATTAGGAATTATCTTCTTAATTATTTTAAAGTACTATTCACTCACCCATCTAGTACTTGTGCAGTAGCTTCGTAGGGCATTACATTTGGTATCAGAGCCAAATACCTAGCTATGTCTGCCAACGACAACAAGACCGTTCGGCCACCCTCAGATTATAGTACCTTCAGGAATCGTGAAGGAGCGTCTTCGTTGATGGAAGGACACTCCTCGACGAGGCCTCCCTTCTTCAACGGTACCAATTACGGGTACTGAAAATGCCGGATGGAAACTTTCCTCCGGAGTGCTTCATTGTTGAGAGCCACGTTGACGGAGTACGTCGAGCCCGCCGAAGAAGATTTCGCGAAGTGGACTACCGCGGAGGTCGCCGCGGAGGTAAGCAATGCCAAGGCAATGAACACCTTGCAATGTGCTTTGAAGCCCGAGGACTTCAACAAGATATGCACATGTAAGAGTGCATATCAAATATGGAACTCCCTCCTCATCTTGCATGAAGGAACGAGTAGGGTAAGAGACTCTAAACTCGTTGTTGTAAATAAAGATTACGAATTATTTCATATGCAACAGGGTGAGAAGATGAAGGAGTATTATGCTCGCTTCGTCGACATCACAAACGAGTTGGAGGCTCTTGGGAAAACCTACACCCAAAAGGAGAAAGTCTCCAAGATCATTGACGGACTTCATTCTTGTTGGGAGAAACGTACCTTCGCCATCGAGGAAGGTAATGACATGAGTAAGTATACGGTTATTCAACTAATGGGTACCTTAATGTCTTATGAGGTACGCAAGGATAGCAAGTTAAAAGTTGCAGGACAAGATGAAGTCCTACTTGAAGCAAGACGAGCCAAAGAAAAAGGCGATTGCGTTCAAGGCCGCTCCATCTACATCAATATCTACCGATGATGAAGACTCGGAAGACGAGTTGGACTTGGAATACATGGCCCTCATGGCAAAGAAGTTCAACCGGTTCTTCCGGAAAGGTAACTTTAAAAACAAATCTAAATATAGTTCTTCTAACGCCTCCGCTCCTTTGTGTTTCAAATGCATCAAGCCAGGACACATGAAAGCGGATTGTCCTCAAAATAAGTACAAGGAGAAGTGGAAGGCACCGAAGTTCGACAAGTCAAAGAAGTACAAAAAGGGTAAAAAAGGGACTTGTCGGGACATTCACCGACTCCGAGGATGACTCCTCAAGTGGAGAGTCGGACGATGAGCAAGTGGAGAAAGCACATATGTGCTTCATGGCTAGAGAGGAGCAAGATAAAGATTCATCCTCCGATGATAGCGACAAGGAAGGCGACGATGAGGTAACCATGGATGACCTTAGAAATGCTAATGAGCAAATATGGTCTAAATACACTAAATTAGTAAATAGATATACTAAAGTAAAAGATGATTTAGCTAGCATCCAAACCTCGCCTAAACATATCATCACCAACAACGACACCGTTGTTGAAGAGTTAAGAAATGAGATTGTAAATCTCAAGTCTCAACTTGAACATGTTCATATTGAGGAATCGGATGAACATGAGATAGCGGATTTGACTTCTCGGAACTCAACTTTGAGTATCAAGAATGAGAATCTCAAATCTCGTGTTTATGCACTCACATCGCAAGTGTCCACTTTGGATGCTTCGATGCATTCTCTCACCGAGAAATATGAGTGCACATTAGGCCGAATTAATAAATTCAATAAGGGTAAGGACCATTTGGATAAAATCCTAAATGACTTACTTCCGGCCAATCACCACATTGGCTTGGGGTATAAGATGGGAAGTTCATCCAAATCGGCCACTACCTTTGTTAGGCCAACTTCCGGTGACTCAACGAGTGGTAGCAAACACTCTATTGGTAGTTCATCTACCAATGGTGCTTCCACCTCGTACACACCCTCATTTGGAAAGAAACCCACTTTGGGTGGACCTCCAAAGAAGGGTCATGCCTACATGTACACAAATACCATGTCATGTAGGAACACACGTCCTACTCCACCGGCTCACATATATGATGATTTTTATGCACCACATCCACGGGCACGTGCACACCATGTGAGACACCCTCACGCACGTGTTCCCCCACATGCATATGTTCATCCACACCATCATATGAACCATTCTCATAATGCACCATTTCATCATGTTCCTTATGCCTATCCACGATATGCATCACGTAGAAATCAACAACGCATGCATGCACCCAATAGGATTAGGGCTCCCAAAATCTTCACTATTTGGAGCCCAAAGGACACTAGCATGAATGAAAAACAAGTTTATATGAATTCTTATTTTATGAATGTCGTGCAAAGTGATAATTATTTGGGGAAGTCTAAGTCCAATTGGACTTGGCTTCCAAAGGTCTAATCTTTTGGACCCAATGACCTTGGGTACCATGATACGATATTTTCTATCTTTAGGTACTCAAGAAAAAGAAACGGAGCAACAAATTCAAATTTAGCTCCAAGAATAATTGGATACTCGATAGCGGGTGTTCAAAACACATGACGGGTGACGCTCAATTGCTCTCCGGAGTGGTGCCCATTGCAAATGGGAACCGGGTAGTCTTTGGAGGCAACGAGAGCGGAACCATCATAGGTGTTGGAAAAGTGGGTAATCCTTCTAAACCTCTTATAAATGATGTTTACCTTGTTAAAGGATTAAACCACAATCTCATTTCAATAAGCCAACTTTGTGACAAAGGTTACAAAGTTAGCTTTGCGAAAGCAATGTGCCATATTTTAAGAAAAGATAATAATGATTTATTGTTTTCCGGCACACGCCATAAGAATATATATACCCTAGATCTTCCAAGATCACATGAACAATGTCTCATTGCCAACACAAGTGAACAACACTTATGGCATCGACGTTTTGGTCATGTGAACTTTGGAACACTATTTAAGCTTTCCAAGTTAAATTCTATTAGAGGCTTCCCTAAGCTTGTCTTTCAAAAGAAAAGCTTTTGCGACTCGTGTCAACGAGGCAAGCTTCCAAAATCGTCTTTTAAACCTAAGAAAAGCATTTCATCTAAGCGGCCACTAGAGCTATTACATCTAGATTTATTTGGGCCGACTAGAGTTGCTTCATTAGGAAATGCACGATATGGACTTGTCATCGTTGATGACTTTTCTAGATTTACTTGGGTATGTTCATTAAGTAATAAAAATGATGCTTTTGAAAACTTCACAATATTTGTTAAGAAAGTACAAAATTTCATTAGAACCACCATTGTCACTATTCGTAGTGATCATGGAGGGGAATTTGAGAATGAGTCTTTCTCAACTTTTTGTGATGAAGTTGGTATTACTCACACCTTTTCATTCCTTCGCGCACCTCCTCAAAATGGTGTTGTTGAGAGAAAGAATAGGACGCTAGTGGAGTGTGCTCGCACTATGCTTGACGATATCCAACTTGGCCATCAATTTTGAGCGGAAGCGGTACATACCGCTTACTAATTGTTTAATAGGATACTTTTGAGGCCCGGCACTAAACAAACTTGTTATGAATTGTTGTTTGGTAGATTGCCTCACGTTAAACATTTTCGAGTTTTCGGTTCAAAATGTTTTATTAAAAACACGTATGGTAGATTGGACAAATTTGATCCAAGATCCGATGAGGGGATATTTGTTGGATATTCCTCACGTAGCAAAGCCTACTGGGTATACAACAAACGAACCTCAACGATCGAGGAATCACTTCATGTTTCATTTAATGAAGGTTTTGTCCCGACTAGAATTACTAATGATGATGACTCTATGGATGTCTTATGTGATTCTATTGGTAATTCTAATTCTAATGATTCTATTGATACTAACCCGACTAATGAATCTTTTGAGAATGTTCCTAGTGATCAGAGAATTCACAAACGGCTTCATACCGTTCGTGACCATCCTCATGAGCAAGTCATTGGCAATATCCTTGATAGTGTCAAGACGAGATCTCAAGTCAACTACTTCGCTCATTGTGACTTTGCCTCATCGATAGGGCCAAAAAATATTAATGAAGTGTGTGAAGATGGTGCTTGGATCTTAGCCATTGAGGAGGAACTTATTCAATTCGAGAGGAATGAGGTTTGGGAGCTTGTTCCATTGCCATCGAAGAACCACACCGTTATAGGAACGAAGTGGATTTTCAAGAACAAGACCGACGAGAACCAAATCGTCGTCCGGAACAAAGCTCGGTTAGTTGCTCAAGGCTATCGGCAAGAGGAAGGTATCGATTTCGAAGAATCCTTTGCTCCGGTAGCTAGATTAGAATCTATTAGACTATTGTTATCTTTTGCATGCCATAAATATTTTAAACTCTTTCAAATGGATGTTAAAAGTGTGTTTTTAAACGGAGATGTTGTTGAGGAAGTTTATGTTTCTCAACCTCCGGGTTTTATAAATGAAAAATTTCCAAATCATGTTTTCAAACTTAAGAAAGCACTTTACGGTTTGAAACAAGCTCCTCGCGCTTGGTATGACCGTTTAAAGAATTTTCTTTTGGATTTAGATTTTAAAATGGGAGAAGTTGATTCAACATTATTTGTTAAGTATTCGAATAATGATATAATTTTAGTTCAAATTTTATATTGATGATATCATTTTCGGTGCTACTAACTTCACTCTTTGCGAAGAGTTTTCTAATGTTATGAAGGATCAATTTGAGATGAGCCACATGGGTGAGCTCAAATATTTCTTAGGTCTCCAAATTCGCCAAATGAACGATGCAATCTTCATCCACCAAACCAAGTACATGGTGGAGTTGCTAAAGCGATTTGGAATGGAGAATGCCTCCGGGAAGAAGACTCCAATAAGCACTACTACGCATCTTGATAAAGATACGGGCGGAAAAGATGTAGACATTCGTCTATATCGAGGTATGATAGGTAGTTTACTTTATCTTACCGCAAGTAGGCCCGATATTATGTTTGTCGTATGTGTATGTGCTCGTTATCAATCTCAACCTAAGGAATCTCACTTAGTAGCGGTAAAACGTATTTTCCGTTATTTAAGTTACACACTTGACTTTGGGTTACTTTATCCAAAGTCTAGCACATATGAGTTAATCTCATATAATGACGCAAATTATGCGGGATGCAAATCCAATAGGAAAAGTACTAGTGGCACTTGCCATTTTATAGGAAATTCTCTTGTCTCTTGGTTTTCCAAGAAGCAGAATTCTGTATCACTTTCAACCACTGAGGCGGAATATATTGCCGCCGGTGCCGCGTGTGCTCAGGTTCTTTGGATGAGACACACTCTTAAAGACTTTGGTATAAACTGTGATACTTGCCCTATCATGGTAGACAACCAAAATGCAATTTGTCTCTCTAAGAATCCAGTACACCATTCCCGTTCTAAACACATAGATGTCCGACACCATTTCTTAGATGATCATGTTGCTAAAAAGAACATCATTTTAGTGTACGTTGAAACCCAGAAGCAAATCGTCGATATTTTCACGAAACCCCTAAAGGAAGACTCATTTGTGCGGTTACGTCGAGAATTGGGGATTATGGGTGAATCCGAGATTTAGGATTCATTTTATTCAATAATCTTGCATGATATTCAATTTCGTTATATTTGCACATGCTAGATTTATTGGAATTTTCTGGATTTTTGGTTGAATTTTCGGAATTTATGCTCGATTTATTCATGAACGTCAAATTTAAGATTTTCGATGTTTAATGGGGTAGTATAATGATTAATGAGAGCATTACGATGTTTCGTCCAAGTGCGATTAAGAGAGAACTCAAAATTTCAAATTCTAAAATTTTTGAACTCTGTTAGTCGGTTCATGTTCATTGACCGACCGACTAGATCATCATCTAGTCGGTCAGTGAATGAACTCAGACCGACTAACTCAATGTTGTTTCTTTTAAGTCTGTTATCAGTTCATGCCATGAGAATAGGTCTGCCATGAGAATAGGTCTTGGATAGTTAGGTTGTTTTTAGTAGCCTTGAGAATCGGTCTCCCCTCTGAATTGTGGGGCTATTAGTTAGCCCACGTTTCCCCTCTTTAGTTTGCTATAAATAGTTGAGCACATTGGAGAAATAAATATTACAACAAGTGCCTCATCTCCAAAAGAAATTCCCTTGTTCTCTCTCTCTCTCTCTCTGTTTGTTCTCTCATCTCTCTGTTTGTTCTGTCAACAAGGCGCTTCATTCTTCTTCTTGCTCTCTGTCTGGCAACAATTGGTATCAGAGCAATTTGGTGTTCGATCCGCTTCGACAAATGACAAAACATGGAGTTGAAGTACCCGACGAGAATCCAGACAAGCCGACAACGTCACACGGTGGCGGCGGCGAGATGCGGATCGTCGAACGCGTCGTCATTGAGGGGCACTTCCCGCCCCTCACGCGTACCAACTACGCGGACTGGGCGATCATCATGAAGGTCCACTTACAGGCGAAGGGCCTGTGGGACGTTGTCCAGGATGGGCCCGGCGAAGTCCGAGATGATCGACGAGCCATGTCAGCTCTACTCAGGGCGGTGCCCCCTTAGTTGATTCGCACTCTCGGCGTGAAGGCTACAGCCAAGGAGGCTTGGGACACGCTCAAGGTCATGCGTATCGGCGTTGAGCGCGTCCGAGAGGCCAAGGCGCAGACGCGCCGGTCGGAGTACGAGCAACTCGCTTTCAAGGACGGCGAGGGGGTGGAGTCGTTTGGCCTTCGGCTCACAGCGCTCGTCAACGACCTCAACGAGCTCGATGATCCAGTCACGGAACACCAGGCAGTGCTCAAATTCCTTCGGAGCGTGCCGCGCGCATACAAGCAGATGGCCATGGCGATCGAATCGCTTGTGGATCTGAAGACACTGTCAATCGAAGACCTCACGGGCCGGCTACTCGTCGTAGAGGAGCGCGGCGATCTCGACGATCCTGTACCTACCGGCGGCCGTTTACTTCTCACGGAGGAAGAGTGGCTCGAACGACAGAAGCAGCGGGAGCGCAGTGTGGGCGCGTCAAGAGGCGGCAACACCGGCAACAAAAGGGGAAAGGGCAAGGCCAAGCAAAGAGCCTACAGTACCGATGACAATGCCTATGTCGGTTCCGGTGACAAGAAGAAGAAGGGCGAATGCCGTTACTGTGGTATTCCAGGCCATTGGGCGAAGGAGTGCCGCAAGGCCAAGCGGGATCGTGAGCAGCGCGAACAGCAGGAGGTAGCTAACCTCACGCGCGCTGTGCAAGACGACGAACCAGCATTGCTGATAGCGCAAACCTGCGCACTGGTGGAGACGGCACGCGACGCCGGCAAGAAGGTGCACATGAACGCAGAGAAGGTCTTTCCAGTCGACACCGGGAACGGCGTGTGGTACCTCGACACCGGTGCGAGCAACCACATGACGGGGTGCAAGGAGCTGTTCACGTCGCTCGATGAAACGGTGTTCGGCACCGTGAAGTTCGGCGACGGCTCTCTGGTGGAGATATGCGGATGCGACGCAGTCGTGTTCGAGTGCATGAACAAGGAGCACAGGGTGCTCAGCGAGGTGTACTTTATACCTCGGCTTCGGAGCAACATCATCAGCTTGGGGCAGATGGACGAGATCGAATGCAAGGTGGTGATCGAGGATGGGATGCTGAACATCTATGACCGTCAGAGGAAGCTGCTAGTGCGCGTGGCTCGTGCGAAGAACAGGCTCTACACAATAAGTCTGAACCTCGCCGAGCCGGTGTGCCTGCTGGCCAAGAACGACGACGTTGCATGGCTGTGGCATTCTCGTTACGGTCATCTCAACTTCCAGTCGCTCTGGGAAATGGCGCGCAAGGAGCTTGTACACGGAGTACCACCGATCGACCATGTCGAGCAAATCTGCGACGGGTGCATGCTAGGCAAACAGCATCGCACACCGTTCCCGCAGGCATCGTCGTACCGCGCTGAGGGCGCACTGGAGCTCGTGCATACTGATCTGTGCGGGCCGATCACACCTGAAACTGCAGGAGGTAAAAAATATTTACTGTTGATTGTCGATGATTACAGTAGATATATGTGGCTTGAGCTGCTTCGAACCAAAGCCGAGACGTTCGCATACTTCTGCAAGGTCAAGGCGCGTGCGGAAGCTGAACGCAGAGTAAAGCTGCTCACGTTCCGATCTGACAGGGGCGGGGAGTTCAACTCCGTCGAGTTCCAAGCATACTGCAACGACAACGGCATCATGCACTGTACGACTGCTGCGTACACGCCTCAGCAAAACGGGGTTGTGGAACGTCAAAATCAAACGGTAGTGGAGATGGCCAGGTGCATGCTCAAGAGCATGTCAGTGCCGGCAGCGTTCTGGGGAGAAGCGGTGAAGACCGCGGTCTATGTTCTCAACCGTGCACCTACACGCAGTATCGGCGGGCGGACTCCGTATGAGCTCTGGCGCAACAAGAAGCCCAAGGTGCATCATCTTCGCACGTTTGGGTGCATTGCACACGTCAAGAAGCTCGGGCCCGGTATCAACAAGCTTTCAGACAGATCGACTAAAATGATCTTTGTCGGCTACGAGGAAGGCGCCAAGGCCTACCGACTGTTCGATCCGGTGGCCAACAAGCTGCATGTGAGCCGCGACGTCATCTTCGAGGAGCGGCGGAAGTGGAGCTGGAGTGGCGGTGATGGCACAGTACCCGACGTGCCTTCAAGCACGATCACCGTGGTGTACACCACGGAGCGCGGCACAATTGCCGCGGACGAGGAGACAGGCTCGTCCGCAGTGGGTGGGCATGACAGCAGTCACATCCCCGAGGTGCGTACACCAGCTCCGGGCTCGCTGCAGAGCATTGAGCCACGCACGCCCATGCCGGCCGCGTCGACTGGCACGACATGGGCAACACCGCCCATGCATGATGAGGCCCTCGACGTCGACATTGGGCCGCGTCGCTACCGGTACCTAGCTGATATCTATGACACTACGGCCGAGCAGGAGGCGGAGCAAATCGGCCTATGTTTACTTGCTGCAGACGAGCCGGCCAACGTTGAAGAGGCGCTGTAAGATGTGAATTGGAAAGCTGCCATGGATGTAGAGAAGCAGTCGATCCGCGTAAACCAGACTTGGGTGCTCGCTGATCTTCCGCCGGGGCACAAGGCAATTGGCTTGAAGTGGGTCTTCAAGGTCAAGCGCGACGCATCCGGCGAGGTGGTGAAGTACAAGGCGCGCTTGGTGGCAAAAGGATACGCTCAGCGCCAGGGGGTGGACTTTGATGAGGTTTTCGCTCCGGTGGCAAGGATGGAGACAGTCAGGTTGCTCATCGCACTCGCTGCGCACAGAGGCTGGCATGTGCATCACATGGACGTCAAGTCGGCGTTCCTCAACGGGGAGCTCACCGAGGAGGTCTACGTTCAACAACCACCCGTCTACGTCGACAGAAACATCGGGGGCAAGGTGTTGCGCCTTCGTAAGGCGTTGTACAGGCTACGACAAGCACCTCGAGCTTGGAACGCAAAGCTGGACACTACACTGGCGTCGCTCGGCTTCAATAAGTGCCCGCTGGAGCACGCCGTGTACAGGAGAGGTACTGGAGCATCACTGGTCCTCGTCGGCGTCTACATCGACGATCTCATCATCACTGGTGCTCAAGTGGACAATGTCTGCGCGTTCAAGGCTCAGATGCGTCAGATGTTCGACATGAGTGATCTAGGCCTCCTCAGTTACTATTTGGGCATCGAGGTAAAGCAGAGTCCTGGCGAGATCACACTGGCGCAGAGCGCGTACGCAGCCAAGATTGTTGAGGATGCAGGAATGGCGGGCTGCAATGCTTGCCTAACGCCGATGGAGCAGCGTCAGAGGATGTCCAAGAAGGATGGAGGAAACCCTGTGGACGCAACTCGCTATCGCTCAGTAGTTGGAAGTTTGCGCTATCCGGTGAACACCAGGCCAGACATCGTGTATGCGGTGGGGATCGTGAGCAGGTTTATGGAGTCGCCAGGGGCGCAGCACTGGGCGGCCGTGAAGCAAATTCTCTGGTATGTGCAGGGCACGACCGGATATGGATGCTGCTACAAGAGAGGAGGTGCAGGAGAACCGGTGCTGAACGGATTTAGTGACAGCGACCTCGCTGGAGACGCTGATGACCGCAAGAGCACTACTGGGGTTGTCTTCTTCCTCGGGTCAAGCCCAATCACATGGACATCGCAGAAACAGAAGGTAATCGCGCTCTCATCCTGCGAGGCGGAGTACATGGCGGCAGCAACAGCAGCATGTCAGGCAATATGGCTGAGCAGACTGCTCGGTGAGCTACTTGGACATGAGCCGCGTATGGTAAAGCTGTTGGTTGATAACAAGTCAGCAATCGCACTGAGCAAGAACCCTGTACATCACGATCGGAGTAAGCATATTGACACCAGATTCCACTTCATTCGTGAATGCATTGAGAATGGTAGCATGGAAGTCGACCACGTTGGCACGGATGGGCAACTGGCCGATATACTCACCAAGGCGCTCGGGCGAGTAAAGTTTGTGGAGATGAGACAAAGGCTCGGAATCGTTAAGGTGAAGCCAGGTCAACAGACTTAGGGGGTGATTTTTTGTTTGTTTAAGTCTGTTATCAGTTCATGCCATGAGAATAGGTCTTGGATAGTTAGGTTGTTTTTAGTAGCCTTGAGAATCGGTCTCCCCTGCTGAATTGTGGGGCTATTAGTTAGCCCACGTTTCCCCTCTTTAGTTTGCTATAAATAGGTGAGCACATTGGAGAAATAAATATCACAGCAAGTGCCTCATCTCCAAAAGAAATTCCCTTGTTCTCTCTCTCTCTCTCTGTTTGTTCTCTCATCTCTCTGTTTGTTCTGGCAACAAGGCGCTTCATTCTTCTTCTTGCTCTCTGTCTGGCAACACTCAAGCCCTAAATTTGGCTTCAGTTACTGTTTGCACTTAGTCGGTTCAAGCTCATTGGCCGACCGACTAGATCGTCATCTAGTCGGTCAGCACTTGAACTGTGACCGATGTAACGGCCGGTACTCGCTATTCGTCATACGGCTGTGCGTATAGCAATTTCGAGTACCTGATTGGTTTTGTGCTTGGTATGTGAGTTGTGTCGTTGAGTTGATAGGGCCGTAGCACCTTGGTTGCATCCTTAGCAAGCGACCCCCGACGTGTGCCCAACTTTGATTACGACCGTATTTGGACCCCGTACCCTTTATACGCGCTACGTGCACGTAGCCTTGATTCGTGCACGTATTTATTTTAGACTTTGTCCGCAACCGAACCCTATGGTGTGATATGTCGTTGTGACTCTCTCATAGAGTATTAAATTGTGGAATTCTTTTGGAACGACATTCACGGGTTGTTCCCCCACGATTTGATCTTATTTGAAGAGACGTCACGATTCTCACTTTTGTCACGAGGTCTTTCTATTTTTAATTTCGTTTCTCATCGTCGGAATTGTGATCCGTCTTCTCCGTCTTCTTTCTCTCATCGTTCCGGTCACCCCAGTATTTATTTCACAATTTTTGGACTTCGTTTGACCTACTTCTCCTTATTCTCCAGTTAGTTATCGGTTTAACCCTAGGTTGTTATGTTGCTTAACCCACTAATTATTCTCATAATATCCTAATCAGTCTCTAATTAGCTTAGCCACTAATTGAACTAGGCTAGACCCTTACACACACACGCATCATCTCACACACAGTTGTTTTGGGCCTTACTAATCCTATAGAATGCTTATTATAGGAATAATATAACTCACTAACAGGCCCCCTTAGCCACATGAGTAAAAGCCCATACCCCTTCATATATATTTTAACCTAGGTCCTAGGTTTCACAGCAACCCAAATGAGAAACCCAACGCCGCCGCCCCTATATACTATCTTCCACGAAATCAACGCAGCAGCCGCCGCGTTACCTTCGACCTCCGACCCCCGACTCGTCGTCGGCGACTTCCTCAACCCTTCCCCGACCAGCCTCGCCCCCGTGGACCTTCCTCCGACCAGCATCCGGTGGCCGCCGCCCCGCACTTCGCCTGGCGACGAGCGCAGCGTCGCCCAGGCGCTACAGCGGCGGCGCAAATCAGCAGCGCCGCTCGACTTTCCCCCCCCACGAATCAGCGACGCCGGCGACGTTCCCCGGAGCTTCTCTTGACCCTCTTTTCCCTCGAGGCTGCCGGCGACCCTCCTTGACCGCATCCAAACCCCCACGGCGGCGCTTTCAGACTGACGTTCAGCCTCCCCACAATCGCCGCCTCTCTCCGGCCTCCCCAGGTTGTGCATCACCGGACCCCCCTACACATGCCGCAGCCCCCAGAGCTCCGGCCCCCTCGCAGACTCCTCGTCGGCATTACCCACTGCGCACTCCGGCCATCCCCGAGACAGCTGCCCCTCCCCTGTTCAGAGCAGAGATTTGAGTGCCTTGTTATATTTGGTGGTGGGTGGGATTATTTACATAAGCTTCTTCAAATGCAGGGTATGTTATCCTAGTAGAATCCAAATACCGGGGGGTTAAGTTGTCAGTATATGTTTGCCTGTGAGATAAAATGCCTTAGTCCATATGATTTAGTACCATTATATTATGTGTAAGCTAGCAGTGCAAATACACAGTAAAATAGTATAGGGTACTGTTGGGCTAATATGGTTATTGGTTGGTATTATTCTCCGCTGATAGCTTATTTTGCTATCCCTATCGCAGTCATTACGTCTTCTTCGTGATCCGTTATCTTTCCGAGCCGTTGACGCCATCGTTCCTGGCGCGATACCGGAATCCACCCCTGACGTCGCTACCCGACGTCAGAGTAGCTCTCGCGTCGTGTGAGGGTATAATTCTGAACCGTAGGAAACCCCACCAATTTTGCATGCTAATCAAGATAAAAATTGTGTTTCTACTGCTTTGTAACTCACTAATCCAAGATAATAATACGGGACTGTAGGCTGGTGTTGGACTGAGCGTGGGAGCTCTGGACGTTATGATATGTGGTTGGACTTTGAGATTGCGATACCAGCATGTATATCAGGCAAGTGAAACTTGCTACCCTTGTTGTTTAGGCCGTGCTTAGGCCATTACCTTGTTTTAGCGTAAAAGAGACTAGACAGTGAAAGGATATCTGTCTGGACGCTTTTGATCTAGCTTGACAACGAAGCTAGATCCGTCACCCTCATCATGCTTGTATGTCACGTTTAAATTCAATTAACGGTACGCAATTATCTGTTCATATCATCCCTGCATCTTTGCCTGTCATGTTTAATTCCTATTAACGGTACGCGAATTAATTGTCATGTCATTGCATTCTTTAAGTGTTGCTGTGATTGCGTAGCTTCGCTACAATGCTTGTGTTCCTGGCTCGTGTTCTAGAAGCGAGCCATGTAGTTGGAAACCCCAACGCTCGATATTGAATTGTGAAATAGGAAAACAAGCTCCCGTGCGGGGCAACCCTGGCTCACTTGCTGGGCTCATGTGCAGGGACCCTGGCTTGTTTACGTGTGGGATGTGGTAAGAGTTAAGCGGTCATTCAACTGGGAGTCTGCCTGATCCGCAACTGCAGTTGTAAGGCGTAAACTCTGGGTTTTGGGGTAGTTGTTAAGCGGCCACTCAGCGTGAATGCCAAACCGTTCAGCTGTAAGGCGTAAACATCTACAAACAACAGTGAAACGTGACTAGTGAAATGATTGAGATTGTTAGTAGCCTGGCTACTCTTGACTTGTCCCGATAATTGTTCTCTTGTACTTATTGTTTCACCATGTCTTGCTTGTTCACTCATGTTATAACTACCATGTCATGCATACTATAACGGTTAGGTTGTTAGTTCGCCTTACTTTCAGTTTCCTTGCCCAAGTCTCTTGTAGACTTGCTGACATGTGTCCCTTTTCTCTTTTGGGTGTCACATGTTAGATTGTGAGCCAGAATTGGTCGTCGAGGACGAACAGGTTGCAGGTGTAGAGTTCGAGGACATAGGAGACCAGTCCTAGAGCTCCTTCTAGCTGTTGTTGTTTTCCGCTTAGTCGTTGTTAGGCTGTCGGTGCGTAGCACCTCTATTTTCTTGTTGATGTTATGTATTATGTTGGCCATGCCTTAGGCCTCTTTTCAGTCTCTTGTACTTTTCTTTTCGTTTCTTCTTTTAGCCTGGTGGCTTTTCTGGGATGTGTGGATTTATTTTTGGACGTTCTGAGATAATCTTATCTGTCTCTCTCTTTATTATTATCGTTGTTCTGTTCGCACTTGCAAGGACCTGCCATTTGTAGTTCTATTTGACGCTTATCGGACTTGCGGCTTTTCAGCTTCAAGTCTGAGCGGACCTTCTCACGCCTCGCCTCCACATTTTTGGGAAGCGGGGCGTGACAACCGACTAAATGCAACGGGGACTGCTTGGTCTTTTCGCATTCCGATCGACTTATACTCTATTTAACCGACTTATTCCCATTCTAGTCGGTTCGATATTCTCTCTCAACCCCCAAAACCCCGTCGTTTCCTCTCCCTCCTCCGTCGAGTTCATCGTTCTCCGGCCGTTTTCCGGCCAACTCTGACCTAGGCTGCCGTCGATCTTCATCCTAGGGTAAAGCTCCCACTCTCCTCTAGCTCCTAGGGTTTGATTTCAGCGTTTAGGGTTAGGGTTTCCTCAATTTCGTTCGGTTAGGGTTTGTCTAGGGTTTTGATTCAAATTTCTAGTTGATTCGTGCGTGTCTTGTCTCGCTTATGGCAAAGACACGCATCCCGATCGATCCCTCGCATCCGTCGCCCATGACCGTAGAGTCTCCGCCTACGGACCCCCCGCAACCCAAACGCCGTTCTAAGACCACCCACCCTTCGTCGTCTTCGCCTCCTCTTAAGAAGAAGAGGACGGCGACCGCTAAGCCTCGATCACAACCTAAGCCTAAGAAACAACCCGTTTCTCCAGCTTCATTCCGTGCACCCACTCCTCCTGATGATTCTGACACGGAATACATTCCAGAGACCGAGCACACCGCTCGGGATCCTACTCCTCCACCCCGATCTAGCACCCGACAGCCTAAGGGGAAGGGTCCGATGCCAATTGGCGGTGTCGATATTTCATTATGTCGTGATGACCCGATGTGTCTCGCGGCATATAACCGTACCGAACACTGTCCGCTGCTGTTGGAGCACTTCGTTCAGTTCTCCGACTTCCCAGGCCTAGCTGATCTTCTTTCGTCTAGTGGTCTTATCGATTATCTTCGGTATGACCCTAAGGCGAATCCACATCCATACCCTCGCCTTGTCAAGCTATTTTATGCGAATCGAGTCCGGGGTCAGTACGACGAGACCAATTCCATTGAGACGACTATCTTAGGGACACCGATAGTCCTCACGGCAGAAATCTTAGGGGATTTGATTGGTGTCTCCTCGTCTGGCCTCATTCCTCTGATATCTCTGTTGACGATATTTCTGAGCTTGATCAGGTGATGCTCGCCGAGATTTTCCATGTCATCCCTCCTGTCATGATTGGCGTCCCTTCGAAGTCCTTCAAGCCGAATGCTTGGGTGCTTAACATTATCCTGAAGTCGTACCTCCTTCCGAAGTACGGCTCATCCTCCTTACCATCCTAGCCATTCCTCAAACTGATTTACGACATCTTCATGGGGAGCGAGATTAATTAGGCTAGGATCATTCTCGATAAGATGGATTCTTTCGAGTGTATCCGAAAGTCCACGAAATCTGCTCACATCCCATATCCCTGCCTTCTGACACTTGTTTTCCGTCACTTCCGTGTCCCTCTGCCTCCATATGATGAGCGTCCTCTCGGTCCCCCTCTGAATGCGACTGCCGTCAAGAAGTCTCTTGTGGCGCTTCGTCATGTTCAGAGGACGACTCCTTCTGCTTCAGCCTCTGCTTCAGCTGCTCCTGCTCCCACTCCTACTCTTGCTGAGCTTGCCCGTTCGTTGAGACGTGTGGAGTCTCGTTATGCTCGTCCGGAGGAGATGCTAGCTCGCATCTGCTCCCGCATGGGCATTGACGTTCCTCCGTCTGTTTCTGACGACGAGGAGATGGATGATGATGAGCTCGAGGAGCTCATTAGATCTGCTGTTCGTGTCCCTGAGGGTACTTCTGGTGCTGCTGCTACTTCTGCCGGTGACCCCGAGAGCACACCTGGTGCCACCATACCTGCGGTGGATACTTCGTCTGGTGCTCCCGAGGCCACTCCCGTTGCGACATCTGTTGACACTCCTGCCATTCCAGTGACCACTCCTTCTGCAGAGCCTGCTGCTGCTGCAGATCCTCCCGCTGCCTCCTGAGCTTCTTTAGAGGACTCTCCTAGTGCACTTTGGATGACATATCCTGTTGTGAGAGAGTTGGGTAGGATAGTGTGGGTGGTTATGATATTTTGATGTATCTTTAGGTATTTGATGTATTGTTGGTGTTATGATGCTACATTTCTGATGCATGTTCATTTTGACGTCCGGTGTGACATATGTTGTATGCTGTGTGATACATGTTGTATTTTGTGCTTCGATCTGAGGATCGCTTTTATGTATGTTGGCGATGTATACTTTTGATGTACCCATGGTTGATATATATATATATATATACATCGATGTTGACATTTACTATCTTGTGCACATTATATTATTGCCTCTGATGTTTGATTTCGTCGCTCGACGATAATAACTTGGTTAAATAGAAATTATTTCTATGGAAACATAGAATTGTTTTCCATGCACTAAATTAACCAAGAATGTTGATATTGGAGAGTATATTCCATAACTCAATTCGTAAAATTAATTTGAGTATTGATGATTTTATTTATCGATTTTCGACTTTGGTCTCATTGACACGCTTTGATTTAATTCGTATTTACCTTTGGTGTCATTTGGACCGTGGTAGTATTCTACGACTCCCGTGCTTTTATTTGAAGCCATTGTTGTTGTCGTTGATCTCCTCCCACTCTTTTTGCTAATGCCAAAGGGAGAGAGATATAATAATGACGATGAGCTAAATGATAATTTAAAGCATTTTTCCAAGAATCTAATTTGATATGTTAGATTCAGGGGGAGTTAAGATATAAAAATGGATTTCAAATCCGATATTTCAATAATTGAATTCTCATTGTTTACTTTCCTCGTCTGCTTGATGCATATGATTATTGTTTAATTTGGAATTAACGTGTCATCAATGCAGGGGGAGTAAGTAAATTTCATTTGAATCATTATTTTTTATTATTATTTATGTTGGTTTGTCATCACCAAAAGGGGGAGAATGTTGAGTATTGACTCCCCGGATTTGGTTTTGGATGATGAACAAACATAAATATATCGTGAACTAACTCTTTGTGAGCGCAGTTATGGAGATCGTCGCCTAATTTATATGAACATCAAAAGCGACGTCTCGAGACTTCGCAAAGCGCGTGATCGTGTGCCTAAAGCTTCGTTGAAGCTTATGGACCATTATTGAAGTCATGAAGATTCGAATTGAAGCTTTTGAAGACGGTTCGTCATAGTTTATTTAATGTCTTCTAGCTTCTTTTTCGTAGAATGTTAAGCCTTGAGTAGGTCTTACGTTTTAATCTTCATAACGCTCATATCTTAGAGCTAGGATCTTAGTAGAAGTCCATACGAACTTTCCCGAAGCTTCGCGCTTCGATTCGCGACTTCTTGTGCATGTTAGTTGGTTCAAGAAGAAGAACCAACCGACTAGATGGTGATCTAGTCGGTCGGCAAAGCTTCTTGAACCGACTAGTTTGCCTCCTTCAATTCTAGCTCACTTACTGTTTACAGTTAGTCGGTCAAAGAAGGTTCACCGACCGACTAGTTGTGAAACTAGTCGGTTAGGAATCCTTCTTAGACCGACTAGTTGAGCTTCTACTGTACAGCCATAGTTACTGTTTATCGTTAGTCGGTTGATGAACTAGTCGGTTAGACTTTATTCTTGAACCGACTAATTCAACTTGTACTCAGACTATTTGTTTTATCTCTTAGTCGGTCTATGAACACTCACCGACCGACTAGTTGTGAAACTAGTCGGTTGCCAAGTCTTCTTGGACCGACTAGTTCTTTAAGTCTGAACTTCATCTATTCACTGTTCACCTCTTAGTCGGTTCATGTTGTTTCACCGACCGACTAGTTGATGAACTAGTCGGTCAGTGATCCTTCTTTGACCGACTAGTCTGCTTCAGAATAAAGCCGTTGGAGCATTAAATGCCACGATTTTTGCTCTCTCTTTCCTCTGTCCTATATATACTTAGAGTGCTGCATTCATTGCACTCAAGGCTGATTATTATTGAAGTTTAGAGATCAAAAAGAAAGCATTTAATCTCATTAAAAGCTCATTGATTTCATTCTTGAATCTCTCACTCACTCTTATTTCAAAAGAGAGATTCATTGATTGTGAGCCTTCCAAGCCAAGTGCTTGATTCTAGGTCACCAACATCCACCTAGGACTCCATTGCTGGTCATCTACTTGGAGCTATGGTTTGATGCCTTTCATCTTCCCCAAAATCCGTTTTGCCCTAATTCGTAAGTATACTCAAGGCATAGGATTTTGTCAGTAAGAATTTCATATTTCATTTACTTTCATATTGTAAGTGTTTTACTCTCGGTTGTGAGAGTTTGTTGTGATCCCGGTTTGTGGGAGTCACAATTTCATTTGTGTATGATTTGACCTTGTAGAGGTTTCTACAAGTATTTCATAGTGCAAATTTGAGTTAGAAGTTTCTAACTCAAGTATCCGGAGGGGATCCGGGTGTTTGGGACGTAGGATCACCGGGAACAAGTCGGGGAGACTTGGGTGGATCCGAACCCGTTAAATTGCTTGTTTGCGATTGTTTTCTTTGTTGTCTATATTTACATTTCCGCATTTCCGCATTGATTGGTAGAGTTTGCAAGATAATTAGGAATTATCTTCTTAATTATTTTAAAGTACTATTCACCCCCCCTCTAGTACTTGTGCAGTAGCTTCGTAGGGCATTACATATCATGGTCGGAGGTAATGCCGGGAAGCTCCGATGAGTGTTTGAGTGGTGAAACTCCTACTTCCACTCGACAGCGACAATGTCTACTCACCAGTGAACGCTCGAGGATGTCGTGGTGGTGGCTGCACTGATCAACGAGGTCGCCTTAGGTGGTGACGTGAGATGGCGAAACCGAAGAGTAAAACTAGGGTTAGGGTTTTGGAATAGGAAATCAGTGGCGGGTGATGAGGATTTAAGGATATTTTTTTGTTTTGATTTTTTATAAATCGAAAATCAGAAAAAGAGCAAAGATTGGATCTTCAGCTTTGATACCAAATTGATACTGAACGTGATTGGATTCAGAGGTTTTGTGGAGGGATTTGGGGAAGAAATTGGATAACTAGAGTTTCTTGGCTTCTCACCAAGAATTTCCAAGGCTTCTCACCAAGAAATATGGGAACCTTTCATAGTTTGGGGAAAAATTTCTTTTAATTAATGCATTCATTGATTGTAAATAAAACAAGTCTAATGCCTTTATATAGGTTTACAACTCAATAACTCTTCTTCACCTATTCGATGTGATACTAAACTTCTAAAAAAACTAAAAGACTAAAAATAACTAAAGACTCAAACTAAAATAAAAATAAAATTATAAAAATTAAAAGTATTGATCGGATCCCTATCACATATCACCCACCATGTGATAAACTCAAATACTTCACCATTGCATGTATCTCCTGACCCTCTTTCCAAATTCATTGCTTTTGTTTCTTTGTTTTCCTCATGTCTTAATTTAGTACTAGTGACAACGCGAAATTAACAAGGAATCACCAACAATGAAATGAAACCAATATCGAAGATTTAAACTGGTTAAAAGCATGAGGAAGGCCTTAAGGTAAAGTACACCTAATTAAGATAAGATAAATATAGCTGTGATAAAGATGATAAGGCATCGTGATTGATGTTCCACAACCTAGCTTTTATAAAAGAATCCCTATTTGAAAATGAGAGGAAAAATAGTAGAACTGCACATGCCTCTATTGGACTGGGTTGTTCAACTAGCATTAGTTGTTGCATATTGGATTTCTTAATTGTAAACACATATCTGTTTGGTTATATATATAATATACTGTAGAATTACGTTTTTTCATATAACATATTCCGTTTTTTCATCTAACCTATACCCAAATCCTTCTTCGATTTTTAATATGATATCAAAGCCAAAAAAGAGGTGATGACAAGACGACGGTTTGGCACCAATGGAGTTGGTGATGGGGTTGTGGGTAGGCACAAGTCTCGCTTGCTATGACATTCACACAAACCTATGTTGTGAATTCTATGCCCATCAGTGACAGCTTGATGTAAAGAAAACATATTTGTACGAAGATCTTAAGAATAATGTATACATAGAGCAACCTCTTAGGTATATTGATCAGTAGAAATATGTTATATATAAGATAACAAAGCAAATATATAGGCTAAAGCACAGTTCATATGTATGGCTTCACAATTTTAGTAAGGTATTCATCAATGAGTTAAATATCTTTAATTTTAGATACCGGATATCGAGTGATATATCGGGGATACGCGTCAATATCGAGTTCCTCTTATTAGACATTATAAATATACAAATCATAATAACTAAACAGTATTTATAATATCAAATATATCCATGTTCGTTTATATTACCAACATAACAACATTTGTATCAAATAAAGTTACAATGACATGTGAAGTAACCATTATCACTAACATAATATGTACAAATTAAAAAATATTAAAACTTATGTACATTGAAAAATTATTAAATTAAGATAAAAATATTTTAAAAATTAAAAATATCATATGTCATTATTGTAGGAAAGAAAAAGTATGTCATATCATATGTCAGAATTGATCTCCTTCGATATTCCTGATTGATCTCTTTCGATATAAAAATATTTTAAAAATTATTAAGTTTGATAGTTTTGTGGGATTTACATGGTATTTATTATATATCAAGAGAACGTCGTCTCTATGTGTAGCCTAAAGACAATATCATGGTGTCAATCTCTAAAATCAAGAATAGGACTTATGTGGTAGCCAGTAAAGGATGATATTAATAATCTACATGTTAATCTTAAAACTAATATAATGTTCAAGTGAATAAAACCAACCAATCTAAGCGTTACATCTCCAATAACATAATCATAGATTCATAGTATGACCCAGGACTATACTACAAAGATTAATTAGAATCAATTCTAATTTATAAGTATATATGTATGTATAAGACCATCCAACATTTTTCTCAAAACAATATCATCATCAAAATAATATTTTCTACTGGACAATATTTTCTCAAACAATGTCATCCTCAAAATAATATTTCTCAATCTGACAATATTTTCTTAGAACAATATCATCATCAAAATAATATTTCTCAACCCACCAATATTTTCTCAGAACAATGTCATCATGAAATAATATTTCTCAACTCAATAATATTTTTTCAGAACAATGTCATCGAAATAATATTTCTCAACCGAACAATATTTTCTTATAACAATGTTATTACCGAAATAATATTTTTCAACGCAACAACTCAGAACAATGTCATCATCGAAACAAAGGCCCAGAGCATATCAACCAAAGGAAGATGCAACAATAGTAGAAGGAAGCGGAGAAAAAAGAAGCAACATGATAGGAACCAAGGCAAAATACGATTTTTATTAATATAAACTAGAATAAAGATAGATTGATTACACTTAAAGGCGGTAATCGCCCTCCGAAGACGCCGATTGATAAGGTCGTCCGCACCCTCCCTAGAATGAAGAACCTTCTCCTCGAAAATATCAAATCACTGACAAATTCCATACTAGTGCTGGCCGGTCTCTCCGCCTATTTATAATAATCCAACTTAATGTCTAATTACCCCAAATACCGCTACATTGATAAAAAATCATAAAACACCCAAAATAAGCCCCAAATGGACCGGATCTATCATTACTCCCCCCGAAGAATACACCTTGTCCTTAAAGTGGTGCATGAAGTGTGTAGACCTTCCGTTACAAGTAGATCGCATGCCTCCTCCAGGGTCAAAAGGATGGGATTGATCTCCACCGCATTCAACGACGTCCTGACAAGAGCCACGGTAGTCTTCCAACAGATTTGAAGGTCCTCCATGACCCAAACTGAAATGTTAACGCTCAGACGGACGCCCAATTGAAAACCAATGGCCTTGGGGCCATTAAGGGTGTCAACCGGCCAAAACGGGTACTTAAAAATATCGTCGGGTCAAGGCATGGCCCAAAGGACATCGTCGGGCTCCCACAAGTATGTAGGAGGGTCATCGTCGTCGTCGCACTGCTAGAAGGGTTCCGTCATACGCTGTTTTTGGCCAAAAATGACAAAACCACGCTGTCAGGCGCCTCTGGGGGTTGTCATCACTGTTGAAGGGGCGGTAGGCCCCCTGGGGCCCTGGAGGGGCTGGCGCCCCTTCTGGAGTGGCGGCATCCCCCTGGGGGGCCCCAGCAGGGGCTGGCCCCCTTGCAGTTGGGGCGACAGCCCCCCTGGGGCCCCAGGAGGGGCTGGCACCCCTTCTAGAGGGGCGGCAGCAGGGGCTGGCCCCCTTGTAGTTGGGGCAGCAGCCCCCTGGGGGCCCTAGGAGGGGCTGGCGCCCCTTCTGGATAGGCGGTGGGCCCTCAGGGATGCCCAGGAGGGGTGGCCCCCCTGTTCTGCTACCGAAAAAGACGATTTTTGTTGTTTTGCCACCCAAAAAAATCTTTTGCCCTAGATCTAGGCTTTTGCCCAAATCTGAAATTGTCGCCGCCTTTTGATCTGGAATAAGTTGTTGATTTTATTGCTACATCTGTAGAACTAATTGCATGACGACCTCCAAATCATTCTTCACGGATCTCCTCCACTCCATCAAGATTGAACCGCTCTGATACCAAAATGATAGGAACCAAGACAAGATACGATTTTTATTAATATAAACTGAGAATAAAGAAAGATTGATTACACTTAAAGGGGGTAATCGTCCTCCCAAGACGCCGATTAATAGGGAGCGTCTACACCCTCCTTAGAACAAAGAACCTTCTCCTCTCAAATATCAAATCACTCACAAATTCTGCATACTAGGGCCGGCCTGTCTCTCCACCTATTTATAATCAGGGTTCTAAAAAACTGGCCACGGCGATGCCACAGTGGCAAGGCGCGACCTCCATGCCCCGTAATGCCCATGTAGGCTGTTTGAGGCGGCACGCCGCCATGACGACACAAGGCGTGCCACAAAAAATGAAAAAATAAAAAAAAAGGTACCGGATCTGCATTATACGGCTAAGAGAACTCGACCTGTTCTACTCATCGACAGCTTATTTTTGCGCCTACGCCCAAACCCTCGATTTGAAGTCCAATCGGTGAGGCAGTCGATGGCGTTGAAGTCAAAGAAATCGATGGCATTTGAGCACTAATTATAAACATCACGGTTAGTTTGGTTCATAATTCGTAATTTATGTCACAATTTTCGATTTTAATTTCAGCAGTTCCCTAAAGCGAGGATTAATTGAATGACCTAAAAAGAAAATTTTGGGGTTAGTTTTATGAATGCCCCAGCCGCCCACCTGACGAGCGTTCCTTCCCTCTCCATCTCGCGATTAGACTCACGCCAGAAGAACCCAAAAAATCCAAAATTAAAACGAAAACCAAAAGTTTGCTTCAATTAAAACAAAAAATTTCAACCTCGCGGTAGCTCCTTCAAACCGATGTATCCTTCAATTGAAATGAAAATTTTCAACGTCACGGCATCTCCCCAATCAACATCGCAGCAGCTTTCAAGCTTTCAAGTGGCTGTTTTAACCAATCTGATCATCTAAGCCTCGGCAATTTTTTTTAAATTTGTAGGTCATACTTGAGATTTTGGTTTTGTTACTTGTCTCCTTAATTTATGCAATTTTTGGGATTAAGGTTTGCAAGAAAAGATTAAATTGGTCCCAATTGATAAAATAGGCCTGCTTGGTACAAGGAGAAGGTGAACTCTGTAAACTCTCTCAAGATATGCCTGCATGGATCAATCGATTATGTTCTTGTTATTGTTGTACAAGTAATGTCTCTCAAAGTTGAAAGTTTCATGTAAATTTTGTTTGATCGGTGCAATTACTACGCATGGCATTGTTCTGAGTTCCTATGTTGCTGGATTTAATCTTGTAAATTTCAATTTTTGGTTGATTATTAGTTCTGAGTTCTAAGATTGAAAGTTTCATGTATATTTTGTATTATATTTATCTAATGATTCATTGATTCTAATCAAATAGGAGGCTAATGGATAGTGAGGCTTCTAATTTGGATGGTTTGGTTGGACCAACGGCAACACTCGAATCAACAACGGGTACGGAGGCACTCTTGAAAAATAATTCGGGTGATCCGGGATGGAATTATGGTACTTTGTGTGATCATACAAATAGAGATGCGGTCAAATGCAATTTGTGCGGGTTTATATATAGAGCGAGAGTCACTAGGCTAAAGTATCACGTTGCGGGAATAAAAGGAAAGGGTGTCGTCATATGTAAGAAGGCAAGCAAAGAAGATAAGGCTGTGTGTGTCGAGTTACTTGAGAAGCCGAAAGAAAAGAAGAAAGAGAAAAACATCCAGGAAGAAGAAATGAGGGCGGAGGTTGAAATTGAAAATGAAGAAAATGAGGTGAATGTGGGGTCAAAGAGAAAGAATGCAGATTATTTAGGGCCAATGGACAAGTTTGCTAATTCTATTAATCCCGATGCTATTAATGTGCGTCGACAAAGTCTTAAAGATGCACTTAGCAAACAAAGAATACATAGTGTACATCAATATTGTTCTCGATGTGTATATGAATCAGGTATTCCTTTTCATGACATCGATAATAATGGATTTAAGCAGTTTGTTGAAGCAGTTGGGCAATATGGCCCAGGTTACCGTTCTCCAAGCCAATATCAACTTAGGGAACCATTATTGAAGGAAGAAGTTGAGAGTACTAAAGGGCTTCTCAAGAAGCAAGAAGAGTGGGCACGAAATGGGTGTTCAATTATGACGGATAGTTGGACGGATCGAAAACGAAGAAGCATAATGAATTTATGTGTGAATTCTAGGTAAGGTACGACTTTTCTTTCTTCCGTTGAATGTTCCAAAGATGCACATACTGGGAAGTACATCTTCGATTATATTGACAAATGCATTGAAGATGTTGGGCCACAAAATGTAATACAAGTTGTGACAGACAATGCTTCTAATAATATGGCGACCGCCCAATTGTTGAAAGAGAAGATGCCACACATGTTTTGGACTTCTTGTGCCGTACACATCATCAATCGTATGCTTGAAGCAATTGGTAAAGAAGTTAAATTCAAAGGTTGGATTGCTAAGGGAAGAATTTAACTATTTTCATTTATGCACATCATAGGACATTGGCAATGATAAGAAAGTTTACAAAGTCGAAGGACATTGTGAGGACGGGAGTTACTAGATTTGCTACCTCATTTCTCACTTTGCAAAGCTTGATGGATAAGAAGGAAAAGTTAATGCCTATGTTTACTAGTGATGATTGGACACAATCCAAATGGCCCAAAACTAATAAAAGAAAAGTGGCATATGCAATCGTGATGAGTCCATCTTTTTGGAATGGAGTAAGCTTGTGCTTGAAGGTGTTTTCTCCTTTAGTGAGAGTTCTTCGACTTGTTGATGGAGATCAAAAGTCATCAATGGGCTTCTTGTATAGAGAGCTCGAACAAGCAAAGAAAGATATCAAATTGGCTTACAACAATGTGGAGATTAACTACCGTCCTATCATAGACATTATTGATGGATAAGCAAAAGATTGACTTGATAATCCATTGCACATGGCGGCCTGCCTATTGAATCCCTATTACTTCTTCAAAGATCAAGGCATAAAAGATGATCTTGTAGTCTCGGATGCAATTTTCACATGTGTTGAGAAGTTTTTCCTTGGTGAATTCGAGAAGCAAGACCTAGTGATAAATATAGAGCTCCCAAAGTACAATCAAAAGGAAGGAAATTTTGGAAGAATATTAGCCGCAAAGGGGTGTTCAGAAAATAATAGCACTTATGATCTAAGTATAAATCCATTACTTATTTAGATTTGTTTGATCTTAACTTAAACTATTTAATTTCTTATATGCGCTTATTTTTATTTGAGTAGTTACTTGGTGGATGACTTATGGGAATGCAACGCCAACTTTGTAAAAGATGGCCATAAAGATCCTTTCATTAACCACTAGCTCCTCGGGATGTGAAAGAAATTAGAGTGCTTTTGAGGGGGGTAAGTGATTATAAACTAAAATAAATAATAAGTACAAATAGTCTAATATTTATACATATTTTTATTTTTAGCTAATTTTATTTTAACCTTTTTATCTTAGATACATAGAAAAAAGGAATAGGCTTGATAGTGAAAGATTGAACAATATTGTATTTGTTCAATTTAATGCCAAACTCATCAACAAATGGGCAAGAGTGAAGAATCAAAATATGGATGTACTACGTTCTCTTGATACTATTAAAGCGCAAGCATGGATTGTTGCTATTAGTGATGAGGAGGACGAAATGGAGGAGGGGGTAGCTTGGAGGTAGTTAAAGAAGCAACGTGGGATAGAAACCAAGAGGCTAGAGAACTTCACGAGGATGATTTTGGGTCGGATGAAGAACCTCAAGTTGAAGGCAAGGAAGATTATGAATTCAACTCTGAAGATGAAGGACTTTTGGAGAGAAATGTAGATGATGGCATGTAAGGATAGCTTCATCATCTCATACATCTAATCTAACATACTTTTTGAAATGAGCTTATATACGTCACTTTTTGTTAGCGCTTTATATATGACCTACGAGTATAAGAATTGTTAGCTCTTTATATTTGGTAGAACAAGCAAGAATTTTTTTTGAAATGAGCTTATATACGTCACTTTTTGTTATCTAAAAAATTGTAAGTACACATCTCAATGTAGATGGAAGGATATGGATTTGGTGAGATTTGGAAACTAATCCATCTAAGTAGAGCATAATCTACTGTCTACATATATATATATATATATATATATATATATATATATATATATTATATAATATATACACACATTTGCCGTCTTAAGCCACGCCTTGAAAAATGCCAAGGCTCCGCCAAGGCTCATAAGGCTTGAGCCTTGACCTTGCCGCCACGCCACACCTCATGCCATTTAGAACCTTGTTTATAATAATCCAACTTAATATCTAATTACCCCAAATACCCCTACATTAATAAAAAAATCACAAAACACCCAAAATAAGCCCTCAAATGGGCCGGATCTATCACAACAGTAGCAATAAAAAGAGTCAGATGAGAAGAAGAAGAAGCAACAACAGCAGCAATAGCAGCAACAGTGGAAGGAGCCAGGGGAAGAGAAGAAGTATTAATCGTTAGAGGAGAAGAAGCGGCGGCGGCAATAGAAATAAGCGGAGAATAAGAAGAAAAAGAAGAAGACACATTAGCAGATGTAGAAGAAGTCGGAGGAGGAGATGATTAAGGAGAAGAGGATGAAGAAATAATAACAGCTGGAGTCGGAGTCGGAGTCGGAGTCGGAGTCGGAGTCGGTGTGGGAGGGGAGAGAGAAGTAGTAGTCGGAGAAGAAGAAGTCAAAGAAAAAGAATGGAAGCAGCGGTAGAAGGAGGAAGAAGAAGTACCAAAAATCATGAAAAATATCAAAAAACATTATGCAAAAAATCTACAATTAAGAAGAAATATAAAAAAAACTTACAACTGATTTGATTTTCTGTGAATTACATCCGATTTTCTTCAAATTTCAAAGCCCTAAAACCCTAATTCATCGGCCTTTTCTTTTCCCTCTTTTCTTTCAATTGTGAAGCAACAAATAAGCAAAGCAGTGGATGAGGCAAAGCAGCAGATGAATTATAAATAAAACGGGTTTGGATCATTTTATATCCAAATCCATTTAAACTTAAGTTGTGAATAGTACCGTTGATATTTCGAAATATCGAGTTTTTTATAACCCAAAAAATATGCCGGTATCGTGCCAGATATGGCCCGATACTGATATATCAGCCGATACGGCCGATATTTAAATCATTAGTATTCATTAACGCGGGCTTCAAGAGTCTTAATCAGCTCAATCAGTGCTTATTTTTAATAGTACTACTGCATCAATAGTTCTCGCAGTATATGTTGATAATTTCATTTTGACAGGTAATGATGTCGTAGGTATAAAGAAAGCGAAGAAGTATCTCAAGAAGTATTTGATAATATGGGCCAAGGAAAGACCGGTGTACTTCCTATAGATTGAAATTTCTTAAAGCAATCAGGGCTTGGATCTTTTCCAAAAAAAAGTATACTATGATTTGATGCATGAGATGACTACTTGGTTGCAAACCGTTGAGTACACCTTGAATATAGTTCTAGATCTATAGAATGAGTCGGTGTTAGTGTTTGAGGATGTTTCTAGATATGTCCGGTTCACCTAACTTACCATCATCGAGATAGATATCATTTATGATGTAGGGTGATTGAGTTATTTATGCATAAACCACGGGGGGTTTACTAGCAAGCAGTATCATGTGTACTAACTTACATCAAAGGATCACCTGAAAAGGACGTGTTGTATAGAAGAAATAATCATATGAAGGTTGAAATTTTTAGACTCAAATTATGCAGGTGACCAGAGATATAGGAAATCAATGGCTAGCTACATACTTGCATAGGAGGAAATCTAGTTACCTGAAGGAGTAAGAACTAAGGAGCATGTTGTGACATCACATTTCAGTGCAGAAATTGTGTATGGCTACAGCACATGTGGCATGCGTGATGATGTGACCAAAGGCTGATATATGAGCTTATATTTCTAAAGGTTGACCATATGCTTATGTTATGTGTAAATCAAGTCACTATCTATATTGTTAATAATACAGTATTTCATAAGAGAACAAAGCATATAGAAAGTAGATTATCCTTTTGTTCGAGATGTTGTAACAAAGAAGTGTGGATTTACACTATATACACACCATTGAAACGTTTAGCAGGGGTACTTACGAAGGCAGTATCTTCTTAGGTATTTTATTTTTAACAACCTAAGCATAATTGATATTTATGCTCCAATTTAAGGGAGAGTGTTAGAATATTATTTTCTATTTGTATTAGTTATTATGTATTGGATAAAAAATAAACATATACTCGTCTGGTATTAAATAGAATAATACAAGGTAGAGGGATTAATCTTTTTCTTCTAACCTTTTCTCAAATCCTTCTCTGATTTCTAAGTTTTTCTTTTCTGTTTTTCAGTTATAACCAAATCGTTTAACTTGCAAACTCAAAAATGAAAATGATAACTAACCTCTAAATTTAAGTTTTATTAACTTTTAAAACAACATGACTTCGGACTTAGACTAAGGATTTCATCCATTAATGTTTCTTATTGTAGTTATTAAATTCCAAACAGAAGAAACAATTTAGCATGCTATATGAGTTAATTGATGTATTATTTGACATCTTTTTAATTTCATGATTTTTATTTTTCCTTTGTGTTATGCCAAACATATATGATACTTAATTACATGCATGTAATAACATTATTAATAGATAGATGACATTTAGACTATTAAGTTATCAATTATATATATGAGTTAGACTATAAAACTTCTGTTTATTTTTGAACAAAACTTAATGTTCCAAATAAAAATTTTAAACCTAAACCACATATTGATTCCCTTGGACGAGATCTAATCCATTAAACTATCTACAAATAAAATTTCAAATAATTTCAAACTATTTTTGAACAAAACTATTTTTTACCATGCATGAAGAAGGTAAGAAACTGGTCATTTTTAATAAAATTATGGAACAAACTTTATGCATTAGTAAAACATATCCAAATAGAAGTATATGTTTCTTAAAACACGTAAAGGACCTACCAAGTTAACATTGCTGGTGTTCAAAAGTTCAAGAAACTCAAATAGAAGTACATATTTCTTAACTATGCAACAATTTCCCTAATCAGGCAAACATAAATGAGCAACTGAAATTATAGGACAAACTTAAGGAAAAATATAGCATAAATAATTAACAAATGAACTTAGGCATGCAGTCAAAGCAGTTCTTAGGGTAGATTCACGTCGTCTGCAGTGCAACCATATGCAAGCAATCCAAGAGATATAAGGATAATCACCCTTTTCTTAGAAGCCCTCATGTTGTGCACTCAGTGACCAAACTGTTGAAGCGATCATTGCCTATGACCATGAAGAAAAAGAGTACGAAAAGAGAAGGAAATTATGGAGGAATTTTGTTGGAAACTATTGTTGATTTTCTAAGTGTGTGACACTGAAAAGGCCAACCTCATTTTAAGAGGGAAACAGAAAGATGTTAGAGAAATAGGATCCATGCCTCACATCCTCATGTTGCAACATTCGGTAAAAAATTCAAATGGTTGCAGCTATCACGTCTCTGGAGATTATCCGGATCAATTAAAACTCAATAAGGCTTAGATCCGAAAAAAATATCATGATGAATGGAAAACTAAAAATTCAAATAGAAAACATTAATAATGGCCAGCAAAACAATGTCTTTTCCAGGTATACCTATGACACAAGGGATTTGTACCCCATGTGCACGATGACCACCTGTGCCGTGCCCAATTAAAACGTTCCCGAGTCAGGCCCTAAATTTCTTCTTGTGCTCAATGCACCTCCAGGTCTGCATGTAATGCACCACATTTGATCTCAAACTACTAATATTACATATTACTAAATAAGGCAAATATTATCCTTTTCTTTTCATGTGGAACTAAACCCAAGGGAACAAGTTCGCCATATCTATCTAATAAACACAACTGTTTTTGAATTCTAGTGCTGACTAGGACAAGATAAAGAGCATCTATAATTTGTTCTTGAAAAATGGAAGGTTAAGATGAGTTTGAGAAAGTTTTGGGGGGAATCAATTTGGTTGGAAAACTTAAAATTTTGAAATTTTTATGTAAAAACGTAACATCAAATGGCACCTCATATATTTTCCAATGGCATTTGTAATTATGGAAAACCGCAGCATCCAATGGCAGGGAAAAATGTTGGGGATTTGAGTCAGTTGGAGCCGAACCAACTTTGCCTAGCTGGGTCCCACCGCCCTCATTTGTAGACTGGACGTCCAAATTCACATACGCCTAATCCACACAAGAAAAATTCGAGAAAATGGACAGTGTACTTTTAATGGCACCAGACAAACTATTAACGGTAATTATATAGGTTTCAAATATTGTTTTGTCTTATTATTTTTTAATTATTTGTTCATTTTTCCATTCCACTGTCCATTTTTGTTCATTTAAATTTAGTCCGCGTTGAAGCTAAATTTTTGTTCATTAAAATTTTGGAGGCAGAAATAATTTTTGAGAACAAAGATTTTGAGCGCACGAGCCCACGTCAAAGGCGCAGGGGCACGGGTACGCGCCGAAGGCGCTCGTGCCGAAGCTAAATTTTTGTTCGTTTAAGTTTTGGGGAAGGAAATAATTTTTGGGGAGAACAAAGATTTTGAGGGGTTATCTTAAATGAACCGTGCCCGAGGGCACGGTTCCGCGCAAAGGCGTCCGCGCCGAAACTGAAGCACGTGCTGAAGCTAAATTTTTGTTCGTTTAAATTTTGAAGGGGAAAATAATTTTTGGGGAGAACAAAGATTTTTGAGTGGATATCTTAAATGAACCGTGTCCGAGGGCACGATTCAGCGCCGATGCTAAATTTTTGTTCGTTTAAATTTTGGAGGGAAAATAATTTTTGGGGAGAGAGATGTTAAGGGGATATCTTAAATGAACCGTGCCCGAGGGCACGCTTCATATTTAGTCTATATATAATAGAACAAAATTTAGATTCAAAACTTCATAAAAATTCAACACAAGATTAACCTTCTAGATAGAAATCGACAGTTGCTGCTATTAGTTAGCTTGTTTCTCCATATTTGTGATAACCAAAGAATGATGGCTACCAAACTATGTTGAGAATGACAAATGACTGCCAAATAATGCCGTACATAGAAATTTTGAATTTACATCCCATGCTTTTTTTTCTCTATGACAAGTTAACAACAAATGTCTCCTTGTAAATTGACATCACACTAATGTGAGATAGCACTGTCATGATTGTCTACTTCTCTTCTTTTATATGTTGATCATCAATGAAAATTTCTAGCATGTGGATTTTGGATAGCAGTGGAGTATGTATGGGATAATGTTTTCGTTTTGAAGTCAGTGCAAGATATTGTTGGGAACAGCATATCAAGGATTCATTTTTTAATTCTTTTGGTCAAACTTTACCATAATCCCCATTATCTCACTAATACTCATCCTCTTTCCACCAAAATTTCTTACCGAATTTCTTAAATTTGTTTAATTCTGGGGGGGGGAATAAGTTTTCTGGTTTTCTTTTTTTAAATAATTATGAATGAACAAATTGGTCTACACAGTCTTTGGAATTCCCCAACCATGATAGCTACCTCCTTGAACCTACCATTTCCCCTCCTTGTTACCCGTTCACATCATATTTCAAAGACAATCATCACTTAATAGATTCTTTAGGACACTCAAAAGACTTGTACCGTCAACGTACAAAGATAACATTGCCTTCTAGTATAATCTTGGCATTTGATGCATTCCTATGTAACTATATGAACTGATGATTATCACAGTAAGAGGTAGTATGTCAATTTAGAATTTGAATGTGTCCCCATATTAAATGGTTGGATGATTTTGTGGGTGCAACATGAATCCCCGCATTGCAAATAATTCTTGTCAGTTTTAGTTCGTGAATCTACACATACATGGCTATTTCGTTCGGATTGTATAACAATATATTCTGCCATTGAAAAAGTTCACAGTATCGTAGGTTATTCATATATCATCTTTCAACGAATAATATCCACTGGAATGTGTGTCAAATTTGAAGCAAATACATCATTTGGTCCCAAACAATTTTAACCAGAAATGGCCAAACTCCAATAACCAGTTTACGCATATAATGTTTATCGATTACATCGTATATGGGGTAAATTTCACAAAAATACCTTGCAATTTGATCATCTTCACAAAAATAATATATAGTTTGTTTTGGTTCAACGTGCTACCCCAATTAAAACTTATTTCCAAATTACTACCAACAAGTAGTTATGTCAAAATCATAAATCACATGACATTCACGTGATGTAAGTTGGACAAAATTCTATTTTAGTTCAAGAACAAATCACGCCTTCCTTATTAATTAAATTTTTTATAATTATGCATGATAAGTTATATTAACTACTGAAATATGTTAAAAACCATATCATAAAAGAAAGAAAATATTTAATAATGGAAGCAAAATTTAATATATAATGCGCTATTTATTTTATTTTTAAAATTTTCTGGCCCTAGTTTCCAAGTTTCCTCCCTACCTCGCCTTTACTTCAGGACCCAAAATGTGCTTGAAAATGGAAGCAACATTTCATAGATAACCCCACAATTCTTCTCAATCTTTCACTCCACAAGTTCCTAATCCAAATTCCCCAATTCTCTCTCACCCTCATTCTTAGCTCTGTCTTTCATTTCTCACGTTTTCAACCGCAATTCCGCAATTTTTCAAGTTTTCTAAACCTAACTGCACAATTTTCTTGATAATCCCAATTCTTCTCATCAATCTTCCGCACTGTTTTTCAACTCTAATTCTCAATTTTCTCTTTCTATTGTTAGTGAGGGTATAAAATATCATATATGTTTTGAATGGGCACTAAAGACCCTTGGTATCCACCATCATTGTGGAGACCCTTAGTATTCATCCCTTTGTAACGGTTAATTGTGTGTGTGTGTATATATATATATGTATATGTATGTATGTATAAATATAGAGGAGTGATCAAATGACCCCAAAAATAACCCCCAAAAATAACACCTTATCAAAAATCCTATGCCCCGCATCTTTTTCGGAAGATCCGAACCGTTCTTCTTGATCTCCACCCTCTACATACCCGACCCACCAATTTTCAACCCGATCCCATTTGTTTTGCACATTCATCAACCATTCGCAAAAGTTCTGTTCAATTTGGGTCGATGACCCCAAAAATTACCCCCAAAAATAAACCCCCATCAAAAATCATATGCCCCGCATTTTTCGGAAGATCCGAACCGTTCATCTTGATCTCCACCCTCTAAATACCTAACCCACCAATTTTCAACCCGATCCCATTTGTTTTGCCCGTTTATCTATCCGACCCAAATTTAAAGGTTTCACATGAACAAAACTTTTGTGAATGGTTGATGAATGGGCAAAACAAATGGGATCGGGTTGAAAATTGGTGGGTCAGGTATTTAGAGGATGGAGATCAAGATGAACGGTTCAGATCTTCCGAAAAAATGGTGGCATAGAATTTTTGATGGGGGTTATTTTTGGGGGTCATTTGATCCCTCCTCTTATATATATCTATATATATATACACATATATGTATGTATGTATATATATATATGTATATATATATATATGTATATATATATATATATATATGGAAAAGGTGATCTAAGGTGCCTTCTTAGATGAAATCTAAGGAGGCGCCCTCATTTCCCTACATTTCCTACAATTTTTTTCGAAATTTTTTTATGGGGTTGTTCACATCATGGATGATCAACGTACCAAATTTCGAGGGATTCCAATACTTTTTGAGCCATCATCTACCCCTTACAACTTCAACGGTCTGAAAACGTGCTGAAAACCCCACGAAGTTGCAAGGGGTAGATGGTGGCTCAAAAAGTATTGGAATCCCTTGAAATTTGGTATGTTGATCATCCATAAGGTAAACAACAAACCCATGAAAAAAATTTCAAAAAAAAACGTGGGAGATGGGGGAAAATGGGGGCGCCTCCTTAGATTGAATCTAAGGAGGCACCTTAGGATCCATTTACCCAATATATATATAACATATGGTTTCCACCATAGAGATTGATTCTCAACACATTATCAGCACGATTACGCTCGTAGAGAATGAAAAGATGCAGAGGAGATCTGACGAATTTTTTTCACGACAACTCGAGAGAGGAATCGATGCGCGGAAAAAGCATCGTAGGATGACGGATCTAGAGGTATTTCTAGATTTGTGCAAAAATCCTATTTTTTAGTCATCATCATGATGTTGTTTTTCTAGATCTTAAATATGATTTTAAGGATCTAGAGAGTGATCTTGTGCCAAAAATCTAGTTTTTGATGTCTTTGAAATAAAAATTAAATTTTTATCGATTCCGACTGAAGCTGTCGCACCCCAAAACCCCAAAATCTCCATGGATCTCGGCTTGAAGCTTTTGGATCCGGCCACCAAACGGCCATTTACACCTAAAATAACCATGGGTCCGAACCCGCATCCGACCCGAAATTCACTAGCTTCTCCTTCTCGTCATTGTAGCTCCTCCTCCCCCGACCAAATCCACAACGCTCCGCCTCTTCGACGTCCCCAATCTGTAGTTTGATGGATGTTGGTCCTCCCATGGGAATAAAATATTTTCGAAGACCAAGTTCATCTCAGGCATGTAATATCAATACTTTCCACAAGTGGAAAAAGGTGCATGTCCATTAAAGAGGAACCCCTAAATTTTAGCCCTAATCCAAACTTACATGACCATGGGCTATATCATTAACTTTTGTTAACATTCCACACAATGTTCAAGAAAGTGGTTTGCAGTCACCATGATGTTGATGATGTATGCTCCGTATGCGGCATGTGCCAAAAGTGACGTGAAGAAGAGAAGGAAAAAATGAGAAGGGGGAGAAAAAAAATTGGTCCTACTTTTTGTTGATCCTTCATTGGTCGCATCTCCCTACCATGCCATTTTGTGCAGGCAAAATCCAATACGCAGAATACAAAGCATGGAAACTTTCATGTACTGAGAAGCAGTTTTGGTTCAGAACTTTTTGAGGTTAATATAAAGAAAATGATAAGAATTTAATATATATATAGATATAATTTATTTATATATTTATATATATTTATATATTTATATATATTTATATATATAATAATTCAGAAAATACCCATAAATTCCCGATATTCCCAAAAAAATCCAAAAAAATTGGAAAATTTCTGGAAAATTACAGAAAAATTAGGGAATAAATGGGAGGGGATTGATATCATAAATATTTTTAGGGGCACATGTTGCGTGGAGATATCGATAATATATGATTTCGGGCTCTGTCAGTTTTAAAAAAAATTCTGAACATGACCCGGTTGACCCGATGCATACCACGGGCGACCCGAAGCCTCCGCTTCTGCCGCATACCTCATAAAAATTTTCATTTTGGGTTAAAATCCCATGAAAATTTCATGGGTTGGTCATATAATTCAAGGCATCTTATGAACAAAAGATTAATACACAATTGATTTAATACCTTATTTGTATGCCATTAGGTTATCTTCATGTATATAATTGTTTTGTATACTTCAAATGAATTGCCTACATAAATGCTTTATAATCTGCATGAAATATTTTTGTAAACAATTCATGCATTTATGCTCACATATATTATGGCACACAAATAAATAATTCTTCAAAATTTTAAAAATCATATCTATATCTGACAATTGAACCTGAAGTTCAAATTTATATGTCAACACCCTTTTGCTTAAATAAGGCCAAATACGAGGGTTTATGCGAAAACTTTTAATGCCATCTTCTTAAAAGATACACAATTCGCGGTAAATAGATCTCACGGATATATGGTCTATATAGACCAATATGGACACCAGAAGTTTGCCATAACACCGCAAACTCTTTTAGAGTAATCTCACTTTACAAGTAAAGATTCTCGAATCTAACCTTGTATATAAGCTCACTCCTGAAGTCGTGGCTTAATAAATAAGTGAGAAATATATTTATGAAATTTGCACCCACGTATTTATTCCCCTTAAGCATGTTTCCCTATCCACATAAAAATTGAATGCCTCATGAAAATAATGGCATGAGGACTATACATGAGCATTCAAATGGATTTTCAAAAGTCACACATAAATATGACAAATAAAAGTATAGAAACAAGCTCTTTCCCTTGTATATGTCTCCTTAGAGAAACTAATATTCATTCTTCCTTATAAATAAAAATATAGAAGACTAAAAACAAGAGAAATCCAGGACCAACGACGTCCTAATATATAAAGAGAAAGTGAATATATGATATAACTCGACATGGAATAAGCAATGGCAAACCTAGTCCAGACCCAGAATCTCTGGAAATGACCCATACTGCTATTGCAATATGAAAGGTCGTTAATTTATGCCATAGATAATTTATATAAAGCTAGTCTAAAGAAGAAAGTCAATTTAGCTATTGTATACTTATAAATTACCGAAGAAAACATATACTTTTGAAAACAAATTTAATCGGTTGCCATAACATAATTCTTAGTGAGTATTTTTTTCCAACATAGTGTTGGAAACTCACAACTCCTCATGTGGTTTTGATGATACAAACATATTATCATTATACTAACTCTATCTATGCAGATGTTATAGCACAAAGCAACTAAGACAATCATCAAGTCTACATATTGCAAGAAGCATCCACTACAAGACGAAGCTTATCAATGATATATTGTAGCTTGTAGATGAGATGTATCTTTATTTTTTCTATTGCAGTTACTTAGAATGTTAAAGGCTTGATGATAATCTCTCTTAGTCGTTTAGGATCTGTCTTCAAAAAATCAAGTCAAAAATCCTATTAGTCGACCAACCCCCTGATGCTAGTCGACTAATTTTAATATTAAAATATTTTTGTCCTAAAATTTTGTCAGCCCCATTTTTAAGTCTCTAGGATCATTTTCCCACAAATTCCTAAAATTTCATATTTTTAGTCGACCAACAAACTCTGTTAGTCTACCGGTCTATTTTCAAAACAGTTATTTAAATGATTTATCATTTAAATAAATATATTTTATTTCTGAAAGTTAGAACTGCCATAAACGGCTAGTTTCTGACAGTTTATATCCGTTTTAAGAAGTTTCTTTCCGTTTTGGAAGTTATTTTCTGAAAGGACACCTCAACAGCCAGAATCCTAGTCAGCGTTCTAATTAGTCGACCAGGCACCCATATTAGTCGACTAATAGAAAAACTTTTCCAGAATTTTTTGAAAATTTAGGCAGTTGTCCAATATTCAAAAACTACCTTTTGGACTATAAATAGACCCCCAGACCCCTGCCTAAAACACACGAAAATTCACTCTCTTTCTCTTTTCTTAAGTTCACTTTCTCTCTCTAGAAAGTTAGTGATTTTTAGATTTTCTTAGAGAAACCTCTGCAGAAATTTTTCCTCCATAGAAAGTCCAATCTTCAAGTTTGTTCTACTACAAGTTCCATCCAGAACCTTAGAGATTCAATCACCTTCCTTGCGCAATAATTCCATCAATTATCAAGGCTATATGTGATATTGTTTAACTTTTTCTTTACTTTTTTGGTGAATCTCTTGTTGAATAGATTGTACAAGTTTGCAACACGGAGAGTGTTGGATTCTTTGTATGTTGATTACTTGCGGGGAGCAAGTGTTTTAGTGGATTCAAATCTCTACGGTGTAGAAGACTAGACGTAGGATCACAAGGATCCAAACCAGAATAAAAATCTCTATGTTTGCGTTTGGAATATTCTGGATTGTGTTCTTTTATTTCTGCATTCTTATTGCAATTTTTTATTAACTTTTAATTTTGCAATATCTTCGTGATTTACACTATTCACCCCCCTTAGTGTATTTGGTGTGCCAGGAGATCGAATATTTGGTATCAGAGCTACATGGTTAAGATGGCATATACCTATCCAACGAACACTTCAACATCTTCATCACAATTTCCAGGAAGGCACTATACTACCAGGCATCCACTATTCAATGGTTCCAACTACTCTTATTGGAAGACAAGGATGACAATCAATCTTCAAAGTATCGACTACGAACTTTGGAATATGTTGGAAACTCAATACGAGAAGCCTACAACTCAATATGCCTAATGGACCACAAATGACAAATCTGATGCAACTCGCAACTCTAAAGCAATGAATGCACTATTCTGCGCAATGCACAAGAATGAGTTCAACAGTGTCTCCCAGACCAAATCTCCATATGACATCTAGCATACACTCCAGGTAACACATGAAGGAACTAATAAAGTTAAGGAAACTAAAATCTTTGTTCTTGTTCACAGGTTTGAGTTATTCAGAATGAAGGAGAAAGAACCAATTGGAGAAGTGATTACTCGTTTCACCGACATTGTCAACTCCTTAAATGCTCTTGGTAAGACTTATACTCAAACGGAACAAGTAAGGAAGATTCTTCGTGCCTTAACATCAGAATGGGAGAAGAAGACTTCAGCCATAGAAGAAGTCAATGACTTGTCAACTCTCACCGTTGAAAGCTTGGTTGGTAACCTGATGGCCTACGAAGTACAACTTCAAGATCGCAAAGAACAAGCAGATACAAAGAAGAAAACTCTTGCATTCGCCGCTTCATCAGACACCGATGATTCAGACATGGACGAGGAAGACATGGCACTAATAACTAGAAATTTTAAGAAGTTTCTAAGAAAAAGTAAGTTTAAAAGTTTTAAACCTAAAACTACTGATGCTTCTTTGTGTTTTCAATGCAACAGGCCAAGACATATGAAAAAGGATTGTCCACTTCTTAAAGCCAAAAGAAATGACATTCAACAACTTCAGAAAGGATAAGAAGTTCGAAAAAAGAAGAAGGCATTAGCAGCAACATGGGACTCTTCATCTTCAGATGAAGAAGAAGTCAACGACCAATCTAATGAAGAAAATGCACATATGTGCTTTATGGCACAAAGTGATAATGAGGTAAGTAGATTAGATAATGAAGAATTACTTAATGCTTTTAATGAATTATATACGAGATTCAAGAAATTGAATTCTCAACATAAGGTATTAGTTCTTTCTCATTCTTCTTCATTAGATAATCTAAAATTTGAGAAGGAAACATTATCTTCTCAAAATGAAAATCTACTTCATGGAAATGAGATTCTCAAATCTGGAAATCATAAGATGATTTCACGCATTTCTATTTTAGATAAGGATATTTCTTCTCTAAAGTTGAAATATGATAATATGTCTTCTAATATTAGTAAATTTAATAAAGGAAAGAATAATCTAGATGATTTACTTAGATTACAACATCATGCTAATCATAGACAATGTTTGGGATATAAAAATATTCCCAAATCCAATATTTTTGGAAATATCATTTTAAAAAAGATAAAGCATGTATTTATTAATGCTAAGAAAATTGATTCTTCTAATAATATGAAAAAGGATACTCTTCATATTCCAAAGAAACCCAATTTTCTTACATCTTCTAAGAAAACAATTATGCATAATATTTGGGTTCCCAAAGATATTTGCTTATATGATAAAGATTTATATATATCTAACTTTATGCAAAATGTTATTCTTTCTTCTAACTATTTGAAGAAACCAAATTCTACTTGGGTTTGGTTTCCTAAGGAGTAATCCTAAGGACCCATATAAAAAGGGTACCAATATTTATTGTTTATCTTTCAGGTACCCATAAAAGAAAGATAGATACTAGATAGTGGATGTTCTAAACATATGGCCGGAAACATCAAACTTTTATCAACTGTTCAATTCAAAGATGGTGGCACCGTTACTTTTGGTGATAACAAAGGTAAAGTAATTGGCGTTGGAACAGTTGGTGATCCAACTAAGCCAATCATCGAAAATGTGCTTCTCGTTAACGGTTTGAAACATAATCTATTATCCATTTCTCAATTATGCGATAAAGATTTTAAAATAGTTTTCGAAAAGAATGCATGCATTATATATGATCTTAATATGACTAACATTTTACTTCAGGGTAATCGTAAGAATAATATATGTCTTACGCATGAAAGTATCTACAATGATCATTGTTTACTAGCATCCACCGATAACACTTTATTATGGTATAAACGTTTTGGTCATACTAACTTTAAACACTTAGCACGTATTTCAAAACAAAAGTTAGTTTCTGAAATGCCTAATATACCTTTCACGCATACACAATTTTTGTGATGCATGTTAACAAGGAAAAATGCATAAATCCTCTTTTAAATTAAAAGATGCTATTTCTACTAAAAGACTACTTGAACTTTTACATTTAGATTTATTTGATCCCTCTAGAACAGCTTCTTTTAATGGTAATAAATATGTATTTGTAATTATTGATGATTATTCAAATATACTTGGGTATTATTTTTAAAACATAAAAATGATGCATTTGAGGAATTTACAATATTTTGTAAAAAGAATTCAAAATTTAAAGTCTTCATCCATTATTACAATTTGTAGTGATCATGGAAGAGAATTTGAAAAAGAATTATTTACAAACTTTTGTAATAAACATGGTATAACGCATTACTTTTCTTTTCCTCGAGCCGCACCACAAAATGGTGTAGTAGAAAGGAAAAATAGAACTTTACAAGAATGTACTAGAACCATGTTATGTGATAGTCTTTACCAAAATATTTTTGGGCAAAAGCCGTCGCTACTGCATGTTAAGTTTTGAATAGAATTTTAGTAAGACCACGAATGAATAAAACTTGTTTTGAATTGTTTTATAGTCGTATACCTCGTGTGTCTTATTTTAAAGTGTTTGGTTGTAAATGTTTTATCCTTAACACTAAGGATTCACTAGATAAGTTTGATTCTAAGTCAGACGAAGGTATTTTTGTAGGATATTCTACACGTAGTAAAGCATATAGGATTTATAATAAAAGAACCTTATGTATTAAGGAATCTCTTCATGTAAATTTCAATGAAAATTTTACGCCTATTACACATTTAGATGAAGAAGATTCAATATATGTCACTAATTCTTTAGAAAACACTAAGTTAGATGACAATGATTCTACTAATTCCATTCCTGAAATTATTCCTGAAAATACAAATCTTTCTAAAGCATCTGTTGAAATGCCTAATCATCCACATGATTTAGTTATTGGAGATATTTCTTGGAGATATTTCTGATAGAGTAAGAACTAGATCTCAAATAGAACAAATGACTAATTGTGCATTTATATCATCCATCGAACCAAAGAATGTTATTGAAGCATGTAAAAATAGTTCATGGATTATAGCAATGCAGGAAGAACTTAATCAATTCAAAAGTAATGATGTATGGGAATTAGTACCTAGACCTTCACATCATCCTATTATTGGTACTAAGTGGGTATTTAAGAATAAATTGGATGAATCTGAACAAATAGTTAGAAATAAGGCTAGATTTGTTGCACAATGTTATAATCAGGAAGAAGGCATACATTATGATGAAACCTATGCTCCTGTAGCAAGGTTAGAGCCTATTAGAATGCTTTTAGAATATGCATGTTACAAAGATTCTAAGTTATATCAAATGGATGTTAAAACGCATTTTTAAATGGTATTATAAAGGAAGAAGTCTATATAGAACAACCACCAGGATTTCAACATGAAAGTTTGGATAATCATGTTTTCAAGTTAAAGAAAGCATTATATGGATTAAAACAAGCACCTCGTGCTTGGTATGAAAGATTGAAGAACTTTCTATTAAAACCTAGTTATTCTATAGGAAAGATAGATTCTACTTTATTTACCAAACATATAGATTCTGATGTTATCATTATACAAATATATGTTGATGACATAATTTTTGATTCAACTAATGACTCTCTCTGTCAAGAATTTTCCAAGGAAATGCAGAATGAATTTGAAATGAGTTACATGGGTAAATTAACCTACTTTCTTGGACTTCAAATCAAACAAATGAAGGAAGATATATTT
Organism: Scilla litardierei; assembly: GCA_030789695.1. Classification (NCBI taxonomy): domain Eukaryota; kingdom Viridiplantae; phylum Streptophyta; class Magnoliopsida; order Asparagales; family Asparagaceae; genus Scilla; species Scilla litardierei. The sequence continues at coordinate 294,567,280 of CM061141.1, forward strand.
ATACATCAGAGTAAGTATACAAAGGAACTCATCAAACGATTTGGATTAGAGAATTCTGCAGAAAAGCGTACTCCAATGGGTACTTCATCAAATTTTGATAAGGATCCTAATGGTAAAAGTGTTGATCAAACATTATATCGAGGTACGATTGGATCATTATTTTATCTTACCGCAAATAAACCAGATATTATGTTTTTTGTCTGTACATGCGCTAGATATCAATCTGATCCTAAAATATCACATTTGACTGTTGTCAAAAGGATAATTAGATATATCAAACGTACATCTGATTTTGGTTTATATTATCCAAAATCAAATTCATTTGATTTGATTTTATATAGTGACGCAGATTTTGCTGGCTGCAAATCTGATCGTAAAAGTACAAGTGAAACTTGTCGCTTTTTAGGTTATACATTAGTATCATGGTTTAGTAAGAAACAAAATTTTGTTTCTTTATGTACTACTGAAGCGGAATATATTGCCGCTGGTTTAGCATGTGCACAAATTTTATGGATGAAACAAACTATACTAAATTATGGCATTACATGTAACGCATGTCCTATTATGTGTGACAACACTAGTGCTATTAATTTATCCAAAAATCCAGTACATCATGCACGCACTAAACATATTGATATACGTCATCACTTCTAGGATGATCATGTCCAAAACGTGACATTATTCTTAAGTATATAGATACTAAAAATCAAATAGCCGATATCCTTACTAAACCTCTTAAGGAAGAAACTTTTCTAAAGCTTAGAAGAGAACTTGGCATTATTAGTTAATCAACATTTTAATCATATATTATAGTTATATATTACGTTAGTATCATTTTATGGTTTTTCTGGATTTTTCTGAATTAATTCATTTTTTGAATTAGTCGACCAATACTGGATAATAGTTGACTAACTCTCCAGAATTACGTATTATATTAACATAAATGTTTACTATTTTTTAAATTTATTTATATATCACTTTATTAGATTTAAACCGGATTTTCTCCTTCAAAATTTTGAATGATACATTTCCCTCTCACAAAGTACTTTTCAAGAACAAAGATATGACCTCTCTCATACACCCTTTTTACTTTAAGAACAAAAGTACTTACACATAGTCAAAACCTCTTACTCAATTCCCTTCCCAATGCAACAACCCATCAGTACTTCATTTGACCGAAATAAATTTTATTTATAAATTTTTGAATTTTTTGGTCAATGCCCAAACCGCTCCACAACAATCTCCGACTAATCGACCAGTACTCAATCCTAGTCGACTAATCGCTGTAGACAGCCGAAGAACAGCAGTTTCGGAACGTTGTTTTGCACAAGGTTTTAGGTCTCGGTTTCGGTCTCGGTATCGTTCTTTCCAAAATTTAGGTTTCATTATCGGTATCGCCCGTTTCGGCGGTTTCGGAATCAAGTTTCAGTTTCGTCTGTATCGCCGGTTGCGTCCGTATCGCGAGTTTCGCCAGTTTCGTTTCGGGTATCGGTTTCAGTTTCGGAGATACTTTAAAAATGTATATAATATATAGACATAGTGATGGTTTTGGAGATTCTTAAATCTAAACCTATCAAATACTATTAAATACTTAACAAACTAAAATATTAATTATATACTATCAAATACTACATACTAAATAGATAAACTAAATTTGAGTTCGTAATCATATAAAATACTAAATACCTAAAGTTTGGTACTTAAATACTAAATATTAGACAAATGAATAGATCCTAAAGCTTGCCTTGCGCACCCACCGTTTTACCTTGCGCACAAACCACTTATTTACAAGTTTGCCAAAAAAATCGCTGGGCATTGCTTTGCGCACCCACCATTTTGCTTTGCGCACATACCACTTATTTACAGGATTGCCACAAAAATCCGCTTGATATGTGCACTGACTGTTTTACTCTACGCACATACCACTTATTTACAAGTTTACCTTTTAAAACGTAGCCTCTCCTGAAAGGCAACTCGGGCCTCTCTTTCTCTCTCTTTGCTCTCTGCCTCTCTCGCGCTAGATGGTCGAGGTGGGGCGGCAAGGCAAAAGGTGTGTTCGACGAGGCAGGAGGCGGGTTCTGCGAGGCCACGACGCGATGCGGTGAGTTCAATTTTTTCATCTTCCTTTTTTTCTTTCTCTTCTTTTTTTCAGCAATTTGTTCTTGGTTTTGCCTCTTCATCGTCTAATCCTTCATTATTTTCAAGTCGAAACCCTAGGGGTTTCCCCTTTCTTTTAACCGAGCTTTCTTTGCAACCTCTTGATTCACGAAATTTTTTGGGTTTTTTAGAGAATTTTTATTTAATTACACATTCTTCTTCCTCCGTCTTCGTCTGATATTGAACGGTACCGGTCTATTTCGGCCGAAACTCAACGATATCAGTCAGTATCAGCTGGTATCGGCCGAAACTGAACGGTACCATTGAGTATCGGCCGATACCGAAACTAACCCCCAGTTTCGGTATCGTTACCCACCGATACCGATACGATACGGACAATACGCATGGGTATCGGCCGAAACCTCAAATCTTTGTTTTGCACGATTTCTTGCTAGATTTCTCTCTCAAAACGTTGCAAAAGTTCCCAAAACGTCTTAGGAGTTATTTAATTCAGTTTCTTGATTCAAAATTTGAATTTCCCGCTCACATCTTCTATTTAAACACCATATGTCTTTCTTCTTCACCATGAGAAAACCAAATGCACAATATAGCCGAAAATCATCTATATTTCGAGAGAGATTACACAATTTCTCTGTAGAAGCAATCCATCCCTCTTTCATGTTTCCTTTTTCACATCCACGTTCATCTCGTCGATCCACTCCAGCCGACGATGCACGCGCCAAGTATGCCGCCATGGAATTTACTCCATTTTATCCCGAACAATCAATTGATTTTAGTGATCCTACTATCCAAAACTTCAATCTTCACCATCTTCTCCATAATGTTTCTCTCTTTCATCTTTGCTTCTTTGGTGTGAAGATATTCCATATTATCCTCTCCTTGTGAAACAATTTTACTCTAATATGGTTGTTTATCAAGATGGAGGAAACATCTATTTTGACACAAAGGTTCAAGGTATAGATATGCATCTCACGTTTGGCATTCTTGCCGAATGTCTTGGTCTTCCTCGTTCAAATGATCAAGATATCGGATTTCCAATGAATCATCGACCCACTCTTGATTTACTTGGTCCTAATTTTGAACCCTCCGGTATGCTTACCATGAACTTACATCCTACTCCTCGCCTTCTCCTAAAGATCATCACTTACAACCTTCTTCCAAATGTTGCTTCTTTACACTACATCGATGAAACTCGCCTTCGCGTTCTCTATGCCATCATGCATGGCATAAAAGGAGATTGGTCTGTATCTCTCATGTTAGCCATAACCCATTTCAAACAACATCTTTCTACCTTGCACGATCACTTGTATTCTTCAACATTTTGAAATTCCTCTTGACGATGAAGTCGCCATTTATAATCCACTATGTTTTGATCATTGCTTCTTGATTCGCATGTAACTTCATCCACTTCCACATGTTGAAGAAGATCAACCGATCTAATCACCACCTCGTCGTCGCAAGATTACCATGAACCCTTATGTTCACTCTCAACATCTCGATCTTCCCTCCAGGAACAAATTGATCATCTTCACAATGATATGAATGTCGGTTTCGCGGGAGTCCAAGCCCATTTAAATGGCTTTAAGACTAGTCTTACGACTATACACGACACTCAAGCAAACATTCTAAGCTATTTGGAACAATGGTCTCCTTACTCTCCTTCCACATCACACCACGCTCCTAGGCCTCCACCATATTAGACCTCGCACGTTTCAGCTTCTGGTCGACCGGGACAATCAGCTGGTCGACTAGTAATCCTTGATGTTTGTATGTTTAGTTATTTCAATGTATTTGCTTTATGCTGTTGTATGGTTGCTTTGAATTGTATCTTCGTATGACATGTACGCATCTTATCATGTATTGTAGTACTTTATCAATGAATTTCAATTTGCCTCCACAAAATGTCTCCACTGTTTTTCTGCTCTCTGAAATTTTTCTGCTGTTAGTCGACCAGACTATACCATTAGTCGACTAATCCATAAAATTTACAGATTTCCCCATTTTTGATAATTTCCAAGGGGGAGAATTAATATAACAAATATGCTAATATTCAGGGGGATATTTAATATTCATGCTACATATGGAATATACATAAGCATGTAAATCTTCATGTTATAATAAACATCATATAAATTGCAAGTTTCATATATTTTTTATAAGCCATATATTAACATTTTTTAGTAGTAGTACTAACACTTTCTTTTGCAAATAACATCACTTTTATATTATTATATTCAATGTTTGTAAATCATCAAAAAGGGGGAGAATATTGGAAACTCACAACTCCTCATGTGGTTTTGATGGTACAAACATATTATCATTTAATAACTTTATCTATGCACATGTTATAGCACAAATCAACTAAAACAATCATCAGTCTACATATTGCAAGAAGCATCCACTACAAGACGAAGATTATCAATGATATTTTGTATCTTGTAAATGAGTTGTAATCTTTATTTTTTCTATTACAGTTACTTAGAATGGTAAAGGCTTAATGATAATCTCTCTTAGTCGTTTAGGATCTGTCTTCAAAAAATCAAGTCAAAAATCATATTAGTCGATCAACCCCTGATGCTAGTAGACTAATTTTAACATTAAAATATTTGTTCTAAAATTTCGTCAGACCCATTTTTAAGTCTCTAGGATCATTTTCCCACAAATTCCTAAAATTTCATATTTTTAGTCGACCAACAAACTCTGTTAGTCTACCAGTCAATTTTCAAAACAGTTATTTAAATGATTTATCATTTAAATAAATATATTTTATTTCTGGAAGTCAGAACTGCCATAAACGGCTAGTTTCTGACAGTTTATATCCGTTTTAAGAAGTTTCTTTCCGTTTTTGGAAGTTATTTTCTGAAAGGACACATCAACAGCCAGAATCCCAGTCAGCAGTTCTAATTAGTTGACCAAGCACCCATATTAGTCGACTAATAGAAAAACTTTTCCAGAATTTTTTGAAAATTTAGGCAGTTGTCCAACGTTCAAAACTACCTTTTGGACAATAAATAGACCCCCAGATCCCTGCCTAAAAACACATGAAAATTCACTTTCTTTCTCTTTTCTTAAGTTCACTTTCTCTCTAGAAAGTTAGTGATTTTCAGATTTTCTTAGAGTAACCTCTGCAGAAATTTTTCCTCCATAGAAAGTCCAATCTTCAAGTTTGTTCTACTACAAGTTCCATCCAAAACCTTGGAGATTCAATCACCTTCCTTGCGCAATAATTCCATCAATTATCAAGGCTATATGTGATATTGTTTCATACTTTTCTTTACTTTATTTGGTGAATCTCTTGTTGAAGAGATTGTACAAGTTTGCAACACATGGAGTGTTGGCATCTTTGTATGTTGATTACTTGCGGGGAGCAAGTGTTTTAGTGGATTCAAATCTCTACGGGATAAAGAACTGGACGTAGGATTACAAGGATCCGAACCAGGATAAAAATCTATGTGTTTGCGTTTGGAATATTCTAGATTGTGTTCTTTTATTTCCGCATTCTTATTGAAATTTTTTATTAACCTTTAATTTTGCAATATCGTCGTGATTTACACTACTGACCCTCCCTCTAGTGTATTTGGTGTGCCAGGAGATCCAACACATAGTTGTTGACGTATGCTTTTAATAGCATTTAACCCTAATAATAATCTAATAGAAATAACAATTTGGGATGTCTGACTTGAGATTCAAGCTTTGCAAACCTGAATACACTATATGAGGATGCCCAGCAAAACGAAATCCCTCATGGATGACTCAAAAATATAATGGCATTGAAGACCATCCGTGAGCGTTCAAATGGATGTTAAGGAGTCTTACATAAATTCGAAAAGAGGAGGTAAATGAAACACCTGAAGTGTCTGGAATCGTCCAAGTTTTAAATTTGGAACGATATAATATGTCACCATAGACTGATGATGCAAGACATCATTAACTCATCTTATAATTCTGAAGAACACGAAGTTTCTTCAGAAGGGTACGTCATCATTGTCCCATTTAACAGGAAAAATGATTACGAGCTCATCTCCAATATGCGTGGACATTGACTGTCAAAACTTCCTCTAATAGAATTTAAGATGATATATTTACTATCATCGTTAAAATAATAAGACCTCTAGGTCTCTTGAGAGTATTTGATGGATAAAAGTGTACTTATCCACTCCCTATATAGGGTTGATGATATACCTTAGTGTACTGATCCATTTAACCTCTAAAAATGGTCATAATCAAACCTATTATCCAACTGCAGTCCAGTTTTTTCAAGTATATAGGACATATTATTAAATGGCGGGAACATTGGATAATATTGGGAAAGCAACCATAATTTACAGCTGGAATAAAGTTGAACACACTGAAGTCTGTGTTCCCACCCAAAATGGGTTATATGAATTAATCATTAAAATAATTTATACGGATTACTCATCCGTTAAAAATCCAGTTGCTCGTGACTGCATGGGGATATGCAATTACATTACAGACCATCAAAACGCTTCTTTAGAACCTATTTATCTGGGCCTGATCACCCGATATAAACAGTTTTCGAGAACCCCTAACAGGGGAAGCGTTTAGAGCACATCTTAAAGATGGTGACATGATGTGTCCACATCCCCATAACACCTCTATAAACCATCAGAATGTCGTCTTAGAACTATTATCGGAAGTAACTATCCCAGATACATAGATTCCGAGCACTCCAAATGGAGGAATCATTTAGAGCACATCTCATATGTAAGGATCGTCTTACCCTTGCAATACTAACAATACACACTAGAGGGGGGGTGAATAGTGTAATGGCAATAAAATTATCCAATTAAAATTAAACTTGCAAATGCGGAATTATAAATGCAAGAGAAATTAAAAGGCACAACCTATCCAAACGCAAACACAAAGTTTTACCCTGATTCCCCAAACTTGGGTACATCTAGTCACACCAATATTCACTATAATCCCACACAGAGAAGTGAATACAAAATCTCACAAAGAGGATTTATGCCCTACACAAGGACCCAACCAATCCTACACGAGGATCAAGACTCTCACACAGAGAATCACTAACTCCCACTCAGAGAATTAGGGTTAGCCCGACACTAGAACACTAAACTCCCACAAAGAGAGTTACTCCCACAAAGAGAGTTATTTCCATAAAGAGAATATCCTAGTCCCACAAAGAGACAACCTCCCACAAAGAGAGAAAGACTAATTCCCATAAAGAGAATTAGAGACACAAATTCACCAAGTAAAATAAGTACTCTTACCTATTCCTTGAGATGCTTACTCATGAATGAATGCAAGGCATGGAAGAGGATCTCCAAGTGTTGAGATATGCTTGAAAGCACTTAGATGAATTCCCTTGAGCTGGACTTCAATGCATGAAGAAGAATGAGAGCTCTTGAGAGGTAATTGAGGGAGTTTGTGAGTTGCTTATAGATCTCTTGAGATATTCAATAGCATCCAGAAGTATAAGAGACGGCAACACACTCATATATATAGGAGCCCTATATCAAACCCCAAAACCCAAGAAAACAGCCAAAGAATCGATTCTGCAACGGCTAGAAACTGGGCGAAAACAACAAGAACAGTCGACTGATGATCAAAAGACAGTCGACTGATCAACGGCTAGAAAATATCCAACGGCTATAATCTGAGCCAGGACAGTCGATTGATGGAGACAGTACAGTCGACTGAGAACAGGACAGGCGCCTGTAAATCCTTCAGCAGGCGACTGCTGCAGGGGATGGAATAAAACAGAGAGCTACACTCTTTCTCCAGTTAAGCACACAGGCGACTGATGTCAATAATACAGTCGACTGTCTATTAGTCAGGCGACAGTAAAACCTTAATCAGTCATCTGCTGTAAAAGATGGAGAAACAACAGAGAGATGCAGAGATTGCACTTACGCTACTCAGGCGACTGATGACCAATCTACATGCGACTGTAATTATACAGTTAAGCACAGTTAAGCTGCACTCTTTCTCCAGTTAAGCACACAGTCAACTAATGTCAATAATACAGTCGACTGTCTATTAGTCAGGCGACTGTAAAACCTTAATCAGTCACCTGCTGTAAAAGATGGAGAAACAACAGAGAGATGCAGAGATTGCACTTAGGCTACTCAGGCGACTGATGACCAATCTACATGCGACTGTAATTATACATGCGACTGTAATTATACATGCGACTGTAAACTGACCAGTAGTCGACTGTGCGTAAAGCTCAAGTTTGAGTCAATTGAAAAGTTGACTTAAGCTGTGCATATCAGGCGACTGAAAATCACCCAATCGACTGTGTTTCCTTCAGCAGGTGACTGATGAAAAGCCAGAGACTCCAAATGAGTCTTTGGACAAAGTAAACATATTGGGTTGGATTCTATGATAATCCTAATGCTCACTAAGATGGTTAAATGCATATGCATGAATGAGTAAACCATCTAACAAGGCATTACATTAATCATAGACTCAAAAGAGAGAGAAAGCAATAAAGTAAATTACATGGATTACTATGCTTTCCTTAGAGTCTAAGTCTTCAAACTTGATGCCTTGATTGCTCTCCATCATCTCCAAGCTTTGGCACTCCTTGAGTCCAAGCAATGGTCCTTCTTCACTTGATGTCCATCCTTGCACCAAGTGATTAGTCTCCAAGAAAGATATTCTTGAAATAAAACTGAGAAACTAAAACATGAGAGTCATTAGCAACAACATAATGTTGTGATCATCATCAAAATAAGATTGGTATGAAACACCAATACTCAACAATCTCCTCCTTTTTGATGATGACACACATTATGTAAAATATAAATAATTAAAGCACAATGCTAATGAGCTCCCCCTACTTATATGCACCAATTATACAATGAGCTACACAATAGTAAATACTCATTCTACCAAATAAGATCATGGTGTCATATAATAGGCACGGATTACATAAACCAAATGAAATAGATAATATCATGCAAACATGAAAGGTTTATCTAATCTCATATATCTCTCCTCATAGATATATCTCTCCCCATATGCATATGAATATATCTCCCCATATATATTTACATAATGCATATATCTCTCCCCATTGACATCGTACATCAAATATATCCCCTTTGTCATCTTAACCAAGATGTGACAATATGCAAGAAAAGAAGAGATGTATGATACCAAATTGAAAATTTTAGTGGGTATCAATTCACTATCACATGCTCCCCCTAGATCATAGAAATGGTCAACTTTTGACTTCTAGGATCTAATACCAATTATACAAATAATGGAGCCATGGGCCTAAAGTGTATCAAAGCAATAGATATGGAAAAATCAAGCTTCAAAGATATACAAGAATATTGCCAAAACAAATATAACATAAAACATGTTGGCAATAAACAAGAGGTTTGGTTTGAGACCAAAAATAACCAATTGTAAATAATGATCTCAAATAACCTCCGAAATGAGAGTTAAAATATGTCTTAAGATATTTTAAACATATAACATATTAACTCCCCCATTGACATACACATTGATAAAAATGCATGCATGTCAATAAACCCCAAAGGTCCCCATTTTTATGAAAAATAAGTTTGAAAATATTTTCAAAATCATGAAACACACACAAACAATGAGTATGCTACAAATAAACATTCAAGCACAATACACATGCAATATGCATATGTGTGAGGAACCTAAACATTAGGCAACCAAACCCAAGAGGAGTTTGATTTCCTAATGTAATCACATAATGTGATCACATCCCTAACTAGAGAGTTGATGTAGTTATCCCTCTCTTGCACACTAACCTTAGTGGAAATCCATAATCTCAAGGATTTCCTAGGCAAGGGTTTTGCCTTTGCAAGAGGGGTGGATGTGGCATGCTTAGGTGTAGAAACGAATTTCTTGGCATGCAAGAAGCAAAAAATGAAGATATTTCATTCTTCCTCGTTACCTCATGATCTACATGCTTCTTGTTGATGTTATTGTTGTACAAGAAAGCATGGTGATTCTTTTTAGGTGCTTTAGCAATATTTCTTGTATTTGCACCATAAGAGGAATTAGAGGTTGGTTTAGGTACCACATTTTGAATATAACCCAAACCTCCTCTATGATTTGTCGGATGTTGTTTTTCCAACAAATCGTGGAGTGCATCCCTAGGATACACAAAGCTTATGAGCTTACAGGATTCCTCTTCACATTTCAACGTAAGTTGTTGAATGTGAGATCCTAAGCTAAGGTTTTGAGCAACAATGTTTTCATTAGTTAACCTCAATTCCTTAACTTGAGAGAGAAGTGTGTCTCTCTCACACGTGTCATAAACATGCCTTTCATCATGAATTACACTTGCAATATCTAGTTCATGCAATCTACTCTTAGCAATCTTATATTTTTCTTTTAATTTATTGTAAGAGTTGATGCACTTACTAGCCTTTTCGGAGACCAAGTCGAAGTTGTTCTTGAGCTCCTCGTATGAGATCTTTTATTCCTGGATCTCAACATCATCATCATCCTTGCTAGAGCTTGATGATGACTTCTCCTCCATAGCAATGAGGCACGATTCCTTATAGGAATTCTAAGCATCGAGCCAAGCATCCAACTCTTCTTCATTTAATCCGGAGGGAATTGGAGTATGACCATCAATGGCTACAAAGCATGCGTGAGCATCCTCCTTTGCATCCTCTTCTTCGTTACTCGAAGTGTCCTCACTCAAATCATCAAAGGTCCCGACAAGTCCCTTCTTGTGATTTTTGGACTTGGACCTTCCTTTTCAATGCTTCTTCCCTTTACCCTTGTAAGTTTCTTTGTTGGGTTTGGAAGGGCATTCGGTGGACAAGTGACCTTTTCCACTGCAAGTGTAACAAGTAGGAACCTTGTTAGAATTGGAGGCAAACTTTGACAAAGACTAACCTTGCTTGCATTTGAGGAATGCTTTAAATTGCTCGGCAAGCTCCTCAATTTCATCTCCACTTGCATCTTCTTGCTCATCTTCTTCACTAGGAGCTTCTCGATGGAATTTCCTCCTCCACTTGATTGGCTCCTCCTTGGCATGGAATGCAATCCCCTTTTGCTTCTCCGACTTCTCAGGCTTCGATGGTTGAATCTCCTTCTTGTGTTGAAGCTTCACTTCATACGCCATGAGATTACCAATGCACTCCTCAACGGTGTATTTGGACGTGTCATATGACTCCAAAATTCCGTTGGCCTTTGACTCCCAACGAGGTGTGAGAGAGTCAAGGATCTTCTCTACACGATCCTCTTGGGAAATCATCTTCCCGAGTCCCTCCAAATCGTTCACGATATCAGTGAACATTGTGAACATCTCTGAAATGCTTTCGCCTTTCTGCATCTTAAACATTTCATATTTAGATCTAAACACAGTTTGTTTAGATTTCTTTACCTTTGTTGTCCTTTCATGACAAATCTCCAAAGTATACCAAAATTCGTTGGACGTTTTGCACATAGAGATGCGGTTGAACTCATTTGTTGAGAGGCCACAATGGAATGCATTCATAGCCCTCGCATTGTACTTGATTGAGTCCTTCTCCGCCTTTGTCCTTGAAGTCGCAGGAGTAGTGGGCTTCTCAAATGGCACCTCCGTGATGTCACATAGGTTTGACCCTCCAAGTAGATCATCATTCTGCTCTTCCAACTAGGATAGTTGGTTTCGTTGAAGAGCGGGGGTCGGACGGTTGAATGACCTTCTTCATGAGACGCGGATGTTGCGTTGAATGCCATTGTTGCAGTATGCTATAACCTCGCTCCGATACCAATTGTAAGGATCGCATTACCCTTGCAATACTAACAACACACACTAAAGGGGGGTGAATAGTGTAATGGCAATAAAATTGTCCAATTAAAATTAAACTTGCAAATGCGGAATTATAAATGCAAGAGAAATTAAAAGGCACAATCAATCCAAACGTAAACAGAAAGTTTTACCCTGGTTCCCCAAACTTGGGTACATCCAGCCACACCAATATTCACTATAATCCCACACAGAGAAGTGAATACAAAATCTCACAAGGAGATACCCCACGAAGAGGATTTATGCCCTACACAAGGACCCAACCAATCCTACACGAGAATCAAGACTCCCACACAGAGAATCACTAATTCCCACTCAGAGAATTAGGGTTAGCCCTACACTAGGACACTAAACTCTCACAAAGAGAGTTACTCCCACAAAGAGAGTTATTTCCACAAAGAGAATATCCTAGTTCCACAAAGAGACAACCTTCCACAAAGAGAGAAAGACTAATTCCCATAAAGAGAATTAGAGACACAAATTCACCAAGTAAAATAAGTACTCTTACCTATTCCTTGAGATGCTTACTCATGAATGAATGCAAGGCATGGAAGAGGATCTCCAAGTGTTGAGATATGCTTGAAAGCACTTGGATGAATTCCCTTGAGCTGGACTTCAATGCATGAAGAAGAATGAGAGCTCTTGAGAGGGAATTAAGGGAGTTTGTGAGTTGCTTATAGATCTCTTGAGATATTCAATTGCATCCAGAAGTATAAGAGACGGCAGCACACTCATATATATATGAGCCCTATATCAAACCCCAAAGCCCAAGAAAACAGCCAAAGAATCGATTCTGCAACGGCTAGAAACTGGGCGAAAACGACAGGAACAGTCGACTGATGATCAATAGACAGTCGACTGATCAACGGCTAGAAAATATCCAACGGCTATAATCTGAGCCAGGACAGTCGACTGATGAAGACAGTACAGTCGACTGAGAACAGGACAGGCGCCTGTAAATCATTCAGCAGGCGACTGCTGCAGGAGATGGAATAAAACAGAGAGCTGCACTCTTTCTCCAGTTAAGCATATAGGCGACTGATGTCAATAATACAGTCGACTGTCTATTAGTCAGGCGACTGTAAAACCTTAATCAGTCGTCTGCTGTAAAAGATGGAGAAACAACAGAGAGATGCAGAGATTGCACTTACGCTACTCAGGCGACTGATGACCAATCTACAGGCGACTGTAATTATACATGCGACTGTAAACTGACCAGTAGTCGACTGTGCATAAAGCTCAAGTTTGAGTCAATTGAAAAGTTGACTTGAGCTGTGCATATCAGGCGACTGTAGAAGGATCTACATGCGACTGAAAATCACCCAGTCGACTGTGTTTCCTTCAGCAGGCGACTGATGAAAAGCCAGAGACTCCAAATGAGTCTTTGGACAAAGTGAACCTATTGGGTTGGATTCTATGATAATCCTAAGGCTCACTAAGATGGTTAAATGCATATGCATGAATGAGTAAACAATCTAATAAGGCATTACATTAATCCTAGACTCAAAAGAGAGAAAGCAATAAAGTAAATTACATGGATTACAATACTTTCCTTAGAGTCTAAGTCTTCAAACTTGATGCCTTGATTGCTCTCCATCATCTCCAAGCTTTGGCACTCTTTGAGTCCAAGCAATGGTCCTTCTTCACTTGATGTTCATCCTTGCACCAAGTGATTAGTCTCCAAGAAAGATATTCTTGAAATAAAACTGAGAGACTAAAACATGAGAGTCATTAGCAACAACATAATGTTGTGATCATAATCAAAATAAGATTGGTATGAAACACCAATACTCAACATCGTAGATCGTTCTTTGATGGGTCATCATATAAAGAATCGATTGTGAAGATTAGATCATGAAGGTCATTCACATTCAGAACTCTTGAATTTTCTAATATTAGGTCCAACATGGATATTACCATCGTCCATGAGCTTGAAGCTCAGTTGACCATTTCAAATATCTAAATCGTGATGAGACCTTAAATATTCACACTTATGAAACTGTTAAACAGTTTTCGGACAAATTTTATTGACAATCTGAATATTGTCAAAATCACATATCCCTGCTGCTAAAAATCCAGCTAGAATTGACATACCACAAAAAATATATGTAATCCACCAGTAGCAGAAGTGGATGTCCTAAATGAATGAGAGGACATACCACGAGACTCCAAAGAAAGAAAAACTCTTGGAGACCTTTAAACAATATCACCACAGGAAAATGAGCTCATCTCCAGATCCTCTCCCTTTCCAGAACCTCTAGAAGAGATGAATCTGGAATAAATTGAAATATTATTGTATAACGTACGTACATAGGGATGTGTTTGGATAAAAACACACGTGTCGACAATTACTCACATTTCATTTTGTTGCTTAAATGATAATTATAAATATCGTTCCACACACTGTTTCTTGAAGCAAACATAGAGATTGGCCAATAATGTGGAACGATGCAATAATAAGTTGAGCTGGACTCACTTATGAAATGTGAAGTGTTTGGACCAGAAGTCCTGATACCAAAATATATTAAACCTATGGGCATAATGAGTATTGTATAAATACAAATAAAATAAATAAAATCGTATGCTAAAAGCGACATGTTATAGCTTGGAGGTTCATTTCACTAAAACCAGGAAGCAAGTAAGATGAGCTTGACTCACTTATAAAATAAAATTGATGCATCAGGCTCCCTGGTTATTTTTGCAAAATTCCTGCGATGGGCAAAAGAAAATTTGGTTTTTGCTGCTATGGATGGTGTGACAGCATAAACTTATGGATTTATTCCTAATTTCCTTCCTTGCATGAATAGACTTTGAGACGTCTATTCTATGAAATATATAAAATACAACCAATAAAGTTCCTTATCAAAATAAAGACTACTACTAAAGGTTGTCTTTGCATCTTTAAAAGAGCAAAAAAAACTGATTTGAGATTATATCTTCAAATGAGTCGAATCTCACCGGATCTCCTGAAGAGAAATCTGAACTTTCTGTTTAATCCTAACTATCAAATATGATATGAAAGACCTACGTAAAAATCTTACCTTACAGACTTATCATCCTGAAGATGAAAATATAATCCAGAAGATGAAACTATCACCCTGTAGATGAACAAATCATCCAGAAGATGAAACAATCATCCAGAAGATGAAACGCTCATCCAGAAGTTGATCACATCATCCAGAAGATGAAACACTCATCAAGAAGATGAAACACTCATCCAGAAGATGAACACATCATCCAGAAGATGAAACTCTCATCAAGAAGATGAAACTCTCATCAAGAAGATGAAACTCTCATCCATCAGATGATAATATAATCTAGAAGATGAAACTATCATCTAGTAGATGAAAACTCTCATCCATAAGGTGAAAATATCATCCAGTAGATGCTAATATCTAGTAGATGAAACTATCATCATGTCGATGAAAACATCATCCTGAATATGAAAATAACATCTAGAAGATTAAAATCATTTTACATTTAACTTTATACACCTGAAGTTGATGAAGAAACATGGACAATTGTATCCCACCAAATACACCTACTTGTTGTATGGATACAACTAAAAACCCTTTCCATTTGCTAGAAGAGGAAAAGGATATACTAGGTCCTAAAGTATCTTACTTGAGTGCCTTTGGTACACTTCTTTTTCTGGCCAACTGCACACTTCTCTATATAGTGTTGGTGGTAAATATATTAGCCAGATACAGTGCTACACCTGCAGCGCGCCACTAGACCGAAGCTACGTATCTTATACGCTACCTCCAAGGGTCAATATTATAAAGGATCATCGCGATGAATACCAAGAAGGACAAACCACCTCCTGGAAATCTACAAAGCATGCGATTAAGGCAATATCATCCTACCATTCTGAGAAGCTCATCATCCAAGAAGCAAATCGAGAGTATGCATAGCTACGCCCTGAAGTACCTCGCAGACATAGTGCCTACTGGGTCAGATACTAAAGACATGGAGCTATTTACTGAGTTCACAGACCATGCCACATTCCCAGGTCATCCTTAAGAAGACTACATCAAAAGTCGATGAGACAGAGCACACCTCTTCAGAGGAGCTCAATTGGATTCAGTAGCTGTCATATATGAGTGATACGTGTATAAATGAGTGATGCTTGTATATTTTTCTCGAAATGTTGTAGTTAAGATTGATGTATAGATGCCTATGAGATCTGCAAGCTTGAAGCTTGTCCAGATCAGGGGGAGTTAAATATAGAGTTGTACTCTTTTTCCTTAGTTATGGTTTTTTCCAATAGGTTTTTCATAGGCAAAAGTTTTAACGAGGCAACCTCATTAGCTCTGGATCCAGAAGTATCCACCTCTAGTGATATCCACAGAACAAGGGAAGTTAAAGAGAGTTATGCTCTCTAACTCAGGATTCAGAAGTATCCACCCCTTGTGATACTCATAAGCACAATGAATCATGCAATATCCATATAATGAGTTTACAAAGATGGATGGATAAGTGGAACTGTTATGAATGGGCACTAAAACCCCTTGGTATCCACCATCATAGTGGAGACCCTTGGTATTCATCCATTTGTAACAGTTAATTCCAATATATATATATATGACCTATGGTTTCTACAATAGAGATTGATTCTCAACAATATATGTTATTTTTGTATATCTACTGAATAAATCTCCAATCGTCGCATTCGTGAGTGTAAATGCAATGATTGGATTAACAAATGGGTATGTGAATGGTTGTCTCAACAACACATAACCAAGGGACTTGCTACGTGCACGTACCGAATTGCTCGTGCGCATAACCACTTATTCTCAAGTTTGCCATTCAAAAATTACTCCATTTTTACCCTCGTTGCTCCTACCCCGCTCTCTCGATGGCGGCCATCTACTGCCTCATCAGATCCGCCGCCACCACAGCAGCCCGATCTTCACTCTCGATAGCTCACTCTTTTTGTTGTTTTTTCTAGGGTTTCTCTCTTTCCCACAAACTATAGAAACCAAGGAAAACCTCACGAGCCATGGCAAAGTACGATCTCACCTCCAGAATCACCCCTCATCTTGACCACCACCTCGTCTTTCCATTGCTCGAATTCCTCCAGGAGCGCGGTTTCTACAATGACAACGACATCCTAAAGGCCAAGATAAAGCTTTTAAGCAAAACGAACATAGTCGACTATGCCATGGACATCCACAATAGCCTCTACCACATAGATGAGAGTGAAGATTATCGCCGTTCTCTGGAGCAGCAGCCCGATCTCTGGTTTGAAGATTATCACCGGTTGTATGCGTGAGTAGGTGTTCTTCGCGAGTAAGCGGTGGTGCGCGAGAGTAAAATGGTGGGTAAAACATGAGTAAGCGGTTGTGCGCACGAGTAAAACGTGAGTAAGTGGTTGTGCACGCAAGTAAAACGTTGTCGGAGGGGCCGGAGGGGCCGGGGTGACGATGACGATGGTCAGCCAGAGGGTTGTCGGAGGGGGCGGAGGGGGCGGATGGGGCGGAGGGGCCACCAACCATCGTCATCTCGGAGGGGGCTGGGGGCTGGTGGCTGGTGGCTGGTGGAGATGACGATGGTCGGCGGAGGGGTCAGCGGAGGGGTTGGGGGATGAAAATGGCCAGCGGCAACGGTCGGCGTGGGGACGGGGTTGGCGGTGTTGTCGTGACCGGCAGTGTCGCGTGGGTAATTTGGGGATTAATGTTTGTTGTACGCGGGTGAGAAATTTTGAATGACAAATTTGTAAATAAGCCGAACTTTGGTCGTGCGCAGAGCAATTCGGTATGTGCGCGTAGCAACTCCCCATAACCAATTATATGCATTTCATTCGATCACAGAAAAATAAGTAAGCTCAAATTACAAAGACCTTATTTTAATCAGAATGAAGTTAATTTACAGCTACCTTACTGTAATTTGCAACAAATTAACAGCAGAAATAACGTGAAATGCACAAAGAACCTCAAATTCACCTAAAGAATCAAAGAAATTACTGTGAGAAAATGGGCTTTTTAAAAAGAAAATTACATGGGTGCATTCTAGATGACTTTCTACTGATTTTAAAAAATAAAAAATAATTTAAATCTAAATACCTTTTAAAAAGACAGTAATTCAAAAGGAGAGTGAAAGAAAACGAACCCCATGGCCGTCGATTCTTTTCCTCTTTGTATTGTCATCTTCGCATCACACAAATGAACGCCTACAAGATGTTGGAGGAAATGCCTCCCTTTTTTCTGTATCTCGCGGGAACGCTCC
This sequence comes from Scilla litardierei, assembly GCA_030789695.1. Taxonomy (NCBI): domain Eukaryota; kingdom Viridiplantae; phylum Streptophyta; class Magnoliopsida; order Asparagales; family Asparagaceae; genus Scilla; species Scilla litardierei. Next base: position 294,585,401 of record CM061141.1, read on the forward strand.
CTTCCCTATGCATTTGCGGAGCCAGTTATTTTTGGGCTCCCACCCGGATGCAAACCCACTGAGTGATGCGGGTGCAGTCCCAAATTCTCATAGATCCGATAAGCAAGTTGCATCGAATCATATCTAAATTTTGTAAAACTATACTAAACGTTAAACTGATTTCGTAAAAATACCCTCACTTTTATAAAACAACCCTAAAATTTGGCTTAACTTGATAGAATCACTCTAAACTTTGGCCTGATTTGACAGAAGAGACTAAGGGCTTGTTCTTTTGAGTGGAAGTAGGGGAGGGAAAGTTGGGAAGAAAAGGAATTTTGGAGAGAGAGAAATGTGGTTTTGTGTTCTTTTGGGGGGGGAGAAGTTGAGAGGAATTGGTAGGAGAAAAGTTATGTGGGTCCCAGTAAACTTTTTTGTGTTCTTTTGATGTTGGGAAAGTTGGGAATGAGAATTGAAATTGTGGTATGTGGTAGGGAGAGGTGAGAATAGGCTAATTTAACCCCCCCAATGGATATCAAATGAAACTTGAACATATTAAACAACACAAAACAAAGAGCATATAGGGTATGGCAGCCAGGACCAAGGGGAGAAAAAACATCAGATTCATATGAATATCAACTGAAACATGCACATATCAACATGGCATGAACAATGAGCATATAGGGCCTGGCAGCCAGGAGCAAGGGGAGAAAAAAATTCGGTTTCATATGGATATCAAAGTAAACTTGCACATATCAACTTTCACAGAGCAATGAGCATATAAGGTATGGAAGACAGGACCAAGGGGAGAAAAAAAAATTAGATTCACATGGATATCAACTTAAACTTGCACATATCAAACAGCACAAAGCAATGAGCATATAGGGTATGGCAGTCAGGACCAATGGGAGAAAAAACATCAGATTCACATGGATATCAACTGAAACTTGCACATATCACATTCATACCAAAAATAACAGTTTCATATCCAAATCAGTACAAGTTATCCGACAACCCATTCATACATTCTTCGTGTTCACGACCAACAACATTAAAATGATTAGGCCTAATATAGAAAACAACAAACACTTAATGGTGTCAATATCTCCGATAATCCTATTCATTTTCTCCGTGTTTCTCTCAAGTTGTCCAACTACCGTACCCAACTGCCCCTCTAGATCGTAAACCCTGCTATCCGACAATGTGCTTGAAGAGCTATCCAAAATCTGTCCCCTTTCATTCGCATCCTTCAAAAAAAGTATAACGTTTCGCGACCAAGCATTGTGAGGGAGGTCCTTCCATTCGTAGAATCCGCAGTGTTCGACGCGAGACGAACAAGTCCAATATCTCCTCCCAGGGTCGCGTCGGGACCAACAAGTCTGCCTTGGGCACCTCAGGCCACAGTGGCAAAGCCGGTAGTCTGATGGATCACATTCCAACTCATCCCGCGGGTGTGATTGTTCTGACGGGTTAGAGCTTGCTCATTAGACCCTGCACAATTACAGATTAGTAATGGAAATATGAAAGATACAAGGAACTGATGTGATAATTGTCAGTGAAAGACGTACCTATGATGGTATAAGAAGGATGACAATGGAGACGACGTCTTGGAGGAACAAGAACGAGAAAAAATTCTTTGCATACACAAAATATGACAAAATAACGTAAATGCAAAAACAACATAAATGCAGAAACCATAAAAGAGTCTATACAATTATAGAGTCTGAAAGACAGACACAAGGGAAGCAAAAATTTCAGATTCATATGGATTTCAAGTCAAACTTGCACATATCACCCTGAAAAAACCATAAAAGAGTATATACAAGTATAAGCCCTCAGAAATGTAGTTAATCATTTCCCAATTCTGGTTGCTGGCGGTTGCTCAATTTTTATATACCGTTTACATGCATGACCTTCACAAGCGAAAATTCTTATAATTGTATAGACTTGAACATATCAAACAGCACAAAGCAAAGAGCATATAGGGTATGGAAGCAAGGACCAAGGGGAGAAAAAAATTCAGTTTCATATGGAAATCAAAATAAACTTGCACATAATACAGATAATAAAAATGAGCCATCCAACCAACCTTCCAAGAAATTGGGAGTAGGATGACAAGCGGTCATATGTGAACACCCTTCATCATTGGGCATGAAGTAAACATATCGAGCCTATATGGTATTGCTCACATAACAGGGAGCATATAGGGGCTGGAAGCTAGGACCAAGGGGGGAAAAATTCAGATTCACATGGCTATCAACTTAAACTTGGACATATCAACCAGCACAAAGCAATGAGCATATAGGGTATGGCAGCAAGGACCAATGGGGGAAAAATCAGATTCACATGGCTTTCAATTTAAACTTGCACATATCAAACAGCACAAAGCAATGAGCAGATAGGGTATGGAAGACAGGACCAAGGGGAGAAAAAAATTCAGATTCACATGGATATCAACTTAAACTTGCACATATCAAACAGCACAAATCAATGAGCATATAGGGTATGGAAGACATGACCAAGGGGAGAAAAAAAATTCAGATTCACATGGATATCAATTTAAACTTGCACATATCAAACAGCACAAAGCAATGAGCATATAGGGTATGGAAGACAGGACCAAGGGGAGAAAAAAATTCAGATTCACATGGATATCAACTTAAACTTGCACATATCAACCAGCACAAAGCAATGAGCATATAGGGTATGGCAGCAAGGATCAGGGGGAAAAAATCAGATTCACATGGCTATCAATTTAAACTTGCACATATCAAACAGCACAAAGCAATGAGCAGATAGGGTATGGCAGCCAGGACCAAGGGGAGAAAAAAATTCAGAGTCACATGGATATCAACTTAAACTTGCACATATCAAACAGCACAAAGCAATGAGCATATAGGGTATGGCAGCCAGGACCAAGGGGAGAAAAAAATTCAGAGTCACATGGATATCAATTTAAACTTGCATATATCAAACAGCACAAAGCAATGAGCATATAGGGTATGGAAGACAGGACCAAGGGGAGAAAAAAATGCAGATTCACATGGATATCAATTTAAACTTGCACATATCAAACAGCACAAAGCAATGAGCATATAGGGTATGGAAGACATGACCAAGGGGAGAAAAAAATTCAGATTCACATGGATATCAATTTAAACTTGCACATATCAAACAGCACAAAGCAATGAGCATATAGGGTATCGAAGACAGGACCAAGGGGAGAAAAAAATTCAGATTCACATGGATATCAACTTAAACTTGCACATATCAACCAGCACAAAGCAATGAGCATATAGGGTATGGCAGCAAGGACCAAGGGGGGAAAAATCAGATTCACATGGCTATCAATTTAAACTTGCACATATCAAACAGCACAAAGCAATGAGCAGATAGGGTATGGCAGCCAGGACCAAGGGGAGAAAAAAATTCAGAGTCACATGGATATCAACTTAAACTTGCACATATCAAACAGGACAAAGCAATGAGCATATAGGGCATGGCAGCCAGGACCAAGGGGAGAAAAAAATTCAGAGTCACATGGATATCAACTTAAACTTGCACATATCAAACAGCACAAAGCAATGAGCATATAGGGTATGGAAGACAGGACCAAGGGGAGAAAAAAATTCAGATTCACATGGATATCAATTTAAACTTGCACATATCAAACAACACAAAGCAATGAGCATATAGGGTATGGAAGACAGGACCAAGGGGAGAAAAAAATTCAGATTCACATGGATATCAACTTAAACTTGCACATATCTACCAGCACAAAGCAATGAGCATATAGGGTATGGCTGATCGCTCCGGAATATGACCCAAAGAACGGTTGTAGTTTTACCGCAAGCGCACGGTATAGCAGCGAGCGGGTTATCGAACACAGGGAGGACGAATGACCGTGCTTGTTCTAATCAACCTGGCTATTTAAGAAGAGAGAAATTTGCCTTTGGCGATCCTGTCACAATCGTCAGACAAAGTACGGAAATATCAAATCAAATAAAGAACGTCTAGGGAATGGGGAATTCCCGCTACTCACCGTATTTCGTAAATGTGGTTCATCGGTATCAAAATTGCTAGAATAAGATTTTGGATGAACTAGTTGCAACTGAATGTAGAACCAAGCTCACGCTCTCGCGCTGTTGCCGGTCTATAGCTATCCTAGGTTTGGGTCCAATCTCTTGCAAACCCTAGCCTAGGGAAGCTAGCATTAGGATCAACATCATCGTTCAATCGCGCACCGAGCCCAATCTCTTGCAAACTCGGCCCACGATCTAGGTTGGGATAGTTCCTACCCGTCCAATCTCTTGCAAACGGGTATCAGCACGAAATTGCAACCGGAAACCCTAGTATCGGTCCAATCTCTTGCAAACCGATACTTCGGAAATTCGATTCCAACCCAATTCGGATTTCTAGGGTTTCCTATCGAATTGGGATCCAATCTCTTGCAAATCCCAATCGATATGAACTCCTAGCCATCCGTAGTAAATCGCTCCCAAACTAATCCCTAATGGCAATTCTAGCAAAATTTCTACCAATTCATCACAAATATGAAATTGGGCTTGTAGGGTTCATCCCCACGCCCCAAGACGTGGAGACTACTCACAATTCATAGCACAAACACAAAAATAATCAATGAAATAAGCAATAGAATTCATCACAATATTGAGATAAGCAATAAAAATAGAATTTTTAGAGAAGAGAGAGGCAAACCAATTGAGTTCTTCCAATAATTCAACAAAAATTAACTTTTGTCTCCTCTCCAATCACAAGAATAAAGCTAAAAAGTTAATCTAAAAAAGCTGTAAAAATCTAAGAGAAAAGCTCTCCAAACTAGGGTAAAAACAGGGGTTAAATACTCCCCAAAATCGTCCAAAAACTGTGACCAAAATACCTCTGTGCAGCCTGAAATCCGCAATTTTCGCTACAGGCAGCGCGTCGCACTCGGCCGAGTGACAAAAGTCGCTCGGCCGAGTGAGAAACCCTGTAATTTTCCAGTAAGTCTTGATCTTCAGGGGTCTTCACTTCGGGGGCGGCTCGGCCGAGTGAGTTGTCGTCACTCGGCCGATGGCTTCTTGGTACTCGGGCGGTCGGGATTATCCACTCGGCCGAGTGGGTCTTCTGAAGCTCAGGCAGCCGAAAAACAGCAAGTTGGTGATTTTTGAATGGCTTCGTCTGGGCGCCACTCGGGCGGACGGGATCTCGTCACTCAGCCGATGTGGTCTCCATCGCTCGGCCGAGTGCACATAAGAATCGTGTCTGATCTGGTCGGCCGAGCGATGTCTCGCTGGTCGGCCGAGTGACTCCTTCACTCGGCCGAGTGGGACACCAAAAATGCCCAAACAGCTTGTTTTGGCCTCCTCGTCGCTCCTGCGACGTTCTTTCTTCTTCCGCTCCTCTCCAACAGCAGAATACCCCTTGGGGAGGTCGTCGGTAACCCTCCGGAGTAAGCGCATCTCGAGATCACTCCAAATCGCTCCAAATCACCTGAAATGAGACAAAAACAACAAATCGTGAAAAGCATCGCAATATCGTCGATATATCGTGAAAAACATGATTTGGGCGATCCAAATGGCATGCAAACATGCGGGAAAAAAGTGTAAAATATGGAGTGATCAAAATCCCCCAAGCTTACCTCTTACTCGTCCTCGAGGAAGATAAGTAAAAGGCGGACCCGGTGGATTCGGAAAACGAAAACGGCGAAAAAATGAAAAATGAAAAACGGAGAAGAATGAAAAACGAAATAAAAATAAAGAAGAAAGAAAGAAGCGAAGAGGTAAGCTGCTAGATCATTTCCTCAGGACGTGGGTTCCGCTTACTCATATAGCATGCACTGAATGAAAAATACATGTCAAAGAGTTTTATTTTGATATCATAGTATAATAATGCAAATAGAAATAGAAAACCCACGAACAACGATATAATCATGAAAAACGGAATAATTTTAGAATTAACATCGTCTGAATCATTTAAAGCGGTATACAAATCGCAGATTACACACTTTTCAATTGAATGCTTTCTATGAGGAGTATAAGAGTATCACACAATAGAATAGAGAGAATAGAAAAGTGTGGATTTCATGAAATGAATGCTAGGCTTAGATTTCTGGATTTCGTAAAGCTAAAAATAATCTCACCGAGTATAGAATATTACTTAGCCTAGGTTGTCATGCAACGTCAAGTAGTCACTCTCTCACACATCAATGGATTCTCTCCCCCAAGCTTATCTATAAGCATGGTGGCATAAAAAATATTCACATCCCCATTTTTATAAAGCTCCAAATGCAATGAAAATGAACACGAAAAGAGAGAAGAAAGAAAGAAAGTGAGATGGGATCTTTTATTGAGGATTTTTCCTCTTTTCTTTTTCCTTTTGCTCTTTTTTTTTTCTTTTTTTTTCTTTTTTTTAACATATATACACAATGATCCCAACTCAAAGAGAGATAATGATATACAAGAATATTTTCTCTTCTCTTTTTTTTTGGTTTGGGAAATTTGGAGCTAGGAATTAGTAGCGGGGGAATGCCATATAATAGAATCGCTAATGGGAGATTCACCGATGATTTTAAAAGTAGAGAAATGATGTTCAAGATTTGTGGAGAAAGAAATAAACATATCTCTCGGTTCACTCTATAAGACATGCACGACAACTTCAGCAGGGTAATCTAATCTACTCAGTTTCGATCACAAAAAAGCTAACTAATCCAGATTTATCACAGCTAACATCATTCAATCATCCTGAAGTGAAATGTACAATTCATGCATATAGAAGTGATATAGGAAAAGAAATCGGTACTCCAGATATAGGCATTCAATGCGTGAATCTTGGTGTGTTTTCTGTGATAGCTTACATATGAATATTCAGACTCAGCTAATAATAAAATTTCATCCATTTCATGTGGAAAAAGTATGGGTTACTATCTCTAGATGCAAGGCAAGTCATAGCATATAATATCAGAAATAAAGTCCAAGACATGACAAATAAAGCGTGCAAATAGAGTAAGCTAACTCCACGTCATCATCATCACAGAAAAGTCATCTCTAGCATGAGATGAAAAGAAAAAAAAGAAAGGAAATAAAGATAAAGGGAAAATAGAACTATTTACAATGCGGCACACAGAAAAATAAGGAAAACGTGATGCATGGTAAAATAAAAAGAAAAATGATGAAAATAAGCGCAAAAGCGGAAAATGGTGTGAAAAACTAAAAATAAGGGTGGCAAATGAGAACTCACTCCCCCAAGCTAAATGGCACAGTGTCCTCAATGTGCAAAGTGTGGCACACCGAGAGACAAGTAATGAGATGGGAAAGTGAGGGTGCATGCATGATGGAAGGTAAAAAAAAGAAAAAGGAAAAATAATGAAACGAAAAATATGATGCGGAAATGATGCATGCAGATATAGGAGTGATACAGATATATAGGTGTGGCACCAAAAACTCTCCCTCTCTCCCAAAAAAGATATATAAAGATACGATCAGAATGAGAATCCCAAAATAAGTGAGGGGAGGGGGGTGGGGTGGACAAAAATGCAACAGGACCCAGCAGAAACGGGCAGCACAACGGCAAAAATAATCGATGGCATCAAGGGTGCCTAAGAAGGTGGTGCTGCGCCGTCTCCGTCCTGAGGCGGAAGTGGTGGTGGTGGCTGGACAGGCCGCTGAGCGGGCGTGGGTGTGGAAGTGGTAGCAGGCTGAGTGCGTGTGGAAGTGGGGGTGGGAACCTGCTGGGTGGGCGGGGGTACGCGTGGGAGACGCTCCAGGACCTGGGTAAGACAGTAGTGAATCTGCGGGAGCAGGTCGAAGCGGTGAGCCATATCGGTGACGGTGGCGGACAGGGTCCGAAGGTCGCATCTGAGGCCACTCACCGCCCCCTCTAGAGCACGAATGCTCTGAAGTACAGTGTCAGGGGGAGGTGGTGCAGAGGGACGCACCGGTCTGGGCTGTGCAGGGCGGGGCTGGCGTACTCTGGTGGCGTAGGTGACAGGCTCAGCGGGTAGGGGAACAAAAGGTGCTGCGCTCGCAGGTGGGTGCCTGGCCTCAGTGCGAGGCTGGGCAGGACGGTGAGAAGTGGAGGCAGCAGCAACGAAAGAAGAATACAAAAGTGGCAGCGAGGCGGCCGGAGAGGTCGGTGGCACAGAAGTGTGGACAGACGCCACGACACTCTCGGAAAATACAGCAGCAGTGGGGACAGAGGGCTCTCCGCACTCAACTATGGTCGGCAGGCGCTCGGGTGGGGCAGAAGAAACGGGCTCGGCAGACAGAGGGCCAGTGGTGGTGGTGACAGACTCAGAAGCAGTGGAAGTGGGCTCAGCTAAGGGACTCCTGAGGTGTGGACAGAGGTGTCAGGAGCATCGGAAACATTGGGGATAGGCTGAGGGGCCACGGGGTCAACAGGGGCAGCAGGCGCGGCAGGTGCAACAGGGTCTGTGGGGGCAGCGTGGGCAGCGTGGGCATGCTCGGCCTCCTCGGCCTCGAGCACGTATGCGGCTGGGATCAGAACATCCATCGCAGGGAGCCAGTCCACATGGGCCGGTGCAATCTGAGTCCGAGCTGGGCTCAGAAGAATCATGTAATCGGCCCCGTAAGGGCCGTGCAACCAGACCCAGTGTCGCTCACCGTGCGGACGAAGCATCTTCATCCGGGCCATAACATCAATCGACAGAGAAGTGGGGCCCGGTGCTCGTCGCAGGTCGGCAGGGAAGTCCTCGCCGGTCATAAGGGCAAGCAAGGTGATCAGGCCGCCGCAGCATATCAGTGAGCGAGCGCCCACCGATACAATGATGCGGTCCAAAAACCAAGCCGCGACATCAATCACGACGGCGGGGACCAGCTCATCGCCATCCCTAGATAGAACTCTGGGCCGTGTCATCGCGTAGAGCATGTAAAGCTCTGGCGTGGACATCGTGCCTGGCTCATATCTGGCCAAAAAGGTCGTCGCCATAAGGCGCTGAGCTATAAGAAGGCAGGGATGGACAATGGCCGAGGCCTTGGCCCTACTAGGGTCAAAGGCAGCGTGGAGACCCGTAATCCGGGCCCAGAAGGCATCGGCGTCGAAGGAAGGTGGGGGGATATGGGTGGGGGCGTAACCTAGATCGGCCCCGGGGACATCGGGCCACGAGAAAAAGGCTCTCATCATACCGAGAGTGACCTGGCACTCCCGGTTTATGAACCGAAACGAGCATCCCTCGTCGGTCCGGGCGATCGAACTAAGTACCTCAAGTGTCGGACGGATAAATGTGTCCGCCGACACCTGAAAGAAATCTCGCCAGCCCACGTTGTCGTACAACGTGAGCATCCCCTCTAGTACCCCCAGGCGTCCTAGGTCGGCAAGGTGTGCAAACCTGGAGGGTACGATCGAGCGCTGGGAGATACGCTCGAAAGCGACGTGGTGTGCGTCGTCTCGGAACGTGATCCCCAGCGGCCCGATAAGTGGAGCCGGAGGTGGTGGCTGTGGAGCGGCAGGGAGTGGCGGTGCGGGCTGTGCGGGCGCTGCAGGCTGTGCGGGGTGTGCGGGGCCTGCAGGCTATGCTGGGTGGACGGGGTGTGTGGGATGTGGTGGAGAAGGCGGAGGAGAGTCATCCAACTCGTGGGAGGGGCCGGCATCATCCGACCGCTTCCGCTTGGCGGAAGCTCTCTTCGACCGCGGCCGTGTCCGGGGCGGCATATGGGCCCCGAGCGCGCGCCGAAAAAACGTGAAAAGTGCGGCGTGCGTAAAAATAAAGGAAAGAGTGTACCACGACACGCCGCGAGTGCAAGCAATGGAAGCGTGCGAAGACAGCGCCTCTGCGAAGCCCGAATCAGTCCCTAGAAGCTCCCCTGGGCTCCCCTAAGCTCCCAGAAACAACCTGCGCATGAAATGGAGATATCAGCGAGTAATATTCAAAACATATGGAGCATTAGGGGTATAATAGATAGATATAGAAATTGATTTGGGTTTGGGGTTCGTTAAGCACATGGATCCTCGAAAAACACACAAAAGAGGAGAAAAAAGGCGAAAATTGGGGTTACCGGAGGTGGCCGGAGTGGTGGTCGCCGGCGACGACTCGGGCGAGGTGCGACGGGGCTCGGCCGGCGGTGGCTGGCCGAGCGGCGGCGCGAGGTGGGCGGTCGGGCGAGTGGGGGTGCTGAGCGAGGCGAGCGGGCGAGGGGAATACGAAGGGTCGGGCGTTTGTGTCGTTTCGAAAAATGCGCCCCCCGACCCTTTATATAACAAAAGTTACGACTCGACCGAGTGACAATGTCGCTCGGTCGAGTGAACTCAGCAAAAGATGTTGGGAAATTTTCCCCCGCTAATGACTCGGCCGAGTGGCCTTGCCAACCTCGGCCGAGTGGAGTAAGTCCATTCGGCCGAGTGGCTCAAGCTACTCGGCAAGACTCGCCCTAGGAGCGTATCCGATTTACTCGGCCGAGTGAATATATATACGCGGCCGAGTAGCAGTTATACTGAAATCAGGAAAATAAACAGAGAGTTGGGTACAACAGACTTCCCTCGTTCGTGAGCGGCTCGGTCGGACGAACTTGTGTACTCGGCCGAGTGACTAGTATACTCGGCCGAGTGAGCCTTGTGTTCTACTGTTTGTCTTCGTTTTGGCTCTAAACTCCGTCTTTCTTCCTCCAGTCGATTTCATCTTCCTCCTAAGCATCGAGCGCCTTCCTGGGGCGCTTCTTATCACCTCGTTCCTCCTCCTCATGATGGATTTACCTATCTCCTCTCCTGTCAAGAAAAATAGGACCCGTTATCACAAAATTTTTGGGCTAACGACTCAAAACACTAAAAATTTCTAAAACAAAGATAAAGAAAAAGTAAAAATAAAGCAATAACCGTCGGGTTGCCTACAGGCGCTTGTTTAAGGTCGTGAGCTCGACCCCCTATGATTTTCAATTAATGCGGGATGTTTGGTGCATATGAGATGCACCCATCAAACTTTCCGGGGAGAACGCTTGGATTCGGAAGTTGCGGCGGCGTGTTCTCCCTCGGTGGTCTCCCGTCTCGAATAGTGTTGGGGGAGGCTCCCCCAAGCTAGCGTTTGCTCCGGTCTTCGGCTTCACCGGTGACGTCGATTTCCGTATCGGCGGAGCTTTCTTCGGAGACTTCAATTTCGAGAGCTTGCAGAGCTCTCGAATCCTTGCGACATCAGCGTCGCCTTCATCACTTTCAGTGGAGAGGTCGGGGGAATCAATTTTCTTCTCATCGTGGCCTAAATCCGGGCCTTCCTCGAAATCCTCATCGAAAAGAGCGCCAATCGAGTGGGGGATCGCTTCTTCAATTACCTCATCAAGGAGGTCCATGTAGTCAAGCTCCTCGAGGTAAGGCATGTGTTTCATGGCCTTAGGAATGTGAAGCTCCACCTCGATGTTGCCGACGTTCAAAGTTAGTGTACCTCCTCGCACGTCGACAATCACACCGACGGTGGCGAGGAACGGGCGTCCAAGTATCAATGACGTATCTCCCTCCTCCTTAACGTCCATGATCACGAAGTCACATGACAAGCATATTCCCCCCGGGACTTGTAGCGGGATATCTTCGACGATCCCTACCGGCCTTGTTATTCGCCCATCGGCCAATTGTATCCGCATGTCGGTAGGTTTCAACTTCGTCCCGGTGTTTAGCCTTAAGAACATGGAGAGAGGCATGAGGCTCACACTAGCCCCTAAATCTACCAACGCCTTTTGAAGAGGGACGCCGCCCAAGGTGCAAGGAATTCGAAAACTCCCCGGATCTTTGAATTTGGCCGGCTCCTTCTCTCTCTTGGTGAACCAAGAGCCCTCCTCGGCTAGCATGATCTTTTCCTTCCTCTTTCTCCCTGAAATCAAATCCTTTAAGAATTTAGCATATGTGGGGATTTCCACGATGGCGTCGAGGAAGGGAATGCTGAGGCTAACTCCTCTCAGATACTCGAGAAAATTTGCTAGCCTTTTCTCCATTTTCGCTCTAGCAAGCCTTTGGGGGAATGGGACCGGTGGCATGAAGCGCCTTTCCTCAATCAATTGCTCCGCTCTAGATTTCTCCTTCTCTTGCGGCTCTTTCTCCTTCTCAACTTCAACTTTCGGTTCAATTGGCTCCAAACTTTCCTCCACGGGCTCCTTGGTAGGAATCATGGCGGGGGTGGTGTCCTTCCCGCCTCTAGTAGTGACGACAACTACGGCATTGATGTGGCTGGTGTTGCCCCGTGGGTTTTGCTCAGGTTGCGCCGGTAAATGTTGAGTGCTCCGATTGAGCAACGCCAATTGTTCCGATATTTGAGCTACAACGGTTGTAAGGGAGTCTTGCCCCGCCTTCAAGGTAGCATTGACCTTCTTTTGCTCGACCATAAACGCCTCCACTCTAGCTTCGAAGTCGGACTGTTGTTGAGCTTGTGGAGGGTTTTGATTTTGATTTCTCCACCCTTGATTGTATCCGGGCGGCCTATAAGGTGAAACTTGTTGCTTCGGTTGGAAACTTTGTTGTGGAGGCCCCCTTGTTGGATAGTGTTGTTGTTGGGGTGGTGGTGGTCGAGCTTGTTCAGGTGGCTGTTGTGGCGGGTTCAAAGCTCCTTCATTGTTGGCGTAAGAGAAGTCGGGATGATTTCTTGTGGCCGGATTGGCCCAATACCCTTGGTTCCCCGCGACATATTGTACTTGCTCCAAGGATCCTTCTCCTTGCTCTCCTCCCACATACATGGCTTGAGATTGGTCTTGCCAATCACACATTTGGTTCGATGGCGCGGAGGTGGAAGGGGTTCCTTGGGGCTCCGTGATAAACTTCTCCAGTCTCTCCACTACCTTGTGCAGAGAATCAAACTTGCTTGTAAGCTCCGCTACGGCCTTCGCCTCATAGATACTAGTTGGCTTCAAGGAGGACGTAGAGTGTCCTCGCTCATCGCCCCATTGTTGATTGTTTGAGGCCATCTCCTCAATTAGGGCCGTAGCTTCTTCGGGAGTCTTTGATAAGATAGCACCATTCGCCGCGGCATCAATAATTTGTTTGGTCCTCGGTTGGAGACCGTTGTAGAAGCTATGAACTAGCTCCCAATCTTCAATGCTATGGTGCGGGCATTGATGCTGTAAATCTTTAAAATGCTCCCAAGCCTCATAGAGCGTCTCTTGGGGTCCTTGCTTGAAGGACATGAGAGCGCTCCGAATCTTCACCGTCTTGGAGGGCGGATAGAACTTATCAATGAATGCACTCGCCAACTCGTCCCAAGTGGTAAAGACTCCATCAGCTTGCGTCCTCAACCAATAGAGTGCCTTGTCTTTTAGCGTGAAGGGGAAGAGACGCAGTCTGATGGCATCGATGGAGACCCCCGGCATCTGAAATGTGGCGCACTTCGACAAGAATAATTGGATGTGGTAGTGAGGATTTTCATGGGCATTCCCCTGAAATGGGTCCTGCTGCATCAGAACCACTAGTCCAGTCTTCAGCTCAAAGTTCTTGTCAGCCGCCAACTCCGGCATGGCAATGGATGAGGTCGTAGAAGAGGTCTTAGGCCGGAGCCTATTGCGAATAGAAATTATCCTCGCCATTCTTGCCGCTAATTGGTCCGCAGTTTCCGGGTTGGTCATAAACCTCCATTCCAGATTTTGTCTCCTGTCCGCTCTAATTCTCCACGCGGTACGTTCGATCTCGGGATCAAATAGTATAGCTTCAGGGTCCGCCGTAGATCTCGTGTACATGCACAGATAAAACAGAGTTTCAAAGAAATGATTAGTACCGTGGAAGGGTTAGGTAATAATAAAGAAATAAAATAATAATAATAATAAAAAGAAATAGCTAGGGTGGTAAGATCAAACGCAATCGCCTTCCCGACAACGGCGCCAAAAACTTGATCGCTCCGGAATATGACCCAAAGAACGGTTGTAGTTTTACCGCAAGCGCACGGTATAGCAGCGAGCGGGTTATCGAACACAGGGAGGACGAATGACCGTGCTTGTTCTAATCAACCTGGCTATTTAAGAAGAGAGAAATTTGCCTTTGGCGATCCTGTCACAATCGTCAGACAAAGTACGGAAATATCAAATCAAATAAAGAACGTCTAGGGAATGGGGAATTCCCGCTACTCACCGTATTTCGTAAATGTGGTTCATCGGTATCAAAATTGCTAGAATAAGATTTTGGATGAACTAGTTGCAACTGAATGTAGAACCAAGCTCACGCTCTCGCGCTGTTGCCGGTCTATAGCTATCCTAGGTTTGGGTCCAATCTCTTGCAAACCCTAGCCTAGGGAAGCTAGCATTAGGATCAACATCATCGTTCAATCGCGCACCGAGCCCAATCTCTTGCAAACTCGGCCCACGACCTAGGTTGGGATAGTTCCTACCCGTCCAATCTCTTGCAAACGGGTATCGGCACGGAATTACAACCGGAAACCCTAGTATCGGTCCAATCTCTTGCAAACCGATACTTCGGAAATTCGATTCCAACCCAATTCGGATTTCTAGGGTTTCCTATCGAATTGGGATCCAATCTCTTGCAAATCCCAATCGATATGAACTCCTAGCCATCCGTAGTAAATCGCTCCCAAACTAATCCCTAATGGCAATTCTAGCAAAATTTCTACCAATTCATCACAAATATGAAATTGGGCTTGTAGGGTTCATCCCCACGCCCCAAGACGTGGAGACTACTCACAATTCATAGCACAAACACAAAAATAATCAATGAAATAAGCAATAGAATTCATCACAATATTGAGATAAGCAATAAAAATAGAATTTTTAGAGAAGAGAGAGGCAAACCAATTGAGTTCTTCCAATAATCCAACAAAAATCCACTTTTTGTCTCCTCTCCAATCACAAGAATAAAGCTAAAAAGTTAATCTAAAAAAGCTGCAAAAATCTAAGAGAAAAGCTCTCCAAACTAGGGTAAAAACATGGGTTAAATACCCCCCAAATCGTCCAAAAACTGTGACCAAAATACCTCTGCGCAGCCTGAAATCCGCAATTTTCGCCACAGGCAGCGCGTCGCACTCGGCCGAGTGACAAAAGTCGCTCGGCCGAGTGAGAAACCCTGTAATTTTCCAGTAAGTCTTGATCTTCAGGGGTCTTCACTTCGGGGGCGGCTCGGCCGAGTGAGTTGTCGTCACTCGGCCGATGGCTTCTTGGTACTCGGGCGGTCGGGATTATCCACTCGGCCGAGTGGGTCTTCTGAAGCTCAGGCAGCCGAAAAACAGTAAGTTGGCGATTTTTGAATGGCTTCGTCTGGGTGCCACTCGGGCGGACGGGATCTCGTCACTCGGCCGATGTGGTCTCCGTCGCTCGGTCGAGTGCACATAAGAATCGTGTCTGATCTGGTCGGCCGAGCGGTGTCTCGCTGGTCGGCCGAGTGACTCCTTCACTCGGCCGAGTGGGACACCAAAAATGCCCAAACAGCTTGTTTTGGCCTCCTCGTCGCTCCTGCGACGTTCTTTCTTCTTCCGCTCCTCTCCAACAGCAGAATACCCCTTGGGGAGGTCGTCGGTGACCCTCCGGAGTAAGCGCATCTCGAGATCACTCCAAATCGCTCCAAATCACCTGAAATGAGACAAAAACAACAAATCGTGAAAAGCATCGCAATATCGTCGATATATCGTGAAAAACATGATTTGGGCGATCCAAATGGCATGCAAACATGCGGGGAAAAAGTGTAAAATAAGGAGTGATCAATGGCAGCAAGGACCAAGGGGGGGGGGGGGGAAATCAGATTCACATGGCTATCAATTTAAACTTGCACATATCAAACAACACAAAGCAAGGAGCAGATAGGGTATGGCAGCCAGGACCAAGGGGAGAAAAAAATTCAGAGTCACATGGATATCAACTTAAACTTGCACATATCAAACAGGACAAAGCAATGAGCATATAGGGTATGGAAGACAGGACCAAGGGGAGAAAAAAATTCAGATTCAGATGGATATCAATTTAAACTTGCACATATCAAACAGCACAAAGCAATGAGCATATAGGGTATGGAAGACATGACCAAGGGGATAAAAAAATTCAGATTCACATGGATATCAACTTAAACTTGCACATATCAACCAGCACAAAGCAATGAGCATATAGGGTATGGCAGCAAGGACCAAGGGGAAAAAAATCAGATTCACATGGCTATCAATTTAAACTTGCACATATCAAACAGCACAAAGCAATGAGCAGATAGGGTATGGCAGCCAGGATCAAGGGGAGAAAAAAATTCAGAGTCACATGGATATCAACTTAAACTTGCACATATCAAACAGCACAAAGCAATGTGCATATAGGGTATGGAAGACATGACCAAGGGGAGAAAAAAAATTCAGATTCACATGGATATCAATTTAAACTTGCACTTATCAAACAGCACAAAGCAATGAGCAGATAGGGTATGGAAGACAGGACCAAGGCGAGAAAAAAATTCAGATTCACATGGATATCAACTTAAACTTGCACATATCAAACAACACAAAGCAATGAGCATATAGGGTATGGAAGACAGGACCAAGGGGAGAAAAAAATTCAGATTCATATGGTACTTTATCAACATATCAACATGGCATCATATAGTACGTGGTCATACAGACATGTCATCATATAGTACGTGGTCATACAGACATGGCATCATATAGTAGGGCACAAAACATCATGTCATCATATCGGACTTGGTCAAACAAACCCACACACCAAAAGTATTGTACCTAGTCAAACTACAGAAGCTACATAATACAAAAAGAACAATTGTCTTCAGCACCCACAAGGAACCCATTAGTTAATACTCTCATTCTCCCACCCTCCATCTTCGTAACCGTCATCTCCCTTCTTCTCAAGCTCCGCGATGATGAGCTTTATCTTCATATCCATGGCTGCTGGAGGCATCCCAAGAAACTTCTGACCCCTTGGCTCTACATCGGCGAGATGGTCGTACACCTTTGCCAACATCTCCAACGGATACTCGTTGTGGGAAAAAATACACGATCCCAAATCTTTCTGCCAGGAGTTCTTTAAAGCTTCAACGACATGGTCAACGGCCATACCTACTTTTTCCACTGATTTAACCATTTTCTCCATAATGTCTTGAACATCAGGTAGGCGTTGGCGATGGGTTGTCTTCTTCCCCACAGATGAAGGTGTACGAGGGGAAGGCCCCGGTGGTGTAGATACCCCCGATGAACCCGGTGGGATGTACGGGGGACCCTCAGCGGCCGTCGAATCATGCTCTTGCTGATAATTCGCTGCTTGATCCCCTTCACCATCCGGCTATGGCCCTCCAAAGTTTTGGAATATATCCTTCCTATGGTCCCCTCTTGCCGCATCGTCTCCAACGATTTTCCGCAGGTTCTCAAGCCACAGAATGGGTTGATTCACATACTGAATCTTTTTAGGATTGGCCTGCACACACACATTGGCGCATTTAATTGTACGGTATGTAAAATGCATATGAAGACGATGTCGACTTATGCATAAAATTGGAGTTCATACCGCCGCCCACGGGCCATAAGTTTCCGGCGCCATTGTAATCGTATTCGTATCATCACACCATCCTGCGCCACTAATGGCCAAGCAATCATTCACTTCGGCGAGACGAGTACGGAGGGTTTTATAGTGGTTCTTGACATTTAGCCCGGTATATGTTGTTTGGAATAATGCATTGTTGTGGGCCGCTGTGGAGTTGAAGGCAGTAAGTTTAAAGGACTTATCGCCTTTATTTCCTTCATCTACTTGCTCCGCAAGGTAAGGGATAAGTTCCAAATCGTGCTCCCACGGCCACACTTTGTTCACCGGGGACTTCGAATTTTTCCTTGGGTTTTCCACCGAAGGCTCCTCCGAATCACCGCGGCGACTCGACTTACGCGATGAGTCACTTCCCCTCCTCATCGAGTCATTCCCGCTGGGCGATGACGTCATGTGGATACCCATAGGGGGAGACGGGGTAAAATAATGGGGGTTTCCCATTCCTTCCCCCATCTCCCCCCTTGTAGCGTATGCATGT
This sequence comes from Scilla litardierei, assembly GCA_030789695.1. Classification (NCBI taxonomy): domain Eukaryota; kingdom Viridiplantae; phylum Streptophyta; class Magnoliopsida; order Asparagales; family Asparagaceae; genus Scilla; species Scilla litardierei. The sequence goes on from CM061141.1 coordinate 294,603,302, forward strand.
ATCCAGGGGGAGAAGGAATTTGCATTGGCATGCTATATTGCGGGTAGTTTTGATAGGGCATACTCGTCCCTCCACCTTGCATGCCTTGCGTTGGGTAGTGGAAGTCTCCCACCCTTCGCGCCATCGGTCGCAACATCGTATTCTCACTCCAACTTTGGTTTGGATTTGACCGGTCATTCGTACGCCCTTGGTTCGGATTCCCAGACATGACTGCAATAATAGATATGAAAATATCAAAGGCGAAATGAAAATTTAATAGCTCAAATTTAAACTTCAATTGGTGACATTATAAGAAAACGTTGTTGCATGCCATACCCATAAATAACACATAATTAATGTATTGAGGCCACATACATACACGTCATACTCATAAATAAAACATAAAGTGTTGCATGCCATACCTATAAATAACACATAATTAATGTATTGAGGCCACATACATACACGTCATACGCATAAATAAAACATAAAGTCTTAAGGGGTCCACATCCTTGCATGCCATATCCATAATTGATATCTTAACAAACACCTCACATGCCATGTTCACTTGTGTTGCCATTATTATGAATTGTACAATAGTCAACCCACATATCCCATGCAATTAAATCCCTCCGCATTTTCCACTGGTCCCTTTGTTGGGTTTGTTCACGTAATGGCACCTGTTGTGACATATCCATAATCGAAGCATCTTGCTCATTGATAACATCACCGTCTTCCTCGATCCCAACACCATCATCTAGGAGATGAGGGTCATGCGGATCTTGTATCTGGATATAATTATGCAAAACCGTGCAAGCAAGGACTGTGTCAACCTGGCTTAGGAAGGGATAGTGGGGCTTGGATGTCAAGATCTTGAACTTGTTCTTCAGGATACCAAAGGTAGACTCGATCTTCGTCCTTAAGGAAGAATGGCGCAGGTTGAAAAGTTCTTTGCGATTTCGCGGAACTCGATCGGTATGGTCCTTCAAATGGTATCTAACGCCCCTGAACGGAGATATGAAACCCGGCATGGTAGTATAACCCGCATCACACAGGTAATATTTTCCTACACACAGAAACGCACATCAACTATTCCATCAAACGACCACTTTAATATTGGAATATATAAAGTAGGTTTATGTCTGACTATTACCTTCATAAACTGCAACCCGTGGGGGGTGGTAATGACAAGGCATCTTTAAGGACAGTAAAATCATTTGCGGATCCTTCCCACCCAGCTATGACGTATGTGAATCTTTTGTTTGGTGTCACAGCCGCAAGGACATTTTGTGTCACCCCCTTACGACCTCTAAAACGGGGTACGAAATGTGCTGGGAGCATGGCATCGATGTGTGTCCCATCGATGAGCCCTATGCAATCCTACATCGTATTAAAGCAGGCAAATATTACATTTACATTCACAAGATGAAGTCTTAAGGGCCCTATACACGCATACACGCATACCTTGAAATATGGAAACCACTTTGGATTATTGGCAACCTCGGGAGGAGTCTCATTTGGCGCTTGCTTCATGAACATATCCCTCAAGGCACACACTGCTTGCATTACTTGGTTGAAGTAACGACTGACTGTAGACCCGGATCGGATGAAATCAATTTGCATTACTCTATTCTTTGACTTGTGACCTACGATATGAAGGAACATTGCCAACTGCTCCTCTATGGACACATGAACAGTGTCTTTGAGAATATTCCTATCCCTGATTAATGCTGCCAGGTTAATGAATGCAGCTGTCCTCATTCGTAAGTAGTGCAAACAACTACTCTCACTCCCTAGAAGGATTCTACGCATATGCGATTTCCTATGCAGATCACGTATAACCGAAGGCTCCCTAGGGACTCGCGTACCCATAGCATCATCGTAGTATAGGAGAAATTGTATGACAGAAAAAACGACCGTCGCCGCGGCCGCGCAACATGTTTCAACAGCCACTATTTCATCATTGTGATCCATCTAAACAAATGTAGGTTCATAAGGATATCATCTTCCAAACACGATTATCAACACAACAGAACACAGTGTGCAAACAAATGAGGAAAGAAAATCAGTTTCATATGGATTTCAATTGAAATAAACACGTATAACCAAAGCAAAAATAGTGAGCAGTTAGGGTATGGCAAACAGGCCCAAGGCCACAACAACATATCAGATTCATATTGAAAAAAATTTGAATTATGGTCATATCAACAAGCAAAAAACAATGAGCATATAGGGTATGGGGTGTTCTTTTGCATTAATTTGAGAGGGAATCACGAAATTTACACTGTTGTGCGCACTGTAGCGCGAGAAAACCGACTCAAAAAACCCAGGCCGTTCGATTGTTTTTTCGTGAGAAAGCAATTCCCAATCCCCGCTGGCACACTTTTTCACCATATGGATATCAATGGGTGTTCTTTTGGGGTATCAGATTCATATGGATATCAAATGAAACATGCACATATCACCATGCAAATAAGACATTGAGCATACAGGGAAAGTCAGACAGAACCAAGGGGGAGAAAATATCAGATTCATATGGAAATCAATTGAAACATGAACACATCACCCTGCACACAAGATAGGGAGCATATAGAGCCTGTCAGACAGACCCAAGGGGCTCAAAAAAAAATCAGAATCATATGGAAATCATTTGAAACATTGACATATCACCATGCACAAGACAGTGAGCATATAGAGACTGTCAGGCAGACCTAAGGCCATTTAATCCTCTTTTGAAATCCCCAGAAAATGAGGCTATGTCAAAATACAGTTATAACACTTTGACACAATATATTTAGGTGCCCTCAGACATTTGATGTATTTCATTTTCACGAAATCTAGGTGGCTTGGCGGTTGCTCCTTCATTCTATGCACCAAAACGCATTAAAATTTGATTTTTTATACCTTGAAAATAAACATATCACCAAAACCAAAACAGGTACCATGTAGTTGATAATAACACACTCCAAATCCTTTTTATGTCCAACAAAATACCAACACCCATTTTTATATTGAAGGAACCTTCACGCCAACCATTTTTTATCATCATAGGGCTCGATGCACACAAAACATATCCATAACATTTCGTACACCATGTATCAACATCCAACAATGCCGTTCCTAGCAATTATTCCGTACATTGAATCGCAACAATCCACCGTGCCCTCAGAATAACCCACCAATATACTGTTTTTGATGATTTCTTGTTATTTATCAAGCGTACCATATCAAGAACACACCTTATCATCCACATTTAGCATGTGTCAATTTAATTTCTTGGCTTTCATCATAGGGCAAATTCTTAAATGGGTCACCATCATAAAATTGGGTCAACTTGCTAGGATTGCATTGGGTTGATGAAACATGAATGCACAAAATCAACGGATTACATTTTGCATCTAGTGTGAAAACTTGCATACACTATGAAACTGAAATTATTGGAGCCATCATTGCTGTATGACAGACCCTATATGCTTATTGCTTTGTGCATGTTGATATGTGCAAGTTTCAATTGATATCCATATGAATCTAATTTTTTTTCTACCCTTGGTCCTGTTTACAGTACCCGATATGCTCATAACCCCCCCCCAAATTTTTTTGCATGCATCATAGATATTAATCTCAGCTAATGGCAACCTAGTTCATCACAGAAATTAGCCAAATAATCAGAGCATTTCTTGTAGGTATACCTCCCAATGAATAAATCAAAGCCGAGCAGACAAAACCCCCAAAACCTGGCAGATCACAATGGCAAGGGCAGCCAGGAGCTAGATCAGCTGCGATGATCTCAGGCGGCAGCCCTAGAATCCACGGGAAGAAGAAACACAGCTCAGCACCAGCAGATCCTGTCACGCCCCGCCTCCCAAAATGGTCGGAGGCGAAACGTGACGAGGCCCGCTTAGGCCAGGGCTAAGAGCCCGGACCCAATAAGCGTTTGTAGATGTACCATTTTAAAAGAATTTCAGGTTCTTGCATTATTATAGTTCGAAACAACAAAAGTACGGAAAAGGAAATTTGCATTCATTTACATGGAGAAATAATATCCAACTGGTACAAAGTCTAAAAGGAGCCTAAGCGTGGCAACAAACTATCTAAAAGAAAACTGAAAGTAGTAACCTCTGAAAGTGACGACTAAGAAGACCTCAAGGTCTGGTCCTCGTCAGGCACGTGCTCTGGGTCGACGTCCTCGGCTCCTCGTACTCCAGCGAGTCTGCCTCGTCCATGAACTCTGGCTAAATACCTGACGTACAGCACCCAAGAAAAAGGAACTGTACGTCAGGTAAAGTCTACAAGAAGGGTTAGACTTTACTGCAAGTGTATCAACTTTTTAGACAACGTTTTACTGGTTGATTAGCATGCTGGGGTTACAACAAGTACAAGAGAAGTAACGTAGCAGGAAAGTAAAGTGCAACAAGTAGTAGTTGTAGCGTGTGCTACCAACTACGGGACTAGCCTACAGGTGTCAAGACAAGACGTGACGTGACGGAAGCAAGGCAGGACAAGACAAGTGAGACACGAAAGGGTTCACGCCTTACGGTTCGAGGGGGATCAGACCCTCTTACCGTGCGCACGCTCAACCCAACCCCAAACCCCAAGACAAGACAAGACAAGATATCCGTACAAGGGATCACTCGCTCTAGCTTGGCGAGTGCCCTATTGCCCGCAGGCTGAGAATCCGTACAAGGGATCACTCTCTCTAGCTTGGAGAGTGCCCTATTGCCCTCGGGCTGTGTATCCGTACAAGGGATCACTCTCTCAACTTGGAGAGTGCCCTATTGCCCGCAGGCTGTGAGTCTGTACAAGGGATCACTCGGCGAGTGCCCTATTGCCCAGCGGGCTGTGCAAGACGGGACGGGACGTGACAAGACGGGAAGGGTTATTCTAGGGTGTCCACACACACGCACACACATGATAGCCCTACAGCATGAAAAAAAAGTTGTTGTTGTCAGGCTCAGACTTCGTCGTCAAGTCTGAGCCGTCAGGAGTCGTCCCAGACGCTATCATTTCACGTCCGGTTCTATACATTCACAGTCTAACAGTTCTAGCAACCTAAGTACAAAGCACGGTCAAAAACGCAAGTGGGTACACTTGCCTGAAATGGCGAGTGTGTCGTCCTCTCGAAGCGTCTCGTCCAAGCGTCTCGTCCGCAGAAGCCCGTCTGAAATATCGCCACGGCGACGATGTCAGGTCTCAAATTCATCAAGTCCTATTAGGTTTCGTTTCTAGGTTTTCGGGACTATCCTATTCGTCAAAAGTCACTTTTTGATGTATCAACCTAATCGACGATCTATCCTATGTGCACAGTCAAATTAGTCCGTTCGTCGATTTTCTATGTTCGTACAACGTTTTACAGGAGCTGAAAATTAAATTTAGTTCAAGTTGACGGTTTTTAGTTTAGGGTTCAGTCAGCTATTGTGGGGGTTTCTACGAGTTTCGGGGAACCAACCTGAACCGGAGTTTGTCGTAGAATGGATGTCGTGTCTGATCGGAGCACTCCACAGCTTCAGATCTGGTCCTCGCACGATTCTCCAAAAGTCCAAACTTGAGACGAAGGCCTACGACGTGTCGCAACGTCGTAGACGGCAAATCCGCGAAGTAGCACGTCCAAGTGGGGCCCACAGTAGTGCTAGGGGTCCAAGGGGGCCCACAACACCTCAGGTGCACTTGGGGGGCCCACCACAGAAGTTGGTGTGGGAGAAATGATGTTGCGACGAAGTTATTCACGAATTAAGAACCTTAGTAACTTTCTATTCGCGAATTATTCGAAAATTCTGCAAATTATTCACGAATTTTCAAATAAGGCGCGAATAATTGACTAATTTTCCAAAAAATACATTCAATATATATTCATTCGTGAATTGATCAAAAAAGTAGAGAATAATTTATGAATTTTTAAAAATTCATGAATAATTGATCTTTTAGAAATTCGTGAATTATCCACGAATTTTCAAATAGCTCACGAATTATTCGCTAATTTTCCAAATAAATTCCGACTCTTTAATGTATTTTCATGCATGTGTGAATTATGCAAATAATTCACGAATTTTAAAAAATTCACAGTTGCTACACATTATGCACGAATTTTAGCTTGCGAATTATTTCAAAATTTTCAACATGTAATTTATTCGTGTACTATTTAATAACATATTATCTACGAATCATAATATTTATAGTGTTAGCAAATTATTCGTTACAATTCGCAATTTATTTGCTAACTTAATGAATTTTTCAAAATAACTAACAAGTTTTTTATTTAAAAATAAAAATTTAATTTGTTATGATGATAGAATGATTTGAATTCACATCATAACCAGTTAAATTATTTTTTATTCATTTTCAACGAGTAACCTAATAAAATTAATTTCTATATTTTTCTTTTAACTTTCTTCCCAATTTTATTTGGTAACCAAACATGAGAAAGAATCTCATTTCATTTTCTCTTTCTTACTTTTTCTATTTCCTTTTCATTTCACTTTTCTTTCATTCATTTTCTCTCAATCCAAACACACCCTAACTGTCGAACCTAAAAGGTTGGATACGTGGTGTAGATCATTGTGCCAGGATTCCTTGATGCCAATGGCATAACATGTGTCCTTGCTATTAATCTGTGAGTTATTCTAGTTGGATTATTTCTTTGCATTGTCATTTTGGTTCCATAAGCTTAGTTCCTGCTGAATTTAATTTGTATTTCTAGAAATAGAGTGTGTTAATATCATTCGCTCTCCAATTGTATTAAATATCTTCTATTTAAACACTGTTGTTGGATTTGCACGAGAGCTGCGGACGAAAAAATCATTGTAATGCTTGTGGCTGCTTTTAGTTTACATGTTCTTATTTCTTTATGGTTGTTGTTTTGGGAAGTACGAAAATAAAACAAAAACATACAACACGACTCTACGGAGGCTTATACCCTCTCTTCACCCCCCAGACCTGTCGAATCTGCAGCCAACAGACTCTCTAAAGAAGCTGGACAACGATGGAAAATCCTAAACTCCTCCTCAAGATTGATACCACTCTTAGCTAAATGATCAGCACTAAAATTTCCTTCCCTCAAGATATGCTCCAACTTCACCTCCCAATTTCTTTCAAGCAATTCGCGTATGTCTGCCACCACCAACATGAACTGATGTTTCTCCCAATCCTTACTTTTCAAAGCATTTCTTGAATCCGATTCGCAGCATACTTTCCTGAAACCTTCCTTCCACGCCAAACAGAGCACATCCCTAATGGCGATCAGTTCTGCAGCCATACTTGAACAAATACCCATGAATGAAGCAAAGCCAATGATCCATCCGCCATTGTGATCTCTAATGATATCTCCTCCTCCTCCTGCTCCCATTCCATCAGCCACCGCTCCGTCAACATCAAGCTTAATCCAGCCCATCTCCGGTTTCGTCCATGTAATCAACTCCTCGGATGGTTTCGGCTTCGTTTTCTTGAAAAAAATTCCTAAAAATTTCTGAAGCCATCGACCCTATTTTAGCACAGTAACCCACTTTCAACTTCTTCATTCCCCTGGAATACTCTCCTACATCTCCGCAGCCAAATGTTCCACATAGCTGTTACTATTGTGATTCTTCTCAACTCATCTCCTCCATCTTTCCTTAAGTACTCCTTCATCCAGTCCTTCAAAGAAAGAGAAAAAAACACAGAGTGAAGTTCGACGGGGACAAGAATGCACCATACCTTCTTAGCCACCTCATAGTCCCCGATGGCATGAATTGGATTTTCCTCCTCCTTGTTACACCTGGTGCAGAACGGCGATGTCTCAATACCATGAGAAAACCTAAGCAATACAGTTACTGATCACTCCTTATTTTACACTTTTTTTCCGCATGTTTACATGCCATTTGGATCGCCCAAATCATGTTTTTCATGATATATCGACGATATTGCGATGCTTTTCACGATTTGTTGTTTTTGTCGCATTTCAGGTGATTTGGAGCGATTTGGAGTGATCTCGAGATGCGCTTACTCCAGAGTGTCACCGACGACCTCCCCGAGGGGTATTTTGCTGTTGGAGAGGAGCGGAAGAAGAACGGACGTCGCAGGAGCGACGAGGAGGCCAAAACAAGCTGTTTGGGCATTTTTAGTGTCCCACTCGGCCGAGTGAAGGAGTCACTCGGCCGACCAGCGAGACACCACTCGGCCGACCAGATCAGACACGATTTATATGTGCACTCGGCCGAGCGACGGAGACCACATCGGCCGAGTGACGAGATCCCGTCCGCCCGAGTGGCGCCCAGACGAAGCCATTCAAAAATCGCCAACTTACTGTTTTTCGGCTGCCTGAGCTTCAGAAGACCCACTCGACCGAGTGGATAATCCCGACCGCCCGAGTGCCAAGAAGCCATCGGCCGAGTGACGACAACTCACTCGGCCGAGCCGCCCCCGAAGTGAAGACCCCTGAAGATCAAGACTTACTGGAAAATTACAGGGTTTCTCACTCGGCCGAGCGACCTTTGTCACTCGGCCGAGTGCGACGCGCTGCCTGTAGCGAAAATTGCGGATTTCAGGCTGCGCAGGGGTATTTTGGTCACAGTTTTTGGACGATTTTGGGGGGTATTTAACCCCTGTTTTTACCCTAGTTTTGGAGAGCTTTTTCTTAGATTTTTTGCAGCTTTTTAGGTTTACTTTTTAGCTTTATTCTTGTGATTGGAGAGGAGACAAAAAGTGGATTTTTGTTGGATTATTTGAAGAACTCCATTGGTTTGCCTCTTTCTTCTCTAAAAATTCTATTTTTATTGTTTATCTCAATATTGTGATGAATTCTATTGCTTATTTCATTGATTATTCTTGTGTTTGTGCTATGAATTGTGAGTAGTCTCCACGTCTTGGGGCATGGGGATGAACCCTACAAGCCCAATTTCATATTTGTGATGAATTGGTAGAAATTTTGCTAGAATCGTTGTTAGGGATTAGTTTGGGAGCGATTTACTACGGATAGCTAGGAGTTCATACCGATTGGGATTTGCAAGAGATTGGATCCCAATTCGATAGGAAACCCTAGAAATCCGAATTGGGTTGGAATCGAATTTCCGTAGTATCGGTTTGCAAGAGATTGGACCGATACTAGGGTTCCCGGTTGCAATTTCGTGCCGATACCCGTTTGCAAGAGATTGGACGGGTAGGAACTATCCCAACCTAGGTCGTGGGCCGAGTTTGCAAGAGATTGGGCTCGGTGCGCGATTGAACGACGATGTTGATCCTAATGCTAGTTTCCCTAGGCTAGGGTTTGCAAGAGATTGGACCCAAACCTAGGATAGCTATAGACCGGCAACAGCGCGAGAGCGTGAGCTTGGTTCTACATTCAGTTGCGACTAGTTCATCCAAAATCTTATTCTAGCAATTTTGATACCGATGAACCACATTTACGAAATACGGTGAGTAGCGGGAAGTCCCCATTCCCTAGACGTTCTTTATTTGATTTGATATTTCCGTACTTTGTCTGACGATTGTGACAGGATCGCCAAAGACAAATTTCTCTCTTCTTAAATAGCCAGGTTGATTGGAACAAGCACGGTCATTCGTCATCCCTGTGTTCGATAACCCGCTCGCTGCTATACCGTGCGCTTGCGGTAAAACTACAACCGTTCTCTGGGTCACATCCCGGAGCGATCAAGTTTTTGGCGCCGCTGCCGGGGAGGCGATTGCGTTTGATCTTACCACCCTAGCTATTTCCTTTTTTTACTATTATTATTTTATTTCTTTATTTTTACCTAACCCTTCCACGGTACTAATCAGTTCTTTGAAACTCTGTTTTCTCTGTGCATGTACACGAGATCTACGGCGGACCCTGAAGCTATACTATTTGATCCCGAGATCGAACGTACCGCGCAGAGAATTAGAGCAAAGAGGAGACAAAATCCGGAAGGAAGGTATATGACCAACCCAGAAACTGCGGACCAATTAGCGGCAAGAATGGCAAGGATAATTTCTATTCGTGATAGGCTCCGGCCTAAGACCTCTTCTACGACCTCATCCATTGCCATGCCGGAGTTGGCGGCTGACAAGAACTTCGAGCTAAAGACTGGATTAGTGGTTCTGATGCAGCAGGATCCATTTCATGGGAATGCCCATGAAAATCCTCACTACCACATCCAATTATTCTTGTCGAAGTGCGCCATATTTCAGATGCCGGGGGTCTCCATTGATGCCATCAGACTGCGTCTTTTCCCCTTCACGCTAAAAGACAAGGCACTCTATTGGTTGAGGACGTAGGCTGATGGAGTCTTTACCACTTGGGACGAGTTGGCGAGTGCATTCATTGATAAGTTCTATCCGCCCTCCAAGACGGTGAAGATTCGGAGCGCTCTTATGTCCTTCAAGCAAGGACCCCAAGAGACGCTCTATGAGGCTTGGGAGCGTTTTAAAGATCTGCAGCATCAATGCCCGCACCATAGCATTGAAGACTAGGAGCTAGTTCATAGCTTCTACAACGGTCTCCAACCGGGGACCAAACAAATTATTGATGCCGCGGCGAATGGTGCTATCTTATCAAAGACTCCCGAAGAAGCTACGGCCCTAATTAAGGAGATGGCCTCAAACAATCAACAATGGGGCGATGAGCGAGGACACTCTACGTCCTCCTTGAAGCCAACTAGTATCTATGAGGTGAAGGCCATAGCGGAGCTTACAAGCAAGTTTGATTCTCTCCACAAGGTGGTGGAGAGACTGGAGAAGTTTATCACGGAGCCCCAAGGAACCCCTTCCACCTCCGCACCAACGAACCAAATGTGTGATTGGCAAGACCAATCTCAAGCCATGTATGTGGGAGGAGAGCAAGGAGAAGGATCCTTGGAGCAAGTACAATATGTCACGGGGAACCAAGGGTATTGGGCCAATCCGGCCACACGAAATCATCCCGGTTTCTCTTACGCCAACAATGAAGGAGCTTTGAACCCGCCCCAACAACCACCTCAACAAGCTCGACCAACACCACCCCAACAACAACACTATCCGCCGAGGGGGCCTCCACAACAAAATTTTCAACCGAAGCAACAAGTTCCACCATATAGGCCGCCCGGATACAATCAAGGGTGGAGGAATCAAAATCAAAACCCTCCACAAGCTCAACAACAATCCTACTTCGAAGCTAGAGTGGAGGCGTTTATTGTCAAGCAAAAGAAGGTCAATGCTACCTTGAAGGCGGGGCAGGACTCCCTTACAACCGTTGTGGCTCAAATATCGGAACAATTGGCGTTGCTCAATCGGAACACTCAACATTTACCGGCGCAACCCGAGCAAAACCCACGGGGCAACACCGGCCACATCAATGCCGTGGTTGCCGTTACTACTAGAGGCGGTAAGGATACCACCCCCGCCATGATTCCTACCAAGGAGCCCGTGGAAGAAAGTTTGGAGCCAATTGAACCGGTAGTTGAAGTTGAGAAGGAGAAAGAGCCACAAGAGAAGGAGAAATCTAGAGCGGAGCAATTGATTGAGGAGAGGCGCTTTATGCCACCGGTCCCGTTCCCCCAAAGGCTTGCTAGAGCGAAAATGGAGAAAAGGCTAGCGAAGTTTCTCGAGTATCTGAGAGGAGTTAGCCTCAACATTCCCTTCCTCGACGCCATCGTGGAAATCCCCACATATGCTAAATTTTTAAAGGATTTGATTTCGGGGGGAAAGAGGAAGGAAAAGATCATGCTAGCCGAGGAGGGCTCTTGGTTCACCAAGAGAGAAAAGGAGCCGGCCAAATTCAAAGATCCGGGGAGCTTTCGAATCCCTTGCACCTTGGGCGGCGTCCCTCTTCAAAAGGCGTTGGTAGATTTAGGGGCTAGTGTGAGCCTCATGCCTCTCTCCATGTTCTTAAGGCTAAACACCGGGACGAAGTTGAAACCTACCGACATGCGGATACAATTGGCCGATGGGCGGATAACGAGGCCGGTAGGGATCACCGAAGACATCCCGCTACAAGTCCCGGGGGGAATATGCTTGCCATGTGACTTCGTGATCATGGACGTTAAGGAGGAGGGAGATACGTCATTGATACTTGGACGCCCGTTCCTCGCCACCGCCGGAGTGATTGTCGACGTGCGAGAAGGTACCCTAACTTTGAACGTCGGCAACATCGATGTGGAGCTTCACATTCCTAAGGCTATGAAACACATGCCTTACCACGAGGAGCTTGACTACATGGACCTCCTTGATGAGGTAATTGAAGAAGCGATCCCCCACTCGATTGGCGCTCTATTCGATGAAGATTTCGAGGAAGGCCCGGATTTAGGCCAAGATGAGAAGAAAATTGATTCCCCCGACCTCTCTGCTGAAAATGACGAAGGCGACGCTGATGTCGCAAGGATTCGAGAGCTCTGTAAGCTCTCGAAATTGAAGTCTCCGAAGAAAGCTCCGCCGATACGGAAATCGGCGTCACCGGTGAAGCCGTTGACCGGAGCAAACGCTAGCTTGGGGGAGCCTCCCCCCAACACTGTTCGAGACGGGAGACCACCGAGGGAGAACATGCCGCCGCAACTTTCGAATCCAAGCGTTCTCCCCGGAAAGTTTGATGGGTGCATCTCATATGCACCAAACATCCCGCATTAATTGAAAATCATAGGGGGTCGAGCTCACGACCTTAAACTAGCGCTTGTCGGGAGGCAACCCGACGGTTATTGCTTTATTTTTACTTTTTCTTTATTTTTGTTTTAGAAATTTTTAGTGTTTTGAGTCGTTCGCCCCAAAAATTTTGTGATAACGGGTCCTATTTTTCTTGACAGGAGAGGAGATAGGTAAATCCATCATGAGGAGGATGAACGAGGTGATAAGGAGCACCCCAGGAAGGCGCTCAACGCTTAGGAGGAAGATGAAATCGACTGGAGGAAGAAAGACGGAGTTTAGAGCCCAAACGAAGACAAACAGCAGAACACAAGGCTCACTCGGCCGAGTATACTAGTCACTCGGCCGAGTACACAAGTTCGTCCGGCCGAGCCGCTCACAAACAAGGGAAGTTTGCTGTACCCAACTCTCTGTTTATTTTCCTGATTTTAGTATAACTGCTACTCGGCCGAGTATATATATTCACTCGGCCGAGTAAATCGGATACGCTCCTAGGGCGAGTCTTGCCGAGTAGCTTGAGCCACTCGGCCGAATGGACTTACTCCACTCGGTCGAGGCTGGCAAGGCCACTCGGCCGAAGCGTAAGCGGGGAGGAATTTTCCATTGATCTCACTCGGCCGAGTGACCCTGTCACTCGGCCGAGTCGTAACTTTTCCTATTAAAGGGGGAGGGGTCGGGCTCGTTTTTCGAAACGACGCAAACCGAATTCGCCCGACTCCTCGCATTCCCCTCGCCCGTTCCCCTCGCTCGCGCCCCCTACTCGCCCGACCGACGTCGCCGCACCACCGCTCGGCCAGCCACCGCCGGCCGAGCCCCCGCCGCGCCTCGCCCGAGTCGCCGCCGACGGCCACCACTCCGGCCACCTCCGGTATCGCCTATTTCGCCTTTTTCTCCTCTTTTTGTGTATTTTTCGAGGATCCATGTGCTTAACGAACCCCAAACCCAAATCAATTTCTATATCTATCTATTATACCCCTAATGCTCCATACGTTTTGAATATTACTCGCTGATATCTCCATTTCATGCGCAGGTTGTTTTCTGGGAGCTTAGGGGAGCCCAGGGGAGCTTCTCGGGACTGATTCGGGCTTCGCGGAGGCGCTGTCTTTGCACGCTTCCATTGCTTAGCACTCACGGCGTGTCGGGGTATACTCTTTCCTTTATTTTGCACACGCCGCACTTTTTACGTTTTTCGGCGCGCGCTCGGGGCCGATATGCCGCCCCGGACACGGCCGCGGTCGAAGAGAGCTTCCGCCAAGCGGAAGCGGTCGGATGATGCCGGCCCCTCCCACGAGTTGGAGGACTCTCCTCCGCCTTCTCCACCACATCCCACACACCCCGTCCACCCAGCACAGCCTGCAGGCCCCGCACACCCCGCACAGCCTGCAGCGCCCGCACAGCCCGCACAGCCGCCCCCTGCCGCTCCACAGCCACCACCTCCGGCTCCACTTATCGGGCCGCTGGGGATCACGTTCCGAGACGACGCACACCGCGTCGCTTTCGAGCGTATCTCCCAGCGCTCGATCGTACCCTCCAGGTTTGCACACCTTGCCGACCTAGGACGCCTGGGGGTACTAGAGGGGATGCTCACATTGTACGACAACGTGGGCTGGCGAGATTTCTTTCAGGTGTCGGCGGACACGTTTATCCGCCCGACACTTGAGATACTTAGTTCGATCGCCCAGACCGACGAGGGATGCTCGTTTCGGTTCATGAACCGGGAGTGCCAGGTCACTCTCGGTATGATGAGAGCCTTTTTCTCATGGCCCGATGTCCCCGGGGCCGATCTAGGTTACGCCCCCACCCATATCCCCCACCTTCCTTCGACGCCGGTGCCTTCTGGGCCCGGATTACGGGTCTCCACGCTGCCTTTGACCCTAGTAGGGCCAAGGCCTCGGCCATTGTCCATCACTGCCTTCTTATAGCTCAGCACCTTATGGCGACGACCTTTTTGGCCAGATATGAGCCAGGCACGATGTCCATGCCAGATCTTTACATGCTCTACGTGATGACACGGCCCAGGGTTCTATCTAGGGATGGCGATGAGCTGGTCCCTGCCGTCGTGATTGATGTCACGGCTTGGTTTTTGGACCGCATCATTGTATCGGTGGGCGCTCGCTCACCGATATGCTGCGGCGGTCTGATCACCTTGCTTGCCCTTATGACCGTCGAGGACTTCCCTGACGACCTGCGACGAGCACCGGGCCCCACTTCTCTGTCGATTGATGTTATGGCCCGGATGAAGATGCTGCGCCCGCCCGGTGAGCGACACTGGGTCTGGTTGCACGACCCTTACGGTGCCGACTACATGATTCTTCCGAGCCCAGCTCGGACTCAGATTGCACCAGCCCACGTGGACTGGCTCCCTGCGATGGATGTTCTCATCCCAGCCGCTTACGTGCTCGAGGCCAAGGAGGCCGAGCAGGCCCACGCTGCCCACGCTGCCCCCGCAGACCCTGTTGCCCCTGCCGAGCCTACTGCCCCTGTTGACCCCGTGGCCCCTCAGCATATCCCCGATGTTTCTGATGCTCCTGACACCTCTGTCCACACCTCTGTCGGTGTCGGGAGTACCTTAGCTGAGCCCACTTCCACTGCTTCCACGCCTGTCACCACCACCACTGGCCCTCTGTCTGCTGAGCCCGTTTCTTCTGCCCCACCCGAGCGCCCGCCGACCGTGGTTGAGTACGGAGAGCCCTCTGTCCCCACTGCTGCTGTATTTTCCGAGAGTGTCGTGGCGTCTGTCCACACTTCTGTGCCACCGACCTCTCTGGCCGCCTCGCCGCCACTTTTGTATTCTTCTTTCGCTGCTGCTGTCTCCACTTCTCACCGTCCTGCCCCGCCTCGCACTGAGGCCAGGCCCACATTTGCGAGCGCAGCACCTTTCGTTCCCCTACCCGCTGAGCCCGTCACCTACGCCACCAGAGTACGCCAGCCCCGACCTGCACAGCCCCGACCGGTGCGTCCCTCTGCACCACCTCTCCTTGACACTGTACTTCAGAGCATTCGTGCTCTCGTGGGGGCGGTGAGTGGCCTCAGAGGCGACCTTCGGACCCTGTCCACCACCGTCACTGCGATGGCTGGCCGCTTTGACCTGCTCCCGCACATTCACTACTGCCTTACCCAGGTCCTGGAGCGTCTCCCACGCGTACCCCCGCCCACCCAACAGGTTCCCACCCCCACTTCCACACACACTCAACCTGCTACCACTTCCACACCCACACCCGCTCAGCGGCCTGTCCAGCCACCACCACCACTTCCGCCTCAGGACGGAGACGGCGCAGCACCACCTTCTTAGGCACCCTTGATGCCATCGATTATTTTTGCCGTTGTGCTGCCCGTTTCTGCTGGGTCCTGTTGCATTTTTGTCCACCCCCCCTCCCCTCACTTATTTTGGGATTCTCATTCTGATCGTATCTTTATATATCTTTTTTGGGAGAGAGGGAGAGTTTTTGGTGCCACACCTATATATCTGCATCACTCCTATATCTGCATGCATCATGTCCGCATCATATTTTCCGTTTCATTATTTTTCCTTTTTCCTTTTTTACCTTCCATCATGCATGCATCCTCACTTACCCCTCACATTACTTGTCTCTCGGTGTGCCCCACTTTGCACATTAAGGACACTGTGCCATTTAGCTTGGGGGAGTGAGTTCTCATGTTCTTTTTTCGATTTGCCACCTTTATTTTTAGTTTTTTACACCATTTTCCGCTTTTGCACTTATTTTCATCATTTTTCGTTTTATTTTACCATGCATCACGTTTTTCTTATTCTTCTGTGTGCCGCATTGTAAATAGTTCTATTTTCCCTTTATCTTTATTTCCTTTTTTCTTTTCATCTCATGCTAGAGATGACTTTTCTATGATGATGATGACGTGGAGTTAGCTTACTATATATGCATGCTATATTTGTCATGTCTTAGACTTTATTTCTGATATCATATGCTATGACTTGCCTTGCATTTAGAGATAGTAACCCATACTTTTTCGACATGAAAATGGATGAAATTTTATTATTAGCTGAATCTGAATATTCATATGTATGCTATCACAGAAAACACACCAAGATTCACGCATTAAATGCCTATATCTGGAGTACTGATTTCTTTTCCCATGTCACTTCTATATGCATGAATTGTACATTTCACTTCAGGATGATTTAATGATGTTAGCTATGATAAATCTGGATTAGTTAGCTTTTTTGTGATCGAAACTGAGTAGAATAGATTACCCTGCTGAAGTTGTCGTGCATGTCTTATAGAGTGAACCGAGAGATATATTTATTTCTTTCTCCACAAATCTTGAACATCATTTCTCTACTTTAAAAATCATTGGTGAATCTCCCCTTAGCGATTCTATTATATGGCATTTCCCCCGCTATTAATTCCTAGCTCCAAATTTCTTATTCAAAAAAAAAGAGAGAGAGAAAATATTCTTGTATATCATTATCTCTCTTTGAGTTGGGATCGTTGTGTATATATGCTTCTCAAAAAAAAAGAAAAAAAAGAAAAATAAAAGAGGAAAAATCCTCAATAAAAGATCCCATCTCACTTTCTTTCTTTCTTCTCTCTTTTCGTGTTCATTTTCATTGCTTTTGGAGCTTTACAAAAAATGGGGATGTGAATATTTTTTTTATGCCACCATGCTTATAGATAAGCTTGGGGGAGGGAATCCATTGATGTGTGAGAGAGTGACTACTTGACGTTGCACGACAACCTAGGCTAAGTAATATTCTATACTCGGTGAGATTATTTCTAGCTTTACGAAATCCAGAAATCTAAGCCTAGCATTCATATCATGAAATCCATACTTTTCTATTCTCTCTATTCTATTGTGTGATACTCTTATACTCCTCATAGAAAGCATTCAATTGAAAAGTGTGTGATCTGCGATTTGTATACCGCTTTAAATGATTCAGACAATGTTAATTCTAAAATTATTCCGTTTTTCATGATTATATCGTTGTTCGTGGGTTTTCTATTTCTATTTGCACTACTATACTATGATATCAAAATAAAACTCTTTGACATGTATTTTTCATTCAGTGCATACTATATGAGTAAGCGGAACCCACGTCCTGAGAAAATGATCTAGCAGCTTACCTCTTCGCTTCTTTCTTTCTTTTTTATTTTTATTTCGTTTTTCATTCTTCTCCGTTTTTCATTTTTCATTTTTTCGCCGTTTTTGTTTTCCGAATCCACCGGGTTCGCCTTTTACTTATCTTCCTCGAGGACGAGTAAGAGGTAAGCTTGGGGGATTTTGATCACTCCTTATTTTACACTTTTTTTCCGCATGTTTGCATGCCATTTGGATCGCCCAAATCATGTTTTTCACGATATATCGACAATATTGCGATGCTTTTCACGATTTGTTGTTTTTGTCGCATTTCAGGTGATTTGGAGCGATTTGGAGTGATCTCGAGATGCGCTTACTCCAGAGTGTCACCGACGACCTCCCCGAGGGGTATTTTGCTGTTGGAGAGGAGCAGAAGAAGAACGGACGTCACAGGAGCGACGAGGAGGCCAAAACAAGCTGTTTGGTCATTTTTAGTGTCCCACTCGGCCGAGTGAAGGAGTCACTCGGCCGACCAGATCAGACACGATTTATATGTGCACTCGGCCGAGCGACGGAGACCACATCGGCCGAGTGACGAGATCCCGTCCGCCCGAGTGGCGCCCAGACGAAGCCATTCAAAAATCGCCAACTTACTGTTTTTCGGCTGCCTGAGCTTCAGAAGACCCACTCGCCGAGTGGATAATCCCGACCGCCCGAGTGCCAAGAAGCCATCGGCCGAGTGACGACAACTCACTCGGCCGAGCCGCCCCCGAAGTGAAGACCCCTGAAGATCAAGACTTACTGGAAAATTACAGGGTTTCTCACTCGGCCGAGCGACCTTTGTCACTCGGCCGAGTGCGACGCGCTGCCTGTAGTGAAAATTGCGGATTTCAGGCTACGCAGGGGTATTTTGGTCACAGTTTTTGGACGATTTTGGGGGGTATTTAACCCCTGTTTTTACCCTAGTTTTGGAGAGCTTTTTCTTAGATTTTTTGCAGCTTTTTAGGTTTACTTTTTAGCTTTATTCTTGTGATTGGAGAGGAGACAAAAAGTGGATTTTTGTTGGATTATTTGAAGAACTCCATTGGTTTGCCTCTTTCTTCTCTAAAAATTCTATTTTTATTGCTTATCTCAATATTTTGATGAATTCTATTGCTTATTTCATTGATTATTCTTGTGTTTGTGCTATGAATTGTGAGTAGTCTCCACGTCTTGGGGCGTGGGGATGAACCCTACAAGCCCAATTTCATATTTGTGATGAATAGGTAGAAATTTTGCTAGAATCGTTGTGAGGGATTAGTTTGGGAGCAATTTACTACGGATAGCTAGGAGTTCATACCGATTGGGATTTGCAAGAGATTGGATCCCAATTCGATAGGAAACCCTAGAAATCCGAATTGGGTTGGAATCGAATTTTCGTAGTATCGGTTTGCAAGAGATTGGACCGATACTAGGGTTCCCGGTTGCAATTCCGTGCCGATACCCGTTTGCAAGAGATTGGACGGGTAGGAACTATCCCAACCTAGGTCGTGGGCCGAGTTTGCAAGAGATTGGGCTCGGTGCGCGATTGAACGATGATGTTGATCCTAATGCTAGTTTCCCTAGGCTAGGGTTTGCAAGAGATTGGACCCAAACCTAGGATAGCTATAGACCGGCAACAGCGCGAGAGCGTGAGCTTGGTTCTATATTCAGTTGCGACTAGTTCATCCAAAATCTTATTCTAGCAATTTTGATACCGATGAACCACATTTATGAAATACGGTGAGTAGCGGGAATTCCACATTCCCTAGACGTTCTTTATTTGATTTGATATTTCCGTACTTTGTCTGAAGATTGTGACAGGATCGCCAAAGACAAATTTCTCTCTTCTTAAATAGCCAGGTTGATTGGAACAAGCACGGTCATTCGTCCTCCCTGTGTTCGATAACCCGCTCGCTGCTATACCGTGCGCTTGCGGTAAAACTACAACCGTTCTCTGGGTCACATCCCGGAGCGATCAGTTACAATTCTCTCATTAAAAACTAACCATAAAAAACAATCTCCTCGCTGGAAGAGGCAAATGCCATATCCACGCACAATCAGCTCCCCTGTCATTTTCTTTGACCATCTTCCTATACGCTGAACTCGTCGAGAAATTCCCACTTTGAGTATGCCTCCACCTGTAACCATCCTCATGCGAACCCAGCTTGGATAATGGGAGTCCCACCACCTTCAGCGCTACATCCTCAGGCAAATATAGTAAGAGCTTCTCGATGTTCCAAACGCCCTTACGCTTGAAGAAATCACACACTTTAGCTTCCGAAATTTCCATCTCTGGTTCTGCGGGAATCTGACTCGCCAAAGATTGATCTAGTCAAGTATCCCACCAAAAAGAGATAGATACTCCATTTTCGAATATTCTCACAACCCCCTTGGATAACTCCCTCATACCCATCATCACAGATTTGAAAGAGGCCGACCACTTGGATTTATGTCTTTCAGCATTGTTGGCAATGGAGAACACATCACCATGAATCTTATATTTACCTCTCACTGCCCTCGCCCAAAAGCTCGAAGGTTCTTGTAAAAAACACCAAGCAAGTTTTTGCAGCATCACCGAAGTGTGAACCTTCATCGACCTCAACCCCAACCCTCCCTGGACTTTGGGCATGCAAACTTTCCCCTATCCCATCAGACTCATCTTTCTGACTCCTTCATAACCACCCTATAGAAATTTTCTGTTGAGCTTGTCCATCTCTTCCAACGCATGATCAGGGAGCTTTGCAGTGAGCATAGAGTAAGTCGGGATAGCTGCAGTTACTGATTGGATCAGGGTAGCTCTTCCGGCAATGTTGAGCAACTTCGCCTTCCAACCCTTCAATTTGGCCACAATCTTCTCAATGATCTCTTTATATGAGTTTTTACTAACTCTCCCATGAGCCAAGGGAACACCCAGATAGCAACCTAAATCTTTAATTAAAATAATTCTGAGGATGCTATTAACCTTGCAACCGTGACCAATCGAGCAACTAGGGGAGATGAAACACCTCGATTTGTCCAGGTTCACCCTAGCACCAGAAGCTTTTCAGAACTTCATCAGAATGTCATTAATTACCTTGGCATGTTCTACTGAACCTCTACCAAACAAGAAGAGATCGTCAGCAAACATAAGATGTGATATTCCTGGAGATTCCCTGTTGAAAACAATCGGTTTCCAGCTCTTCATCTCAATGTCATCATTTATCAGCCATCCAAGACTTTCCATACACAAAACGAATAGAAAAGGACTTAAATGATCTCCTTGCCTTAAACCCCTCATTGCTGGGAACCAATCAGTGTGGCCGTCGTTCCATAAAACAGACATGTTGACTGTAGAAACACAAAACATGATTAACTCCACCAATTTGTTTAGAAATCGAATAAGATAAGGGTTTCTTTAAGGAAGTCCCAATCCACTCTGTCATAGGACTTTTCAAGATCTATTCTGATAGCCAACAGTTCCTCTTTTCTCTTTGATTTTCTAATAATATGTAACAGTTCATGTGCCAGGATGATGTTGTCGGCAGCTTGTCTTCCAGGGACAAAGCTTGCTTGGCAGGGATTCACCAGTCCCCCAATTACACTGCTTAATCTATTGACAATCACTTTAGCTAATACTTTATAACCCAAAATGAAACAAAAGCAAGGTTAGTCACTTCCCGATTTGTTCCCGGTAATCCTACGTCCCTTCCACCCGGTTAACAACCGGATAGTTAGAATCCTAACTTGAGATTTCCTTAAAAACCCACTTGTAGCAACCCTACAAGTGAAATTGAAATACAATCGATTGACCTTGACTCCCACAACTTGGAAGCAAGCAAACCACTCTCACAAACCGAGAGTAAATCAAATAACTAAAGTTATGAAATATGAAATTAAGCAACACATACAATCATATATGCCTTGAAGTAGAACTTGAAGGAGAAGTGTGTTGTGTGTTGAAAGACTCTCTTGGAAGATAGGAAAGCCCTTTCTCTTGATTGCACCAAATGCCTAGAAGATTTCTCTTTGGTTCTAGGTTGGAGAGCAAGAGATTGAAGATTGGAACTCTAGGGCTTTAGAATTTGAGAGCTTTGATCTTGAGAGAAAGAAAGCTTGAATGATTTAGCAACTTGGTAATCAAAGATTCTAACCTCTCAATGGAACAGTAGATGCTCCTTTTATAGATTTCTCAAACCCTTCTAACTGAATCAACAAAAACCCCTTTGAAATCCGTGAGGAAAAACTCAACGGATAGAATCTGTGCCCGAGACAGTCGACTGTTGAAGAACTCACAGTCGACTGCTGCACAGTGACAGAGGGTAGGTGAGAATTCATAACGGTAACTTACCACGTAGACAGTCGACTAAAGAGGCATAGACAGTCGACTGTTGAACCAACAGGCGACTGTAACTCCTACTACAGGCGACTGGCCGTAAGCTGGGTAAGTTTAGGAAATCTGAATAACGTCTGGGAGAACAGGACAGACGACTGCTGAAGAGAAGACAGTCGACTGTTAAACTAACCAGGCGACTGTAATTCCTTCTACTGACGACTGTCAAGACCCTGAGATTTTCCAGAGAGTTGAGTCATCAAATAGGCTCAAAGACAGACGACTGTTGTAGCATTGACAATCGACTGTTCCATTGGACAGTCGACTGTAAATCCAATAATAGTCGACTGGCTAGATAAAACAGAGATAGAATTTGGGCTAAAGATAGACAGGCGACTGATTAACAAAACACAGTCGACTGTCACTTGGACATGCGCCTGTGAATCATTCCTAAGTCGCATGTAAGAGTTAAAGCTAAGAAACCCAAAAACTAGACTGAAAAAGTTTGTGCATAATAGGTGACTGTAGAACAAAACACAATCGATAGTTTTGATACATGCGACTGTAAATCGTTTGCAGTCGACTGTTATAAACATGACAGGCACAATCTAGATAGAAATGAATTGGAGTCTAAGGAAGGTTGATCTAATGATATCCTAAGACTGAAATGAAGATGTGTGCGCGCTCCAACAAAGTTCTACTTCTAAGCTACAGACTAGAAGAGAAACAAGAAAGTTACATTTGACGAACTCTCTCTTCTTTCCAACGCATGAGCTTGAAGTCTTCTAGGAGTTTCAATCACCATCTACGATCATCCAATCCACTTCAGTTGCTTTCGATGATTTTTGAGTGTCTTCCATTGCTTATAGATCTCCATGACATGCATGTGAAATGGATTAACTGCAAATAGGGGATTAGTCACAAGTATTTATATTTGCTCATCATTAACACCAAGTAGGGAGAAGTCCAATACTCAACATTCTCCCTCTTTTTTGATGATGACAAACAAACATTAACAAAAAGATAAATAATTATGCTTAAAGAAAACTTACTCCCCCTACATAGATGCCAATCAAGTTAGTCAATAAATATTAGAGCATCTATATATCAAATGAAGCAAATGAGTAAGATATGCATGAGTGAAATGAATCCATGAAATCTAGGATTTCAAAATCCATATTCATTATTTCTTACTCCCCCTGAATCTAAGGAAACTTTAATCTTAGATTCAAGTGTTATTAGTATATACTTAGCAAATTCATTATGAATCTGTATGTTTATTTCTCTCCCCCTATGGCATTATTCAAAAGGCGGGAGTAAAATAACAACAACAATCGTGCTAAATAAGAACTATCAACAATTACAAGAGTCTAAAGATATATAAATCAAAAACTTATAAAAACACATTATAAACTTAGGTGATAAGCGGAATGAGAGTCCAATATCAACATTGAGAACACGAAGGAAGAATATCGTCTCAAATCACGTCACATATTGAATATAGCATATATGGAGACAATACCACAAAATTCACACAGATATGATAAAAAATTATACAGAGTGTGAAACTGAACAAAGAAACTGTAAGTTCATATCTATATATATTAGATCACATGGGTACAAAATACATGAACAACACCATGTGCATCAAACGAACAAAATACATCATTCATCCATATATCAGCACTACACAAATAATCATCATACATTCAACATAGAACTACACAACCCTAACCAAAACAAACAAAAATCCTAATCTAAGGGTGAGTGTCCAACACAGTAACAACAGCATCAGTCAATGTGGATGACTGATAGATCTGAGGGACGACCAGACTGGCGAAACATAAGTCTGGCGGAGCGACGAGTAGGATAAGCAGGAGCCTTCCTCTTTGATGTCGACACACCAATGGCAGAGGTTTCTGCTTAAGCATGAACGGGGGTCTGGACCTTAGAAGGCACAGGCACAGAGCCTGGAGGAGGGGGGACAATAACTTGAGTAGGATCCTCAGACAGAGGAAACAGGGCCTGAAGTTCAGCAGGAATGGGGAACCCATGAAGCACGAAAGACTTGTATTGAAGCTCGAAAAGGAGAGTGAGCTTCTGATCCATAGAGGCAGTAATATTCTCGATCGAAGTGACACGGTCACACAGTTGAGCGAGAAGGAAATCCTCTAGAGGTACTGACGGAGGTGTATGGGGAGGTTGATCAGCTGGCTGAGAAGAGGGTTCATCTACATTTGCTGAAGAAATAGGATTACCAACCAGGATATCCAAGAACTCTCCAGACGATGGAGGCGAAGAGGGTAGCTGCTCAGTAGGTGGAGGAGAGGATTCAGCGAGAAAGATGTTCAATGTTTCTCCTTACGACGAAGGACTAGCAGGTTCCATGAAATCGAGTGACCGAAGCTAGGTCAAGCAAGCGACGAGAAACGAACGGGGAAGATACCTTAGACTTGTCGATTGATTGACGAGAGTCAATTGAGCAACCAATCGAAGGAGGGAGACTTCGTTTTGGCTCGAAATAGTCGGAAGAGAGATCGATTGTGAGTTCGAATCAGAGGAGACGATGCGAATTTTCAATCGGATGAGAGAGAAACTGATCGTCGAATCGAAGGATCGCGGTCATATATCGAAAGGCAAATGAATCTGGGCCATTGGATCGAGAAATCAACGGCTCATATCAAAAGAACGAACCGCCACATTAGGAGACAGTCGACTGATGAACAATAGTCAGTCGACTGGTTGAAATAATAAGAGAAGAGCTTAGCTTGATAGACAGCCGACTATTGGGTAACATACAGTCGCCTCTCCGTGAGACAGTCGACTGTATTATACTCATCAGTCGACTGACTGAGAATCAATAAAATCGATGATAAAAAACAGAGACTACTGACGAAATGGACAGGTGCCTGATGACAAAAATGCAGTCGCCTGTTGATCCAACAGTCGATTGTAAAGTCGTCATCAGTCGCCTGGGTGAAAGATACAGTCTACTGAAAGAAAAGATAGAGTAGAGCAGTCGACTGTCGAAGGAAAGCAGTCGTCTGTCCTGGTCCAAAAATGAACAGTGAGGTTAAAATCCAGAGGATATGCACAACTCACCCTAGGACCTATACTCTAACAAAAACTCATCATAAAATCAATATCAAAATATAAATCATTTATGACACAAATCTCTTAAGACACTCCGAAAACTCATAAAAACAACGAAATTTCAATAGCCTTTCTTAAAACCAATATATGATATATCAAATGAAGAGAGGCAACATGATGATATGAGTTCAAAAGATGATATAACAAGTAAGTTGAACTCCTAAATCTCAGATTCACCCATAATCCCTAATTCTACACGCAACCTCACAAATGAATCTTCTTTAAGAGGTTTTGTGAAGATGTCGGCAATTTGTTTTTGGGTTTCAATGTACTCTAAGATGATATCCTTTTTTAGCTACATGATCATTGATAAAATGGTGTCTCACATCTATGTGTTTGGTACGGGAGAGATGTACCGGATTCTTGGAAAGACATATAGTACTATGGTTATCAACCATGATAGGGTAAGTATCACAATTGACACCATAGTCCTTAAGAGTGTGTCTCATCCAAAGAACTTGTGCACATACAAGACCCGCGGCAATATTTTCAGCGTTAGTCGTGGACAATGATACCGAGTTCTGTTTCTTGGAGAACCAAGAAACTAGGGAACTTCCTAGAAAATGGCAAGTGCCATGAGTACTCTTCCTATCGGATTTTCATCCGGTAAAGTCGGCATCACTATATGAGATTAACACATATGTGCTAGATTTAGGATAAAGTAACCCATAATCTAGTGAATGATTGAGATAATGAAAAATTCGTTTAACCGCAATCAAGTGTGACTCCTTAGGTCTAGCTTAATATCTAGCACACAATCGTACGGAAAACATGATATCAGGCCTACTAGCAGTTAAATAGAGTAAGCTACCGATCATACCTCGATATAGACGAACGTCTACATCTTTTCCGTTCTCATCCTTGTGTAGATGGGTTGTCGTACTCATGGGAGTCCTTTTGCTTGAAGACGATTCCATCCCGAATTGCTTAATTAGCTCCACTGTGTACTTGGTTTGATGTATGAAAGTTCCATCCTTCATTTGTCGAATTTGCAGTCCAAGGAAATAGTTGAGTTCACCCATGTGACTCATCTCGAATTCATCCTTCATAGAATTCATCCTTCAGAGACTTAGAAAATTCTTGACAAAGATTAAAGTTAGTAGAACCAAATATGATATCGTCCACTTAAACTTGAATTAATAGGATATCATTTTCATAATCCTTAATGAAAAGAGTTGAATCAACTTCACCCATTTTAAAACATAAATACAAAAGAAAGGTCTTGAGTCGATCATACCAAGCTCTAGAAGCTTGTCTCAACCCATACAACGCTTTCTTGAGTTTGAAAACATAGTTTGGAAAATTTTCATGTATGAAACCAGGAGGTTGAGAAACATACCCTTCTTCATTAACAATACCATTTAAAAATGCACTTTTAACATCCATTTGAAATAATTTGAAATTCTTATGAGATGCAAAAGATAAAAGCAATCTAATAGCTTCTAATCTAGCTACAGGGGCAAAGGATTCTTCGAAATTGATACCTTCTTCTTGCCGGTAGCCTTGAGCTACTAACCTTGCTTTGTTCCTTGTGATGACCTTGTTCTCAGTCTTGTTCTTGAAGATCCACTTGGTCCCAATAACTTGGTGACCATTTGGAAGAGGAACGAGCTCCCAAACTTCATTTCTCTCGAATTGCATGAGTTCTTCTTCCATTGCCATTATCCAAGAGCTATCCTCACATGCTTCTTGGATGTTCTTTGGCTCAATGGTAGAGACAAATACGCAACGAGAGAATTCTTCAATTCTAGACCTTGTTCGAACACCCACATCAATATCTCCAATAATTTGGTCATGTGGATGGTTGCGAACAGTTGGGTAAGCTTTGGTAATTCCTGCATCACTTGGAACATCTTCAACAATCTAATTAGTAGCGTTAGTCTCAATAAAAGAATCATTAGTCTTAACATTACTAAGAGGATCACATATAGCATCTACCTATCATCAATAACATGAGGGGAATCAAAATCTTCATAAAATGATACGTGTAGTGATTCCTCGATCGTTGAAGAGGTATTGTTGTATATCCGGTAGGCTTTGCTACTTGTGAAATATCCAACAAAAATTCCTTCATCGGATCTTGGCTCAAATTTATCTAAGTTACCAAAGGTGTTCTTGATAAAACATTTTGAACCAAAAACTCAAAAATATTTAACTTGAGGCTTTTTGTCATAAAATAACTGAAAACAAGTTTTATTCGTTCGGGGTCTTACTAGGATCCTATTGAGCACATAACATGCCGTGTGCTCCGCTTCTGCCCAAAATTGTAGTCCAAGATGACTATCATGGAGCATGGTACGAGCACACTCAATAAGAGTCCTATTCTTTCTCTCTACAACACCATTTTGTGGTGGTGCCTGAGGAAAAGAAAAGTTGTGATATATCCCGGTGTCATCACAAAACTTTATAAAAGATTCATTCTCAAATTCTCCTCCATGATCACTACGAATAGTGATAATGGTTGATCCTAAGAAATTCTGAATCTTCTTTGCAAATATGGTAAATTCTTCAAAATCTTCATTCTTATTAGTTAGAATGAAACCCAAGTAAATCTAAAGAAGTCGTCAATGACAACTAATCCATAATGAGCATTGCCTAAAGAAGCGGTTCTAGTTGGCCTAAACAAATCTAGATGAAGTAGTTCCAGGGGCCTCTTAGAAGTAATGCCTTCTTTAAGCTTGAAAGATGATTTACTGAGTTTACCTCTTTGACATGAATCAAAAAAAATTTTCTTACTAAAATCAATTTTGGAAAAACTTTTGACTAGATCATGCTTAGCTAACTTATATAAGTGCTTGAAATGAACATGACCAAAACGGCAATACCATAATAGTTGTTTATTTGTATTAGCAACTAAGCATTGTTCTACGATTTTAGGCAAGCTCAAATAATAAATATTTTTATGCATAATACCGATAAATAAAACACGTGAATTAGAATCAACAATTTTACACAATCCTTCTCCAAAGTTAACCTTCTAACCTTTGTCACAAATTTGACTAATGGAAATCAGGTTGTGACACAAACCACTAACTAGAAATACATTAGTAATTAAAGGTTTGGAGGGTTTCCGACTATACCCACTCCAATGATGGTTCCCTTTTGGTTACCTCCAAAAGTGACCGTTGCACCATTCTTGATGCTAATCGCTTTGAAGAGCAATGAGGGATCTCATGTCATGTGTTTGGAGCAACCACTGTAGAGAATCCATCCTTTCCTTTTAGAGATAATTTGATCTTTATTGCTCTCATTCTTTCTCTTGGGTATCTACATAGTATATCATAAGCTCATGGTACCCAATTTTTGTTGGGTCCAAGGGGATTAGCCCTTTGGAAGCCAAGTCCAAGTGGACTTCCGCTTCCCAACATAATTACCATTATTAATAACATCATGAAAATAGGAATCAACATAGGCATTCCTATCATTTAAGCTAGTGTTCTTAGGACCCCAAATGTGTATGTTTTGGGAGTCCTTTTTCTAGTTACATGCATAGTGGTTAGATTTCTATGTGGTGCATGCTTCTTAGGAACATGGGTTCTAGCATAAAAATTAGGTGGTGGATATGCATTGGAATATGAGGGTTGTATGCATGCTTGGAAACATGCATGTTGTATGAAACTACGGGTCATGCATGACATGTGGAGGATGTGCATACATGTAAGAATGATGCGTATGAGCATATGGGTGTATAGGAGCACGTACATGAGTATTTCTCATGTGTGGATTTGTACGTGTCCGTGGGTGTGAGCATAGAAAGTGTCATGAGTATCCATTTGTGAAGTAGGAGATTTCCTATATGGATGAAGGTTGGTGTACATGTAAGCATGGCTTCTCTTTTGGTTTCCACCCTTAGTGGGTTTCTTGCCAAAAAGAAGAGACGTTGAAGTGGTGACTTTCTTGGTAGGTTTGATATCTATAGTGTCTTTGACACCACTTGTGGATGCACCGGAGGATGGCCTCATAAAGTCTATAGTGACACCACTATAGGAGGTGCGAGCATTGGATGCATTTGCTTGCACAAAACCAAGACCAACACGATGTGTGGCCGGAAATTGGTTTGCTAGCAAATTGTCCAATTGTCCTTTCCCCTTATTAAATCTCACAATACGAGAGGACATGAGCTCATATTTCTCCTTAAGTGAAGAAATGTTAGTATCCAAAGTGGACACCCGTGCTTTAAGCTCGTGCACTTGGGTTTTAAGAGAATCATTCTCTAAACCCAATTGTGTGTGTTGTGAAACTAGGTCACTATTATCCTTGGGATGTGTTTGATCTAGTTGAGATTTGAGGGTATTCACCTCATTTCTCAAAGTGACATTTTGAGAAGCTAAATCCGCTTTCTCAAGGGTTAACGTATCAACAATGGTGTCATTGTTGATAATACATGGAATGGATGGATTGCTAACATTCAATTTATTTAAACTAGTATATCTACGCATTAAGGATTGATACTTAGCAAATAATTCTTTATTAGCAATACACAATTCATCCATAGTTACCTCGGCTTTATCCATGTCGGAATCACTTTCATCGGAGAGTGAATCTTCCCGGGCCATGAAACACATGTGGGCACTTTCACCATTCTCATCATCGGATTCGCTTGATGAGTCTCCACTTGAGTCATCTAATGTACCTACTAGTCCTTTCTTCTTATCTTTCTTATTCTTTTCGGACTTGTGGTACTTCGGAGCCTTTCACTTCTCTTTGTTTCGAAGCATTGGGCAATCCTTCTTGATGTGCCCTGGCTTATTACACTTAAAGAAAAGAGAGGAAGTGTTATTAGTAGAATCAAATCTATTCTTAGAGGAAAATTTACCTTTGCAAAAGAAGCGTTGGAACTTCTTCGCCATTTGAGCCATTTCATCTAAGTCCATCTCATTTTCTGATTCTTCACTATCGAAGGATGAGGAATTGGCTTTGAATGTCAAAGCTTTCTTCTTGGCCTCCGAAGGGTTCATCATAGCTCGAATCTTTAATCGGTTCTCCCGTGTTACTTCGTAAGACATGAGAGTGCCGATAAGGTTCACAACTGTGTAAGTCTTCAAGTCGTTGACCTCCTCGATGGCGATAGCTCTTCTTTCCCACTTGGAGGTCATTCCCATTATGATCTTCCTTACCTTATCTTGTTGGAAATAGACTTGTCCGAGAGCTTCCAGTTCATTAGTGATATCGGTAAAACATCTGTACATTGATGATATGCTTTCTTTTTCCTGCCTATGAAACATATCGAAATTTTGCACGACAACATAGAGTTTAGAAAGTTTTACCTTGTTCGTTCCCTCATGGGTAACGACGAGATGGTTCCAAATTTGATTTGCACTCTTACATGTGCATATCTTATTGAACTCATCTGCGTCCAACGCATAATGAAGAGCGTTCATTGCCTTTGCGTTGTTGACTTCAGTGGATTTCTCGGAAGCCGTCCATTTTTCGAAATCCTCTTCGGTGGGCTCAACGTATTCCTTGTGGAGGGTTCTCCAAAAGGAAGCACTCCTTAGGAACGTCTCCATCCGGCATTTCCAATAGTCGAAGTTCGTGCCATTGAAACGCAGAGGACGCACCGTTGATTGTCCTTCGAAAACTGTGGACGCTCCATCACGATCGTGATTGTTGTACAAAGACGGTGTTGTTGGATGCCATAGCTATAAACCAGTGCTCTGATACCAATTGTAAGGTCCCTGGCTATGAGGAAAACACTAGAAGAAGGGTTGAATAGTGTTTATGTAATTTAAAAAGATAGTTACACCAAATTAAATTCCTAACCAACAAATAGTGCGGAATAGAAATAAATTCAAAATGAAACAAATGCAAACACAAGGATGTTTCAAGGGTTCAGATTACCCAAGTCACTTCCCGACTTGTTCCCGGTAATCCTACGTCCCTTCCACCCGGTTAACAACCGGATACTCAAGTTAGAACCCTAACTTGAGGTTTCCTTAAAAACCTAATTGTAGCAACCCTACAAGTGAAATCGAAATACAATCGATTGACCTTGACTCCCACAACTTGGGAGCAAGCAAACCACTCTCACAACGAGAGCAAATCAAATAACTAAAGTTATGAAATATGAAATTAAGCAACACTTACAATCACCTATGCCTTGAAGTAGAACTTGAAGGAGAAGTATGTTGTGTGTTGAAAGACTCTATTGGAAGAGAGGAAAGCCCTTTCTCTTGATTGCACCAAATGCCTAGAAGATTTCTCTTTGGTTCTAGGTTGAAGAGCAAGAGATTGAAAAGTGGAATTCTAGGGCTTTAGGATTTGAGAGCTCTAATCTTGAGAGAAAGAAAGCTTGAATGATTTAGCAATTTGGTAATCAAAGAGTCTAGCCTCTCAATGGAACCGTAGCGGCTCCTTTTATAGGTTTCTCAAACCCTTCTAACAGAATCAACAAAAACCCCTTGAAATCCATGAGGAAAAACTCAACGGATAGAATCTGTGCCCGAGACAGTCGACTGTTGAAGAACTCACAGTCGACTGCTGCACAGTGACAGAGGGTAGGTGAGAATTCATTATGGTAACTTACCACGTGGACATTCGACTAAAGAGGCATAGGCAGTCGACTGTTGAACCAACAGACGACTGTAACTCCTACTACAGGCGAAATGAAACAAAAGCAAGGTTAGTCACTTCCCGATTTGTTCCCGGTAATCCTACGTCCCTTCCACCCGGTTAACAACCGGATACTCAAGTTAGAATCCTAACTTGAGATTTCCTTAAAAACCCACTTGTAGCAACCCTACAAGTGAAATCGAAATACAATCGATTAACCTTGACTCCTACAACTTGGAAGCAAGCAAACCACTCTCACAAACCGAGAGTAAATCAAATAACTAAAGTTATGAAATATGAAATTAAGCAACACTTACAATCACATATGCCTTGAAGTAGAACTTGAAGGAGAAGTGTGTTGTGTGTTGAAAGACTCTCTTGGAAGATAGGAAAGCCCTTTCTCTTGATTTCACCAAATGCCTAGAAGATTTCTCTTTGGTTCTAGGTTGGAGAGCAAGAGATTGAAGATTGGAACTCTAGGGCTTTAGAATTTGAGAGCTTTGATCTTGAGAGAAAGAAAGCTTGAATGATTTAGCAACTTGGTAATCAAAGAGTCTAGCCTCTCAATGGAACAGTAGATGCTCCTTTTATAGATTTCTCAAACCCTTCTAACTGAATCAACAAAAACCCCTTTGAAATCCGTGAGGAAAAACTCAACGGATAGAATCTGTGACCGAGACAGTCGACTGTTGAAGAACTCACAGTCGACTGCTACACAGTGATAGAGGGTAGGTGAGAATTCATAACGGTAACTTACCACGTGGACAGTCGACTAAAGAGGCATAGGCAGTCGACTGTTGAACCAACATGCGACTGTAACTCCTACTACAGGCGACTGGCCGTAAGCTGGGTAAGTTTAGGAAATCTGAAAAACGTCTGGGAGAACAGGACAGACGACTGCTGAAGAGAAGACAGTCGACTGTTAAACTGAACAGGCGACTGTAATTCCTTCTACTGACGACTGTCAAGACCTTGAGATTTTCCAGAGAGTTGAGTCATCAAATAGGCTCAAAGACCGACGACTGTTGTAGCATTGACAGTCGACTGTTCCATTGGACAGTCGACTGTAAATCCAACAATAGTCGACTGGCCAGATAAAACAGAGAGATAGAATTTGGGCTAAAGATAGACAAGCGACTGACTAACAAAACACAGTCGACTGTCACTTGGACATGCGCCTGTGAATCATTCCTAAGTCGCCTGTGAGAGTTAAAGCTAAGAAGCCTAAAAACTAGACTGAAAAAGTTTGTGCATAACAGGCGACTGTAGAACAAAACACAGTCGACTGTTTTGAGACATGCAACTGTAAATCATTCAGCAGTCGACTGTTATAAACATGACATGCATAATCTAGATAGAAATGAATTGGAGTCTAAGGAAGGATGATCTAATGATATCCTAAGACTGATCTAATGATATCCTAAGACTGAAATGAAGATGTGTGTGTGCTCCAATAAAGTTCTACTTCTAAGCTACAGACTAAAAGAGAAACAAGAAAGTTACATTTGACGAACTCTCTCTTCTTTCAACGCATGAGCTTGAAGTCTTCTAGGAGCTTCAATCACCATCTACGATCATCTAATCCACTTCATTTGCTTTCAATGATTTTTGTGTGTCATCCATTGCTTATAGATCTCCATGACATGCATGGGCAATGGATTAACTGTAAATAGGGGATTAGTCACAAGTATTTATGTTTGCTCATCATTAACACCAAGTAGGAAGAAGTCCAATACTCAATAGCTCTCCTGCAATTCTAGGCTCCGCAATTACCAGTACAACATGTCTAAATCTCCCAATTAGCTCACGCATCTCGCTGATGAGCAGTTTCTTCCCCCCTCCTTTACAATTCCAAAATAAAAAAATCCATAAAACAACAATTTAAGAGGACGAGGAAAGGTGACTCAGCACCTCCGTTATGACCTTTTCATGCACAGTATCAGTGTCAGCCTCATCTTCCATCCGCATCTCACCGGAGATATCTGCCATGCCACTAGCCTCCCCAGACTCGGGGGATGCCTCTTCGACCCTTCTGCTCTAGATTCACCATGCTCCATGCATCCTTCTTTGATATTCGAAATATCCCCTAAGGGATCTCTACACCCAAAATGATTCCTCAGCACAGTCGAAGATGGAAAAATCCCCACCATTACCTCTCTGTCTAAACTGACCTGCCAACCCACCTCGATTAAAGCCCACCTTACGGCCTTCAGCTGAATTCGAACCCTTGACCCCCAAACGGCTTCCTTTCACAAAGCCCTTCGAAACCAACGGCCTATTTTGAAACGGCCTGCCAGACGAAAAAGAGGGCAAATGATAGAATTATTCAAAAAAATAATACATGTCCCAGCTTCGCCTCTCGGCCTAACAACTCCCTCCGGCCCAAGCACTCCATCTCGTTCCCCAGTCTCCTCCTCCTCAAGCAATTCAAATCTCGAACCGCCCTTCTTAACAGCAGATGGTATGTCACCTTCTTTCACCAAGACGTGCAGAGGTACCCTCGATCTTCTGAATCGCCTATCATTAGGCACCAACCAAGGACCAAAAACCTCCGGAGGTCCATTTTCGACCCTAACATCGCCCCTCTTCGGCAATAACTCTGTCTCCATCTTTTCTCAATTCAGATTCTCCTTACCCTCAACAGCCTGGAAAATGCAAGGATCTCTGTGTCCCATTCTGTCGCACTTGAAACAAACAATCCCAAGACCTTCGTATTGCTCATTCAGCCAACTCCCTTCAAAAAAATCTGGGATTTCAACAGTTTGTTCAGATCAACTTCAACACAGACCCTCGCAAACCTCGCTTTCTTAAGCAAACGAGTATGGAGGTCTAATTTCATAGCCTTCCCCACACAATTTTCCAATACTTTTAGCACTCTATCATCATAATATTCCACAGGTAAATATGGAAATCTCACCCAGACCGCCGTAGTTCCAATCTCAGGGCTCGTCGGCATGAAATCCGGAACCCAATGACGCACCGTCAGGTAATGGCCAAAGATGATCCAATGACCTTCTTCAAGCACAAACACCAAATCCTCTTCGCAAAGGAATTTAACCATCACAAACCCCTCCCCCAAATCGATGAATTCCAATTCGCCTTTGGGCTTCCAAATGGATCTAGCTTTGGTTTCAAGCATCTCCACCGAAATGTTTCGGCCCAAAAGTTTCACAATGGCCGCCCTAGAATACCTCCGTCGGAGTAAATCCTTGAACTCCAGTGAAAGAGAGACATTATCCCAATCGCCAACCCTTTCAACCGTAATGTTCTTCTCATGACCTATAGCTTCATCGTCATCCATCGACAACACATCCTCTTCGTTTCCATTACATACCTCTATAAAGGAACGTTTCCCCGATGAACCCTCGCCCAGCATCCTCGATTTCATCTTTTTGGAACTTCGCCTTAGAGTCTCTTCATCAGCATCTATCTTGTTCCCCCCTTCTGCCTACGGTTGAACGTCGCCGCCCATCGCGGCTGCTCCAAAACCAAAAAATCCTAGCCAAAATCGAAATAGGTGATCACGAGATCTACAAGCGTATGATAGACTCGGATATCCTACGCGCCCCTCAAATTTGTTTTTATGGTTGTTTTTTGGGTTGAGAGAAAGAATGGCAAAAAAAACGAAATGACAGGAGATAGAAAAAGAAAGAAAAGGATATTGAAATGAGTTTTTTTTTATGTTTTACTGCTAAAAATTGTGAAGAAAGTCATTAGGAAAATGGAGAAAAAATAAACTTTTTTTAGTTGCTCGTTTAAAATCGAAAAGAAAACTTTGAGATGTATATTTACTAAATTATTTTTAGGATTTCATTCACAAAAAATAGGCATGGTAAAAAATTCAACTTTCAGGAGTAACCACATAATATTCGATAATAGTTTGGTTTAATATAAAGTAACTATGGTTTAGTTATTTAAAATAATTTTTAGAGTTCGTTGGTTAGTATGTTTGGCTTTTCAAACAAGACGTGTGAGTTCAAAGCATGTTGGCCTACATGTTCAGGCAAAAATAATTAAATCAAAAACTTGTTACCTTGTCCAAATAATTTGCAAAATTAACAAATAATTTGCGAATTATAACAAATAAACTGCTACCTCAAAATGGATGAATTTATCGTGATTCACGAATAATTTACGAATTATATACAAATGTTTAGCAACCACATATAGTACATGAATTACTTAAAACATACGAAAATAGTTCGTGAAATATTTAAAAATTCATCATTTTGTTGCTTTTTGCGTATGTGAGAAAAATAAGTTTCACTTAAATTTTATTTTCTCTCATTTTCATTGGATCAAGATGAAAAAAAACTGGAAATTTTTTTTGAATACGTGTTTTCTTATTCTTTTCTTCATTTTTTTTCTTTTGTCATTTCTTTTTCAGTCAAATTCCACATAATATTTTTCTTTCTTTATTTTTATCTCAACCCAAACACGACATATATGTTCATTGTAGACAGTAACGTAACTATGAAATTTTTTTGACCTGAACGAAAATGAAGATGATGCAAATAATATTTTTTTAAAAATATCAAAACAAAAAAAGTTAAGAAGTGAGAGAGAGAGAGAGAGAGGAAAAAGAGTTAAGAAGTGAGAGTTAATGAGAGAGAGATAAGGGGATAGAGGAGAAAGTCGAAAAGAAAGAGAGAAAGAGATTGTGATAATACATAATTAAAAAAATTTCTTGCCCTGCCCTATCAGGGCAAGTTGTACACAGTTTCTTCTGTGCCTGTTGTATTAGTATATGAATCAAAATAAAAATAAAAAAGGAAAAATAGAAACAATATTAAGAGACGAAATACAAAGCGTACTTTAAAATTTAAATTGTGTATTAACTGTACAAAAGATTTTATACGGTAAATGAAAACCACCCTGAGGGGGTGAATATGGTGTATGACACAAATTAAAATTTTAAGCACGCAGCAGAAGAAATCAGAGTGCACACAATCATAGATTTTAACGGAGCTGGCTCCCCGCCTACTCGCCGACCTTAACCCAGAGGATTTGACCCTTTTTGATAACCCTAAAAAAGAAACCTGATCACACTTACAGGTGTCGATCCTACCGGTACAACATGATCACATTTTCGGTAGTGACCAAACCGTCATAACCTGATCATTCTTACTGGTGGTGATCGAACCGTACAAAATATTTAACTCAAAGAATATAATCCCAATGATAACTTTTGGGTGAAGTTATACGATAATACAATCTCACACAAATAGAAATCTAACTGATCTAAAACTGAAGTAATAAATCAGAGCGATATCACCATATAGTAATATATGAGATCGTGATCATGTCAGCACAAAGGATTCATCAATCGGAGCTCTGGATCAAAAGTTATGGAGCTTTGACGTTCAGGGATTGAAATTGCAATTCTGAAATCTACATGGACTGTTTTGAACAACTGCCAAATCTATATCTGTGCTTGTTGGCTGAGCAAAATAAAAATATCACTGTTGCATAGTATTCGAGATCATGATCATGTCAGCGTAAACAGTTCGTCAATCGGAGCTCTGGATCAAAAGTTATCGCGCTTTGAAGTTCAGGAGTTGAAATTGCAATTCTGAAATCTGCAGAGACTGTTCTGCATAACTACCAAATCTGGATCAATGCTTGCTGACTGAGCAGAAGATAAATATCATTGTTGCATAGATAATGAAGTTGTGGTCGTCCAGGCGAAAACGGTTCGTCAATCTGAGCTCTATGGAGAAAGTTATGCACTTTTCAGCGTCGTCCGTCGAGCTTCTTCTTCTTCGTGCAAATTTGATGATCTTTATGAAACTTGGAAGAGAGAAATTTGGCCTTGGATGGATGATGTCTAATCTCTGAATATTTTGGCTCAATGGGATGCAATGGGATGCTTCTCCAAGGGAGTGGTCTTCTCCTTTTATAAAGATATAAGTTTCTCTTCAATTAGAACACTTGGTCTTCAAATCTTCAATCAATCTTTATGGTTCATGGATAATTATTGAAGTAGAAGTCCTTTGAATTTATTTTGCACTAGGACTTTAGTAGTCACTCCAATCTCTTTGGAGAATTCAAACTCTTCTTTGACATGAACTCTTAGCCAATTTCAACACAAGTCCAGTTGAAATCAAACTCCTAGCTAGATACATGGAACTTTCAACAAGATCTGCACTAGGATACGTTGATGAAATAGGACGCCTTAATTACAATGAAATTCAAATTTGATTGGCCAATCTCCTAATCTTTAATGTGCATTGTACTTGGATAATTCATGATTAATGTGAACTCTTATTTCCATGAATTATCTTATCCTTCCTCCTTTGAATTTCTAAAAGATGTTTGATTAAGCAATCCTGCATGAAATCTTCTTCCTTCTTGAATGGACTTTCTAAAAGATGTTTGACCAAGTCTTTGCTCAAATTATCTTCTCACTCTTTCTTTAACTTTATGTGAGATGTTTCCCTAATGTAGAATTACAAAATTGCCCCTTCATCTCCTACTTGATTTTTAGCCATCATAATGAATATATAATTCATGGAGAATTATCATGATGTGAGTTAGCCATGTATAATGATCTTTGATTATATTTGGGACAAGTTGAATGATGTAGAACTTACGAAATTACCATTTGGTCGATGTAGTCTTGTTTTGATCTGAAAGTCCCTCAACAAACATATTAGTAACATATGACTTGTTTGTCATCTTCAAAATTAAATGTGTGGCCTAGTTAGTGGGCTAACTAGGCCAACAGTAAATACATAATTATTATTATTTTTAAAATACGTAAAATTGTATTTTATCTAATATGTAATATCACCTTGTCATATTTGGTTCCAGTTTGAGATATATCAAAATATAAAGATAGATATAAATATAAAAATAAGATAGTGTTATGAAGTGCTTTCGATGGGAGACCCTCGGCCTTTATTTATACGGGAATATGGAAGAGTTCATACAATGGTAGGATGT
This sequence comes from Scilla litardierei, assembly GCA_030789695.1. Taxonomy (NCBI): domain Eukaryota; kingdom Viridiplantae; phylum Streptophyta; class Magnoliopsida; order Asparagales; family Asparagaceae; genus Scilla; species Scilla litardierei. The sequence continues at coordinate 294,641,868 of CM061141.1, forward strand.
CGTATTCATGTAGGATACAAACTCCTAATCTCCTAATGATAAGCCCTACATGGGCTTTTACATGGGCCTACATAATGCATTTATAACACTCCCCCTTATCCCGTCATAAGTATGAACTCTGCTCATGAATACTCCGAGAGTCTGAGCATCATATGAGTATCACAAGGGGTGGATACTTCGAGATCCTAAGTTAATGGGATTTGCCTCATTAAATCTTTTGGCTATGGAAAACCCTGTGGAAAAAAGCATAGCTAAGGAAAAAGAGTACAATTCTCCTTTAACTCCCACTGTTCTGTACAAGCTCCTAGGCTTTCAGATCTTTTAGGTATTTTACATCAATCCTATTTTCATCATTCCAAAAACATGTACAAATTACATATATCACCATTGTTAGGCATCAGCTGGATCCAAAATAGCTCTAGAGAGGTGTGCTTGGTCATGTTGCCTCTGATGTGGTCTTCTCAAAGTTGAGTAAGCATGTGGCATTGTCTTCAAACTATGTGGTCAGCTCCAAATTACCCGTCTTTGACCTAGTCGTCACTAGGATGTGAGGTACCACTCAGTGCAACTATGCACTCTCTCGGCTTGCTGCTTGGATGGTGAGGGTCTCAGAATAATATGATGATGATGCCTTCATAGTTTGCTTTGCAGATCTACAGTAAATGGCCGTCCCACCGTAAGTACCCAGTTTGCGACTTCTCATTATGGGGGTCGGACATGTAACCTGCATCTGCATAAGCAGGGATGATAATTCTTTATAATATAAGCCCAAATTTATCGACCTTTGGAGGTAGCACAGGAGATGCTTAACTCCAGTCCAGTGGTGCTTTTTAGGCACTGCACTGTATCTGGCTAGTACATCTACTGCAAATGCTATATGAGGACGTGTGTAATTTGCCAGATAGAGAAGTGCTCCAGTTGCACTTAGATGAGGAACTTCAGGACCTAGAATATCACCCCTTCTTCCTGTTGACGGAAGGGGTCTACATGTACATCCAGTGAACGTACTACCATAGGTGTACTTAGTGGATGACAATGGTCCTTGTGTAAATTCTTCAACACACTCTGGACGTATGTAGTTTGATGTAATAGGATTTTATCCTTTAGATAAATCTGTGAGTCGTGACATATCTTTATTTTGCCTGGGTCTTTCATATCATATTTGATGGTCAAGCTAGAACATATATTTCAGTTTTCTCTTCAGGAGATCCGATGAGATTTAAGTTATTTATAACTATAATATCATATCATGTTATTTACTCTTTATAAAGATGCAAAGACAACATTTAGTAGGAATCCTTGATTTATTAAGGGATTCATTTGGTTGTACAATATTTTATTATCTCTTCAATCTATACAGGCATGTAAAGAAATGAGGAATGCATCTTTATCACAATATCCATAGAGATATGATGTCACAACATCCAATAGCAGCATATCCAATAATTTCATTTGCCAAATCGTAAGATATTCACAACTTATAAATAGGGAGTCAGATGCACCATTTATATAAGTGAGTTAAGCTCATCTCACTTGTTTATTCCCCAGTTTTAGTAGATAAACCTTGAGATATAGGTTGTATCTTATCGCAAATGATTTCATGCTTATATTGTTATTTATACAATATTCTTTATACCCATGGGTTGACACCTGATGAGTGGTTATTTTACATATATTTAGTGGGGTTTATCCATGCATTATCTCATATAAATCCTCATTTTATTGCAACTTCATCATATTATTGTTCAGTTTTACTCCTAGGATGTTCGTGTATGTTTCAGGTTGAATTAGAGCTAAAAAGAGCCAAATGGAGTCAAAGAATTCAAAGGAAGAAGCAAGGCAATGAAAGAAAACAAGGAGATAGAGCGGAAACAGGACCCACGCGGTCGTGTGAGACAACCCCACACGACCGCGAAGCAAGGCAAGGCAAGCAGCTGAGGCAATACGACGCGATCGCGTGAAGGTGTCACAAACAACCACGTCAAACAGGCTTGAGAAGGATATTTTGAAGCTTGGAAACACAGAACGACACGATAGTTTCGATAAGACGACGTGGTCGCGTATACTAACCAATTCTTTGGAAATTTTGACTCAATTCCACACTAACGAAATGGTTATGTCACTTCATTGACGTGACCGTATAGAAGAGTTTAGCCCAAGCCAAAGAGAAGAGGAGCCATGTGATCGCAGGGCTACCCCCACACGACTGTGTGGAGAAGATGCCACAAGAAAGTGTACAACCCTTGCAAAGACTGAAGCTCTGCTTACACCTCTATGGTTATCTTCACTTCTCCTTATTTTTTTCTACGAAGAGTGTCTCGTCACGATTCTAATGCAAATTTATATGTATTTTTCTGAGATCGGAGTGATTTTATACATTTTCTGGAAGACGAGGATGCGTTGCAAAACTGAAACGATGCGACCGTGTCGTTTCAGAGGCTGCAAGTGCGTAAAAGTGAAGGTTTTTTGGGCAGAATCGACGCAACCGCATGGTTCTTCCATGTGGTCGTTTCAGGTCGGGTTTTTCTCGACCTAATAAGGTTTATAATTGGTTATTTAAGGGTATTGTGTGCCGTTTTGAAGGAGGGCCCTTGGAGGCATTTTCTTTCTCTTTTTCATACGTTTTCTTAGTTTTAGGAGTATGGATAGGTTAGATTATGTTTTTGTTTTGGTTTTCCATCGTGGATGCATGTGTAACCTTGGATACTTTGTATTGTACGATCAAAGCTAAGTATTTTCTTTCTCTTTTTGTAATTCTTATTTGTTTATCTTTCTTGTTATTCCTTTGTGTTAATCTCTGTGATTCTATACATGCGTAGTGAGTAGATTTTGATCTAGGGCAATGATGTAGCCCTATTTGTGGATTTGAGCATTTATTGATGAGATTTGATTGGTTGTTATATGAATGATGACTAGAGATATGCTAGGGTGATTATTATTGATGCATATTGATATCCTCCTTCGTGGATAAATAGATTAGTCGATAACGGGATTAAGGGATAATTTAGAGGTTCAATCCCTACATCAATCCATACCGTCGATGCGGTTGAAGAGAGTCAGACACTGATTATATCCCTCCTAGTATAGACCCAAATCTTAATCTACGGAAGTGGCGTTGAGGTGGGTTGAGGACATTCGTTAGACGTAATGCACCTAACGTGTATCGATGCACAACGGAAGTTTGTATCGATACGAGTTAGGTAGTCCTATCATTCACCACAGAAGTGGTGGGTAGGGATAATATGGGGATATCCTATCATGCACCACAAAAGTGTGGGGGAGGAGAATACCCTTAGGTTAGACGACCTCTTTCTATCCCATGAGTTCAATAACCGATCAACACAACTCAATTTGTGTCCAATCCACAATTGGGTGACACCTAAACCTAGATTATTTTTCATTCTATTTGTTTCTCCATATTCTATACATACTCCACGTATCTCTCATGTAGTTAATCATGGCCTAGGATTGAGCTAGTACTCAATTACCCAACCTCCTTGCGGACAACCCGTTAGCGCTACGAGACAGCCGTGCGCTTACAGTTTGTAACTATAAAACTCACATCAAGTTTTTGGCGCCCTTGCCAGGGAGGTTGCACTTGATTGATATTAGTTTAATTCTAGGTTAGTTAGTCTACGTGTAAATAAAAAATCCATCAATAAATATACAAATTCTTTTCCCCCATCACCGCATTTATATTTGTGCTATTCTTTTGTACCACTGACGCACTTTTCTCCTCTTGTTTTCTCATTTGTTTTGCAGGTGCATTTTGGAGACTATGTGGATACCTAATGGATTCTACACTGAAAATTTTTATGCCTCAGCGTCATTTGGTGCTCAGATGGGAGGCCACAGTGATTTTCCACAAGTTGCAATGTTTTGCATAAAGTGTGGGATGCATGGCCATATTTTTACCCAATGCCAATACTATACCCACCCATACACCCCCACACGTATACCTACAACCTGTCCTATGAACCTCACATCCATTCCTCGAGACTTATATGCCTCCACCTCCACAAAAGTCTGACCTTGAGATTCTCCTAGAAAATTTTCTTACAAACCAAGGCCAATTGACTTCACACTCCCCAACCACATCGATTGAAATCCACCTCTAAGAACTTCCCAAAATTTAAACCAAACCTCCATATCACAAGGGCAGTCAGAGATACATGCTAGGAATTCGATCATTGCACATATACCGTCAGGGGAGAGCACTGGGGTGGAGGAGCCATATCTGCCATCAGGGGTAAGGCAAAGCGACACCAAACAGTAAAGGATCAGAGTGCTAGCTTCACCCAATTTAACAGAGAGACTCTTTGGCAAGCTTGGAGGAGATTCAACAGATTGGTGGAGGGATTGCCACAGCATGGCGTTGACACTTTTTGGCTTCTCTGCTACTTTCGTGGAGGACTTCATATTGATTTATAGAAATTCATGATGATGATGAATGGAGACCAATTCGTTGACATGCCGCCTGAAGCAACTTGGAATACACTAAGGATGCAGCCGTATCTCGAGCATCATTGACAACTTGCACCACAGAAGATAACTCATACGATTTACAATTGAAAAATTTTAATATGAGGTTTTTTCCCTTGCAGGTACCACCTCTGAGACACATACCACCGATGCTTGCTCACATCCAGCACTGTACCCCAACCGACATACACCAGATGGATGATGAGCCTCCCATGTGACGATGTGTGAAACAATCCTTCTCATGGAAGTTGTTCGTGAGGAGGAACCACATGAGGGCACCAAGAGAACTTTGAAATCTAAAAAGCCCAAGCTATTCTCCCTGCTTGATCTCATCCCCCACTTCATTCCACGCAAGAGCACCGAAGAGGCCACGGAGCATATACACATCGATGAGGAGGATGCACGTGACGCCACAGACACCACGACTCATTTCAGTAGGCCTGACACATCCTTGCCTCCACCACCACCTCTGCAGGTCCTCTCCATTCCACCAGAGGCATCACATCCACCCGAGCTTACCGCTCCCATTCAGAGAGATTCTCTAGACACATGCTCCCTTCCTGAATCTTAAATTTCACTCTCTAATATTTTAGATTCAGATGTCTCTGACATGACATACTGCCCGTAGGACACAGGTTTGCATTCCACGGAGGTATGCTGGGTCATGTCTGTGCCTGAGGAACACATTGAGGAGGTGAACAAGGAGTTGATTACGTCATCTTTAGAGATTAGCGCATTATTCTCAGGGTGGTTCCGTTACCATGTTTCATATTTTCATCATTATTTTGACTACTCCCTCTAGGATACATTTATTTTGGGGAAGAATTTTTCGCTTCAGGATGATGCTCTTTCCCTTGTAGGTTACAAGTGGATGACTATGAGGGATGCTAGGAGAAGCATTACCAGGTTCAGATGGATTTCATGGTAGGCAGCTAGCTGAGCCACAAAAAGAGAAGGTGGAACAGCTACCTGCTCCGCTGGAAATCTTGGATCCACCCATTGATCAGTAGAATCTGAATCCAGTAGTGGAGATAAATTTTATATTCTTTCTAAGTGGATTGAATAAACTCGCCTACTCTCAATAGCGAGGGGAGCGTATTAGGATTAGTTGTTTTTCTTTGAATAAATCTCACCACCATGCATCACCCACATTTTTATGAACCAAAATCCTTTATATGCTTTAATGCCCACACTTCGCCCTTGTTTCACATTTATATGACTCCAAACACCCACCTCCTCACATTTGCACCCATGCTATCATATAATTCCTCATATTCAGGATATGCCTATATTCTAGCTTGGAGAGGTATTTTTTATGCATGGCACTTTTATAGTCTTCCACTTTTAAGCATTGAGGACAATGCTTGATTTTAGCTTGAAGGAGTTGCACTTTGTGCACACCTAAATCCTTATTAAGAATCCCACCACGCGAAGTCTTTATATGTATGGATATTTTTAATGAAAAGCTTCAGATTTATGCTTTATTCGTTCAATTTCTCATTGTTTATCGTGATAAATGCTTAGGGGGTGTCTTTAATTTAGATTTCATTGCCATATGCTTATTATGTTTATACTCGTAATCCCTGAAACAAAAGTACTAGAAACATGCCGAGTTATTTATATTGAGAATCCATCTTATGCATGCATCTTGGAGTTTTTATTTGAGAATAATGGTTAGTAATCTCTTATGATTTGGGTTAACGGCATACTTGTCCAGTACAAAGGAGTGATGTTGTTTAGCTTGTGCATGTTCGAAAGAAAAAAAGAAAAAAAATAAAAGAAAAGAAAAGAAAAAATGAAATGAATAAATAAGGCACCATTCCTCCAGCTACATCGAGTAGTCAGGTCCTCGTGCCTCAGGAAGCATTGCGACTTTGAGCCGAAAGGTTTAGCTTGGAAGAGTGCATAAGAATAAAGTTTTCTAGTTGGTTTGAGCTTGTATGTCTGAGGGGTCCTTCTTGGCCCAATGCCCTAAGGTCATCTGACCTGGGAGTCATTGACCCAACGCTCCTTACACAAACCAACTTAGAATCCAAAAAATGGTGAACATAAGAACATGAGCGAAGCTAGCAATCACACGAATCATGTAAAGATAGCGTGTCGTAAACACCACTTCCCTGATGTATTCACGACCCATTTTATGGTACAAATTCTTCCTCAATCATTGTATAATTTCGATTCCCATTCTAATAACCTATGCAGGATAGAGGAAACATTTTGAGATTTTAACATAACTGTGATAACATGTATTACATGTTAATTTATATTAGAGATAATGCTCTAAGCTATGTCTTGATAGATTGATAGAGATTGATGTACTAATCAATTCCATAATCTGAAAGTTTTCATTCTCCATGTATATATGCTTCACATTGTGAGATTCTTGATTTTATTTATCCCATGCATGCATATCTCACTCTACTCTCTTACGTTGTCTTCCTCGATGAAGAGGAAGAGTTTTGCTTGGGGGATTTTTGATGTGTGGTTATTTTGTATATTTTTAATGGGGTTTATCCATGCATTATCTCATATAAATCCTCATTTTTATTGCCACTTCATCAGATTATTGTTCAATTTTACTCCTTGGATGATCGTGTACGTTTCAGGTTGAATTCATGCTAAAAAGAGCTAAATGGAGTCAAAGAATTGAAGGAAGAAGCGATGCAAAGAAAGGAGATCAAAATGAGGAGATAGAGATGAAACAAGACTCATGCGGTCGTGTAAGACACCTCCACACTACCACGTGAAGCAAGGAAAAGCAAGCAGCTGAGGCAATACAACATGATCACGTGAAGGTGTCATAAACGACCGCGTCAAACGGGCTAGAGAAGGAGATTTTGAAGCTTGGAAACCCATAACGACGCGGGCTTTCGATGAGACGATGTGGCCGCTTAGACTGGCCAATTCTTTGGAAATTTTGACTCCATTTCCACACTGACAAAACGGTAGCATCAATTCATCAACGCGACTGTGTAGAAGAGCTCAGCCCAAGCCCAAGCCAAAGAGAAGAGGAGGTACGCAGTCGCGTGCTACCCCACACGACCATATGGAGGAGATGCCACAAGAAAGTGCATAACCATTGCAAAAACTGAATATCTACTTACACCCCTATGGTTATCTCACATCTCTTTATTTTTTATTCGATGAGCTTCTTGTCACGATTCCAACGCATATTTATTTGTATTTTTCTGAGATCGGAGCATTTTATACATTTTCTAGAAGACGAGGCTGTGCTGCAAAATTGAAACGACACAACCGTGTCGTTTCAGAGGCTACAAGTGCATAAAAGTGATGGTTTTTTGGGGGCAGAATCGACGTGACCGCCTGGTTCTTCCATGGGGTCGTTTCAGGTCCGATATTTCTCGACCCGTTAGGGGTTCTAATTGGTTATTTAAGGGGTTTGTGTGCCGTTTTGAAGGAGGGCCGACCCTTGGAGGCATTTTCTTCCTCTTTTTCATACTTTTTCATACCTTTTCTTAGTTTTAAGATTAGAGATAAGTTAGGCTAGCCTTTTGGCTTGCTTTTCCTTTATGGATGCATGTGTAACCTTAGATAATTTGTATTCCACGATCAAGGCTAAGTATTTTCTTTCTATTTTTGTAATTCTTATTTGTTTATGCTTTCTTGTTATTCCTTTGTGTTAATCTATGTGATTCTATACATGCGTAGTGAGTAGATTTTGATCTAGGGCAATGGTGTAGCCCTATTTGAGGATTTAAGCACGTATTGATGAGATTTGATTGGTTGTTGTATCAATGATGACTAGAGATATGCTCGGGTGATTATTATTGATGCATATTGATATCCCCCTTTGTGGATAAATAGATTAGTCGATAACGGGAGTAAGGGATAATTTAGGGTTTCAATCCCTACATCAATACATACTATCGAAGCGGTTGACGAGAGTCAGGCACCGATTAGTGCCCTTCTACTATAGACCCAAATCCTAATCTACGGAAGTGGCGTGGAGGAGGGTTGAGGACATTTGTCGGACTTAATGCACCTAACGCATTTCGATGCACAATGGAAGTTGGTATAAATACTTGTTAGGTAGTCCTATCATACACCACAGAAGTGGGGGGTATGGATAACATAAGGGGATATCCTTTCATTCACCACGGAAGTGGGGGGGAGGGGTAGGAGATTCACTTAGGTTAGATGGTCTCTTTCTATCACATGAGGTCAACAACCGATCAACCCAAGTCAATTCGTGTCCAATCCACAATTGGGTGACACCTAGCCATAGATTCTTTTTCATTCTATTTGTTTCTCCCTGTTCTATATATACATACTCCACGTATCCCTCACATAGCTAATCATGGCCTAAGATTGTGCTAGTACTCAATTACCCAACCTCCCAGAGAACGACTCGTTAGCACTACGACGGCAGTAGTGCGCTTGCGGGTTATCAATGTAAAACTCACATCAACACCTTTTAGTGTCTAGACTTCAGGTCTGAACACTTCACGTTTCATAATCGAGTCCAGCTCAGCTTTTATTGCCTCGTTCCATGTTGGCCAATCTCTACGTTTGCATTTTAGCAACAAAGTATGGATTGATATTATTTAATTATCATCCCTTTTGTGATGTAAGTGGCAATATAATACGTGAATATATTATTTACAATTTGTGTTCTTTCTGTCCAACACATCTCCAGTACGTACAAAATTTAATTATATTTCATTTTCTCCCAGATTCTCCGCTTCTTGGGGTTCCGGGAGCGGTGAGAAAATGGACATGAGATCATTATTATGTGGTATTATTGTCTCAAGTCCTCCAGGTGTTTTCTCTTTCTGGGAATTTTATCCTTGGAGCCTGGTGGTATGCCTCTTTTCAAGTGAGTAGCATCCACATCTGCTGCTGGTGGATTGCATCCATTCTTGGGGATGTCAATCCTAGCTAAAGTATTAGCAGCATGGATGTGTGAACTTACAAATTTTCTTGTTATCAATAACTATGTCCGATAACGTTGAACAGTTTTTATTGAATGTGGAGGATCGTCAGGATCTCCTTATCACATTTCATAATTGTCGGATCATAGATTTTTATTTATTTCTGATAGTTTAAATGGTTGGTGGGCTTTCATTCTTCAATGAGTTAAGCCTAGTACGGGAAATGTGGACACATCAATGCACAGTCTTTGGGATGTGCTTTTAACGCCTCCCTCATTTGGGGTGCAAGGTATCTATAGATTCCAAGGCAGCGTTAAGGTCCTGATTTTGTTTTCTGTGGTATTGCTATGTGGATGTAAACTGTGCAATCAAAAATACTCAAATGAGAGATATTTAGTGGTGTTACATATGCAAGTTGCATCGGAGAATAACTCTGATTCCCAGAGGGTCTGAGCAGCATGCAAGATTGCATGTCCCCATGCTGTTACCAACAACTGGAATCAATGGATATGTAATCCATTGGAGTCATTTTAATAATCGACTTATCCAGCGCATTTTGGGTGTCAACACATGCTTCAGGGTGTTCAACTATTATTCTAGTTTCAAATTATTATTTATATCCCAGGATTATCGAATGTGCCTGCTATTTTGTTAATTTTGTCCTAATAGCTTTAGAAAAGCTGGATTGAGGTTGGATAATAGGCCTTCTTATGACCATTTAGAGGATACATCGAGAAGTACAATAAGGTACTGTATCAGCCCTTCACGAGAAGTGGATAAATCCATAAATATCTCAAGTACTCTCAAGGTAAAAGTCTCATTATTTTATTTTTAATGGAGATATTTTCATAATTGGTTTTTACTCCATAATAATGGAGATTCACCTTTCTGAAGAATATTCGGGTTCTTCAAATTATTTTCATGGGATTGGGATATGATGAAGTGCATCATCACCGATCCTGGGTGTTTAAACCACTTATATCAAAGTATAAACTTATACGAGTTCTGGCATATTTGTGTGCTCCATTAATTTTACTCTATTCTTCGAATTTCGTATTGTATGGACTTTTTGAAGGTACATTCAAACGCTCATGTATGGTCTTCAAGTCATTTAATTTTCTTGAGTCGTTATATACGAATATTCGGTATTTATATTTTACTTTCAATATGGATTTCATATCGACGAATATCCTTGAAACTTGGTGATTTTCTTTTTTCATGTTTTCTGAGAGTACTGGGCATCCTCACATTTTGTTCATGAGTTTACATGCTTGCAATGCTTGATCCTCAAGGCAGACATCCCAAGATGGTACTGCGAGACTATCAGTAGGGTGAGATGCTTTTGGTAGCATGTGTGATGAGTGATCATGCGGATGGTAAAATTATCCACAATTTGTTTGGCAAGTTCAATAAGTCAAACTTGTAGCAAGCATAACCATTGCAACAAATAATTCAATGCAAAACATAACAATTTTTTCTCAAGTTATGGCATATAAGAAAAACTCTTCATACGATTTATTTCAGTGCATAGAAGTATAATTATTTAATTGCTATCTACAACATTTAATGAAAAAAAATACTCTTGACAATTATACTTTTGGCGACTAGTTAAGCAAATTATTGTTTTCAAAATCTTTATGTGCTCGAAGAATAGATAAGAAAACAATAGCTTGATTTATTTTAGCTTTTGTCTTGAAACTAGCTTTATAAAAATCTTGCAATTGTTTTTGGCATATTGTGTACCAATGACATATGTAGGTCTTACCAAGCCTTACTGGACTTGGTTAGCCATTGCAATTTCTTGTCGATGTATACTTTATCTTCCATTCCCCTTTCTTTTGTTTTCCTTGAAATTTCTGTGCTCCCATGTTTCCATGTTTCCATTTTATAATCTTTTTCGGAAAGTAGGAACATTAGCATTAATTAGGAGACATATACAAAGGTGTGAGCTCCCCATGTTTCTATCTTTCAATTTTTATTTTTTGGTTGTGGTAGAAGAACCATGGATAAGGGGGACAAATGCAAGGATGCAATTGTCATCTATTATTATATATCTCTCACTTATTTTGTCAAGTCACGACTTCAGGCGTGATCTTATTATTTATTATTTTTAAAGACAGAATTATTGCTCAGGGGTAGATTTCAAGAATCATGCCCCCATGAGGGGAGATAACTTATGGCATCCTTTTGGTGTCTATATTGGTCTGTAATTAGACCATATATCTTGTGAGATCTATTTACCGCGAGGTGCTCATCTAGAAGATGGAAAAAATAACTTTCGCATTATCCCTTTGCATTCATTCATTTGTATTTTATAATGGAAGAAACATATTGGCATTTCAGTTCAACTTCGGGTCTAATTGTCAATAATGATTATTCAAACTTTTTGAAAACAATAATTACGACATGGGCAGTTATACATAGTTATTTATAAGCACAATTGCATGAATTAATATAAAAATCGTAAATTATATCATGCAGATGCAATTATAAAATGAATAGGTAAATTGTGTGGATCGGCTAATCACCACAATAAAGAATGTCCAAAGTCCAGAGTATATAGTCCCTTTTTACATAAATTGAAAAAAAAAGAAAAGACAACTTTGGAAAACACGTGGGTCCCATAAAATTCTTTTTCATCAGGGGCATGTAATGCCCTACGAAGCTACTGCACAAGTACTAGAGGGGGGGGGGGGTGAATAGTACTTTAAAATAATTAAGAAGATAATTCCTAATTATCTTGAAAACTCAACCAACAATGCAGAAATGTAAATATAGACAACAAATAAATGCAATCGCAAACAGACGATTTAACGGGTTCGGATCCACCCAAGTCTCCCCGACTTGTTCCCGATGATCCTACGTCCCAAACACCCGGATCCCCTCCGGACACTTGAGTTAGAAACTTCTAACTCAAATTTGCACTATGAAATACTTGTAAAAACCTCCACAAGATCAAAGCATACACAAATGAAATTGTGACTCCCACAAACCGGGATCACAAACAAACTCTCACAACCGAGAGCGAAACTTGCAATATTCAAATGTAATTGAAATATGAAATGCTTACCACAAAAACCTATGCCTTGAGTAAAACTTACGATTTAGGGCAAAGAGGATTTTGGGGAAGATGAAGGCACTAAACCCTAGCTCCAAGATGTAGATCAGCGATGGAGACCTAGGAAGTTGTTGGTGACCTAGAATCAAGCTCTTGGCTTGGAAGGCTCACAATCAATGAATCTCTCTTTTGAAATAAGAGTGAGGGAGAAATTCAAGAGAGAAATGAAAGAGCTTTGAATGAGGATTAAGTGCTTCTCTTTGATTCTCTAAAGATCAATTAATATCAGCCTTGAATGCTATGAAAGCAGCACTCCAAGTATATATAGGATAGAGGAAAGAGAGAGCAAAATTCGTGGCATTTAATGCTCCAACGGCTCTATTCTGAAGGAGACTAGTCGGTCAAAGAAGGATCACTGACCGACTAGTTCATCAACTAGTCGGTCGGTGATTCAACATGAACTGACTAAGAGGTGAACAGTGAATAAAGAAAGTTCAGACTTAAAGAACTAGTCGGTCCAAGAAGCCTTGCCAACCGACTAGTTTCACAACTAGTCGGTCGGTAAGTGAACTTTGACCGACTAACAGATGAAATAGAGAAGGCTGAACACAAGATGAATTAGTCGGTCTAAGAGCAAGTGCTGACCGACTAGTTTATCAACTAGTCAGTCGACAAAAGTACTTTGACCGACTAACGATAAACAGTAACTTAGGCTGTACAGTAGAAGCTCAACTAGTCGGTCTAAGAAGGATTCATAACCGACTAGTTTCACAACTAGTCGATCGGTGAACCTTCTTTGACCGACTAACTGTAAACAGTAAGTGAGCTAGAAATTGAGAAGGCATTCTAGTCAGTTCAAGAAGCTTTGCCGACCGACTAGATTGCCATCTAGTCGGTTGGTTCTTCTTTTTGAACCAACTAACATGCACAAGAAGTTGCGAATCGAAGTGCGAAGCTTCGGGAAAGTTCGTATGGACTTCTACTAAGATCCTAGCTCTAAGATATGAGCGTTATGAAGATTAAAACGTAAGACTTACTCAAGGCTTAACATTCTATGAAAAGAAGCTAGAAGACTATAAATAAAACTTGACAAACCGTCTTCAATCGCTTCGATTCGAATCTCTTGACTTCAATACTGGTCCTTGAGCTTCAACGAAGCTTTAGGCTCACGATCACGCGCTTTGAGAAGTCTCTAGACGTCGCTTTTGATGTTCATAGAAGTTTGGCGACGATCTCCACAACTGCGCTCACACAGAGTTAGTTCACGATATTTATGTTTGTTCATCATCAAAACCAAATCCGGAGAATCAATACTCAACATTCTCCCCCTTTTTGGTGATGACAAACCAACATAAATAATAATCAAAAATATTAATTCAAATGAAATTTACTTACTCCCCCTGCATTGATGGCACGTTAATTCCAAATTAAATAATAATCATAAGCATCAAGCAGACGAGTAAAGTATAAAATGTGAATCAATTATTGAAATATCGGATTCGAAATCCATTTTTATATCTTAACTCCCCCTGAATCTAACACATCAAATTAGATTTACGGTAAATTGCTTTGAATTATCATGTAGCACATTGTCATTATTAATTCTCTCTCCCTTTGGCATAAGCAAAAAAGAGCGGGAGGAGATCAACGACAACAACAATGGCTTCAAATAAAAGCACGGGAGTCATAGAATACGACCACGGTCCAAATGACACCAAAGGAAAATACGAATTAAATCAAAGCGTGCCAACAAGACCATAGTCGATTATCGAAAAATAAAATCATCAAAACTAAAATTAATTTCACGAATTGAGTTATGGAATATACTCTCCAATATCAACATTCTCGATGAATTAAGTGCATGGAAATCAATTCTATGTTTTCATAGAAACAATTTCTATTAAATCAAATATAATCGTCGAGCGACGAAGTCAACATCAGAGACAAATATATAATATATAAAATGTGCACACTGAAGTAAAAGTCAACACGATGTATATATATATATATATATATATATATATATATATATATATATATATATATATATATCAGAACATGATACAACAAAATGTATACATCTGCCAACATACAAAAATCACGATCGAATGATCGGAGCACAACATATATCACACATCACAACATATATCGAAGTATCTCAAAACATACAGACATCCATCCAAAATACATCAAAATACATCAAGATACATCAAAATATCAAGAACCACCTAAACTATCCTATCCCATTCTCTCACTACATAAAATATCATCCAAAGTGCATAGGGAGAGTCCTCCAAGCAAGCTCAGGAGGTGGAGGCAGGGTCAGCAGCAATAGCAGGCTCTGCCGGAGGGGTGGTGGTCACAGGATCAGCAGGAGTGTCCACAAACGGAATAGTCGCTACGGGAGTGGCCTCGGGAGCACCAGACGAAGTATCAACCAGAGGAATGGTGGGAGCAGGTGTGCTATCGGGGGCACCAGCAGACGTAGCAGCAGTAGATGTACCCTCTGGGGCACGAGCAGTAGATCCAATAAGCTCCTCGAGCTCAGCATCATCCATCTCCTCGTCGTCAGAAACCGACGGAGGAATCTCAATGCCCATGCGAGAGCAGACGCGAGCGAGCATCTCCTCGGAACGAGCACAACGAGACTCCACACGTCTCAACAAACGTGCAAGCTCAGCGAGAGTAGGAGTAGGAGGAGCAGCTGAAGCAGAGGCAGAAGCTGAAGGGGTCGTCCTCTAAACATGACGAAGCGCCGCAAGAGACTTCTTGACGGCCGTCGCATTCAGAGGGGGACCGAGGGGACGCTCATCATCGGGAGGAAGAGGGACCCGGAAGTGACGGAAGCCGAGAGTCAAAAGGCAAGGGTATGGAATATGGGCTGACTTGGTGGACTTTCGAATACATTCGAAGGAGTCCATCTTGTCAAAAATTATCCTTGCCCAATTGATCTCGATCCCCATGAAGATGGCGTAAATGAGTTTGAGGAAAGGCTGGGAGGGTAAGCTAGATGAGCCGTACTTTGGAAGGAGGCACGACTTCAAAATAAGATTCAAGACCCAAGCGTTGGGCTTGAAAGATTTGGATGGGACGCCAATCATGGCAGGAGGGATGACATGGAATATCTCGGAGAGCATGGACTGGTCAAGAACAGAAATGTCATCGATAGAGATATCGACAGGGAGGAGGCCAGAAGAGGAGACACCTATCAAATCCCCTAAGATTTCTACCGTGAGGACTATCGGTGTCCCCAAGGCAGTCGTCTCAATGGAATGGGTCTCGTCGTACTGACCGCGAACACGGTTCGTGTAGAAAAGCTTGACTAGACGGGGGTACGGGTGTGGATTCGCCTTAGGGTCATATTGAAGATAAACAATAAGACCACTAGACGAAAGAAGATTGGCAAGGTGAGGGAAGTCAGAGAACTGAACGAAGTGCTCCAACAACAGAGGACAGTGTTCTATACGGTTGTAAGCCGTGAGACACAACGGGTCATCACGACACAACGATATATCTACACCGCCAACTGGCATATGAGCCTTCCCCTTAGGCTGACGAGTGCTAGAACGGGGTGGAGGAGTAGGATTCCGAGCGGTGTGCTCGGTCTCCGGAATATATTTCGTGTCGGAATCATCGAGAGGAGTGGGAGCACGGAATGAAGCTGGAGACACGGGATGAGATCTAGGCTTGGCGGTTGCCGTCCTCTTCTTCTTAAGAGGAGGCGAGGAAGACGATGGATGGGTCGATTTTGATCGGCGTTTAGGTTGCGGGGGGTCTGAAGGAGGCGACTCTACAGTCATGGGTGACGGACGCGAGGGTTCGATAGGAATACGTGTCCTCGCCATAATCGAGACGAGACACGCACGAAATCGAAAGCTAAACCCTAGAACAACCCTAGGCCGAACTGAAATCGAAGAAACCTTAACCCTAGAAGCAGAAATCAAACCCTAGAAGCTAGAGGAGAGTGAGGAGATTCACCTAGGGGAGATCCACGGCCGGAGATGGTCGGAAAACGGCCGGAATCGACGGAGACAACGGAGGAGGAAGAGGAGTTGACGGGGTTTTGGGGGTTGAGAGAGAATATCGCACCGACTAGAATGGGAATAAGTCGGTTAGATAGAGCTTAAGTCGATCGGAAGTTGAAAAGACAAAGCAGTCCCCGATGCATTTAGTCGGTCATAGTTCAAGCGCTGACCGACTAGATGACGATCTAGTCGGTCGGCCAATGAGCTTGAACCGACTAAGTGCAAACAATAACTGAAGCCAAAATTTAGGGCTTGAGTTAGTCGGTCTGAGTTTCACTGACCGACTAGATGGTGATCTAGTCGGTCGGTCAATGAACATGAACCGACTAACAGAGTTCAAAAATTTTAGAAGTTGAAATTTGAGTTCTCTCCTAATCGCACTTGGACGAAACATCGTAATACTCTCATTAATCATTATACTACCCCATTAAACATCGAAAATCTTAAATTTGACGTTCATGAATAAATCGAGCATAAATTCCGAAAATTCAACCAAAAAATCCAGAAAATCTCAATTAATCTAGCATGAGCATATATAAACGAAATTTAATAGCATGCAAGATTATTGAAAAATATGAATCATAAATCTCGGATTCAACCATAATCCCCAATTCTCGACGCAACCGCACAAAGGAGTCTTCCTTGAGTGGTTTCGTGAAAATATCGGTGATTTGCTTCTGGGTTTCAACGCACACTAATATGATGTCCTTTTTAGCAACATGATCATCTAAGAAATGGTAACGGACATCTATGTGTTTAGAACGGGAATGGTGTACCGGATTCTTAGAGAGACATATTGCAATTTGGTTGTCCACCATGATAGGGCAAGTATCACAGTTTATACCAAAGTCTTTAAGAGTGTGTCTCATCCAAAGAACCTGAGCACACGCGGCACCGGCGGCAATATATTCCGCCTCGGTGGTTGAAAGTGATACAGAATTCTGCTTCTTGGAAAACTAAGAGACAAGAGAATTTCCTATAAAATGGCAAGTGCCACTAGTACTTTTCCTGTCGGATTTGCATCCCGCATAATCTGCGTCACTATATGAGATTAACTCATATGTGCTAGACTTTGGATAAAGTAACCCAAAGTCAAGTGTGTAACTTAAATAACGAAAAATACGTTTTACCGCTACTAAGTGAGATTCCTTAGGTTGAGACTGATAACGAGCACATACACATACAACAAACATAATATCGGGCCTACTTGCGGTAAGATATAGTAAACTACCTATCATACCTCGATATAGACGAATGTCTACATCTTTTCCAACCGTATCTTTATCAAGATGCGTAGTCGTGCTCATTGGAGTCTTATTCCCGGAGGCATTCTCCATTCCAAATCGCTTTAGCAACTCCACCGTGTACTTGGTTTGGTGGATGAAGATTGCATCGTTCATTTGGTGAATTTGGAGACCTAAGAAATATTTGAGCTCACCCATGTGGCTCATCTCAAATTGATCCTTCATAACATTAAAAAACTCTTCGTAAAGAGTGAAGTTAGTAGCACCGAAAATGATATCATCAACTAAATTTGAACTAAAATTTTATCATTATTCGAATACTTAACAAATAATGTAGAATCAACGTCTCCCATTTTAAAACCCAAATCCAAAAGAAAGTTCTTTAGACGGTCATACTAAGCTTGAGGAGCTTGTCTCAAACCGTAAAGTGCTTTCTTAAGTTTGAAAACATGATTTCGAAATTTTTCATTTATAAAACCCGGAGGTTGAGAAACATAAACTTCCTCAACAACATCTCCGTTTAAAAACGCACTTTTTACATCCATTTGAAAGAATTTAAAATCTTTATGGCATGCAAAAGATAATAATAATCTAATAGATTCTAATCTAGTTACCGGAGCGAAGGATTCTTCGAAATCTATACCTTTCTCTTGCCGATAGCCTTGAGCTACTAACCGAGCTTTGTTCCGGACGACGATTTGGTTCTCGTCGGTCTTGTTCTTGAAAATCCACTTCGTTCCTATAACGGTGTGGTTCTTCGATGGCAATGGAACAAGCTCCCAAACCTCATTCCTCTCGAATTGAATGAGTTCCTCCTCTATGGCTAAGATCCAAGCACTATCTTCGCATGCTTCGTTAATATTCTTTGGCTCTATCGAGGAGGCAAAGGCACAAAGAGCGAAGTAGTTGACTTGAGATCTCGTCTTGACACTATCAAGGATATTGCCAATGACTTGCTCATGAGGATGTTCACGAACGGTATGAAGCCGTTTGGGAATTCCCTAATCACTAGGAACATTCTCAAAAGATTCATTAGTAGGGTTAGTATCAATAGAATCATTAGAATTAGAATTACCAATAGAATCACATAAGACATCCATAGAGTCATCATCATTAGTAATTCTAGTCGAGACAAAACCTTCATTAAATGAAACATGAAGTGATTCCTCGATCGTTGAGGTTCTTTTGTTGTATATCCGGTAGGCTTTGCTACGGGAGGAATATCCAACAAATATCCCCTCATCGGATCTTGGATCAAATTTTTCCAAACTACCATACGTGTTTTTAATAAAACATTTTGCGCCGAAAACTCGAAAATGTTTAACTTGAGGCAGTCTACCAAACAACAATTCATAACAAGTTTGTTTAGTGCCGGGCCTCAAAAGTATCCTATTAAACACATAGCAAGCGGTATGTACCGCTTCCACCCAAAATTGATGGCCAAGTTGGCTATCATCAAGCATAGTGCGAGCACATTCCACTAGCGTCCTATTCTTTCTCTCAACTACACCATTTTGAGGAGGCACACGAGGGAATGAAAAGGTGTGAGTAATACCAACTTCATCACAAAAAGTTGAGAAAGACTCATTCTCAAATTCCCCTCCATGATCACTACGAATAGTGACAATGGTGGTTCCAATGAGATTTTGTACTTTCTTAACAAATATTGTGAAGTTTTCAAAAGCATCATTTTTGTTACTTAAGGAAAATACCTAAGTAAATCTAGAAAAGTCATCAACGATGACAAGTCCATATCGTGCATTTCCTAATGAAGCAACTCTAGTTGGCCCTAAAAGATCTAGATGTAAAAGCTCTAGAGGCCGCTTAGATGAAATGCTTTTCTTAGGTTTAAAAGACGATTTTGGAAGCTTGCCTCGTTGACACAAGTCACAAAAGCTTTTCTTTTGAAAGACAAGCTTAGGGAAGCCTCTAATAGAATTTAACTTGGAAAGCTTAAAAAGTGTTCCAAAGTTCACATAACCAAAACGTCGATGCCATAAGTGTTGTTCACTTGTGTTGGCAAAGAGACATTGTTCATGTGATCTTGGAAGATCTAGGATATATATATCCTTATGGCGTGTGCCGGAAAATAATAAATCATTATCTTTTCTTAAAATATGGCACATTCCTTTCACAAAGCTAACTTTGTAACCTTTGTCACAAAGTTGGCTTATTGAAATAAGATCGTGGTTTAATCCTTTAACAAGGTAAACATCACTTATAAGTGGTTTAGAAGGATTACACACTTTTCCAACACCTATGACGGTTCCGCTCTCGTTGCCTCCAAAGACTACCCGGTTCCCATTTGCAATGGGTACCACTCCGGAGAGCAATTGAGCATCACCCGTCATGTGTTTTGAACACCCGCTATCGAGTATCCAATTATTCTTGGAGCCAAATTTGGATTTGTTGCTCCGTTTCTTTTTCTTGAGTACCTAAAGATAAACATATCATTCCATGGTACCCAAGGTCATTGGGTCCTAAAAGATTAGACCTTTGGAAGCCAAGTCCAATTGGACTTAGACTTCCCCATATAATTATTATTATGCACTACATTCATGAAATAAGAATTCATGTAAACTTGTTTTTCATCCAAATTTGTGTCCTTGGGCTCCAAATAGTGAAGATTTTGGGAGCCCTATTCCTATTGGGAGCATGCATGCGATGTTGATTTCTACGTGATGCATGTCGTGGATAGGCATATGACACATGATGAAATAGTGCATGATGATAATTATTCATATGATGATGTGGGTGAACATATGCATGTGGAGGAACACGTGCGTGAGGGTGTCTCACATGGTGTGCACGTGCCCGTGGATGTGGTGCATAAAAATCATCATATGTGTGAACATGTGGAGTAGGATGAGTGTTCCTACGTGGCATAGTATTGGTGTACATATAGGCATGACCCTTCTTTGGAGGTCCACCCAAAGTGGGTTTCTTTCCAAACGAGCATGTGTACGAGGTGGAAGCACCATTGGTAGATGAACTACCAATAGAGTGTTTGCTACCACTCGTTGAGGCATCGGAAGTTGGCCTAACAAAGGTGGTAGACAACTTGGACGAATTTCCCATCTTATACCCCAAGCCAATGTGGTGATTGGCCGGAAGTAAGTCATTCAGGATTTTGTCCAAATGATTCTTACCTTTATTGAATTTGTTAATTCGGCCTAATGTGCACTCATATTTCTTGGTGAGAGAACGCATAGAAGCATCCAAAGTGGACACTTGCGATGTGAGCACATAAACACGAGATTTGAGACTCTTATTCTCAATACTCAAAGTCGAGTTTTGAGAAGTCAAATCCGCTATCTTGTGTTCCTCCGAATCCTTAATGTGAACATGCTCAAGTTGAGATTTGAGATTCACAATCTCATTTCTCAAGTCTTCAACAACGGTGTTGTTGTTGATGACGATAGGCTTAGGTGAGGTTTGGAGACTAACTAACTCATCTTTGGTCTTAGTGTATCTATTAACTAATTTAGAATATTTAGACCAAATTTGCTCGTTAGCTAATCTAAGGTCATCCATAGTTACCTCATCGTCGCCTTCATCCTCGCTATCATCAGAGGAAGATCCTTGATCATTTTCCTCTCTAGCCATGAAGCACATGTGTGCTTGCTCCACTTGCTCATCATCCGACTCTCCACTTGAGGAATCCTCGGAGTCGGTGAATGTCCCGACAAGCCCTTTCTTGTACCCTTTCTTGTACTTCTTTGAGTTGTCGAACTTTGGCGCCTTCCATTTCTCCTTGTGTTTGTTTTGAGGACAATCCGCTTTCATGTGTCCTGGATTGTTGCATTTGAAACACAAATGAGCAGAGGCGTTAGAAGAACTAAATTTAGATTTCTTCTTGAAATTACCTTTCCGGAAGAACCGGTTGAACTTCTTTTCCATGAGGGTAATGGATTCTAAGTCCAACTCTTCTTTCGATTCTTCATCATCGGTAGATATTGATGTAGATGGAGCGGCCTTGAACGCAATCACCTTTTTCTTTGGCTCGTCTTGCTTCAAGTAGGACTTCATCTTGTCCTGCAACTTAAGTTTGCTATCCTTGCGTACCTCATAAGACATTAAGGTACCCATTAGTTGAATAACCGTATACTTACTCATATCATTACCTTCCTCGATGGCAAAGGTACGTTTCTCCTAACAAGAAGGAAGTCCGTCAATGATCTTTGAGACTTTCTCCTTTTGGGTGTAGGTTTTCCCAAGAGCCTCCAACTCGTTGGTGATGTCAACGAAGCGAGCATAATACTCCTTCATCTTCTCACCCTGTTGCATATGAAATAATTCGTAATCTTTATTTACAACTACGAGTTTAGAGTCTCTTACCCTACTCGTTCCTTCATGTAAGATGAGGAGGGAGTTCCATATTTGATATGCACTCTTACATGTGCATATCTTGTTGAAGTCCTCGGGCTCCAAAGTACATTGCAAGGCGTTCATTTCCTTGGCATTGCTTACCTCCGCGGCGACCTCCACGGTAGTCCACTTCGCGAAATCTTCTTCGGCGGGCTCGACATACTCCGACATCGTGGCTCTCCATAGTGAAGCACTCCGGAGGAAAGTTTCCATCCGGCATTTCCAGTACCCATAGTTGGTGCCGTTGAAGAAGGGAGGCCTCGTCGAGGAGTGTCCTTCCATCACCGAAGAAGCTCCTTCACGGTTCCTGAAGGTGCTGTAATCTGAAGGTGGACGAACGGTCTTGTTGTCGTTGGTAGACATAGCTAGGTACTTGGCTTTGATACCAAATGTAATGCCCTACGAAGCTAATGCACAAGTACTAGAGGGGGGGGGGGGATGAATAGTACTTTAAAATAATTAAGAAGATAATTCCTAATTATCTTGCAAACTCAACCAACAATGCGGAAATGTAAATATAGACAACAAAGAAATGCAATCGCAAACAGGCGATTTAACGGGTTCGGATCCACCCAAGTCTCCCCGACTTGTTCCCGGTGATTATACGTCCCAAACACCTGGATCCCCTCCGGATACTTGAGTTAGAAACTTCTAAATCAAATTTGCACTATGAAATACTTGTAGAAACCTCTACAAGATCAAATCATACACAAATGAAATTGTGACTCCCACAAACCGGGATCACAAACAAACTCTCACAACCGAGAGCGAAACTTGCAATATTCAAATGTAATTGAAATATGAAATGCTTACCACAAAAACCTATGCCTTGAGTAAAACTTACGATTTAGGGCAAAGAGGATTTTGGGGAAGATGAATGCACCAAACCCTAGCTCCAAGATGTAGATCAGCGATGGAGACCTAGGAAGTTGTTGGTGACCTAGAATCAAGCTCTTGGCTTGGAAGGCTCACAATCAATGAATCTCTCTTTTGAAATAAGAGTGAGGGAGAGATTCAAGTGAGAAATGAAAGAGCTTTGAATGAGGATTAAATGCTTCTCTTTGATTATCTAAAGATCAATTAATATCAGCCTTGAATGCTATGAAAGCAACACTCCAAGTATATATAGGATAGAGGAAAGAGAGAGCAAAATTCGTGGCATTTAATGCTCCAACGGCTCTATTCTGAAGCAGACTAGTCGGTCAAAGAAGGATCACTGACCGACTAGTTCATCAACTAGTCGGTCGGTGATTCAACATGAACCGACTAAGAGGTGAACAGTTGATAAAGAAAGTTCAGACTTAAAGAACTAGTCGGTCCAAGAAGACTTGCCAACCGACTAGTTTCACAACTAGTCGGTCGGTAAGTGAACTTTGACCGACTAACAGATGAAATAGAGAAGGCTGAACACAAGATGAATTAGTCGGTCTAAGAGCAAGTGCTGACCGACTAGTTTATCAACTAGTCGGTCGATAAAAGTACTTTGACCGACTAACGATAAACAATAACTTAGGTTGTACAGTAGAAGCTCAACTAGTCGGTCTAAGAAGGATTCATAACCGACTAGTTTCACAACTAGTCGGTCGGTGAACCTTCTTTGACCGACTAACTGTAAACAGTAAGTGAGCTAGAAATTGAGAAGGCATTCTAGTCGGTTCAAGAAGCTTTGCCGACTAACTAGATTGCCATCTAGTCGGTTGGTTCTTGTTCTTGAACCAACTAACATGCACAAGAAGTCACGAATCGAAGCGCGAAGCTTCGGGAAAGTTCGTATGGACTTCTACTAAGATCCTAGCTCTAAGATATGAGCGTTATGAAGATTAAAACGTAAGACTTACTCAAGGCTTAACATTCTACGAAAATAAGCTAGAAGACTATAAATAAAACTTGACGAACCGTCTTCAATCGCTTCGATTCGAATCTCTTGACTTCAATAATGGTCCTTGAGCTTCAACGAAGCTTTAGGCTCACGATCACACGCTTTGAGAAGTCTCGAGACGTCGCTTTTGATGTTCATAGAAGTTTGGCGACGATCTCCATAACTGCGCTCACACAGAGTTAGTTCACGATATTTATGTTTGTTCATCATCAAAACCAAATCTGGGGAATCAATACTCAACAGGACAGCCTTCGCCTATATGGAAATCGACATCAGTCTTGGGAATTACAGTAAATTCCTCACTACATTTTCTCTCAAAAAAATAAAAGTATGGGAAAATAAAAGTGGGACTTAAAAGGTCGATCCAAAACCACAATGTCGCCATTCATGCAAATTTGTGCTCAAGACATTTTTATCACATTTTATCACATATCTCACATCACAGATTCACATGATATGTAAATTTAAATATTTTATGCTTAATAATTAATTGGACCACGGGGCAATGTCATATACCGTTAGGTTAGATGACTAACGTCAGAGCGGCCTTTGGATCCTCATAATCATTACGCTGATGCTTACAAAAATATGCCAATTATATCCAAAGCATGTTAAATAATATGTGATATGCAGTAGATATATATAATTCTAGATCAATATGCAGCTGAATTAATAATCAAGCACTTATATTAAAATCAGTGTTATATTTCTACTAATAATCTTATTGTATTATGTGACTCGCCCCCGAAATTTCTTGGAAATACTACCTAAAAATGCATTTTTTGGATGTCTATGGTGGAAGCGGAGGGTTCGACCCGAACCTTCCGCTTCCACCACCGACCTTGTGGGGGGGGGGGTGTACCGGGGACGAATCCCCCCGTAGTATGGACCAGGTCAATGGGGTCTAGTTCAAAAATCGTTTTTGAAAAACTTAGCAAAGCCTACTATACAGTCGTCGCCGGTGGCGAAAACTGTACGTCGTTGTAGTGGCGGTAGGGGGTCTGGTGGCCTAGGGCTGTCGGCCGGCGGTTTAATTTTAAGTTTTTTCTAAAGAACCCTAGATTAGGTTCTGATCGTCGCTACTAACGACGTCAGTAGACCGCTACTGCTGTAGCGGTAGTGGGGGAGTAAGGTGGGTGGGGTTGTGCCGATGGCTTTGGGTCGACGGCCGGCCAATGACTATAGATTTTTTCAATGTTCGGCCGACGGGACTGGAGGCCGATTTACCGCTACCCTAGGGTCGATGGCTAGTGGCCACGCCCACTCCCCTTGAGGGTTGGGCTGGTGGCCGGTGGCCGCTGCCCTAGGGTCGACGGCCAGATGCCGATGCCCTTCCCCGTGAGTTTTTTGTATTTCAATTTTGTTCGATCTTGGGTATTGCAATTTGATAATTATCATAATCATGATAAAATATACTGTGTTTTTAGGTATAACTCAAGATCGAAGAAGACGAACGTATGGTTCTGATTTGTTGTCCACATGCGGGCAGTCCTCTGTCGTCCTTTAAAGATTTCACAGTGTCTGGTCTCTCTCTAAGGAAGCGCATGCTGATAACATGTTGTGAAGTGCTTTCTAGGGGAGAACCCTGTCCTTTATTTATTAGGGAATATGGAAGAGTTCATACAATGATAGGATACCGTATTCATATTGGATACAAACTCCTAATCTCCGACTGGAGAGGATAATCCATACATGGGCTTTTACATGGGCCTACATAATACATTCATAACAAATATATTTTCTTTCTTTTTAAAATACAAAACCGAAGAAATAATGCTCAACATGCAAAAAAGGATAATAGGTAACAAATAATAATAAATAAAAAGTGACATCATTAAGCATCAAACTTAGACCATCTAGTTTCATAGACCAACGCCTTATCCATTGGGCCATAAATATTGTGTTGGTACACGATAAAATTTTTATTTTCTTTTATTTTCCTAGAGAGCCCATGTCACAGTTCAGCATATGATTGTAGATGCTTTATTTTCTTTCAGCGTATCATCTCTTAGTATGTCTGCATACATGAGTTCCTATTTGCACTTGATATGATTGTCGATTGTTTTTATGCCCCTGTGAACGGCTTCGATCGCATCACATAGAATTAGATGAAATATGATGCAAATGCAAATGGATTATTTTGTATCTAATTTTGTATTTGATTTCCATAATATTTGACATGTCTAAGTTTATATCTACAAATGCTTGTTCAAATGCATATATACTTTAAAAAATTAAGTAGTATGAAATGTTATATCTTGCTTAAAATTGCTATACTCAGGCGATCTTATTTAAAAAATGAACAGTAAAATTATGAATATGTTGTAAATAGATAATGATGTGTATGAGTGGATAAGATTGTATCTATTTAAGAGATTGTATCTCATCCATGTGTGACTCTTCCTTCCTCTATAAATAAAGGCCTGGGGTCTCCCCCAGAAGACTATGCATTCATAACACGTTATTAGCACGTTTCTACCCACTAAGAGAGAGATTGGATCGTTGCAAAAGCCTTGACGATTGATAGAGGATCTAAAGATCGTAGCAGCTCGGACATTGAGGAACCAGATCCAAACCTCGTGTAGGCATCTCAACCATCGCTAGATCTGAAGGTCGGATGTAGAGGTATTCAATAATATCTTATTTTTTATCATGATCATGATGCATACAACGTCGATCATATAAGATCGGACAAGAAAAAATCGATTTTTATTCTCCCTAGATCACAGACGACGACTTTCTACTGTCGATCCTAGGGAATAACATCAAAAACCCTATTTTTAGAGTTCATAAAAACAAACAAACAAACAAATTATACATATAACCCAACACACGGCCCCGCCCCGGCACCCCCACTGCCAGCCGTTATGGCCCTCTACCACCCGTGCTCCATTACCCCCTCCCCTTACAGAGGAGGCACACAGCTTCCTAGAGCAGCGACGTTACCCTTTAGGTTTCGAAACTTTTCAAGAAAATAAAAAATACCGTCAACTCGCACCGTCGGCGGCCACAGCCGTGCCCCCTCCTTCATGGAAAAACCCCGCCATGGGGAGTGGCGGCAGCAAACCCCCACCCCCACCTAATATTTACGCTTGGGCCATTGGCCCAAGCCTTCAATAAAAAATTAAAGGCCTGTGGGCTCAGCCCACATAAAAAAACACGATGTGGGCTGAAGCCCACAACGATCTTTGGGCTCCGGCCCACAACGATCTATGGTTTCTTACCGACAAACAAAAAATAAGACAAAATGCTGCAGACCTGTTTTCCGCAGCCCAGTCTATGGGCTTCAGGCCAGCATGCCGAGTTATTTATACAAAAAACCCATAAAATGCTACGGGCCTGAAGCCCGCAGCTCAGGCCCACATGCCAAAATTTTATTAAAAAAATTAAAAGGCTGCATGCCTCAAGCCTGCAGCCCATGCTGCGGGCTTCAGGCCCACATGACAAGATTATTATGAAAAGAAGAAAAGAAAAGAAAGTGGGAGTTTAATGGCCTAATAAATACAAAAATATGGAAAAATATGGGGAAAATTTGTGGATTTTTCTGGGGGCGTATGGGGACTTTTGGGGATTTTTATAAGGGAAAATGGGAACTTTTGGGGAATTTTTGAGGGCATTAAAAGGAAAATTTCTTCCTTTTACAAACCAAAATATAATAGGGCACCTTTCAAATTTATTTGAATTGACTTCTTATATGCACAACTGATTAATATCATATTTTAATATATGATGCATATTTTTGGATCAAATATATATGGCTTGCATCACACTTTACTGCCACTTTTCTAGGATAAATGTATGCTATGTTGTGCTATCATTAACTTAATAATTTTGAAGATCATGCGACCGCTCTGCCATTAGTTACATAACCTAACGGTGTATGACATCGTCACGTGGTATGGATAATTATTAAGTATTAAAACTGATGTATTTATCCTATTCTGAATTTGTGATGCTTATGATGCGTTATGAACATGTTTAATGAGCACAAATCTTGCATGAATGGCTGATTGTGGTTTTGGATCGGCTGTTTAGTCCCATATTTTACTTTTCCTGCCCTTTTCTTTTTCTTTTGAGATAAATTGTAGTGAGAAAAATATGTAATGCCCAAGACTAATGACCATTTCCATGGAGGCAGAGGCCACGCTTAAAGATGAAGATTTTCAATGGGACCCAAGTGGTTTCCAAAGTTGTAGTTTTCTCTTTCATTTGTGTAAAATGGACTATAATATGGACATCGGGAAATTATTTTTATGTGGTGACTGGCCGATCCACGCAATTAGCTTATTCATTTAAAATTGCTTCTGCATGAAAAATGTTTTTAGTATTATGCAAAATTGTGCTTTTCTTAATAAAATGGCAAAAATTGCAAGCGTTGATTTCGAAGTACTGGATGCATCATGGAAAAATTATCTCAGATGACAGCTTGATGTTAAATTCCACTTGCGAGCTAAATCCCTCATTTCTGCCATTACAAAAAATGGAAAGGCGACAGACATTGATAAGGCACAAGCCATCATATAAATTCTTCGACACGTGGATAAGACCATAAAGGCTGAATACCTTACGGTCGAGGATCCCCTAGAGCTGTGGATTGCCCTTGAGGACAGATACAAACATCAGAAAGATGTTATACTTCCAAGGGCACGTTATGAGTGGGAGAACATGAGACTTCGGTACTTTAAGTCCATAGTTGAGTACGACTCTGCTTTGTTCAGCATCACCTCACGCCTGAAGTTGTGTGGTGAGAAAGTCTCAGAGGATCGCATGCTGAAAAAGACTTACATGTCTTTCCATGAAAAAGATGCGATATTAATGCAGCAATACCGTGAATGAAAGTTTACTAAGTATTCTGAGCTGCTATCATGTTTACTTATGGCTGAACAGAATATAGAGCTTCTACTTGCCACTAATAACATTCGCCCTTTGGACAGCCCCTTCCTAGAAGCTCATAACACATTTTTTTACCAAAAAGAAGAAAGATAATAAAAGAAAAGGATAATCCCCAGGGGACCAAATAAAAAGGCCAGATGACAAGTCCACCAGCAAAGAAATGAAGGGTGGCGGAAGTTCACTTGGCATAGACATGACAACAACATAAATAATCCACCCTCACCTAGAAGGGAATGGGAAGACCAGTGCCATAGCTGCATGAAAGGACACAGGTCTAGAGTGTGCAGAACTCCACGACACCTCCAAGATTTGTACAAAGAAAGCTTGAAGAAGAAAGATGAAAAAAAATTGGTGACCACCCCGGCTCCAGTCCAGTTCACTACTGAGGACTTTGAAAAAAGACGACTTATTTGATTAGCTATTTTATCTACTGTGCATATATGATTCATCTTTTAATAGATGGAACACTCTCATGACTGCTTAGTAGACAGTGCATCGACACATACGGTCCTTCAATACAAATGCTATTTTTATAGCATTATACCATATGAAAGCCAAGTAAATACAATATCAGGGCCATCAAACATTATGTAAGGTTCAGGGAAAGAAACACTGTTGCTCCCAAATGGAATAGAAATACAAATAAAGGATGCATTATTCTCTCCGAACTTAAAAAGAAACTTATTAAGTTTCAAGGACATCCGTTTAAACGGGTTCCACTTAGAAACTTCAAATGTGAACAAAAAAGAATATCTATATGTAACATCTAAATAAAAAGGAGTTGAATCCATACTTGAATATTTTGAGAGTCTTTCAAGAGGCCTCTATCATACAAAGATTCAGAGAGAGGAAGCAAATTTGATAGAGCACCTGAAGTGCACGATATCAGCCAAGTTTCTACGTAGGCATTATAGACTTGGCCACCCTAGATTGATTCTGATGCACCTTATCTTATCCCAATCCTATGGGCATGACTTAAAGAACCCGAAGATTCTTCAGAAGGGTGAATTCCCTTGCATCCCTTGCTACAAGTAAAATTAATTACAAGGCCATCACCACTAAAAGTGGACAAAGAATCTCCGAGCTTCCTCGAAAGAATACAAGGAGATACATGTGGACATATCCACCCCCTAGTGGGCACTTTCGGTACTTTATGGTACTAATAGATGTATCCCCAAAATATTCGTATGTATGTATAATATTGACCCGCAACCTAGCTTTTCCAAAGCTGTTGACACAAATAATAAAGTTGCGGGCACATTTTTCAGACAACCAAATAAAGAAAATATGTCTGGATAATACTGGGAAATTTACCTCTCGGTCATTTCTGAAAGGTTTTCTGTTACCTTAAGGCTCAAAAATCGACGTTTGGCTTAAGTCGGGCGGACGACTAAAGTAAATAAAGTAGCAGAAAACAACTTAAATCCATTTTAAGTTAAGCCCTAACAAAATCAAACCCAATTCAGAATCTCTACTATCCCGGTGTGGGTCTGACCAACTCCTAAGGATAGATCTATAATATTTAACTGTAATTAAAATATTAAACTACTAACCTTTTCCTCGCACGTTAGCAAGGCACATAATCCCACGAACTAGTGCCCCTTGTTGGGGCTGAGCCGCTTCTCCTGAACCGAACTGCGTCCCGAGGTGAGCAATCCCCGTGTCGCCGAGCGAACCAGGTGCTCCAGAAAGTTTCACCTTAAGTGGATCCTCCGTCAAACTTCGGATCCGAATCCGAACTACTTCGTAGCTTTGCAAGAGCCCAAGCAGGAGCAAGGAAGAGTGAGGGAGAAAGAGGGAATATTATTTAAGCTGGATCCGGGCTTACTCACATTTAATGGTGCTATGCGGATCTGAAGCTTGGTGCAATTTTCAAGGAGGGGAGCTAGCCCTTATTTATATAGGGAGCTCACCCCTCCTCTGTTTGGAGATGTGTATGCCCTTGAGGCAATTTAACTTTATGTATGTGTACAAATATCTAGTTCGAAATAACACTATGCTGTTTGGTAAGAATTAAATTAAGTTAATAATACTGTAGTCTACATTAGAACTTAGGCAAAGTCTTGAGACTTGATGCGAGGTCAAACATGTATCAAGATGGAGATCTCGATCATGGAGAAGTGCTTGACTGTTTGTAGCATAAGTCTAAAAATGTTCGTGGTTGTAGATGTTTCGAGAAAGGATATCTTCACATCGGATAGGCCATTGTGTCTTTGTCTTCACCATGGAGCAGTGACGATGATCTCAAGGTCATTTTGAGTTGGCGAATTGAAGGAGAGACACAGGTGCTCATTAGAGAATGAGTTCACCCGAACGGCCCAACAAGAGTTATCATATGGTTAACATTGACTAATCTGTCAATGATAACTCTCATTGATGATAGGAAAGTTGGTCCTTTGACTTGAGCTCATTGTACGAACCTGTACGTGAACTGTGTCACTTTGATCACTGATATAGACTCGGGGCAAGCCTCGTTGAAAGGCCCTTGGTTGGGTGACACTTGAATCATGCGAGGAGAGTAATGACCAAGAGAGGATTCGTCTCTCCCATTTATGAAGAGTTAGTGTCGCATGTGTTAGTTTGGTCTTTAGTAAAAACTTTGGCCAGAGTATGTTGGAAGACGTCCAACATTATTTGACTAAAGATCGATGGAGATTAACCGATTTCGAGCTATTGTGGTTGAAAGTTGACCATACCTTAGGCTTGACTAAGCGGAATAGTTTTGACGAAGGGACTAAAACTGTGGTATTCATCACGGGCACAGTCAGAGTGGTCCCGACAATACTCATGTCAATGAGTTAACCACACAATTATGATACCGAAACAGGGACGACACCTACTGCTCGTGGTCTTTACCGTCTGAGGTTTCGAGCCCCATCTGTAGTAGAACCAGGTTGTAGGGTCTCACATAGAGTAAGACCTTCGTCAAGTAATAGGAAGAAATTAGGGAGATAATACATCAGATGTATGGGAATTTATTGTGTCACAAAAGGTTTCTGATATAAGCTTTGTAATATTAAAGATGTGGAATTATTGCATATGATGCAAAAGGTACAAAATATATCGTAAAATGTATACGAATTAATTTTACAACAAAAGCATGAAACAAGCTCAATAAGGAGTCAAGGAATGTCCTGACTTTTTTGTTTTGGTTTAGGCCTAGTAAAGCCAAAGGAAGAACAAAACAAAAGGAAGCCAAAATAAATAAAAGGGAAACCAGCCCAAAAGGAGCTGGTCTTTGAACCCAGCCCAACTGGGCTGGGCACCCAGGTTTGTTTTGGTCCTGGCGCCCCTGCCCAGCGGACGGGGCCCGCCCGTCCAAGTTGTTCAGGTCGGGCAGGTCATATCTGCCCATGCAGGCTGGGGCCTGCCTACCCAGGTGGGTTGGGGTTCGCCCACCTATGCAGGCGGGTGCCACGCCTGAGGCACCTGGCGCCCACAGGTAGGCACCTGGCTGCTAGGATTGCATGACTTTTTTGGCGGCTGGAATTGTTTCGGAAAACAAGTTTTTGACCAACTTTAAGACTGCGTTTGAGGAGTCAAACAAAGTCAGAATGGATCACCATTTGTTTCTATGTGATCACCATTTATTGCTCTTCGACTTGATATATGATATCACTTGCGAAGCTCAACGACGATGGAGGAAAAATTCATTGAATTTTGGCCTCAGTGAAGGTCAAACTTAAAATTTATTTTCTCCTTAAATGTTTAGTCCCACACCGGATATAGAGAAGAGGGGAGGGATCAGCCGCTTATATAAATAGGGGCCAACCCCCCTCCTTGAAACCTGCACCAAGCTCCAGATCTGAGTAGCTCCATTAAACGTGAGCAAGCCCTGATCTAAGCTAAATTAATATTCCCTCTTTCTCCTATTTCTTCCTTGCTCCTGATTGGGCTCTAGCAAAGCTACGCAGGAGATCGGATCAGATCTGAAGTCTTGACGGAGGATCCACTTAAGGTGAACCTTTCTAGAGCGCATGGTTGACTCAACAACATGGAGATTGTTCGCCTTTCGACATGGTTTAGCTGGGGACGCAGTTCGGCCTGGGATGCGGTTCGGCTCGGGAGAAGCAGCTCAGCCCCAACACGGGTAATCTCTTTAGGGATAAAGACATGTTGCTGAAAACGATGCTTCGTGTGGTAGTGAAGTGACAGGTATGCAGTTTAATTTACATGCGTTTATAATTGCAATAGTTTGATAGATCTATCTTTAGGGATTAGTCTGTTCCAACCCAGTGATAGTTAAGATTTTGGCTAGGGTTAATTCTTTAGGGGTGTTCTTAAAATGGGTTTAAGATGATTTCTGATGCTTACTTTGCTTTCGTCGTCCGTCTGACTTAGGCTGGACGTTGATTTTATAGCCATAATGACTCAGAAAACCCTTCGGTGGTATCAGAGCCAGTTTGCCATGATCTTTGGTTTTGCAATTATAAAGTGCATAGGATGCATCATGTTTTCTCCATGAGATGGAGGTTTATTATGCTATTAAAAATTGTTTGTTCCATGTGATGTTTTTATTTTTGAAAATTTGTTTTTTAAATTATATTTATTTTTAAAATCATATGATAATTTTAAAAAACAGATCTTTATAATTATATGATGATTATTAATGAAACTTAAACTTATGAGATAATTTTAAGTTGATTGTTATGCTAAATTTTTTAGTTGATCTGTTATCAAGCTAAAATTTTACGAGATAAAACATTTAGTTGATAATTTTAATGGTTATTTACTTTCTTGTACATTATGTGATAAAACAAGAAAAACCCTTTAAGTTAGCCATTAAAAATTGACTTAAACTTATGAGATAATTTTTAGATAAAGGTGCTATGATTTAAAATTGTTGCAACCATTAAATTCCTAATACTTGATTAGGGTAGCACACTATGATTTACTTTGTTGCAACTTGAATTTTTTAAATACCTAATACATGATTAGGATAGCACCCTAAAAATTCCTTATAGTTGATAATGACCTTAATAAAAGTTATTAACCAATCCTAATAATTTTGAATTTTAGGATTAAACTAGTTGATAGGATTAACTAGTTTTAATGAAACCATATTAATTCGATGTTACACATATAAATAATTAGTATCCTTAAAGGATCATGCACATGTGTCTAGCGTTTTTATGACTAGTGTTGTGGATCACCTCAGCTCGACTGGGGATAGTGATCCTGACTTGACCAAATTCCCTGACCTTGTTCCGTCGGACCACAAGGATACAAATTATTATTATGTGAAACCATCGATTACATCTAGTCAAATACGTTTAAAATATTCTTTAAGATTAGCCGTAGCCCGCCTTGTTTTTTGGATTAGGGGACTAAAAGATGCCTGTCATGGTTGTTGATTCTCCTCAAGCTATGAAATGGTCACTTTTAGAAACCGACTCCATCATACATGAGATGTAGTCCGGTCTTAACTCAAACTACTGCGTCGGGTCTCCTCGAGCGTCGGTGTAACTTAATATTAGACATGAAAATAAGGGCTCGACTAGACTAGTCATTATGGTTTGTTGAGTCTCCTCAAGATCATATGTGACTAGGGATAAAAACGAATAGGGAGTCACATGTGCTGTGATTGATAACAAGTTTATCTACCAACTGTAGAGTCGATCAGCTTGTTGAGTCTCCTCAAGGTTGTGAAGCTCATGGTGGTTGGGCCTCTCTCCTATTAAATGTCTAAATTCGTTAATCTATATGGCTTAAGATGATCGTAAAAATAGTTGGAGGATATAGTTAGATAAAAACCATTTTAACTATATTTAAAAATCATGAATATATGCTAAACTAGGGTAGTTCTATGTTTTACTGGGTGGAATCCAAATCATAATATCCTTAAAAGAAATAAGCCAACTAGTCAAAATATTGGTAAAGGAAAATTTGATAAACCAAACTATTCTCACTAACCCTGCCCGAAAAGTGTCCTTCTTAGCACTGATCTAAGAATAATGATTTCCTTAAGCTCTAAGGTCTATCACAATAAAAGCACGCTACTTAACACTCGCCTCTATGAGCAGGAGCAGCTTGAACATACTGATGTTCAAAACATGTTTCTTCGTATAACTTGATGAGTCTCCTCAAGGTTATATAGAAAACAGTTTCAATCTGCAAGTTTCGAAACGTCGATCAAACTGTTTGGCTCGAAGATGAGTGTAAGAGCGGTACAGGACCATGTATCCAAATTGGATCTTGAGACGAACAACTTATTAAGTCTCCTCAAGGTTGTAAAGCTAAAGTATTTGGATGCATGTGATGCTTGCATAGCTAATATTTGTGTTAGGACATGAAATGTCTAAATGTGATTTAGAAAGGAGAATGCACTAAGGAAAATTCATTAAGACAGAATGTTTGGTCTATCATGAAAAGGCATAGTAGGAGGAACTGAAAATGGGGCATGTTTGATGTCTACAGTTTCAGAATAATTTTTATTGTCACGACCCGCTTCCTATAAACGAGAGGCGAGGCGTGAAAGTCCAATCAGACCTGAAGCTGTGAGGCTACAGTCTGTAAAGCATCTGTAATAACCAAGTAGAGGTCCTTGCAATTGCGAAACAGAACAAAAATAATAATAAGAGAAAGAGAGATAATAACATTAATCCAATCTCAGAATGTCCACCAATAAAGTTTCAACATCACAGAAAAGCCACCAGGCTTAAAAGAGTCTAAAAGGGCCCCAACCATGGCCAACAGAAATAAACGAACGTACAGAAAAGGAGAGGCGCTATGCACCGACAACCTAACAAGAACTAAGCAGAAAGCAA
The DNA here is from genome assembly GCA_030789695.1 of Scilla litardierei. Taxonomy (NCBI): domain Eukaryota; kingdom Viridiplantae; phylum Streptophyta; class Magnoliopsida; order Asparagales; family Asparagaceae; genus Scilla; species Scilla litardierei. The sequence goes on from CM061141.1 coordinate 294,677,476, forward strand.
CACAAACAAAGTCTCTACGACTGATCGCCGGTGTCCTCGAACTCCACGTCAACAGTTGACCCAGGCTTAACATCAACAAACACCTCGTCCTCAGCAACGGACTCTGGCTCAGTAATTAACATGCGACACCCAAAAGAGACGAGGGCGCATGTCAGCAAATTTACAAGAGACTTGTGCAAGGAAACTAAAAGAAAGGGAAACAACCTAGCAGTTCTAAAATATGTGATGACATGGCAGTATAAGACATGGATGCAACAAGTAAGAAAGTGCAACAAGTATGACATGGCAAGGGTAGCAAAGTTACTAACATTCACGTGGATTTATAAGTCAAGTAAACACGTCGTGCACAGATTTTACGCCATTTGGCTGGAGTGGCTGTACGGGCCAACTCCTAAGCTCAAGTGATCGCTTAACCCAACCCCTCCACGTGTAATCGGGCATTGGCTTTTGACCAACAATGTAGCCCGCTTCTGGTTCATGAGCCAGGAAGTGTATTTGGCATAGGTTTGTGCCTGCAACGCAGGTGCCTAGCCTCAATAAGGAAGTATAGTAGCATGTGCTACAAATGCAACATTCAAGCATGGAATGACATGTTATGATGCATGGCATGGCAAGAGTATAATTTAAGTGCGTACAGATATGGAATTTAAACGTGACAGGCATCGCAGAGTATAATTAAAAGGCATACAGATATGGAAATTTAAACGTGACAGGCAGAATGTATGAATGACATGGCAGGGTGTCAGATCTAGCTTCGTTGTCAAGCTAGATCTTAAAGTTGCGTCTAGGCGACTATCATTTCATCCCCTTGTCTCTTTTACGCTAAAAACAAGGAATAGCCTAAAAACATGGCCTAAACACAAGTTGGCAAGTTTCACTTGCCTGAAATACGTGCTGGTATCACAATTCTCAAGTCCAATCACAGATTCAAAACATCCAGAGCTCCCACGCTCAGTCCAACTATCAGCCTACAGTCCCGTATTATTAAGTTGGATTTGTGAGTTACAAAGCAGTAAAAATAATCGTTTTTATTCTTGTATTAACATGCGATGGTTGGGGTTCCTACAGTTAGAAATAGACCCTCACACGGCGCGAGAGATACACTGACGTCGGGTAGCGACGTCAGGGGTTGAATTAATCGAAGCGTGCGACGCTCCACTGCACGGTAGCGATCAGTGTCAACGGTGGACGACAGTGGCAGCAGACGACGATCAGCCGGGTAGTGGCACGATCACCGATCAGTAAGGCGGGGGAGAACGGTTGTACGGAAATGTTAACAACAGATTTGTGGGTGCTCGGGCTGCAATGGTGGTGGCCGACGGTTGTAAGGTTTGATGAAGGACTTGCAGCATCTTAGGGGGGTACGGCAGGCTGAATTGTGGAGAGAGTGTTAGGTGGTAGGTTCGGGGTGAAGGGGGTTACCGGAGGGATCTTCAAGGGAAGGTGGCCGCGAGTTTATAGAGGAGGGTGTTGATCTTAGAGGGGAGATGGGATGCGTCTCAGTCCGTGGAGGAGGGATGAGAAGATGAAGGGCGTGCATGAGCAAGACACTGCTGGCGGCGGCCTATGAGGGAGGGTGGCCGGTGATGGTGTTTTCCGGCAGTGGAGGCCAGAGAAGAGGAGGCTGAGGGCATGGGGGCGTGCGGGCTGTCTTGTGGGGTGAAGGGGGAGGAGTGCCGGTAATGGGAGTGGCTGTAGGTCGGAGATAGAGCAAGGAAGGGTCGACGCGAGGCTGAGGGTGGCCGGCGGCCTGTTGGTGGCCGCAGGGAGCAAGGGTGGCGGTTATCTCGTGGCGGCTGTGATCTTAAAGGGAGGAAGAGAGGGTGTATGGCGGTTGATGGGAGTGTGGGTGTACACCGGAGTCGCTTTGATGGCCGGAGGGCGAGGCAACGAGGGTCGGAGTCGAGGAGGAGGTGAGGCCGCGAGCTTGGTGGCTGGGTTTAAGATGATGGCGGCTGAAGTTGCCCTTGCGTGAAGGGGGTGATGAAATTAGGGTTAATGCTATTTGGGGTATATAAGTGGGGTGTGTTGGGGTTTTGGCGGACCCCCAGAGCTCGGATCCGTATCCGTCCTAATTCGGATGGACCACGGAGGCACAAAAGCGCAGCGGAAAACCAGAAATCAAAATTTCTATACTAGCTAAACTATTTAGCTAGGCTCTGGGGAGCCAGAACCTAGCCCGATCTATGCCGACTTGGAGTGAGTCTGACCACCCCAAGAAGGATCTACACTAGAGCGACTAATTAAAACTACGCTAGAAAAACGCTTAACCACATACCCGGAATCTTGGCCCTGGAGTAGGCAAGATGTACCGCACCGTCTTGAGAAGCTCCTCGTAGCCGAGCCGCGTTGACCCAATCTCCCTGAGCCGCCTCGCACCCTCGCACCGATCCGCCCGAGCTGCTTTCGCCTCCGAGCCGATCACACGCGGTAGAAAGTTTCACTTGAGAAGAAACCCGCATCTTAGACGTCCGGATCAGATCCAAACCCCCTTCGTAGTCGTGCTAGGACTACTCCGGAGAATAGGAAAATAGAGAGAGAGAGAGATTAGTCGCGGATCGAGCTTGCTCTAAAAATCTGGAGCTACCCGATCGTTGACTGGTGTGTTTTTCAACGAGGAGAGTGCACCCCTATTTATATAGGGAGTGAGCACTCATCCTCTCGTTGCGGGCAATGTGGGACAATCCCTATGAAGAGAAAATTCAATTAAGCCATTTGGCTTAATTTCAACTTAAAGTTAGCCTTTCACAAAGCCAAACTTTAACTAATTAATTCTCCTCGTATACTAAACTTCAGACACCAAACAAGCTATCAATCAGAAGAGCTTGGAATGGTGAACGCGTAGGAACTGACGGCGACGAATTTCGAATTCGTTTGACCCCTCAAACAATTGCTCAAAGCTTAGCAATTTCTCAAAATTCGTAGCCGTCATTAGGGGTTTCAAAAAAACCCTAATTTGACTTAAGTTGCAGGCGCGCCCGCTAGGCTTTGTGGGTGCGCCCGCTAGGCTTAGCGGGCGCGCCCACCCAAGGGAGCAAGGGCGGGCCGCCCGCCCGCTGCGCCCGCCCGCTGCTGCAGCGGGCCGCGCCCGCTGTGCAACGGGTGTGCGCCCGTTGCAGTCAGCAGGCGTCGCCCGTTTTGCCTTTGCACATGGGCCTTTTGGCCCAGTGGGTCTAACCCACTTCCCCTTGAACTCTTTCTGCGTTTCTGGGCTCGTTTGAGCTCCGATTTGGACGCGGTTTGAACCTGTGTTTAGACCGGGACGATCCCGTCATCCAGGTAACCCTTTCCAACAAGTTTGTTCCTACTAAATTCGTCGTAACTAATTTACAACATGTTTAGTCAAAATTAGCATCTAATGCAACGTTGTGTCCCTATTGCTATTGCGACTAACTTTCACAACTTAACTTGTGAATATCATCAAATGATATTTCTCTCTATTCTATATTCCTATTAGTAAGACACGAGCACTACTCGGTGTGAGACCCTACAGCCTGACCTTACTACAGGTTGGGGCTCGAAACCCCTAGACGACGGTCACTACGAGTAGTAGCTGTCGTCCCTGTTTCAGAGTCATCATAACGTGATGGACCCTTTGACAAAAGTATCATAGGGTTTGCATTGGCTGTGTCAGTGATGAATTCCGTTAGCTAAAATCCCTTCGTCAAGACTGTGTTATTGTTGGCCTAGGGTATGGTTTACTGTCAACCCTATCAGACAACATTGGTCAGTATACGGCGGTCTTTATTGTATACACGTTGTACTACTTGCAACGTACCCCGGCCGAGGATTAACATAAAGACCGTACTGAGCCTATAACACTAACTTCCCTTTAATGGAAGTGACGAATCCCATCTTAGTCACTTACTCACCTTGGGAGCTTCTGGTGCAGCCCAACCTAAGATCTTTCAGCAGGACTGGTCCTCGAAGCTAGATCATGGGTCTAAGCTATACCGTCCGCTCACAGGTTTGTACAGATGACTTCAGGTCTTAAGGATCAACTAACCTATCATCACCCTAGAGTTATTAAAGACAGATCATTAAAGTTAACCATTTAATAACTCTAACTTGGTCGTTCAGTGAACTCATTCTCCAATGAGCACCTGTGTCTCGTCTCCGACTTCACCAAGTCGAATGACTATGAGATCATCATTACCCGAAGGTAAGACGAAGACATAGTGATCTATCCGATGTGTCGATATCCAGTTCTCAACATATCTACGATCACGAACCGTTTAAGACTTACATTTCTATTCGGTCGCTTACTCACTCATAATCGAGATCTCATCTAGATATGTAAGGACCTAACTATAAGCCTATGGATATTATCTAAGTATATTAATACAAATGATTTTATACTTAGAATAATACGTACCATATCCGGTATGAACAAGACGTATAATCAAGATAAATTGCCTTATGGGCATATATCTTCCTACATCTCCCACTTGCACTTAGGCTATTGATCTCGGTATCTCATACCGTTATAGCATATCAGTCACTTTGACATTTGATATGGCAAACCTAAGAATGGTTCTACTAATAAGTATCTACAACGAATTTTAATGGATTGAAATTACATCTCTTGATCACACAGGGTTGATCCTTTGGAAAAATGATCTGGATCAATTTTCCTAACTTCGTATAGCTAACAGTTAGCTTATACGATTTAGATGTGGGGTCTAACATTTCCGTAAGTCAGTTCTAGCTCACTCTACTTTATTGTGTCAATATGTCAAGTACATATTTGACACCCTAAGTCTATATATATATACGATTAAATCAAAACAATTTTGACTTAATGATTTATATAGAAGATTCATTAAAGTGAAAAATCCTTTTTACTTAGTCCGAAAACGGAACTAAGTATATTAACTTGCTCCCACTGACTTTAAGAATTACCTGGTCAAATTTCTTCAACATAATATCTAAATCATATCTAGATTTATGTGCAAAAATAACCATTTGGTAAGTGCCTCAGATGGAATGTACACGTGTCAGATTCGGTTTGACGAATGAGTCAAGTCAAGATCGTTTTAAGGAATCTTGACATTGACTCGTTCAATCAAAACGTCCTGTACTGTACTTATTCCTTTAACCACATTTAGTATTAACTCTTTTAATAACTAAATGCAGATAATGCGTATTATTGTGACCGCACACAATTTATACGCCCCCTGGAACCTACATTTAACTACTGATTGACTTTTAACATTTAGTCAGCTCCAAAATCAATATTATCGAAGCTATACACCATTATTCGAAAATATACGCAACCATCACAGAAAAGCCACATCCACAGAATTTAAGCCAATTCAATTTCAATTGCAACAAACGAGACATCCATTCCAAAACAACGGGTTCATAAAAAGAACCTTAATTTGTTTATTAAAAATAAACCTTGAGTGCAAAGCACTCATTCATTGTTTTTGATCCTTAAAGATGATACATTTTATTTAAATAAGAAAAATATCATCTCCATCACGATCAGCGTCTCCAGAAGTCTTTGAGCGGTCCCAGCAGCAACTGTTGCTTTGATTGCCGACCGATCTCCGTGCTTCTCCAATCTCCAGTTCTTATCAGCCACCTGTATACAGTACACAGATGTCTATAAGTGTCTCACACTATATGCATGGAAATAATTGCATTTAATTGAATCTTAATTTGTACCTGAGGTAGAGGCATCAGTATGCCCTTTCTTCTTCTCTGCAAGATAGATCTTGCAGTTCCTCTTCCAATGGCCAATCTTGTGGCAATGGAAGCACTCAGATTTCGACGGGGCCCCTTTGTTCTTCTTCTTCCCATTCTTAGCCTTCGCAGGTTGTGGGACCTGCCTCTTCTTCCCTTTGCCTTTCGGCTGGTCGGAAGTAGCAGAGCCAACAACCAGTGCAGTCGGCTTCTTCAAAATCTCCTCAAATTGCCAGAGCATATTGAGGAGACTGGGAAGATCCGTCTCAAGGCTGTTCATTATAAAGCCAGTTATAAAGGGCTTGAACTCGGGAGTTAAAGACTTTAGGATAATGTCCGTGGACATCTCATTGTCCAGGACAAATCCTAACTGGGCGGCGTCCTCTACGTACCCGATCATCTTGATACCATGATCTTGTGCGGGTCCTGTCGTCATCTTCGTGCCCCAGAGGTTGCTTGTAGCTTCGAACTTGGCAGCTATGGATCGCTTGCCATACAACTCTTGTGCATTAAGGAGTATGCTCTGAACATCCATATGTTCATGCTTCCTTTGCAGTTCGTTGGTCATCGAAGCTAGAGTAAGGCATCTTGCCTTCTCTGCATCCCTCTGGTACAACTTGAAGGCTTCATTCTCTTCGTGGGTCGAATCCTCATCGGGCTTATCCGGAGAGTCCTCGAACAATATGTATCCAATCCCAGCTAGGGAAAGGACCAACTTAATGTTCCTAAGCCAGTCTTTATAGTTGGTTCCATCCAGCACGTTCTTTTCTACCATGTATTTTAGACATGAGTCCATTCTGCATTTTATAGATACTTTAGTTAGTATATGTTCGTAGTATAGTTTTAATGGTTTTAATAAAACTATATTCTCCCACTAAATTTATTTAAAGCCATAATAATAAACAATTTATTATAAAATAATATTTGTGAGAGAGGGATCCGACTACCCTGAGTCTGACAACCTTGAGTGTATCTCAACAAGTTGTCCGACTCTGCAGTCGGTAGACAAACTCGTCGTCAATCATATTTACTATGATTCCCTATCGATTTTTACCCCTAGTCATTTGTGATCATGAGTGTGCTCAATCGGATCACAATGGCTAGCCTAGTCGGACCCTTGTTTTCGTGTCTAGCCTGACTTGCCCCTTTGCTCGGTGTATGCACGACGCGCCGGTTTGGGTCAGGTCTTAGACTACATTCTTGGTTAGACTTATGCCGAAGCTCGAGGGATGAGACAACGGTTTCAGTCAGGTTAAGATGTCAATCAAGAAATCGGTTTCTATAAGATTGACATGTCACGGCTTGAGTGTAGCTCAACAACCAGAACATGTTTCTTACAGTTGCCAACTCCTAAAACAAGGAGGGCTACGATTTATCTTGAACAAGATTATTATCGTATTGACTTAGGTATAGTCGATGGACTTACATAGTCATGAATCGACTCCTTGCGGTCCAGCGGACGCGGCCAGGGAATTGACTAAGCCAGGACCACTTGTTACCCAGTCTAGCTAGGTTGGTCCAAAAACTTTAGCCAAGCACATTGACCGACATCATGATCCATTGAAGGAGTTGTCATCAATCTTATGTTTTCCAAACAACTAAATGGCTTTTAATTAAGAGAACTAGTTAATCCTTATCAACTAGTTGATCCTAAAAATTCAAAATTTTTTAGATTGGTTGAACATCTTTTATTAAGTCCTTATCAACTATAAGGTTCTACGTTCAACTCACTACCCCAATCTAATTTGGATTTTAATAAAACCATTCAACTTCGTCTTTTATGAAAATCATTTAATTGAACGTTTTAATGAAATGATTTACAAAACAAAAGGACTACCCTAATCTGGTATTAGGTTCGATGTTGTTTTGTTTTATCAAACATATCATGTCACTATCATGTTTTAATGGCTAACCTAACAAGGTTTGTGAATACATTAATCAACATGAAATGAAGCAACTAACTTTATCCGCATAAAAGAAAGTTTCATTTTTAGTGACATATAAAATGTATTTGCAAGTTTAAAAAATTATCTATATAATACAAACATGCAAATCTAAATTTTAACACTTAAAATTAAAGATTAAAATTTTAAAGCCTTCATAAAAATTTTTATCGCATAAAACTAGGTCGTACAAAATTATCTAATAATTTTAAACCTAGGCCTTTAAAAAAAATTTAAACCTTATTTCTAAAATTAAAATGTCACAAAATAATTTTAGAAACATATATGTAACAAAAAGAAATTAATTTATGTTCCATCTCATGATATAAAATCATTTCTATTACTTACATATTTTAAAATAATTTTAAAACTCTTTTAAAACTTTTAGAAACCTTTTAGAAGCTTTCAAATAAAGTTTTTAAAGATCTCTAACTTTATGTAACTAAAGAAAAATTCTTAAATTTCAAAAATAAAATTTTTCTAAAGTTTACATAAACTTTAAACACTCTTTTAAAAAAATTTTAATGTTTCATAAAAATTTTATAAAGTATTTAAAACAAAGGAGATTACTTTTAGATTTATCGCATAAAAATAATTTGCTCCAAAATTAAAATAAATTTCAGTGTTGCAAAATTAATTTTTGAAACACAAAATATTTTCAAAACTAATTTAACATAAAGCTAAAAAGTTTTGCACATGAAAGTTAAGCATTTAACAATTAAAAAGTCGCTATTGTAGATCTATAGCATAACCGTGGCTCTGATACCACTGTTGGGGTTTTGGCGGACCCCCAGAGCTCGGATCCGTATCCGTCCTAAGTCGGACGGACCACGGAGGCACAAAAGCGCAGCGGAAAACCAGAAATCAAAATTTCTATACTAGCTAAACTATTTAGCTAGGCTCTGGGGAGCCAGAACCTAGCCCGATCTATGCCGACTTGGAGTGGGTCTGACCACCCCAAGAAGGATCTACACTAGAGCGACTAATTAAAACTACGCTAGAAAAACGCTTAACCACATACCCGGAATCTTGGCCCTGGAGCAGGCAAGATGTACCGCACCGTCTTGAGAAGCTCCTCGTAGCCGAGCCGCGTTGACCCGATCTCCCTGAGCCGCCTCGCACCCTCGCACCGATCCGCCCGAGCTTCTTTCGCCTCCGAGCCGATCACACGCGGTAGAAAGTTTCACTTGAGAAGAAACCCACGTCTTAGACGTCCGGATCAGATCCAAACCCCCTTCGTAGTCGTGCTAGGACAACTCCGGAGAATAGGAAAATAGAGAGAGAGAGAGAGAGATTAGTCGCGGATCGAGCTTGCTCTAAAAATCTGGAGCTACCCGATCGTTGACTGGTGTGTTTTTCAACGAGGAGAGTGCACCCCTATTTATATAGGGAGTGAGCACTCATCCTCTCGTTGCGGGCAATGTGGGACAATCCCTATGAAGAGAAAATTCAATTAAGCCATTTGGCTTAATTTCAACTTAAACTTAGCCTTTCACAAAGCCAAACTTTAACTAATTAATTCTCCTCGTATACTAAACTTCAGACACCAAACAAGCTATCAATCAGAAGAGCTTGGAATGGTGAACGCGTAGGAACTGACGGCGACGAATTTCGACTTCGTTTGACCCCTCAAACAATTGCTCAAAGCTTAGCGATTTCTCAAAATTCGTAGCCGTCATTAGGGGTTTCAAAAAACCCTAATTTGACTTAAGATGCGGGCGCGCCCGCTAGGCTTAGCGGGCGCGCCCGCCCAAGGGAGCAAGGGCGGGCCGCCCGCCCGCTGCTGCAGCGGGCGCTGGCCCGCTGCAAGCAGCGGGCCACGCCCGCTGATGCAGCGGGCGCCCGCCCGCTGCACACAGCGGGCCACGCCCGCTGTGCAACGGGCGTGCGCCCGTTGCAGTCAGCGGGCGTCGCCCGTTTTGCCTTTGCACATGGGCCTTTTGGCCCAGTGGGTCTAACCCACTTCCCCTTGAACTCTTTCTGCGTTTCTGGGCTCGTTTGAGCTCCGATTTGGACGCGGTTTGAACCTGTGTTTAGACCGGGACGATCCCGTCATCCAGGTAACCCTTTCCAACAAGTTTGTTCCTACTAAATTCGTCGTAACTAATTTACAACACGTTTAGTCAAAATTAGCATCTAATGCAACGTTGTGTCCCTATTGTTATTGCGACTAACTTTCACAACTTAACTTGTGAATATCATCAAATGATATTTCTCTCTATTCTATATTCCTATTACTAAGACACGAGCACTACTCGGTGTGAGACCCTACAGCCTGACCTTACTACAGGTTGGGGCTCGAAACCCCTAGACGACGGTCACTACGAGCAGTAGATGTCGTCCCTGTTTCAGAGTCATCAAAACGTGATGGACCCTTTGACAAAAGTATCATAGGGTTTGCATTGGCTGTGTCAGTGATGAATTTCGTTAGCTAAAATCCCTTCGTCAAGACTGTGTTATTGTTGGCCTAGGGTATGGTTTACTGTCAACCCTATCAGACAACATTGGTCAGTATACGGCGGTCTTTATTGTATACACGTTGTACTACTTGCAACGTACCCCGGCCGAGGATTAACATAAAGACCGTACTGAGCCTATAACACTAACTTCCCTTTAATGGAAGTGACGAATCCCATCTTAGTCACTTACTCACCTTGGGAGCTTCTGGTGCAGCCCAACCTAAGATCTTTCAGCAGGACTGGTCCTCGAAGCTAGATCATGGGTCTAAGCTATACCGTCCGCTCACAGGTTTGTACAGATGACTTCAGGTCTTAAGGATCAACTAACCTATCATCACCCTAGAGTTATTAAAGACAGATCATTAAAGTTAACCATTTAATAACTCTAACTTGGTCGTTCAGCGAACTCATTCTCCAATGAGCACCTGTGTCTCGTCTCCGACTTCACCAAGTCGAATGACTATGAGATCATCATTACCCGAAGGTAAGACGAAGACACAGTGATCTATCCGATGTGTCGATATCCAGTTCTCGACATATCTACGATCACGAACCGTTTAAGACTTACGTTTCTATTCGGTCGCTTACTCACTCATAATCGAGATCTCATCTAGATATGTAAGGACCTAAATATAAGCCTATGGATATTATCTAAGTATATTAATACAAATGATTTTATACTTAGAATAATACGTACCATATCCGGTATGAACAAGACGTATAATCAAGATAAATTGCCTTATGGGCATATATCTTCCTACAGGGTATACTCAAGAGGTTGGGAGAGGAGTGGACTTACGGAGAGGTTATAATTTGGGTGGTGAATAGCTAGGGAATAATTCAACATGATACATTGATCCTAGGGCTTAGATTAAATCAGTTTTAATAAAGTTTTGAATTAAAGATGAGCTAGGCTAATTACAATCTGGAAGTGATTAGTGGCGAAGGCCAACTAAACGGTGTCCGAAAAATATAATAAAAATACCGGGATGACCGTGTCGCCGAGAGACTCGAGACTAAGAAGATTGATCATAGGCTAGGGCAAAGGAGAACGGAAGAAAAAATAGAAAGGTCTAACAACGAAGGAGAAAGCTACGACACCTCTTCAAACAAAGTCAAATTTTGGGGGAACGACCCGTGAAATTACGTTCCAAAATAATTTCACAATTTAATACTCTTCGAGAGGGTCACAACGGCATATCATATCGCACGTTTCGAATGAAGGACAAGACTAAGAAAAAATACGCGAACTTCAAGGAAAATACGCGGTCAAAGGATACGGAGTCCAAAGGCGACAGTAATCCCAAGTTGGGCACACGTCGAGGGTTGGCTTGCTAAGGATGCAACCAAGGTGCTATGGCCTTATCGACTCAACGACACGACTCACATATAAATCAACAAAACCAATCAGATACCTGAAATTGCTATACGCACAGCCGTATTACGAATAGTGAGTACCGGCCGTTACATCCTACCCACCTTAGAATAAAGTCCGTCCTCGGACTTTCTAACTATAAATATATCTCTAGCCAGACTAGTAGCTATCCCATCACATCACACTATAATTCAAACCAGGTATAGTCATTACAAGTGCTTATATATATGCACTAGGTAGTCAACCAATATCACTACAAATATGTATATATATTCACGCACATTATACACTTATACCTATCATAGTCAGTCAAATTCATACACGTATTTCAGTCATTCGTATAGTCACGTACATCCTCATATAACTATTAAACACTCATTACATACCATGGTATACATACTCACAAACATATAAATAGTTCACACCAGCAAACACAATCGTAGTATTTCACGTATAGATAACTACCTATGCACAAAACATACATGTGTATACTACTCCCTAATATTTCATAGTATACATCCAAAACCAAACACATCAACACACGTAATCACACCATACCATTATTAAATAATGTTTACTATATTTAATATACATTCACCATTACTAGAATTTCACAAATATATAGTCATTCAAATGCACGCAGATACTTCACCATAAATTTACATCACATACAGTCCTATAACTATATTCACGACACGCCACACATACCATAGTCACTAATACATATAACTAAGCACAAACTTATCCATGCATGGTGCACACCCACACACGCTAACATTTCATTCATATATACTAATCATACCATTATATACTCAGCACATCTACACACCTAGTTTAGCTAGCACACATACGTTCACACATGCAAGTCCTTAGTAAATAACTATACCACAAGACCAACACCTATAACTATATACTGGTATAGCGACCCACAATCATGTGCGTAACACAACCAGGCACAAATAATCCTATCACTATACATACATTATCCATCGCTATATTCATGGTACTACACGCAAACCACAGACATATGTAACAATATACTTAGAGTATACCCACTCAAGCTTGAGCGAGACTCAAATAACATATCAGAATACTCTATATACGTAACACGGTATCTATACATATACCAATACCACTCTAATGTATACACATCTACCAACATAACCATATACATACCATAATGTCAATCACACTTAATATTTAGTCAGGTAACACCACATAGTTCAATCACTTTATATACCATAATAATATCACAGACATCAGCACACGTATAATTATAATACCATCCCTAATACATGCATTCATCGTATAGTCACACATATGTAACATATATATTCACACCATATCCATCTACCTATAATTAGTATACCAACACATCTACTTATCCATACCTAGTTAAGATATGCAATAATCGTGTATACCTCATGGTATATACGCACACAACATTCCGTAAAAGCAAGCAATACCAATCAAAATTATAATCCTACTACCATACGTATATCACATATATACTCATGCAGCAAATACATAACTACTTACGTCTAAGCACAATACATATCTACGTACAAGCACACACTCCCACGTACTAACATATAGGTCATATAATAGGCCTGCTCACTTAACTATAAGTACACCTATTATCTTTACACCTAACATACACCTGACTTATATATATATATATATATATATATATATATATATATATATATATATATATATATATATATATATGCATATTAAGAATTCACAAGTATCTTCAAACTGCATACACTACTAGTCTATACTCCAATACAATTTCCAATATATATACAGACATTCCTAAAGTGTTATAAGCTACCCACACATATATAACTAATATCATCCATACAACTTCATATACATCATGAAGAACACTGAGTATGTATATATCACACAATAGGCAAACATTAATATACTACAGGGGAGTACACTCATACGTGAGTGATACGCCGGGGTTCACACACACGGGTCCACACGCTCCACCTATACATGCACCACAACGACATCGCAATAAAATCAATGGGCTCGCTACTATGCTAAGGTTGACACAGGCAACGACGAAAACTACAATAGAAAGGAAACTGAAACCAAAAGTGTAACGAAGGAAAGATCGATAAACACGAGTTCAGATAGGACGAAGATAAGGAGACAGCTTGGTTAGGTGAATCATGGGTATAATTGTGAATGTTTAGGTGGGAAAAGAAAGATGTAATGATACTCTTTTAGGATACAGGAAAAATAGTGTGTAAAAGATATAAGTTAAAATACGAAGAGTACAAAACCAGTCGTATCTCAAAAGTTGGAGTTCTCTTATGCATAAAAAAAATATTGGTGATCGATAAAATGAGTTGTTCGAAATAAGTTTGAGTCGTATATACATAATAAGAAAAATGGGTTATTAGCTTATTGAAAATCATTATAAGGAAGAATAAAACATTCACACGACCATTAAGGACGTAGGTTAGAAAATATTATACGGCAGTAATTTAATATAATTTCGACAAAAATTTCGAAATTCAAAGAGTGAAATTAAATTAACTGAAGTGTAGAAAATTTATGCTCATGTTAAACGCTTTCAAAGTTTTTAAACTGTTGAGAAATTTAAAATAAATAATATTGAAACTACTTTTAGAGGAACCAGGATTTGCCAAAAGAAACGGTTTTATACTAAGATTTTAAAGTACGAGTACGACGTACCTAGAACTGATTTATAAAAATAATTGAAGTTCTATTTAGCTTGGAAAAATATTTTAAAGTATGTATGTTAAGCGGTTAAAATGAATCTCATAGTTTAGAAAAGATGGTATATCGAATTTTTAAAATAGTAATAGATTTTTTAAACCGAAATGCGAAAGTATATGTCAGAAAATAGTTACGGGATAGTAATTAAACTTACAACCAAAAGACTTCAAAATCTACGAAGGTCTCAATTGTAAAGTGAGGAATTACATATATAAGAAGAGGGTTTTAAAAAAAATTTATACGGAGTAAAACTTTTAATCAAGGGAAACCGAAAACAACTTTGAAAGAATCAAGCTTTGCAACGAAGGACATTCGAAAGATCAACGGTTATCGTAATGTGGTGATCATGTGAATCGAGGCAAGGAATATGGTCGCATGATCGAAACATAAACACGACTAGGATATGACTCAGGAAATCTATGGGAAATTCCTACGGTCGACCAACTAAAGATTAGGAAACTTGGCGCTAAGACTTTCTAAGGAACTAGACTGTAATGAACTACGCTCGGCTTGGCCCGAAATCGACGAACCCAAGCGAATGACTAAAGAAATTCTAGAGGTCTATCATGGTCAGAGCTAGACAGGAACCACGAAGGTAACTCCTAAGACGATTATATCAATCTCTAGCATGGAGTCTAGCTAACAATCATGGACCTCTAACTAGCAAGCACAGACGTCTAACTAAGTCTTACTGTAGTCCTGATCTAATGGATTCCCTACTAAGCTGAGACAGATGTTCGGGCAATGGTGGGACCGGAAAGGTGCTCTCTCTCAAGTGCAAGAGTCCGTACAAGTAGTAAAATCTGGGAGTCCAGATGTCGAATCCACGGGAAGAAATCTGTTGCAACCACAATTCAAATCAAATAGAAAGCCAACGAAGAGAAACCAAACACTTTTAATAGTGGTGATGGTGTGAAAGTGCGTGATGGTGATGTGCGAGCAAAGAAATTCGTGTATGAAAATACCTATAAAAAGTTTGCACATGGTATGGGTTCGTTAGGATCAATGATTCGTATTAATTTGGTTGATGAATATATCACAATGAATTCTCTTTTTGAGAGCAATTCACCGGGAAAAATATCCAATATAACTCAATGAATTCTCCTTTTGGGAGCAATTCATCGGAAGATGCCCTTTTGGGGGTTCAAACACAATATTCAAAAATATCGTTGCTAGAGTTATAATACGATATGAAACTCTCTTTTGGAGAGATCAAAACTACGGTATGAAACTCCCTTTTGGGGAGATCAAAACTCACCCTTTTGGGGCGATCATCAACTAAATCAATTCTTTTGGAATCTGAAAAAGTCGATTTACGAACAAAGGTTACAATTTTAACGACGTTTAACGATTAAGCATATGGAATACAACCAAACTAACACAAATAATATCCCCTAACTACTCCATACCATGCACAACAGAGATTTAGCTACACATCATGCAAAAATAAACAAGTTTCATAGCCAAATACTTCAAGTTCATCGCAAAATACAATAGAAAACACCAAAATACGTGATAGAAGTTGAAGAAAATATCACCAATTCTCCTTGAAAAGACTTCAAACTCTCTGGAAATAATAAAACAAGCCTCTGGAATTTTACAGAATTTTTCAAGGGGAAAATACGGCTCCTAGAGCCTCCAATACGCTCAAAATACGCCCCCAATCTCCTTGAATACGCCCAAAAAACCCTAAATACGCTTATATAATAGGCATTGCGGGTTTGGGTTGTGTTATCGGGTCCAAACCCGCACCAAAACTTACCCGAACTCATCTCAGTCGCACATCCAGATCGGATCAAACTGTGGCCGTCCGATCAAGCGGGATTAAACGTGGCTTCGACAGGTGGCAACCGGGTTCGTCTTCTCGCGCCCGCATCCGCAAGCGATTTCGAATCCCAATTGGAGTTGATTCAGCGCCGTTGGATCTGCGATCCAACGGCCTTGAGCGCCTAGCGCTTTGTCCGCTTGGCGTTGTTGTAGACCGTCCGATGGCGCGGTAAACCCATAAGATTGCGCCACGTAGCCCTAGCGGATGTGAATGCCGCTCGAATTCGGTTGCGTTGCGGGGTTAATCGTGTCCGTTGGATTTGAATCTGACGGTCGGAACAAAGCCACGTCGCTCAACGCTGTTTCGAAGTTGCGGGGGTCTGCTCGTCCGTAGGATCCCGATCGGAGCGATGTGGAGAGGCCACGTCGACACAAAATTTCGAATGCTGTCAGCGCCGATCGATGCCGTTAGATCTCGATCGGACGGTCCGAAAAATTCCACGTCGCCCCCTTGTGCTGCACCATCGGATGAGGCGGGAATGCGTGAGATGCTGCCACGTGGCAAGCTCTGATTGGGCAGCCGACCGTATATTCGTATTTGTTGTGTATTTCTTCATTTAATTTGTATTTCTGCATTCAAAAATTCATAGTAACTAGCACAGGTCTTAGAAAAATACAAATAAATAGTCGTTGGAATCGTGAGATCGAGACGGTGCTAGGAAAAATATAATAAGTGCAGAAATACTTCATTATTTGCTGTTTTGTACTCAAATAAGGTGTATTCTGTAATAAATAAATGTGTAGAAAATACGTATATACTAGAGAACAATGTAGCATCACATGAGCACAAAATATGGCTAAATGGGGGGTTAAATATATAATATTGAACCCGAATCACACCCCCCAACTAGCGATTTGCTAGTCTCTAGCTAAAATAGCGATTAATACGGATGATCAATAAAATAATAAGTTCTTTCGATTGCTTATGGCTTGGCTCAATAATACGCATTCCAACATGGTCTTGGCCATCCATATACACATCCATGAACAAAATCCATCACATAAAATTTTCTCTAATTTAGTATGAATAAATAACATGCAAACATCGTTTTGCGCAAGCGAAAGTATAACACGTCGTTATATCCTAGTTTTCTTGTTTCCAAGGAATCGGCCTATCAAAACAATCACTCAAATTATGGGTATTGAAGTTGCTTAGTATATTCACCATTTCTTTTCTTTTATTAGTTCGGTGTAACGCGCATCAAGCAACATTCACAGTAAAATGTATAACTTGGATCGCTCCATCAAATGAGTGAGTTTCCTGTCAATGGCTCCCAAATCAGACGATAATAGGGCATTAGGCCAAAAAGGACCCCTCGGACTGTACTACTCGAGCCAACCAATTATTTATTAGTGACATACATATTCATTCACTTTTCATCATTCATTTTTTTCTTTCATTCAAATTTTTTTCCTTTTCTTTTCTTTTCTTCATCTTTTTGTAAGCAACTCAAAACCCATCAACATGAATATAAACATTAATAACAAAGGCCAAATTCCTCTTCAACTTGAAAACTATTCTAAAAATCGTGTATACTTAAGCTTTTTCATCACATTAGCATGCATGCAATAAATTCAAACTATTTCGAGATATTAATCATGGAAATTGAAAATTTTCATGAATAGCATATTAACGGTAATTCCATGAAGGAAAAATAATTAACACTAGCCACAAACAAATTTTAGAACTCAATTAACGCGTAATCATCCGTATTTGAGGCATATGAAGGAGTTTTAAAAAATGAGATTTGGTGATTTATTCTTCCCAAAAAAAATCCTAAGGTCTCATACACATACCCCCAACTAAAGATGGACATTGTCCTCAATGTCGAAAGGGGTACGAGTTTATTCACGCAAGCAACCTAGAAAGCATATAGAAACTACACTACTGGAAAGAACACACCGTGATCAAATGGCGGATCCCGAATCTTTAATTGTGGAGGAAGTTGTTCAATTTGCTCCTTGCGCTCCTCGGCGATTATTCTTCCTCCAACGACTAATTTGGACCCCACCAACACAACTCCAAGCATCTCTATAAGCTGTTTGCCAATGTCCTGCGAGAGATGAGTTATGTCAGTCCAAATTATTTGAAAATTATTCTCAATGAAAGTATTCCAAATGTAGTCATCAAAATAAGTGAAATAAATTAAAGCGAGTTGACGACTACTCCCTGAAAGATATGCACTACTCTCCGTACGATGCTTGATCAATGGAGAGAGGGATAAATGATTTTGGGACAAAACTGGAGGAGGGCATGGTTCTGAATCCATGGCGATAATCTCAAAACTCTTGTCCCTAGCCGTCTCCTCCTCTCGTTCATCCAAAATTGCTAGCTCGTCCTCTCTTTTGCACACACTTTCTGCCATGTGTATATTTATATTCGTGTCCTCGCTCGGTATACCTGCAATAGAAGATGAACTCGTATTAGTTTCTTTAAATTGAGTTTCAAAATAATTATTTTCTTCTAAGCAAGCGGCAATTAAATTAAGATTTTCAATGGAATTTTGAGTCTGCCGACTACGAGCAAGGAAATTCTCCTGGAAAATACGGCTCCTAGAGCCTCCAATACGCTTAAAATATGCCCCCAATCTCCTTTAATACGCCCAAAAAACCCTAAATACGCTTATATAATAGGCATTGCGGGTTTGGGTTGTGTTATCGGGTCCAAACCCGCACCAAAACTTACCCGAACTCATCTCAGCCGCACATCCAGATCGGATCAAACTGTGGCCGTCCGATCAAGCGGGATTAAACGTGGCTTCGACACGTGGCAACCGGGTTCGTCTTCTCGCGCCCGCATCCGCAAGCGATTTCGAATCCCGATTGGAGTTGATTCAGCGCCGTTGGATCTGCGATCCAACGGCCTTGAGCACCCAGCGCTTTGTCTGCTCGGCGTTGTTGTAGACCGTCCGATGGCGCGGTAAACCCATAAGATTGCGCCACGTAGCCCTAGCGGATATGAACGCCGCTCGAATTCGGTTGCGTTGCGGGGTTAATCGTGTCCGTTGGATTTGAATCTGACGGTCGGAATGAAGCCACGTCGCTCAACGCTGTTTCGAAGTTACGGGGGTCTGCTCGTCCGTAGGATCCCGATCGGAGCGATGTGGAGAGGCCACGTCGACACAAAATTTCGAATGCTGTCAGCGCCGATCGATGCCGTTAGATCTCGATCTGACGGTCCGGAAAATTCCACGTCGCCCCCTTGTGCTGCGCCGTCGGATGAGGCGGGAATGCGTGAGATGCTGCCACGTGGCAAGCTCTGATTGGGCAGCCGACCGTATATTCGTATTTGTTGTGTATTTCTTCATTTAATTTGTATTTCTGCATTCAAAAATTCATAGTAATTAGCACAGATCTCAGAAAAATACAAATAAATAGTCGTTGGAATCGTGAGATCGAGACGGTGCTAGGAAAAATATAATAAGTGCAGAAATACTTCATTATTTGCTGTTTTGTACTCAAATAAGGTGTATTCTCTAATAAATAAATGTGTAGAAAATACGTATATACTAGAGAACAATGTAGCATCACATGAGCACAAAATAGGGCTAAATGGGGGGTTAAATATGTAATATTGAACCCGAATCAGGCAACACGTCTACCAGCCACCTAAGACATAGGAAACGATAAAATTAGACTCAAGGCTTATGACTTGGATGTTTTAATTTATTTAATGGACATTCTATTTTTATTATCGTTGTTCCGATAATTCGCAGTTCCAAAAGTGAGACCTGCATGGGCCACTAATAAAACCTGTCACGACCCGCTTCCCATAAATGGGAGGCGAGGCGTGAAAAGTCCGCTCAGACTTGAAGCTGTGAGGCTACAGTCTGTAAAGCGTCTGAAATAACCAAGTAGAGGTCCTTGCAATTGCGAAACAGAACAAAAATAATAATAAGAGAAAGAGAGATAATAACATTAATCCAATCTCAGAATGTCCACCAATAAAGTTTCAACATCACAGAAAAGCCACGAGGCTTAAAAGAGTCTAAAAGGGCCCCAAGCATGGCCAACAGAAACAAAACGAACGTACAGAAAAGGAGAGGCGCTACACACCGATAACCTAACAAGAACTAAGCAGAAAGCAACACAAACGAAGTCTCTACGACTGATCACCGGTGTCCTCGAACTCCACGTCAACAGTGGACCCATGCTCAACGTCAACAAACACCTCGTCCTCAGCAACGGACTCTGGCTCAACAACTAACATGCGACACCAAAAGAGACGAGGGCGCATGTCAGCAAGTCTACAAGAGACTTGTGTAAGGAAACTAAAAGAAAGGGAAACAACCTAGCAGTTCTAAAATATGCGATGACATGGTAGTTTAAGACATGGTGCAACAAGTAAGAAAGTGCAACAAGTATGACATGGCAATGGTAGCAAAGCTACTAACATTCACATGGATTTACAAGTCAAGTAAACACATCATGCACAGAGTTTACGCCTTTTGGCTGGAGTGGCTGTACGGGCCAACTCCTAAGCTCAAGTGATCGCTTAACCCTACCCCTCCACGTGTAATCGGGCATTGGCTTTTGACCAACACATGTATCCCACTTCTGGTTCACGAGCCAGGAAGTGTATTTGGCATAGAGTTGTGCCTGAACGCAGGTGCCTAGCCTCAACAAGGAAATATAGTAGCGTGTGCTACAAATGCAACATTCAAGCATGGAATGACATGTTATGATGCATGGCATGGCAAGAGTATAATTTAAGTGCGTACAGATATGGAATTTAAACGTGACAGGTATCGCAGAGTACAATTAAAATGCATACAGATATGGAAATTTAAACGTAACAGGCAGAATGTATGAATGACATGGCAGGGTGTCAGATCTAGCTTCGTTGTCAAGCTAGATCTTAAAGTTGCGTCTAGGCGACTATTATTTCATCGTCTAGTCTATTTTACGCTAAAAACAAGGAATAGCCTAAAAACATGGCCTAAACACAAGTTGGCAAGTTTCACTTGCCTGAACTACGTGCTGGTATCACAATTCTCAAGTCCAATCACAGATTCACAACGTCCAGAGCTCCCACGCTCAGTCTAACAATCAGCCTACAGTCCCGTATTATTAAGTTGGATTTGTGAGTTACAAAGCAGTAAAAATAATCGTTTTTAATCTTGTATTAACATGCGATGGTTGGCGTTCCTACAGTTAGAAATATACCCTCACACGGTGCGAGAGCTACACTGACGTCAGGTAGCGATGTCAGGGATTGAATTAACCGAAGCGTGCGATGCTCCCTGCATGGTAGCGATCAGCGTCAATGGCGGACGACAGTGGCAGCACACGACGATCAGCCGGGTAGTGGCATGATAACCGATCAGTAAGGCGGGGGAGAACGGTTGTACGGATCTGTTAACAGCAGATTTGTCGGTGCACGGGCTGCAATGGTGGTGGCCGGTGGTTGTAGGGTTTGATGAAGGACTTGCGGCATCTTAGGGGGTGTGGCAGGCTGAATTGTGGAGAGAGGGTTAGGTGGCAGGTTCGGGGTGAAGGGGGTTACCGGAGGGATCTTCAAGGGGAGGTGACCGTGAGTTTATTGAGGATGGTATTGATCTTAGAGGGGAGATGGGTTGCGGCTTAGTCCATGGAGGAGGGAGGAGAAGATGAAGGGCGTGCATGACCAAGACCCTGCTAGCGGCGGCCTGTGAGGGAGGGTGGCTGGCGATGGTGTTTTCCGACAGTGGAGGCCGGAGAAGAGGAGGCTAAGGCCATGGGGGCGTGCGGGCTGCCTTGTGGGGTGAAGGGGGAGGAGATTCCGGCAATGGGAGTGGCTGTAGGTCAGAGATAGAGAAAGGAAGGCTCGGCGCAAGGCTGAGGGTGACCGACGGCCTGTTGGTCGCCGCAGGGAGCAAGGGCGGCGGTTATCTCGTGGCGGCTGCGATCTTAAAGGGAGGAAGAGAGGGTGTATGGCGGTTGATGGGGGTATGGGTGTACGCCAGAGTCGCTTTGATGGCCGGAGGGCGAGGCAACGAGGGCCGGAGTCGAGGAGGAGGTGAGGCCGCGAGCTTGGTGGCTGGGTTCAAGATGATGGCGGCTGAAGTTGCCCTTGCGTGAAGGGGGATGGGGAAATTAGGGTTAATGCTATTTGGGGTATATAAGTGGGGTGTACTCAAGAGGTTGGGAGAGGAGTGGACTTAAGGAGAGGTTATAATTTGGGTGGTGAATAGCTAGGGAATAATTCAACATGATACATTGATCCTAGGGCTTAGATTAAATCAGTTTTAATTAAGTTTTGAATTAAAGATGAGCTAGGCTAATTACAATCTGGAAGTGATTAGTGGAGAAGGCCAACTAAACGGTGTCCGAAAAATATAACAAAGATACCGGGACGACCGTGTCGACGAGAGACTCGAGACTAAGAAGATTGATTACAGGCTAGGGCAAAGGAGAATGAAAATAAAAATAGAAAGGTCTAACAACGAAGGAGAAAGCTACGACACCTCTTCAAACAAAGTCAAATTGTGGGGGAACGACCCGTGAAATGACGTTCCAAAATAATTTCACAATTTAATACTCTTCGAGAGGGTCACAACGGCATATCATATCGCGCGTTTCGAATGAAAGACAAGGCTAAGAAAAAATACGCGTACAAAGTATACGGGGTCCAAAGGTGACAGTAATCCCAAGTTGGGCAAATGTCGAGGGTTGGCTTGCTAAGGATGCAACCAAGGTCCTACGGCCCTATCGACTCAACGACACGACTCACATACAAAGCAAAAAAACCAATCAGATACCCGAAATTTATATACGCACAACGGTATTACGAATAGTGAGTACTGGTCGTTACAGTTATATAAATGAAAAGATTGTCTCACGTATTGGGTAATGAGCAAGAGTTGTCTTTGGGCCATATTGGGGACATATATCACATTTGGCAAATGTCATCATATTTCTTTGGAAGAAATGTTTTGATGTGATTATTTTGTACAATGATATTGTGGTAAATGTTAATACATAAATGCGCAAGTAAGTAGTAATATCTACCTATGGCAAAATAGACTAGGCCAGACAAGATAGAACAGACTTGACAAGTAATATAAAGAGGGGTATCTAGACCTCTCGTATTATGAGTCGAAAGACACTTGTAGTCTTATCTCAAAGGTATGATGGCCAAAACTCCTTCTTTAAGACAGTTGAAGAATGAGTTGGAGAACTCGTGGTCTCATACATACAGATGTATCTGAATCCAAGTCTGAATTACCAAGGTATGGTATTATTATCGTATTACGACATGGGTTCTTGATGAAACACAAGTCGGATAAAATAAATAACACAATGACAAAAGTATTTGAACTACTTTGATCAGATCGAAGAGGTGAATACTTATTTGTGTGATTCTTGCATAATTGAAAGAAAATGAGATTTTCTCTCATGTCAAATCTCTTATCACATCGGTGTGTTGGGGAGCATGAATCACACTCTATTAGACATGGTGCGATACATGGCTAGTGACTCTGAGTTACAATCCTCCTTCTAGGTTAAGCCCCAGATAATAATGCATAGGTTCTTGATGAGGTTCAGTTAGGACCTTATCAATATGATATTCATCAAATTAATCATTAAGAAGTCATTTGATTACGTGAACCTCTTGAGACAAATGAGTCGAGCAAAACATCATAGTTGATGATGGCCTAGTCAACTTCCAGGATACCATTCGGAGTAGGGACTCTTAAAAATAGCTTGATGTGATCCGAAAAAGGTCCTTGCATGTAAATAAGGTATGGATCTGAGATGACGTGCCCAAAGGAAGTGTTCCCTTTGGCTGCAAGTGAATCATTAAGACAGAAGATTGGTGCAGATGAAAAATAGTGAAGTACAAGTTATGCTGGTTGAGAAATCAAAACTCTTATAAACGTGTTATGATTAAAATTTTTCGTCAACAGCTATATACAGATCTTTTCAGATCAGACTCGATGTCAATGCGTATGATGACCATGAAAATTGGAATATGTATCTATAGTCTTTTTTTCTTAATATGATTTAGAAGAGCAAACAAATAGAGTTTTCAAGGTCAGTGGGAGAAGATAAAAGGCATGTGAGGCCTTAAGGAGCCGGAACATATGTTTTGACAAAATGGTCAAATAGTTTAACATTTTGTCAGAAATGATAATGAACTGTGCAGATGACCAATAACTATTTTGGATAACTATATCTAGCCTCAAGTGAGGATGACAAGCTGGATGAGATCCAGGAAAGACAAATATTATGGATTCCAAGAGACCAAGGAAATGATTTGGATTAGATTCAAATCTATGATTTAGAAGGAACATAGAACACCTTAAGTCCATACAGAAGACAATTTAGTAGATTCACTCACGAAGGCTCTACCACTTGAAGTCTAAAGAGACTTATGTGAAAAAATGGTATGCCATACGGATATAAATAGGCCTGAGTGCAAGTAGGAGATGTTGGGAGATGTGTATGTTCTCGAGGCAATTTATATCTGTGTATGTATACAAACATCTTGTTCGAAATAACAGTAAGCTGTTTGGTAAGAATTTATCTAAGTTAATAATAATGTAGTCTACATTATAACTTAGGCAAAGTCTTGAGACTTGATGCGAGGTCAAACATGAATCAAGATGGAGATCTCGTTCATGGATAAGTGCTTGACCGTTTGTAGCATAAGTAAAAACATTCGTGGCCGTAGATGTTTCAGAAAAGAATATCGACACATCGGATAGAACATTGTGTCTTTGTCTTCACCATGGAGCAGTGACGATGATCTCATGGTTGTTTTGACTTAGCGAAGTCGAAGATGAGACACATGTGCTCATTAGAGAATGAGTTCACCGAACGACCCAACGAGAGTTATCATATGGTTAATATTGACTAATCTGTCAATGATAACTCTCAGTGATGATAAGCAAGTTAGTTTTTTGACTTGATATCATTGTACGAACCTGTACGTGAACGGTGTCACTTTGATCACTGATCTAAACTCGGGGCAAGTGAAAGGCCTTTGGTTGGGTAAAACTTGAAGTGTGCGAGGAGAGTAATGACCAAGAGATGATTCGTCTCTCTTATTTATGGGGAGTTAGTGTCGCACGTGTTAGTTCGGTCTTTAGTAAAAACTCTGGACAGAGTATGTTGGAAGAAGTCCAACATTATTTGACTAAAGATCGATGGAGTCTAACCGGTTTCGAGCAATTGGGGTTGACAGTTGACCATACCATAGTGTCACGACCCGCTTCCCATAAACGGAAGGCGAGGCGTGAAAAGTCCGCTCTGACGTGAAGTTGTGAGGCTCCAGTCTGTAAATCGTCTGGATAACCAAGTATAGGTCCTTGCAAATGCGAAACAGAACAAAAATAATAAAAGAAGAGAGATAATAAAGTTCCAATCTCAGAATAGTCCACAAAATAGTTCAACATCACAGAAAAGCCACCAAGCTAAAAAGAGTCTAAAAGGCCCAAGCATGGCCAACAGAATTAAACAACGTACAAAAGGAAAGGTGCTACGCACCAATAACCTAACAAGAACTAGCTGAAAGCAACACTGAATAAATCTCTACGACTGGTCGCCGGTGTCCTCGTACTCCACGTCAACAGTGGACCCAGGCTCAAAGTCAGCAAACACCTCGTCCTCAGCAACGGACTCTGGCTCAGCAACTAATATGCAACACCCAAAAGAGACGAGGGCGCATGTCAGCAAGTCTACAAGAGACTTGTGCAAGGAAACTAAAAGAAGGAAACAACCTAGCAGTTCTAAAAGTATGCGATGACATGGCAGTTTAAGATATGAATGCAACAAGTAATAAAGTGCAACAAGTATGACATGGCAAGGTAGCAAAGCTAGTAAACATTCACATGGATTTTACAAGTCAAGTAAGCGCGTCGTGCACAGGGTTTACGCCTTTTGGTTGGAGCGGCTGTACGTGCCAACTCATAAGCTCAAGTGATCGCTTAACCCTACACATCCACGTATAATCGGGCATTGGCTTTTGACCAACACATGTAGCCCGCTTCTGGATCACGAGCCAGGATGTGTATTTGGCATAGGGTTGTGCCTGCAATGCAGGTGCTTAGTCTGAACAAGGAAGTACAAGTAGCGTGTGCTACGAAAACAAATATTCAAGCATGGAATGATGCATGGCATGGCAAGATTACAAATAATGTGCGTACAGATAAGGAATTTAAACATCATAGGCATGGTAGAGCAAAAGTAAAGAGCGTACAGATATGGAAATTAAATGTGGAATGACATGGCAGGGTGTCAGATCTAGCTTCGTTGTCAAGCTAGATCTTAAAATTGCGTCTATGCGAGTATCATTTCGTCGCCTAGTCTCTTTTATGCTAAAAATGGGGAATGGCCTAAGACATGGCCTAAAACACAAGTTTGGCAAGTTTCACTTGCCTGCAATCAGTCGTTCTGAAAATACCGTCAAACCCGTCCAATCTACCTATGTGCTCGGATCCACAGCCTACAGTCCAAATTTAGATTATCTTCATTAGTGATTTACCAAGCAATTAAAACAACAATTTTAATCTTGATTAGCATGCATTGGTTGTGGGTCCTAAGTGTTCAGAATATTACCCTTACACGCCACGAGAGCTACATTGGCGTCGGGTAGCGACGCCAGGGGTTGGAATAAGAAAACGTTCCTAATTCCAGATTCCAAAATAGATTCCTACGATCGCCAATCCTTAGAAAAGCGACGATATCAGCGAATAGATTCCAAACAGTGAGCAAGGTGATCGGTTGACATTTTTATGGTTCACAGGAAGCCGTAATGACGAACGGAGACGGAAGAGTCGGCGTACACGAAGAATACGACGTTGAGCGTCGTAGGGGCTGATAGTGACGTCGAGAAACACCTTTAGGAGAGGTAGAGGGCTGTCGGAAGAACTCAATAGTGAGAGGGAGTGACGAGATCACAACGACGCGTCGAGACGTCGAGAGAAATGCGAAACAACGAGATCACTCGCTGGTTCAGAGTTTGGATTGTTGGATCATGTGGATGGCAACCAACACTAGAAGGGGGGTTGAATAGTGTTGTATAGAGATAAACCTTTTTCGTTCTTTTACAAATTAACACAAAACAAAACCTTCTAATGTTGCCTAAGAAACCAAGTAGAGTGATCTACGCTTTGTTCTTAATCAACAAAGTAATCTAATAATCACAGAGTAATTTCACAGCAGGTAGTCGACTCCCTATGAACAGTAGTCGACTCCCAGAGAATTTATAAGCACAGTTAAGATAAGATTACGAGAAAGACAAATATTATATCGTTATTCACAGCGGATAAATTAAAGTTAATCTTTGCAATAGATGAACAACAATTACAAAATAAAGTAAGAGCAAAGATAGACAAACACAGATAAGCAATCGCAGACACAAGGATTTTTATCCTGGTTCCTGATTCGGGTTCAATATTACATATTTAACCCCCCATTTAGCCCTATTTTGTGCTCATGCGATGCTACATTTATCTCTAATTCATACGTATTTTCTACACATTTATTTATTAGAGAAAACACACTATTTGAGCACAAAACATCATTTAACGACGCATTTCTGCACTTTTTATATTTTTCCTAGCTTGGTCTCGATCTCACGATTCCAACGAATATTTATTTGTATTTTTCTGAGATCTGTGCTAATTACTGCGTATTTTTGAATGCAGAATACCAATTAAATGGAGAAATACGCAAGAAATACGGAAAATACGGCCGCCAGCCTATCCGCTGCTGACACGTGGCGCCATCCTAACGATCCCCGTCCAATTGCACGGCTGGAATCATCGGCGCTTGGGAAAATCCCTTCACCGTTGGATCAAGATCCAACGGGTAGGATTCATTCTGAGAATTTAAATGGAAGCGGCGACGTGGCCTCATCGTGGCCACACGATTTCGATCCTACGGCCTGCGATCGTCTCCGATTCGTAACGAAGCGCAGCTCAGTAAGATGCGACGTGGGCGAGTTTGCACCGTCGGATGGAGATCTGACGCCCGAGATCGGCCCCGCAGCGGATTCGACGAGCTCGCGGGCTAGACCGTTGGATTAAGATCCAACGGTTGCGCTAACTCCGAATCGCGATCGGACGAAGCGCTGAGCGCGATTTTCAGCGAACACGCAGCACGCGGAGATCGAATCCCTCTCACGATTGACGGTGTACGATTACCCCGCAGCGGATGCGGGCGAGTTCGACATTTAAACCCAATACGAGTAGACACGTGTCGATCCCAGGGTTAATCCCGCATTTTTGAAAGATGATCGGACGGCCAGAATTTGATCCGCTTGAGATGAGCGGATAGGATTGATTCGGGTGCGGGTTTTAAAACCCAATAAGCTTTTAAAACCCGCAATCTTATTATATAAGCGTATTTAAGGTTTTTTGAGCGTATTCAAGCAGTTTGGGGCGTATTTTGGGCGTATTGGAGGCTCTAGAAGCCGTATTTCCCCCCTGAAAAATTCTGTAAAATTCCAGAGGCTATTTTCTTATTTCCAGAGAGTTTTGATGTATTTTCAAGGATATTTGGTGATGAATTCTTAACTTAAACTCCTTATTTGATGCTTTTTCTTCCGTATTTCGATATAATCTTAACGTATTTTGCTATGAAACTTGTTTATTTTCGCATGATGTGTAGCTAAATCTCTGTTGTGCATGATATGGAGTAGTTAGGGGATATTATTCGTGTTTATTTGGTTGAAATTCCTTGTGCTAAATCGTTTAACGTCGCTAAAATTGTAATCGTTGTTCTTAAATCGACCTTTTTTTTATTCCAAAAGAATTACTTTAGTTGATGATCGTCCCAAAAGGGCGAGCTTTGATATCCCCAAAAGGGAGTTTCATACCGTAGTTTTGATCTCTCCAAAAGAGAGTTTCATATCGTATTATAGCTTTAGTGACGATCTTTTTGAATATTTTGCTTGAACCCCCAAAAGGAGAATTCATTGAGTTATATTGGATATTTTTCCCGGTGAATTGCTCTCAAAAAGAGAATTCATTGTGATATATTCATCAACCAGATTAATACGAATCATTGATCCTAACGAACCCATACCATGTGCACACTTTTTATAGATATTTGTTCTCACGTATTTCTATGTTTATATTGTTCACGTGCTCACATCACCATCACCGTCATCATTTGTGAAGTGGTTAGTTTCTTTTCGTAGGATTTCTATTTGATTTGAACTGTGGTTGCAACAAATTTCTTCCCGAGGATTCGACACCTGGACTCCCAGGTTTTACTACTTGTACGGACTCTTGCACTTGAGAGAAGCACCTTTTCGGTCCCACCAGTTCCCCACAACTTTTGGGTACGTCCAGTCTCCGGCCAATCCGGTACGAGATTTTCCACTATTTGCCTTGGCAAATACAAGTACCTAACTCCACTCGTTAGGATTTCCAACAACCTAGTCTTGACCAGGATTTCCTATGGCAACACCTAGACTTGTCTAGGGTTCCAACAACAACACAATAAAATTGATATCCAATTCACCACAATAAATTGGGGGAGATTGGTTTTACACCCAGATTCTATAGCCAAATAGTAATAGACGAAATTACGTGCAGTGGCCTGATAGAATAAGATTCTAGATCACACAAAGATACGAATGAATTCTTTGTGATCTAGATCTAATTTTTTTCAAAAATACTTTAAATAAAAATCAAGAGAAAAGTAATACGGATTTGAAAACCAGTTAGCCAATAAAACGAGATTATGATCTTCAGAAAATAATAACAGAATTTGCAAGATCACGAATAAAACAGAATTGGCTAAAAGAGAGAATGAGAGCTTTAGAACTTTAGAGCGTTTGCACGAGAGAATTTGAATTCAATAGTTGTTTTTTCTCAAGGAAAATGGTCCTATATTTATAGGAGAAATCAAAGAATTTGAAATTCAAATTACTTTGACTTTTGTCCCGAAAATCATGGGAGAAAATCGCTCAACGATATTTCAAAATTCAAGTCAAAACGTCAAACTTCGACAGCTGGTAGTCGACTCCCTAGGAGTGGTAGTCGACTCCCAGTGTGTTTCAGGAAATATTGATTCTCAGTTGGTAGTCGACTCCCTACCTTTGGTAGTCGACTCCCAGAGGAGTTTTTCATGCGATACAACTAGTCAAACAAGTAGCTAACTCCAGGGTGTAGTGGAGTTTCACTACAGAATTACAAAACGACTAGCGAAAGCTCTCAAAATCCATTTTGAAGATGATTAAAAGATATTCAAAAACATTTTAAAATCATTTGTGTGTGTGAGAGAGATTGTCTATACGATTTGGCTTTAACAATACCCTAAAAAAGACACAACACACTCACTATAGACTAGGACACGTCTTCAGAAGCTTGATCAATTTGATGGAGTAGATGTGAGCTTCAGTTGAGCTTCTTGTTCTATTTGAGCTTTGAGCTTCATCATTTGATCTTAGCCACGTTCGTCCTTGTCTTTGAGCGTAGATTGCGCATCTTTGAGTATGAATAAAGCTTTTCATTTGTCGCATATCCTGCACACTTAATTGTAGTGCAGTTAGTACACTAAGATTCATTTGGTGTGCTCATCATCAAAATCACTTGGGGGTGGAATTCAATTTCCATCACTCTCCCCCTTTTTGATGATGACACCCAAATGAAAAATGAAGTAAGTTGAAATATGAGAATACATGAAAAGTATACTTACTCCCCCTGCTTTGATGCGGTTCTCCCCCTGCATCGAAGTCGTTAGCAAAACAATACAATACATATGATATATTCATTTTGCATTTCATATTTTTCTCCCCCTTGTCATCAACAAAAAAATGATTCAATGACATATTATAATTGATCATTACGATGTCTAGAGAATACCCAATTACCCAATTCTCTACGAAGTCTAGAGAATGTATCCTTTTGTAGGGGTTTTGTTAGAATATCGGCAACTTGCAATTCAAAGGAGATAAATTTAAGTTCAACATCCTTTTTGGTACAGTGATCATATATAAATTTGTGTCTGATATCAATATGTTTTGTTCTAGGATGAAGAACGGAGTTTTTAGTGAGATTAATCACGCTTTTATCATCGCAATAAATAACACATGTAGATGTATTAACACCATAATCTACGAGCACTTGTTTCATCCAAAGTATTTGGGCATAGGTAAGTCCGGCAGCTATATACTCTGCCTCAGTGGTAGATAGTGAAACTGAACTTTACTTTTTGCTAAACCACGAAACAAGGAAATGTCCAAGAAAATGACATGTTTCATTTGTGCTTTTTCTTGTGGCTTTACAACCAGCATAGTCTGCGTCACTAAATGAAGTTAAATTAAATGTGCCTCTTTTGGGATAAAATAGTCCAAAGTCAGAAGTGGTCTTAAGATATCTAAATATGTATTTTACTGTTTTCAGATGTGATTCTCTAGGATCACATTGAAATATAGCACATGCACAAACACTAAACATAATGTCAGGTCGGCTAGCAGTTAAATAAAGTAAAGATCCGACCATACCTCGGTATGTTTTCTGATCGACCTTTTTTACTTGCTTCATCTTTATCTAAAGACATGGAGGTTGCCATAGGTGTGCTCTTTCCTGATGCGGTTTCCATCCCAAACCTTTTGATCAAGTCTTTGGCATACTTCGTTTGATGAATAAAGGTTCCTTCTTTTCCTTGCTTGATTTGTAATCCGAGAAAAATGTGAGCTCCCCCATGTGGCTCATTTCAAGTTCTTCCTACATTAACTTAGCAAATTCTTGACAAAGATCTTCATTAGTAGATCCGAAAATGATGTCGTCTACATAAACTTGAATAAGAATAATATCATCATGAATTTTCTTAACAAATTGTGTCAATTTTTCCAACTATGTAACTTGAGTCAATTAAGAATTTTCTTAATCTTTTATACCAAGTTATTGGAGCTTGTTTTAGACCATACATGCTTTATTTAACTTGTAAACATATCTTGTTTTCTTATCATGTTCAAATCCGGGAGGTTGTTCAACGTAGACTTCCTCCTTTATGAATCCATTTAGGAAAGCCCTTTTCACATCCATTTGATATATTTTGAAGTTTTTATATGATGCAAATGCGGGTAACATCCTAATAGATTCTAATCTAGCAACAGGAGCAAAAGTTTCATCGAAATCTATACCTTCTTCTTGTGAGTATCCTTGTGCTACTAACCTTGCTTTTTTTCTTACCACATTTCCATCTTCGTCTAGTTTGTTTTGGTATAACCATTTAGTGCCGATAACTGGACGGTCTTTCGGTCTAGGTACTAACTCCCATACTTGATTGCGTTCAAATTGCAGAAGTTCTTCTTGCCTAGCTTCGCTCCATGCTTCATCTGCAAAAGCTTCTTCTACCTTTTTCGGCTCAACGTTAGAAACAAATGCAACATGTGTCAAGTGTTCTATTTGAGATCTAGTTCTAATTCCTGCATCAATATCACCTATGACTTGTGTGTGTGTGTGTGGATGATATGTGACTTCAAGAAATAATTTAGGCAAAGAACTAGAGATATCATTGGCAGTGATAGATTCATTATTAGGAGTAGATGCAATGATTATGCTATCATCATCATTATGAGCAGTATTATGGGGTAAATATTCATCAAATGTTACAAGTAAAGTTTCAACAATAGTTTCGGAATTTTTATTGTACACTCTATATGCTTTACTATGTAAAGAGTAACCGATAAATATGCCTTCATCCGCTTTGGAGTCAAATTTATCTAAGTTATCTTTAGTATTCAGAATATAGCATTTACAACCAAAAACTCTGAAGTAAGATACTTTCGGAATTCGTTGAAGCAGTAATTCATAAGGGGTCTTTTCGAAAGGTTTTCTTATTAAAACTTTATTTTGAACATAGCACGTGGTTGCTACAGCTTCCGCCCAAAAACTTTTTGGAAGGTTGCTTTCACACAACATTGTTCGTGCACACTCTTGGAGTGTTCTATTTTTCCTTTCAACTACCCCATTTTGAGGAGTAGCTCTAGGAAAAGCAAAAGTATGAGAAATTCCTCGTTCTTCAAAAAACAGTTTTAAATGTTCATTTTCAAATTCACCACCGTGATCACTTCTTAAAGAAATAATTTTCAAAGAGTATAAACGTTCGATTCTTTTGAAAAATATTTCGAATTCACGGAAGGCATCATTCTTATGAGTTAAGAATAATACCCACGTATATCGAGTAAAATCATCAACTATGACAAATACGTATCTAGAGTTGCATAAGGATGGAGTTCTAGTTGGGCCAAACAAGTCCATATGAAGTAGTTCAAGTGGCCCATTAGAACTAAGAGCTCCAATATTCTTAAATGAACTCTTATGCATTTTGCCAAATTGACATGAATCACATATTTTATCCAATTTAAAATTTATTTTGGGAAGTCCTTGCACCAACTCTTTCCTATAAATCTTATCCATGTTTTTGATGTTCACATGACCAAAGCGTCTATGCCAAAGCAAAGGGTCATTCATTGAAACAATTAAGCATACATTTGATTCATATTCATTTAGTCTAAGTACATAGATATTTTCTACTCGCTTACCTTTATCAAGAATATTTTTCATATCCTTGTCATAGACTAAGCAGGAGTCAAGAGTAAATAGAACTTTCATACCTTTGTCGCATAGTTGACTTATGCTTAACAGATTATGCTTTAATCCTTTCACCAAGCTACATCTTTGATGAGCAATTTTGAAGGACTGCCGATATAACCTATTCCGACAATTTTACCTTTCTTGTTGTCACCAAATGTCACGGTTCCGCCATCATACATTTTTAGATTGCTAAGCAGACTTGCGTACCATGTCATGTGTGCGGAGCATCCGCTATCCATTATCCATATGTCCTCGTCTTTGTCGTTTTGACATGCCATCATGCATAGTTCTTCATCGTTGACATGAGGTATCTTCATAAGTGTTTGGATCTCATTTGATCTTGATCCAAATCTTTTGTCCAACAAGTTTAAGAGTTGATACACGGTTTCCGCCTTTTCTACAAGGTCTAGCATTTGATCAGTTAATCTATTGTAAAGTAAATGCATTACCTTGATGTTGGTGAAGTAAGCTTCCTCTTGATCAGGATTCCATTGAGTCTGCGGTATGGTTGGAATCTCGTATGGTTCTCGGAGCGATCTTATATATTTCAGATCTTGTGCTTCTAAGAAGATTTCCATTCTCCTTCTCCATTGAGAATAAAGGTTGCCGTTGAAGATCGGAGGAGTGCAGACGTTAGTTGATGCCATCGTTTTGACCTTGCTCTGATACCAAGTGTTGGATCCTGTGGATGGCAAACAACACTAGAAGGGGGGGTTGAATAGTGTTGTATAGAGATAAACCTTTTTCGTTCTTTTACAAATTAACACAAAACAAAACCTTCTAATGTTGCCTAAGAAACCAAGTAGAGTGATCTACGCTTTGTTCTTAATCAACAAAGTAATCTAATAATCACATAGTAATTTCACAGCAGGTAGTCGACTCCCAGAGAATTTTTAAGCACAGCTAAGATAAGATTACGAGAAAGACAAATATTATATCGTTATTCACATCGGATAAATTAAAGTTAATATTTACAATAGATGAACAACAATTAGCAAATAAAGTAAGAGCAAAGATAGACAAACACAGATAAGCAATCACAGACACAAGGATTTTTATCCTGGTTCCCCACAACTTTTGGGTACGTCCAGTCCCCGACCAATCCGGTACGAGATTTTCCACTATCTGCCTTGGCAAATACAAGTACCTAACTCCACTCGTTAGGATTTCCAACAACCTAGTCTTGACCAGGATTTCCAATGGCAACACCTAGACTTGTCTAGGGTTCCAACAACAACACAATAAAATTGATATCCAATTCACCACAATAAATTGGCGGAGATTGGTTTTACACCCAGATTCTATAGCCAAATAGTAATAGACGAAATTACGTGTAGTGGCCTGATAGAATAAGATTCTAGATCACACAAAGATACGAATGAATTCTTTGTGATCTAGATCTAATGTTTTTCAAAAATCTTTTAAATAAAAATCAAGAGAAAAGTAATACGGATTTGAAAAACAGTTAGCCAATAAAACGAGATTATGATCTTCAGAAAATAATAACAGAATTTGCAAGATCACGAATAAAACAGAATTGGCTAAAAGAGAGAATGAGAGCTTTAGAACTTTAAAGCGTTTGCACGAGAGAATTTGAATTCAATAGTTGTTTTTTTCTCAATGAAAATGGTCCTTTATTTATAGGAGAAATCTGAGAATTTGAAATTCAAATTACTTTGACTTTTGTCCCGAAAATCATGGGAGAAAATCGCTCAACGATATTTCAAAATTCAAGTCAAAACGTCAAACTTCGACAGCTGGTAGTCGACTCCCTAGGAGTGGTAGTCGACTCCCAGTGTGTTTCAGGAAATCTTGATTCTCAGCTAGTAGTCGACTCCCTACCTTTGGTAGTCGACTTCCAGAGGAGTTTTTCCTGCGACACAACTAGTCAAACAAGTAGCTAACTCCAGGGTGTAGTGGAGTTTCACTACGGAATTACAAAACGACTAGCGAAAGCTCTCAAAATCCATTTTGAAGATGATTAAAAGATATTCAAAAACATTTTAAAATCGTTTGTGTGTGTGTGATTGTCTATACGATTTGGATTTAACAATACCCTAAAAAAGACACAACACACTCACTATAGACTAGGACACATCTTCGGAAGCTTGATCAATTTGATGTAGTAGATGTAAGCTTCAGTTGAGCTTCTTGTTCTATTTGAGCTTTGAGCTTCATCATTTGATCTTAGCCACGTTCATCCTTGTCTTTGAGCGTAGATTGTGCATCTTTGAGTATGAATAAAGATTTTCATTTGTCGCATATCCTGCACACTTAATTGTAGTGCAGTTAGTACACTAAGCTTCATTTGGTGTGCTCATCATCAAAATCACTTGGGGTGAAATTCAATTTCCATCATGGATGGCCTGAGGGCATTCCACGGCAGCGCAGAGGGTTCAGGTGGTCGACGGGGACGTTGGTGGGCACTGGCGGCGGCGGCGGCGGCGGCAGCGGCGGCCGCTGCTGCGAGCTGCAGGCTGCTGCTGCAATTTGCAGCGGTAGCGGGGCTTCCTGGCGGTGCTCCGGTGATCAGCGGGGCCCCACGATGGCACAGATGGATGAGGAAGGTCGGGGGAAGGGAGAGGGTAGGCCGGCGATGGGTTTAGGTCGGAGAGAAAGGTGCTAGAGGCGCTCGGGTTATTGCGTGAACAAAAAGAAGAAGAGGGCGGCTGTGTTTTCGATATGCTGCTGTGAAAAACTAACCCTAGGCTATTTTATAAAGAGATGAGGCTCACGTGAGTATGGGCTAGGTCTAGGACTATTTTTAAAAGATTTGTTAGAAGAGATTTGTTATTAAAATAATAAAAACCAAAATCTCTCACCCTCTCTCTCTCCCTGGGTTGGGTGTGGCCAAAGCAAGAAATGGGCTGAGTCAACTTGCTTTAGGATGATATTATTATTATTATATCATTGGGGGAAAGAATCAAATGAAACTTAGGCTAAACAGATATTTAAACTGGGGAAAAAAGTGAAAGTGGGTCAAACGAGGCTCAAAAATTATGAAATAAATACTGGGATAACCGCACGGACGAGAGAAATGAAACTAAGAAGACGGATCACAATTTTGACGATGAGAAAGGAAACTAAAAATAAAAAGGCCTCACGACAAAAGTGTAAGTCACGACATCTCATCAAACAAAGTCAAATCGTGGGATAACGACCCGGGAAATGACGTTCCAAAATAATTCCACAATTTAATACTCTTCGAGAGGGTCACAACAGCATATCACACCATAGGGTCCGGATGAAAGATAAGGCTAAGAAAAATACGCGAACTTCAAGGAAGATACGCGTTCAAAGGATACGGGGTCCAAAGGCGACAGTAATTCCAAGTTGGTCACACGTCGGGGTTGGCTTGCTAAGGATGCAACCAATATGCTACGGCCCTATCAACTCAACAACATGACTAACGTACACAGCAACGAACCAATCAGGTACTCGAAATTGCTATACGTACAGCCGTATTACGAATAGTGAGTACCGGCCGTTACATCCTACCCACCTTAGAACAAAGTCCGTCCTTTGACTTTCTAACATATCTAGTCGCTCTAGGAACTATCCCAATCATATCACATTATAATTTAAACCAGGTATAGTCATTACAAGTGCTTATATATGCACTAGGTAGTCAAAAATTAACACTACTAACATGTATATATTCATGTACATTATACTCTTATACCTATCATAGCGAGTCAAATTCATACGCATATTTCAATCATTCATATAGTCATGTACATCCTTATATAACTATTAAACACTTATTACATACCATGGTGCACATACTTACAATCAATTAAATAGTTCACACCAGCAAATACAATCATAACACTCCACGTTTAGATAACTTTCTATGAACAAATCAATAAGGATACACTACTCCCTATATCTCCTAGTGTACATCCAATGCCAACATATCAACACAAGTAACCACACCACTCAATATTAAATCATGTCATTATATCTAATATACATTTACCACTTCTATAATTTCACAATTATATAGTCATTCAAATGCATGCAAATATTTTATCATATATTCACATCACATACGGTCCTATAACTATATTCACGACATGACACACATACCATATTCACCAATACCTATAACTAAGCACAAACTTACCCGTGCATGGTGCACACCCACACACGCTAACATTTCATTCACATATACCAATCATACCACTATATACTCAGCACATCTACACACCTAGTTTAGCTAGCACACATACGTTCACACAGGCAAGTCCTTAGTAAATGACTATACCACAAGACCAACACATATAACTACATACTGGTATAGCGACCCACAATCATGTGCGTAACACAACCAGGCACAAACAATCCTATCACTAAACATACATCATCCATTGCTATATTCATGGTACTACACGCAAGCCACAGACATATGTAACAATATACTTAGAATATTATTTTTGTGTAGTATTGTTTGATCTCTGTAGGGAAAACTTTACCGTTTACTTGTGACTTTTTGGGATCTTGTCTGGTGGTAGTCTAGACACGAGGAACTTGATGGGTGTCGTCAAGTGAGAGCATATATTAGGATAGATAGTGTTGAACACGGTAAGTGGGGTATCGATCTCGATGAGTGTAGAGACGTTGGTTCTCTAACTATTAAGGTTGTGATTGTACACAATTAATATAATATTTTGCTTTGGGGGCTAGACGTTGGTCATGGTGATCGACCGAACAAGGGTAAATCTGATGTGCATCTGTGTCTGAATATTATTTACCGATGTGTGTGGGCATGAGCACGTAGTAGAAAATCGCACCCAATGCAGTTGAAAAGTTTGGTGACGCCCCTCAAAAGTCCGAGAGATTCGAGCGTGGGGTGATCGGTAAAAAGAGTAGGTCACATGGGGCGATGAAGAAGGGCATGCACACGTGCAGATTGTTCTTCAGAAGAAGGATTGATGCCAAGGAATGATGGAGAAAAGGGCCGTGTAGGTAGTGTCTGCGTGATGACGATGCTGGTTCTTTTCCCTTCCCAAACATGGTAATGGCGTAGGAGAAGAACAATAGCGTGGGAGATGGTGTCTATGATGATGATAAAACAGATGTAGGAGGCAGACACAAAATTAAAACATTGCACACAAGAAGAGAAACATAAAGCTTGAAAAGAGGTTACCCAGCAATGATGCAACTCCAAGCTAGATTCTCCCCTCTAGCCCCTCTGGCGAAATGCAGAGATCTGTTGCTTCATTTCTCAGATGTAAATGATGGGATCTCGGGGTTTTTGGGGGGGAAATGGGGAAAAATGGGTTGGTGGGGTTGGGGTTTTGGGGGATTATGATGTAGGGTTTAATAGGAGGAGATGGGGGAGTAGATGGTTTTTATTGTGTTGGGTAATGGTTGTGGGTTGAATTGATGCCAAGAAATTGGTGGTGGTGGGCAAATTTGGTGTTTGGGCGTTGTGTCCCCTCTTTTTTTCTGCGAAATGGATTGTGTGGGGAAGATGGGGGCTTTATTGGGATGCAGCGAACTGGTCGGGTGGAGTCCAACCGATCGGGTCACTGCATCGGGTGAGTTTCAAATGAGAAACGAAGCTACAGGTCACCCGATCGGGTGATATCTCACCCGATCGATTGACCGCTCCCCGAAAAAATCCAAAGCATGTGTTTTCACCCGATCAACGACCTGAATACCGATTTTGTCACCTGATCGGTTGATGCATATGCTGAAGTTGCCCACTTACTGAAACTAGCCACCCGATCGGTTGATGCATGACCCGATCGGGTGGGGCTATTCCTACACAAAAATAAAAAATCCTCTAAGTGTCCCAACAAAAATCCCCACAGCAGTGTTTATTCACAAAAATTATTAAACTAATCCTATCAAAAACCAGCAAAAGTTTAGAACATGGGTTGCCTCCCATGAAGCGCTTGGTTATAGTCGGCAGCTCGACTCCTCAGTTCGTGATCAATGCGGATCCGGAGGATTTGCAGCGGAGCTGTCAGTCGTCGAGTTTCCGACCGGAGTGATTGCGGGCTCGCTGATTGTATAGTGCTTTAAGTGTTGCCCATTGACCTTGAACGGTTCATCTCTTTCCTTGATCTCGATGGCTCCAAGTGGAAAGACCTTGGTGACTCGATAGGGTTCCGACCATATAGACTTGAGCTTTCCAGGAAAGAGCCTCAGTCTTGAATTGAATAGGAGAACTAAGTCTCCTTCCTTGAATTCTTTCTTTAAAATGCGCCTGTCGTGCCACCGCTTCAACTTCTCTTTGTATATCTGGGCATTTTCGTATGCGTCGAGCCGAATCTCGTCAAGTTCTTTTAGCTGGAGTTGACGGTGGCTCCCCTCCTCTTTGGCGTCGAAGTTCAGATTCTTGACAGCCCAAAATGCTTTATGCTCCAACTCCACTGGTAGATGACATGCCTTCCCATAGACAAGTCGATAAGGGGTCATGCCGATCGGAGTCTTAAATGCAGTTCTGTAGGCCCAGAGCGCATCTGAAAGCTTGGATGACCAATCCTTCCTTGAGCTAGCCACAGTCTTCTCCAGTATGCTCTTTATCTCCCGATTTGAGACTTCCACCTAGCCGCTAGTTTGTGGGTGATAAGCACGCATGATTCGGTGCTGCACTCCGTACTTCTTCAAAAGGGATTCAAATTTCTTTTCTATGAAGTGGCTCACTCCATCGCTAATTAGGACTCAAGGCACGCCGAATCTCGGGAAGATGTTGTTTTTCAAGACTCTGGTCACCACCTGGGAATCATGCGTGGGGATAGCTATCGCCTCCACCCATTTGGATACATAGTCCACGGCCACCAAAATGTACTGGTTACCCGAGGAAGAAGGAAACGGCCCCATGAAGTCGATTCCCCAAACATCGAAGATCTCGACTTCCAAGATGTAATTTTGTGGCATTTCATTCCTCTTGGAGATGTTCCCTGTCCTCTGGCACTTGTTGCAAGCCTGGACATCAGCATAAGTGTCCTTGAAGAGAGTCGGCCAATAGAATCCACTCTGGAGAATCTTCGCCGTGGTCTTATATGTACTCGCATGGCCTCCACATTGTTGATCATGGCATTGAGAAATTATGGAGGTCGCCTCAGTTTTGGAAATACACCTCCGTATCACCCCATCATTGCAAGTCTTGTACAAATAAGGGTCATCCCAATAAAATTTCCAGACTTAGTGGAAGAACTTCTTCTTTTGCTGATAACTCACATTGTGGGGTACGATGGCGCATGTTAGATAGTAGGCAATGTCGGCATACCATGGAGTCCAAACAGAAGAGATAGAGAAAAGATGCTCGTCAGGGAATGAGTCGTCAATAGGGTGGCATCCGGGTCGAAAGCAGACAACCTAGATCGATGGAAGGCTACGACATACTCTGCCCCTTTCTTGTCCTTGATCTCCAAGTCGAATTCCTGGAGGAGGAGAATCCACCTTATGAGGTGCGGCTTGGCCTCTTTCATTCTCAAAAGGTATTTGAGGGCGGCGTGTCGGTGTGCACGATAACCTTGGCATCCACAAGATACGACCGGAACTTGTTCATGGCATGGATGACGGCTAGGAGTTCCTTTTCAGTCGTCATATAGTTCCTTTGAGCTTCGTCAAGTGTATTGCTTGTATAATAGATGACATGCAGATTTTTGTCTTTCCTTTACCCCAGGATGGCCCCAACTGCATAGTCGCTAGCGTCGCACATCAATTCGAACGACAGACTCCAATCGGGCGGTTGAATCACAGGTGCAGAGATAAGGGATTGCTTCAAGAGGCGGAAAGCTTCCATGCACTTGTCATCCAAGACGAAAGGTGTATCCTTCACGAGGAGCTGAGTCAAGGGCCTAGAAATTTTGGAGAAATCCTTTATAAACCGGCGGTAGAATCCCGCATGCCCTAGGAAACCACGGACTCCCTAGAGGTTAAGTTAGCAGAAGCTTTTCGATCACTTCTACCTTTGCTTTGTCTACCTCAATCCCTCTTGAAGAGATAATGTGCCCCAATACGACGCCTTCTTGCACCATAAAGTGGCATTTCTCCCAATTTAGAACTAGCCCTTTATCTTGACATCTTTTCAGAACTTTAGCTAGGTTTCGGAACACGAGTCGAACTCCATTCCATAGACGAAAAAATCATCCATGAAGACCTCCATTATGTCCAGGGTGAAATCGGAGAAAATTGTAGACATCAATCTTTGAAATGTAGCCGGGGCGTTGTAGAGCCTGAACGGCATCCTCTTATAAGCATACATCCCGAATGGACATGTAAAAGTGGTCTTTTCTTGGTCATCATTGTGGATGGGGATTTGCAGGAAGCCAGAGTATCCATCCATGAAGCAAAAATAGTTGTGCTTGGCCTGTCTTTCGAGCATCTGATCAATAAAAGGGAGGGGATAATGATCTTTCCTCGTGGCTTTGTTTAATTTTCGGTAATCGAGGCACATGCGATATCCGATGACTTTCCTTGTAGGTATAAGCTCATTTTTCTCGTTATGAATGATTGTCATCCCTCCCTTCTTAGGCACAACATGAACCGGGCTAAACCAACAATTGTCTGAAATAGGGTAGATAATCCCGGCCTGGAGAAGTCTAACAATCTCCTTCTTAACTACTTCCATCATAATGGGGTTCAATCTTCGTTGTGGCTCGATGCAAGTGGCTTGCTCATCTTCAAGTAATATCCAATGCGAGCAAAGCCCCAAGCTTACTCCATGCAAGTCTTCAATTGCATACCCGAAAACGTTCTTAAATTTCTTCAGAACATCAAGCAGCTTGGTTATTTGGTCTTCGGGTAGCGAGGAGTTCACAATGATCGGTTGCTTTGAATCCTCCCCCAAATATTCATACTTCATTCCCGGAGGTACTCCTTCATCTCGACTT
Source organism: Scilla litardierei (assembly GCA_030789695.1). NCBI lineage: Eukaryota > Viridiplantae > Streptophyta > Magnoliopsida > Asparagales > Asparagaceae > Scilla > Scilla litardierei. Next base: position 294,719,920 of record CM061141.1, read on the forward strand.
CGTGTAGCCCCGATACATATTTCTTAAGTTGTGCATCTTCCAACGAAAGAGCCTCTTCCTGGATCTCTGGGATGTCAACATCCGAAACTTCACTTTCAACCATGGTTTCGTGGGGCGAAGCCTTGCAAGGTAGTGAGAAGACCATGGAGGAAGACTCTGGTTTCATCTCAAGAGTATGATAATTATCCGGTAAAAAGGCTTCAACACGAAAACAGGTCTCAATAGTAGACAGTTCTCCACCACCACCTTCAATGTCATAATGGTCCCAAACTCCAGGGTGCTCTGTAGAGGTCTGCAAGGAAAAGATAGATTCCTGCTCACCGCTCTCGACAAGTCCTGCCAGATGATCCTCCAGACAAATTCCCCCATTGGTGTGTAGATCCCCCTCACTGAAGTCTGTGCTGGGTATGTCAATAAGCATCGCATCATCAGAAGGGAAAAAGAATGTCGTGTCAGGTTGCTGCTGAATATCATGATTCCTCTTTTGATTTTCCACTACAGCTGTCAGGAAGGATAGGATGCCCGAGGTGCTTAGAGATTCTGCTAGACTCTGAACCCAATAGTTGGTGTCGGGTGCATGTGCCCAGACATCATCGTAAAAGGCACACGACATTCTTGATGTAGAGCAGAGAACCTATAAGAAAAGGAGCGAAAGGAAACTACAACAATAGAGAGCACGTTAATAGCACAGGTTGGTCCACCAATCCTCTTAAACGAATATGTACAATATGTCCATGCAAAATTAAAAAGAGTGTAGAATGTGAAAACTATCACGGGGTAAGGATGTGAGCTAGTCTCGAGGGATTACAGGGTCCTAAATGAAACAAGCACATTGCCTCCCAGGCAACGGCGCCATAAAGCTTGACGTCCCATCGGTTTCACTATGTAAAGTCGGAACGGGGATACCGGGATTAAAATTTGTAACAGCAAGTGCACGGTGTCGAAGTGTGGCTTGGGGATCGAACACGGGGAGGCGTGTGATGTGCTTGTGATCAAACAGGAACCGGATCACCCGGTGGGTGAGCTAGCCCTATCGCTTGGTGGGTTGTCACGATATTAAACTATGGAAAAGGTGTAAGATATAAAAAAGGCAACCTAGGACCTTGGCTTCCGCCCTATCATGAGTTCTCACTATTACGACCGACGGATATGAATGTGATCGGATTCTAGGGTTTACCGATGAGTCGTCGCCTCTAATAGTGGTACCTAGTGTCCCATGGGCCCGATATTTCGGTCGATGCCCAGGATGATACGTTAGGTCTACCTGGGTTCGGACAGTGGGCATCACATGTCCTGCACCGCCCGACTTTGGGAGCACTAAGCTCACAACGATTGCTCCCGACATTTCATCCAAGCCGTTTCCATGTGCGATGAATCAATGTCTACGCTAGGGGTGTGAGCTGTGGCTAGGGGATCAAACTCCCGTTTTATTTCCCCTTGGCCTGATGGTCAAAGGCGTTCTTTCTCCCGCCAGAGACAATTAAACATTCCATGTAACCATCTAAATCCATATATCCTATCGAATCCCTAATCCTATGGTCGTTCTAGGGAGAACCACGAAGGGGCTTCCACCAATGTCCCAGATTTGGAAACTACTCACTAATCATTGCAAAAGATTCAACAAAACAAATTTCAGCCATCAAAATGAAGATCAAGCAATAAACTACTGTAGCAAATAGTAATATAAACGCAATATCAAAGTATTGGAACGATCGGAGAACTTACAAAACAAGTTTAATTGAAAGCAGCCAAAAACCCCTAAAACAGCTTTTAAAAAATGGGGAATACGTTTTCTGGGAAACCTATGGCTATTTATACATTTTGGCAAGATGCCAGGGAATATTCCCACAAGAAGACAAAATATAAACGTCCACCCGATCGGGTGAGACGATCGTTGAACTGGGTCTTCAGCCTTTGAAATACGTCACCCGATCGCTGAACTGATCGGGTGAAGTCGTTGGGTTCTTGAGCTAGGGAAGAACTGCTACAGGTGACCCGATCGGTTGACGGGTCATCGGTTGACAAGTCAACCGATCGGGTGGAATTCGGCTCACAAAACAGAGGGCACTGTCACACCCAACCGATCACTGAACCGATCGGTTGGGGTTTACTTCTTTGCTTGCTCCTCCTCGGGTCTGATACGGTGCACGAACCGATCGGGTGGATCTGTCCACCCGATCGGTTGAGGGCTGATACATGATCTGAATTGACGTTTAGCCCTCAGGTTCTCGTGCGACACCTCCTACTGTTCCGGGGACTCATGATGTTAGCTTTGTATGTCCCCTATGCCATCAATCCTGCAACAGCACAAAAATACAACGAAAGTGAAAAGGAACTAAAAATCACAAAAAGATGGACTCAAAATAACGAAAAATGACGGGAAATCATGAAGAAGACGTGCGTGAATATATAAAATATAAACGCACGTCAAAGCTCTAACACACGAGAGTGGCATGAGTGGAGATCATTCCGTCCACGAGAGTGGCATGAATATTGTCGATTCTTAATGCACGTGTTGTGTGCCTGTCGTGAAAGGGGGTTTAATGTGATACGTTAGATTCATGGTGCTTAGAGGCATGAATTCCACATCTTGTATGCGACAATCCCTATATAACCAATGCAATGTAAGAGTCTTAACCAAGCATCGACATCTGACGATCCTAGTGGTGGGTCCTAAAGCCCTAGTATTTATTAATTGTTCAAAATCCTAAACAAAAAATCTCTTGAAACCGACTGCAACTTAAATTCTGAGATTTGAAAATAGCCCAAGACAATAACATCTCTACCTTCCCTGTGGGATCGATATCTTTTATACTATTACTTGACACCGCATGCTTGTGTAAAGTGTCGGGAATTCGCATTTGGGATAAATCTAGCACTTGGTGTTCGTGCCATTGCTAGGTGGCTTCTAGGTGTTAAGGCACGGAGCATCAATACTGAGGAACCTTTGGTTATGAATTCCCCCCTTGTTGACCATACGAATGCTAGGATTACTACGGTTCATCCCCCTAGTGCTTGATCTTCTCTTGAGAAGACTAGTACTAACTCCACCGCCGCTGATGAGTCTCCACCTGATCCTATTGCTGAAGACACAGTGGAGTGGCAAGTGCATGTGCACAAAAGGCTTAAGAAGCGCCTAGCTAGTATCCAGAAAACCAAACCAAAGATAAATATAAATTCCAAGAAGGTTACTATCACAAAGGAAGCCTCTCCTCTGGTTGGCCCTAGGAGGAGTGCGCATGGGTTGAAGGGCTCCCCCATGATTTAATATGTCTATCTTCACCTGAAACATCCGCGGATTGAATAAAGCTGAGCGGCGTCAGGATCTTCAAGGTCTACTTAAGCTTCATTCCCCTTCTATGGTTGGTCTGTTAGAAACTAAAGTTAGAGAATCGAGCTCTCAACGTGTTCTTTCTTGCTTCCCAAATGATTGGTCTGCTATTAATAACTACGTTAGATCAGATGGAGGCAGAATCTGGATTTTATGGGACGTCGGGATCTGGTCTTACATGCTTATTCATTCCTCTGACGAGGTAATATCTATCTCTGCCTCAAATATGGATGGCTTCAAGTGTATTATTTCTTTTGTTTATGGTGCAAATCTACTATTGTCCCGTACCACCCTCTGGTCAGACTTACTCTTCACTCAATTCTCTATTGCAAATTCCCCCTGGGCAATCATGGATGATTTTAATTCTGGTAGATTTCCCGAGCAAAAGCTTGGTGGCTGACTTATATCCCAAGCTACCTTGGACCCTTTCAATAATTGCATTGAATCATGTGGGCTCTCGGATCTTAAATATGTTGGTAGTACATGGAGTTGGGAGCAACCATTCTGAAGGGAGACGTCATATTTCTGCTAGACTTGACAGGATTCTTTGTAACTCTAGCTGGACCAATTCTCTTCCAGCTTCTCACTACAGTTATCAACCGCCCTCATCCAGTGACCACTCTCTCATGCTGCTTCAATTGGGAGATAAATCTATGTCGGGGCCTAAGCCTTTCAGGTTCTTTAACTACTAGACGAAACACCCAGATTTCCCTGTTGTTTTGCTCAGAGCTTGGAGCACCTCTATTCCTGGAGTTCCCCAATATCAGGTGGCTTATAAACTCAAGAGGCTGAAATTACTCCTTAAGACTTGGTCCCATGGCTTACTTGATGAACCCTCCTCCATCATCAAAGACTTAAGGAATAAACAGGCAGAGATACTGGCTAATGGTGATGAATATCATGTTTCTGCTTGCAATAACCAGTTAGGACAGCTTAGTTACTATATTAATCATTGGCTACAGCTGGAAGAGGCTAAGTGGAGGCAGAAGAGTAGAATTTCCTGGCTAATAGAAGGAGACAAAAACACTGCTTTCCTTTTCTCTGCCACTTAGACCAGGTATTTCAAGAACTCCCTTGCTTATTTATTTAATTCTGATGGGTCTCACTCTGACCACGTCGCAGATATTTGAAACACAGCTCCAGCTTTTTACAAAAGTCTCTTCAATCAGTCTAATTATTGGATTATGTTCCCGTATTTTACTGTTAAGAAGCAGCTGACATCCTCTAGTGCTGAATGGCTAATTCGCCATATCTCCTCTTTCAAATTAAGAGTGCAGTGTTCCAAATGGGTGCTGATAAGGCTCCAGGTCCTGATGGTTTTAATGCCTATTTCTATCAGATGAATTGGGACACGGTAGGAGATGATGTGGTTAATGTTGTAAAATCGTTCTTTTCCTCTGGCAGGCTCCTTAGAGAACTCAACCATACTTTTCTTTGTTTAGTGCCTAAGTCTGATTTAGCATCCACCCTCAATGATTATAGGCCTACTATATCATGTTGTAATGTTCTTTACAAACTTATCTCTAAGGTTCTCTGTAACACGCTTCAGAAGGTTATCACTGATATCATTTCTCCTCATCAAGCTGCTTTTCTGAATGGTCTTCTCATTAGTAACTGCTCCATACTAGCCCATGAGCTAGTTAGGGACTTCAACAAGCCAATGGGTACCCGCTTGTGCCTAAAGGTAGATCTGAGAAGGCGTTTGATTCAGTTAACATGAAATTTATTTACTTCATGATGCATCGCATGGGCTTTCCTCCTCGCTGGATAGGTTGGATCAAGGAATGTATATCTAGCCCGACTTTTTCTGTGTTCATTAATGGGTATCCTTAAGGGTTCTTCACTAGTAATCGAGGCATAAGGCAAGGTGACCCTCTATCTCCATACCTATTCGTCTTGGTTATGGAGTTCTTCTCTATTACGATGGATCTTGCAGTTCTAGATGGCCTGGTGAAACCAATGAAGAGGTACCCCATTCTGACCCCCTCACACCTTCTTTTTGCTGATGATCTGCTTGTTTTCTGCCATGGGACCAGAGGTCTGTGAGGAATCTTTCTGATATATTTGACTCCCTTAGTAATGTAGTGGGATTACATATTAATAAAGGAAAAAGTAAGCTATTCTGTAGTAAGGGATGCCAGAATCCTCGGGAGATCACATCTACTATTGGTGTGCCCTTGGGTGCTCTTCTTATTCGATACATTGGTCTGCCCATGTCTATTGCATACCCCAAGGCAAGGCACTACTCTACTCTTATTGATAAATGCAGGAAATACTTGGCAGGTTGGTCTTCCAAGATCCTCTCTATGGCTGGCAGAGTTGAGCTTATACGCTCTGTTATATATAATCTATCTTCCTATTGGAGCCTTTCCTTCAAGCTTCCTCTCTCGGTTATTCATACTATTGGGCAGCTATGCACTAACTTTCTTTGGAACAAAAGTTGCATGTATGGAGTTGGTCTCGTATATGCAAACCTAAAAAGGAAGGAGGGCTTGGGCTTCGCAGGCTTGATGATATTAACAAAGCAGCATGGATCCGTCTCTTCTGGAGGTTTATGCACTCTGATTCTCTATGGGCCAAATTTATGAGGAGCACCTACACCCTGAATGGTACTGATCTTCCTTCATCCTCAGTTCACTCAGGTACTTGGAAATTTATCTTGGCTTCAAAGTAACTAGCAACACCTTTCTTTGAAGTCAATAATGCCCCATATCCCCTTCTCTGCGATGGACACCTTCCCCTAAATTTTCACTTAAATCTGCTTGGGAAGCTATTCGGCCTATGTCTCCTATTGTCCCTCATCATGACGTGATATGGTTCCCTAAATGATGTCCTATATACATGTCTCCTTAGGGTGCTGAATGATAAGTTGTTGATGTTTGACAATCTGGTTCAAAGGAATGTTTCAGTTGCTAATATCTCTTGTGTTTTATGCTAGAATCCCTTGGAATCTATTAAACACCTCTTCTTTGAATGTCCCTTCACATTATATCTTTGGGAGTTATGTAGTCTGAAGCTAGGTCTCCCCTGGGCCAATTGGGACTCTTCTGGAAGAGGTGACTCTTATATATGATCGCTTCAGGAGCAAGACTAAAATCTCTGGGATAGCCCGCCTAGCTATCTGTTCAGTGATTTGGCATACTTGGCATGAGAGGAACATAAGGGTATTCAACAACTTGGGCAAGCATAAATTCCATATTTTTAGAGATATATACGAGGATGTTCGTGCTCTCAGTGCTTCAATCAACTGGAAGGAGTGAAAGCAAAACTTCTGTATCGCCCTGGGAAATTGGTCCTAACCTGTATTTGCTTTTTTGATGTCTCATGCTTAGATTCTTTGCTAGGTTTGGCTAGTAGGGGATGACGGATCATGTGTCCTCTCTCCCTCTACGTCCAATTTTAGTTTAGATATCTGTGTCATACTCAGGTGTATTTTGTACATTATTTGTTTGTTTAATGAATTTTAATTATCCTTCAAAAAAAACTCTTAATACAATGTTATTATACAAAATACTCACACTTAAACATTTCTTTAAAAGTAAAGTGACGACATTCGCCAAGTGTGAAATACATCAAATATGGCCCAAATGCAACTCTTGCTCATTAGCCAGTATGCGAGACTATATTTTGCTTTGTATAACAATTATTCTGAAATTTTAGACATCAAACATGTCCTATTTTCTGTTCCTCCTACTATGCCTTTTCTTATGATACACCAAACATTCTTTCCCAATGAATTATCCTAGGTTTCTTCTCCTTTCGAAATCATATTTAGATAGTTCATGTCTTAACACAAATATTAGCTGTGCAAGCAACTCATACATCCAAACACTTGAGCTTTACAATCTTGAGGAGATTCAACAAGTTGTTCATCTCAAGATCTAATTTGGATATATAGTCTTACACTGCTCTAATATTCATCTTCGAGTCAAACAGTTTAATCGAAGTTTTGACCCTTGCGGATTGAAACTGTTTTCCATACAACCTTGAGGAGACTCAACAAGTTTTACTAAGAAACATGCTTTGAACATCAGTATGTTCAAGCTGCCCTTGCTCATAGAGGCGAGTGTTAAGTAGCGTAATTTTATTATGTTAGACTTTAGAGTTTAAGGAAATCATTATCGCCAACTCAATGCTAGGAAGGACACTTTAATATCAGTGAGAACATAGTTTGGTTTATCAATATTCCTTAACTAATCATTTTGTCCAGTTGACTTATTTCTTTTAAGGATATTACGATTTGGATTCCACTTCGGTAAAAAATAGAATTACCCTAGTTTAGCATATGTTCATGATTTTTAAATATAGTTAAAATGGTTTTTATTCAACTATATCCTCCCACTATTTTAGCGATCATCTTAGGCCATATAGATGAATGAATATAGTTATTTAATGGCAGAGGGACCAAACCACACTGAGCATCACAACTTTGAGGAGACTTAACAAGCTGATTGACTCTGCAGTTGGTAGATAAACTCTTTATCAATCACATCACATGTGACTCCCTATTGGTTTTTACCCCTAGTCACTTATGATCTTGAGGAGACTCAACAAACCATAACGACTAGTCTAGTCGAACCCTTGTTTTCATATCTAATATTAACGTACACTGATACTCGAGGAGACCCGACGCAGCGGTTTAGGTTAATACCAGACTACGTCACATGTATGATGGATTCAGTTTCTAAAAGAGACCATGTCATAGCTTAAGGAGACTCAATAACCAGGACAGGCGTCTTTTAGTCCCCTAATCCAAAAACAAGGCGGGGTACGGATAATCTTGAGGAAGATTTTTAACATATTTGACTAGATGTAATCAATGGTTTCACATAATCATAATTCACATCCTTGGTCCAGCAGAAAACAGCCAGGGATTTGGCTAGGCCAGGATCACTATCCCCAGTCGAGCTAGAGTGATCCACAATATTAGTCAAAAAACGCTAGAGCGGATCATGATCCTTTAAGGATATTACTTATTTATATGTGTGACACCGACTTGAAATGCTTCATTAAAACTAGTTAATCCTATAAACTAGTGTAATCCTAAAATTCGAAATTATTAGGATTGGTTAATAACTTTTATTAAAGTCCTTATCAACCATAAGGATTATTAGGGCGCTATCCTAATCATGAATTAGGGATTTAAAAATTCAAGTTGCAACAATTTAAAACATATCCTATTTTTAAAATTATTATTAGAGCAATTAAAATAATAATTGTATGAGAGGGCGACCCTAATAAAGTATTAGGAGTTTAATATGTTGCAACAATTTTTTGTTGAGTATTGGTGTTTTATACCAATCTTATTTTGATGATGATCACAACATTATGTTGTTGCTAATGAATCTCATGTTTTAGTCTCTCAGTTTATTTCAAGGATATCTTTCTTGGAGACTAATCACTTGGTGTAAGGATGGACATCATGTGAAGAAGGGCCATTGTTTGGACTCAAGGAGTGCCAAACCTTGGAGATGATGGAGAGCAATCAAGGCATCAAGATTGAAGACTTAGACTCTAAGGAAAGCATTGTAATCCATGTAATTTACTTTATTGCTTTCTCTCTCTTTTGAGTCTAGGGTCAATGTAATGCCTTGTTATATGGTTTACTCATTCATGCATATGCATATAACCATCTTAGTGAGCCTTAGGATTATCATAGAATCCAACCAAATAGGTTCACTCTGTCCAAAGACTCATTTGGAGTCTCTGGCTTTTCGTCAGTCGCCTACTGAAGGAAACACAGTCGACTGGGTGATTTCCAGTCGCCTATAGATCCTTCTACAGTCGCCTGACACGCACAGCTCAAGTCAACATTTCAATTGACTCAAACTTGAGCTTTACGCATAGTCGTCTGTCGATCAGTTTACAATCGCCTGTATTTTACAGTGGCCTGGAGATTGGTCATCAGTTGCCTGTATAGCGTAAGTGCATTCTCTGCATCTCTCTGTTGTTTCTCCATCTCTTACTACAGATGACTAATGAAGAATATACGATCGCCTGATTTCTTGACAGTCGACTGTAGTATTAACATCAGTCGCATGTGCGAAGAGTTGGAGAAAGAGTGCAGCTCTCTGTTTCGATCCATCCCCTGCAGCAGTCGCCTGCTGAAGGATTAACAAGCGCATGTCCTGTTTGCCAGTCGACTGTATTGACTTCTTCAGTCGACTGTCTTGGCTCAGATTATAGCCGTTGGATATTTTCTAGCCGTTGATCAGTCGACTGTCTTTTGATCAACAGTCGACTATTCCTGTCGTTTTCACCCAGTTTCTAGCCGTTGCAGATTTGTTCATTTGGCTGTTTCTTTGGGTTTTGGGGCTTGATATGGGGTTCCTATATATATGAGTGTGATGCCATCTCTTGAGAACTCTTGACAACTCTTGATAACTCTTGACTCTATAGAAAATCTCAAGAGATCAATAAGCTACTCTCAAGCTCCCTCATTTCCCTCTATTGAGCACTCATCTTTCTTCATGCATTGAAGTCCAGCTCAAGGGAAATCATCCAAGTGCTCTCAAGCATATTCCAACACTTGGAGATCCTCTTCCATGCCTTGCATTCATTCATGAGTAAGCTTCTCAAGGTATAGGTAAGAGTATTTACTTTACTAGGTGTAATTTGTTTTCCTATTTCTCTTTGTGGGATTAGGATACTCTCTTTGTGGGAGTTTCTCTCTTTGTGGGAGGTTGTCTCTGTGTGGTACTAGGGAATTCTCTTTATGGGAATTAACTCTCTTTGTGGGAGTTCTAGCGTCCTAGTGTAGGGCTAACCCTAATTCTCTGAGTGGGAGTTAGTGATTCTCTGTGTGGGAGTCTTGATCATCTTGTAGGATTGGTTGAGTCCTTGTGTAGGGCATAAATCCTCTTTGTGGGGTATCTCCTTGTGAGATTTGTATTCGCTTCTCTGTGTGGGAATATAGTGAATATTGGTGTGGCTGGATGTACCCAAGTTTGGGGAACCAGGGTAATTCTCTGTGTTTGCGTTTGGATTGATTGTGCCATTTAATTCCTCTTGCACTTATAATTCCGCATTTGCAAGTTAAATTTTATTTGGACAATTTTATTGTCATTACACTATTCACCCCCCCCCCCTCTAGTGTGTGTTGTTAGTATTGCAAGGGTTAGACGATCCCTACAATTGATATCAAAGCGAGGTTAAAGCATACTGCAACGATGGAATTCAACGTCGCATCCGCATCTCATGAAGAAGGTCACTCAACCGTTCGACCCCCGCTCTTCAACGGAACCAACTACCCGAGTTGGAAGATCAGGATGATGATCTACATGGAGGATCAAGACCTATGGGACATTACGGAGGTGCCATTTAAGATGCCCACTACTCCCGCGGCTTCAAGGACAAAGGCGGAGAAGGACTCGATCAAGTTCAATGCGAGAGCTATGAACGCATTACATTGCGCTCTCTCAGCAAATGAGTACTACCGCATCTCCATGTGCAAAACGGCCAATGATATTTGGCATACCTTGGAGATTTTTCATGAAGGGACAATGAAGGTAAAGAAATCTAAACAAACTGTGTTTAGATCTAAATATGAAATGTTTAAGATGCAGGAAGGAGAAAGCATTTCAGAGATGTTCACAAGGTTCACTGAGATCGTGAACGCTTTGGAGGGACTCGGGAAGATGATTTTCCAAGAGGATCGTGTAGAGAAGATCCTTGACTCTCTCACACCTCGTTGGGAGTCAAAGGCCAACGGAATTTTGGAGTCATATGACACGTCGAAATATATCGTTGAGGAGTGCATTGGTAATCTCATGGCGTATGAAGTGAAGCTTCAACACAAGAAGGAGATTCAACCAACAAAGCCCGAGAAGCTAAAGAAGCAAAATGGGGTTGCATTCCATGCCAAGGAGGAGCCAATCAAGTGGAGGAGGAAATTCCATCGAGAAGCTCCTAGTGAAGAAGATGAGCAAGAAGATGCAAGTGGAGAAGAAATTGAGGAGCTTGCCGAGCAATTCAAAGCATTCCTCAAGTGCAAGCAAGGTAAGTCTTTGTCAAAATTTGCCTCAAATACTAACAAGGTTCCTACTTGTTATACTTGCAGTGGAAAAGGTCACTTGTCCACCGAATGTCCTTCCAAACCCAACAAAGAAACTTACAAGGGTAAATGGAAGAAGCATTGGAAAGGAAGGTCCAAGTCCAAAAATCACAAGAAGGGACTTGTCGGGACCTTTGATGATTCGAGTGAGGACACTTCGAGTAACGAAGAAGAGGATACAAAGGAGGATGCTCACACATGCTTTGTAGCCATTGATGGTCCTACACCAATCCCCTCTGGATTAAATGAAGAAGAGTTGGATGCTTGGCTTGACGCATACAATTCCTATGAGGATTCGTGCATCATGGCTATGGAGGAGAAGTCGTCATCAAGCTCTTGCAAGGATGATGATGATGATGTTGAGATCGAGGAGGAAAAGATCTCATATGAGGATCTCAAGGTCAATTTTGACTTGGTCTCCGAAAAGGCTAGTAAGTGCATCAACTCTTACAATAGATTAAAAGCAAAATATAAGATTGCTAAGAGTAGATTGCATGAACTAGATATTGCAAGTGTAATTCATGATGAAAGTCATGTGTATGACACTTGTGAGAGAGACACACTTCTCTCTCAAGTTAAGGAATTGAGCCTTACAAATGAAAAACTTGTTGCTCAAAACCTGAGCTTAGATGCTCACATTCAACAACTTACATTGAAATGTGAAGAGGAATCCCGTAAGCTCATAAGCTTTGTGTATTCTAGGGATTCACTCCATGATTTGTTGGAAAAACAACATCCAGTAAATCATAGATGAGGTTTGGGTTATATTCAAAATGTGGTTTCCAAACACACCTCTAATTCCTCTTATGGTGCAAATACAAGAAATATTGCTAAAGCACCTAAGAAGAATCACCATGCTTTCTTGTACAACAAAAACATCAACAAGAAGCATGTAGATCATGAGGTAATGAGGAAGAATGAAAAATCTTCATTTTTTTTGCTAAGAAGCAAAATACTCATTCTTTGCCTGCCAAGAAATTCGTTTCTACACTTAAGCATGCCACATCCCCCCCTCTTGCAAAGGCAAAACCATTGCCTAGGAATTCCATGAGATTATGGATTCCCACTAAGGTTACTGTGCAAGAGAGGGATAGTTACATCAATTCTCTAGTTAGGGATGTGATCACCTCATGTGTTTACATTAGGAAATCAAACTCCACTTGGGTTTGGTTACCTAATGTTTAGGTTCCTCACACACATTTGCATATTGCATGGGTATTATGCTTAATGAGATATTTTTGCATACCCATTGGTTGTGTGTGTTGAGTATTGATTCCCCTGATTTGGTTTTGATGATGAACAAGTATAAATATCATGCACTAATTCTCTTTGAGCGCAGTTATGGAGATCGTCGCCAAATTACTTTGTACATCTCAAGCGACGTCCCAAGACTTCTTAAAGCACATGATTATGTGCCTGAAGCTTCGTTGAAGCTCAAGGAGTTATTAATGAAGTCAAGGGATTCGGATTGAAGCTTTGAAGATGGTTCGTCATGTTTATTTTATTGTCTTCTAGCTTCATCGTATAGAATGTTAAGCCTTGAGTAGGACTTACTTAACAATCTTCATAACGCTCATATCGTATCTTTAGGATTGTCTTAGAAGACAATTAGAAAGTTTCCCGAAGCTTATCGCTTCATTTCACGGCTTCGTATGCATCTTAGTTGGTTCAAGAAGAAGAACCAACCGACTAGATGACAATCTAGTCGGTTGGAAATCCTTCTTGAACCAACTAGTTATCCTAGTTTCTTTCAGCATCTTTATTGTTGACAATTAGTCGGTCCAAGAAAGTTCACCGACTGACTAGTTGTTGGCGTGAACAAAAGATTGCACGCTAACTCCCAAGTGTAGGAGGTCACCAAGTAGTAAAAATCCTAGTAAGCCTAAGGTCGAACACGGGGACAACTTGCTTACAATCAACAACGGACACAATTAGCTTAAGTGGTGTGAGAAATACCACCCTTTGGGGGTGAGGATTGGTTGAGGAAATTTTTAGAACATCCTACCGTTAAGCATGTAAACAACGAAATATGTAGGATAGCAAACAAAGATGAGAAATGTGAGTGTTCATGGTTGCATGGTGTAGTCGGGCTTCAAACTCCATTTCGAATCACTACGATCCCTCATCCGGCTAAGGAGAGAGTGATCGGATAGTTTGGCATTTCATCGAACACGTTGAGTGCGAAAAGATAGTGAATGAAACATTGAGAAAATTTTACAATAAACACAATAGAGAGGATCCACTAGGATGAGCCTCTCTTTGGATTTCCCATTAGGGTTCCAATAGACAACCCTAACTCAATGTTTCATCCACATACAAGAGGTTAAAATCAAGTTGGAAATGAAATCTATAGGCCCAACATACAACCATCCACCATAAACACACACAATAAGACTAGCCACTCATTATACACAAGAACACTATATTTGATTTCAAAATCAACATCCAAATGTTTTTACAAGCAACAAAGTTCAACAAGAGAAATGAAGAAAATACAAGCTTAAGGCAAAGACACCCCCTTTTGAGAAGATAGCTTCCCCCTTTGTCTTCTCTCTTGAGCTCTTCTCCTTCTCCAAGCTTTCCCAAGCCCTAGATTTCTTTTAGAGGAGAACACCCCAGAGAAAACCAAAAAAAACTGCTCAAAAAACTAACTCCACAAACAAAACACTTCAGCCCAAGAAATAAAACAGAACACAATTTTCGTGCAGGCCCAGCTCATTTTCCTTTTTTTCATCTGCCCAAGAAAAATCGGGCCTCAGAACAAAATTGCAACCCGGGGGGCGGGTTTTAATTATCCAGGTGGGCCCGCCCCCCTTCAGCGCAACGTCTGCGCTTGAAACAAAAAAGGGGGGGCACGTGCCCCCCCCCCCCCCCCCCCCCCCCCCCCCCCCCGCGTTCGCGTACCCCGCTCCTTGAGCGGGGGCTTTCGCCCGCTAGGCGCCTGGCGGGCCGGCTAGGCGGGCCGGCCCGCTGGGCGTAAAACTTTTTTAAATTTTTTTTATTTAATAGAACAGCAGCCACAGCGGCCCGCTCAGAAGCGGGCCGCGGGCCTCAAGGCCCAGTAAGGTTTTTTTTTTGTTTTCCCCTTTAATAATTCCCAGAAATTCCCAGATTGCTCCAATAATTCACCAAAATTAGCTCCAACCTTAGAAAAATCTTGGAAAAATTCCAGAAAATCTGGAAAATTCCCAGGAGTACCTAAAAAGTAAGAGGAGCCAAAATTAGTCACTAGAAATTGTATTTTATGTATAAAATGAGTTTAGGTGTTAATAAACCATGATATTACGAAAATGCAAGTAACAACGCCAAAATTGATATGATATACACATAAAATACCCAGAAATGGGGGGGAAATAAGCAATTTATACCCCGAATCACACCCCCCCAACTAGCTATTTGCTAGTCCCTAGCAAATCAAGCGATACATTCGGATTAAAATGGAAATGTGCATCAAACCCACAAAATTCTCATGGCATATTCCAAAAGTTATTTTCAAGTGATCTCAAAGTCGATATAACCAATGTATGAAAGTACATAACGAATGACACACTCTTTTCTCCAATTCAAAGAAAAGTGAGGCAATAAGCCCGTATCACATGTGTCGGGATATCACGATGTCAAAAATGCTAATCTTCAAGGAAATGGCCAATACAAAAGAAATTTTTCTCTAAGTTGTGGGGGAATGAGATTTGCAAAATTCATGTAGGTTATTCACTCAATTATTCATACTTTTTTTTCATCATTTTTCTTTTTTTTTCTTTCTTTTTTCATGTTTTTGTGCACTCCCCTAAATCTTCTCTTTCGTGTCCTCCCCAATGTTTCGTGGGGCACCGACTACTTGACAAGACTAGAAGAACTATGCACCTTTTCTTTTCTATTTTTTTGTTGTTGTTGTTTTTTTGTTTTTATTATTTGCATACACGCGATAACGCAATATAGGCAAAAAGGTGAAATGATTTCTAAATCTCGTTTTTTTGGCGTCCTCCCCAATGTTTCGTGGGGCACCGGCTACTAAACTTGATTAGAAAGGCAATTCACTTATATTACTCTCATTCTCATTCACGAATTAGCAATTCATCCACCCACTCCTAAGAGAAAAACAATGCATAACAAATTGGCCATCTCCTATCCAATCAAACCTACACCGTTCATCCCAACATGAAATTTCTTACACCACACTTTTCCTAAATTGTTTCAAATAGAGCATCACGACATATGAAATAGTCTCATTCATGGTATATTAGCATTTGAAATCAACTTGGAAAGAAATTGAAGCACGCCAATCAAAAATTCATGAGTTGACACCAAAATAGGATTTAAATCCAAATGTATGCATTAAGATGTAGCATGTAAGGGATCAAGCACAAAGCTAGCAAATGAGCAAGGATATTCGATGTTAAGCTCGCAAGATATTGGAGATGACAAAAGGGATGTCTCCACAAATGAGCAAAATTGTTTTTTTTTATTTTTTTGTTTTTTTGTTTTTTTTGTAAACAACTAACTAAACATCCCTAAACATCCTAAAACAACATACAACCCTCCCCCCAACTAAACATATGCATTGTCCTCAATGGATGAAAGGGTAGTAGAAGCAAAAGTTGGAACAAACACACCTATTTAGTCGCCGCCCGAAGGCGGGTCCGCAAGCTCCTCGGTGTTTCGCTCCTTAGCCCACGAATCAAAATAAGGGTTCAAACGTTGTCCATTGACCTTGAACTCGCTCCCATCTTTTTTGTTCACCAAGGTCACCGCTCCATGATTGTAGACATGTTTTACCACGAACGGTCCGGACCATCTAGATCTCAACTTTCCCGGAAAGAGATGGAGCCGGGAGTTGTATAATAGCACGCTTTGGCCCGGAAAAAATTCCCTCCTCAAAATCATTTTGTCATGCTCAAATTTCATGCGCTCCTTGGATAATTTGGCATTGTCATATGCATCCCGCCGCAACTCCTCCAATTCACAAATCTGCAATTTACAAAATTTATTGGATGAGTCACAAATAGAATTAAATTGTTTAATTGCCCACAATGATATGTGCTCTAACTCCACGGGCAAATGGCAATGTTTTCCATAAACAATCCTATACGGCGACATTCATAAAATTGTTTTGTAGGCGGTCCGATATGCCCAAAGTGTTTCCGGCAATCGGACACTCCAATCCTTCCGTGTAGGATTCACCGTTTTTTGTAGGATGTTTTTTATTTCTCTATTAGCCAATTCCGCTTGGCTATTGGTTTGGGGGTGGTAAGGTGTGGAAATTTTGTGTGTGACCCCAAACCTCTTCATCAAGTTAGAGAATGGTGTATTGCAAAAATGAGATCCACCATCGCTAATAATAGCTTTAGGAATTCCAAAACGTGCAAAAATATTTTCTTTGAGAAATTTGAGCACGGTGGCACCCTCATTATTCCTACATGCAATGGCCTCCACCCATTTGGATACGTAATCAACGGCCACTAAGATATATGTGTACCCAAATGAAATGGGGAATGGCCCCATAAAATCTATGCCCCAACAATCAAAAATTTCAATTTCTAAAATCGGATTTAAGGGCATCATGTTTCTTTTTGTTATTCCCCCTAACTTTTGACATGGCACACAAGATTTACAATATGTGTATGTGTCCTTAAACATGGTGGGCCAATAAAATCCACATTGCAAAATTTTGGCCACCGTTTTATGTGCGGAAAAATGTCCCCCACATGCACCAAAATGACAAAAATGTAATACACTAGCAAACTCGTCATTTGGCACACACTTCCTAACAATTTGGTCAGAACAATATTTATACAAGTATGGATCATCGAAAAAGAATGATTTTACCTCGTGTTTAAATCTTTTTATGTCCCGAATCGACCAAAAGTGAGGAACCTTACCGAAAACCAAGTAGTTTGCAATATCGGCGTACCACGGCAAGGAAGACACGGTGAAAAGTTGTTCATCCGGAAATGCATCATGAATTGGTGCGGTAGCGGGCTCGTTCCCGAAAGTAAGGCGTGACAAATGATCCGCCACCAAGTTTTCCACTCCCTTCTTATCCTTAATCACGACGTGGAATTCCTGCAAAAGTAAGATCCATCTAATAAGCCTTGGTTTTGCATCTTTCTTTGAAAGCAAATATTTTAGGGCCGCATGATCCGTAAAAATGAGAATAGGTGACCCTAAGATGTAACTCCTAAATTTCTCCAAAGCAAACACTACGGCGAGCAACTCTTTCTCCGTTGTTGTGTAGTTCTTTTGGGCTTCATTGAGAGTTTTGCTCGCTTAGTAAATCACACATGGTACTTTCTCCCTCTTTTGACCAAGCACCGCTCCCACGGCAAAATCACTTGCATCACACATAATCTCGAATGGGAGGCTCCAATCCGGCACCTGCAAAATGGGAGAAGTAGTCAATGCGCATTTTAATAATTCAAATGAGGATTGACACTCACGTGTCCAAATAAATTCTTCATCAAGGGTTAGCAAATGGCAAAGGGGTCGGGAGATGGCACTAAAATCCTTGATGAAACGACGATAGAACCCCGCATGCCCAAGAAAAGATCGCACATCCCTCACGGTTTTTGGAGCCGGTAGCTTTTCAATTATCTCAACTTTGGCTCGGTCTACCTCCATTCCTTGCTTTGAGACTTTATGGCCAAGAACCATCCCCTCCGTAGCCATAAAGTGGCATTTCTCCCAATTTAGGAGGAGGTTCTTCTCAATGCATCTACTCAAAACCAAAGAAAGGTTAGACAAACAACTTTCAAATGAAAATCCAAAAACCGAAAAGTCATCCATAAAAATCTCCACAATTTCCACCATATCGCTAAAAATGCTTAGAACGCATCGTTGAAATGTGGCGGGTGCATTACACAACCCGAAGGGCATACTACGAAAAGCAAATGTGCCGAAGGGACAAGTGAAAGTGGTTTTCTCTTGGTCCTCCGGGGCAATTTCTATTTGATAATAGCCCGAATACCCGTCCAAAAAGCAATAAAATTCATGGCCCGCAACCCTTTCTACAATTTGGTCAAGGAATGGCAAAGGAAAATGGTCCTTGCGGGTCATGGCATTAAGTTTCCGGTAATCAACACACATACGCCAACCGGTGGTGGTTCGCGTAGGAATCAATTCATCATTCTTGTCCCTAATAACGGTGATTCCGGACTTTTTGGGCACGATTTGGATGGGACTCACCCACCTACTATCCGAAATCGGGTAAATGATACCCGCATCCAACAATTTTAAAAGTTCATTTTTTACAACCTCCTTCAACGTCGGGTTAAGCCGACGTTGCAACTCTCTCGAGGGTTTTGAATCCTCTTCCAAATAAATGTGATGTGAGCACACTAAAGGGCTAATTCCCGTGATATCCGCTAGTGTCCAACCTATAGCCTTTTTGTGTGTTCTCAACACATCCAACAATTCGTGTTCTTGCTTAGGTGTGAGGTTAGAATTTATTACCACCGGGAATGTCTCACCCTCTCCAAGGTATGCATACTTCAAATATTCCGGAAGTGGCTTTAGATCCAATTTGGGATGCTCCGAAGATGACGGCATTTGAGGTGGGTTGTCCGTAGGCAATGTCTCGAATCTCGGAACCCATTTGGTGCTTGGTCCCGCATGTGTCTCCTGCATAAGAAAAGATTCATCAATATGCTCACAAAAAGAGTCAAGAAAATCTAAAGCATTATCAAATTCGGAACCGAAATGATCTTCAACACATGAGTCTATAGGTTCCGAAGCCAAAAATTCAACCATGTTAACTTCATCGTATTCCCCTTCTTGGGGTGGCAATTTACATGCATTGAATATATTGTGTTCAAGAGTCATGTTGCCAAAAGAAATTTTTAATTGGCCACTCCTACAATTTATCAAGGCGTTGCAAGTGGCCAAAAATGGTCTTCCTAGGATTATCGGGGTGGGATTCCCCGATGTGGGTCCTTGAATGTCAAGGAAAATGAAGTCAACGGGGTAATAAAATTTGTCCACTTGGACAAGCACATCTTCCACACAACCCCGTGGAATCTTCACACTCCTATCCGCTAGTTGTAAAACAACCGGCGTGCTTTTTAATTCACCCAATCCTAGTTGAAGAAAGACCGGGTAAGGCAATATGTTAACACTCGACCCCAAATCCAAAAGTTCTTGACCTATCCTCTTTGTGCCTATGGTGCATTCAATTGTAGGGGATCCTGGGTCTCTACATTTTTGGGGAGTGTTGTGTTGCACAATGGAGCTCACTTGCTCCGTTAAAAAAGCCTTTTTCTTCACATTCAAATTCCTCTTTACCGTGCACAAATCTTTAAGAAACTTAGCATACGTTGGAATTTGATTAATAGCATCAAGTAAAGGGATATTAATTTGACATCGTTGAAAAATCTCCCTGATTTCCGCTTGATACTTGTCCTTGGATGGCGGGGCGAGCCTTTGAGGGAAAGGTACCGGAGTGGAATAAGGCGCGGGCTCCTTGGATGGACTCTTCATTGTTGGGCCTTCACCTTGCTCCTCCTCTAGCACCAAATCCGGTATTTGTTCCTTCTCTCCCACTTCCTCCACTTGTGGATCTTTAGGTGGCTCCACATTTTCAAAATTTTTTCCACTTCTCAATGTCGTCACCGCTTGGCATTGCTTCATTGAACCCCCCGTTGACGAAGAAGAGTTCATATTAGGGTTGGGCAATGGTTGGGATCGAAGCTTCCCCTTCTCTAGACTTGCGGTCAACTTCGCCAAGTGCTCCGCCATTTGTTGATTTTGAGTTTGTTGGAGTTGTTGGAATTGTTGGAATTGTTGGCTTTGAGCTTGTTGTACTTGGATGAGTTGTTGCAAAGTCTCATTCATGGAGTTCATTTGGGTCTCACTCCCTTCCTCTCTCTTTCTTTGGAAACCGCCTCCTTGGTAATTGTTTTTGAAAGGAGGAGCCTTGTACGGTTGATGAGGTTGTTGTGGGGGCCCTTGATGTTGCGGTTGTTGAGGCCTCCAACTCAAGTTGGGATGATTCTTCCAACTTTGATTATATGTGTTGGAGTTGAAGTTTTGTCCAAACACTTGATTTGCCTCCGCATTAGGCTCTCTCAAAACCTCCTTCAATGTGGGAATGGTGGGGCAATTTGATGTATCGTGCCCCGTAGTCTCACAAATAGCACAACTTTTCTCCATGGCTACACTCTTCACCGCCCTCAACTCCATGGCTTGGATCTTCTTTTGCATAGCTTCTAACCGGGCTTCCATAGCATCATCGGTCTTCAAAGTGTGTAAGCCCCCACGAGTTGGTTGTGATGAAGAGGAGTCACCTCTATCAAAATCCGAAGTTGTGTCCCATGTTTGTGCATTCTCCGCCACCATCTCCAAGTACTCCCACGCGTCATCCGGTTCCTTATCAAAAAACTCCCCGTTGCACATTGTTTCCAAAAATTGCTTTGATGTCGGTAGGAGTCCTTCGTAGAAGAACCCGATGACACGACATTTCTCGAATCCGTGGTGAGGACACGAGAGTAGAAGTTCCTTTAGCCTTTCCCAAGTTTGGTAGAATGTCTCATTGTTGCGTTGGGCAAAGCTCATGATTTGCTTCTTCAATCCCTGTGTCCTGTGCAAGGGAAAAAATTTCTTTAGAAACTCGGCTTGAAATTGCAACCATGAAGTAATTGAGCGTGGTGGTAAAGCATTAAGCCAATTCTTGGCTTTATCTTTGAGAGAAAACGGAAATAATTTCAAGTATATCGTGTCGGTGCTCGTTTTCCCATCAAAACATGTGGAACATACATCTTCAAACTCCTTTATGTGAAGGTACGTGTTTTCCCTCTCCAACCCATGAAAGTGGGTAGGAGTTGAATTACCCCGGGTTTAAAATTAAAGGAGTTTGCATCCGTCGGTAACACAAAGCATGAAGCCGAACTAGACCTGGTGGGTCTCAGAAGATCCCTCAAAGACCTAGGGACATCGGCTTGAGAATTGGTGTCATGGTTACTAGTATTATCATTGTTCATGTTTTCTTCCTCCATGACGTCTGTGCGCGTTAGTCTATGTGTTCGAGGTGTTCGAAGCCACATAAACTAACCAAGCAAGCGATGGTATGTAAAACGAAAACAAACAAAGTGAAATTTATATACGATTATGTACAAAAAGATGATATAGTCACAAAGCAAAGCTAAAGGTAATGTAATTGTCGATGGTAAAACCGTTGTCCCCGGCAACGGCGCCAAAAACTTGGCGTGAACAAAAGATTGCACGCTAACTCCCAAGTGTAGGAGGTCGCCAAGTAGTAAAAATCCTAGTGAGCCTAGGGTCGAACACGGGGACAACTTGCTTACAATCAACAACGGACACAATTAGCTTAAGCGGTGTGAGAAATACCACCCTTTGGGGGTGAGGATTGGTTGAGGAAATTTTTAGAACACCCTACCGTTAAGCATGTAAACAACGAAATATGTAGGATAGCAAACAAAGATGAGAAATGTGAGTGTTCATGGTTGCATGGTGTAGTCGGGCTTCAAACACCATTTTGAATCACTACGATCCCTCATCCGGCTAAGGAGAGAGTGATCGGATAGTTTGGCATTTCATCGAACACGTTGAGTGCGAAAAGATAGTGAATGAAACATTGAGAAAATTTTACAATAAACACAATAGAGAGGATCCACTAGGATGAGCCTCTCTTTGGATTTCCCACTAGGGTTCCAATAGACAACCCTAACTCAATGTTTCATCCACATACAAGAGGTTAAAATCAAGTTGGAAATGAAATCTACAAGCCCAACATACAACCATCCACCATAAACACACACAATAAGACTAGCCACCCATTATACACAAGAACACTATATTTGATTTCAAAATCAACATCCAAATGTTTTTACAAGCAACAAAGTTCAACAAGAGAAATGAAGAAAATACAAGCTTAAGGCAAAGACACCCCCTTTTGAGAAGATAGCTTCCCCCTTTGTCTTCTCTCTTGAGCTCTTCTCCTTCTCCAAGCTTTCCCAAGCCCTAGATTTCTTTTAGAGGAGAACACCCCAGAGAAAACCAAAAAAAACTGCTCAAAAAACTAACTCCACAAACAAAACACTTCAGCCCAAGAAATAAAACAGAACACAATTTTCGTGCAGGCCCAGCTCATTTTCCTTTTTTTTCATCTGCCCAAGAAAAATCGGGCCTCAGAACAAAATCGCAACCCAGGGGGGCGGGTTTTAATTATCCAGGGGGGGCCCGCCCCCCCTTCAACGCAACGTCTGCGCTTGAAACAAAAAAAGGGGGGGCACGTGCCCCCCCCCCCCCCCCGCGTTCACGTCCCCTGCTCCTTGAGCGGGGGCTTTCGCCCGCTGGGCGCCTGGCGGGCCGGCTAGGCGAGCCGGCCCGCTGGGCGTAAAACTTTTTTAAATTTTTTTTTATTTAATAGAACAGCAGCTGCAGCGGCCCGCTCAGAAGCGGGCCGCGGGCCTCAAGGCCCAGTAAGGGTTTTTTTTTTGTTTTCCCCTTTAATAATTCCCAGAAATTCCCAGATTCCTCCAATAATTCACCAAAATTAGCTCCAACCTTAGAAAAATCCTGGAAAAATTCCAGAAAATCTGGAAAATTCCCAGGAGTACCTGAAAAATAAGAGGAGCCAAAATTAGTCACTAGAAATTGTATTTTATGTATAAAATGAGTTTAGGCGTTAATAAACCATGATATTACGAAAATGCAAGTAACAACGCCAAAATTGATATGATATACACATAAAATACCCAGAAATGGGGGGAAATAAGCAATTTATACCCCGAATCAGTTGTCAAACTAGTCGGTTTGAAATCCTTCTCAGACCGACTAGTTTTCCTTGTGAAATTCAGCTCATTTACTGTTGATCAATTAGTCGGTCCAAGAAGGTTCACCGACCGACTAGTTGTCAAACTAGTCGGTTGATGTTTCTTCTTAGACCGACTAGTTCCATCTCCTTATTTCACTATCTTCTCTGTCAACCATCTAGTCGGTACAAGAAGGTTCACCGACCGACTAGTTGCAAAACTAATCGGTCAGTGATCCTTCTTAGACCGATTAAGCAGCTTCAGAAATAGATCCGTTGGGCATTTAATGCCACGATTTTTGCTGAACTCTTCTCTCTCCTATATAAACTTGATGCGCTTCAAGCTAGCATTCAAGGCTGCCATTATTGAGATTTAGAGATTCAAAGAGAAGAGCATTAAACTCTCATTTCTAAGCTCTCTCACTTCACAAGAATCTCTCACTTACTCTTTGAGCCCTAATTCCTCAAGAGAGATTCTCATTCATTGTGAGCTACTCAAGCTAAGAGCTTGAATCCAAGTCACCAACTTCACCCTAGCTATTTATTGCTGTTCATCTTGGTGGAGCTAGGGTTTGGTGCTATCTTCTTCCCCAAAATCCTTCTTGCCCTAAAATCAGTAAGTTTTACTCATGGCATAGGGTTTTGTGGTAAGTGTTTTATTGTTTCATTTAAATTGATATTTCAGTTTATCTCTCGGTTGTGAGAGAAGATCGTGATCCCGGTTTGTTGGAGTCACATTTCGATCTTTGTATGATTTGATCTTGTAGTAGTTTCTACAAGAATTTCATAGTGCAAATTTGAGTTAGAGGATTCTAACTCAAGTAGCCGGAGGGGATCCGGGTGTCTGGGACGTAGGATCACCGGGAACAAGTCGGGGAGACTTGGGTGGATCCGAACCCATTACATCGCTTGTTTGTGTTGGATTTTTTGTGTTGTCAATTTTCATTCCGGATTGTTGGTTGTGTTTGCACAATAATTAGGAATTATACTCTTGATTATTTTAAAGTACTATTCACCCCCCTCTAGTACTTTTGCAGTAGCTATCAGGGCATTACATTTGGTATCAGAGCCAAGTTCATAGCTATGACTACCAACGACAACAAGACCATTCGTCCACCTTCCGACTGCAGTACCTTCAAGAATCGTGAAGGAGCTTCTTCAGTGATGGAAGGACACTCCTCTACTAGGTCTCCTCACTTTAACGGTGCCAACTATGGGTACTGGAAATGCCGGATGGAAACCTTCCTCCGGAGCACTTCACTTTGGAGAGCCACGTTAATGGAGTATGTTGAGCCAGCTGAAGAAGACTTCACGACGTGAACTACCGCGGAGGTCACCGCAGAGGTGAAGAATGCCAAGGCAATGAATGCCTTACAATTTGCATTGGAGCCTGAAGACTTCAACAAGATATGTACATGTAAGAGTGCATATCAAATTTGGAACCAACTCCTCATCTTGTACGAAGGAACGAGTAGGGTAAAACACTCCAAACTCACCGTTGCTAACAAAGAATTCGAGTTATTTCACATGAAACAGGGTGAGAGGGTCAAGGAGTATTATGCTCGCTTCGTGGACATAACCAATGAGTTGGAAGCTCTTTGGAAGACCTACACCCAAAAGGAGAAAGTCGCGAAGATCATTAACGGACTTCCTTCGAGTTGGCAAAAGCGAACCTACGCTATTGAGGAAGGTAACGATATGACCAAATATACGGTTTTTCAACTAATGGGTACCTTATGTCTTATTAGGTACAAAAGGACAGCAAGATTAAGATGAAGGACAAGACGAAGGCGTTCTTGAAGCAAGAAGAGCCAAAGAAAAAAGGCAATTGCTTTCAAGGCCGCCCCCACTACATCTACCGATAGTGAAGAATCGGAAGACGAGTTGGACATGGAATCTTTTGCCTTCATGGCAAAGAAGTTCAACCGATTCTTCCGAAAAGGTATCTTTAGGAATAAATCTAAAGTTAGTTCCACTAATGCATCTGCTCCTTTGTGTTTTAAATGCAACAAGCCAGGACACATCAAGGCGGATTATCCTCTCAACAAATAAAAGGAGATTATCCTCTCAACAAACAAAAGGAGAAGCGGAAGGCACCCAAGTACGACAAGTCAAGAAAGTACAAGAAAGTGTACAAGAAAGGACTTGTCGGCACATTCACCGACTCAGAAGAGGACTCCTCAAGTGGAGAGTCGGATGATGAACAAGTGGAGTAAGCACACATGTGCTTCCTGGCACGAGAGGAACATGATCAAGAGACCTCTTCAGATGAAAACGATGATGAAGGTGAAGAGGTAACTATGGATGATTTAAGATTAGCTAACGAAAAAATTTGGTCTAAGTATTCTAAGTTGGTAAATAGATACACTAAGACTAAAGATGAGCTAACTAGTCTCCAAACCTCAACTAAACCTGTCATCACCAACAACGACACCGTTGTTGAAGCTTTGAGACTGAGATTGTAAATCTCAAATCTCAACTTGAACATGTTAACCTTGAGGATTCGGAGGAACACGAGATAGCAGATTTAATTTCTCGAAACTCAACTTTGAGTATTGAGAATGAGAATCTCAAGTCTCGTGTTTGTGAACTCACTACACAAGTGTCCACTTTGGATGCTACTATACTTTCTCTCACTGAGAAATATGAGTCCACAATAGGCCGAATTGAGAAATTCAACAAAGGCAAGGATCATTTGGATAATATTCTGAATGACTTACTTCTGGCCAATCATCGTATTGGCTTGGGGTATAAAAAGAAAAATTCATCCAAATCTTCTACCACCTTTGTAAGGCCAACTTTCGATGCCTCTACTAGTGGGAGTAAACACCCTATGTGTAGTTCATCTACCAATGTTACTTCCACTAAGTACACATCCCCTCTTGGAAAGAAACCCATTTTTGGTGGACCTCCAAAGAAGGGTCATGCATTTATGTACACAAATACTATGCCACGTAGGAACACACATCCTACCCCACCTGTTCACACTTATGATGATTTCTATGCTCCACGTCCACGGGCACGTGCACACCAAGTGAGACACACTCACGCACGTGTTCCCCCACATGCTTATGTTCACCCACATCATCACTATATGAATAATTACCATCATGCACCGTATCATATATCGTCACCACCATTTCATCATGTGCCGTATGCTTATCCATCTCATGCATACACTAGGCCACTTTCTCGTAGAACACATGCACCATGTAGAAATCAACCACATGTGCATACTCCCAATAGAAATAGGGCTCCCAAGACATTCACTATTTGGGGCCCGAAGGACACTAGCATGCATGAAAAACAAGCTTAAATAAATTCCTATTTCATGAATGTTGTCCACAATGATGACTATGTTGGGAAGTCTAAGTCCAATTGGACTTGGCTTCCAAAGGTCTAATCTTTTTGGACCCAATGATCTTGGGTACCATGGAATGATATTTTTATCTTCAGGTACTCAAGAAAAAGAGAAGGAGCAACAAATCAAAATTTGGCTCCAAGAATAATTGGATACTTGATAGCGGGTGTTCAAAACACATGACCGGTGAAGCTCAGTTGTTATCCGAAGTGGTACCCATTGAGAATGGAAACCGAGTGGTCTTTGGAGGCAACGAGAGCGGAACCATCATTGGTGTTGGAAAAGTTGGTAACCCCTCTAAACCCCTTATAATTGATGTTTACCTTGTTAAAGGCTTAAATCATAATCTTATCTCAATAAGCCAACTTTGTGACAAGGATTACAAAGTTAGCTTTGCGAACGGTATGTGCCATATTTCAAGAATTGATAATAATAGTGCGTTATTCTCTGGCACACGCCATAAGGATATATATATATTAGATATTCCAAATTTCTATGAACAATGTCTAATTGCCAACACAAGTGAGCAACACTTATGGCATAGACGTTTTGGTCATGCGAATTTCAGAACACTTTTCAAACTATCCAAGCTAAATTCTATAAGAGGATTCCCTAAGCTTTCATTTCCAAAGAAAAGCTTTTGCGACTCGTGTCAACGAGGTAAACTTCCAAAATCGTCATTCAAACCTAAGAAAAGCATATCCTCTAAACGGCCTCTAGAGCTTTTACATCTAGATCTTTTTGGGCCAACTAGAGTTGCTTCATTAGGGAATGCCCGATATGGACTTGGCATCGTTGATGACTTTTCTAGATTTACTTGGGTATTTACTTTAGTGAATAAAAATGATGCTTTTGAAAACTTCACAGTATTTGTTAAGAAAGTACAAAATCTCATTGGAACCACCATTGTCACTATTCGTAGTGATCATGGAGGAGAATTTGAGAATGAGTCTTTCTCAAATGTCTGTGATGAAGTTGGTATTACTCACACCTTTTCTTTCCCTCGCGCACCTCGTCAAAATGGTGTTGTTGAGAGAAAGAATAGGACGCTAGTGGAATGTGCTCGCATGATGCTTGATGATAGCCAACTTGGCCATCAATTTTGGGCAGAAGCGGTACATACCGCTTGCTATGTGTTTAATAGGATACTCTTGAGGCCCGGCACCAAACAAACTTGTTATGAATTGTTGTTTGGTAGGTTGCCTCAAGTTAAATATTTTAGGGTTTTGGTGCAAAATGTTTTATCAAAAACACGTATGGTAGTTTGGACAAATTTGATCCAAGATCTGATGAGGGGATATTTGTTAGATATTCCTCCCGTAGCAAAGCCTATCGGATATACAACAAAAGAACCTCAACGATCGAGGAATCTCTTCATGTTTCATTAAATGAAGATTTTGTCCCTCCTAGAATTATCAACGATGATGATTCTATGGAAGTAGTGAGTGCCTCTATTGATAAATCTAATACTATTGATTCTGTTGATACTAACCCTACTAATGATTTTTTAAGATTGTTCCTAGTGACCAGGGTGTTCCCAGAAAACTTCCAACAGTTCGTGACCATCCCCATGAGCAAGTCATTGGCAACATACTAGATAGTGTCAAAACGAGATCTCAAGTCAACTTCTTCGCTCACTGTGCCTTTGTCTCTTCAGTAGAGCCAAAGAATATCAACGAGGCATGCGAAGATAGTTCTTGGATCCTAGCCATGGAAGAGGAACTCATTCAGTTTGAGAGGAATGAGGTCTGGGAGCTAGGTCCATTGCCTTCAAAGAACCACAGCGTTATAGGAACGAAGTGTAATTTCAAGAACAAGACAGACGAGAACCAAAATGTCATCCGGAACAAAGCTCGGTTAGTTGCTCAAGGCTACAGGCAAGAGGAAGGTATAGATTTCGAAGAATCCTTTGCACCTGTAGCTAGATTAGAATCTATTAGGTTGTTATTATCGTTTGCTTGCCATAAAGATTTCAAACTCTTTCAAATGGACGTAAAAAGTGTTTTTTAAACGGAGATGTCGTTGAGGAAGTTTATGTTTCTCAACCTCCGGGTTTTATAAATGAAAAATTTCCAAATCTTGTTTTCAAACTTAAGAAAGCACTTTATAGTTTGAGACAAGCTCTTAGAGCTTGGTATGACCGCCTAAAGAACTTTCTTTTGGATTTGGGTTTTAAAATGGGTGAGGTTGATTCAACGCTTTTTGTTAAGTATGTGAATCATGATATTATTTTAGTTCAAATTTATGTAGATGATATCATTTTCGGTGCTACTAACTTCACTCTTTGCGATGAGTTTTCTAATGTCATGAAGGACCAATTTGAGATGAGCCACATGGGTGAGCTCAAATATTTCTTAGGACTCCAAATTCGCCAAATGCACGATGAAATCTTCTTCCACCAAACCAAGTACATGGTGGAGCTGCTAAAGCGATTTGGAATGGAGAATGCTTCTGGCAAGAAGACTCCAATGAGTACTACTACATACCTTGATAAAGATACGGGCGGCAAAAATGTAGACATTCGTCTATATCAAGGTAAGAAGACTCCAATGAGTACTACTACACACCTTGATAAAGATACGGGCGGCAAAAATGTAGACATTCGTCTATATCAAGGTATGATAAGTAGTTTATTATATATTACTGCCA
The DNA here is from genome assembly GCA_030789695.1 of Scilla litardierei. Classification (NCBI taxonomy): domain Eukaryota; kingdom Viridiplantae; phylum Streptophyta; class Magnoliopsida; order Asparagales; family Asparagaceae; genus Scilla; species Scilla litardierei. The sequence continues at coordinate 294,749,078 of CM061141.1, forward strand.
GTAGGCCTGATATAATGTTCGATGTATGTGTTTGTGCTTGGTATCAGTCACAACCTAAGGAATCACACTTAATAGAGGTTAAACGTATTTTCTGCTATTTAAGTCACACACTGGACTATGGATTATTCTATCCAAAGTCAAGCACATATGAGTTAATCTCATATAGTGACGCAGATTATGCTGGATGCAAATCTGACAGGAAGAGTATTAGTAGAACTTTCCATTTTATAGGAAATTCTCTTGTCTCTTGGTTTTCCAAGAAGCAGAATTCGGTATCACTTTCAACCACCGAGGCGGAATATATTGCCGTCGGTGCTGCATGTGCACATGTTCTTTGGATGAGACACACACTTAAAGACTTCGGTATAAACTGTGATACTTGCCCTATCTTGGTGGACAACCTAAGTGTAATATGTCTCTCTAAGAATCCGATACACCATTCCCTTACCAAACACATAGATGTACGTCACCATTTCCTAGATGATCATGTTGCTAAAAAGGACATCATTTTAGTGTACGTTGAAACCCAGAAGCAAATCGCCGATATTTTCACGAAACCACTCAAGAAAGATTCCTTTGTGCGGTTACGTCGAGAATTGGGGATTATGGGTGAATCCGAGATTTAGGATTCATATTTTCTATAATCCTGCATGATAAGGATATTCATATGCTCATGCTAGATTTGTTATGATATTCTGGATTTATGATTGGTTTTTCGATTTGCACGTCGAATTTATGATTTTCTAGTTTTATGGGATAGAATAAGAACGTATGAGAGTGTTTAGATGATTTGTCCAAGTGTTCTTTGGAGAGAACTCAAAATTTCGTATTCTCAAATTTTTGGACTCACTTAGTCGGTCCCAGTTCATTTGCCGACCGACTAGTTTCACTTCTAGTCGGTTAGTGATTGAACTCAGACCGACTAATTCATGCCCTATCTTTGGCCTCTCTTGTTGTCTGCATGTTAGTCGGTCCAAGCTCATCTGCCGACCGACTAGATTACACTCTAGTCGGTCAGCTCTTGAACTTAGACCGACCAGATATGCGGGGGCAATTAGGTCATTGACTCTCTGTGAATCGATTAATACCCCTCCGCACCGATTAGAATTCATTCTAATCGGTGCGCAATTTTTCCTCAAACCATAAACACCACGTCTCCTCGTCTTCCTCCGTCGTGCGCCGCCGTTTTCTGCTGCCATCAGCCGGCGCCCAGCCCCTCTCCTCCTTCCTAGGGTATATCCTATCACACACACACTCTCTCTCTCTCAGTTTTTAGGGTTCATATCCGTTCAATCTCGTTCGATTTAGTTCAATTTCGTTCAATCTAATTCAATCTCTTTCTATTTCGCTCGATTGTGTGTTGTCTCGTTTCAATCTCATGGCGAGAACACGCATCCCTGTCTGTCCTACCGCTCCGTCTACCATGACCGTCGAGCCTCCATCCAACCCTCCTCAACCCAAATGCTGCACCAAAACTTCCCGTCTGACCCCCTCGTCGCCTACCTCTCCTTCATCCTCTTCGCCTCCACTCAAGAAGAAGAGAGCTGCCGCTTCCAAGCCCAAACCCTCATCTAAACCCAAGCCCAGCCTAAGTTCAAGAAGATTTTGACTCCTGGACCCTTCCGTGCTCCCACACCACCCTCTGACTCCGACGATGACTATATCCCGGAGACTGGGCCTACCGAGAAGGGTCCTACTCCTCCTCCTCGCACTACCTCTCATCTGTCAAAGGGGAAGGCTCCCATGCCTTCGGGTGGGGTTGATATATCTCTTTGTCGCGATGACCCATTGTGTCTTGCGGTATACAATCGTATCGAGCACTGCCCGTTGATCCTCAAGCATTTTGTTCAGTTTTCTGATTTCCCTCAGCTCGCTGATCTCTTATCTTATAGCGGCCTCCTAGATTACCTTCGCCACGATCCCAAGGCGAATCCTCATCCCTACCCTAGACTCGTCAAACTCTTTTATGCCAATCGAGTTCGAGGAGAATATGATGACAAGCACTGTATCGAGACCACTGTTTTAGGGACACCCATTGTCCTCACGGCAGAGATCTTGGGACAGTTACTTGGGGTCTCCTCCTCTGGTCTGCTCCCCTCAGATATCTCCGTGGATAAGATCCACGATCTCGATCAGTCCATCCTTGCCGACATGTTCCACGTTATTCCTCCTGCCATGATTGGCGTTCCATTTAAATCCTTCATACCGAATGTGTGGGTCCTGAACTTGATTCTGAAGTCGTGTCTTCTCCCGAAGTACGGCTCCTCCAGCTTGCCTTCCTGAAGCTTATATACGCTCTTTTTGCTGGGAGCGAGATAAATTGGGCCCGCATCATCTTGGATAAGATGGACTCCTTTGAGTGCATCAGGAAGTCCACCAAGTCAGCACATATTCCATATCCTTGATTGTTGACCTTGTCTTCCGCCGCTTCGGCGTTCCCCTCCCTCCTGATGATCAGCGTCCCTTGGGTCCTCCCCTGAACGTGACTGCCGTCGAGAAGTCTCTTGCGGCCTTGCGTCACGTTCAGAGGACTACCCCTTCAGTTCCTCCTCCGCCTTCACGCCCTGACTCTTCAGCTTTCCAGAGCTGTCAGGAAGCTCGTATCGCACGATGTGAGGAGATGCTTGCTCGCATCTATGACCATTTGGGCATTGAGGATCCTCCTACACTTTCTGATGAGGAAGCCATGGATGAGGATGAGGAGCCTGCTGCTTCTCCAGCTCATGCCCCCGAGGGTACTTCTATTGGCACTACTTCTGCTCGTGCTCCCGAGAGCTCTCCTACTGCCACCGTCCCTTTGGTGGACACTCCAGTCGTTCTAGAGACCACCACTTCATCTGCACAGCATGCTGCTGGTGTTGATCCTGCCTCCGCCTCCTGAGCCTTCGTTGTAGGACTGTCCACTGAGCATTTGGATGATTTATCTTGTTGTGAGAGAGTGGGGTTAGGATAGATGGGTGGATGTATTTTTGTATGTTTTGTGTGACATTTGATGTTATATGATGTGCACTTTTCTGATGGCTGTATGTATAATTTTTGTTGGCTGGATGTATAATTTTTGTTGTATCCTTATATTTATATATACATCATGTTGCCATTCGTTTCTGTGTGCACATTGTATTTATGTCTCTGATGTTTACTTCAACGCTCGACGATTATATTGATTAAATAGCTTTGTTTGTATGAAAACATAGAATTGTTTTCCATGCACTCAATTCGCTAAAAATATTGATATTGAAGAGTATGTTCCTTTACTCAATACGTGAATTTGTTCTTGAGTTTTGATGATTTCTCCTTTCGACTATGGTCTCGTTGGTACGCTTTATTATTCTTCGATATTGCCATTTGGACCGTTGTCGTATTCTTTGACTCTCTTGTTTAGATTTTTTTGTTTAGCCATGGTTGTTGTCGTTGATCTCCTCTCGCACTTTTTGCTAATGCCAAAGGGGGAGAGAATTAATAATGACTTTGTGCTAAATGATAATTTAAAGCAATTTACCGTGAATCTAATTTCATATGTTAGATTCAGGGGGGAGTGAAGATATAAAAATGGATTCCGATCCTATATTTCAATAATTGGATCGTGTTTTATCCTTTTCTCGTCTGCTTGATGCTTATGTTTATTATTTAATATGGAACTAACGAGTCATCAATGCAGGGGGAGTAAGTAAATTTCATTTGTATCATTATTATTGATTTATATTGATGTTAGTTTGTCATCACCAAAAAGGGGGAGAATGTTGAGTATTGATTCCCCTGATTTGATTTTGATGATGAACAAACATAAATATCATGCACTAATTCTCTTTGAGCGCAGTTATGGAGATCGTCACCAAATTACTTTGTACATCGCAAGCGACGTCCCAAGACTTCTTAAAGCGCGTGATCGTGTGCCTGAAGCTTCATTGAAGCTCAAGGAGTTATTAATGAAGTCAAGGGATTCGGATTGAAGCTTTGAAGACGGTTCGTCATGTTTATTTTATTGTCTTCTAGCTTCATCGTATAGAATGTTAAGCCTTGAGTAGGACTTACTTAACAATCTTCATAACGCTCATATCGTATTTCTAGGATTGTCATAGAAGCCCATTAGAAAGTTTCCCAAAGCTTATCGCTTCATTTCACGGCTTCGTATGCATCTTAGTTGGTTCAAGAAGAAGAACCAACCGACTAGATGACAATCTAGTCGGTTGGAAATCCTTCTTGAACCGACTAGTTATCCTAGTTTCTTTCAGCATCTTTACTGTTGACAATTAGTCGGTCCAAGAAGGTTCACCGACCGACTAGTTGTCAAACTAGTCGGTTGGAAATCCTTCTCAGACGGACTAGTTTTCCTTATGAAATTCAGCTCATTTACTGTTGATCAATTAGTCGGTCCAAGAAGGTTCACCGACCGACTACGGTTGATGTTTCTTCTTAGACCGACTAGTTCTATCTCCTTATTTCACTATCTTCCCTGTCAACCATCTAGTTGGTCCAAGAAGGTTCACCGACCGACTAGTTGCAAAACTAATCGGTCAGTGATCCTTCTTAGGCCGATTAAGCAGCATCAGAAATAGATCCGTTGGGCATTTAATGCCACGATTTTTGCTGAACTCTTCTCTCTCCTATATAAACTTGATGAGCTTCAAGCTAGCATTCAAGGCTGCCATTATTGAGATTTAGAGATTCAAAGAGAAGAGCATTAAACTCTCATTTCTAAGCTCTCTTACTTCACAAGAATCTCTCCCTTACTCTTTGAGCCCTAATTCCTCAAGAGAGATTCTCATTCATTGTGAGCTACTCAAGCTAAGAGCTTGAATCCAAGTCATCAACTTCACCCTAGCCATCTATTGTTGTTCATCTTGGTGGAGCTAGGGTTTGGTGATATCTTCTTCCTCAAAATCCCTCTTGCCCTAAAATCAGTAAGTTTTACTCAAGGCATAGGGTTTTGTGGTAAGTGTTTTATTGTTTCATTTAAACTGATATTTCAGTTTATCTCTCGGTTGTGAGAGAAGATCGTGATCCTGGTTTGTTGGAGTCACATTTCGATCTTTGTATGATTTGATCTTGTAGTAGTTTCTACAAGAATTTCATAGTGCAAATTTGAGTTAGAGGATTCTAACTCAAGTATCCAGAGGGGATCCGGGTGTCTGGGACGTAGGATCATCGGGAACAAGTCAGTGAGACTTGGGTGGATCCGAACCCATTACATCGCTTGTTTGAGTTGGATTTTTCGTGTTGTCAATTTTCATTCCGCATTGTTGGTTGTGTTTGCACAATAATTAGGAATTATACTCTTGATTATTTTAAAGTACTATTCACCCCCATCTAGTACTTGTGCAGTAGCTATCAGGGCATTACAGTTGTGTGTTTCATTTTTTTGAAAATACTTTCTATTATATGTAATTTTCATGAAAATGGGAACCTTGGGGTTTATTGACATGCATGCATTTTTTATCCATGTGTATGTCAATGGAGGAGTTAATATATTATATGTTTAAATTATTTTAAGACATATTTTAACTCTCATTTCGGAGGTTATTTGATATCTTTATTTACATTTGGTTATTTTGGGTCTCAAACCAAACCTCTTGTTTATTGCCAACATGTTTCATGTTTCATTGTTTTTGGCAATATCCATGTGTATCATTGAAGCTTGATTTTTTCATATCTATTGCTTTGATACACTTTAGGCCCATGGCTTCATTAATTATAATTGGTATTAGATCCCAGAAGTCAAAAGTTGACCATTTCTATGATCTAGGGGGAGTATGGGATAGTGAATTGATACCTACTAAAATTTTAAATTTGGTATGATACATATCTTGCTTTTCTTGCATATTGTCACATTTGGTTAAGATGACAAAGGGGGATATTTTTGATGTCCACCTTTTTGACGATGTCAAGGGGGAGAGATATATGCATTATGTAATCATATCTATAGGGGGAGAGATATATACATATGCATATGGAGAGAGATATCTCTATAGGGAGAGATATATGGGATTAGATAAACCATTCATGTTTGCATGCTTTTATTCTTTGCAATTGGTTTATGTAATCCATGATTATTATATGCCACCATGTTTTTATTGGTATTATGAGTTTTTACCATTGTGTAGCTCATTATGTAATTGGTACATATAAGTAGGGGGAGATCATTAGCATTGTGCTTTAATTCTTTATGATTTACATAATGTGTGTCATCATCAAAAAGGGGGAGATTGTTGAGTATTGGTGTTTTATACCAATCTTATTTTGATGATGATCACAACATTATGTTATTGCTAATGAATCTCATGTTTTAGTCTCTCAGTTTATTTCAAGGATATCTTTCTTGGAGACTAATCACTTGGTGTAAGGATGGACATCATGTGAAGAAGGGCCATTGTTTGGACTCAAGGAGTGCCAAAGCTTGGAGATGATGGAGAGAAATCAAGGCATCAAGATTGAAGACTTAGACTCTAAGGAAAGCATTGTAATCCATGTAATTTACTTTATTGCTTTCTATCTCTTTTGAGTCTAGGGTTAATGTAATGCCTTGTTAGATGGTTTACTCATTCATGCTTATGCATATAACCATCTTAGTGAGCCTTAGGATTATCATAGAATCCAACCCAATAGGTTCACTCTGTCCAAATACTCATTTGGAGTCTCTGGCTTTCCGTCAGTCGCCTGCTGAAGGAAACAAAGTCGACTGGGTGATTTCCAGTCGCTTGTAGATCCTTCTACAGTCGCCTGACATGCACAGCTCAAGTCAACATTTCAATTGACTCAAACTTGAGCTTTACGCACAGTCGTCTATCGATCAGTTTACAGTTGTCAGTATTTTTACAGTCGCTTGGAGATTGGTCAACAGTCGCCTGTATAGCTTAAGTGCATTCTCTGCATCTCTCTGTTGTTTCTCCATCTCTTACTACAGATGACTAATGAAGAATATACAGTCGCCTGATTTCTTGACAGTCGACTGTAGTATTAACATCAGTCGCCTGTGCGAAGAATTGGAGAAAGAGTGCAGCTCTCTGTTTTGATCCATCCCCTGCAGCAGTCACCTGCTGAAGGATTAACAGGCGCCTGTCCTGTTTGCCAGTCGACTGTATTGACTTCTTCAGTCAATTGTCATGGCTCAGATTATAGCCGTTAGATATTTTCTAGCCGTTGATCAGTCAACTGTTCCTGTCGTTTTCACCCAATTTCTAGCCGTTGCAGATTTGTTCATTTAGCTGTTTCTTTGGGGTTTTGGGCTTGATATGGGGTTCCTATATATATGAGTGTGCTGCCATCTCTTGAGAACTCTTGACAACTCTTGATAACTCTTGACTCTATAGAAAATCTCAAGAGATCAATAAGATACTCTCAAGCTCCCTCATTTCCCTCTATTGAGCACTCATCTTTCTTCATGCATTGAAGTCCAGCTCAAGGGAAATCATCCAAGTGATCTCAAGCATATTCCAACACTTGGAGATCCTCTTCCATGCCTTGCATTCATTCATGAGTAAGCTTCTCAAGGCATAGGTAAGAGTATTTACTTTACTTGGTGTAATTTGTTTTCCTAGTTCTCTTTGTGGGATTAGGAAACTCTCTTTGTGGGAGTTTCTCTCTTTGTGGGAGGTTGTCTCTTTGTGGGACTAGGAAATTCTCTTTGTGGGAATTAACTCTCTTTGTGGGAGTTCTAGTGTCCTAGTGTTGGGCTAACCCTAATTCTCTGAGTGGGAGTTAGTGATTCTCTGTGTGGGAGTCTTGATCATCGTGTAGGATTGGTTGGGTCCTGGTGTAGGGCATAAATCCTCTTTGTGGGGTATCTACTTGTGAGATTTGTATTCACTTCTCTGTGTGGGAATATAGTGAATATTGGTGTGGCTAGATGTACCCAAGTTTGGAGAACCAGGGTAAAACTGTGTGTTTGTATTTGGATTGATTGTGCCTTTTTAATTCCTCTTGCATTTATAATTCCGCATTTGCAAGTTAAATTTTAATTGGACAATTTTATTACCATTACACTATTCACACCCCCCCCCCTCTAGTGTGTGTTGTTAGTATTGCAAGGGTAAGGCTATCCTTACATTTTTAAATCATAGCATGTCCATCAAAAATTATCTTATAATTTTCTGAAAGCTTTTTAATGGCTATCCTAAAAATTTTCTTGTATTATCACATAATCAACAATAATAAACTAACCATGAAAATAACATCAACTAAAATTTTATCTCATAAAAATTAGCATGCAACTTAAAAGATTTATCTCATAAATTTAAGTTACATAAATAATTATCTTATAATTATCAAGGTCTAAATTTTTAAAATTATCACATGAATTTTTAAGTTAGATCTAATTTTCAAAACCCAATTTTTCGAAAATAAAAATATTACATGGAACGGCAATTTAATAGCTTAATTACAAACCTCCATCTTATGTAGAAACATGATGCATCATATACACTTTATAATTGCAAAACATAGATCAAGTAAACCGGCGTTGATACCATTGATGGGTTTTGTGGGTCCGTATGGCTATAAAATCGACGTCCGACCTAAGTCGGCCAGACGACGAAAACACAAAAGCAACGGAAAACCCAACTTAAAACTATTTTAAGTCTAGCCATAAAGAATAAACCATAGCTAGAATCTCTACTATCCAAGAGTTCAGTCCGACCAAACCCTAAAGATAGATCTATCAACCTATTGCAATTATAAACGCATGTTAATTACTTACATACATTTCACTTCGTTTTCACAGAATACGAAGCGTCGTTTTCAGCAACATTTCTTTATCTCCGAAGAGATGCCTCGCGTCGCGTCTCCTAAGTCGAACCGTGTCCCGAGTCGAACCGCGTCCTGAGGAGAGCAACGCCCTTGTCGCCGAGCCAACTACGTGCCAAAGAAAGTCTCACCTTGAGTGGATCCTCTATCAAGACTTCGGATCTGATCGAACTCCTTCGTAGCTTAGCTAGAGCCCGATTAGGAGCAAGGAAGAATTAGGGAGAAGATGGAATATTAATTTAAACTTAAATCCGAGCTTGCTCATGTTTAATGGAGCTACTAAGATCTGGAGCTTGGTGCGAGTTTCAACGAGGGGGTAGTCCCCTATTTATATAGGCGGCTGACCCCTCCGCTTTCTCAATTACCGATGTGGGACTAAAGGTTTGAAGGAGAAAATTAACTTTAAGTTTAACCTTCACGAAGGCCAAACTTCAATGAATTTTCCCTCCCTCACCGTTGAGCTCCAAGAACGATGTAATATATCGTTGCGAAGAGGGTTGAGTGGTGAATGCGTAGGAAAAATGGCGCTCCATTCCGAGTTTGTTTGGCCCCTCAAACGATCGTCCAAAGATAGCCTAAAACAATGCATTTCGAAAAAATGCAGCCGCCATCATATGCATGCAACCTAGCCCTAGGTGGGACCCACCCGC